>OY728163.1:121417906-123917906 GCA_963277665.1 Viscum album
TATTTTTCAGACTATATTACTAACTTTATTGTGTATGTTCCTCAAGTTTTTCCAGTGTTAGTTTAAATTGTGGTTTTGTGTGACCCATCCAACTTGTAGGACCTCACTCACATGATCTGGATGACATTCCAGAATTCCTTCACATTATCTATAGAATAATCACAAAATTATTCTATTCATTCCACATGATCCCTTAGGTCAGTCCCCAAATTTTACCCAGTGAATTCCTTTTCTATCGCATGACAAGTCACTCTGAGAAGTCTTCTCCTGTGATCCCATGTGTGATTGATCGATGTAATTTATGTGCAATGGGGGAAGGGTTTATAGGCCTCGCCTCACTGGTTATATGATTCCTCTAAAAAATAATATCTCATGTATTTGAGATAGAGTTGGTGGAGGGTTAATAGTTTCATACACATGGAACGATCATATAGTGTGTCATCTATGGTGCTGCGTGAAAATCAATGACCACTATAAAGTTCCTCCTGTTTCACTTTTATTGTACCTTGGAAAATAAAATGGATTTCACATCAACATGTGAAGATATAAGAGATATTTAACAAGGTTATATTGACATGTATAGGGGTTTTGTGAGATCATGATGCCTATGGGATGTTTTTTCCATGTTAGAAGATGACTTGTTGGTGGTATTTCGTGAGAAAGTGTCATCTTGTCAAGGGGGAATCTGTGAGATCAGGAAGATATGGATAAGATCCTTTTTTATATCATGTTCTATTATATAGGGGCCTATACATGGTCAATGGTGATTTCCTAGGACCTATGAATCCTTTCGCATGGATTCCAACATATCCTATCTCTGAAAGAAGCTTTCACCTTTTCCCCATTTATTTCCTTCATTATTTGGTAAGAAAATGATATATTGGGAATCCATGCCAGAATTATCAAAGAAAATTACTCTTAATTCTTGAAAATTCATCATGTGACAAATATTGGGAGTTGTAGTGATGTGTGGGAATTTTTATGGGAAAACCTTTGGCTTGTCATTAGAGATGAAGGGGAAGCACATAATCAAATGCAAATTTCCATGACCATTTTCAGGATGAAGATGACGTGTCAATAAGATATTGCATGACATGTTGGGAGTGTCACTAGGTTCTTCATGAGATCTTTTTGAAATCAAGAGAATGTCTCATGAATATCAATGACTGTATAAGGTCACCTTATTTTACATCTTTTCAACCTTTATTTTACAAGGGTTTTGGATTATTTTCATGTTCATTCAGGTTGAAAAATTGTGTGACATAGAGGATCTTTCTTAGCATCCCTCTCTTGATTACCAATTCCTTTTAGGGTTCATTGACAATAATATCAAGGCTTGTAAAAGGTACTCCACATGATCCCAAGAAGTTCATGTGCTGCACATGAATATTTCTTAGGCCCATTCAAATGTCATGCGTTCACATGTCCTTTTGGAGGCTATGGGATCCATGTGTTTTGGCCACCTTATATCCCTTTGGAGAATGTCAATATAATTCAACTGATATCCCACTACTTTCTCCATCAAATGTGGATTTGTTGAATCTCCTTCTAAATGATTCATAGAGTCTACTTATCCCTTAATTCATCCCTCTAACACTTTTAGTTCACAGGTGATCCTACTATATCATTCACAAAAGAAAGAATATCATCCTTATCTACTTATTATTTCTTCACTCTTGTTGGATCTTTCATGTATTTTAAACTAAATGTGTACACTATTTGATACATGATAGAATTCATTGAATTTATTAGGGAAAAAACTGAAATCTTGGAAAATTTATGCATTGTTGTTCATTTCTTTAATGTCGAATTACTCTAAAATTTGGAATCATTATTCTTAGTTGAAATCTTTTTTCCAAATGGTTCTCTGTAAATGGTTTCCATTCATGATTGAGGGATGAAAACTCTTTTCATGAACATTTGGGACAACCTTATAGTCCTCTGGTATCATTTTTTGTCTGGATGCTCTATCTTCCATTGTTGAGCTACGGGTTGATCCTATCCGGATTGAATATTCTAATATCAATATTTCTTAGTCTTCTGTTTCATAGGGTTGTATTAAACATGATGTGTTATTAGAGATTCCTTATATTGTGTCGATTATGAGTGGGTCTGAGTGATTATACAAATATGATCCTTATTATTTGATTTGAAGATACTATTTTTATGCCACCGATAAGGATATTTCAAATCTCCTTGATGAAAATATATATTTTTGTGGGTTCTAATGAATGTATTTATCATTCGACAACTAATGAAAGAGAATCCTTGTTCATTCCCTGAATCGTAAAAGTTATCTTCTTTCTAGAAAGAAGTGATGATTCTAGTGGGTAATACAAGATACATCACATTAGTTTTTATTGATCCAACAATACTTAACATGGTTAATTATTCTGTTATAATTATTTCATTTTTGTTCAATTGGTGAATTGGTGTAGGGGTTGAATGAAATATTCAATGTCCAAGTGAACCCTCTGTAGATTTTGTCCATTATATATATCAATCAATTGGTGTGGGTTTTCAAAAAAATATATTTTTTAAAGATGATAGATAGGATGTTTATTTTATATCTACCCATTCTCATAATGGTATGGTTTAAATTTTTGATTATATAGTGGAAGATTAGGAATTCAAAAAAAAAAGTGCTCAGGAAATTGTGACATATATAAGGACTCTACTTCGAAGATTCTATAGGGGAGAATTTTTTATAACTTCCATGAACTTATAACATTGTATAGGGGATGTTGTGGATGTCATTGAAAACCCATTTTATAGTTTTCCCATTTTATAGGATACAATGAATATAATATTTCATTTAGTAATTTAGAGAAAGTTACTTTTAATGGTTTGGAATATGCATCACCTTTGTTTAAATATATTACTTATTCATGAGCATTATTTCTTGTGAGAGATTCTAAATCGGATCATATGGATTACTCAAAGGAAGAATATAGATTTTATTTATAACTCATAGAAGCTCAGGTGAAAAACATAAATTTTCAAATAAATTTCAAGGGAAAGAAAACATTAACTGATATTGAGTTCATCACTTTATACCCATTAGAGAAAACAAGGACTTCAAAAAAATACTCAGGGATGAAATGATAGATGGTTGTGAGATCCATCAGAAAGTAATTATTTTGTTATCCCACCGAAGATGAAATTTTGTGCCTAGCAGTATCCTTACTTCTATTAGATGCATAAAATAAATATTTGAGGCTCGATTATTCTACAAGATAATTTATAGGATAATGATTCATAGGAGTGTTTTAAAATGTTCACAAAAAAATATTCAATTTTTTTTAATATTTCCTTTTTAGAAAATTTGTATTTTCATTAATGGAATCAATATAAAATGAACCATCATTATGAATGATTATTGGGTGTGTGTGTAATTTATAGAATATTTTGAGAAACCCCATCCATAAACATAGATTTAAATTTTAATGAAAACTTATAGTAATTAACTGGAATTGTGTTTGAACTATAAAACTAATCATCATTGATATTCAGGTAAAATTTATGGGGTCTAAAAGTCTCATTCTCAATGTTTTTGATGCTTCCGTCGGGGAACACATCCATCTTTGGAGGACACGCTAATTGTTTCCCTACATTCCTGCATTCTAAAGGTTGGAGACATATGTCTCTTATTTAGGAATGTTTTCTCCATGATCAAAATGGGATGATGGGATGTCCGTTCCTTCTTCTGTGGATTCCTCCTCAGAACTCGTTACCTAGTACGGGTCTCCGTTATAGATAAAGACTTTGTTCATGAATTTGTTCCCAGTGTCATGTCTTCATGGATTCCGGTTAATTACACCACTTATTTCAGGACCTTCCAATGGGTCCGATCAGGGTAACAACATTCGGTCAGGGGAGTAGTCATATTGGAACTCACTGGCATATCTAGACGCTAGAACAATGTCATGTCTGGGTTTCTTTCCCTTATGATAGGGCTTATCGAGGGTACAGAATCCAGAGGCATCCCATGTCGAATGTGAGGAATTATATTCCATAGGCTCGTCTCTGAGTTTTTTCTGAGCTTCCCATGTTTATCATAGGGTATGCCGCGAGTTTAACTTCTAGCATAGATGGATCAAGATGATCAGAACTCTGATAGAAGTGGATCGGGTGGGTGCAACCCCTGGAGGGTACACTGATGCTGGTATTAATGCATGGTTAGTTACCTGATTACAGTTATGAGCATTAAGAGAGTGGGTGACATGATCTCAATGGGATTTAGAAGACCAGGTAAGAATCAAGATGGATTTGGGTTGTTAATATTGGATGGAGAATGATGTGGAACTGTAGTAAGAGTGATGGTGATGATGGGAATGAGTCTTGAAGAGACTCCCTATGTATCCTCGTGGTGAGGAATCAAAGTCCATGTTATCTGGTGGGGGTGATGGGACACCTGAGGAGGCAACCCGTATGGATGGGACCAAGAGGAAGTGGAACTTCAGGGTTGGGATATGACCTTCCCAAAACACATAGGCTCAATGGAGAGACAAGAATGAGACATGAGTGATGGGCCTGAACCTTGGGTAGGTTTCCTACGTCTCCTCATGGTAGGATATCAAAGTCCACTCTGTTTAGGATGGGGGAATAGAATTGGGGTGTTCACATAAGAAAACAACCCAATGATATATTGGGGCATACACGTGGTTAGCGGCCCAATTGGTCTAACTCCACAGGGGTGGACAAGAGATGTGGGTCCTATCAAAGAGGACTACAATGGTTTACTATCGATTGCTGACTACAACGACTTATCGCTGGTTGGGTTCAATGAATTACCACTAGCTGAGGTTCCAATTTCTTACTAATGGTTGGGAATCCCAATGGATTACCGTCAATTGGGGAACATGACAACTTACCATTGATTAGGGAACATGAAGGCTTTCCGTCTGTTGGGGGACACAATGACTTTCTATTGATTGGGGGAACATGATGACTTATCATCGATTGGGGTTGGACCTCAAGGAGTCCTCCTATGTACCATGCTTTGGATATAAGGATCAAAGTACACGTAGATCAAATGGGTACAGTTTAACATCTTATAGGAAAAAAGGGGTGTATAGTTTAACGTAATGTAAGTTGAGGGGGGACCGACGTGAAGTGGTCGAGACTTATGGGTGTTGGGCTTGAACCTATGGGAGGCTTCTAACGTACCTTGCCCTAATAAGGATCAAAGTCCATGTAGTTCGGTAGAGTTTGGTGAATTGACGTGAAGGGGTCGGGACCAATAGGTGTTGGGATTGAACCTCAGTGAGGTGTCCTATATACCTTTCCTTGGCAAGGATCAAAGTCCACATAGTTCGGGAGGGTTATGGATTACACTCTAAGGAGGCCTAGAGAGGATTTCATTGTCGATGTGTACTCTAATCCCATGTGATTCATGCATGGTGTGAGAAACAAGAGGTAGCAAAAACCTAGCAATCACGTCACGAAAGCTGCATCTGTGGGAAGTGCAGTGGGGCTTACATGTGGATAGCAGTCCAAAAAGAAAACAAGGGCTTATTTCTGGTTCATAGCCCAAATAGGAAGCATGGGCTTATGCATGGTTAACATCCTAGGGATAATGAGATTGGGGATTACTCCAGGATGGAGGCCCGGTGGCGACAAATCTAGGAGGGAGAGGGATGGGATAACGAAGGTCCCTTTGTCCATCTCTCCTCTTAGTCTTTGGCAATAAAGAGAGGAGGGGGATTAGGGATACTGCATCCCCTAAGAATGGTTAGGGTCTTACACAAAGTTGGTTTCCCTTCCCACGGACAGGCGCCGCTCCGATAGAGAGGATCTCATTCCATGTGAGGAAGAGATCATTCTCATAGAGACAAGCAGGCATATAGAATTTCCAAGATGGGGTGCCCCTCATTTGATTCAAGGGGAGAGGCCACAGTTTAACATTATGTGTTGAGGATGATGTCACTAGGCAGTTTAACATCATGTAGCATGGATGAGGTGGGTTCACTCAGCACCCCTAGGACTTACATAATTATTACATGCTTGCCCTTGGGGAAGGGAAGGCATCAACACTACCATGGTGACGGGGTGTCGTGGAGTGATCCATTGAGGGGACCAAGTTAGCGTGGCTATGCGAATAATCAATAGTTGTTAGCATGCCTATGAGAAGAAGCATAAGGCGAAGTAACGCAACGAGAAGCACCACCCAATAGACTTTAATGTTTCTTTGTACTAGCCTAGAGGGTCATACGGGGAAGAGGTGTGTAACTCATTTGGTCTTAAAAGTAGGTGTTTTTCCAAGAGGATGGGCTTCATGAAAAGGATGGTCTTCATGAAGAGAATGAGAATCGTGAAGGGACTAGTCTTTGTGAAGAAGCTTCACCTTGCGATGGTAAAACAATTTGTGAAGAGGGGAGTCTTCCCGAAAGGCCAAGGTTTCGCAAAGTGCTACCGTTAAGGGAGCAGGGCTTCGCCTTAGCGAATACCAATATTTTTGGGAGAATTTCGTAAAGGATTTACGCTTCAAAAATCATTGAGAACCACGAAGGGGCTCCTTCCTCTACAAAGATCATGGGCCTTCGCAAAGGGCATCTCCACCATATGTGGAATTTGAAAAAAAAATAAAAGGGCGATGGCTTGCAAATTCCAAGTACCTTTGGGAATCCATATGAAGGATTTGCAAAGGTCTACGAGAAACAAGAAGGTGAATGGTTAGAGTATCAATGGTTTGGGAGAGGGGGTGAACCTTCTACTTATAGGCAAACCCTGTCTCTGGGGGCGCTGATCTCGCTAGAGCAGCACGACACCGTGGAAAGGTGTCGGTTCATCAGTCCATGGGGGGCCTGACGGAGGGGGGAAGATGCCACGTAGGGCTTAGTGGATGTGTCCAATGTCTAACACATCGCAAGGGACTTGATGCCATGATGGTGCCACTGCTGGCATGGACTCCCATCAAGAAGGGGCGCTGCGGAGTTTCTCGCAGAGCCATTCGTGAGGAACCAGCACTCGCCACGCAGAGGGCTTCACACAAGGCCTTTTTTAGATAGAAAAGGGGTTCTTCCTGGCCTAAAAGTAGGTTTTTTCCTAAGAGGATGGGTTTCACGAAAATGATGGTCTTCACGAAGAGAATGAGAATCGTGAAGGGATTGGTCTTTGTGAAGAAGCTTCACCTTGCGATGGTAAAACACTTTGTGAAGAGGGGAGTCTTCTCGAAAGGCCAAGGTTTCACAAAGTGCTACCGTTAAGGGAGCAGGGCTTCGCCTTAGCAAATACCAATATTTTTGGGAGAATTTCATGAAGGCTTTACGCTTCAAAAATCTTCGAGAACCACGAAGGGGATCCTTCCTCTACAAAGAGCATGGGCCTTCTCAAAGGGCATCTCCACCATAGGTGGAATTTGAAAAAAGAAATAAAAGGGTGATGGCTTGAAAATTCCAACTACCTTTGGGAATCCATTTGAAGGCTTTGAGAAGGTCTACGAGAAACAAGAAGGTGAATGGTTAGAGTATCAATGGTTTGGGAGAGGGGGTGCACCTTCTATATATAGGCAAACCCTGTCTCTAGGCGCTGATCCTGCCGGAGCAGCACGACTCCGTGGAAAGGCGCCGGTTCGTCAGCTCATGGGGGGCCTGGCGGAGGGGGAAAGATGCCACGTAGGGCTCAGTGGATGTGGCCAATGTCGAACACATCGCAAGGGACTTGATGTCGTGATGGTGCCATTGTTGGCATGGACTCCCATCACGAAGGGGCGCCGCAGAGTTTCTCGCAGAGCCATTCGTGAGGAACTAGCACCCGCTGTGCGGAGGGCTTCACACAAGGCCTTCTTGAGATAGAAAAGGGGTTCTTCCTGGCCTATTCAAGCGGGTTTTGTCCAATAGTATTGTTGAGTTACTGGGATGAGTGAGAACCCTGCGAGTATGCGGGGAATTCCTTTTTTTGTACAGCTTGATCGTGGCACACATGGGGGGTTATGAATACCTCAACCCCATTTCTCCACCAGGGATACATTCTTGCCAAGCGATTTTGAACATTGCGGGGAGAACCCCTCTGAAGCTAGATGTTGTGACCATGTAGGGTAATATGGGGCAAGCAGAACAATATATCTATCGTCAATTCCTTTTTTCAACTGGGGCCTATTTCAACAATGGCACAAATATGATAGAGAAGCAGTCGTATTTGCTATTCTTTCGTGGCGGTGTGATGGTGGCATGAGTGGACTGCAAACCCATATGTAAACCATACACCCTGCTCCGGTTTGCCCGATTGTTCCATTTCATGTAGAGGCTGAACCCCTCAGTGTATATGACCGTGTTCAACAAGAATCGCCCTTGCATGATACGACAACTTTAGAAGATGTGTACAAGGGAGGACAAGAGGGTTTTGAATGTGCTTCCCCCATCCAATGCTACTTTCGGATTGGTCCACGAGTATGCACAATGTTGGGAGGCTTCTTACCCTGGCGAGATGCTCAAGAAAGTGACCATCTAGGCGAGAAAGGTGGTCCCAACACCACGATGCTAGACAATGGTGATGGGGGGACACCGAGAAGGTGGTGTAGACACTCATGAAGGTGGAGAAGCTGTGACAATGGGAGTTGTAGGCCACGAACCATAAAATCCAGGGACGGTGTAGACTAGGGATGATAAGGGCGAGGGGACAATGTCAGGTCTAGTGGCTCCACTTTGGAGGCCCTGGGAGGGAAGCCAGCCATCTCAGGGCTTTCAGAGAATCGCCCCTCAAGATCCTGGGAAGCAGTTATGCCCTGTATCAATCCCTTCCGATGCGGTCTTCCCAGAGGCCTGGAAGGCCTTAAAAAGAGAAAACAATACCTTGGCATCAACGGTTTATGGAAAAACCTGAACACACACGGGATGTTTCTGGGGGAGCTCATCTTTGTGAAAGGAGGCTTCAATGCTACTCCTGCTGAGGAGAGAAAATTTTTAATGGAGCTAGAGGAGGTAACAAATTCCCACAGTGACATGCGGCCGATGTCACGCCAGGCAAGGGTGTTGCTGAACATGACCACTCCTAAAGAGCCGACGACATCCAAACTGGAAGAGCGCTTCCCCTTTCCTGGACCTGCAGAAGAATCATGGATGGAAGAAGCTAACCTGGGAGACACCCATCGAGTAATGGAGGGGGCCTCCTAGGAAGCCTCTTCGGACGAAGGATACATACCATCCTTGGGGGGAATCTACTTGGGCGAGTTTGCCGCAACTTTGGAAGTAAGTTTCCACTTCCATTTAACACACTAAAGGGATCTATGTGTTTTCATGCTTTCTCATCTAACATGCATCGATGTAAAAGAACCTTCAGTCGGCCACTCACGCTGATAAGGATGAGGGTGTGTCAGTCGCCGAAGACCTAATGCTGGGGGCTGGAACCAGGGAGATGGTGGTGGTAGATTCCAACAATGCTGGGAAAGCAGGGGCGACATTCTCATAAGCCTTGGAGCCCGAAATTATATATGGGGGGCTACGCCCCAGCCTCCCAGTGATGGTTGACCATAGGTAAGACCAAGGGGCATACTAAGGTGAGTATCACACTCCATAACTATACTCATCATCTGGTCGGTCGAACTGGAAATCACAACCATTGCATAAAAAGTTTACAGGATGGTGGGTACGATAATAATGTCGATGTCTAGATGACCCGAGGCTCCGTTCCAAATCTCGGTGTCGCTACCTTTCACGTTGAGCACCCTAGAAGAGAAGGCAATAGTTCCCTATGAATGGAAAATGGAGGAGGGTGATGTCGCTAGTGGGAACGACATTAAGAAGGACCGGGAAGATGTCATCGTAGTGGAATCCAGTGACGAGGACCAACTTGAGGAAAACCCTGGTGATAATCTCTTAGAGGCGTTTTCCGCATACGAACCTGCCGACCCATTGGATCGGGACGAAAATGCCTCCGGCGAAGAGGAAAACAAGTCTGTTTGTTGATAATCCGGATAGCTGATCCAATGCTGTATCACAGCGACCCTGAAAATGAATTGGGTAGATCATATGGGGAGGCTTCGTACCCAGCTGCGTGAACTATGCACTAGAGGAGTAAATTCCCAATGCCCTCATTTGCTTATTCGGGATTACCATGCTAAGAGGGTGCAGGAGGACGCATGTGGTCTTAGTGTCAGATGGTAGCGGAGAAGGTTTGTTCACATTCAAAGGATCAGGGAGGCTGATCATGAATTACAACATTTAAGGGAATGGGTGAATGAGTAGTCTACTTTCCAAGTGGCGTAGTCGGGGATCATATCGCGCCTGAAGGCCAAGATGGCAAGGGCCGAAGAATGGATGAAGCACGCCACACAAGAGATGGCCATTATCCTAGCTGAAGAAGACTGGGGCCTGACCGAGGCCAGTGAAATACACCCTCTCCCCACCTAAGAGGAACAAGAGCTAAACAGGTGACAACAGATCATGGACGCCACAAGTCGGAGGGTGGCAGAGCAGAAACGCGCGGTTGAAGAGGTCAAACCATCCATGGGAGTGGCAGATCCTTGGGAGCTGTAACTTATGTAAACCCACAAACATACTCATGGGTTATGTTATTTGTTTTGGTCCACTACATACCCATTACATTTGTGAAATATCCAGCAATCAATCCTTGAGATCACGTGGGTTGGGCCCGATGCGAGAAACTAGGGATTACTACCTCGTTATTCCATACAAATATAAGGGTGCTGACCAATTGTTGGGAATCCGAGGTTTGGACAACCAATCCAGATTTCCGAGAGGAAAGTGGGAGGCCTGACTGGAGGACAGAGTTCTCAGAAAAATCAAATTTCATTTTTCCCAATATGCTCTAGTGCACGAGTGGGCGATGCTCGGAGAATTAGAATCATTCTGAACATAGAGTAGTGAAAAGTGTGAGTGACGATACCCAAAATTAGGAACACTGTGGAGGTGGTGTGACAATGATGGATACCTATTGACTGTGTTCAAAATACAACACCCCTATTATGTTAGCCTAATATGGTGACAACAAACGAGTGCTGACCATTGACCATGTTCAAAACACGGGGTCTGACTCAAAATGTCATCTTTTGGTTTTCCAGAACGTTAGCCCGGGATAGTAGGCGAGCCACAGGCTGAGCAACCATACCGTTAGGGGGGTCCATCAAACATGAATGAGGATGAGGATCCAAATAAAGGGTATGAAAAGCGTGGAGGGTGGAGTTATTGGCTGTTCCAGTGGAGTCCAACACTTATGATGTTACACCACTATGATGAAAACACGTTAGGTGAGTCCATCAGTTTGATCAGATATCAAATTTACTTCCGAATAGAACCTCTCTGGTGAGGAGGATAAGCATCCCCCGACTATCATGGGGCATCCAGAACTTGTTCATGGTAGAGTTCCAGTTTAATGTCATACATTGAGGACATGGAAGCTTAGGATGAGAACACGCAGCGCAGTATATATCCTGGCACGAATGAGGATAGTAGGAGTCCATATCATTATGTGCTCCCAAATGGGTTCAGGACAAGGGGCCAGAAAAGGGACAGGATTTTAGATTCCTAGTTCTGGACCCAAAGACAAGATGTCTAGGTGTTCCTATGTATCCACTAAGGATACGAATCAAGCCATATGTAGTTCAAGAAAATTTCATGCATTTTTACATCTTGCGGCAAGGACGAGGAGGGGTCGTAGTTTATGGTTTTAAAGCTCGGACCATAGATGGAATGGAGTGAGGGAGAAATGTTGTGTGGTATGAATAATAACTGATGTGAATGAGGATGTAATCCCTTACCACAATGTGCTTCTTGAGAATCTTTTAGGTCGAGGGACCAAAAGTAAAAGTTACACATGGCCTAAAACATAGTGTGTTGGGATTTCTACATACCCCATGATGATGGGGATCAAGCCATATGTAGTTATGGAAATTGAATGGTAGGATACCATTGTCAGGGATAATAAGGTCGTGCGGGTCTGGTCCACTCCCCAAAAGAAGTGGCATTTGATAGATCTTGTTTGTCCTTTAGGATAGATACGTGTGTTTTTTTTGTGAAGTGATAAATCGAGGATAGTGAATCATGGTGTCACTATAGAAACCAAGCCACATGTGGGCATTGGAAAATGGTATGGTGGATGACCAATACCCAACATGATGCCCCCCAAGTGATGACATCACAATGCAATGCCATTTTTCTTCATGCGGCCAGGATGATAATATCATCATTTAAGGTCGTATGATAGGACCGACCATGCATTATAACATCATGGAATAAACACACAACAGTTTAAAGTCATGTGTGACCAAGAAACCCAATTTAACGTCAAATGTCTTGGAAACACATAGAAAGAACAATGTTTTATAGGAGAACATGCATGGAATGATAAAGCAGAGTCGACACAAATGAGGATCTGGTCCAGACCACACCATGAACAATTCTAGGGAAGAATCCTTGGGCCCAGGGGCCAGAAGAGGTTAGAAAAATATGGTTCTGGACATATATACGAAACCTCTAGGTGTTCCTATGTATCCCATGAGGATGGGAATCAAGCCATACATAGTTATGAGAATGCAGTTTAACGTCAGGTCAGACATAACAGTTTAAGGTCATGTAAGACCATATACAATTTCAAGTTATACAGGATGACATACTGTTTAATGTCATGCAATATTGGAGGTAGGAGAGACTAGCTCCTAGAAGGGGAGTACGTGGTGTAGCTATTGGAAAATCTATGTGAATGAGGACATAATCCCACACATGCCACACCACAGAATCCTATAAGAGTATGGGCCTAAAAGGCTGAACCGCAGAGATAATTAGTGGAACCTAAGAAGGAACCAAGGATGAGATGTTTGGGAATTATTATATGTTGGTCGAATTAGATTACTCAAGAGGGGAGGGGTGAATTGATTAACTGTAAATATTTTTGTTATAAAAATATTAGTTTTAAAAGAAATGGTTTTCCCTAAAAATAGATACAGCCTAGTTAATCAAGGTTATACTATTATAAGAGTTTGACTATTTAAAAAACTTCTTAGAAGATTGATCAATTCTCAGTAATCTTAATATGTATTATTAATATTACTTTTTAAGTTATCCTACTAAGACAAATCAGTTATAAATTCTTTCCAAGACTAACTATCAAAGTGAAATTAGTGTCTTCTGGATTATGCAACAAAGTAGTAAAACAGAGAAGACTAATTTAAAATAGCACATCAGATATGAAACAAGTGGTTCAGTCTCAAGCTGAGACCTAATTCACTCTACTTGGTGATCACCTGCCACCAAGAAGTTTATATAAATATACTTTGATCCACACCCTAGATCGAGGTTAACAACATTACATAGACTGTCCAGGCCATACAGGGACCTCTTCCACAGTTGTTGTGGGTAAATAAACGTATAAAGAATTTTGTGTAAGGATTTAGAAATCCTTCAATTTAGCACAAGATTCAGTGTGTGTATAGAATATAAAGAGTACAAACACTACTCAAAAGTAAGTAAAAGAATCACTGAGAGAGATTAGATACAAGTTTAGAATGATCTAGTGATTTGAAGTGCAGCTCTGGACTCCTTTGATTAAACAGAAATGCTTCTGAGTCCATCTATGATTTTTGTCTTGAAAAACAGAGTGTCGCAATTCAGCTTGTGTTCTTCACGAGTGTTGATAATGTGAAGATGTTTTCAGGATTCCAGTTTACTTCGTATGTTCTTCAGCAGAGTCGGAATGCATGCATGAGACAATTATTTCTTTGAAAATCTTGCAATATGTTCTTCACGGTCATGCTCACGGGCATGTTTTTCATTCATTATCACACTCGCTTGTTCTTGGGCACTCTCCGCTCTTTATCTTTGAATGAATGCATTTTAGCCAAAAGGTTCCATGTGTTTCATACCTCGTACGTAGTACTATGTCTACAAAGAAACATTAATTATGTCAGCGCATTAAAGATATCAAATATGACCGTTAAACGTTAAATTGAAAGACGAAAAAATAGTTTAAGACACTGTGTCACAGTATGTTAGGAAAATAGTGTCTCCTTCACACGATGTCTGATTGTCACGGTCTGAGTGTCATGGTGTCTTGTTCATGGTGTCTGAGTGTCACGATGTCTGAGTGTCATGGTGTCTTGTTCATGGTATCTGAGTGTCATAGTGTCTAAGTGTCACAATGTCTCAGTGTCATGGTGTCTGAGTGTCACGGTGTCTTCTTCACGATGTCTTGCTTCACGGTGCCTGGCTTACTGTGTCTGGCTTCACGGTGTCTAGCTTTCTGTGTCTGGCATACGGTGTTTGGCATACGGTGTCTGGCTTCACGGTTTCTGGCTTACTGTGTCTAGCTTAACGGGGTCTTGTACATAGGCAAATAATTGTACTTAGAATTAAACAGTGATATGCATGAAATGGATTGATATTAACTAGTATAAATCATGAGAGAACTTGAAACATAAATACACATGATTGGATATAATTTAGTATTTAACTAGGGTGAATGAGATTTGTGATCATTAATGAGATTTGTGATCATTGATGAGATTTGTGATCATTAAAACATGATTAATACATGAGGAGTCAAAAAATCTCTACCGTTTTGATGATCAAAAATCATGCACAGTTAAAGTGTAAATTAGATGTAACTTTAGAGAAAATTTCATATAGAAACTTCTCCCCCTTTTGGGATTATCAAAAAGTAGAAATAAGAGAGGGTAAATAGTGCACATTCCATTAAGAGTAAATAGTTCAGTACAAAATAAAAGAGAAATACAAAAAATAATGGCATCCCCATAAAAAAGGAGTAAGAACTGGTCTTCTTTAGGGACTAGCCTTCTCTTTTCCTTTATTATCAGCAGAAGTAGAAGCCATATGGGTAGTGGTTGATGTAGAAGAAGGCAGAGAGGTGGTAGATAGAGAGGGTAAAGGGAGACTGTCAAAGACTGAGGGAGCCAAGGTAGGAGCAGTGTAAGATCTAGGCAGTTGCTGATCAAGAATTATAGGCCTGATCTGACTGAGAGATTGGCCAAAAGACATGGTAGTGGAGGCTAAGGTAGAGTTGAATGTATGTAGCCTAGGTCTGAGAGATGCAGCTGGTGGAGAAAAAAGTTCTATACTCTAGGCATGAAGATAAGGTCTCAGGAGTTTGATGAAGTTTGTAATAATCTCCCCACCATACTGCATGGATTTTTCAATGTCATATTTTTTTTCCATGAACTTGTCCTACAATCAGGTAAACTTGGTTAGCTTCTGGACTTGGGTTTTGAAATCTTGAGTCACAAAAGGAAGTCGCAGATTCTATACAAGTATTTGTAGTGGTTGGTCATATCAGTCTTGGAGAAAATTCGGTTGAAACAGAAATCCACTTTCTTAGAAATCTCTTATTAGGCATCATTTTCAATCTTGGAATGAATTTGCACAAGGTCAAGCGCTCTATCACCGTTCTTGACAACTTTAGAGAAAGAAGCCACATTAAAGCCACTGAAAGCATTATGAAGCTCTTCTTCGACTATAGATCTGAACAAAGTACTATCCAAGGAAGGTGTAGAGGATTCAATAGAGGTATTAGAAGCTTTGACGGATGTGTTCAGAGATTTGAGCTGATTTAGTACCTTTTTAAGACAACCAGTGTTCTCATCAGTGAGTTTATTAAGGTTCACCACAAGTTCTCTCATTTACTTCAACAATTGTTAGTGCATTTCTGCAATATTTTCATCGAAGGATAACATATAAGGGTGAATCTGAGACACAACATCTCGAGAGATTTGAGAAACATTGGGTTCTAGAGGAGTAGTAGCAGGCTCAGATCTTGAATGCAGCTCTTTCTGTATGTCTTCAACCATGCTTCTCAGGGTTGTGACTTCATTACTGAGCAAATTATTTTCAACCCGAACTTCTTGAATCTCATGGAGCTTCTTAGGTAGGATTTTCCAGATAATTTTCTCCAAAAGTAGTGAGGCATCACTCTCACTTAGATTTGTCACAGGATGAGGTTGGGAGTTCATAAGCTTCTCAACTCTAGATAGGAGAGTATCTCCAAAATCTTTTAAATCTTCCTTATTGACAAAGGACAACTGTTCAGGTAAAGGTTCAGGTGCAGGGATTGGTACAAGGACAAGTTTAGGTTCTTGTTCCTTCTCAGGTGCAAAGTTAGAAACTGACTTCAACCAAAACAGGGAAGAAAGATCAATCCCGGTTGTAGTAACCTGTTGAGACAAAATCACAAAATAGAAACTAGGAAATTTGTACTGATTGTCCACAGGACTTGACTCAGTTGGATGTGAGGCTTCATCAGACTCAAGATTTTGGGTTTTCTCTACCTCAACAGGTGCCTCTTTCTCAGGACTTAGAGGCTTAGAAGCTTGGTCTAAATCCAGATTTTCATCTCTAAGTTCCTCATTCATCTCTTATCTAGCCAACTAAAAGGCTGTCTCCATCCTCTCTTCAGCAGAGGGTATTATTTCAGGAACAGATTGTTCCTCAGGGAGTTCTTCCAAATTTTCTTCTTTCGCACCACAAAGTTCTTCCAGTTTCGCTTATTGCATAACAGGGAGTTCTTCTATATTTGCTTCTTGCATAATAGGGAGTTCTTCTACAATAGGCTCTTCTATGGATTGTTTCTCAGATTCTGGGACCAATAATTCTTATTTATCCTCGGGTTGGATTTCCAGATTAACATCTTCACTAGAGGTAGGAACTTCTTCTTCAAGAACAACAGGGGGGACAATAGTCCTTTCTTCCCCAACAATAACTGCTTCACTATGAGGTACTTCCGCCTCTTCTTCCGCTTCTTCTGAATACTCACCAAGTTCATCTGGTTCCAAACTAGGATCAGAAATGACTTTCAGCCTTGATGGATAATCCACAAGATTAAACTTCTCATAAATCTTATCGTTGTCTTCCACCCATTCCCTTTTACAAGGATTCAAGTTTATCTTCATTCCCCTGATAGTGTCTTTATAGAAATAGTATTCACAGTCCATCAGCACTTCTTCATTAGGTCTAACCACGCCTTTTGCAACAAGCGTGGCTGATATCAGCCGAGAGTAGAACAGAGAGGTGGACTTCGATGTAACCATGATCAACTCACACATATGGTGAATGATGTACTTGCATCGGTTGATCTTGTATCCATTTTTCATAATGATGAATCTAGAACACATATTGATACTTTAACACATCAAATTCACCTTTTCTTGGACTAACCAGATTTTGAACAAACTTAAACAGCATCCTTGTTTCTCCATCAAGTTCAGCAGCAATGGCCATTCCCATGGTTCCATTTCTGGTTAGGGCTTTCAAAGCATCTTCAAGATCAAAGAAATCTATTGTAGGTGGAGGTTATCTTTGATAATAATCACATATTACTTCATGAGGTATCTTAAGGCATGAAACCCATAACCTCGAAGAGAAGGAGCATCTTTGGCCATTAATCCAGCTCCTCACAACATAACTTTCACCGGAGTCAAATGAGAACTGTGCGTACTGGTAGAACTGAGCTACTAACATGGGATAGATGGGCCTGTTCTCCCTTGAGAACCATTCTAACCAGCCTTTTATTTTTAACACGTCCAAAACAAGGGATTTTCTAGACAAAATCCATTCAAGGAAAATTACTTTCTTGGGAACAACACTTATATTTACCAGATTCAGATTCAAAGGTCCTTCAGGCGCCAGCTTAGGTGAAATCTTCTTCTTCTTCAGGCGGAACTTCTCATGTGTGGATGATGACAGACGTTTAATTCTTGGCATCCACTGAGGGTTTGAGAGAGAGAGAGAGAAGGGGTTGCAGGGTTGAAATGGATCAAAATGAGAGAAAGTCCGAGTGAAGGACTGAGTGAAACTTTTTGTTTTATCATTTGGGAATGCCAATCGTGACAAAAATAAAAATTCAGGAAAGTAAAAGAGGTGAAATAAAAATTACCATGATATGGGTTTAAAGAAAATCATAATGAATTTTCATGGTGAGACAATATGTAGTCGTCACAGTGAGATAGTGAGTGAAAGTCACGGTGAGACAGTGAGTGGTCATCACAATGACACAGTAAGTGAACATTCCAGTGCGCGTTACAATGAGATAGTAAATGCTAGACTGTAAGTAAAAAGTGCTAATGGTGAGACCATAAACATGAGAGACAGTAACTGAGCAACCTGTAATTATGAAATAACAAAGTAAAACATAGTAAAATGTTGAATAGTAAGACAAGTAAGATATCTATTTGAGATTTATCATGCCATGATCATGTATGATGTAGTCTATTCTCTCATAATTTAATGGTTTAGTGAATATATAAGCAAATTGATATTCATTACCAAAGAATTCCAAGGTGATATCATCTTTTTGATAATGATCTCTCAAAAAGTGATGTCTTACATCAATATGTATTGTCCTAGAATGTGAAACAAGATTTTTTGAGATGTTAATAGCACTTGTGTTGTCACAATTTATTGGTACATGTCTGAATTGATATCCATAATCTATTGGTACATGTATGAATTGATATCCATAATCTAGTAATGTGTGTTTCATCCACAAAATTTGTGCACAACAACTGCAAGCAGCTATGTATTCATCTTCTACAGTAGATAATGCAATAGAATTTTCATTCTTACTACACCATGATACTAGTGACTTGCCTAAATGGTGACATGTTCCAGAGGTTCTCTTTATATCTAACTTATAGCCACCAAAGTCATCATGAGAATAACTAACAAGTTCAAATGATGTTCCTTAGGATAGAACAGTCCTAGATTCGGTGTATGTTTGAGGTATTTGAAAATTCTTTTTACAACATTTAAATGAGATTCTTTAAGATTTTCTTGAAAACGAGCACACATACACACACTAAACATAATGTACGGATGGATAGCAGTTAAGTAGAGTAAACTTCCAATCATTCATCTATAAGTGGTTTGATCAATAAATTTTTTATCTTCATCAAGATCCAACTTACAGGTGGTAATCATGGGAGTGTCACTACTTTTAGTGTTATCCAATCCAAAAAGTTTTAGAATATATCTAGTGTATTTACTTTGATTTAAAACAATTACATCATTATTTTGACAGATTTGAAATCCAAGAAAGAATTTTAGGTCTCCAATTAAACTCATTTAAAATTCATTTTGAATCATTTTATAAAAATCAATACATAATGAATTTTTTGAAGATCCAAAAATAATATCATCTACATAGATTTGAACAACTAAAACATCATTAGAAATTCATTTTATAAAGATGGTAGGATCAGCTATTCCTTTTGTAAATCCTTTGGAAATAAGAAAAGTACTCAATCTGTCATACGAAGCTCATGGATCTTGCATTAAACCATATAAATCTTTTGATACTTTGAAAATATGATTGGGAAAAATGAGGATTTGTAAATCCATGGGGTTTTTCAATAAAGACATCGTCAGCTATATACCCATTTAAGAACGCACTCTTAATATCCATTTGATATAGTTTGAAATTCATATGTGCAGCATAAGCAAGTAGGATTTTTATGGCATCAAGTTTGGCTAATGGAGAAAAGGTCTCCTCATAGTCAATTCCTTCTTCATGACAATAGCCTTGTACAACTAATCTATCCTTGTTCCTAACTATATTTCCAACTTCATTTACCTTATTTCTAAACACCCATTTAGTGCCTATAATGAAAGTGTCCTTGGTTCTTTCAACAAGTTTCCAAAATTTGTTTCTTTCAAACTGATTATGTTCTTCTTGCATTTCCATTACCCAAAATTCATCATTGATGGCATCATTAATGTTTTTCAATTCATGTTGTGACAAGAAAGCATGATGTTCAACCTGATTTCTAAGAGAATCTCTAGTTTATGTTCTTTTCTCTAAGTATCCTACAACAACATATATGGGATGGTTTTTAAGGGTTCTAACCTTTCTAGAAAAAGAGGGACTAGTGATTTCAGGTTCATCAACAGATTCAAGTTCATTATGACTCGATTGAAGGGAATTTCCAGAATTGGAAGTTTTCACAGATTCTTTCACAGAGGAATTTGAGGATTTTGAGTTGATGTTCAGATTTGATACATCATCCTCCAGATTTTCTAGGATGATTCTAGGCTCATGTGGATCTGTTTCATCAAACTTGATATGAATAGATTATTCCACACATTTAGTTATCTTATTGAATACTCTATTAGATTTACATAATATTGAGTAACCTAAGAAAATTCCTGCATCACTTTTAGATGCAAATTTTTCAATATTATCCTTAGTGTTGAGAATAAAGACTTTGTAATCAAAAACTCTAAAGTAATTAACCTTAGGATTCCTATTTTTCAAGAGTTCATATGGGGTATTTTTGAGAATTGGTCTAATTAAGACACTATTGATTATGTAGAATTTTGTATTAACAGCTTCAGACCAAAAGTAACTAGGTAAGTCATATTCACTAAGCTTTTTTCTAGAGATTTCTTTCAGTGTTTTATTTCTTCTTTCTACAACACCATTCTGCTGAGGTATTCTAGGGGTAGAGAAATTGTGAATATAAACATTCTGTGAGAAAAAGGATTTAAACTGTTGATTTTAAAACTCACGGCCATGATCAATTCTTAAAGATTTAATTTTAAGGCCACTATTATTTTATACAGACTTGGCGTACTTAGTAAAATAAGAGAAGGCTTCACTTTTGTGAGCCACAAAGAAGGTCCAAGTATATCTAGAAAAATAAACTATCAGAACATAAACATAGTGCTTCAAATTTAAACTAGAAACTCTAGATGGTCGAAACAAATCAATGTGAACCAATTTGAGAGGTTGAGAAGTAAAAACTTCTTTCTTTGTTTTGAAAGAGATTTTGTGTTGTTTTCCCTTATGACAAGGATTACATACTTTGTCATATGGAAACTCAAGATTGGGTAAGTCTTTAACTAGGCCTTTTCTAGTTAGCTTTCTAATGGAGTGAACATTACAGTGTCCTAGTCTCCTATGCCAGATCCAATATTCTTTTTGAAATACACTTAAGCATGAAACATTTTGAGAAGCTAAGGAATATAAATTAATAGAAGAAACGTCCTCATTCCATAATGATGAAAATACCAATTCATCTTTAGAATTAAAGACATTACAGGCCTCATTTTCAAATTTAAAATGACATCCATCATCGCATAATTGTGAGATACTAAGCAGATTATATTTTAAGCCATTAACAAACAATACTTTTGAAATTAAAATCGAATTAGTGTTACCAATATGGCGTAATCCAATGATCTTTCCTTTGATGTTTTCACCAAATGTGACATTTCCCCCATCTACGTTTATCAGGTTCTTGAAACATGAGTAGTCTCATGTCACGTGCCTTGAACATCCACTGTCTAAGTACCATAGATATTTCCAGGAGCTCTTTAAGCATCTTTCCTATAACATGATGAAGAAAAGACATATTTTGGTACCCATTGGGTGCAGTAAAATTAGTAATAAGTGCTTTAGGAACCCATATTTGTCTCATAGGTTTTCTATAAGCATTATGGAAAGTATTTGAAAAATAAACTCTATTTGGTCTACAAAGACATGAAATAGTAGAGTATGTATCATGACTTGAGCCAGTTAAGCTGTGTCCAGATCTGGGGACAAAATTATATGTCCTAGACTTTGAAACAAAATTCGTTCTTCCAAGGTTTCTTTAACCAGGTTGATAACCAATGCTAGTATTATATTTGTGGGCAATTTTTTTTCCTAGCTTTTGGGTAAGGGTATTTTTTCCATTAGTAAACTTTTCAAAGTCACTTTTTAATTATTCATTAGACATTTTTAATTCATGTTTTCTTTGAGAAGTTGAGAATTTTTATCCTTTTTAGTAGTAAGTTCATATTTGACATTTATAGTGAGAGCATGTAGTTTCTTCAATGATTTGTATTTATCTTTTAATTCATTGCATGTCTCTTCAAGCATGTTGCAATATTCAAACATTTCTTCATTAATTATATTTTCAGAGTCACTTTCCACTTCAGAATAGTATAAATTATGTACAAAAGAGTTTAGTGTTACCTCATATGTGTTTGTCATAAAACACATATTGGCTTTGTTAGCCTGTTCATCAGGTGATGTCTCTAGTCGCTTGAACTATCCTCAGAGGCACTCCAGGTTTCCTTCATTTCCTTTTTGTACTTCTTATCCTTGTCCTCATATTTCTTCTCATAATTTATCTTTGGACAGTCAGACTTTATATGTCATTTTCATTTACATTCATTGCTATAAAAATTTCATCAGTTTTTCACTTCTTTTCCAGTCCTTTTTTTAGTTTCCTTTTAGATCATACTTTCCCTTGAAGTTAAGATTTCTGAAAAAGTTCTTCTTTTTGTAAAATCTTTTGAATCTTCTGGACAGTTCAGCCATCTCCTAATCACTGTTAGGTGATTATTGTTCAGTGGTGGAACTTTCTACAGAAGCTTCCAGTTTCCCTTTGTCTTTGTGCTTCTAGAAGGTGGTCTTGAATACTATAGATTTCCTCTTTGGTTCATCCTCCTCTTCTTTGTTTACTTTTATCTCTTCCTCATACATCATCAGTTCCCCAATGAGTTATTTTATAGGTATCTTGCTAATGTCACATGATTATCTAATTGAGATAGAGGTTCCCCTCCATCTATCAGGTAGACATCTAAGGATTCTCATGATCTGTTCTTTGGCAGTGACTTCTCTTCCTAGAAAAATCATTGTGTTGACAATATCATTGAACCTGAGATACACATTAGAAATAGGATCATCTGGTTTCATTTTAAAATTATCATATTTTATATTATATGTATTAATTCTCATTTCCTTTACACTAGATGTGCCTTCCTGTGAGACAGACAAGGTATCCCAAATTTAATGGGATGTTTTACAAGCAGAAATCCTATTAAATTCTTCATCTCCTAAGGAACAGTATAAAGAATTCATGGCATTACAATTTTTATTGTAAGAATGTTTTGTAGGTTCATCCCATGTATTTCTATCAGTCATAGGAAGTTTGCATTCATCTGTAATGGATGACCAAATTTCAAAGTTCATACTCTCTAGATGCATTTTCATTTTTAATTTTCCATTGAGCATAATTGGTTCTATTAAAGAATGGTGGTCTGTTGGTTGCAGCACCTTACAATATATTTTCCATACTGATGAATTTCTTTAAAAGAGCTAGAAATTTAGAATTAACAGAATTTTACAGATCTTTAAAGTACAACTATAATCACAGTTGAGTAATATTACATTGAGTCCTAGTAGAGCAACATATGATACCAAATGTTTGTCGAAGTAGATTACTTAATAGGGGAGGGGTTAATTGAGTAACTATAAAAATTTATACTACTAAAATATTAGTTTTAAAAGAAATGGTTTTCCCTAAATATATATACAACCTAGTTAATCAAGGCTATACTATTATAAAAGTATAACTACTTAAACAACTTCTTAGAAGATTTATTAATTCTCAGTAATCTTAATATGTATTATTAATATTACTTTTTAAGTTATAATACTAAGACAAATTAGTTATAAATTATTTCCAAGACTAACTATCAAAGTGAAATTAGTGTTTTCTGGATTATTCAATAAAGAAATAAAACATAGAAGACTAAATTTAAATAGCAGAGCGGATATGAAACAAGTGGCTCAGTCTCAAGACGAGACCTAATCCACTCCACCAGGTGATCACCTTCCACCAAGAATTTTATATAAATTAACATTGAACCACACCCTAGATCGGGGTTAACAACAGTACAAAGACTGTCCAGGTCACACAGGGACTGCTTCCACAGTTTTTGTGGGTAAACAAAAATAATAACTAGGCCACATAGGGACCTCTTCCATAGTTTTCATAGGTAAACAAAAGTATAAAGAGTTTGGTGTAATGATTTAGAAATCCTTCAGTTTATCACAGGAGTCAGTGTGTGTATGGAATATACAGAGTACACACACTTCTCAAAAGTAAGTAAAAGAATCACTGAGAGAGAGTAGATATGAGTTTATAATACTCTAGTGATTTGAATTGTAGCTCTGGACTCCTTTGATTAAATTGAAATGATTTTGAGTGCTTCTCTGGTTTTTGTCTGGAAAAACAGAGTGTCGTAATTCAGCTTGTGTTCTTCACGATTGTTGATAATGTGAAGATGTTCTATGGATTCCAGTGTACTTTGTATGTTCTTTAGCAGAGTCAGATTGCATGCATGAGACAATGCATTCTTTGAAAATCTTGCAATATGTTCTTCGCGGTCATGCTCACAGGCTTGTTTTTCGTTCAGTATCGTGCTCGCTTGTTCTTGGGAACTCTCCACTCTTTATCTTTGAATGCATGCATTTTAGCTGATAGGTTTAATGTGTTTCGTACCTCGTACCTCATACTATATCTACAAAGAAACATTAATTATGTCAGTGCATTATAGATATCAAATATGACCATAAAAATTAAATTGAAAGATGAAAAAATAGTTTAAGAAATGGTTTCACAGTATGTTATGAAAACGGTGTCTCCTTCACACGGTGTCTGAGTGTCACGATCTGAGTGTCATGATGTCTTGTTCATGGTGTCTGAGTGTCACAGTGTCTGAGTGTCATGGTATGAGTGTCACAGTGTCTTGTTCACGTTTTCTGAGTGTCACAGTGTCTGAGTGTCACGATGTCTAAGTGTCACGGTGTCTGAATGTCACAGTGTCTTCTTCATGGTGTCTTGCTTTACGGTGTCTGGATTAATGTGTCTGGCTTCATGGTTTCTGGATTACTGTGTTAGGCTTTCAGTGTCTGGCTTCTGGTGTCTGGCTTCATGGTGTCTTTCTTCATGGTGTTTGGCTTACTGTGTCAGGATTCACGGTGTCTTGTACTTAGGAAAATAAATATAGTTAGACTTAAATAGTAATATGCATGAAATGGATTGATCTTAACCATTATAAATCATGAGAGAACCTGAAACATAAATACACATGATTGGATATAATTTAGGATTTAACAAGGGTGAATGAGATTTTTGAACATTAATGAGATTTGTGATCATTGATGAGATTTGTGATCATTAAAACACAATTAATACATGAGGAGTCCAACACTATATATCCCAGGAGTATTGGAATCAAACTTTATTTAGTTCTAAGGAGAGGACATATAAGGAGATCTTAGTTCTAGTTCTTAGAGCATAGAACATGGAGAAGCGAAACTCTTCCAAGAAAGCGCAAAGCTCAATCCAATCCCTAAGACCACGTGAGTAAAACTCAGTGTGGGAAACAAGTAAAAAAGAGGTCTTTGCAACACATGGGACACATGTAAATGGGAAATCAGTGTGGAGCCCCAAACAACATCTTACCCTGGCTTTGTCCCCTTAACGTGAAAATGCGAACTGGGGGATAGTACCAAGAGTGTTGAAATTCCACTTGGACATGATGGGGTGTAAAATGATGTTAATCACGAAACATACATTTAGGGATCGATGGGGTTGGCATGACGATGGAGGATAAATATTGACCATGTTTGAAACATAGTATCCATATCGTGCGACTTGAAATGGGAACAACAAATGTACGTCAAACCCTAACCATATTCACATTGTGGGATTTGTATCAATTTTTTATTCGAAACCCTCGAGGATGTTGGCATAAAATGGTATGAGAGCCCTTGGGCCAAGCATCCATGCCATTTGGGGGTCCTTTCAGATGAGAAAGATGATGAAAACCCAAATGATGGGGACACGAATCCTGAAAAATTGGAGAGACCATGTCTAGGTAGATTCCGACTGTCTAGGTTCTGAACCAGAGTAATCCTTGGCACATTGGTAAATTGATGGAGAGGGTCGAGGGGCCCAACTTAAGAGCATTCGACTTGAAAAGATGAGTGTAAAAAAGGGGAGTGAAGTTCTATTTGAAGAAAGTAGTATGTGTCTTGGTTTTTAAAAACCTGATGTAAATGGGGATATAAGCCCATACCATGCCGTATACCCCTCCCCTAGAAGGAATCATGCCAATAGGCCAGAATGATTAGGAGGTTTCTAAGAGATGGGGCTGGACCTGAAGACTAGATATTTGGTTCGTCCTACGTATTCCATGAGGATGGGAATCAATCCATACATAGTTATGAAACGCCATGCATTTTAACGTCATGTAGTGATGACGATGATGGGTGAAGACCTCCAAGAAGGAGAAAGAATTGTGCGGTTATGATAAAACTGCAATGAAATGAGGAAAAAATCCCACACTACACCATGCATTTTGAGAGGTATCTGGGAATAAAGGTCGAACCAAATGGGATGACCTTGGAGCTTGGGGATGGTCCTACCAACAAAAAACTATCCAGGCATTACTATCTACCCCATGAGGATAGGAATCTATCCATACGTAGTTCTAAAAAGGCCATGCAGTTTAACATCATGTAGTGAGGACGAGGGAGAATTGAAGAATGGGAGGGGCACATGTGGTGGTCATCGTAAACCTGGTTCCAATGGGGCCAAATATGTTTCCGCTACACCGTGCAGGATCCTATGAGAGAACCACACCCATGGGGTAGTCAAAGAGAAAAATTGGGGTTGGGCCCGCTCTTGAGCGTTCCTACGTATCCCATGAGGATGGGAATCAAGTCACACATATTTCTTGGAGGTGATATGTAGTTTAAAGTCATGAAGCAAAGAAGTTAGACAATTTATGGTCATGCGGGACCGTATATAGTTTACCATCGTGTGGGATGACATACAGTTTAAGGTCATGTATGATCACGGTGCTCAAGAAAAGTATTGCTTGAGGAATTTTTCATTGGAGGGAAGAGTTATACGATCACCATACATGGTCACCAAAGATTATTCCCCATTGGGGTACACCTTGTGAATGATGTAAGGTCCTTCCCATTTGGGATCCAATTTTGGTGGTTTTCATCCAGGTATCATTTGTGTTCTCAAGGCCAACACCAAGTCACCTTTCAAGAAAGATTGGAGGAAACTATCCTGTTGAAAGCTCAAGCTATCTTGTTCTGATGTCTCTCAAGATTGTGCAAGGAATAAAGACTATTCTCATTGAGTGCTTCCAATTCAGCCAGATGGATTTCAGCTACATTATCTAGTTATTTCGGATCATATAAAGCTATTCATAATGATGGTAACTGAATCTCTATGGGAAGGAAGACCTCTGTTCCATACGCTAGGGAGTATGGGGTCACCAATTTGGAATTACGAGTCATCATCAGATAAGCCCAAAGGGCATTAGAGAGCATTTCAGGCCAACTCTTCTTGTACTGACCGACCATTTTCTATAGAATGTTAGAGAGAATTTTATACAATGCCTTTATCTATCCGTTTTCTTGTTCATGATAGCGGGAGGTATGGTTAGAATGAATATTGTACTTGGCGTACAATTTCTTCAACTCGGCTACCCAAAATTTATTGTCATCATCGGTGAGGATGGCTTGAGGGACTCTGAACCGGTAGATGATATTAAAGCTCACAAAGTCAATGATAGAATGGGCCTTGACCACCTTGAGCATAACCACTTCTTCAAACTTGGAAAAGAAATCTGTAGCGGTTAGGATGAACTGGAACTGGTGATCTGTTGATAGTGGATATGGTCCCACAATATCGAGTCCCCATACAGAAAAGGGCCAAGAGTACTTGGTATTATGGAGATGCTCCTGCAGCCGATACCCAAAGTTGGTATGAATTTGGAATGCATGGGAAAACATGGATAAATCGATGCTGTCATTTATCATGGAAGGAAAAAAAATACTCCATTCACTGGATCTTGTGAGATAGTTTTGGCTCGGTCTGATGAGCCCCGCAGAAACTGGCATGAACCTCTTGCATGGAATGAGAAATCTCAACCCCTTGAATGCAACATCAGAGAATCCCATCAATCCCGGAATTGTAGAGAATTTTATCGAGTCCAGGACCCCTCTGGAGGGTAAACTGTAGTACACAACATCAGATTCGCTTGAGACTAGCTTACTCTGCTGGGAGATTACTATTCCGGAGGTACTCGACAAAGGAGGTTCTCTTGTTGGTAGTCATTTCAAATACTACATCAGGGGAACCTAGGGGTCCTGATGTGGAAGCACCTAAGATATGGTGGCTTACATGTGGGATATCATCATCATCTGGAGTGATGGCGTTGATGACCCTCCAGTGTGCCATGTGGATAATCAAATCATCTTGATCAGGCTCCGCAAGAGATGCAACTAAGCTGTCCAAAGTGTCAGCTCGACCATTTTGGGATTTAATGACATGGGTAACTTCTAGCCGAGATGGGAAATGGACCATTAGCTGGAGGGTGAGTTCCAGCAGTGGTACGAGTTCTGGCTTTCTAATCACATAGTCACTGTTGATTTTATTGATTACTAGTTTAGAGTACCCTTTCAAATGCAAGTGGGGTACTTCAATCTCGAGGGCCATCTCGAGGCCAGTGATGAGAGCCTGGTACTCTGATTTATTATTAGTACAACCCTCCAACAATAGAAATGAATATGAAAAAATATATTGTTCTAGAAGGATGAAGGGGATACCCAGGCATACTCTGCAGTGTCTGGGGTCCTTGAGCCTTTTGCTTATAGGGCTCTAAGAGGAACCATCAAAGTGAATTTTCCATCACGGGAAGACTTGGTATATCGAGAGGATTGCCTCATCAGGAATTTAAAGGTCTAGAGACTGGTCTGTGGGATCTGAATGAGCAATGAGGAAATCTTACAATGATTTCCCCATGATAGCCTTCTGAGGGTCAAACCTAATGTTGAACTGATGAAAGATCACTTCCCACCAAGCTAGAGGGCCTGTCAACATTGGGCTGTTCAGGATGTACTTCGGAAGATCCACCCGGGACACCGACTGTACCTCATGGTGCTGTGAGTAATGTCACAACTTATGTACATAGAATACCAGTGCAAGGCATCTCTTCTCGATAGAGGAGTATATTGTGTCAATATTGAGGATCATACAGCTGAGGTAGTATAGACTGTTCTTCATTCCCTCGATGTTCTTCTAAGCGATAAGGGTGTCGAGAGATCATTCTAGGGCGGTCACATAAAGGACCAGTGACATTCTAGAAACTGGTGGCATCAAGACCGGATACTGGAGTAGATATTTTTTTAATTCCTCAAAAGTTGTATGACATTATTTTTCCCACTGATAAAAAATGCATTTCTTCATTAGTCGACAAAAGGGATTGTACCTACTGGCTAGATTCACGAGGAATCTGCATATATAGGCCATATGTCCTTGGAAACCTTGAATCTCCCAAGTTTTGCTTGGGGGAGGCATCTAAATGATGGAATTGATCATCTCTAAGTTGATTTCGATTCCCTGTATCTGACAACGAAGCCAAGAAACATTCCAGATGTGACCCCAAAGTCTCACATCAATGGGTTTATCTTCAGTTGATGAGAATGGAGGAAGCGAAACACTTTCTCATGGCCTTTGAGATGGTTATGATGTTGGAATGATTTGACCACCAGATTGACCATGTAGCATTCCACTAATTTCCCAAGGATCATCTTAAATATGCAATGCATGGAAGAACGATTGGTGGAACCTGAATTTTTCAAAACAAAGGGAATTACCTGGTAACATAAAGCACCTTGTGGTGCTCTGATGGTCGTAGAATCCTCATAATTAGGAACAATTTGGATCTGGTAATACCCAAAGTAACCATCCATGAAATAGAGGGCCTGTAATCTAGATTTTGCATCGATCAACAATTCTGTCATGGGAAGGGGAAAATCATCATTCAGACAATGATGTTTTAGAACATGGAAGTCAATGTCGAATCTGATCTGTCCGTTATTCTTCCTAACTAGCACAATTTTGTCTAGCCATCTGGGGTACTGGACCTCCTTAATGAAATTGGATTTGATGATCTCATCAACTTCGACATCAATCATGGCACCGTAAGAATAGTGATTTTTTTGGGAGGCTTCTTAAACCCGGAGTGATTTGCTGGGAGACCAAGGTGGTGGAAAAATGCATGAGGATCCTGACCCCAAATCTCATTGGAAATCCATGAAAATACATCATGGTGCTACTTCAAGAAGTCCACAAGCTGTTTTGGCTTCTCGAGAGGCAAAGCAGCACTGATCAATGTGGGGTTCAGTTCCCCCTCGCTACTGAGGTTCACCGATACCAATTCATCGACCGTGGTGGAGACACCCTATTTAGGGGTGGGAGGAGAACCCTCTAAATCATCTTTGTTACTTATGGATAAGGTATCCTAGGTGGGAAGAGTTTCCTTTGGGTCAAAAAAATTCTGATGGGAGACTGGTACCGGCCTGAGCGGTGGTGGACACTGAAACAGTGGACTCTCGTGCTTCTGAAGGCATAGCGATGAAAGCTCTTAATATGATCCCCTCTGGTCTTCAGCAAAAGGGGAAACACTTAATGATATTGAAGAAATAGTGATGTGTTGGCTTGATTCAGTTTATCCTAGACTGGTAAAACAAGCAAGTATGGAATATTGTTGTTCCCATGGGGTAGACATCACGATATCTTATGGGTGTAGGGGGCTTTAGGATTACCCAAGCCTGATTCGTTTAAGAGTTTGAGGTGATATTTTGGTGTCACTTAGACTTGGGAATGTGATCCCCCTTATTACAGAAACAATGAAGCATTGTCCCATGTCTAGGGTTGTAGCCTCCAATCGGTGGATTGGAAAGATATAGGCATCATCTAGATCTGTCCACGGGTCAGTCGTAGCCATAGGATGCTCAACCTCGCTTGCCTGAATCTGGTTGTCCTTTTTCTTGTAATAGTCGACATCCAGATAGTGGGATTCATAAGAGGCAAATGGGTATGTGTCACCTTGGAGTACGCCCACTCGACCATTAAGAGAATACTTAAGTCACTGGTGATATGATGAAGGAACCACCTCATGCCGATAAAGCCATGGACTACCCATCAGTGGATTGTATGCAGTGTCTTGCGAAACAACCATGAACTTGGTACTTGCTACCAGTATGTCGAACTAGTTATTTTGCAGAATTTTGTTGACCAGTATATGTTCTATCCTATAATAACCTTGTATTTTTACGTAATAGGGACTCATATCATCCTTGGACAACCCTAGTTTTCGTAGTGTCTGTGTTAGGATTAGGTTGATCCAAGAGCTTGTGTCGACCAGACAGTGATGAACCACTACGAAATTAAAATGGACAATTATGTACAGTGGGAGGATGTTACCCTGTATAGGAGTGCATTCATCTTCTCTAGTGATCAAGAAGAAGGCTTGGCATTCAACATGCTCGATATCCTCTGAATGGAAGGTTTCTGAGGATGCTACATCCGTCTCCAACTGGAGGGGGATTTTTAAAGCCTCAGCGAGGGCTTCACGCATATATGCTGATTGGAAAAGGTCATAATGTATGGAGAGCCTTACTAGAATTATGAAAATATGTTTGATGAAATAATAATTCCATGTTAGGCTTGAACTTCTTCTTACAGGAGGTCTCTCTATGACAGGAGGTATGGAAGGCCCTGCCTGCTGGACCGATAGCTGACTGGTGCTGGGAATGACCCACTGCTCACTAGCAGAAGCCTACAGAGTGACTACCAGTTGAAGTCCAGATGACTGATACTAGTCTGTAGCAGAGCATGGATGATAACATCATGGTCGAGGTGGCTCTTCATGATCAAGCTACTCAAATGGTGGTGATGGCGGATCTGATAACACCAGATGGGAAGGTAGAGCGTGCAGAGCTATGTGTTGGGCCTGCTATCTAGTTTTGGGGGCATGCACATCCTGGATGGAAGTGCTGACAGAGGCACTCCGACAAACCATATATTCATGGCTCCTTCGATGCTGGCGATGACTGGGAACATTGGGATTATCCGTATGGCGCTCCTTGCAGTCAGAAATCTGGTAGGGGTTTACCATCTCTCAAGTGTTAACCGAGGCATACCCTTGACTATCACTTGAAGAATCATGAACCACTTGACAAATTCTGTGGGGGATCATCATCTCTGGGGTCATGAGTTTTGTGAGAGTACGGGATGATGAAGACATCGGTGGGGGACTTAGTTTTACCTTGCGACATCAATTCTTGCTCCTCTGGGTAGATGATGGCTGAGCCGTTGACGCAGAGGTACTGGATGCAGGTGACCCGACATCCTTTGAAGGTTCATGTCTATTCATACGTGTATATATAATACCATGTTCATGGGCGATAGCCTTACAATCCATCTAGCAATAACAAATCTAGGACCCATAGTTAGAAACCAGATGCCACTCGCCTTCATTGTCACTACTGAAATCAAGCTTCACGAATACAGATGACACATGTGCCAGAGCTAGTCTAAACATGACTTCAATTTTATCAACATGGTCTCTAATACAGTCCTTAAACACATAGCACTATTTAAGGGTGTGCCATTGGATCTGTTGATAGGGGCAGTAGTGGGGGTGGTCATTGAGATCTGCCTCTTCTGGTCTCCTGCTTTCGGGCAACTGTACAATTACCTATTCCAAGGCATTGTGGATATAACTGGGGAACTGAGCATCATTGAATGATTAGGTCCAGGTTCTTTTATTCGAGAAGGGTGATCTGGGATCCTGGCCTTGACGAGGGGTTGTAGGAGCCTATCGAGGAGGTGGTACCTAGTTATCTTTCCTGGGTAGTGGTGGCACGTTACATGGGGGCGCCTACCGATTATGTGGTGGGAGCTGCTGGGCCGGAGGTTGTGCCTATAGTGGAAGGCCTCTGTGAGGCTAAGGAGGAGTCTGCACCGGTAATAACTCCAATTTCCTAGGGGGATCTATTTGGGCCACTATGGCAGGTTAAGACTTAGCAGCCCTTCTTAAAGGAATTATATGAGGCAAAAGTCATGCCTACTTGGCCTGTTGTAAGGCTTCTTATATGATCTAGGCCTTATCAAAGAAGTCCCGGAATCCCCTTGGAAAACTCTTGGTAATCAAAGAGGGGACCAGTTTTGGCTTGACATTCCGCACTCACATCGTCAGTAGTTTCTCCTCAGTCAGTGGAATGTCAAGGGAGTAGGTAAGACCCTTCAACTGGGAAAAAAAGTCTGCAACACGCTTTTCAGGGATCTGTTTTCACTTGAAGAGGTCTGCCATAATCGTCTTTCGAGTGGTGGAACTGAACTAGTAAAGAAATATCCTGTGAAGATCTTCTCACTGGGCTATTGACTCGATGGGTAGCTAGTTGTACCAGAAAAATGTGGGTCCTTCTAATGTCTATATGAAGCATCAGAGTTTTGCGGCCTCTTGTTATGCCAGAGTTCCTAGCATGGGTCCGCACAATTAAATGAAGTCCAAAAAATGCTACAGCAGGTCACCCGTCCCATTAAAGGGGGAGAAGGTTAGATTTTGGATTCCTGGGGGTGCTGAAATATCATCCTCCCATGCCAGATACTGCTTACCATCAGGAGAGATTTCCACCTGTCGCGTTTCCAATTCCTTGAGGTGAGCAATGAGTGCCTCCATGATATCATCTGGGCAGGGGTTCCTGTCTTGACAGGGATCCCTGACCCCCAGTGCATTGGCGGGTTCTTAAACACGATAAGCAGGTCAAAAGACTCGTGGAGAGGCTGGAGGGATGACCTTCAGAGCAATTGGGGGAACCTAAGCTAGGTCCTGATGATTATTACTTCGGTCAGGCAGATTTGGAGATACATACCACACCCTCTATCCATACGTTCTGGCCACTACCATGTCTGCATGGGCAGGATAGTCAGGGTCAACTGGAGGAAACTCACTAGGGGGAGTTGTGCTTGCCCCTACTTCCCCATTCGAGGATCACCATAGTCTGTCCATCGTTCGATGGCACACTCAACAAAAAGGTCATCGACCATATTCTTATGCTCCGTGAATTGTTGATGCAGTGTAGCTTTTTCGCAATCATCCTCTGTCTTTTGTATTAAGCCAGACGGGTTGGAGGGTTTTATAGCATTAAGATGCTCGAGCCCTTGTTTGGATTCCAGCTAAGGACTAATTCCTTAGTGGGTACGGGATGAACCAGTTGATTTATGAGCTAGAGAGTGACCCTTCCCAATGGGTCCAAATGTTGTGTCACCCCCATGGGGGGTATGTTCTTCCCAAGGAGTTCTGTGTTTGTCTCTTCCTCCAATATATCAGCCATGTTAACTGCGACTCTACCAGAACGAATTTCCTCAATATCACCTGGAATGTCGGGCTGGCGCCAGAAATAATTGAAATGGAGGGCCACGTATTTCCCCCATCCATGGATCTACATGTGGGGAGAAGCCTCCTTGATTATCCGGTGGAGCACTTTAATGATATGGACACAATGTTTTTGGAGTGTCATATGGCGGACTGGTGACTTCGGGAGGTGGGCCATAAGGAGTGCGGCCAAATCAACCAACCAAAATTGTTGACCAATGTTTTCGATGTGTGTCCAGATCATGGGGTAGGCCACTCGTCGATGAAAAAGATGAAAATGTGTCACCCAAAGGGTCTGGAGAAAGAATCCAACTTCCTCTCAGGTGAGCGATTTCAATGCATTGAAGTTTGGTGCCGCAACCGGCTAAAACATCTCAGAGAAATGGTATGCCGCTAGGTTTTCCAACAAAATCCCCGACACATACTCATGGTATGACCCTTGGTTTCCCCACATGTCAACTGGAGGTGGAATGGGAACCAGTAGTGGTACTGAAGCAGACCACTGAGACGGTAGGCTGGCCGATGGATAATACAGTGAGCAGTCTGAAAAACTGATGCATCTTGGAATATCCTCCAAAATATTCTATGACTTGGCCACCACATCACGATAAGATGGGCTGGCAAACATAGTTTCTTGGGTAGGGACTATGGCTGCTGGCGGTGGACCATGCTGTTGCTCTTACACTATCGGTCCCCAAAATAACACTTCGTGATCTCTGGTCGAGGTAGAGAATGATCCTGGTGATAGCAGTGGATATTGAATGACCAGACCTTCGGGAGATTCCAAATATTCATCCTCATGGATTTATCAATAGAGGGAGGCAATGGTTTGCTAGACCTCACATTCAAGAAGTATGAGGATGATGCCTGTCATTCCTTCCCCAACCGTTGTCATGGAGAATTGAGGTGAGGTTTCCATTTCTGATTCGTATTCTACCTTAGAATCTGATAAGAAGAAAAGTTTAATCTCCATCTGAACCTTCTTGAAACTCTTATTATGGTTGCAAAGACCTTCCTTCTTGACCTGAGATTTCTCTTTGGACATGGTATATTTCTAGCTCGGGGAGGTCCTTCAGCCAAACTGGTGCTGGGACAGAGAGGGATTCCGCCTGAGTGAGCTGTGGTGCGAGGAGCACCTAGACAGATGTTAAAGGGAACACAGGGAGGACAACTGTGTCCACTAGACGATGTGTTGATGGAATCTCTAGGAAAAGTGATTGAGTGGGTAGGATCATGGGTAGGGCCTCCATGATTATCTCCCCAGATAGTGTTAGTGCGAGGATGAGCCTCGTACTGGTCTGACCAAACATGGGTAGGACCTCTGTGATGGATGCCAATGAAGCGAGGTTGACCTTCACGCCTCTGATTTCTGGGGATAGGAGGACCTTCGCCGACTGCTGTAAGGACATGGGGAAGGCCTCCACACTAAATACTGACTGTATGTGTAACAAATCCATGATGGTGGCCTCTGGTAGGAGGAACGAATCCATACCTGATGTCATGAGTGAGAAAGAGGCTTCCGTAATGAGTGTCACTACCATGGGGAGGACACTCATTCAGATTGAAGGTGGCTTGGGGCGAACCACCATGCATAGATTGGAAGTGTGGAGGACTCACATTCTCAATGGAGGTGGTACAGGGAGGACCTATGTACTGGTTGTCATTGCCACAGGTCGGTCCACGGTGGGTGCTCCCTGTGCCAGCAACTAGGAGAGTTGACCTAGCCTACCTATGGAGAAGCTAGGGCCTCGATCTGAGTCGAGCATCTACTTTACTCTAATCATAATGGAAAGGGAAATGATGGTATATGTTGGTGGTGGCACGACCCATGGTAGTCGTTGATGTTGATTCACCTTGGAGAGTGTCCTCCTCATCCTGCACCCGATGCTGGCATCGGGTCAACCAGACTGGGGCTGGCAGTGCAGGCGCATAGCTTACAAGTTCCTCAGCTTGTGGGGTTGGGTGGTGGAACTGGTGAGGCCTAGTGGGGGTCATCATTGAGTTCCCCTAGAATAAGATCCTGGCTGGGATGGCCTGGACATTCCCCACCTCATCGGCGTAGGGGAGGGAGTCCTCAAAGAGTTTTTGGGAGAGGCTCTCGAAATGGTTGTGCATCGGAGTGGGGAGAAGTGGCTCCCAGTATAGACCTTGTGGGAGACAGTAACGATGAGGCACAGATGCCCCTTGGTCCTATTAGGCCATATACCTAGTTGGGATGATCCCATCCACCTTGTATCATCGAACTATGTCATTTATCACGCTTCACTAAATGAAGTCAGATGGGGAGATGAGGCGTAGACATCTTAATGTGGAGGCTTGCAGGGGAAATGAGGCCACACAGGATTGTCGCGATGACATTGACCATGCCCCTACATCAGTAGGTGGGTGGTGATCAGTTTGCTGATATGACAGATTGGGTCCTAGAAGGCATGGAGATTAAACCATTAGTTCTACAAGTAAGACATCGACATCCAGTGCCCCTGCAGCATTCCATCTTCCATGGCTAGTAAGAAGTATCAATGATGACCGTGTCGCAGACCAGGATATCCAATGTTCAACTGCCCCAACTTCTGGTGAGTTTCATGCCAGACCCACTATTTTCATGGAGGGACCCAGTGCCAGATACGTGGATCCGGTGACATAAAATTCCACTGATGTCTCAAATGATACTAATAACCACATTGAGGAGAAGAATTTCACGCCAGGTTCACCATTTCGGTTTCTGACGCTTTCGCTGGGGAACGCATCCGTCTGTGGAGGATGTACAGATTGTTACCCCACATTCCCACTTTCCAAAGGTGGGCGACATCATTATATTTTTCCGGGATGTTTTCACTTTGATAAAAACGGGATGATGGGATGTTGGTTACTCCTTCTATGGATTCCTCCTCATAACTCTTTACCCAGTCCGAGTATCCCTTATATATTAATAAATTGTTAATGAATCTATTCCTAGTTCCATGTATTTAAGGACACCAATTAATTACACTGCTTCTATCAGGACATTCCAAGTGGCCCTGTCAGTGAAGAAACCTTCGGTCAGAGTAGTTGTCATGTTGGACATCACTGGCGTGTCTGGATTCTAGAACACTGTCACATCTCGGTTTTTGTCCATTATGATTGAGATTATCTAGGGTGTAGAAGCCCGAGTCATCCCACGTAGAATGAAGGGAATTATATTCCATAGGAATTTCTATAAGGTTTTCTTCATCTTCCCATGTTTAACACAGGGTCTTCCATGATTTTAACATCTAGCGGAGACGGATCAGACAAATCATATCACTGAAGGGAGTGGATCATTTGGGTGAAACCCCTAGAGGGAACGCTAAGGCTAGGACAAACACGTGGTTAGTTACCCGATTACTTCTAGGAGCAACGAGAGTGTGGGTAACATGATCTCATTGGGATGTGGAAGCCCGGGTAAGAATCAAGATGGACATGGGTTATTGAGAGTTGATTGAAAATGATGTGGAACCACCATAAGAGCGACAGTGATGATGGGTGATTGTCCTAAACCTTACAGAGGCTTCCAATGTATCCCCATTCCAGGGAATGATAGTCCACGTAGTTCAGGATGGGGGAATAGAATCATGGTGTGTACATAGGACAAATAACCGATGATATTCTGGGGCTTATGCGTGGTAAGTAGCCTGGTTGGTCTGACACCATGGGGACAGACCGGAGATGTGGGTCCTTGAAAAGAGGACCACAATGGTTTACAGTCAATTTCTGACAACAACAGCTTACCCCTGGTTTGGTGCAATGGCTTACCACTGACTGGGGTTCCAACGGCTTACTGCAGGATGGGAAACACAATGTATTACCATCTATTGGGGAACATGATGTCTTACCTTTGATTTGGGAACACCACAACTTACCATCAATTGGGGGACACAACAGCTTTCTGTCGATTGGGGGAACAAGATGGCTTACCATCGATTGGGGTTGGACGTCAAGAAGGCGTCCTACATACCTTACCTAGGACACAAGGGTCAAAGCCCACATAGTTCAAATGGGTATAGTTTAACATCTTTCGGGATGAAAATGGGGGTTTAGTTTAATGTCATGCAGGATGAGGCTGGACCGACAGGAAGTGGTCAGGACCGATGGGTGTTTGTCTCGAAAATCCTGAAGGCTTCTTACGTACCATGCCTTGGAAATGATCAAATTCAATGTAGTTCAGTATAGTTTGGTGAACCGACATGAAGGGGTCAGGACCAATAGGTGTTGGCCTAGAACCTTAGGGAGGGTTCCTATGTACCTTTCCCTCGCAAGAATAAAATTCCACATAGTTCATGATGGTTGGGGCTTACACGCTAAGGTGACCTAGAGAGGATGTCATGGTCAATGATTACTCTAAGCCCATGTGAGTCATGCTTGGTGTGAGAAATAAGAGGCTTCAAAAATTTGAAAATCACTTCACAAACTTGAAAATAACTTCACAAAATGTGCGTCTTTGGGAAGTGCAGTGGGTCTTACACATGGTTAGTGGCCCAAAAAGAAAAAAGGGCTTTTTCATGGTTTACAGCCCAAAGAGGAATCATGGGCCTGTGTTCGGTTAGTAGCCCAGGGAGGTGGAGATTGGTGCTTACTCTTGGATGGAGGCCTCTTTGCGACAAATCCCAGAAGGAGAGGGACGAGATGACGAAGGTCTATGTGCCCATATCTCCTCTTAGTATTTGGCATGGAAGATTGAAGGGGGATCATGAATACTACCTCCCGCAAGAAAGGATAGGGGAATAAACTAAAGTGGTTTCCCTTCCTCAGGGACAGGCACTGCTCTGACAGAGAGGATTTAATTCCATGAAAGGAATAACTCACTCTTGTGGACACTAGCTGTTGTAGAGAATGTCCGAGACGGGGCACCCTACATATGATGCATGCGGTGAGGTCACATCATAACATCATGTGCTGAGGATGATGGCCCTTGGAAGTTTAACATCCTACTACTCAGACGAGGCAAGTTCACTCCGCACCCCAAGTACTTACATAACTAATGTTGCCCACCCTTGGGGAAGGGAAGGCATCAACAATGTTGAGTTTAGGGGGTGTAGTGGAGTGATCCATTGAGGGGCCAATGTTAGCATGACTATGCAAAGATGCAATAGTTGTTAGCATTACTATGAGAAGAATCATGAGGCAAAGTAATGTTACTGGAAACCCCACCCAAGGAACAATAATGTTGCTTCATACAAGCATGGAGGGCCATATAAGGAAGGGGTGTGTAAAGAATTTGGTCTTAGAAGGAGGTGTTTTCACAATATTATGGGCTTCAAGAAATGGTTATTATTCAAAAAGGGAACGGGCATCACAAAGGGACTATTCCTCACGAAGAAGCTGTAACTCATGAGGTGAAACACTCTACGAAGAGGGGGGTCTTCATAAAAGTCCAAGGGTTCACAAAGCACTACCATTAAAATAGTAAGGATTCTACTTAGAGAATACCTCTTTGTTTTGGGAGAATTTATCAATGGATTTACACTTCGCGAATCCTCAAGAACCACAAAGGGGATCCTTCCTCTGAGAAGGGCATGTGCCTTCCTGAAGAGAATCTCCACCGTAGATGAAGGTTGAAAAAGAAGAAAAGTGCAACGGATCGCAAACGCCAAATACCTTTGCAAATCTATGTGAATGATTTGAGAACGTCTACATGAAATAGAAACTTGAAAGGTCAGAGCAACAATATTTTGGGAGAGGGGTTGCGCCTTCTATTTATAGTCAATCCTCAGCTCTGGGGGTACCAATCTCACCATGGAGCTGCCCAAAAATGTGAAAATTCGATGGTTCGTCGGCCGGTGGGGGGCCTTGCGGAGGGGACAAGACGCCACGTAGGGATTAGTAGATATGGCAGAGTCTGAGCAACTCACGACGGACATAATGCTGGTAAGGGGTTGTCGTTGGCTTCGAAACCTATCAAGAAGGGGTGCCACATAGCTTCTTGCAGATCCGTCCACAAGGAACTGGTGCCCGCTGCATGAAGGGATTTTTATAGGGCCGTTTTGAGATAGGTCAGGGGTTCTTCCCAACCTGTTCATGGGGACATTGCCCAATTGGATTGTTGAGATTGTGGGATGAGTCGAACCCCTGTGTGTTTTCAGTGCCAACACTCAATTTAACAGGGTAATTTTATGACTATTATTTTTATTCCCCTCACTATACTTTTTTTGGAACCACTTTTACTAAGTTATTCTTCCACTAAAAGTGTGGATTATATAAAATTTCTAATTTGTGTTAAAAAAAATACCAAACTCCCATTCAATATCATCTCAAAAGGTCCTAAACATTTTAACTGACTTAGATTTGTGTTTCATAAAACTAAAATTATCTATCCTTATGAAATAATTAATTAATTTATTCTAATAAAAACAAAAATTAATTTAATGATGTCACATATATTCAAAGAAATCATAGTAAATTTATATCATTTTCTCATATGATTATATAATTACTATTTTATGAAATTACTATATTATTTTTTTCATGATATTTGGTTCCATAGAGGCAATATGGTCGTGTAATGTTCAATCACCATATCAAGAATAAATGTGAATATATTCAAATGTTTCAAATACCATGATAGCTTTATTAATTTTGCAAAACAATATATATTAATTTATTTATATTACATGTATTATCAAAAGTCAATAAAAGTTCATAGCTATAATGAGAACCCCATGATACTTTGAAAGTAATCATAAACATAAGAATTATGGTCTAGATCCATCATAATAATGAGACACAGATGATGTCTTTAATGCATTGGAGGCTCATATGAATGAATACCTCTACTCATAAAATTGTCACATGGTGATCTATAATTTATAAGTTCATGAGGAATGAAACAATAATAGGAACACCATTTGTTTTGGGTTTCATTGGATCTTCCTACCTATGAAAATGTGTATTGATCACTCCATTTTAGATAATTATTAATTTGTATCATTAAATAATGTAATTTAATGTATGATAAAAATGGTGATAATTAATATTTTTGGGAATTTAACTTTCATCAATTGAATCAATAATGGTATAACATTGGTTGAATGATAAAGATATAAATTTTCACTTTTGTGTATAGGAAGAAGATATATATCACATTTTATATTTTATGGTAGTGCCTTAATTAAATCCATATCAATGGTAGAAGAAGGAAAACCCATTCAATATGGTCAATGAAATAATAAATAAATAATGGAAAGATGTTGACACTAAGAATGTTACCTTATTTAATTGATATAAATTGTCAAAGATATTTTATTATATAGTATGTGTTCATGCGATTTTTTTGTAGATATAATATATCCATACCTTTTTTGGTGAAATTATGTGTTTTTAGATATCAATCTTTCTGATTTGGGCTCATTTCATTCTCAGTATGGGATTAAAGGATCCCACATAGAGTGTATCTATAAGTTTCACCTATTTGGATAAAAAAACTAAAAATGCTGTAGACCCATGTCCATGGAATGTTGATCATTTGAGTGTGAATAATAATTGGTAAAATTTAATTATAAATTATTCATGTTTATAATAATGACAATTGTTTTTTACTAAATATATTCACATGCTATAATTTATTAAATAAGTGAATATGGGTATACTATTTTTAGTGAATATTTATTATTCAAGGTTTGAACATATATGAGAGAAAGAGGTTGAGGTGATGTATCATAAATTTTCACACGAAATTTGATAATGTTATAATTATTTATGGGATTTACACATTCTATAAAACAATTTAACTAAGAAACTAGTGACATATTGGGATAATTCAAGTAGTAAAATTTCTCTAAGGACCTATATGAAAGTTTAATAAGTTTAAATGAGCTACATAAGTTTATTTTTGACCCATAACACTTATGGTGTCCCCATGAATAAATTTATCCCCACTCCCATATTCTATCATAATTATGTAGTGAGAATGTTATAAGAATAAAGTGATTGAATTAATTACATTAATTGATTCATTAATGTGTTTTTTAGTGATAAAACATGAATTGTGAGGTTATTTTATTTCCTGTGTTAGCACAAAAACATTAGAGAAATGTGAACCAAGATACTATAAAGCACATGTGGATTATCAAGATGGATCTTTTATCATATCCTTATATATAAAATGAACCATCGATTACTGTAACACATTGAGGTCTCTTAGTCAAATGGGGTTTGAATTATGTTTTTTTCATAATTAAAACGAATTTTACACGATCCATGTTAGGAATCAGGTACAACCATTTTGAATATATTATTTATGATACAATTAATAAAAAATTTAAATTTATCAATTATTTTGCTTCCACTGCATACTTGGCCACTATAATATTTCATTTCTGGTTTTTCCCTATAAAACTAATCTTTTTATTTTTAATCTAGGAAGAATGCAATATGATATTATTATTAAATTTTCTCACACTTTTTCCAAGATGTAACAAAAACTTTTCTATAGTTTTTCACAACATTTAAAACTGAAATAAGAATACCTACATGAATTTATAATCTATAATATATTATTATTGTGTTTTATCCCTCATTGAAAACATTTACATCCTTTTCATTTTTTATAGTGCAAGAATTTATCCTAAACATAACATCATTTTCATCATAACACAACATGATAATAAAGAGTAGATAATGTTCTATACCATCAGTATAAAGAAATTATTTAGACTTTAATTTTTATATTCAATATCAATAGTAACTAATATTTTTATCTTATGCGAATAACATTATACAAAGGAAACATAGACTCTACCATGAATTAAAATTTTTCATAAAATATTTGTTTCTTAATTCTTCATGGAAGAAAAACCACTCTCCCAAATCCATATACTATCCTTTTTTACTTTCATTATGATATACCTCAATCATAAAGGAATTTTAAATTTTTCTTCTTCTCTTAGCGGTTTTGAATTATATGAATTGGAATCATTATTTTAGGGGAATATAAAAACATTTTTCAATGTAGTGATAATCCTAGTAAAACCCTCCATATGTTTCTCCCAAGTGTTCAAATATATTTTGAATGCACAGCATAGAAGTTTCCTTTTCCAAATCATGATTTTTTTAAATGTGTGGTTTATCCTCAAGGATTTTCTCCCCCTTATTTAATATCATCATTTCCTTAAATAAAATGATATACTATACCAATATTCATAGGATATATTAACATATATTCTATAAATACAAACAATATAATTAAAATTTTTACTTTTAAATTGGAATTTATTTTGATCTACTTTATTATCTAGCTGTCTAAGGAAAAATTGAGTAACCTATTGATCCTCTTATAGGGAGAAACTTTTTTCTGTATTCCTTATTTCAATTTTTTGATATTGAAATTTTAAAATTTCTCTTAAACATGTTTTTATAATTTCTTTCAATATCCGCATTATTAGTAAAAATAATTGTATTAATTTTTTTTACTAAAATATATTTACCTCCTTTTTATTTTCCCTATTAATCTAAAGACCTTGTGATGATCCAATATTCACCTCAATAACAGTATCATAATTTTCATTCAAATTCATTAAATTATTTTCAGAATTTAGATTTAATGATTGAAATTCATACAACTATTTCTCTTTTTGTAATGACCTATGTTTTGGAATTTGATGAAAATTTAGTGAATTCGAATTTTGTTATTTAGTTGATGGATTATTCTTTGAACTGAGCCTCAGAACACAATTAAAATATTTAAAACACATCAATGTATAATTTTTAGACATTGGTAAAGATACGAGTTGTTTCTCTGGTGTATCATTGAGTTTTGGGAGCACCAGACCCAAGAAATAAATTGTTTAGATGGTCTAAACATAATGCACAATTTTTTGGAAACTATGCCTCTCTTAGAAGAAAATTTTCTACCCTTATGAGAGGAGGTGAATTTCCTTACACGAGCTGTGCATGGTTTTTGAAAAACATACACCTAGCCCATAGGTTTAGTAACCCTTAGGGTTTACCTATTCAATATTCATTATATGGTTCGCACATGGTCAGGACATCCATGTGGAATAAATAATGCGAGGTGGTTTCTTAAGGAGGGGTGCCGCATGTCAAGCGCACAGTTTGGCCAAACTGTGTGACCATGTTTTTAGGGGTAAATTATGGAAAAAAACCTTAATGGGTTTATGTTTTCTATATTCTTTACTTCTTCCTATCCTTTAACCCTATGAACACCTTTCCTTGGCACTATGGCCTTCTCCTCAATCCTAACCTAGGATTAAAGAGATATTCTCCAGCAGTTTTCCGAATCAAACTTCGTTAGTCACTATGGATTCGGATCAGTAAGCTCTTGAATACTTTTAAATATTTAGTCATTTAAAATTCTATCGATTGAGTTATAGTGGTGCAAGCTCATTTCCCCTATTTCTTAGGGAGAATGACCATTTCATATATTTCTGCCAAATTGTATTGAATCAAAGCTTGATAATGAATGAGTGATATATACTAAGAATAATTTGTTTGGTCGATGAATTTATCCCAAAAGTTTGGTCAATTTTTGAATAGTGTTTTTATACTAATCACCATTTTTTATTTTTCTTAAATTAGTTTATACACCATAATACACTCTCGTTGATCATTTTTATATTGTTTGGGGATTTTGACCTTGATCATGGGCACCCATGTAAGTGATAAATTATACTTTCCTATTTAAAATAATTAAAAAAATGGTTGAGACAACTTATAAGAATTTGGATTAGATTGATAATGGAATTTCCCCTTGTAGGGAATTACTTAATTGATAATTCCACCTTCTAAATGCCACTTTTACCCTTATATTTGTTATGTCATGTGCCATAGTTTATTTTAGAAGATTTATTTCATAAATTGATAAATTCAATTAGAATGGATGTTTAAATATGCTAAATGAATTTTTTGAATAAAAATGTGATGATTTAAAAATTAAACCCTTAAGATGAGGTGTATAGTATTCAAAATTACAATGTGTGGATTTCTGATTTAATGCTTTCTTTCCCGTTTGGAATTGTTGTGATATTTGGACCTTTTTGATAGCTATAAGAAATGATTCATTCATTTCCTAAAATGAAAAAAATAAATGTATTGGTCCTATACTATGTAAATGTTCATTTAACCATGGAACATTCTATGTGCATGGATTCGTCACTATTAACTAAATGACCAATGAACCAAGCTCCTCATAAGGTCTTGGCTTACTCAATAAATGGGATTACCCATATAGGTAATTTTCCAATGGGCCATGGTACCTTATAAGTACCTATTTGATCCTTATATAAATTAATTCCTTATTTTTTAATTAAATGGAAGGTATTGGCCAGAAAAGCTTGTTAATGATGGCTTGTTTCCTTGAATGAATTAAATGATATGACTTGATTATTTTAAATTAAATGATTTATGATGGATTATATTCCTTGAATGAATTGAATGTTATCAATGATATGAAATGTAAAGGGTAAAACGTACATGTTGTTTAATTCATGATTAGTATATGTGATAATTGAAATGTCATGAATTGATATAATAGATTAATAAATGTAGTGAATGAGTGTTTTTTATTCATGGATCTGGTCATTAATTTTTTTATTATACGATTATTACACAAATGATTTGTTCTATATTGAAAGGGATCTGCTAAGCATGGAGTAGAATCACACTCCCTTACATCAACTACTGATTCATAGTATCTTACACCATTGATACTATATAGGACGTTGGTCTAAGTTACCACACTCCCTTTTAGAGTGATGACATGATGGACCAATCACCACCATGAGTGTCGTGCATGATGTATCACTATCTATTGTGATTTACAGAACATACCCCATTTATTGAGCTTATAGGTTTGTTTAGACAGGTTTTGGTTGAATGAGTTACGACATGTCCACCAAATCCAGGTATTTGAGGTATATGGACAGTTCCACAACACATACTTCATTCAAATAGATATAGGCGATATATAAATATACTATATACATATTTATTATTACTATATATGTATGGTAACTTATCATACATTCATTCCAGCCATGATCCGAAGAAGGTAAGGTCTTCCAAGAGTTATATTGGAACCCGAGCCGACCGGTGTTCATTTATTTATTTAACACTATTTATTTATTCATACTAACTACACACTAATTTAATTTATATTTATAGATTCACTTTATCTGTAGAAACCATGGGTGGTAAACAATTGGGATCAATATCTCACACCAAGATTGGGCTTCCATTGCACCACTGTACTCGAGTAGAGCTTATTATTTTAAGACCATGGCTATTTTCTTATGATGATTAGCTTGTACCTGGGAGTTAGGTGATGAGGAATGAGCAGGATATTGGGATGTTGGTGGAGTTTTCCCCCTGGGGATTTTGTTTTCTTTCTTGAATCATTCACTCTATTGTATCACTGCCGACTATATGTCAACTATTTTATAATATGTATCATCATCAGGATATGCATGCATCTATTGTATATTGTAATTTTCCATTTTCTATACTCAATTTATATTATTTTTCCACTAATCTACCTTTCATTAATTATTTCTTCCCATGTCATCTGTAATTTATTATTAGATATACCACTAAGCTACTATGATCATGAGTGTATAGTTTTGCACAATCACCCCTTACACCCTCGCTATTAGTCATAAGCCTCTATCATTAGGGGATGCGTATATGAGGCCATGTGACCCACCAGTCCAGCTATGGTCTTATTGGTTAGTTGGGATGAGAGGCTACAATGTTATATCAGTGAGGTTTTTTCCTTTACCAGACTATTTTGGGTAGGAAGACAGGATACTAGGAATGTGTCGGCACTTGGTAAATTACTATTTTTGGGATTGATCACCCCAGCTATGGGAATAAGTCAACGTGTTAATTCATGGTATTTATGTTCATGCTAGTTAGTATTATATTTAATATGATTCCACCCATAGTGAATTGTTTAAATTTTCCAGCATATTGATTTTGGAAATTTATGGTATTTTTCTTTATCCTTGTATGAAATTGAAGAAACATCTTGTATATCATTATAGGCACATAGATATTCAAATTTCAATTATATTCCATGCCATGAAGATTAGTTTTTAGTATATTTGATAAATTTTGATTGTTTACCTTGGATGATATGTTCTATTGTTGTGTTTAGAAGCATTCTTATTTTATTCCACATCATTTATTTCATTTAAATGCACAGTTTTATGCTTTCTAGGGAAATTATTCATCATTATTTTTTATATAACATTCTTTTGTGGTGTATTTTAGATGTCATTCTAACGTATCATGCTGATGTATTTATATCATGTCTCACTTTGTTTACTACTCATGATAATATGTTGCTTTTATTTTGATATGTAATTGGTTTTGATTAAATAGGAACCAATTTTTTATAAGGTGTATGGTAACCTTATAAAAGTGAAAATGTAACCTATATTCTTGAACCATCCTTTAAGATGATATATATATATATATATATATATATATATGTTTGTTTAAATGTAAAGGCTACTAACATTTAATATTTAAACTAGAATTATTTCATTTAATGGGATCCAAATGAAATCCTTTAAAGTATATGGCAGCTTTATGGAATGGAATATGGCCACCCATATTACTGAGGTATTATATATGAGAATGTTATATTTTTAAATGAAATAGGTTCTATTAAATTGGAGATAAACATAATTATATAATGTTCATGGATTCATTACAAATTGGGGTGGTGACAACCTTAGTAATCAAGAAATTGTTTACGAGTCCATTGTATATATCAAAATGGATGAAATGTAGATTTATTTAATTTCAATCTATAAGAATTAGATATGTTCTTAAATGAACACATGTACCCATGTAGGCCCGTTGGGTCACGTTTCTTATGAGATGACCCATTGGGGTGTTTTTAATTTCCTCAATTATGAAACTTAAAATAAATTTCATTCTCATGAACCTAGGTTGGCTAAATGGGATCCTCACAGGTCACCTTCTTTATTATTACTGAGTATTAATAAAAAGGAATTTATATGATAAAATTCCAAATTATTTAGGGATTTCAATGAAGCCTAAATGTTTAAAGAATGACCTTTTATATAACTTTCTTATTTTCCTTAGGGGATTAACTAAAAATGTGTAAATGGATTTTGTTTAATAATTAGTAATTGATGATCTGGATTATATTTTTAAAAATTATTAATGATTAAATGTGAATCAATTTGAATACTTTAAAATGGAATCCTAGGGTGGTGTTTTTTTAAAACCACATATAAGGGTAGATATAGATACTTTTTGAGTTTCCTTGGAATGGAAATATGATCATTTTATTTAGTCCTTATCATTTTTATTAATTTCTTAAATGATAGTCTTAATTTCAAGTGTAAACTATATGGCATGACCCAGTGACATGGTCGATGCATGTGCTTTCATAAGGGGTTGACCCTTGGTTGGAAACACCCATAGAGCTTTTGTTCCCAGATAAATGCTGTTATTTTTCAAATGTTTAGTGCCATTTTGGGGTTGTTGTCTATAGTTAGACTCTTACTATCTAAATGACACCCTTGTTTATATGGGTGGTCATTGTATCATTGACATTTGTTACAGGAATGAGCTTTGAGTAATGTTCAGTTTTCAAAGGTTAGACATGCCTAGGTCATGTTCGACCTCTTTATATGTCATGTGACATTTTCTCATTCCTCAGTAATGGAAGAATCAGAATGTCATCATCCAGGTTAAAGGTGGTATGGGGAAATAGGAATCTCATTTAAATATCTTGTACAAACAAGTTGACACATATATGTAAAGGGAAGATAGTCTATGGACAATATCAATGATGTGTCATCATTTTTTTGAATCCTCATGGTAGTATGAATTTGCATACACAGTTCCCATTTATTGCTAAATGATGAAAAAAAATTGTTGAGTTTGGTGGAATCATTGATCCATGAGTTTTTTACAACATTCTTCGGTCATCACTGAAGTGGAGTGACCTTGGCGTTAAGGAAATCAAAATTTTCCCAACGCTCAAGATGGAGTTTGAAGAGAATCATCTGTTTTGACACACCGATCTTGATGGTTCTGGATTCCATTCTGAATTCTCTGTTGTTTTGACATGGTGATCACGACTCATAGGAGTGACACATGTACATTAAAGGTGAACCTGATCTGGAGCACTATAGAGAACCTTGTCTATCTTTTCTTTCAAAAAATAGGACACTCCAATGGTGGGGAGTGTCATGTTGGTTCTAGGGGTTTTCCCCTTCCATGTAGAAGGAAGGCAACCAAGGAATATCATTTGAAAACAGATAGTTTTTCATGAATTACATGGGTGTTGGTGATCATTAAATCATGTTGCTACCTTCCTAGAAGAACCAAGATGTTATTGTTTGCATTATATTCAACCTTTTAGATATAATATCGGTCATGGAGGACTTTAGTGTTTATGTTTGAGTGAGCATATAATTCCTCTGGCGGAGAGTGATTCTTATCAGTTTTTGATGGAGCATCGATATGTGATGTATCGATTATTTTAAGGCAATTCAACCGATGCTAGTTTTATGGGTCTTCTTGCTAATGTTCTATATCATCTTAGTGTGTTTTGGTTTAGTGATGAGCATGTCCCATATCTTCACCCATCCTTGATTCACTAAGAGAGTGTCAGTCTTACACCACACTAAAGATTTAAAAGTTGTTGGGTTTGATAAGTGTCTCTATAACTGTTTCACGTTTGAAGCATGGTTTCCAATCTAGGATTGGTTATTCTTGAGTGATACTGGAATTCCCATGTGGGAACACCTTAGATGAACTGTAGGAATTTGGAAGATTTCCCTTGGACTTTCCTGGAAAGAGGATGCCACTTTGGAACCACTCAATGTTTTTAAGTAGATGTCTTTTCTTTGTACCAACTTCTCACTTTATAAACATGGAGTATAGAATACCTTGGGTTAGTTCCATAGCATCAGGTTCATTGAATCTGAGGTTATCTTAGACATGTTTTTTGGATCAAAGATGTTGTTGAAATGGTGGCGATTCCAGTGTGATGGAAATGGGTTACTATGTTGTTCATGATGATGTACAATGTTTTAAATAACTAGTTGAAGGACTGAATAGGGAACATCACCAGAAGTTATGTATTTTATTTGGTGAACATGATTATTGTAAACACTAGATTCCTTGGTAGAAGAGATTACAATTTAGTTTGTTATACATCGGTCATCTAAGCCATGAAATATTTGAGGCTAGTCAATTGGAGGAGAATGAATGGTTATCGTATTGTAAAATTTCTGTGGTAGAGTTGAACCATTTTAAAGCACTACCCAAGTTTAAGGTGGGCACAATGTAATGGTCCTCAATAACTTTCAAGAAAATATTGTGTGACAGATTTTTGTGCGGTCAATCGGGATTTGAAAATTCCTTATAGGCGGGGTTCCTTTTGTGACCTAGGATGTGATTCAGTTCTCTTAGTTAAAGTAATCACTCCAAAGCATCGATATAATTCTTATAGGTGTGAATTATAAGGACATTTTGATGGTGGATGTACCATGGCTCAGAATGGGACCCTTTTCATAATTGAACAAATGGTGGGAAGAAAAATCAGAAAAAACATTAAGAGTTGATGACATCATCTAGTCTTTAGCTCAATAATCTTGTTATGAATTTTTTTAATGTTTTTTTTGGAAAACCATCATTGTATTGGGTCCTGATGGCTTATGTGATGAGTGCTTAAGTAATTATTTCTTCTGTGTTGACCATTTAGAAATGAAATATGACCCATTAGAAAAGGCAATTCATGACTCTTATAGGTTGGGTAATGCTTCATATTTCATAAAGGCTTCTCAAGTATGAGAAGTTCTAATATGGGGAGGTTTTAACAACCCATATTTTAGAAGTTGTAGCCCATACCAACTATGGACCCATACTAGATTTTTGCAGTATTTATCTACTGCTAGATGATCTTCACCTTCTAAGTGGTAGCCCATACCAACTATGGACCCATAAGTGTTGACTCTCTTGGGTCTGTCCATCATAGAGGTGATCTTCAAGGTCAACCGTAAAAGGCCTCAAATGGTGCCATACCGATGGTGGAGTGATAACTGATGTTGTATGCAAACTCTACCAAGGGAATGTCATCCTCCCAACTATGGCCAAAATATAGGATACTAGAAAAAAGCATGTCTTCCGATGTCTGAATGGTCTACCCCATCTGACCATCCATCTACGGATGAAAGGAGATGCTCAAATGTAGCTCACTCCCGAACGCCTCCTGTAATCCCCTCCACAACTGAGATGTAAAACGTGCATCATGGTAAGAGATGATCATATATGGAACCCCTTGAAGTCATACAATCTCTTTTATGTAGAGGTGTCCTAATCCCTCTACTGATCCCCTCTCTCAGATGGGTAGGAAGTGGGTCGACTTGGTGAGTTAGTAAAAAATCACCCATATAGAATCATGTCCCCTAGCTATATGAGGAAGCCATGTAAAAAAGTCCATGGAGATACCATCACACTTCTACCACGACACCTCTAGTGGATGCATTAAGCCTACTAGATCACTTACTAACAAGTGAGGCATCGTGAAACAAACTATGCCAATGCCTTCTTCATCCCTGGCCACCAGTACTAATGCCGGAGGTCCTGTTACATCTTCAGCACACCAGGATGTACCGCCGGAGGGGACATATGGAACTCCCTCAACACCTCCTCCCATAGCGCCATCGGTACCATGGTGCGTCCTCTAAAGGGGATGATGTGCTCCCCACCTTCAGAAAATTTATCATGTGCATGTCCTGAGGATATCTAGGAATGATGAGCTTAATAATCAATTTCCCCAAGCTAGGCCTCCCGAACTCGTTGAAGAAGTGGGGGATTGGCAGTCATAGACTAGAGTTAAGATACTCCTTTTATATCCACAAAGGATATTTGCAACTTGACTAGCTGCTCTGTCACCCTACTCCACAACTGTAAACCAAAACACCTGCTGAGTGCGTCTTCCACTACGTTCCACTTCCATGGAGTGTAGACTAACTCGATGTCATAGTCTTGGAGGAACTCAAACCATCACCGCTGTCTCAGGTTCAGGTCTTTCTGTGTGAAGATATACCTGGGACTCTTGTGATCAGAGTAAATAGTAAACCATTCACCCATCAAGTAGTGTCTCCATATCTTCAAGGCAAAGACTAATGATGCTAGATCCATGACATGGGTATAGTTGTTCCGCTCATGTTGTCTCAGCTATTGTGAACCATAAGCGATCAATGATCTCTCCTGAATTAGGACTCATCCAAGTCTGGTCCCTGATGTGTCACTGTAGACTACATACCCAACGTCTTCTTCTGGTAGGCTCAAGATGGGGGAACAAGTCAGTGTCTGCCTCATCTATTGAAAACTATGTTGGAATATCTCCTTCCATATGATGGGTTGTCCCTTCTTCATCAGTGCTGAAATGGGGGTCACAACTCTGGAAAATTTGGGTACGAATCTCAAGTAATACCCAACCAAAACCAGGAAGCTCTCCACCTCAGTTACAGTCCTGGGTGGCTCCCATGAAAGCATAAACTTTATCTTCTCCGGATCCACTGCAACTCCAGCGTCCGATATAACGTGTCCAAGAAAGTGGACCTCCCATATCCAGAACTAGCACATCGTGATCATACCGTAAAAAAGGTACTATCAGAGTGTATCCCGAACTATCTACAGATGATTGTCATGCTCCACCATGGTGTTGAGTATATCAAGATGTTGTCGATGAAGACCACCACAAAGTGATCGAGGTATGGATAAAAGATCCTATTAATGAGTCCCATGAACACTACATGGTCATTGGTCATGCCGAATGGAATAACCATGAAATCATAGTGGCTATACTAACATTTGAAGGAAAACTTATGAATATACTTATCTCGTACCTATGTTGATGATTACATGAGCTGAGGTCTATCATCTAAAACCAACGATCTACCATTAAATGATAAAAAAGATCATCAATCCTTAGAAGTGTATACTTGTTCTTCACAGACACTTGGTTTAGGCACTAATAGTCCTCAAAATTTCTCAAACTCCCACTTTCCTTACTAGCAAACAAAATCGGGACTGCCCATGGAGAAACATTGGACCTTATGAACTCAATCCACTGTATGTCCTCCAACTGTACCCGTAACTCAAGAAGAACCGCGCGAACCATTCGATATGATGGTGTACATATCAGTGCCATCTCGGGGTATAGGTTGATGTAAAATTCTGCCTCTCTGCAAGGAGGTAGTCCCGAAACATCATCATGAAATATATCAGCATATTGGTCCCCCACTAAAGGATAGGTCAGACTCCCAACATTAACTACTCTAATGTTATGGCTAGATAACTAATGAGTGATTGGATACACCCTCTTCCGAGTAAGTCCATCATGTGCTGCAAAGGTTCCTTTCTCATCAGTAAAGGAAAACCCAGTCCCATCTTCATAGATGAACCACACTTTACGCCTAAAGCAGTCAATCTGAGAATAGAATGTAGATAACCAGTCCATACCCAATATGATGTCGAAAGGCCTCAACTCCACTATTAGAAGATCCCAACCAAAGCTCTCATCTCCTAGAGTAAGCTCACACTTCCAGAACCAATGTGTAATTGTAGAATCCCCCCATTTAAGAGTATCTATCCATAAGGATCAGACCAATTGATCCAATGGAATTTTCGAGCTCTGAACGAGGGCTGTGGAAAAAAATAGTGACTAGAACCTGTGTCTATAAGTACTGCAACTAGGGTGGAGTAGAAACAGATTGTACCTCGAATCATCTCCAGAGCACCGTGGTCATAGACCTCAACTGCCTGGAGATGAGATCATCCATGTCCTCCAGCTTCCTGTGGTCAGGGTGAACCACTTGAAGGTTGTAGCAGTAGAAACTTGAATCGCTGCCCACCACCTACTATACAAACAACTCCACCACCATGTACGCCTGCTTCCTGCAAACCTCCATAACCTAATCTCTTCCTCTGCCTCTGTTGTCCCTCCATCATCTAATGGTCATCCATATGGTGTGTCGGGCAGTCATGAGCCATGTGACCCTGCCCGCCGCATGAGTAGATCTACCTACTCCCCATCTATCATCCTCTGTCCCGTGTGCCCCACTTCACCAACCCGGTAACGTAAGGTCATCCGCCAAACATTCTGGCCCACATGGGCCTCTACGTCATCTGTCTACTTCCTGCTGTGGATGACCCTGCTACCAGACATCTGGTGGTGTCTCTCTCTATCGGTTTCTGCTCAGATAGGAATCTCTCAACCGAAAGTGCTCACTCTAGCACCTTAGCCTATGTTGGAATGCTGAGTGATATCATCGATGATCAGATCTCCCATTAGAGAACCTGCTCAAAGGTCCGAGTCTTGATGAAAGGGTCTCATACCATGTTGGTGGAGTGCTGGGATAGATCAGTGAACCTCACCGGGTACTAGGCTATGGTCATGCTGCCCTACTGTATGTGTATCAGCTCTTGTATATGCATTGAGCATAGAGTCATTGGGATGAACTCCTCCCTAAAAAGGCCCTCAAAGTTCGACCATGTGAGGGTCGCCTCATCGTGTTACTGAAGTTTCATGCTCCACTATCTCCATGCTGCTCCTTGGAAAAGGTTGGTAGCTAGGATCACCATATGGTGGGCTGGTGTCCCAACCAGGAAAAAAACTCTGGCCATAGCCTCGAGCAAGTCCTCAACCACCTAAAGATCCATCTCACCTCGGATCCTCAGAGGACTCTACTATTGAAACAAATGAAATTCACTCAGTAAGCATGCACCATCTATTACTGGGGCTGGTGGAAATGGTTTCCCAACGGGTAGTGGTTCTTCTGGTACTCCACCCGGAGGTGCTAACGCCATAAGAGGGCTCAACACTAAGGCCTCATCACTCGGTGGGCCGTCATTGTGTACTCTCTCGGGAACCCTGGATGGATGTCTATGTGGTTGAATCCTCAATGAAAATAGATGCACCCTTATTAATAATTTATACATGGTTATCTGACTCAAATAGATCACAAGAAAAAAAAATTCAAAACACATGCAATTAGTGTTTTCATGCACTGTGTTGGAAATCATAATTCTAGGTCTGGGTGTATGGATACATCGGTCACCACATTAGCACTGGATTCCAAAAACTAAAAACCACAATCATAATAGTTTACATTATTTCCACATTGAAAATATTAGAGTCCTAGTTTTTTGGTTGAATCGACTTCTGTGATACCACATTGTCATGACCCCTCATACGGGACCCATGTAAAGACTACCCCAAGATCGCATTCCATAGGCCTGGGGCTGGTGACTAGCACAAAAAGGCATATACCATTAAATAGGAAGGCATTTCCTTTATACCAGAAAACACATATTCCAAGAACACGACGAGAAGAAAAAGAAGAAGTAACATTATATAGTAAAAGATTAAGTACTGTAAGTATAGGGGACCGGAATACAAGGCCAACTAAAAAGTACAATAGCAACAAAAAAAACTCTTATGTTCATCCTCCATAGAACCTACATGAAGGGTAGGTATTGCTCATGATCAGTATTCAATATGGAAAATCACATCAAATGGTCCACTTCTGAGCACCTTCCTTTCTTGGCTCCCTCAAACATGATCAATGCTGTCTGTCATCTGTACAAGGCACAACAAGGTGTGCGCGTTTCCTATATGTGTGAGTATAACAATAATAATTAGGGACTATGAGAACCCTAAAGGTATCCCAGAGTTCCAAAAAGGGAAAACCTCTAAGTAAGACCTCATTTAAAAAGCATAAATAAGTCATCATCATTTCTTTGGGATATTCCCATACATATACCTAAGTTATCAAAATATAATCATCTCAATCATGATGAAACATAAGGTTCAAACTTTTAATCCATTTTCACAACTGATCCATGAAGGGAGAATACCAAAAAAGTAACAAAATAAAGGTATCACCCTAAAGTTAAAAGTACCACAAAGGTGAAGACTCAGTGCACACCATGTATAACTTAATACATAAGTAAATCCGATTAGATGTGTCGCTGGATCATCTTATTCTGTTTGGAGCCTCTGCTGTTGACCCACATAGGATTGATAGATGCTGACCCACATAAAATCGGTTAGAGATTACCCACTCAGGATCGATGAGCTCCACCCACATAGAATTAATAGATGTTAACCCACATAGGATCGATAGATGCAGATCCAGATTGGATCAATGTTCTTTCTTCACGTTACAGTCTTCCCCTAGATTCCCACACTAAGAGCGCTTGAGTCTGAGAGGATCCGATCCTCAAGAAATCGATCATACCACAACCTCCATGATGTTCTGTGATAAAGTATCCCAAAAGAATTCCATGTCACAATGTTTCCAAAGTGATGGATGATGCGTCAATCAGGTTCCCGATATGTATGTTATTGGAATTTTAATACCGAGGGCCCGGTTGGATTCAGGTTCAATCCAACCCAGCCATACTCCAATATTCTCCAATACTCATGTTGAGTAATCCAAATGTAATATCTCCCTCCAAGGATCCTAGAGACATAGAAAGTTCGTCAAACAAACATTTTATTCACAATTTATGGCCCTTTAAGCGAAACTGGGTCTGGTGGGGTCCAGGTCCAGTCCGACCAGGTTGGACTATCCCAGCCCGACACAGTTTGGGTGAGGCTGTGGACTGGCCTAGCCTGCCTAGGTGGTGCGACCCACTTGGTGGCACAGTCTGACCCACAGAGGTGCGTGGCCCTCTGGGCTTGAGTTGATCCCAGGGCACATGCTTCCTGGCCCGTTGAGGGCATGGCGTACTGGGCTAACGCGGCCCAGCCCACGAATGGCACGACCCACTTGGCTCGCATGGCCCGACCTGCAGAGGGTACGCTCCGCTAGATGGGCCTTGACCTATTTGGAGAGGGGGGGTGGGGGTGGGGAAGGACTCCCCCCATTCGAAAGGTGGAGCGGCGACACCACATGGTGCCCTAGGTTGCCCACGAGACCCTCATGGAGCAGGTCCCAACCCTCCCCCACTGCTTCCGAGTTGTGGCATTTTCAGCGGCGTGCACTACTCGCCTCCACCCTCGATCGGCCACCAATGACCTTAATGGATATATGACGTGGCCCTCTTCACTGGGGGTGGGCGACAGCGCACCACCACCTCCTTCAAAGCCATTCGGTACCAGCCACCGCCATCACCCCCGCTCGCAGTGGTAGTTGGTGCCACCGTGCCAGTGTTGTGCCAGTGGTCTTTCGTGGGTCACCTGGTAAGCTCCAGTGACCTTTTTTCTATCCAAAGGTATCAACGAACTCCCCGATACACCCTCATCACTACTAGATCCTTTCTTATGGGTTTCATCCAATTCTAAATAAGTCTACGAAGAACACATAGATCAACAAGGTACCAGAGTGTCTGGGCCTTGTTCGTTTTCCCTGTTCCCTCCTCATTATCTTGATAACATGAGGGATGAATAAGAATCAACAATTCTTTTAAAACTAAAACAAATAAAAACCCTACCAAAAGATTGTTGGAGAACGTTTGCGTTTGAGGAAGATTCGGTGTTTGTCGTTCACGCAACAAGCCTCCAACGACGTCGCTCGATCATCATTCTTTGTTTCTTCCTTGGTGAGGGGATTCATTCTTTGTTAAGAATCCTCCCAAGATCAAGCCATTGCCAACTATTTTACAAAACCCCACATTAGTGTTTACCTATTTAACATGTGATTAAGAGGTTCATTAATTGGTGTAATTAATGAGCCTCATTAATCACATGACGAGTGGTTACACAACCATTGTGTAAACAGGCATTTAATTCCCTACATTAAATGCCTGACCACCCCTATGGTCCCTACTATCAAAACATAAAAGTGAGGTGGACGAATGTTTAAAAAAAATAAAAAAAATAAATTTTATTTTATTTAATCATCCATGAAAAATGGGAAAACAACTTTCCTCCTCGACCCACTCTACTCGAAGTTATACCTCTCCTAAGCAAATCTCGGCACTGCAAGTTCAATGGTGCCCTTAGATTTCTATTCCGAGCACCAGTTCAAATGTTAGGATTTCCCAAGAATGTTTAAAATTCCTCTCCGGGCACACTAGGCATAAGAATCCAATGCTGTCAGATTTTTCAACCTTGGAATATCTTATTTAATTAAAAATTTACATGGAAAATTCGGGTCTTTACAACCCTCAAATCTATAAACAATCTCTCATTTCTTATTATTTTGACATTTTTCAATTTATCCATTCATAGCTTTGATATAAATTTCCATTATAACTAACATATCAAATTTTTTAGTCTTTACATTTGATAAGAGTGATTTTATACATAGTGATTTAGTTCTCCTTATTTTCAGTAGGACCATCCTATCATTAATAATGTTTTTTTCATAGATTTATTCCATGTTTATAAATATCATTATAGTATATGACCTTGTTTTAGTATCCTTAATATAGTTTTCTTCTCATGAATCCACAAAACATTATTTCCCCCCCTTATATGATCATCTCAACAACTCCTGGAATCTATTCATTGTTTTGTTGAGAAATCTACTCATTCTTCACAATAGTTACAACTTGGATTTATAGTAGATTTTTGATCCATTTATTAAAAAAATTTTATTATTTAATATTCTATGATCTTATAATAAAATTACTTAATCCTTAATATATTCAAACTTGTTATGGATTTTATTATTATTAATAGTAATAAATTAATGTCCAAAATATAAAAGTAATTCAATATTGATTTTTTTTCATATTTCACATATCATAGAGGGATATTTTGTTCAATCAGCCACAAAAAATATCTATTTTCACAATATAAAATTAATGATTAATTCCAAAAAGAATATCTCTATTATTTATTTATCAATGAGATTTCTTTGATCCATGTTATTGTTTATCCAGTTCATCCCCTCAACTAAACAATTTTATTAAGGAGTTCTCAATATAAAAAACCAATTCCATATCCTATATTTCTCAAGATAGTACTCCACTTGAAATTTAGTGAAATGTTTTCCATCATAAATCCATAATTACAAAAATTTATATATTCTAACCCCCTCAAAAAATCCTCACTAACGTGTTATGAAATTTAACTCCTCATATATCTGTGTTTTTACGACAACCCAAATTTTTCTAAAATTAATATATTGAATTACATTCTTCACAGAAATATAAAATATAAAACAAAAAGAATATTATTTATGAATATAAAATATCAAAATAAATAAAAAGATTAATACATTATGATAAAAAAATGTGGACCATCATTTTAAAAATTAACAGATTAATAAAACAATAAATAAATGAAAAACTATAAAAATGAATTATTCATCGTCATGGTTTTCTTTAAAGACCTTAATTGCAATTAAAAATATATAAATAATGAAACATATTAGAAATTTAATAGGTATTTTAGAGGGAAATGTAAAAAATTTATATAATCATGTATTGTTATACATTTGGCTGGAAAAGGTAAATATAATCATTTTAGGGCCACTGTATATATGAATGTCAGACATATGGTCGCTAGATACATGGTCATTGGGTATACCTATACCTAATAGGTATATTTAATTTTCAATAATTATAAGTTAATAATGTGATGAAAAAATTATTATCAATTAACATAAAGTAAACAATTTTGGAATAAATTAAAAATAAAATATTTTATTTTGGAAAATATATTTATTTTGAATGAAACCATATTTGTAACATAATGTACTTCCAACTAAATTTAATACACTTAAAAAATAATGTTAATAAGATAGAATTAATAAATTTAAGTAATTATTTGTAAAATAAAGAAAATAAATTAAATAATTAAGTAGTATAGGGAATAAGAATTTCCTGATACATGGTCAATGAAAAATGATTTATTCAGAAACTCTATTATTATTATTATATTCTATTTAAGAACTGAGAATCGTTAAATGAAATTTTTTCCAAAGAAATTGTGTTTTATATTACATTATATTAAACATATACACAATATATAGGAACCCAATAAAGTATATCATTAATGATGATCAATACATCAGTGAGCTATAAAATAATTTAAAATTCCAAATATTATAACTAGGAAAACATTTAAGGACACCGACCCCATTTTCCAAGAGCTAGTGCCTTATATTAATACATTGATATGTTTAGAAGGCTGTCACATCCTGAAGGACCTTATAGTTTAGTATTTCTATAAATCCATATAAAAAGATAAAATGGATGTTACAACCCAAAAAAGAAAAACAATATTATAACTCATTTCGAAGCTCCCATAAATTCTTTGATTATTCCTAAAATTCATTCATAATAATATTAATCATCTCATACTAGGGAGAAATAAAACAAAATAATGGTTTGATATCATATTATTAGTAAGGGTATGTAAAACAGCGAAAACATAACGTCGGAGATCTCAAACATAATATCAAGGCCTTGACCAAGAGGCCATAAAATGCTAGGGTAATTCCTAGACCAAAACAATATTCTATTTTGTCTCATGATACCTACGAATGAATCAAGGGGATATAGAGGGTCCATACCATTACTTTTTATATCCAATTAATTCTTTATATGAATGGGGATAAACACAAATGACATGAATATAAGAAATATACATGATATTCACCTATCTATAATCACAATCACTAACCAATCAGAGTAGCATGTTGAATGGTATCAAGATAGCACATCCATAGTAAAAACACTAATAAACAATTTAATGTCATATGATAGATGAAAATAATAATACATTAGTCTCAATAAAGCAATAAATTCAATAGAGGTGTTGAAATAGATTAAAATACTCAAATAAAATTATTGTGGAATTCTTGAGAGAAATACTCGTTTACTTTGAAAAGAAGAGTTCATTTGGAAAAATATTTTCATTAAACCAGAAATGAAATAAGATAGGGTTTTTTTGATAAAAATATTGGTTTTATAAACATAATGGTTTCCTAGAACAGATTATAGAGTGGACTTGAAAATAGGTATGAAATTTGGAAGTTCCCTTCAATTGGACTTGCTTAATGTGAAAAATTAAGAAGGGGACCCTTGTAAAACACATATTTTCCAAAAACAAAAGATAAAAAAACAATAATACGTAATTTTTGAACATATACCAAGAATTTTTAATAATTATATAAAATAAATGAATTACTACATTGGTTTATAGAGGAAGAATGCACAACCCGGATGAAAATGGTGGTTCAAGAAGAAAACCCACACCCTATGCCTAAATGTGTTATGAACTTGACCTTAAAGTTGTGGATAATAAAAATAAATCCATTAATTAATTATTTAATAACCACATATATATTAATTTTATTTATTTGAATTTTATTAAATTCATTTATGGATTTTTTGATGATTTATAAGATACAAATTTATTACAAGGAAGAATTTGTTTCCTTGGTTTTCACAATCAGTATAACTGTATATTAGAATAGAAGTTCATGCGGAATAGGCCTAATTATCCAGAATATAATTTATATTATATTAATGAAAATAAAAATTTTTAAATGGTTATATATTAATTTTTTTTATGGTCTGAGGATGAATCATTAGATAAGACATTTAGTGTTAATTGTTTACATTATTAAAGCATTCATTGATCATAAGAGAGTCAGTTTGTATTATCATTTAATATTATTATAAATATGTAACTTAAAAACATAATTATGATTGAAATAAATATATTTTATATAGTTTTAACCATTAAAAATATTATCTTGACTATCCTTGAATAATAAATTTAAGAATGAAAGTCTATTGTCCATGAAGGTTGTAAATCAGCACCTCACAGACAATGATTTTGATTTTGAAATCAAAGATGGAGTGTACATAGATTGATGATGGTTCATAAATTAAAAATATATAATTAATGTTTATAAATGATAGTGTATTTTTCTTGATCAATTGTACAGGTGGGTGTAGTTATAATAATGAAAAAATGAACTCACAAAGAAAATAGAAGGAAAAAGAATATGATTTTACCTCTTGAATACTCCACCTTCAAAACCTCCTTATGGAAAGGGGTTTTGATATTTTGGTAAGATTGAGAGCTCATGGATTTGTTGAGTGACATGGGAAGAGGTGTTTTTAGATATTTTATAAAATTCAAGTCTTAGAGGAGTGAGGATAAAATTGGGTGAGGGGTGGTTTTTATATGGAGGAGAGGTGTGATTTCTCATTATTCTATTCATTTTTTTCTTATTTTGCTAAAGATAACCAATATTATTGATTTATGTTAATACATAGAGTAATAATTACATTTTAGTTATATATAAGGGCTCTTGTATCATCCAAACATCACATATAACTCTATAAATCATGTATTTATTATTTATCATAAATTATCGTATTTTACTATTCACAAAAATTTCATCTATTTTAGAAAAATATAAAAGATTCAATCTAACCATTTTTAGATGTGTACAATTAAAAAATTAACTCCATATTATGTAAATAATTTTCTATATAAGGGAAATATAATTGTTAATAAAAATAATAACTTACTCGAAAAACATAGTTTTATATTTATAACAGATTTTATAACCCCTTATAAAATTAACTAAGGTATCATAAATTAATCTTAAAATCATAATAAAACAACATATTTATTTTTGTATAATTGTTATGAAAATTAGTTATATTTTAAATAAATTTATTAATTATTAAATATTTAATACTCAGAAAAATACCAACACTTAATTATTAATTTTTAACATATTCACTTACTTGTACTATGATATAATTACATCATAATTTAATTTATAAGGTGGGTAAATTTTATTTATACATTCCTGAGTGAGGTTACTATTTATTTGGCTAATTTACCATACATAATTTTCATATTACTATTCATAGTGGTACATTACTATTCCAAAGGGTCAAGTTACTATTCACCAAAAATGTAAGTTTAACCTATCATAATCTAAAAATATTACTTATCTAGATCATGTATGTAATTTTTTTGAAATTAAAAACATATAAGTGTAATTTTTTTAACAACATGGATATAACTATCATCTATAAACAAAAAAGATTTTTTTCATAGACTCAATGTTATTTGAATTTCATTGTATATTATATTTATTTATAAATCCTTGGGGTGTTACATTCTCCCATACTTTAATACTTTATTCCTTGATATTACCAAAATGTTACCTCATAAAAATATTTTGGTAGATCTTCATCATAAGTTCCTCATGCTGAAATGTCGCCTCTTCAATTTTATGATTTCTCCAAATTACCCTTTCTAGATGAGTTTCTTAATTATGTAAAACCTCTTATTTTGTGTGCATAATCTGGATTGGCTCTTCATATTATGATAAGTCACAATCTAGTTCTATTCCTTCATAAGTGAAGACATGTTTTGGGTCTGGGTTGTGCTTCCTTAAAAAATAGATATGGAACACATTATGTACCATAGAAAGGCTAGGAGACCTTAAAAAAAGATAAGATACATCTCTGATTCCTTCCAGTATTTCCAAATATCCAATGTACCTTGATCTCACTTTCCTTTTCTTCTGAAATCTTATATCACTATTCCATAGAGATATTTTCAAGAAAATGAGATCTCTCATTTGAAACTAAAAATCCTTCCTTCTATTATAAACATAGTTCCTTTTCCAACATTGAGCTAGTTTAATATGGGATTGAATAGTATTTACCTTTCCTATTGTTTCCTCTAAAATATCTGGGGCCAAAATATTTCTTTCACCAACTTCACCCCAACATGTTGGTGTAATACATCTCTTTATATAAAATGAATCATATTTAACCATTTGAATAATTTAATGGAAACCGTTATTGTAATAAAACTCTACCAAAGGTTAATACTGATCTCATATACCATGAAAATCATGTGAGAATGGTCTCAACATATCTTTTAATGTTTGCAATGTCCTTTTGAACTGCCCGTTGGTTTGAGGGTGATAAACAGTACTCATATGAAGATCAGTATCCAAATATTTATTAAGTCTTTTCTAGAATGTTTTTTTAAATCATGGATCACAATCGAACACAATTGTGCTAGGTTATCCATGACGTATTATAGCTTCATTGATACAGAGTTGTTCAAGGCGCTCCAATGTAAATCCTACCATATTGTGAGTAAATGTGTCGATTTGGTTAGTTGATCAAATATTACCCATATTTCATCATTCTATCATGGTGGGTTTTGAAATCCTGTTACCAAATCCATGGTGATGTCATCCCAATTCCATGTAGGAGTAGGTAAAGGTTTCATAAATCCTCTAGGATGTTATCTTTCACCCTTTACCTATTGACTGACTAAATATCTTGAAACATAACAACAATTTCATATTTGATGTCACCCCACCACAAATGTTATTTAAAATATTTATACATCTTAGCACTACCATGGTGTGTAAAGAAATTCAAACTATGGGCATCATCCAATAACTCTGTATTGAGCTCATGTATAATAGGAAAAAATATCCTTCTCCCAAATTTTAGACTTCTATCATCACACACGAGGTCCGAAAACCTTCCATCGTTCAAAACATTAATTTTCATTTGAATATTCTCGTCATCATATTGATAACATTTAATTATTTCCAATAAAGATGGTTAAAACAGTAATTGAAACAGTAATGATGCTTCAAATTCTTTGATAATTCCCATATCCACCCTATATGTATCCATGTACATTGGATCCTTGTTAATCTATTTTTTTTTCAGAACTCGATGATCTTTCTTTCTCAATGAATATGAAACCTTATTTTGTTTACCTGGATGGTAGTGTATGGAACAATAATAATCCTTGAGTATCTCAATCAATTTCATTTAACTAATGTATACTTATTTCTCTAAGAATATATATTTCATTCTCTTGTGATAAGTATTGTTGGCACCAAAATATTGGATGAAAAGAACAAAGAAAAAGAGGCCTCGTACCCTGCCTTGCGAAGCCCCGATGCAGAGCCCTCCCAAGCACTGCGGCCTCCACGAAGAAAATGAGGCGGAACCGCTCCGCGAATGCCTAGACGTTCGAGAACCCTCTGCGAAGAAGAAGAGGCAGTACCTCTCCGTGCATCCGGTTGACGTTAACGAGCCACCGGGAAGCAACTAAAGCCCCCTTCACACCTCGTGAGCTCTGCTTCGCGGTGCCCCTAACCTATAAATACCGAGCTCCCCCTGAGCTCTCCAGATGGACAATCCAAACTTTTGGCTTCTCAACTCCCAAATTACGAAGCACTCTTCGCTCCGGGAATCATGAGCTCCGCGAGGTATCTTTGCTTCGCGGGAGGCCTCCGCCTTGTCTCGCTTTGAGCCCCCTTCCGAGAGAGATTCCCTTCGCGAAGCCTAAGGGAATCCACAAAGGAAGGGGATCCCCAAGGGGACCTAGGCAGTCATAGAGCGTTTATGCTTCACGAAACCCCACCATGTACACATGATCCACATGCCAAGGCAGGGTCACTGTGCTTGGCAAAGCATACTGCTTCACGGAACCTTGCTTCGCGAGGAACCTATGCTTCGTGAGGCAGTGCTCCGTGAACACCATTCTACTTCGCGAAGCACCTCCCACTCTCACCTCTTCCCCATGCTAAGGCCAAGGCACTCCACTTTACGAAGAAAACCCTTAACAAGTTCCCTCCACTATGCAAAGAAACTGAGCTCCGCAAGGCCCCTACCTGTGGACCCCTCTTCTTGGAAATTCCTCTTCCCGTGCGACCCTCCAGGTTTGCACGATGTGATTTCAAAGTCCCCTGGATGACGCCACTCGAAGCATTGCTTCGCCTAATGCTTATTCACATGAGAACGCTAACGACTATTGCTTATTCGCATAGCCATGCTAACGTGGACCCCTCGATGGTGCGCTCTGCGACCCCCCTTCTCCACTGCATTTTCAGTACCTTCCCAACCACAAGGATCAGAGGGTACCAGTCATGTAAGCCCTAGGGGTGCGGAGTAAACCCACCTCGTCCGAGCTACAGGATGTTAAACATCCAAAAACGTCATCCTCAACACATGACGTTAAACTATGACCCGACCCCATTCCTTGCACATAGGGTCCCCCTAGTTCAGACATTCTTTACACCCCTTGGTCCCCACAGGGGATTATATCCTCTTTCTGGGAGTGGCGTTTGTCCCTGGGGAAGGACAACCTCCTTGGTGTAACCCCATAGTCCCTCTTGCGGAAGGTAGCACTCATGCACCTCCGTACTTCCTCACTGCCAGGGCCAGTGGGGGGTGTGATAGAGAACGGGGCACCTCCTTTCTTCGGTCCCAAATACCTCTCCCTCTGTGCTTTGTCACACTTTGGGCCTCCATCCTGGAGTAAGTCCCAGCACCATGGGCCGCCTAATGCGTAAGCCCCTCTTCGCTTCTCACAGATGCACCCTTTGCGACGTGATCGTCAGGTCTCTACTACCTCTTGTTTCTCTCACTGAGCACGACTCACGTGGGCTTAGAGTAAGCATCGAACATGAAAATATCCTCATCTAGCTTGACGTTAAATTTTATGCCTTGTCCTGCATGAAGTTAAACCGCACGCCCGAACTATGATGACTTTGATTCATGTCAAGGCATGGTACGTAGGAATCCCCATGAGGTTCAAGCCCACTACCAGTGGACTCCCGGGTTCACCTTCACATTGGTTCCCTGACGAAAACCCTACCTGAACTACGAGGACTTTGATCCATGTCATGGCCTGGTACGTAGGAAGCCTCCCTAAAGTTCAAACCCCATCGCCCATCGGACCAAGGTCCTTCTTCACATCAGTTTTCCAACACCCACATTCATACCTGAACTACGAGGACTTTGATATATGTCAAGACATCGTACGTAGGAAGACTCCTTGAGGTTCAATCCCAACAATCATTGGCCTCGACCTTCTCCATGTCGGTGTGCCAAGCCCCCTTTTTCACCTGTAAAAAGTGGTCTTTGATCCATGTCAAGGCATGGTACGTAGGAAGCCTTCTTGAGGTTCAATCCCACCATCCACCTAGACCATGGTCCTTTTTCATGTCTGTTCTCCGACACGCCCCCTGTTCCGCGTGACGTTAAACTGCATCCCAATCCAGTGGTAAGCCATTGTGACCCTACCATCCAGTTGTTCCGACACCCCTTCATGTCATTTCAACAGCCCCACTCCCAAACTATGTGGATTTGATCCATGCCAAGGAATGGTATGTAGGAAGCCTCACGTGGTTCAAGCTCCCCACCCATTGGACCAAGGTCCTTCGTCACGTCAGTTCTCCGGTGTCCAATCCCAATTATGTGGTCTTTGATCCATGCTAAGGCATGATACGTAGGAATCCCCACGAGGTTCAAGCCCACAACTTGGTCGTTCCGACCTCATTCACACTAGTTCTCCCACCACCTTGGGCGACCTAGAGTGTAAGCCCCATACATTCATTCTGAACTATGCGGACATTGATTACCTACCATAGGGATACGTAGGAAGTCTCTTCGAGACTCAATCCCAACTTCACTGTCGCCCTTACGACAGCTCCATTTCATTCCTCCCTCCATTTCTTGTAGCTTTCCATCATCCATCCTGATCCTTACTCTGGCCACCACATCCCAGTGAGATCATGACACCCCATTCCACTCCATAGCATTTGGGAAGCCACCCATGGGCTGGCTCGGATATCGGTGTTCCCTCAAGAGGGGTTCCTCAATATGATCCACTCCAGCTAGTGTTCTGATTAGCCCAATCTGTCTCCGCTGGACGTTAAACTTGGGGCATACCTTGTGTTAAACATGGGAAGCAGAGGAAAACCTTAGATACATGCCTATGGAATATGTTTCCCCACGCTCTATGTAGGATGCCTCGGGCTTCCACGCCCTCGAGAAGACCTACAATAAGGGAAAAAAGACAGACACGCCAATTCCCCATCATTTAGACACATTGACGATGCCTCGATGTGACTATTCCCCCAACTGAAGGTTGCTGTCCGGACTAGACCCTTTTGAATATCCTGACAGAAGCAGTGTAATTAACCAGCCTCAATGGAAAGATGGTACTGGGAAGAGTTTCACGAACAACGTATTAAATCTATGAGGGAGACCCGTACTAGGTAACGAGTTCCGAGGAGGAATCCAGGGAAAGAGGAACCGACATCCCATAATCCCATTTTGATCAAGGAGCATACGTCCTAGAATAAGGAAAGGATGCCACCCATCTTTGGAAAGCAAGAATGCAGGCCAGAAAAAAATCCGCGCCTACGTCCTCCACAGACTGACACGTGTGCCCTGGAGAAAGCATTAGAAACCGAAATGGTGAACCTGATGTGAATGTATTCTCCTCAATGTGGAGATTATTAGCTCTCAAGACATCAGTAGATTGACGTGTCACCAGATCCAGATATTCGGCGCCGGGTCCCTCTAAGAAAATAGAGAGCCTGGCGTGAAACTCACCAAGAGTTGGGGTTGAAGAATGTAGGGAATTCCGTTCTGCAATGTTGTCGGCATGGATCTCTCTTACTGGCCACGAAAGATGGAATGGAGTTGGGGCACTGGTTGTCGATTTCTTTTCCCCACAGTTATGATGAGTTAATCTCCATGTTTCCCAGTAATCAGGTCGCTGCTACAGGGACACGATCGCCGCCCACCCACATACACAGAGGTAGGGGAAATACTAGCACAGCCGCTCCGCGTGGCTCCACTACTACCACAACGGCGTCTGCGTCCACGAACGTGGGGCGACCACACCCCCTATCCCCATCGGAAGTCATCCAACAAAGGGTGATTAACAACCTCATACATCATTACGAGGAGGAGGTCATAATCCCAACTCAGGATATGGGCCACCTAGACCTGTAGGTGTCCAGGCCTGCCACCAACATCTCCCTCGAGGGTCGCGCAAGGAGCCCCTACTCCCCACCCCAACATTTAATCCTTTCGGGAGCCTATCCCCAGAATGCCTTAACGACTCCCTGCCTTAAGCTGATGAGGTGGGTGACGTCCGGCTCAGCCCGGTCAGAGTCCCGTTCGAAGGACTCCAAAAAAGGGCTCCCACCCGGTCGCGTTAGCGCTACCATCCGGCCTTGTTAGATGAGCAGGTAGACTATGCCCCTACACCACCCATGTCGGCTCGCCTAACCCGAAGCCAACGTTGGGCCCGAGCTGAGGATGCCCGCCAAGGGGCATCAATGTCGACAGATACTATTTCCCGTGCCACCACCGGCGTATTTCATGAATTCCCTACACACACTGAGTAGGGACACTCCTACGCCCATCTGAGATCGGGGCCCCAACCACCCCACGGGCAGACTGGCTTGACTCTCCGGGTCGCAGGCCTGAGTGGTGATCGTCACGAACCGACCCATGGTGATGTCACCCCATACGGAGGTCCTCCCCATACCAATACTCCATAGAGCATTGGCCTTCCCCGCTCTAAAGCTCATCATGGAGGGTTGCCCCATGCTACCCCCAACCCAAATGAAGATCTACCCTGTGGCAGTGATACTCGGTGCAGAAGCCTCTCCCGTGCCCACCTCACCGGGTATGGAGTCCCTCCTCCTGCCCCCCGATCGTCGATATGAAGGCATTGCCCATCTGGTCCCTCTCCAATCTGGGGATCCTCCCTATGTTCTCTCTGCAACTGGTGAAGTTCCTCCTCACCCTGGAAACCAAAGGGGTGAGGGTTAGCCTCGCTCCACCCGCAACAAGCCTGGAGGTCCTCCCCATGCTCCCGCTGGTTCCAACGGAGGTTTCTCCTACTCAGGTTCTTTTCATGGAGGTACTCCCCATGTTAACTTAGACATTTGTCCTGGTGCCCGTCACACCCCGGCTGTCTCAAGCGGAAGTCCTCTCCACCCTGGCGCTAACACAGCCCTGAGACTAAATGTTGGGAATCAGCCTTGTCCCGAAGAACCATCTAGGGGTAGGAGGGCGTGTCATCGCCACCTCAAGAAGAATCCTGGGAAGGCCCGGGAAGATATAAAACCGACCCCCTTCTTGGATTCTGAAGGAGAATGGGACTTAGTAGTGGAACCCTCCCCATGGTCCTCTATGTCAAGGACCGGGGCAGGAACAAGGCATTTCAGCCTCATCCTTCCAGAATGTGAAGTCCATCGGATTCCTGCCTCTCTTCGCAGGTACATCCAGGAGGAGGAAATTGTAGGAATCCCATAGGTTCTGACCGTCCAGTCACCACCGTCATCATCAGAAGCTCCCTCTACCTTGACCAGAGATCACAAAGAGCTATTTTGGGGACTGACGTCGGTTGAGAAACATTGTGACCCATCGCCGGTAACTAAAATCCCTGCACCAGAAGCTATGGCTATCCACCCTTTGTATTGTGACATTGTGGTCAGGTCACCACACTCTTTGAAGGAGGGCCCGAGATTCGGCGGCCAGTCGGCTCGTTTGCCATATTCTCCTCCACCCAGTCTACTATCCCAGCGGTCCTCCTCTGTTCCGCTACCAGTCCCTCAGCCACCCATGGTTGATGAGTGGGGAAATTCAGGGCTAGACTTTGAATCGGAGCCCAAGAGCTTCTGGAACATTCTCACGGCGTATCACTTCCCAGAGAAGTTATGTCCGGTGGCAGCATCAAAATTTTGTGCATCAGAATTCCTCACCCTGGAATAATTCGAGTGCTTCTGTCAAACCCTAGGGGTGAAGCACTTCCATATTCGTTGTCATCAGGTGGTGTACCCCAAGAGCCAGGTGCACTTCGAGGAAATCGGCGAGCAATGTCGTCTGGTCGATTTGGCCGCACTCCCCGTGGCCCAACACCTTGAGTCACCAGGTCGACAAAACACCTTCCAGGACAAACGCATTCATATTTTCAAGGTACTCCACAAAATAATCTGGGGAGCTACCCCCCACGTGCAAGTTTCTGGATGGGGACAATATGCCGCACCCCTCTTCAGTCCTATCCGGAAGCAGCCCGATTCGTTATGTGACATTTAGGACATGACCCCAAGAAGGGTTGCGGTCCACATGGATGGCATAGTGGACAAGGAGGATGAGTTAGAGTTTCTCGATGGAGACTTACCCCCTGAGGGTGCACCACCACTGTTGGACCCATCAAAGAGGATTAATCATCAATAGAGGAACTTTCTATGCCTCCCTTCTCCCACCGAGTCCCTGGTACTCAGTCGGAATTCTAGTAAGGGTATAGAACATGTCGGAATATTCAAGCACTCTGACCCGTCCACCTCAGTACAGAAGACTGACAAAGACCCCGAAAAGGCCGAGTTGCACCAACAACTTGCTGAGCAGAAGAGGCTGGTTGACTAACTCCTAGCCGAGTGCGCTATAGAGAGGCGACCTGACTATGGTGATCCTAAGCCAGGGAAGGAACAACTCCCCCCAGTTATATGCCTCAGGGAAACCCTGGTCGTACTACTCCCACCAACAGGGCAGAAGCCGGAACTCATGAATAGAGGGTGTGATACGTCATGCCAAACCCTCCTGAACGATGAGGAAATATAAGGAATCTATCATGGGTTCCACCAGCCACCCCAAGGGCCATTCCACCAGTCGCTCCACGAGCTGTTGAAGCCGTCTACCATGTCAATGTTCCCGGAAATGCACTCATGGTTAGGTATCCCCATTAAGATAGGGACCCCCACCCAGATGATCCTATAACAGCACTCATCTCCCGCCTTGAGGCATTGGAAACACAGAAGGTGGAAGTCCCACCAGATGGCAAGCCATATCCCGCATGGGTGGATGATATGCCTGCACCTCTGGGTTTTGGGAATACCACTTTCTCTCCCTTTAACGGGACAGGGGACCCGCCACAGCACCTGGCCCACTATTCCTCCAGGTGTGGCCCCATGTTGGGGACCCGGGCAGAGTAGGAAGCCGACAATCTCCAATGTTTTGGGCAGACATTGGAGGTCCCCGCATTTGTTTGGTACATCCAGCTCCCTATCATATCGGTGACCGGCTGGGAGGATCTCTGCCGATAGTTCCTATACCATTTCATATCCACCACATGAAATACTAGCATTGCAGACCTCATCAAGTGAAAACAAAGTCCTGATGAGTGAGTCACAGACTTCATAGCCCGATGGAAGGGTCTTAGATACTCCCTCGACATGACACTGACTCAGGAGAAATTATTGACGATGTGCATAGAGAATGTCAAAACAGAACTGGTTCCTTCCCTGATCACCCAGAACTACCCCGGAGGGTTCTGGGACTTCTTAGATAAGGCCCGACGCTTTAAGGAAGCTCAGCAATAGGCTAGTTCGGTGTGTCTGCTGCCCCCTGTGATCCTAGCTAGGAGGGATAGGAGAGCCAATCCCACTGCGGTGGCCCAAATAGAAGCCCCTAGTCAGTTAGAATTTCTTCCAGTCACACCGGCTCTGCAACCCCGTAGAGGCCCGCCACCATAGGCACAAGCTCTTTCCCAACAGCAACGGCCTCAGAACTGACAGGTTCCCAAATGCAATGCGCTACCACCGCCTAGGCGGGACAATCAAGCTCCACCTCCTCGGCAGGCCCCTCCAGACCCTCATCAGGACCAAGATCCCACGCCCCCCTATCCGGAAAGAAGGCACCAGACTTACTCGTTCAACGAGAATCAGGTCCCCAGTTACTTTTGTAGTGCCCTAGAGTAGGGTATTGTGCACTTACCTGAGTGCAGAAGGCCGGTAGAGGCGAATCTCACCGATCTCCCCAACTATTACCCCTATCATCGTATCCTTGGGAACACCCTCAATTAGTGTTATGTGTTTAAGGACTGGCTTCAATACTAGTTCAAAAACATCATAGTCAGGTGGGGCTCGGCCCCGACACAAGTGGCGGGTGTCTTTGTAAGGTCAGAAAGCGGTAGCGACGACGAAGGCGGGTGGCAGCACGTTCCTAGACGTGGGTCCCAGAAGTACGATGACTGGATGACCCATAAAACTGTCGCACGTTCCCATTGTATCATTCGGGCATGCTTGAACTTGCCGGGGCCTTTAGAAGATGCGACCAGTACCTCTAAATCGTCATCTCAGCCAACCTCTTCCCAGAAGGGAAAGAAATGACGACGCAAGAAGAAACAACACACTCCACCACTACCGTCATCATCCCGTACTCTTGGTAATTTCATTCCCCCTGAGATAGGGATCCCTCCCAGAATCCATCCAGTGGTGGATAATTTGTCAACCGACAGTCAGGGGTACGCTTCGGTTAATACCGTGGACCATGTAAATCCCTATGTGACTCCCAATGAGGGGGAACACCAGACGAGAATCCCCAACGTCCCCGACTGACACCAACGTCAGTGGAACCGCGACCACATGGGTCGTTAAGGAATGTCAGTGGGAACTTTCATCCAGGCCGTGCATGCTACTAAAACTAGACAACAGGTCCAACACAGAGCTCAGCATGCGTAACCTCATCTGGTGCCCTCATGTCAACCTCCACCGTCGTTTGTGCTACTAGATTAGGCAGAGATGCCTCGTCTCTATCGCGACTAGTCTTGACATGATACATGACAATATCAATTTTCCGATCCTTATTAGTTAGCTACTCTTCAGGCCTCAACTAGAAGGTAGTGGGATGTACCCAGTACCAGCCAGCCGTCGGTCCAGCCGGCAGGGCCCGTCGTGCCTCCAATTGCAGAGAGACCTCATGTAAGAAGAGGTTTGCGTTTGGAACGAGAGTATGATGTTTTGAAACACCTTTCCATCATTCCTGTGAGTCTTTATATCCTTTAGGCTCTTCTCTTGTCGTCTAAAATGCATGAGGCACTTGTCGAGGCCTTAAGGAACCTCCTCCAGTTTTGAGATAGAGGTAGCAGCTGTAGAAGCCTTCCACACTGAGGCAATTGAGAATTCCGAATTCTAGACAGTCATCTAATTCTCTGGTGAAGACAAATACCATCCCATATAGGGCCACATTCACCCACTGTACATCATTGGTCAGTTCAATGGCATGGAAGTCCGCTGTTGCCTTGTTGACATGGGTTCTGGGATTAACCTAATCCCGACTCAGACACTATGGAAGCTGGGTTTGTCTGAGGATGATCTAACTCCCTCCAACCTCAGAATCCAGGGATATGACAGGACTGAGCAGATCCCAGTCGGAAAGATCTGCTTGAAGACCCAGTTCGATGGCCTAATTTCATGCACCGAATTCATGGTTGTCTCCCAGGACACTGCATACAACGCATTGATGGGTAGTCCATGGCTCCATTTTCATGCAGCGGTCCCTTCGTCATATCACCAATTCCTCAAATACTCCCTCAATGGTCGATTAGGAGTGCTCCAAGGAGATGCGTCTCCTTTTTCCTCTTGTGAAGCCCGCTATCTGGATGCTGACTATTACAAGAGAAAGGATAAGATAATCTTGGAAAGTGAGGATGAACCCACCCCGGTCAGTAGTGATCCATGGGAAGGTCTGGATGATGCCTATATCTTCCCAATCCATCGGTTGGAGGCCACAACCCCCAACATGGGGAAGTGTTTTGTTGTTTTGGGTACAAGAGGAAGGCATATTCCCAGGTCCAAGCGATGGCAGAAAATCACCTCATACTCCTACACCAACCAGGCTCATGTGATCTCGGAACCTCCTACCCCTGTACGGTACCGAGACATCAGGCTCATGAGAATGGCGGTATGTCATACGTGTCTCTTCCGCAGGGATTGAATAAACCGGATCAGGCCGATGCTTCACTACTGCTTTGATGTCATCAAGAGTGGCCCCTTGGGCTGAAGGATAGATATGATTGGATCAATGGCCTTCATCACTATGGTCTCAGTGGCTCATGAGTCTCCTGACATGATGACCACTGCTGCTCAGGCCAGCACCAGCCTCCCATCAGAGTCTGGTGGCTCGGAAATGACTCCCCCTGTAGAAGATCCCTCCAAAAGTGGAGAATAGGATCTGAAGGATGCTCCCCCTACCTTTGAAGAAGGAGTCTCTACCATAGTCGATGAACTGGTATAGGTGAACCTTGGTAGCAAGAAATATCTGAGACCCCCATTGATCAGTGCCGCCATGTCCCTTGAGGATCAGCAAAAGTACATGGGCTTTCTCAAAAAGCACCAGGATGTGTTTGCCTAGAGTTACAACGAGATGCCAGGACTAGATCCCTAGGTATCCTTCCACCACCTTGGTCTCCCGACAAACCATCGCAGGTTCAAGTAGCTTCCCAAGAAAATGCACCCTTCTCATGGTGCCATGGTTGAGGCTGAAGTTGACAAGCTCATCAAAGCCAACTTATTCAAGGAGGTCCAGTACCCCAAGTGGCTTGCCAACATTCTGCTAGTCAGGAAGAAGAATGGGCATATTAGAGTCTGCATCGACTTCAGCGATATCAACCGCCACTGTCCGAAGGATTATTTTCCCCACCTAGTGACAGAGTTTTTGATTGACTCCACGACCGGGTTCCAAGCCCTCTCCTTCATGTATGGGTATTCTGGGTACAAACAGATCCAGATGGACCTCAAGGACGAGAAGTCCACTGCATTTAGGGCTCCCCAAGGTAAATTTTGTTACCAGGTTATTCCCTTCATCTTGAAGAATGTGGGTTCCACCTATCAGTGGGCCATGCATCGCATATTCAAGTCGATTCTTGGGACACTGGTGGAATGCTACGTGGATGATCTGGTGGTCAAATCTCGCCAGCACCAGGACCATCTCAATGACCTTGAGAAAGTGTTATACTTCCTCCATTCCCTCCACATGAAGATGAACTAGCTGAAGTGTGCCTTCAAGGTAACCTCTGGGAAGATTCTTGGCTTTGTTGTCAGATATCGAGGCATCCAGATCGACTCGGAGAAAATCAAGGTCATCAGCCAAATGGCTCCCCTGAGTAATATTCGGGAGAGTCAAGGTCTCCAAGGCCACTTAGTCTACATACGCCGATTCATTTCTAATATAGATGGAATGTGTAAGACCTTATCCCGGCTTATGAAGAAAGGCTCTGCCTATGAATGAGATGAAGAGTGTTAGACCGCCTTCGAGGAAATCAATCAGTATCTTCTCCAACCTCCGATCTTGATTCCACCCATCTCCGGAAAGTCATTGGTCCTTTACGTGACTGCCCTGGAATGGTCTCTCGGCGTACTTATTGCCCAGAAGAACAATGAGGGGATAGAGAACAGCCTCTACTACCTCAGCTACATGCTCCTCAATATGGAGACCAGATACTCTCCCATCGAAAAGAGATTCCTTGTGCTCGTGTTCTCTGTAAAAAAAATTGCAGCATTACCTGCAGCACCATGAGGTACAGTTGATCTCTCTGGTAAACCCACTGAAGTACATTCTGAACCGCCCCATATTGACTGGCCAACTAGCATGGTGGGCGGTGATCCTCCATCAGTTCGACATTAGGTTCGTGCCTCATAAGGCTATCAAAGGACAGGCATTGGAAGACTTCCTAATTACCCATCCATCCTTCACAGATCAATCCCTGGACCTAGATTTTCCTGATGAGGAAATCCTGTCACTCGATCATGCCATCTCATGCTAGAAAATGCACTTCGACAGTGCCTCCTGGAGCCCCACCGGTAGAAGGCTCAACGATCCTAATCTCAACAGAGTGGGTTTGGGTATCGTCTTCATCACCCCGGAGCAGGCCTTCCTGCCATACTCATTCCTGTTGTCAGAAGGATGCACCAAAAATGAGGCAGAGTATCAGGATCTCATCACCGGCCTCGAGCTGGCCCTTGTGATTGACATACCCCACCTGCATGTGAAAGGGGATTCTGAACTAGTCATCAAGAAGGTCAACGGAGACTATGTTGTTAGGAAGCCGGAGCTCATACCATTTTTGGAGTGCACCCTCCATCTAATGGACCAGTTCCCTTCTCGACCAGAGGTTACCCATGTACCTCGATCACAGAACGGTCGAGAAGACGCTTTGTCCGGCTTAGCTGCGTCTCTCACAGAACCCGAGCAGGATAATTTGATCATACATGTGGCAAAATAAAGATTCATTGCCCCCATCACCTCAGAGGATGACGATGGCCTGCAGGTAATCCATCTTACCACCAGATCCTCCATGTCAGGAGCCCCAGGTTATTCAGATGTAGTGGTTGAGGCCACTCCCGACTGGAGGGAACCTTTGGTCGAGTATATCCAAAATGGTTGCCTCCCGGATTATCGGGCTGAGCCTGAGCGAGTCGGACACCGCGCACTGCAATTTACCCTCCAGAGTGGTCCCAGTCTTGAGAAGATCCTCTATAAGAGGGGATTCGATGGTGTTATCCTCCATTTTATTCAAGGAGTTGAGATTTCCTAGGTCATGCAAGAGGTTCATGCCGGTTCCTACGGTGCCCACCAGGCTAGGACAAGACTGTCCTATCAGATCCGGAGATTGGGGTACTTCTAGCCCTCTATGATCCATGATTTTATTGAGTTTTCCAAGAGATGCCACACGTGCCAAGTCCATGCTAACTTCCTACATCGGCCTCCATAGCCTCTCAATTCCACCAAGTACTCTTGTCCATTTGTGGTAAGGGGACTCAATGTCATGGGACCATATCCAATGGCGACAGCTCGTCAGTGTAGGTTCATCATGGCTATTACAGATTTCTTCTCAAAGTGGGTTAAGGCAGTTCCACTCAAAGAGGTCATGGACCATTCCACTGTTGACTTCATGAGGTCCAATATCATTCATCGGCTTAGAGTCCCTCACGCTGTCCTCACCGATAACGACACCATATTCCGAGAATCCGAGTTGAAGAAATTGTACGCCAAGTACAATATTAGTTAGAACCATACCTATCGCTATCATGCGCAGACAAATGGGCAGATCGATGCGTTCAACAAAACTATCTCTAACATTCTGCATAAAATCGTTGTTCAGAACAAGAAAAGTTGGCCGAAAAAGCTCCCCAACGCCCTCTGGGAGTATCGGACGATGAATCCAAATTTCAACCAGGTGACTTCATATTCTCTGGTGTATGGGGGTGAAGCCGTCCTGCCCATCGAGATCCAGCTACCATCATTACACACTACAGTCTATGACTAGCATGCGCCAGGTAGGGTGGCCGAAATCCGTCTAGCTGAATTGGACGCACTGGATAAGACAGGCTTTGTGCCCTGCACAACCTGGAAAGGCATCAGAATAAGATAGCTAGAGCCTTCAATAAGAATGTTCTCCTTTGCACTTTTCTGCAAGGCGACAAGGTGTTGGACCTCCGAGCACCGATGATCCATGGAAGGAAACCACCCAAGTTGGAGGCCAAATGGGAAGGACCTTACATCATTCATAAGGTCTACCCCAATGGAGCATACTCCTTGGTGACCAAGGATGGTGAGCGTGTAACTCCTCCCACCAACCCCAAGTTCCTCAAGAAATACTTTGCCTGAGCCCCATGGTCCTGCACGACCTTAAACTGTATGGTCCCGCATGACCGTATACTACACATTATGGTCCCACATGACCTTAAATTGCACCATCGTCCTGCATGACATTAAACTGATCATCTTCATCCGTCATGACATTAAAATGCACATTATGGTCCTGCACGACCTTAAACTATACGGTCCCACATGACCCTAAACTGCACATTATGGTCCTGCATGACCTTAAAATGCACCGCTGTCCTACATGACGTTAAACTGCTCGACTTCATTCGTCATGATGTTAAACTGCACATTATGGTCCTGCACGACCTTAAACTATACGGTCCTGCATGACCCTAAATTACACTTGGGTCCCGCATGACCTTAAACTGCACCCAGTCCTGCATGACTTTAAACTGCAACATCGTCCTGCATGATGTGAAACTACATCATCTTCCGTCATGACGTTAAACTGATCAGTATCATCTTGCATGACAATAAACTGCACAATGGTCCGAGCTCTATGAACTTAAACTAAGATCTCCTTTGTCCTCACAGTAAGATTTTAAACTGCAAGCTGGTCAGGCCTTCCTGACCGAGGCCCAGCCTCAGCCCCCTTGGCCTTCCATGACTCAGGCTCTCTTGCGGGATTGTACGGTGTGGCATTGGATTATGTCCTTATTCACGCCGAGTTATTCACCGTACAGTACATATCCTTAGATGAGAGGCATCCTGCCCCGCATGACATTAAACTGCATCTCGTCCCACATGACGTTAAACTACGCTTCTAGAACTACGTATGGCTTGATTCCCATACTAATGGGATACGTAAGAACACTTAGACGTCTCATCTTGAGCCCAGCCCCGAGCTTTTCTCTCTGACTGTCCCCCCTGGGTATAGTTTTCTTAGAGGGTCCTCGCATGATGAGGAGTAAGCCTCCTTATCCTCACTCATATGAGTATTATAATAGTCTCACTATGTGTCCACTCCCGTTCTTCTATCCTCCCACGTCTTCATTACATGATGTTAAACTACATGGCCTTCAAGAACTATGTATGTCTTGATTCCCATCCTAATGGGATACATAGGAACACCCGGACATTTCATCTATTGTCCTATCCCAAAAGCAATAATTCTTCCCCTCGGGTCAGGACATATGGCAGGGAGCATATTTTTTCCCCAATTCACATCGAGCAAGCCTCGATCCGGCTGTATTCCTCATTCTCTGGGGATGTTCGCCTCTCTCACAAATGGGTACAACCACACTTCACCCACTCCTTGATAGAGATTCCATCATTTTCCTTCTCCGGAAGGGCCCCTGAATGGTATGGATGCTCGGCCTAAAGGCCCTCTTACCACTTCGGCCTAACGCCCTCGAGGATGTTGAGCAACAAGCCGAAACAAGTCCCGTGTTTCAAATGCGGTCAGCGGTCGACGCTCATTTGTTGCTCCCATATCAGGTCACCTTAGGGACGCTGTGTTTTGAACATGGTCAACAGTTGTCCTGGATCTTCGAGTCCACCCCAAGATGTCCCAAACATCGAGTGTAGTGATTCTTTTTGCCCCGTCCACAGGCGACAAACTCCCCTCGGGCGATGCCAGCTATCAGGCCCCTTGGCCTTTCGGGCCCCCGACCCAGGTTCTCTTGATTAGGACTGGACGACATGATGTTGGATTATGTCTTCATTCACATCGGGTTACTCTTCATGATGTACATGTCCCTGGATGAGGCTTTCCCCTTTTCCCTCATCCTTACTACAAGACGTTAAACTGCAAGTTGGCCAGGCCTTCCTGACTGATGCCAGCTATCAGGCCCCTTGGCCTTTTGGGCCCCCTGGACCTCGTCCTTACGATAAGACATTAAACTGCAATCTGGTCATATCTCTCTGACCGAGGCCTAGCCTTAGGAACCTTGGCCTTCTCGGTCTCCTTAGTCCAAGTTCATACCCGTAGTGTACAATGTGGTATGGGACTATGTCCTCATTCACGTCAGGTTACTTGTCGTACTTTACACCTCCCCGGTCTAGGGAGTCATATTCCCCGACCTTCATCCTCACTACAAGACGTTAAACTGCGAGTAGGCTAGGTTTTCCTGACCAGAGCCCAACTATCAGGACCTTTGGCCTTTTCGGGCCCTTGGCCCAGGTTCTTTCCTATAGGACTGTGCTTTGTGGTGCGGGATTATGTCCTCATTCACGTCGGGTTACTCGCCGCACAGTACACATCCTCATTAGGGTATCCTGCCCCTTGGATATCTTCGAGAACTAGGTGTGGCTTGATTCCCATATTCACGTGATACATAGGACCACCCGGATGTCTAGGCTTTGGGTCCAGCCCCATCTTCCAAAAATCTCCATCCCACCTTGGCCCCTTGTCCTACCCTTCCCTATAGAGGGGAGTATATAGCATGTTGCGGGGTTATGTCCTCATTCACGCCAGTCTTGTAATGACCATTATGTGTGCCTCTCCCTCCTGAGCCACTCTATTGACCCTTTTCAGCGGTTCACCAATGTGCCTAAGGGCACTCTGGTTTAGTTACCTAGAATGATGGGTTTGGCTTAGAAATATCCTCACCCGCTTTTTAGGCTTCGTGTTTCACTTTATTAGGGATTTCATCATCTCTCAAACCCAGAGGGAACCCCAATAACAGCCTAGATACAACGCCCAAGGGCTCTCCTACCGTTACTGGACAATACCCCTGAGGGTTTTGGAAAACAAGTCAATAAAAATCCGACATTGAAAATATGGTCAGCGGTTGATGCTCATTTATTGTTCCCACTTCAGGCTAATGCGATATAGAGACTATTTATCTGCCACGGTTAATAATTATCCTCCATTGCCACGCAAACCCCATTAAGCCCAAAATTTCGGTTACACGATTCAAATCCTTCTCCATCCTCATCATGTCCAAGTGGAGTTTCGAAACTCTTGGTACTATTCCTCAGTGCGCATCTTCCTATTAGGGGAAGAAAGCTGCATTAAAGAGGTCCTTCAGGGCTCTTCACCAACTTCCCCTCAATGGATGTTCCAGGTATTGTGATAAGAATCTTCCTCCCTTGTTTCCCACACCAAGTTTAACTCATGTGGGCTTAGGTATCGGGTCATGTTCTACGCTTACTTGGGAAGTTTCCATCCATCCATGGTCCGAGCTCTAAGACCGTAAACTAAGATCTCCCCAGAACTACATCTGGCTTGATTCCCATCCTCATGGGATGCGTAGGAACACCCATACCTCTTGTATATGGGTCCAGCTTGAGTTCAGCTAATTTTTCTCTTCTTTCCCGCCTTTGGGACATTGATTACAGGACCACGTGGCATGGTGTGGGACTAAGTCCTCATTCACGTCAGGTTTTCAATAGCCACACCACGTGCACCCCATTCTAAGAATTATCCCTCCTATTTCCTGTCCTGCACGACATTAAAAGGCACCCTCTAGAACTATGTGCGGATTGATTCCCATGTTTATGGGATACGTAGGACCACCCGAATATCTAGAATTTGGGTCCATCCCCACTTATTATAAATCTCCCAATCTACCGGTCACCTAGGCCCCATGGCCTGTCCCTCTCCAAGAGGGGGATACATAGTTATGGTATAGGGTTTTTGGCACTATAACCCATTGTCCCTGGAATCCGCCATCTCTTGGCCGCCCCCAAGTTGAGTCCCTCGACCCCTTGCTGTGGTTCTCCCATGTGTTAAGAGTACTCTGGTCTAGGACCAAGAGTGTCAGATTCAACTTGGTCAAGTTCCTTCCACTTTTCCCGCTTCGTGTTCCCCTTCACTCGTGCTTTCATCACCTTACACACCCGGAGGGACCCCCAAGAATGACCAGGATACCACGCCTAAGGGCTCTCCTACCATTACGGGCCAACGCCCCTGAGGTTTTGGACAACAAATAAATACAAATCCCACCCTGCGAATGTGTTCAGCGGTCGATGCTCTTATGTTGTTCCCATTTTAGGCTAATGCAATATAGATGATGCTTTTCCACCATGGTCAGTAGTAACCCTATGTCGTCACGCCAACCCCATTAGTCCTTGAATGTTGGTTTCAGGATTCACATTATGTTATACCCCATCGTATCCAGTTGGAATATCAACACTTTTGGCACTATCCCTCAGTGAACCTTTGCATGACGGGGGATAAAGCTGCAATATGGCGTCTTTCAGGGCTCCCAAGGTCCGAGATCTAAGACCATAAACTAAGATCTTCATCTAGAACTACATATGGCTTGATTCCCATCCCATGGGATTCGTAGGATCGCCAGAACGTCTCGTTTTCAGGTCCATCTCATTTGGGAGCTAGTCTATCCCATTTCATCTCTCACCTCTATGTAGGCCCCTCGACCTGAGGTTCCTCTCTCAGAATTGCGTACGGTGTAATGTGGGATCATGTCCTCATTCACAATAGGTATGTTTCATGGCACTGTACACATTCCCCGCCTAACATCGTCTCTGCTACGTCCGCGCTACATGATGTTAAAATGCATGCTTAGTCCTATCACACTAACCTAAACTATGACATTATTGTCCTGGATGCACGATGAAAAATGGAACTACAATGTGTTGGCCTCATCACAGAGGACTTCATGTTGGGTATTGGTCACACACCATACCATTTTTCAACGCCTACTATGGCTTGATTCTTGTGGAGACACTAGTGCTTGCTACCCTCGGCCTATCGCTTCACAAAAAAAAAACCCACTCACCATAAAGAACAAACGGGATCTATCAAATACCAATCCTCATGGTGAGAGGACTAGACCCACGCACCCCCCTCATCCTTTGCACTGGTGACTTACCACGCTGTGCCACCCTCAAGAACTATGTGTAGCTTGATTCCCATCCTCATGGGATATGTAGGAATGCCTGTGCATTTTTCCTCGGGCCCGGTTCAACACTCATTTTCGGTCCCTTGACCTAAATACTCTTCCCAGGGGGGTTGTGTGGTGTGGTATGAGATTATTTCCTTTTCCACGTTGGGTTGTTCACCGTGCCGTACACATCCCAGGTTCCCATCCACGTCGGGTTTTTGTAATTACCCTCCGCGTGCCTCCTGTTTTTCTTTCCATCCATGGTTCGAATTCTACGACCCTAAACCAAGATCTCCCCATGAGAAGGGACTCGACTCCCTCTGTCTAATACGTCTTGTTAACGTATTCACATGCATTTTGACAAAGAGTCCAAAGTGGATAATTTTCATGGGGACATTCTCTCGTTCAATGACCACGCTTCGTGAGCTCGCTATTTGGATCCTCATCCTCTTCCACATCCAAAAGGACCCTCAGATGACATGGATGCTAGGATTAAGGGATCTCCATGGATGTTGGGCCTAAGGGCTCTCCTATCGTTTTGAGACAAAGTCCCTATGGATCTCCTACAACATTTGCGACATGGTCCCATGTTTCAAACATGGTCCACGGTCAACCATCATTTGTCTTTCCCCATTCATGGATAATGTGATACAGATGTTGCATTTCCCACATGGTCAACAGTTATCCTCTATCATCACGCCGCCATCACTGTGATCCAAATCTCGAGTGTCATGATTCAAACATTTCCACTTCCTTATGTTCAAGTGGAATTCCAACATACTCGGCTCTACCTCTTCACACATCTAGGTGCACCACATGAACATGTTAGCATCATTGGGACGATATTCACTGAGCGTCCCTTTTCCCTAACATGCTGCTTCTTGGGTCAGGAAATGTCTCTATTACTTCTTGTTTCCCACATTGATCATGACTCACGTGGGCTTAGTAGTTTTGGTAGGATGTGTACCGACACAAAAAATCTTCTCTTCGTCCTATATGACATTACATTGTGCCTCTAGAACTACGTATGGCTTGATTCCCATCCTCATGGGATACGTAGGGACACCCTGGTATTTTTCCTAGGGTCCTCCCCCTAGGAGTTATGACACCTTTTCTTTCCCTTTCTGGCCCCCTGTCCGGACCCCTCGTAGGGAATCGTACAACTATAAATCTACCCTGAACAAGTTCAGGATGCCCCAAGATGACATTGGGAAGCGACAGACCCCCTCTCCAGAGAGGCCATGTCTGAAAAAAGGAATGATCCATGATCCGGACCCCTGAGATTCGATGGACAACCCACATATTAAGGCCAACCTCCCCCTGGTATAAGAGAAGGGTGTTGGTCCTAGATGACCATCTTCTCAAAAGCTCTAGCATCAGCTATTTCGGTTGATAGATGTGGAATTGGGAGCCCCATGCCATCTCATACAATCCCACTATCCTCATATTGGCCCCAAACTCCTTGCATGAGGCACATACCCAGTAGGCCCATGCCCAGTTGTTGGTGAAGTTGCCTCCCTGGCGCAGGTCCCACTCATCCGACCACCCCTTCTTCGAATCCCGCAAAGCTGCCTTCAGTATGGTGCGGAACATGAGAGGGGACGTTGTTTCGGTGCGGATGTGCGTCGGGTTTCTGTTCCGACGCTGTTCCGCCAGGGCGCGTTCGCGCGTGCGCCCGTCGACCCGAGGGGATGGGCGCGCGACTTGTGGCCCCACAGTCCCGCTTTCCAAGGGCGGGTGGCCTCCGTACCTTATTCAGGGATGTCTGCTCCTTGATCGAAACCGGGATGATGGGATGTCGGCTCCTCCTTCCGTGGACGTCTCCTCGGAACTCGTCGCCTAATCCGGGTCTCCCTCATTGATTTAAGACGTGCTCGTGAATCTTGTTCCCAGCGCCATGTCTCCATGGACACCGGTTAATTACGCTGCTTCCGCCCGGACGCTCCAAGGAGTCTGGCCGGGGCAGCAACCTGCGGTGAGGAGACCGGGTAGCTCTGGGTGTTGGGGGCGTGTCTTAACACTGCGGCTCTGCATGTCTGCCTTCCGTCCCTAATAGGGCTTCTCGAAGGCGTGATGGCCTGAGGCATCCCGCGCTGGGTGCGGGGAACTGCGTTACCTGAGGTTTTCCTCATCTTCCCATGTTTAACACGGGGTATGCCGCGAGTTTAACATCCAGCGGGGATGGCATCGGACTGATCAACACAAGAAGTGGATCAGATGACAGAACCCCTTGCGGGGAACCTCCGATGCTGGGGCCAGCACATGGGCGGCTTCCCGAGTGAAGTGGAGTGGAATGAAATGGCATGACTCCACCGGGATGTGGCGGCCCGGGTAAGGATCAAGAAGGATGATGGAGTGAAGAGCTTGGACCCCGTAGGGGCTTCCTACGTACCACGCGTTAGAACGGATCAAAGTCAGCGTAGTTCGGGTATACAGTTTAACGTCATGCTGGACGTTGACAAACCGACTCACGAGGAGGTCGAGGTTGCCAGGCGGAGGATTGAACCGAACCACCTCGCACAGAGGGGGATGGAACGGCCGGGTGGATCACAGTTTTACATCATGCTGGACGTTGAAAGGAGAAAAAGGCAGTGGGGAAGCACAATGGAGATACACATGTGCAATTCCCCACAAGGGCGGATTCATAGGTGAATCGACGCGAATGTGGACCCGGGAGGGGTCCACTGATGGAAGAACCGACGTGAATACGACCGGGGCGACCAGGTGGTGGGCTTGAACATCAGGGAGGCTTCCTACGTACCCTGTTTAGGAGACAGGGATCAAAGTCCACGTAGTTCATTCTGTCAGGACTTACGCACTGAGGCAGCCCCAATGCGGCAAAGCTCAGTTGGAGAGGGACTTGGGCTGAAGGTGAGAGACCTCGATCCCTGTCACGCCCTCCACTGGCTCCGGCAGTGGGGAAGCGCAATGGAGATACACATGCGCAGTCCCCCACAAGGAACTAGGGGTTTGTAATGCCCTACCCCGTGGGCGAAGGCCACTCCTTGAATCGTCCCTAAAGAGGGGCAATCCCGTCATCCCGGCAGAGACGAGCGGGTGGGGGCCACATCCAAACCGGGGGGACCCTGCGTGCGAGGCACGAGATCAGACGAAGCGGACGGTTTAACGTCTTGCCGGATGAAGTACAGTTTAACGTCGTGTGTTGAGGATGAAGATGCTTGGCAGTTTAACGTCTTGCAGCGCGGACATGGTGCAGTTTAGCGTCCTGCAGGACGAATGCTGAACAGTTTAACGTCTTGTAGCTCAGACGATATGCTAGGCAGTTTAACGTCGTGCAGCTTGGACGTGGTACAGTTTAACGTCATGTTGGACGAAACACTTGGCAGTTTAACGTCGTGTAGCTTGGACGTGGTACAGTTTAACGTCATGTTGGACAAAACACTTGGCAGTTTAACGTCTTGCAGCGCGGACGATATGCTAGGCAGTTTAACGTCGTGCAGCTTGGACGTGGTACAGTTTAACGTCATGTTGGACGAAACACTTGGCAGTTTAACGTCTTGCAGCGCGGACGATATGCTAGGTAGTTTAACGTCATGCAGCTTGGATGTGGTACAGTTTAACGTCATGTTGGACGAATCACTTGTCAGTTTAACGTCTTGCAGCGCGGACGATATGCTAGGCAGTTTAACGTCGTGCAGCTTGGACGTGGTACAGTTTAACGTCATGTTGGACGAAACACTTGGAATTTTAACGTCTTGCAGCGCAGACGAATGTGGTGCCGCCGATGGGTCCGTGTCACTTCGCGCAAGCCTAGAGGGCCGCACGGGAAGACAATGCACGATGCGGGCACCCGGTATGAAGATCATCGGGCGCCACACAGGTGGGTACCCACAGGGGGTCAAAGGGGGCGACCCTGGCGGTTTGCGCGCAAAAGAGGGGCTTGGCGCGCAATACCGCGGGTCGGCGCGCAATTGGGCGTGCTGGCGCGCAATTCGGCCTGCACTTTGCGCGCAGATGATTGAGATTGCGCGCACCGGGCTTCGGATAGCGCGCGGGGGGCAACAGCTCATTCTTTTAACGAATGGCCACTTAACAAAAGGGGGGTGCGCGCAATCAGGATGGATTGCGCGCACCCAGGGGGAAATTGCGCGCAAGAGGCTTCTTTTGCGCGCGAAAGCCTTTGGGTGAAGAGTTGTTCAAAGGAAAGAAGCCAAAGGGTTGCGCGCGAAGGTGAACCCCGAGGTTGCTTGCGCGAAAGAAAGGAGGTTACCTGATGTTCGGCATTTCGCGCGGGAGGGGTTGGATTGCGCGAACGAGCGACCCTTCAAATTCCGGAAAATTTCAAAACGTCGAGGGTCGCCTTATATTTATAGGCAACCCCGGGCGCAAAATCCGGTTCGCGGGCGCGCAATTTCGTTCGCGGGCGCGGAATCGGGCCCGGCGCGCAAGGGAGTCGCACGGGCCACGGGCGCGCAAAATTGCGCGCCGGCCCAGCGCATTGCGCGCATCCCGGGAGGTTTGCGCGCGAAACTACAACTTTGCGCGCGGGTCTCCAAAATTCTGCGCAAGGCCTCTGGGCCCTCCGAAACATGCTTCTGACTCCAAATATGACCTCGCATTCCTCATCCGGAGCTTCGTTTGGGAACAACGGACTTTTCCGGCGTCTAAAAAAGCCCCCCCTCAGAATCTGATTGGCGAGAGGTCGCAACGATCGGGTTCCGAGGGAGACGCCGGAATGCCGAAGTCCTGGGTGGCGCGGGACTGTGGCGCGCAAAAAGGGTGTCGGGCGTGGAATTCACTGTCGCGGTCGCGCAAAGCGCTTTCCGCGCAGCGCGGACACCCGGCCTCGCCTATAAATAGGGGCCCTGGGTCCCCCGTACCGTACACCGGCCTTCCGCGCGACAAGCTTTCAAACTCTCGTGCGCGAAATTGCGATTTCTGGCGCGGAATTCTCCCGTTCGTCGCGCAAACCTTTCCGGATTTCGGCCTGTTTTGCACGAACACCCGCGGTTTTACGCGACAGACTTCCCAATTGCGTGCCGTCCACTAGGATTGCGCGCCAACTCTCAAACTTCTCTACCATCCTCTTCCGATTCCGCACTCTTCATCCCTTAACCCATACGACTCCCAGAGCTTCTGAGATGGCCGCGAATCAAGGGAATGAGGGGGATGCCGCCATTCGCAGAGCTGAGATGGCGGCGAACGGGGAGGTCTACAGAGCCAAGAAGATTGTTTCCAACAATCAATCTTTGTTCGACTTGCTGACGCCGGCCCAGAAGACATATCCGCTGTCGGACAACCTGCCGCTCTGGAACTATGGCATCCTGGATGAGGTTCCGGTGCCAGGGTTCGAGGTTGATGCGCCACGGACCTGGGTGACTCGGGAGGACGAGCTTCCCCGCTATAACATCACCAACAATGGGCATCCTGCCAGGGAGACCAGGCACTTAGATGTCTATGTCCTGAACCCGAGGACGTGAACCATTGCTGGGAGTGAGCCTACTGCGGAGAACTCTCCAGCCCTCTACTCGAGCACATACCGCCAGAGTGTCACTGACGACACCAAGGGCTGGCTGAAGGACTGGGACTTGCGGTCTGGGGGCAATTTCACCAGTGAGTGGGCCTGGGCGTTCTGGGTACGCCACACCTGCGATCACTTCACGGAGGAGCTGCGGTACATCGGCCTGTTTGAGGCGGTGTGGACGTCGCAGTTCCACTTCTACCAGCAGTCCGAGCTCGGGCCGGAGCTGTTCACCCGCTGGTCCCCAGATACCAACACCTTCCATCTTCACCATGGGGAGGTCAGCATCGGTCTCTGAGACATCCACTGCATCGGAGGTATCCCGCTGGAGGGTTACCAATATGATGAGTTCCTGCCTCCGAAGAACACCTGGGATGACAGGTCACAGACTCCCATTCTGACATGGAATCTACTGGACCTGGCTACGCAGCGGCTCGGGGTCAAGGACTTCCACAAGGACATAGCCTACAAGGAGTGGTTCGGCCAGTTCTTGGAGCATGACCCAGCGGTCAAGATGCCAGGCCGGGGGAAGCGGTGCCCGACCGCGGCTCAGAGGAGCCGGAACGGGTCGTACTGGCGGGTCCTGGAGACGGGGGACTACCGCTCATGGGGGTACCGCGTCATCGAGGCCCGGGACCCAAATGTCCGGTACGCGGCGTTCCTGGCTGCTTTTCTGAGTGGGTGGCTCCTGCCAGTGCGGGATGCGAGAATGGGCATCCTCCCGGCGACACTGGCGATGGCGGGCGCCATGGCCACCAACAAAAGATACAACCTCGGGGTCCCAGTGCTGGCTAAGCTGTACGCCATCCTGGGACGCATCTCGCGAGGGGGGTCGCCACGAAGGATCTGTGGGCCCTTTCAATTCTTCCACGGCTGGGTGGCTGCTCACCTTGGTGGGTACACGTTTCCAAACGCCGTCATTCCTCCGGGCAACGGCCTGCGACCCTCCCTGCTGAAAATTGCGGGGGTCGCTCCGATGACCCTAAATGAGGAGGGCGTGCGGATTCGGATTGGCAATAACGCCAATTTCAACTTCAGCCCGTTCCCCACTCCCGTTGGCCAGATGATCGACAATGGGCAGGGTCCGCTGGAGCAGCACGAATACTTCCTGAACATGCGGGGCGGGGTGCTCGTGGCTCGGATCGACGAGAAGGTGATCTGCGAGCCCTACGTGCCATCTCGGTTTGCCAGGCAGTTCGGGTGCCTTCAACGGATGCCGAAGAGGGTATTCACTGCTGTCCGGGAGGAGACGAACCCTTGCGTCCTTCGCCAGATGTGGCTAATGTTCGCCTCTTTTGGCTCTGGCGAAGTCATCACTCTCCCTCCTACCGGGGTCGACGCAGGCTTGGCAACCGAGTACGCCGAACACTGGGCCATCGCGTACCCCGAGGGGCTTCTACGGAAGCCAGTTCGGCGGCTCGAGGTCACCCGTGCGGAGACCGGGCGTCAAGGAAGGAGGCGAGGCGCCGTTACGCGGGGGAGAACGGAGGCGCGCCAAGCAGTGGAGCCGGCGCGAGCAGGGACTTCGGCGGCGGGCACATCGCAGGCTGCCGCCACGGCCTCGGCGCCCAGAGAGGGGGCACGTGCGGTGGTCGAGGAGCGGCCCGGGAAGCAGGTAAGGCGTCTGCTCGAACCCTCCCACGATGCAGTCTTCCCAGCGCTGTGGTCGGCCTGGATGACCCTGCAGCAGTCTGTGGGGACCGAAATCATCTGGCAGAAGATAACCAGCGAAGGAATCCATCTGCCAGAGGTCGGGCGCCTCCAGGTCGCCGACAGGGTGAACTTCCACCGGCGGTATGCGTATCTGACGGCCATGGACGAGTACGCGCGCCAACGTGGTCAGCATGCGGAGCCGTCCCTTCTGGTGAAGGTGATGCTCGGTCTAGAGCCTGCTCCAGAACAGATGCCATCGGAGGAAGATGACAGTAACGACGACTCCGAGGAAGAGGAGGAGACGGGGGAGGATGAAGGCTCCGAGGGAAGGTCCCATCAGGGGAGCCCGCGGGAGAGCGGCGAGGTGGCCGGATCTGGCAATATTGATATCACTGAGCTCCTCGAGGTCCGCTTCTATCCCTACTCAACCTGCTTCATCCATTCTCTTATGAAGCTTCTAACCCATTTCTTCACCTTCCTCAGGAGTGCACGGATGTTGGTCATGCATCCTCAGTAGGAGTAGGAGAGGCGCCATCAGGACAGGGCGGGGGCCAGACGCCCATCATTGAATTGACAAGCGTTGAGGGGTCCACTGCTGCAATTTCTCCTGCGGCGGCCGGGATAGGGGAAGACGACGCTTTGTATTCCCGTAAGTCTCCTTACCTTACTGTCGGTGCTTGCCGTTGACGATCCGTGACTAACCACAGCATGCCCTGCGCAGTGATCTCAATACTGGAGGCTCGTCGGGCTGCCGAAGCCGGGCCATCCACGAGTGGACCAGTGGCAGACATGCCACCTGCTCCGGAACAGACTTCCCACACCGAGCCGGCCCCACCAACTGCTGATCAGGGGGCAGCGGATGCCGGCGGTGCTGCCATCAGAGAGAGGTCGGGGGCTGACGAGGGTGTCAACGCCACTGGGGCGAGAGAAGAAGGTCGCCCAGATGTTGGGGAAACTATCCCCCGTGAGGACATCCCCGGGGCGGACCCTGCGACAGACCTGCTGGCCGCTTTCCCTGCCTACCGGCCTGCCGACCCTGAGGAGATGGATGACTCGGACACGGAGGCGGTCGAGGAGAGCCGGATAACGCACCACAGGGGGTGGAAGTGCATCCAGCGCTTCCTCAAGCGAGACCCATCGGAGTGGCTGGGGCGCATGGGATTGCTTCAAACCTGGCTGCGCTTCCTGTGTGCCGGGGGAGATGATGCTCAACGCCTCCATCTGACGGTCCGTGATTTCATGGCCGAAAAGATGCGCGAGATCCGCCGGCGTGCCGACGTCGCATAATGTCGGGACATTTCGGAGAACACGCGGGCGCTCCTCGTGGCGGAGCAGGAAGTCCGGCGTCTCAAAGGGCAGGCGGCAGAGAAGGAGGCCTTCGTCGCAACGTGCACTGAGCTTGTGGAGCAACTAACGGCCCAGCTGGTTGACGCCCAGGTACAGCTGACGGAGGCGGGCCAACAGATGGTCACACTTCAAGTCGAGCGGGAGCGTGCGCAGGCCAGGATCGGCGAGCTGCGTGCTGCGACCGCCGACGAGGAGAGGGCATGCAGAGAGCTTGAAGCAGCTCTGGAGGCCTCTAGCCAAAGGGTAGCGGCGTTGGAAAGATTCATTCAGCACGCTAATCCCTAGGGGCTTTGTTTTTGCCATTCCCAGAACATTTTGCTTTTGCTACTCAATACTTCGATCCATTTGTATGAACCAATATATTTATCTGCATCTTTGGCTTAACGTGATCAACCACAATTCATTGTCTTGCGGGAGTGTTAACCAAACTTCAGGCATCCAAAATTGGGCCTGGATTTCTAGAGAAAAGAGGGAGGTCATTCCTAGGAAAGGAGACCTCAGACCTAATCAATGTATCATCCCCCCAACCTGTTCCAACACACGAGTGGGACAACACTAGGGGCGTTAAGATTTTATCCGAACATAGGGAAATGAGAAAGGGTGAATCGCGTGTCCCGAATTCAGAAATCCACGACGGTCGGCCTTCCAGGAAATGCCCAAGACGGCAAGCGGACAATGGATCAATCGACCATACTACTGCAAGAGACGGACCGAAGGTCATCATTCATATTGCAGGAGGCTGGTCACATGTCATTATAAATACCGCTTTGGGGGTTCCTTCAGGCACAAGGGTGGAAATCCAGATCAACAGGGCATGCGAAGCGTGGGGCGAAGTGACGATTTGTTTGGACAGAATCTAACGCTCTCAAAATTGCGCCACCGTGGGGAAAGCGTACTAGGCGGATGCACTAATCTGGCCGTGAATCACTCCAATTCTCAGACAGAACCTCTTTGACGATAAAACTGTCGCTTCCCATCATTGCAATGGGGCATCCCGAGCTGCATCGGGGAGAATATCACAACTGCACCACTCTACCAGAAGCCAGGCCAAATGACCGGCGATGAGGAGGGGCGGGACTTAGCGATCCCTGAGGCTGGACCCGAGCCGAGGTGCCCGGGCGTTCCTACGTACTCCATCAGGCTGGAGATCAAGACACACGTAGTTCTGAAAGTGCAGTTTAACGTCATGCAGGACGTAGAACCCCAATTAGGGGAGATCTTAGTTTAAGGTCGTATAGCTTGGACCATAGGGGCAGATCTTAGTTTAAGGTCTTAGAGCTCGGACCATAAGAACCTCAAAGTACGCCACATCGTGGTCCTATCCCCTGGATATGCGAAGATGCAATGAGGGATAGTGTCAAGAGTGTCGAGGTTTCGCCTGGCCAGAATGGGAGGTGGAAAATGTAATGTGAATCATGCGGCCATTCACTCAAGGACTAGGGGCACCGGCGTAACGATATGGGAGTACTGCCGACCGTGGCGGAAAAGCAGCATCCATATCGCACTGACCTTTGATGGAATGAGGCAGCAAACGAGCATCAACCGCTCAAGCGCAGGATTCATATCGATTTTCTGCCCGAGGCCCTTGAGGGTACCAGCCCGAGTCAGTGGGAGAGCACTGAGGCATTGTGTACAAACCACTCACGGGGGCTCCACCCAGGGCGTAGGCGATGGGTCCGAATGAAAGGGAGCATGAAGCCTGAAAAGTGGAAGGAACCTGACCAAGCTGAACCTGAACCTCCTGGCAATAAAACAGAGTACTGTTGACACTGGTGGACCACTGCAAGGGGTCGAGGGACACGCCTTGAGGGTGACCCGAAGGCGGCGGATTTCCCAGAGAAGGGGGAATCTTTAAGAGGTGGGGGGCTGGACCAGAAGTTTCAAACATCTGGGCGTTCCTACGTATCCCATAAGGATGGGAATCAAGCCACACGTAGTTCTTGAAGCGTGGCGCAACACAATCGGGCACCAACACGGGGAGGGGTGCGGGTCTGGCCCTCGCACCCAGAAGAAGCGGTATTTGATATTTCTTGTTTGTCCTTAAAGGTGGATGGTTTTTCTTTGTGCAGCGACATGCCTGTGATTAAGAAATCCCTGGCGTCGCCAAAATAATCAAGCCATAAAAGGCATTGATAAATGGCGTGGTTATTAACCAGCGCCCAACGTGAGTGTCCTCTGAGGAGAACATCACAATGCAGTGCCGTTTCTCGTCGGGCGGCCAAGACGATCACAGTTTACGGTCGTGTGGTAAGACCAGAACACAGTTTAAGGTCGTGTGGTTCGGACCATGGAGGAATCCGCTCATTGTGATACGGCGGACCCAGCGGTGGTGGGAACATACCCCAGCCCTGCGGTCACGCACAATTCCAGGAGAAGGATCCTGGGATAGGGGCCTGCATATGTCTATCACCCGAGGGGCAAAGATGCTAGCCTCCAGCTATACTGGGCCCAGAACGCGATTGTTCGGGCGACTCCTTCCTCCTTATGGGGACGAGGGTCCAGCTACACATGGCCCTTAGGGAGGACATCAGCATATATCCTTGGTGCTCAGATCGTGGGAGCCTCGAAAGACACCATTACCCTGGTTGGCCTGCCTAACGTGTAAAGGTGTACTAAAGGTCAGTATGAAGAGAGTGTCGAGATTCCACTACAACGCACGAAGGCGGAGCGTGATGAGAACTGCGCAACCAATGCTCAAAGCCTGAAAGAGCCGACATGGCGATCAAGGATGTCGCTGACCATACTCGCAACACAACATCCGATCGCGTCAGCCTAGGTTGGGGCAAGCAAACGACCATCAACCGCTCAAGCGCAGGATTCATATCGATTTGCGGCCCAGGACCCGCCGGTAAATCGACCCGGAGTGGTAGGAGAGCACTGAGGCATCGTACCCAAACCGCTAACGAGGATCCCGTTGAGTGAAGGCTCGAACAAGAGGAAGCACGAGGCCCGACAAGCAACACAAGACTTGTCGGGACTGAATCCGACACTACGGGTCATAGACCTGAGTACCCAAAACACGTTAACAGATCACCGGAAAGGGTCGGAGGACTCACCCTGAGAGCAACCAAAAGATGGTAGATCCCGGTGATCAACCAAGAGACGGGGCTGGACCTGAAACACAAGCGTCCAGGCGGTCCTACGTATCCCATAAGGATGGGAATCAAGCCGTACATAGTTCTTGAGAGGCAGTTTAACGTCATGCAGGACGATGAGGGGTGTGAGGTAGTCCCACACACGGGGGGAGGCGTACGGTGCGGCCAGTAGACCAACGTGAATGAGGACATAATCCCCCGCTCACGCCACACGCCTCGCACAAAAAGAAGGGGAACTTGGGCCAGAGGCCCAACGCGGGATACAGATTCCCGGGAAATGGGGCTGGGCCTGAAACATGAATGTCCTGGCGGTCCTATGTATCCCATTAGGATGGGAATCAAGCCGCACGTAGTTCTTGAAGTGCAGTTTAACGTCATGCAGGACGAAAAGAGAAAGGGGGGAGCGGAAGGCATCCCCAAATGTGGGGGGCGTAGAGCGTGGCGAGCAAACCGATGTGAATGAGGGCATAGCCCCGCGTTCACACCATACGCCGCATACCCAGAGGCAACTGGGCCAAGGGCTCGAGATGGGATGGAAATTCCCGAAGGATGGGGCTGGGCCTGAAACATGAATGTTCAGGCGGTCCTACGTATCCCATAAGGATGGGAATCAAGCCGCACGTAGTTCTTGAGGGGCAGTCTAACATCATGCAGGACGAAGACGCTTGGCAGTTTAACGTCTTGCAGTGCGGACGTGGTACAGTTTAACGTCATGTTGGATGAATGCTGAACAGTTTAGCGTCTTGTAGCTTGGACGATGTGCACTTAGGCAAAGTACTGCTTGAGGAACCTAGCGTTGGTGGGAGGAGTGACACGCTCACCATCCATAGTTGCTAGGGAGTACGCTCCATTGGGATAGACCTTGTGGACAACAAAAGGTCCCTCCCACTTGGGCTCCAACTTGGGTGGCTTCCTACCGGGGATCATTGGCGCTCTTAGGGCCAGTACTAGGTCACCCTGCAGGAAGGAGCGGAGGCGAACCTTCTTATTGAAAGCTCGAGCGATTCTGCTTTGATGCCTCTCCAAGTTGTGCAAAGCGCGAAGCCTATTCTCATCCAGTGCTTCCAACTCGACTAGACGGGATTCAGCAGCTCTGTCCAGCGCTTGCTGGTCATAGACCGTAGTGCGCAAGGACGGTAACTGGATCTCGATGGGCAGGACGGCCTCAGCTCCATACACCAGGGAATAAGGGGTCATCTGGGTGGAATTGCGAGTCGTCGTCCGATAATCCCAGAGGGCGTTGGGGAGCTTGTCCGGCCAACTCTTCTTGTTCTGACCAACCATATTTTGCAGAATGTTAGAGAGGGTTTTGTTAAACGCCTCAATCTGTCCATTTGCCTGCGCATGATAGCGAGATGTATGGTTTGAGCGAATGTTGTACTTGGCGTACAACTTCTTCAACTCGGCTGCTCGGAAGTTGGCTCCGTTATCCGTGAGGATAGCGTGAGGCACTCCAAATCGATAAATGATGTTGGAGGTCACGAAGTCAGCGATCGAACAGGATTTGACCTCTCTGAGCGGAATCGCCTCTGCCCATTTGGAGAAGAAGTCCGTGGCGGTTAGAATGAACCGGCACTGGCGAGCCGTCGCCGGCGGGTAGGGTCCCACAACGTCCAGACCCCAGACTGCAAAGGGCCAAGAATACCTAGTGGTATGGAGAGGCTCCGGCGGCCGATGCACAAAGTTCGCATGAACCTCGCACGCATGGAACTTCCTAGAATACTCGATGCAGTCATGGATCATGGAGGGCCAGAAGTATCCCAACCTCCGAATCTGGTGGGACAGCTTCGGCCCAGTCTAGTGGGCACCACATGAACCAGCATGAACCTCTTGCATGACTCGTGGGATCTCAACTCCTTGAAGGCAACGGAGGAGAACACCATCAAATCCACGCCTATAGAGGATCTGCTCCAGGCCGGGACTGCTCTGGAGGACAAACTGCGATGCGCGGCGTCTAACTCGCTCGCGCTCGGCCCGATCCGATGGGAGGATGCCATGTTGGAGGTACTCAACCAAAGGCGCCCTCCAATTGGGGGATGATTCGACTTCCATATCTGGGGTACTCGGGGCTCCGGGCACAGGGGCAACCGTGGTGAGATTACTTACCAACGGGCCGCTATCTCCCTCCGGGATAATGGGAGCGATGAGCCTGCGGTGCGTCACGCGGATGATCAGGTTGTCCTGTTCAGGCTCTGCGAGTGACGCAGCAAGGCTGGCCAAAGCATCTGCTCGACCGTTCTGTGACCGGGGAATATGGACAATTTCTGGTCGAGAAGGGAACTGGGCCATCAGAAGGAGGGTGCACTCCAGCAATGCCACAAGTTCCGGCTTCCTGGCAACATAGTCGCCATTGATCTGCTTAACGACCAGCTCGGAGTCCCCTTTCACACACATATGGGGCACGTCGATCTCGAGAGCTAACTCGAGGCCAGTGATGAGGGCATGGTATTCCGCCTCATTTTTGGTACAACCCTCCGACAACAGGAAAGAGTATGGAAGCACGGCTTGCTCTGGGGTAATGAAGACGATACCCAAGCCCACTCTGTTGAGCTTAGGATTATCGAGCCTTCTACCAGTGGGGCTCCGGGAGGCACCGTCAAAGTGCATCTGCCAGCATGGATCAGCATGATCGACCGAGAGAATGGCCTCATCAGGAAAGCCTAGATCCAGCGGCTGATCCGCGGAGGTCGGGTGAGCAGCCAGGAAGTCCGCCAATGCTTGCCCTTTGATGGCCTTCTGAGACACATACCTGATGTCGAACTGCTGGAGAATCACAGCCCACCGCGCTAGACGACCAGTCAACATAGGCCGGCTCAGGATATATTTCAACGGGTCTACCCGAGAAACCAACTGTACCTCATGGTGCTGCAAGTAGTGCCGTAATTTCTGTACGGAAAATACGAGCGCCAGGCAGCTCTTCTCGATGGGGGAATAACTAACTTCCGCATCGAGAAGCATGCGACTGAGGTAATATAGGATATTCTCTATTCCCTCGTTGTTCTTCTGCGCGAGAAGGGCACCAAGGGACCGTTCCAGGGCAGTCACATAAAGGACCAGCGGCTTCCCGGATACAGGCGGCATCAGAACCGGAGGTTGAACCAGGTACTGCTTGATTTCCTCAAAAGCGGTCTGACACTCTTTATCCCATACATAGGTGGCACCTTTCTTCATGAGCCGAGAAAAGGGCTTACACTTGCCGGCCAGATTCGCGATGAATCGGCATATGTAGGCTAAGTGGCCTTGGAACCCTTGCAGTTCCCGGATGTTACCTGGGGGAGGCATCTGGCTAATCGACCTGATCTTCTCTGGGTCGATCTCAATACCCCGGTATCTTACCACAAATCCAAGGAACTTTCCGGAGGTGACCCCGAAGGCACACATCAACGGGTTCATCTTCAGGCAGCGAGACCGGAGGAAGCCGGACACTTTCTCAAGATCTTTGAGATGGTCCTGATGCTGGCGCGATTTGACCACCAAGTCGTCGACGTAGCATTCCACCAGTGTGCCGAGGATTGGCTTGAATATGCGGTGCATCGCCCGTTGATAGGTGGCACCTGCATTCTTCAGGCCAAAGGGCATGACCTGGTAACAAAAGATACCTTGGGGGGCCCTGAAGGCAGTGAACTCCTCATCCTCAGGGGCCATCCGGATTTGGTTGTATCCGGAGTATCCATCCATGAAGGAGAGGGCTTGGAACCCTGCCGTGGCGTCAATCAACAGCTCTGTCACTGGAAGGGGAAAATCATCCTTCGGACAGTGGCGGTTGAGATCGCGGAAGTCGATGCAGACTCTGATCTGCCCGTTCTTCTTCCTGACCGGCACAATGTTGGCCAGCCATTTGGGGTACTGAACATCCCTCACGAAGTTGTCTTTGATAAGCTTGTCAACTTCGGCCTCAACCATGGCACCGTGGAATGGGTGCATCTTCCAGGGAGGCTGCTTGAACCCGTGATGGTTCGCCGGGAGACCAAGGCGGTGGATGGCTACCTGAGGATCTAGCCCCGGCATCTCATCATATCCCCAAGCGAACACATCACGGTGCTGTCTGAGGAAGTCCACGTACTGCTGCCGCTCCTCAGAGGGCATGGAGGCACTGACCAATGTGGGTCTTGGATCTGCTTCGGTTCCAAGATTCACCTGTACTAATTCATCGACCGTGGCGGAGACGCCCTCCTCAAAGGCTGGGGGTGCATCTTCCACGTCCTCTCCACTCAGGGAGGGATCGTCCACGGGAGAGACTGTGCTGGGAACTGCATTGGGGCTACCAGATCCTGCTGGGCCGTTGGTGCTGGCACGGGCGGTCGCGGTCATCTCATCAGGAGACTCACAGGCCATCGAGACCATGGCTACGTCCAACCGATGAATCGGGAGGACGTAAGCGTCATCCAAACTTGCCCAGGGATCACTTGCAACATCGACAGGCTCAACCTCACTTTCCAGGATCTGCTTATCCTTGCTCTTGTAATAGTCCGCGTCCAGATAGCGGGCTTCACATGAGGCAAAAGGAGAGGCATCTCTCTGAAGCACGCCTACTCAACCATTAAGGGAGTATTTAAGGCATTGGTGGTATGACGAGGGAACAGCCACATGACGGTGGAGCCATGGCCTGCCCATCAATGCGTTATACGCAGTATCCTGAGAGACTACGATAAATTCGGTGTTGGCAACCAGGTCACCGAACTGGGTCTTCAAACGTATCTTGCCGACCGGAGTTTGCTCGGTGCGGTCGTACCCCTGGATCCTGAGGTCGGAGGGAATCAAGTCATCCTCAGACAACCCCAATCTCTGGAGTGTCCGAGTTGGAATCAGGTTAATCCCGGACCCCGTGTCGACAAGACAGCGCCAGACTTCAAGGCCATTGAACTGGCCGGTAACATACAGCGGACGAATGTGGCCCTGTATAGGAGGGTCTTCATCCTTACCAGAAAACGAGATAACTGCCTAACATTCGGCGTCCTCAATCATTTCGGCGTGAAAGGCCTCTGCAGCCGCAACCTCTGTCTCAAACTAGAGGGGGCCCTTCAGGGCTTCAGCGAGCGCCTCGCGCATCTCAGATGACATGCGCAGAGCCTCAAGGATGGAGAGCCTTGCTGGGATGTCGGCCAAGTGCTTCAGGACGTCATACTTTTTGGCCAAGCGCGAGCACCTGGTTGTAGGAGGTTGCTCTGTGGTTGGAGGCATGACGGGCCTTGCCGGTTGGACTGGCGGCCGACTGGTGCTTGGCGCATCTCGCTGTTCATTGGTTGAATCCCGAGAAGTAGTCACCGTACTGGGGTCAGGAGGCCGGGATGGACTCGCGGCAGGGCGGAGCTGATCGCGACGCGGCTGAGGCGGTTCTGCCTGGTCCCACACCACAAACAGTGGAGGAGGCGAATCTGTCATCCCCGGAGGGGGGGGGGGGGCTGCGCACGCTGAGCTCGGTTTTGAGCCTGCTGCCTAGTCTCAGTGGCGTGCACGACCTGGTTGGAGGTACCAACTGTCGTGCCCCAGCGACTCCTGTTGTTGCGGCTCCTCCGACGGTGGCGATGACCGGGGACACTAGGGAGGTCCACCTGGTGTTCTTCAACGTCGGGAACCGAAAAGGGATTTACCAGCTCGACGGTATTAACCAAAGCATACCCAACACTATCATTGGACGAATCATCCACCGCCGGGCGGATCCGAGGAGGGATACTCATCTCCGGGGGCATGAAATCGCCGAGAATGCGGGATAGTGGCGGAACTGGCAGGGCGCACTCTTCCTTCTTGCGCCGCCGCCGTTTGCTCTTCTCAGAAGAGGCAGGCTGGGACGACGATGCCGAAGCAGCACCCGCAGATTCTGGTGGCTCAGGCTGATTCAAGCGCACACGGATGATTCCATGGGCGCGAATGATCGTCTTGCGGGCCATCCAGTTATTATACTTCTGGGATCCGCGGTCGGAGACCAGCTGCCATTCGTCCTCATTGCCACTATCGTCATCTGATCCCACGAACACGCCCACCACTTGTGCTGGGGCTGGGCCCAACCTGATTACATTGTTGTTAATCTGGTCTTGGAGGCAGTCCTTAAACACGTAGCACCACCGGATGGTGTGCCCCAGGGCCCGATGGTAAGGGCAGTAGCGGGGGTTATCCGTGAGATGTGCCTCCTCTGGCTTCCAACACTCGGGCAATCGCACAATCCTCTGCTCCAGGGCGCTCCGGAAATAACCGGGGACCTGATCCTCATGAAATGAGTAAGTCCGGTATCGCGGGCCCCTGGGAGCATGGTCTTGATGAGGGGATGGAGGGGCCTGCAGAGGAGGTGGACCCTGATTATCTCACCTGGGTTGTGGTGGTACATTACGCGGAGGGGCCGGCCGGTTCTGGGGCTGCCGCTGCTGGGCCGGGAACTGAGCCCGTGGAGGCGGATTCCTGTGAGGCTGTGGAGCTGGCCTCGCCGGCAGCAGCTCCAACGGCCTGGGGGCCTCTATCTGGGCAACAGCAGCGGGCTCAGCCCTGCTGACTCTCCTTGCAGGAATCATAGGGGGCAGCGGGTGTGCCTGACTGGCCTGTTGCAGGGCTTCCTCAAGACGTTGAGCTTTGTCTGAGAAGTCCCTGAACCCTCCGGAGTAATTCTGAGTGATCAAGGAAGGGACCAGCTCAGTCTTGACGTTCCCGACGCACATTGTCAGCAACTGCTCCTGAGTCAATGGCATGTCAAGGGAATACGTGAGACCCTTCCATCGGGCGACGAAATCCGCGACTCGCTCATCAGGCCTTTGCTTGCACTTGAAGAGGTCCGCGATACTCGTCTTCCAGGTCGTGGAACTGAACTGGTAGAGGAACTGTCTACGAAGGTCCTCCCAGCTTGTTATCGACCCGACGGGGAGCTGGCTGTACCAGACAAATGCTGGCCATTGTAGTGTCTGGACAAAGCAGCGAAGCTTAGTGGCCTCCTGCTGCGCCGGAGTCCCCAACATAGGCCCGCACCTCGAGTTGAAATGGGCCAAATGCTGTGGCGGATCTCCAGTCCCGTTGAAGGGGGAGAAAGTGGGGTTCCCGAATCCCGGAGGTGCCGGCATGTCATCCACCCATGCTGGGTATGGCTTGCCGTCCGGTGGGATCGCCACTTGCCGAGTCTCCAAGGCTTCCAAGCGGGCGATGAGTGCCGCCATCGGATCGTCCGGACATGGGTTCCAGTCCTGACGAGGATCTCTAACCACGAGCGCATTGCATGGCCCTTCAATCGGGTCGTCGACCGGGTCGTTGAACTCGGCAGCTCGTGGGATGGCGGGCGGAGCGGCCCTTGGGGCAGCGAGAGGAATCCGAGCAGGGTCTCTCAGGTAGTCACGCCGCTCGGGAGGGTGTGGTGAAACATACCGCGCCCTCTTGCCATAGGCAATGTCCTCTCCCCTGTCGGAGAACACGGCGTAATCACGGTTGCCCGGGAGAGTCTCGTCGAGGAGTGGTTGTTCCTGTCCCTGCTGTCCTGGACTAGGATCACCGTAGTCAGGCTGCTGCTCTGCAGCGCGCTCGGCGAGGAGCTGGTCAACTAGCTTCTTCTGCTCGGCGAGCTGTTGACGTAGCATATCCTTCTCAGGATCCTCATCCGCCCTCTGCATGGAGGCAGATGGGTCGGCGGGCTTTACAGCCCCACCGTGCTCTTTACCTTTGCTGACGTTTCCGCTCAACGTCAGTGCTTCAGTGGGCGTGGGGAGACCCAGGAGGTTCCTCTGGTGACGAGTAAATCTCACCGATGGATCCAACAACGGCTTGTCTTCGGGGGGAGAGCCCCCGTCGAGAAGTTCCAAGCCGTTCCCCTCTCCTGACAGGTCAGCCATATTGACAGTTTCCATCCCTGGGGATGTACACTTAGGGCCACCCAGTGAATCAGGCTGTTGGCGAATCGCACTGAAGCGTAGGGCAGCGTACTGCCCCCATCCACGGATATACACGTGGGGGGTGGCTCCTTCGATAACCTTGCGGAGTACTTGAAAACACTCAACGCATCGTTGTTGGAGGGCCTCGTGGTGCTCAAATGACCCGGGGTGCCGAACCGCGGGGAGCGTGGCCAGGTCAATTTGACGACACTGCTCACCAATATCCTCCAGGTGCACTTGACTCCCAGGATATGGCATTTGTAGGCAGTGAAGACGGGAGTGAGTCTCCCGGAGAGTTCGGCGGAAGCATTCGAACTCATCCGGGGTGAGTGATTCGGGTGCGTCAAAGTCCGGTCCTGCGACTGGCCAAAACTTCTCAGGGAAGTGGCCCTCTGCAAGGACGGTCCAGAAGCTCCATGACTCAAACTTGGGACCCAGGTCTCCTTGGTCCTCTTCAACGACTGAGAATGGACGGGGAACCGGCAGTGGTGCCGAGGCGGGCCGCCGGGCCGTCGGGCTGGCCGGCGGTGAATACGGCGAGCAGGCCGATTGGCCTCCATATCCCAGGCCGCCCTCTGAGGGTGGCGGTGCCCTGGCTACCACATCACGATAGGACGGGCCGGCGAGAGAATGTCCTTCCGTAGCGTCGGTGCTCGCCGAGGGTGCACTAGATCGTGGTTCGACCATCGGTCCCTAGAAAAAGTCTCCTGCTTCTCCGATCGAGGCAGAAGGTGCTTCCAGAGGGGCCGGTACCAACCGCAAGCTTGATCCTTGGGGGTCTACCAGGCCCTCGCTACTCCGGATATACCTTCGTAGAGAAGCGGGGATCATATCGATCTCTCTCTCGGGAAGTACGAGGCTGACGTGCCGCATTCCTACCCCTACCCCTGACTGGCGGGATCGGGGGGAGGGCTCTGTCGCCGAATCATACTCTGCTTCTGTATCAGAGAAACGAACCGGTCGGATCTCTGTCCGGAATTCCCTAACATTCTTCCCTCGACGTCGACGCCTCGCCTTCCTGCCCCTGGGTGGTTCTTCGGGGCGTGGCTGATCTCTGTCCTGGCATCCTCCGGCCGCACCGGTGCTGGGGCCAAGAGGACTGGAAACCAAGGTGCGAGGAGCACCGGGACAGATATCAAAGGGGACGCAGGGAGAGATGATTCCGGGCAGGCCTCCGGGCCGGGATCGGAAGGTGGGATGACCCATGCCTCTTGGATCGGCCACACGGAGTAGACCCTGTTGGTGAATAGCGCTACCGCGAGGTGGTCCGCGGTGGCTATTGCCTGTACCAGCAACCAGGAGAGTCAACCCAACCTGCCTTTGGGGTGGTCGGGGCCTCAATCCAGGTCGGGCATAGAAGTGCCCCTGCTCAGGGTGCGCAGGGGCCTGGTGACTGGACCCAGAAGTGGCTTGAGCCAACGCGGCCGCTGTTGATAGGGCCCCAAGGTGGGCATCCTCTTCCGCTCGTGCCCGACGTTGGCGTCGGGACAGACGAGTCGGGATGAGCGGCGCGGGCAGGTGGAGAGCCCGTTCTTCGACTTGAGAGGCCTGGCGGCGGTATCGACGTGGCCTGACAGGAGCCCTTATCGCGGATCCCTGGAGCGAATCTTGGATAGGGTGGTCCCGGGAATCTTCCACCTCATCCGCATAGGGGAAGGAGATGTCGGAGCGTTCCAGGGATAAACTCCCAAAGCGGTTGGACGTCGAGGTAGGCAGCAGTGCCTCCCTGCGCGGCCCTCGGGGGCGGCGTTGGTGGTGAGGTGTAGCTTCCTCGAGGTCTAGGAGAGCCATGTCCCTGGTGGGGATGACTACCTCTTCCTCATATCTCCGCACCAAGTTGTTGATCACCCTTCTCTGGATGACCTCTGAGGGGGAGAGAGGGCGTGGTTGCCCCGTAGCTGCAGTTGCTGGGACGGCTGTGGAACTGGCGGGACCGCGCGGAGTAGCCGCGTCGGTGTTTCCCCTACCCCTGCGCCAGTGGGCGGGTGGCGATAGGGAACTGGATTGGGCGACTTGATTCCTGAAAGCAGGGAGAAAAACCCATTAACACTGACAGGAAAAGGAATCGACAACCAACCATTAGTGCCACGACGCCTTCCGTGGGGGGAACCCAGGCCATCGACGTCGTGAGACGGAGTGCCCGATTTCCCTTCCCCAGCCCCTGGCGGGTTCCGTGCCCCGGTGCTGAATGCTTGGTCGAGCAGCATGTTGGTCTTCCAACACCTCTGAAAGCCATCGGTCTTCGTATTGAGGAGAAGAGATTCACATCGGGTTCACCATTTTTCTGTTTCGGTGCGGATGTGCATCGGGTTTCTGTTCCGACGCTGTTCCGCCAGGGCGCGTTCGCGCGTGCGCCCGTCGACCCGAGGGGATGGGCGCGCGGCTTGTGGCCCCGCAGTACCGCTTTCCAAGGGCGGGCGGCATCCGTCCCTTATTCAGGGACGTCTGCTCCTTGATCGAAACCGGGATGATGGGATGTCGGCTCCTCCTTCCGTGGACGTATCCTCAGAACTCGTCGCCTAATTCGGGTCTCCCTCATATATTTAAGATGTGCTCGTGAATCTCGTTCCCGGCGCCATGTCTCCATGGACACCGGTTAATTACGCTGCTTCCGCCCGAACGCTCCAAGGAGTCTGGCCGGGGCAGCAACCTGCGGTGAGAAGACCGGGTAGCTCTGGGTGTTGGGGGCGTGTCTTAACACTGCGGCTCTGCATGTCTGCCTTCCGTCCCTAATAGGGCTTCTCGAAGGCGTGATGGCCTGAGGCATCCCGCGCTGGGTGCGGGGAACTGCGTTACCTGAGGTTTTCCTCAGCTTCCCATGTTTAACACGGGGTATGCAACGAGTTTAACGTCCAGCGGGGACGGCATCGGACTGATCAACATGAGAAGTGGATCAGATGACAGAACCCCTTGCGGGGAACCTCCGACGCTGGGGCCAGCACATGGGCGGCTTCCCGAGTGAAGTGGAGTGGAATGAAATGGAATGACCCCACCGGGATGTGGTGGCCCGGGTAAGGATCAGGATGGATGATGGAGTGAAGAGCTTGGACCCCGTAGGGGCTTCCTACGTACCACGCGTTAGCACGGATCAAAGTCAGCGTAGTTCGGGTATACAGTTTAACGTCATGCTGGACGTTGACAAGCCGACTCACGAGGAGGTCGAGGCTTCCAGGTGGAGGATTGAACCGAACCACCTCGCACAGAGGGGGATGGAACGGCCGGGTGGATCACAGTTTTACGTCATGCTGGACGTTGAAAGGAGAAAAAGGCAGTGGGGAAGCACAATGGCGATACACATGTGCAATTCCCCACAAGGGCGGATTCATAGGTGAATCGACGCGAATGTGGACCCGGGAGGGGTCCACTGATGGACGAACCGACGTGAATACGACCGGGGCGACCAGGTGGTGGGATTTAACCTCAGGGAGGCTTCCTACGTACCCTGTTTATGAGACAGGGATCAAAGTCCACATAGTTCATTCTTTCAGGACTTACACACTAAGGCAGCCCGGATGCGGCAAAGCTCAGTTGGAGAGGGACTTGGGCCGAAGGTGAGAGACCTCGATCCCTGTCACGCCCTCCACTGGCTCCGGCAGTGGGGAAGCGCAATGGAGATACACATGCGCAGTCCCCCACAAGGAACTAGGGGTTTATAATGCCCTACCCCCGTGGGATAAGGCCACTCCTTGAATTGTCCCTAAAGAGGGGCAATCCCGTCACCCCTGCAGAGACGAGCGGGTGGGGGCCACATCCAAACTGGGGGGACCCTGCGTGCGAGGCACGGGATCGGACGAAGCGGACGGTTTAACGTCTTGCCGGACGAAGTACAGTTTAACGTCGTGTGTTGAGGATGAAGATGCTTGGCAGTTTAACGTCTTGCAGCGCGGACATGGTGCAGTTTAGCGTCCTGCAGGACGAATGCTGAACAGTTTAACGTCTTGTAGCTCGGACGATATGCTAGGCAGTTTAACGTCGTGCAGCTTGGACATGGTACAGTTTAACGTCATGTTGGACGAAACACTTGGCAGTTTAACGTCTTGCAGCGCGGACGATATGCTAGGCAGTTTAACGTCGTGCATCTTGGACGTGGTATAGTTTAACGTCATGTTGGACGAAACACTTGGCAGTTTAACGTCTTGCAGCGCGAAAGATATGCTAGGCAGTTTAACGTCGTGCAGCTTGGACGTGGTACAGTTTAACGTCATGTTGGACGAAACACTTGGCAGTTTAACGTCTTGCAGCGCGGACGATATGCTAGGTAGTTTAACGTCGTGCAGCTTGGACGTGGTAGAGTTTAACGTCATGTTGGACGAAACACTTGGCAGTTTAACGTCTTGCAGCGCGGACGATATGCTAGGCAGTTTAACGTCGTGCTGCTTGGACGTGGTATAGTTTAACGTCATGTTGGACGAAACACTTGGCAGTTTAACGTCTTGCAGCGTGGACGAATGTGGTGCCGCCGATGGGTCCGTGTCACTTCGCGCAAGCCTAGAGGGACGCACGGGAATACAATGCATGATGCGGGCACCCGCTATGAAGATCATTGGGTGCCACGCAGGCGGGTACCCACAGGGGGTCAAAGGGGGCGACCCTGGCGGTTTGCGTGCAAAAGAGGGGCTTGGCGCGCAATACCGCGGGTCGTCGCGCAATTGGGCGGGCTGGCGCGCAATTGGGCCAGCACTTTGCGCGCAGATGATTGAGATTGCGCGCACTGGGCTTCGGATAGCGCGCGGGGGCAACAACTCATTCTTTTAACGAATGGCCACTTAACAAAAGGGGGGTGCGCGCAATCAGGTTGGATTGCGCGCACCCAGGGGGCAATTGCGCGCAAGAGGCTTCTTTTGCGTGTGAAAGCCTTTGGGTGAAGAGTTGTTCAAAGGAAAGGAGCCAAAGTGTTGCGCGCGAAGGCGAACCCCGAGGCTTGCTTGCGCGAAAGAAGGAGGTTACCTGAAGATCGACATTGCGCGCAGAGGGGGTTGGATTGCGCGAACGAGTGACTCTTCGAATTCCGGCAACCTTTAAAACGTCGAGGGTCGCCTTATATTTATAGGCAACCCCGGGCGCGGAATCCGGTTCGCGGGCGCGCAATCTCCTTCGCGGGCGCGGAATCGGGCCCGGCGCGCAAGGGAGTCGCGCGGGCCACGGGCGCGCAAAATTGCGCACCGGCCCAGCGCATTGCGCGCATCCCGGGAGGTTTGCGCGCTGCACTACAACTTTGCGCGCGGGTCTCCAAAATTCCGCGCAAGGCCTCCGGGCCCTCCGAAACATGCTTCTGACTCCAAATATGACCTCGCATTCCTCATCCGGAGCTTCATTTGGGAACAACGGACTTTTCCGGCATCTACAGACGTCTCCAGTTGTTGTGGATTTCCATAAATGTTGCTCAGGTGGTTGTACATGTAGTCGGTGGTGACAGGCATGAAGTCCTCCTGCGCATGACCATTAGCTGCCCTGAACCATTGACGCTGGCATGGCATGCTCTTGAACCAGCAAGCTAGTTCGTCCCTACTCACTTCAGGAATGAAGAATTCATTCCTCAGCCCGATGCCATACAAGGGAAGCTTCTTGCACAACAGATAGGTCTTTTGGATCTCTGATAGAAGTTCTATCAAATAATTTTGGTCCTAGTGGCTTCAGACCAGCTCCCCCAGGCGCAGACAGTTGGTCATCTCATCCCTCCGAGTGGCGTCTGCGAGCACACCCAGCACAACTTCTTGATGGGCCATTACAGTTTCAGAACATGGAAAAATTTCAGGTCGGGTCACGAAGATCGTTCAAGGAGATTTCTCGCGAAGTTCATTCACAAAGACAAGACGCGGGGCCCAACCACGGCTTGCAAGAAGACGTTCGTTTGGCGCAGTCGTGGAGTCAGAGACTCGCGGTTCACCGTGAAGCTCGATTCGCGGTGAGTAGATGTAGAGTACGTAGAGATTTGTGAATCGAGAGCGCAAAAGGAAAATGTCGCGGAGAAGGGAAAGAAAAAAAGAGAGGTCATCCCCCCTATTTATAGGCATCGGCCCCTTTTAGCTTCGCGGTGCGTCCGGCCCACGTGGAGCTTTGCGGCATGGCCGGATCGCGCGGTTCCTGTCCGCCTCGCACACCCTCTTCGCGAGTCAGCACCGCGAACTGCCGATTGATTTTGGTGCTTTCTCTCAGAAATCGACCCTTGATCCCTCCGTGGCTCCAGGTATGAGGGTGGGGGGCATTTGTTGGCACCAAAATATTGGATGAAAAGAACGAAGAAAAAGAAGCCCCGTGCCCTGCCTCGCAAAGCTCCGACGCAGAGCCCCCCAAGCACTGCAGCCGCTGCGAAGAAAATGAGGTGGTACCGCTCCGCGAACGCCCTGATGTTCCTGAACCTACGGTGAAGCAGAAGAGGCGGTACCTCTCCGTGCGTCTGGTTGATGTTCGTGACCCGCCATAAAGCAACCGAAGCCCCCTTCCCACTGCGTGAGATCTACTTCGCGGCCCCCTTGCCTATAAATACCAAGCTCCCCCTGAGCTCTCTGGACAGAAAATCCGACCATTCAAGTTCTCAACTCCCAAATCACGAAGCAATATTCACTCAGGGAATCATGAGCTCCGCGAGGTATCTTTGCTTCGCGAGAGGCCTCCGCCTTGTCTCGTTTTGATCCCCCCTTCCGAGAGGGATGCCCTTCATGAAGCCTAAGGGAATTTGCGAAAGAAGGGGATCCCCAAGGCGACCCGGGAAGTCGCGGAGCATTTATGCTTCGCTAAACACCCACCCTGTACACATGATCCACATGCCAAGGTTTGATCACTATGCTTCGTGAAGAATAATGCTTCACAGCACCTTACTTCGTGTGGCACCTATGCTTCGCGAGGAAGTATTCTGCGAACACCATTCCACTTCATGAAGGACCTCCCACTCGCACATTTTACCCATGCTAAGGACCAGTCACTCCACTTCGCGAAGCACACCCCTTCGCAAGTGCCCTCCACTACGCAAAACAACTGAGCTCCGCAAGGCCCCTTCTTGTGGACCCCTCTGCTTGGAAATTCCTCTTCTCGTGTGACCCTCCAGATTTTCATAATGTGATTTCAAAGTATCCTAGACGACACCACCCGTAGCATTGCTTCACCTAATGCTTCTTCTCGTGGGCATGCTAACGACTATTGCTTCTTCACATAGCCACGCTAATGTGGAACCCTAGATGGTTCTCTCTGTGACCCCACTTCTCCATGGCATTTACAGTACCTTTCCTCCCACAAGGAGAAGAGGGTACCAGTCATGTAATCCCTAGGGGTGTGAAGTAATCCCACCTCGTCCGAGTTGTAGGATGTTAAACTGCCAAGAACTTCGTCCTCAACACATGACATTAAACTGTGACCCAACCCTGTGCCCCGCATGCAGGGTCCCCCCCCGGCTTGGACATTCTTTACGCCCCCAGGTCCCCACATGGGATGATATCCTCCTTCTGGGAGTGGAGTTTGTCCCTGGGGAAGGGAAAACTCCTTGGTGTAATCCCCCTAGTCCCTCTTGTGGAAGGTAGTACCCATGAACCTTCGTACTTCTTCACCGCCCGGGCCAGGGGGCGTGATAGGGAACGGGGAACCTCCTTTCTTAGGTCCCAAATCCTTCTCCCTCTGTGCTTTTTTGCACATTGGACCTCCATCCTGGAGTAAGTCCCAACACCATGGGCCGCCTAACGCGTAAGCCCCTCTTCGCTTCTCACGGACGCACCCTTCGCGACGTGATCATCAGGTCTCTACTGCCTCTTGTTTCTCACACCGAGCATTACTCACATGGTCTTAGAGTAATCATCGACCATGAAAATGCCCTCATCCAGCATGAAATTAAACTGTATTCCCCATCCTATATGATGTTAAACTGCACGCCCGAACTACGAGGACATTGATCCATGTCAAGGCATAGTACGTATGAAGCCCCCCGAGGTTCAAGCCCACCACTAGTGGACTCCCGGGTTCACCTTCACGTCAATTCGCTGACTAAATCCCTACCCAAACAACGAGGACTTTGATCCATGTCAAGGCATGGTATGTAGGAAGCCTCCCTGAGGTTCAAGCCCCATCTCCCATCAGGCCAAGGTCCTTCTTCACGTCGGTTCACTGACACCCACATTCACCCCCGAACTACGGCAACTTTCATCCTTGTCAAGGCATGGTACTTAGGAAGCCTCCCTGAGGATCAAGCCCAACAATCATTGGCCCCGACCGTCTCTCTGTCGGTGTGCCAAGACCCTTTTTTCACCTAAACTACGTGGTCTTTGATCCATGTCAAGGCATGGTATGTAGGAAGCCTTTCTGAGGTTGAACCCCACCATCCACCTAGACCAAGGTCCTTTTTCACGTCGGTTCTCCGACACGCCCCCATCCTGCGTGACGTTAAACTGCATCCCAATCCAGCGGTAAGCCGTTATGACCCTAGCATACAGTTGTTCTGACACCCCTTCGTGTCAGTTCAACAGCCCCACTCCAGAACTACGTGGACTTTGATCCATGCCAAGGCATGGTACGTAGGAAGCCTCACAAGGTTCAAGCCCACCACCCATTGGACCAAGGTCCTTCTTCGATTCTCCAACATCCAACCTGAATTATGTGGACTTTGATTCATACTAAGTCATGGTACATAGGAAGCCTTAGGAGGTTCAAGCCCAACACTTGGTCATTCCGACCTCATTCACACCAGTTCTCCCACCACCTTGGGTAGCCCAGAGTGTAAGCCACACAAATTCATTTTGAACTATGCGGACACTGATTCCCTACCATGGGGATATGTTGGAAGTCTATTCGAGACTCAAGACCAACTTCACCATCTCCCTTCTGACGGCTCCATTTCATTCCCCCCTCCACTTCGTGTAGATTTCCATCATCCATCCTGATTCTTACCCGGGCTGCCACATACCGGTGAGATCATGCCACCCCATTCCACTCTATAGTGTTTGGGAAGCCACCCACGGGCTGGCTCCGATATTGGTGTTCCCTAAAGAGGGGTTCCTCAATATGATCCACTCTAGCTAGTGTTCTGATCAGCCCTATCCATCTCCGCTGGACGTTAATCTTGCGGCATACCCTGTGTTAAATATGGGAAGCTGAGGAAAAAATCATACACATCCCTATGACATATGATTACCCACGCTCGATGTGGGATGAATCGGGCTTCCACACCCTTGATAATCCCTATAATAAGGAACAAAAGATAGACACACCAATTCCCCAGAGTTCAGACGTGTTGATGATGCCTCGACGTGACTACTCCCGCAACTGAAGGTTTCTGCCCTGACCGGACCATTTAGAATGTCCTGATAGAAGCAGTGTAATTATTAGGCGTCCATGGTAACATGGTATTGGGAAGAGTTTCACAAACAACGTATTAAATATATGAGGGAGACCCAGACTAGGTAACGAGTTTTGAGGAGGAATCCACAGAAGGAGGAACCGACATCCCATCATCCAGTTTTGATCAAGGAGAAGATGTCCCTAAATAAGGAACAGATGCCACCCGCCTTTGTAAAGAGGGAATGTGGGGCTGCAAAAAATCCACGCCGACGTCCTCCACAGACGGACGCGCGTGCCCCGACGAAAGCATCAGAAACAAGTATATATCTCACATGTTTCACAATAGAGATAATGTCTCTATATCTTCAAAAAAAAATTATTTCTGCTAACTCTAGATCATGAGTTGGATTGTTCTGTTCATGTATTTTTAACTACCTTTATGAATATTCTATAAATCTATCATTCTAAATAAGGACACAACCAAGTACTTACTTTGATGCATAATTATAAATCACAAATACACCATTTTCCGATGGTAGATTCATGATTGGAGAATTCGCTAACCTCTTATTCAATTATTCTAAACATTCTTCCCAATATTTTTTCCATACGAACTTAAAACTTTTACAAATATGATTTGTTAATGACTTAGCTAATCAGGAGATGTTCTGAATGAAACACCAATAATAACCTGCTAAATCAAAAAAACTAGCTTCCTCTGTTACATTATTTAGTCTAGTCTATTCATGAAATGCCTTTATCTTTATAGGATCCACTATGATTCAATCCTTAGAGTCAATATGGACCAGAAAATAAACAATTTGAAGCCATTATTCACACTTTCAAAACATCCCATATAACTTATTTATTCTGAGAGTGATCATAATAATGTGAATGTGATTCTCTGGTTCTTCATAGTTTTTGTAATATACCAAGATATCATCAATAAAAAGCATAAAAAATTAATCAAGATATTCATTTAAAAAAATATTGATTTGATCCATGAAAATAGAGGATGCACTAGTCATTCCAAAAGTCAATATTATTAACTTGTAATGCCCATACCTTGTTCGTAATGCAGTCTTTGGAATATGTTCTTTCCTCACACACAATTTATGATATCCAGATCAAAGGTCAATTTTCAAAAAAATATTGGGCTCTATGAAGTTGATCAAATAAATCAGAAATATGAGGAAGTTGTTTATTTTAATAGCATTGATATCCCTATAATGAATGCACAAAATCATATATCCATCCTTATTCATAATGATAATGAGCAGGCTCTTCCCATGTAGAAACACCTTGGTAAATAAATCTTTTATCACTCAATTATTAATGATGTTTCTCAAGTTCTACTAATTCCACCTTGTCCATTATATAAGTGGTCCTTGATATCGGCTTTTAACTAGGAATTAAATCAATAGAAAACTCAATTTCTCACTCCGGAGGATGATTGGGTAAATCCTTTGGGAATACATCAATGTATTTTTTCACAATAGGTATGTCTGTAATTTGAAAATATATTTCCTCACCCATAAATATGTTTGTATCTTCATCCCCTATAATTGTATTCATTAGAGCTATTGGGGGTAGATCTAGATAATGATTATATGGTGATGTTCTTACTCTAAAGATAAGTGATTCTACAGCTTCCTAAAAAATTGTAATTTCCGTCTTTTTACAATAGAGTTTCACAGCATTTTTTGATAGCCAGTCCACAATAAGGATTATGTCAAATGTAATACATTGGTATGATGATAAAATCAGAAAATAAAGAATATTTATTTGCCAAAATTGGATCTTCCTGAAACATCTTTGTTGCAACGAGACATCCCTTGGTGGTTTCTAAAGAAACTTTCTTATTAATGAGAATTGGAAATATATAATTTTTAAAGAAAAAATGGGAAGATATAACGGAATGAGATGGACCATAATCAAATAATTATTTAGCTAAATTTGATGAGATGATTAATGTACCTACAACAACATCATTTGGTACTTCAACCTCAAAAATTATGATCTCATAAGATTTTCCCTGCTCCCTTAGACTTCACTAGGGAATGATTACTTGAATATTAAGAAAATCATTAGAGTAATTTCCCATATCGTTATAATTATATCATTGAACATTGATTTCTTATTTCTTCCCATTGCAATTATAGGATTGGTGGCCTCTTTATATATATTTATAACAGACTCATTTTCTATTTAAGTAGGATCCAGGTTTATTCTTTCTGTAAGTATCATATGTTGGAAAACTCCCTTTCTATTTATTCCATTTATCTATTCTTTCCTTAACCACCATCTTCTTCCATTTCATTCCCTTAGAATCACATGACTTTGAGAATTATTTCTAAAACTTGATAACACATGAGACTATAACATTATATGATTTGAATGTTTGGGATTCTAGTTCCCCTCATAGGAATAGTTTTAAACCATCAAATAATTGATCAATATTTATCCTTGGATTATGTATGAATTCCACATCATTCCTTACTTACCATGTATCTTTGGCAGCATACATCCCACCATTTTCATCCTTTTTTATTTCAAACTCAATAATTTTCCCTCCATATCCACTCAATGTTCTCGAGGAAAATATTTTTCTAAGAATATTTCCTTAAATTACCTCCACTCAATTTATTCTATTTATTCATTCTCCTTCAATATTTGAATTATTGACCACTATTTATCTGCATCTCCCAATAGATGATAATTGTGATGACAACCTTCTCCCTTTCTTTACTCCCTAAAGCGAGAAATATTTTCTATAGGGACTTATCCACTCCTTCGCTATGGATGGGGTTTAGTTCCATTTAATTATGTAGGATGTTGTATCATAAATATGTTTAATATTTCTCCTCCACATTATGGATCAGGTTTCTCCATATGGATAATGTTATTATTTATAACATGAGTCAGCTATCCCAGTATAGTTATAAACTGCTCAACTCTAGTCGCATATTAATAACCAACATCACTATCTTTTATAGGAGGGAAATCCGTAAATGGGATACATATGTTCATGTAGTTTATATTCCTTCCGCTAGGTGTCATATCTAAATAATGGAATACACTAAATTTGTATATGAATCAAAATTTAAAATGTAGAACTACAAAAAAACATAACCAATATTTTAATTTTATGCACGTATAATAACAGAATCATAAGAATGGTTTTCTTGGGGAAATACTTACAATATAATAATTTTTAATGTTTTGAAATGAAAATGTGAATTTTCTTAAGCATATCTCCTAGGAGAGTCAAACCAGGTGCACGGTAAGGCTTTTATGTCATGTACTAGGTTACCCCGAGTCTATCTCAGAACACCTTGTTGGGGTTGTTACTCTTAGCTACATCTATGACATATTGATGTTCTCTTGTTGTATCAAAACATGGATATATTTTCTTGAAATATCCACATAATTCCATAAATCAAAAACATATCATCAAGGCCTTATCCAAGACATCTTAAAATACTAGGGTAAGGCCTTTGCAAACAACCAATTCTATTTTGTCTCATGAGACCTACCGATGAACTGAGGGGAAATATAGGGTCCCACCCATCACATTCTAAGTCCAATTCATTTCTCATATGAATGGGGATAAATATAAATGACATGAATATATTAAATGTTAATAACTTTCCCAATCTCTAGTCACAACCACTAACCAGTCTGAGTAGCATGGTGAATGGTATCAAGATATCACATCCACAGTCAGAAGAATCATAAACCATTTTATATCTTATGGTAAATGAATATAATAAGATATAAATCTAATGGAAGCATAAAATTCAATATTGGAATTCAAATAGATGAAAATACAACAATAAAATTATCGAGGAATTCTTGGGACAAATACTCTTTTACATTGAAATGAAGAGTTCTTTTAGAAAAATATTTTCCTAAAACTAGAAATGACATAAGGTAGTTTTCTGATAATAAAATTTTTGTTTTTAGTAAAATAATGGTGTCTTAAAATAGATTTAAGAATGCATATGAAAATGGATATGAATTTGGGAAGTTCCCTTTAATCGGATTGTTTAACGTGAATAATTGAGAAGGGGTCCCTTTTTTATCATGTATTTTCAATAGACAAAAGATGAACTGATATGAGTACACGATTTTTGAACATATAACCATATTTTATAAGAATTAAATAAAATTAATGAAGTATTGAACTAGTTTATAGAGGATGAAATGACAACCTAAATAAAAATGGAGGTTTAGGAAGAAAACCCAGACCTTATGTCTGAATGTGTTCAACACATGACCTTAACATCATGGAAAATATAATTAAATTAATTAATTAAGTAATTAATAAAATTATCTACATGTTTTTGATTTGTTATAATTTTATTATGTTCATTTCTATCTTTTTTATGAGTTATACGATACAAGCTTATTAATCAGGCGAGTTTGTGTCCTTGGTTCTCATGATCAATATACTTTTATTTGAGTATGGAAGTTCTAGTGAAATAGGTATAATTATCTAGAATTTAATTTATATTATATTTATTAAAACACATAATTTTAAATTGTTACATATAAAATATGGTTATATATTATGTGGATGAATCATTAGATAATACATTTTGTAATACTCGTTTACATTATTACAATGATTATTGATCATAATGAACTCATTTTGATTAATAATTTGATATTATGTAAATATGTTACCTATAAAACATAATTAAGTATTTATTACATATATTATGGTCTATTTTAACTGATAAAATTCGTAACATTCCCATATTTGAAAAATAAATTGAAAAATGAATGTTCGTCGTCCATGAAGGTTGTAAATCGACTCCTCCCAGATAATGATTTCGTTTATAAAATAAAAGAGGGAGAGTAAGGATAATGATGATGGTTCTCCCATTAACCTGATATAATTACAATATATAATTTATAATGGAGTTTTAATTCTCAATTGGAAATAGGAGGTGTGGAAAAAATAACAAAAGAAGGAACATGAAATGAAAATAAAAAGAAAACGGAAGAGGATTTTACCTCTAGAATACCCCCTTGAGAACATCCTTAATGAAATCAGTTTTAGACATTTTCTACATACTAGATCTACTAGATGTGGGGAGGGGCTAGGGAAGATGATTTGGGTATAAATTTTACAATTTTTAATTCTTATAGGATTGAGGATAAGAGGGGGTTAGGTGTGGTTTTTAAAGTGGAGGAGAGGGGTGATTTCTCATTATTGCATTCATTATATAATTATTTTTCTCATGAAAACCAATAGTATTGATTATTGTGACTATATATAGTCATAAATGTATTTTCGTTTGAACCAATGTTGATTACATCATCCAAAAATCACCTTTGACTCAATAAAACATGTATTTATCATTTCTCGCAAATTATCGGATTCTAATATTCACAAAAAATAATGTATTTTAGAAAAATAGAAAAAATTCACCCTCATAATTTTTAGTTGTCTATAATTCAAAAATAAAATCGATTCTATGAAAATAAGTTCTTAAATATGAGAAATTTAACTTTTATTGAAAATAATTATTTTCTCGAAAAATATAGTTTAAAATTTATAACTGATTTAAAAGCCCCTTCTTAAATTTTCTAGGGTCCCATAAAAATTTCTTAAAATAATAAGACAAAAAAATATTGATTTATAATATTTTATATGAAAATGAATTTTATTTTAAATGAATTTATTAATTATTAAATATTTATTACTCAGAAAAATAACAACACTTAATTATTAATTTTTAAAATATTCACTTACTTGTACTATGATATAATTATATCATACATTTATTTATAATGTGAATAAATTTCATTTATACATTCATTAGTGAGGTTACAATTCATTTGGCCAATTTACTATTCATATGGGTCATATTACTATTCATAAGGGTAATATTACTACTCATAAGGGTACAATTCTATTCCAAAGGGTCAAGTTACTATTCACTAAAAATATAAGTTGATCCTATCAGACTCTTGAAATATTACTAACCACAACTATGTTTGTCTATTTTTTAAAATTCAAAACATAGTAGAAAAAAAATTATGTTTAATGGCTAGGTTATAATGATTTCCATAAATAGAAAGATTTTTTTATCAATATTTAGTGTTGCATGAATTTCATTATATATTAAATTTATTTTTAAATCATTAGGGTGTTACAAAAAAGATAAAAATGAAAATCTATAAATTGAAAATATGGATTTTCCCATTCTGTTAGAATAATTTCTCCCATGAAAAATGATACCGAAATGAAAAATAATATTATTAGACCACCCAACATCTAAGAAAATTAAAATATATAAAATTAGGGGGAAAATTAGTGAAAATTTATTGAAATATTGAAGTGATATTTATTTGGTATAAATTTAAATCTGATAATTGATATTTGACCATTATATGACTATTTCCCAAATATGACCATTGGTCAATATACCCATGTATAAATTTGACCATTGAAACTATACCCATTGGTGATAATTTTAATGTTATAATTACTATTTATATGTTGTAACAACAAAAGATAATTGATGAAAAAATGAGAAGCGATAGCCTCAAGTAGTAGAATCATATTGTTTGAAGATCATTTTTTAGAACATGGGAGAGAGGTACCATCACAGGGGTTCACCCTAAATGAATCCCATTCCACGAATCAATATGTTAATCTTGAAATAAATCAAATACAAGTGAAGATGAAGTTAGTGGGGATTACCGCTAATTCAATGTCAGCCGATCCACCTCCTGGAACTACCACAATCACACAACTTACCCTGTGGGCGTATATGGGTGTTATAAGGGGTTACGTGTCGAGACCTTAGTTTCTTATAGTTTAATTCCTTTTTTTAAATTAAATTATTTATTCCATCAATTAATTTTTAAGAGTATTGTTTATAAATAATTTATATGTTTAATTGAGATGAATTTGATTAATTTATTTATGAAAAAAACAAAACATGGTGGTATATTTTCTAAAAATAGATAATGTTTTATAATTAACTTTTTTATTTTGTATAATATTTGTTTTAATGTAATTTTTTAAATCACTATTCTTTAATTTAAACTGCAAAGTACTTGTATTTTGTCCTAGGAATGTTTCATAAATGTCAAAAATTTGACTATTTCATAAAGAATATATTTTTCTATAAATATATATTTTAATATTTAGAAGTTTCAATTATCATATTTAGGTAAATATTATGATAAAATATTTATTATATTTGAAATATGAATGTCAAAATTATTTTAGGGAGAATTTTTGAATATTTTATAACATACATATTTCTATTTGAGTAGTAAAAATATAGTTTTGGGTTTTTGGTATGTTTTATGACTCCATATTTATTTCATAATGATGGAAAAATTAACTAACCACAATGAATGTCCTAAAATGTGAAATTTTATTAATATTAAGTATTTTTATAGATTTTAATCAACTTCAAAACCTATAAGTTTATTTCCATTGTCTAAACTTGAAAATTTTATTTCCAAAACATTACTTTGTGGAAAATAAAAATTTCTATACCAATGGATGTACTAAAAATGGTGTTCTATTTTAGAGGATTAAAATATCATAATATATGACTCAGATGTCCAATACCATGAGCAAAAACTATGGTTTAGGCATTGGTTTTTCATTTTACAAATCATATATTTAAAATATCAATATATGGAAATTATTAAACAATTTCTCCAATATTACTATTAATTCCCACCGATTTATCAATTTACCTTCACTCATAATCCATCCTCCATGAATTTATGAAGATTTTTCCTCCCAAAGATCCCCCTTGAAGGTTTCCTTATGCCTTAAATGATCCATCTTCGTGACATAGGATTATCTCTTCAAGGAAAGGGAATTATCCTTCAGTTCTGTTCAATTCAAGAACCTATATTTTTATATGTCTTCTAAATTTTATGTTACTGTTTTTATTACCATTATTATTATTACCATACATCAAACATATATTTTATCAGTTTGATACTTATATTATCTATAATTTCATTCTTTTCTTAATCCACATTTTATACTTGTTGTGATCCGAAATTTACTTCCCAAATTTAACTGTTTTATATGAGAAATTATTATATATTGAATACCCATACAATTTATTTATCAATGTGTATTCCCATAGAAGTAAATATAATTTTGTTTTATGATTTACCTATATGAAACCCATAATAAATTTCCCTCAGTTAAAAATTATTTAATGGTAAAGCCTTTAATAATTTACATACTCAATGCTTTTATATGAAACCCATAACTTATTCTCCTCAGGTTACTTACAAAATGATTTGTTATGAACAATGTGGCTCACATGAATTTTGAAAAATTAATTTTTTACCCAAATATTTTTCTAATTCATTGGATATAGAATTTAATCTCTATAGATAAAATTCTTTATTATACTCTTGTTAATAACCTCTTTAATTTTAATTTATGAAGCCTTGCTAAAAAATTGTGATGATATGATTATAAATGGATCATTTTTCTATTGTAGACACATTTCCATTTTATTATTCAATTTTTACCATGATATACCTCATATTTTCTTGATCATGTTATATTATTGTATTCCTTTTTCTTATTGGTATTCCTCATGATCACATGATAAATGTAACAACCCGAGATTTTGTGAGAATTATTCTTTTTAATTTCATTGATGTCTTGTGTTATAAGCTACACCAAAATTAGCTTGTGCTATAAGCAAAACCGTATTAGCTTGCAGTATACGCAATACTATTCTTGGCTCATGTTACACACAATTTCAAGTTCGTTTGATAGACATTATTCTACGCGAAATTGAGTATATATATATATATATATATCTATTCAATGTATAAATTAAATATGGTTGGATTCTATTATACACAATAAAAAAAATGAATCCTTCACTACATGCAACTCTGGCTTCACTTGCTTTACACGCAATCATGACCTTCCACGATAGCGTGTGTTGTACGCAATACCAAGTTTCACCAAACAAGGATATGTTACTAAAATATTATATAAACTAGCCGTTATGAATAGTAATACACACTTTTTGAAATTTTATAAATTTTATCTTTTGAGATGGACTTCATTTTTGGATTCAGAATATCGAAATTAGCGCAGGGTGAATTTTTTGTATTTTTCTGAAAACTTTGAATTTTTGTTGCATAGTGAAAACACTGGGTTACTATTTTAAAACCAAATTTTTATTTAAATAATTAATTTATTTTTTTAAATTTATTTATGTCAAACATTGATACATAATACCTATATAATTTCAATATAATTCATTGGAGTCATTTTATAATAATTTTAGATATATAAAAATTTTATTTAACTTTTCACTGTCTTTTACCCACCTCCTAGGAGAATTTGAAAATTTACAGAAAACATAATTTTACCGCTTTTGTGACTGGAATTTTGAAAATCAGAGAGACATGATTAATATCAAGGAGTAAAATGTTGTTCAATACAATAATTGTTTTTTTGAATAGTAACTTTTAACTTTTATTTACCACGGTTAAAAGTAAACATGGTAATTAAGGGTAAAAATGATATTATTATTATTACCCTAACACATGTCCTAATTATATTGGATAATTTTAATTTGACCAAAAACAATATTAGGATTATAATATGACAATTTGGGTCCACTTGGATTAGATAAGGACATTTATTAATATTTTATTTAAAGAATAGTTTAAATAGATAAAATCAACGTTTAATAACTAAAACATTTTTAATATAGAGTTATAAATAATATAAATTCGACTATAAATATTCATTAGAAAGATAAAAATAGTTCCTACAAAATTTTATTTTATTTATAATTTTTAGACATTAAATAAGTTAATTTATTTATGACACAATGATGATGCAATAATTACCTTATTAATGAAATATTAACATAATTGATGTTATAAAAACCCAAATAAATGTAATTTGAGACTTTCTATGAATTACACTGATTATATAGGTTAATATGAAAAGTTAGTATTGATTCAATTAACTTTTTTCGAACTAATCATGCTGTAATGATTTTCACAAAAATCAATTACCAAATAGTGTCAAAATTGACATAAAATAGTTTTTAATAAAATATTATATTATTAATTGTAATTCTATTCCTAAAAATATAATGTTCCTCCAAATGACATAGATAAGGTTATATATATTAATAATGAACCACTTAGGGTTTTTTTGGCTTGTTATAGTGAGTTTATTAACCATATAGTGTAAGAAAACAAGAAGACACGGTAAAAGTTAAATTATTTAACATAGAGTTAAATCTAAATGATAAGGTTAAAATAGTAACCTAAACTTGTCTAAAACCTATTGGTTGAGAGGATTTAGACCCATCCCCGATTTGTCTTCTAAATAAATCAACATGGAGCTATTATAAACCGAATATGACTTTATTATAAAATAATTTTTTAAGTTTTTCCTAAGGTGCCCCTCTCATCCCTTATAAAAGGGAACCTCCTCCCTCTTCTCTTTAAACAATTTTGAGACTTGAATATCTAAAAACCCCTACCAATTACTCTTATAAACCTCTATATATATATCATAGAGGTTCTGGTCTTCTCAAAAGTCCAACTCTAGTGCCCTAAGAAGAAGCTTAAAAGAGGTGCGTCAAAAAAGAGGCAATCTGTTCTACCGATTCTTTCAAGTATCTTTCTTCTTCTACTTATTATTATTTATTTGTTTCATTATGAAGTAATTACATAAGTATAACTAATATACTGATATGTTATTGTAAATATGAAACAACCCTATTTCACCTTCTATCCATCCTACGGAAAATGAAATCACCGCACGTGCGTGCGTACGGAATACCGTCTCTACGCCTTGGTGTAATATGTTATTCCACCACCACCATACTTGGACGAGTATAATGGTGTAAAGAATAAATATATAAATTTATTATAATATCATACTGATTCTGTGATATTATATCATCCACTCCAATTCAATTCAATAATTATGGGAACAATATCATCGTTCGTGCATACGTACGGATTACCGTCTCCACGATGCGATGAGATTCATTCTCCATGTTAACCATTCACGAATGATTATAAAGTATATATTATGAATATTAATGAAATATATGACATGATAAAGCTAATGTATTTATGTATATATATTTAATCTACTTACTTCCATTCAAGTCAATAAGGAAAGGAAAACAACGTTCATGCGTACGTACGACCTACCATCTCCATGAACAGTGTACTTTATTTGATTTAAATATCTATTATATATATATAATGAATATATATATGATTTATAAATCATGATTTAAATTCTAGAAGTAAGTAAATTAAGATATAAGTAATAATAATATCAAGAATAACAAGTCCAAACACGTATGATAAATAAAGCGATTTTACCCAAAACGCTGCTTTAACATAGAACTTACAAAAGAACGGGTAATATAAAGTCATAAGTGAACCATATATGATATCATAACAATGAATATGATTCTGTAATAAGTCAATGAAATTATTTTAATCATTATACAGGAGGTTCGGAAACGTATGAAGCATATCAAACCTAAGGTAAGGGATAATTTTTCCAATCTCATTCTTATCTGAGATTGTTTATTCCTATGTATTTACTGGGGTTATGTTTATCATCCATATCCATATGTTCTCAAAATGTTTTCATAAAATGTTTACTTTTCTTCCATGTATGATGAAAGTCATTTTTACCCTTTTTTGACTTTTACCACATCGTATGGAGGTAATATTTTTTTTGTTTACCATACGATGAACTTTTTGACTTTTCAGACAAAAGTACGAGGAGAATTATTTTAAACTTATACGGTTTCATAACAAATTATTTCAATGAAGATTCCCCTACAATATTTCCTGACTATTTTAAAAAAAATCCTTTTCTTTTAAAATTTCTCGACATTTTGTGAAAAGAAAATGATTTTGAAGAAGAAAGGATATTTTCCTCAAGAATTCATTTCAAGTGTTTTGTCAAAAACATTTTCCATATATGATGGCATTATTTCATATGTGTATATTTCAAGTATAATGTCTCTATGATTTACCTAGTTTCACTTCTCTTATGATGAAATTATATCCATGTTTTTATATGGATTATGTTACGATGGAATGATGTTTATGAAACCCATTTTATTCTTTGGGTAGGGATGAATGATTTATGTTCATGTTGTGGAACACGTAAGAATGATTTCATTATGAGATGGGTGGGACCTACATCTCCCTCCAATGAATTAGGTAAAGATTTATATCTCATGAGATAGACATGGCTACAACGGTAAGTTAATCCGGTTCAGTGTTACAGGACTAGAACAAGGAGTGAACTCGATTCAGAAAGGTACTTTGTCCTCTAAGATAGTCTTCACAGTAATGCCTTGGCTACTATGGAAACCACATCATGTGCTTAATGGTTTTCCACAATTACATGTTTTATTCCCATGGTATTTTATCATGATTGATGATCCATTATGATCTATTCCTTACGTACTGCCATGTTTTATGTCATTGCTCATGATTTTGATGTTTAAATATTAAGTTCATGTTTTGAAGTTAAAATGTATATGGTTTTCTTTTTTTCTCCATTCTTACCCTTAATAAGCATTTGAGCTCACCATTTATATGTTTTCTTTTCCCCAGGATATAAAGAAAGGTTTTTGGTAAAAAAAGGAAAGATCTTTATAGGAGATGTTGATGATCTTTCACCAAGATTATAAGATTTTGTTCCATGTTTCCAAAGACACTAAACTATTATAGTCCTTTGGTGTCTGTTTTTGTTATGTATTAATTATTCCTCAAAAGTAATGTAATGTACATGTACACCAAGATTTGGTTCTATACAGTTGGTATTATGGGAATGCTTTAGTTAACCTTTGGAAACTAGGATGTGGAAAATTTAGTGAGATCCCTAGAGATATTTCTATGGTATGTCTAGGGATGTCTCTAAGGTTAAGTATATGTATAGGTTATAGTACTAGAATTACGGTAACAATATTAGAATTAAACCTAAGATGTTATATATTGAAGTTACTCCCCCTTTATTATGTTGTTTTCTATAGCATGATTTTTTCCTCTCACACTATTCTTTTTGGGTTTTAGATGATGGCTAGAACCCGAAGGAACTGTATTGATCAATGTAATAGACAATGCAATGATTGTTCTCTTCAACAAACCAATGTTATGGGAGATGGAGTGAAAAACCTTATTGCTATACTTACACAAGCTAATTCAAATTCTTCAACTTTAGGGAAATGATTTTGAAAAACAAAAAATGTTGTCCTAGTGTCCTTATATCCGATGAATCAGATGGTACCTTAGATCATAACAAATTTATGGCTTTTTAACTGTTGGATTTTTCATAGCCATGTCCTCTACCACTCTCCATCAGAACTTGATAGTTAGATGTATCTTCCATATCCATATTTTCACCAATGTTCTCCTATGTCGAAACCCAGTGATTAGTTAATTTGGGTAACCGTTACGTTTCATACTTTAGTTTTTAAAGATAAGTTTTGGTATTCCTTTTTACGATATGGGTTTCTATGAAAGAAACTTTCATGTAGTAAACCATTTATAACCCTGGCGAATTTTGAGGGCGAAATTCATTTTAAGGGGGGTAGAATGTAACAACCTGAGATTTTGTGAAAAATTATTCTTTTTAATTTCATTGATGTCTTGTGTTGTACGCTACACCAAAATTAGATTGTGCTATATGCAACACCGTATTAGATTGTATTATACGCTACATTATTCTTGGCTCGTGTTACACACAATTTCAAGTTTGTTTGATAGAAGTTATTCTACGCAACATTGAGTGTATATATATATATATATTCAATGTATAAATGAAATATGGTTGGATTCTATTATACACAACAAAAAAAGGAATCTTGCACTACATGCAACCCTGACTTGGCTAGCTTTACACGCAATCGTGACCTTCCATGATAGCTTGTGTTGTACGCAATACTGTGTTTCACAAAACAACGATATGTTATTAAAATATTATATAAACTAGCCGTTATGAATAGTAATACCCAGTTTTTAAATTTTATTAATTTTATCTTTTGAAATGGACTTCTTTTTTGGATTCAGAATATTGAAATTAGCCTAGGGTGAAGTTTTGGTATTTTTCTGAAAACTTTCAATTTTTGATGAATAGTGAAAACAATGGGTTACTATTTAAAAACCGACTTTTTATTTAAATAATTATTTATTTTATTTAAATTTATTTTAGCTAAAAATTAATACATAATACCTATATAAGTTCAATGTAATTCATTGGAGTCATTTTATAATAATTTTAGATATATAAAAATTTTATTTATCTTTTCACTGTCTTTTACCCACCTCCAAGGAGAATTTAAAAATTATACAAAACATAATTTTACCTCTTTTGTGAGTAAAATTTTAAAGATTAGAGAGACACGGTTAATATCAAGGAGTAAAATTTGATTCAATAAGATAAAAATAATTTTTGGTGAATAGTATCTTTTTACTTTTATTTACCCCGATTAAAAGTAAATAGGGTAATTAAGGGTAAAAATTATATTATTATTACCCTAACACATGTCATAATTCTATTGGATAAGTTTAATTCGACCAAAAACAACCTTAGGATTAAAATATGACCATTTAGGTCCACTTGGATTAGATTTGGACATTTATTATTATTTTATTTAAAGAATAGTTAAAATAGTTAAAATAAAAGTATAATAACTAAAACATTTTTAATATAGGGTTATACATAAGATAAAATCGACTATAAATATTAATTAGAAAGATAAATATATTTCCTACATGATTGTATTTTATTTATAATTTTTAGACATTAAATAATTTAATTTATTTATGACACAATGATGATGTAGTAATTACCTTATTAATGAAATATTAACCTAATCGATGTTATAAATACCCAAATAAAAGTAATTTGAGCCTTTTTAGGAATTAAAATAATTTTCTAGGTTAATATGACATGTTATTATTGATTAAATTAAAGTTTTTAGAACTAATCATGCTGTTATGATTTTCACAAAAATCAATTACCAAATAGTGTCAAAATTGACATAAAATAGTTTTTTAAAAAAATATTATATTATTAATTGTTATTATATTCTTAAGAATCTAAGGTTAGACCAAATGACTTAGATAAGGTTATATATATTACTAATTAACCACTTGGGGTTCGTTTGGCTTGTTATAGTAAGTTTATTAACCATATAGTGTAAGAATACAAAAAGACACGGTAAAAGTTAAATTATTTATCTTAGAGTTAAATCTAAATGATAAGGTTAAAATAGTAACCTAAACTTGCCTAAAACCTATTGGTTGAAATTATTTCAACCAATACCCACTTTATCTTCTAAATAAATCAAATTGGATCTGTTATAATCTGAATATGTCTTTATTATAAAATAATATTTTATGTTTTTCCTAAGGTGCCCCGCTCCTCCCTAATAAAAGGACACCTCCTCCCTATTATCTGTACACAATTTTGAGCCTTTAAGCTCATCAAACACCTGAACATTACTCTTCTAAACCACTCTAGTTATATCATATAGGTTCTGGTCTTCTCCAAAGACCAACACTAGTGCCCTGAGAAGAATCTTAAAAGAGGTGCGTCAAAGAAGAGGTAATCTCTTCTACCGATTCTTTCATGTTTATTTATTCTTCTACTTCCTCTTATTTAGTTTGTTTCATTATTAAGAAATAAAATATGTATCACTCATATACTGATATGCCATTATAAATATGAAACAACCCTATTTCACCTTCTATCCATCCTACAGAAAAAGAAATCACCGCACGTGCGTACGTACAAAATACCGTCTCCACGCCATGGTGTAATCTGTTTTTCCACCAACACCTTACTTGGATGGGTATAATGGTGTAAAGAATAACTATATAAAGTTATTATAACATCATACTGATTCTGTGATATTATATCATCCACACCAATTCAATTCAATAATTATGGGAACGATATAATCGCTCGTGCGTACGTACGGATTACCGTCTCCACGACGCGATGAGATTCATTATCCATGTTAACCATTCAAGAATGATTATAGAGTATATATAATGAATATTAATGAAATATATGACATGATAAAGCTTATTTATTTATGTATATATATATATATGTCATCTAATTACTTCCATTCAAGTTAATAAGGAAAGGAAAACAACATTCATGCGTACATACAACCTACCGTCTCCATGAACGGTTTATTTCATTTAATTTATATATCTATAATATATATATTTACTGAATATATATATATATGATTTATAAATAATGTTATAAATTCATGAAGTAAGTAAATAAAGATATAATTAATCATAATATCAAAAACAACAAGTCCAAACACGTACGATAAATAAAATGATTTTACCCAAAATGCTGCTTTAACATGGAACTTATAAAAGAACGGGTAATATAAAGTCATAAGTGAACCATATATGATATCATAACAATGAATATGATTCTGTAATAAGTCAATGACATTATTTAAATCATTATACAGGAGGTTCGGATACGTACGAATCATATCGGACCTAAGGTAATGGATAATTATTCCAATCTCATTCTTATATGAGATTGTTTATTCGTATGTATTTACTGGGGTTATGTTTATCATCCATGTCCATATGATCTCAAAATGTTTTCATAATAGGTTTAATTTTCTTCCATGTATATTGAAAGTCATTTTTACCATTTTTTGACTTTTACCACATCATATTAAAGGAATCTTTATTTTGTTTACCATTTGAGGAACTTTTTGACTTTTCCAACAAAAGTATGAGGAGAATTGTTTTTTAACTTATACAGGTTCATAACGACTTATTTAAATGAAGCTTACTCTATAATATTTCATGAATATTTTCAAAAAAATCCATTTCTTTTAAAATTTCTTGGAATTTTGTGAAAAGAAAACGATTTTGAAGAAGAAAGGATATTTTCCTCAAGAATTCATTTCAAGTGTTTTATCAAAACCATTTTTCATATAAGATGACATTATTTCATATGTGTATGTTTCAAGTATAATTTCTCTATTATTTACATGGTTTCACTTCTATTATGATGAAATGATATCCATTACTTTATATGGATTATGTTATAATGGAATGATGTTTATGAAACCCATTTTATTCTTTGGGTAATGATGAATGATTTATGTTCATGTTGTGGTGCACGTAAGAATGATTCCATTATGAGATGGGTGGGACCCATATCTCCCTCCAATTCATTGGGTAACATTTTATATCTAATGAGATATAATGGCTGGAACAGTAAGTTAATATGGTTCAATGTTACAGGACAAGAACAAGGAGTGAACTCGATTCTAAAAGGGACTTTGTCCACTAAGATGGTCTTGACAGTAATGTCTTGGCTACTATGGAAATCATATCATGTGCTTAATGGTTTTACACAATTTCATGTTTTATTCCCATGGTATTTTATCATGATTGATGATCTATTATGATCTATTCCTTATGTACTGCCAGTTTTTATGTCATTTCTCATGATTTTGATGGTTAAATATTATGTTCATGTTTTGAAGTTAAAATGTATATGGTTTGATTTTATTTATCCATGATTACCCTTACCGAGCATTTGAGATCACCCTTTATATGTTTTCTTTTCCCCAGGATATAAAGAAAGGTTTTAGGTAAAAAAATGGAAGATCTTTATGGGATATGTTGATGATCTTTCACCAATATTAGAAGATTATGTTCCATTTTTCCAAAGACACTAAAATATTACAATCCTTTGGTGTAGGTTTTTGTTATGTTAATTCCTCAAAATTAATGTAATGTCCATGTACGCCAAGCTTTGGGTCTCTACAATAAATATCTCTCTATATTATTCCCTTACTGTGATCATGCTCACCCCATTCCTTTGATTCTTGTCCCCATGATATGATATGTAGTAAATGAATCATAAGGTGATCACATTAATGATAATTTCTTGGGTATTATAATACTTTTTTATTTTTTATTTTAATATGTTTCCAATTTCAAGGAAGCTATACTTTTAAAGATTAAATGTTTTGTTTATATATAATGAATAGTTTATTTAAAAAATGCATGATGTTATAGTTGGTGTCAAAGAATTGTTTTGTTATTTGTAGAAATTAGGACTTTATAAAATTATCATGAACCCTTGGGTAAATTATTAATATAGTAAGACATCCAAGTAATTTAGTGAGTATTAAGTATATTGTTTATAAAACAAAACATCCATGTAAAAATATATCCAATGGATGCAGCCCTGACACATATTTACCTAGGGGTAACCCCTAAAAACAACATATTAAGATATGATTTATTGGTAACTGGTGCATGATAACATGCCTTACTGTACACCTAATTTGAATCTCCCAGGGGATGTTTTGGTTAGTCAATAGATTTTTATGAACCATTATGAAGGATATATAGAAAATGAAATTATTAGAATTTAATGAATAAAATATTATAGTATGATGTTCTAAGATATAATATCCCTTTATAATTACAATATTCTCAAAAGTAATAGGTTTCTCACTAATGTGTTATTATTTTAGAAAAATTATGTGAAATAATAGGAACCACATAAATGATGAGTGAAACAGATGATACAATGACAACCATCCTTGTATTATTGATGATTAAATAGAAAAATAAATGATGTTGATGAACCAACTATCTCTTATTATGAATAATAACTGGAATCCTTGTGAGAAAATAAATTCACCTCTAAGGGACCAACTTTTTGGTGAGTCCTTTATGTGACAATGAACACCTCCTTTTAGTGGATCTACCAACCCATTGAAAGATGAAAATAGTACTACCTTTATATAAAATATCTTTTATATACTATTCTATTTAGAGATAGATATTATCAAATTAGAGGTATACCACTTAGAAAAAGAATATGATTAGTGGTGTAAAATGATTAAAAAAAGTTAATAAAGGATATTGATGCTACGGAGTGTGAATAGTTTAAGGTAATATGTTTTGATAAATAATTATCATGTTCAATGAGTAAAAATGGAGGTTGTATTCCTAGAGTTTATAGTTAAAGAAAATGAATATGTGATAAGCTATGAAATGAACATTATAAGACTTTCAATTTACATATGTAGATTTGTTATGGATCCTATGGGAAATAGTGATAGATTCATCAGTGGAATGAGACCCCATCTATAGATAAATTTTGAAAATTGAGACTATAAGATATATAAAAAGATAGTATGCAGTACAATGAATACTGAATTGGAGTTTGGTGAGATGTTGGGGTGACATAGGTTGAATGAAAATATAAAGAAAATAGTGCCAATTTTATGGAATAATTTTGATCACTAAAGATTGGGAATGAAAGGGAAACTTCTGATGGGAAAAAATGAAAGAAGAAGAATTTGGCGAACATATTTATTAGGATTGGAAATATGTAAAAGTTGGGAAGAAATGACCATTTTACTTAGAACTATTGTGGTGATGTGAAGCCTCATGTTAGCAACAATAATGAAAAATGGAAGATACTGAAGGTCTAACCTGAATTCCAATACTTCAAGTGTGGGGATCTTATGAAATTTTCCAATTAAAGTCCAAATCAGAAGATAAGGGTGGTAAACCACCATCAACATTAGAATAGGCTAGGGGATCATCGTCAGATATTTCATATCATGAAAAATGAAGTAGAGGCTCCAAATGATGTGGTGGAAGGTATATTTTTTCTATACTCAAACATAAAAAGTACATTGCCTGATTCCAGTTCTATATATTCCATTATTGGAACCATGTTTTCAATGATTATAGAATAAATACTTGAGATACTAGAAGTATATTTATTATTCCAAAAACCAAGAAATATTATCCTTGCATCAATAGTGTATAGAAGTTATAGTATTAACTTTGATGAGTATAATATCCTCCCAAATATTGTTGTAATTCCCATAGTGGAATTCAAAACTATTATAGGGATGAAATAGATCTCATTGTATAAGGAAAATATCACCTATAGTAATAGAAAATTTTAGTAGTGTTTAATGGAAAACCTATAGTTATTTTCAAAAGAGAGATATTCTGGATTGAGATATATAAAAACCCTTCACATTCTTACCCATTGATACGCATTTTATTACCATATATTACACTTAATACAACCCAAAATATAAATAAGACTATAATATTTTTTAATTAAGTACATTACATAAAAACATAGAAAATGGGATAAAAAATATTATTGAATACATCCTTGAAACGATCATAATATTACAATGAAACAAAAACTGCATGTGATATTCAAGGCCCAAACATAAGAAAGGGGTGAAATATAAATCCCAGTAAGGGAATTAACAAGATATGAAATGAATATGATAATAAATTTTATAAAATATGCATATCAATGGAGCATAAAAGAAACATGAATAATAATGTGTGATATAAGATGATATTCATAACATCAAAAATGCAGAAACACCTTAAATCACTGAATCCTAAACATAGGTCAATGGTAATTATAATGGAAACTCATGGTGGAAAAAGACCCATGATAAAATCAGGTACACCCTTGTCCCAAAATCCCATATCATGAAACTAATAAATACACAATGCATTAGAACACTATCGGGTGTCACCCATTATAATAATTTCATTCTCATTCTTACGTGTGGAACATTGATCATACAACACGAATTAATTAATCATAATAATGGATTAAAAAATAAATTAATGTGGAATAAATACATGAATTTTACCGATCAATAAGTACACGTACATAAATTTGAATACTATTTATTGAAAAATGGGTATAGTATTTGGTACAAAATTGTTTTGGCGTGAAAAATCATGGTGAAATATTAGCAGCATAACAACATTATATAAAAATTTATAAAAATGGTAGATGAGTGTGAAAAGGGTATCTCATCATCTAGAAATAAGTTGGGATATAATAGGGAAATGTAAAGTGATTTCCAATCATTAGGAAAAGGAAATAGAACGCACAATTTCACAAAGAATCTTGAATAAAGAAGAGAAGGTGATTATTTCTTTCATGTTTTTATCATAGTATTTGGTGCACCTAATGATTCATAGGATTGAAAAATGAAAGTGAAATGAGACCACATAATTTATATATAAAATGTATAGAATGTGGGATATGAGAGAACATATTTAAACTTAATAAAATGGAAATTAAGAGACAAATCATAAAAGGAGTTCTTGATAAAATTGGTGAGTGAATGTTCCCCTACTTGAGTGTGTGACACAAAATATTGGATGGGGCTTCTTGAAAGATTTAAGATGACTTAGGAGGCCTCTAGGGAGTGGAGGGACGAGTGTGGATGTTATCTAAGGAGTTTGAGTGAAGAAAAATCGTATTTTGGGTGAGTTTATATTAGAAAAGAGGGATATTTCATTATTATTTTGGTTTTGGAATCTATATAAAAAAATATCCGAAACCACAAAACATGGCATGGTTTTCTGAAAATGGGAGTGGTTTTTATTGTTTTATTAGTCAAAGGTCATTACATATTAAAATATAACCCTTGATGATGTGGGGTGTGTCATACTCATAATTAAATGATTTTAAAATATTAAAATGTATTATAAATCTTGGGGGTTTATAATGGATTTAAAAAATATATAAAATATACTTAAAAACAAATTAATTGAAATGTAAAAAATATACATGGTCATAGATTCCATTTATATTACTTATTACATCACATTTGTGTTATGACGATGTCATGAAAAAAATTATATTTATATAAAATTTATTTTTTCCCAAAACTTCGACCATCTCAAAAAATTATGAAACAATTAGCCGTTGGAAAATTTCAAGAGTATGATCATAAAAATCATATAAATATTATCTAAATAATTTTCTAAAAATTTGAGTTTTTTTACTTTTAATATAATGATTGATTATTATTGAAAATAATGGGTTTTTGATAATAACAGTTTTCTAACCCTAATAAAAATTTCATTTGATATAATAAAAATCATATTGTCATTTTTATTGGATAAATATTAATTAATAATAATATTCTATTAAAACATTATTTATTTTAAAAATCCTATAATTTATAAATTCATTTATTGAATTTGAATATTAACCAAAAATATAATTTTTGATTTATTTTATCATAATAAAATCATTTACAAAGTAATAATAATTGGATGAAAATAAATTCATTACTCTATAAAAAATAATGTACATACTCATATTTATAGGTTAATGATACATATCCTTTAAACATAATAGCATAAACCCTTAGAGTAAGGTTCACGATGGTGGGGATTTTAGGGGACTGTTCGGTGAACATTGTTTGGGTCATGATATCCATGACCTTGACCTTCTCCAATAAACAGTATCGATGATGCTTTAGTTGTTAGAGGTTGAATTTGGATTTATACTAATCAAATACCATAAATTCAATATCCCTCTGAAACTATGATAAATAGGATTTATAGGTGTATGATCCTACTAGTTGAGGCTACCACTTCCTTTTTCTCTATCAATATGATTTTTTAAACCCCAATATTTATACTAGCCATGTGATCAATGTTCAACTTCTATATTATCAATGATAATGATACCTAACATTCATTTAAATCCATTTAGATATGATAAAAAAAAATAATTCCATGTGTTTTCAATGACCATAATATATTTAATTAAATTAAAAAAGAGAAATTTATTCATAATAATTTGATTCATTACAATATTTTCCCTTTAGAAATTTCTACCTCTAAATTTTCTTTTCCAATATTAAAATAGATGAGGGAAACTCAACTTAATCACCTCCTCTACATCCCACATTTATTCTTCCAACATGCGGTTTCTCCAAAAAACATTAACATGAAAAATTGTCTTATTTGGTTGATATTTCTGTCTATGATCTAAGATATTCACCAGCTCCTCTTCAATGGAATGAACATTATTCTATGGTACCACCCTTGGAATGAGTACATGTGAGGTGCCCAGTATGTACTTTCTCAATATGGATTCATGAAATACACCATTTACTTGAGATATTTTCGGTGGATGTTCATGTCAACAAGACACCACTTTTATACAATCAATGATCTCAAAAGGGATGATGTACATTGGATTAAGCTTTCCATTATTCTAAAATCTCATCACTTTATTACATGATGATATGTAGAGGAATACCAAGTATCCAATATTAAACACTTGGTGTCATCGATAATTATCAAAAAAGTTCTTTTATCAATTATGATCACCCTTCGTGTGCTATTGAATCGTATTAAACTTATCTACCATTTCCTTGAACAATTCATAACTTGATGTTTTAGTTCCCCCAACATCTTCCCAATATGCTGTTGTTCTGCACCTCTTCCCATGAAGGGAATTTTAGGGAGCTATTTGGATGCTTGAGAGGAAGCTATTGTTGTGAGATAATTTCATAAAAGGAATATTCTTTCCCATATTCCATCTAAGACCATAGATATAGGTCAAAATATGTCTCGCAATGTCTAAATAGTTTGCTCAGATTGGAAATCTATTTTAATATGAAAGGTCACAGTGAAATTTGGTTCAGTGTTTATAGAATACTAGAGAATTTTCCATATCATAGAAGTTAATCATGGATCTTGATCAAATACAATTGATAGTGGAGCTCTATGCAGCCTTAACCTTAATCTGATATAAATCTATGCCAATTGATCCATTGAAAAATCCTTCTGAATGAAAATGAACTATACTGAATTTATAAGATGATCAACAATAACCTTGATACCATTTCATCCTTTGGATGTCTTCAAAAGTTCTGTGATAATGTCCTTATTGATGTTTTCCAATTTCAATGTTGGAATGGGCAGTGGCTGAACAATCCCCTTGAAATTCTACCTTTTATTCTTCAAATGCTAACATTGTAGGCACATTGTTGTACATTCAATGCTATCCTTATTAATGTTGTCCTACTGATAGTGCTCTCGTAGATGTTGGTACATCATTTTGTTTCTTTCGTGAATAGAAATTTTTTTACTATGGGAATCATTCAATAGTTCCTTCTATAAATCTGGATTAGCTGGAACTCATAGTCATGACCCAAATCTAACATTTTCTTTTTTGTTAACATTGATATAGGAGGATTTCAGTTTCCTTATAGTTTCTACTATCTTCTAAATTCCACCATAATTTCATTGAGATTCCATTAACATTTCTAATAGATATTGTTGAGCAATCATTTGCGAAATGATTGATTATGATCATTTATTTATGTTTCCCATGTCCTAGTTCTTTAAATACAATAAGATCAAATCCTTTTCCGTTATCATCAATGATAGAATTGTTTGGTCCTCTATACTTAAATCATCTACCACCTTCTTTTCATTACCAAGATATTACTGGATTGATAAGTCGTAATAATTGATGAGATCTAACCATCTTCACGAGCACATATTAATCTGTTTTTATGTGAATATATATTAGAGCTCTTGTGATAAGTATATATCTCATACTTCTCCCCATAGAGGTAATTCCACCATATTTTCAACACAATGATCATAGATTACTACTCTAGATTATGCATGGGATAGTGTTAACCATGAATTTTCAACTACCATATGTTTTAGACAATGAATATTTCATTTATAATCATCATAAAATAGAAAAAAAATTTCAAAGAATAACTGAAAATTATGAAAAGCTCCTTACTTGTGGCAAGTGTGAGAAAAGGGGTAGTGATAAGCCTCCCTTTCAACTCCATAAATCTTCTATCACATCCATCATTCCATTAAAACATTAATCCCTTTTGATTTATCTTGGTATGAGCATTTGACCATCATGTGAAAATTTTCACAAATTGGTGATAATATCAAACTAACTCGAGGAAGCTACAGATATATGTCATAGATTTTTTCCTTGGCTATCCTTCAATTGATTTTTTATTTGAAATACCTTCAAGTATCCCAATACATGTGATGATATTCCAAAAAAATGATACTTCCTTCAACCAGAACCCTGACATTTTGTTCCTTTCATGGAGCTTCTCCTTTTGTAAGGTCTTTAACACATTGCTAATATGGTTATCATGGCCGTCCTTGGTTTTTGATTACATTAGGATATCATCTATAAATACTAACACGATTGTTTTATAGTGAATTTCTAAAGAATCTTTTCATTATGTATATGAATATTGATATTGAATTATTTATTTTGAATGGAATCACTATGAACATACAATGCCCATACCTTATATGAAAAGTGCTCCAAGTGAATTCTTCCTTCACCACCCTTACTATATAATATCCTGACTGATGATCCACCATGGAGAAGTATCGTGCTTCATGTAGCTAATAAATGAATTCATCAATCCGAGGAATAGGATACTTGTTTTTTATTATGACCCAATTGAGATCAAGATAATTGATACAATGGTGCATTAACCAATCCTTCTACTCGAGGAAGAGGGCTGGTGCACCCAATGGTGTAGAACATGGGAATATCATTTGTTTATCTAGATTCTCCTGTAGTTGTTTCATTAGATATTCATATTCCATATCAACCATCCCTTATAGAGTGCTGTATATTAGAAATTCCCTAGGTATAAGATCATTTGAAAACTCAAACTCTTCACTAGGAGGAAGACCATGAAATTCCTCAGGAAACACATCACCATTTTATATCACAATAAACATTTCTTCGAGGATGGATATTTCCATGGACTCAGTCATTTGATAAAGATACTCTTTCTCATAGGGAAGAAATATAAATTCTTGATATGATTATTCTATTGAAGATTAAGCATCCTCCTTACACATGTATATAATCGAGTGTCAATTCACCATATGTGGAGTGATTTCCTTCTCACGAAAATTTAGGTTGTATTTATATAGGTAAATAAATTCGATGCTCATAGTTGAATCAAATTCCACCAAAGGGAGTTTGAAAACGTTTTCTATGAATTCCATCAAAATAATGTTTACATGGGAGGAGTTATATTCTTGGGATGAATTTTTTCCCCTTTTTTGTTTTCAAAAACAAATCTAAATTCATTCTTTGTTTTTTGTTTGGATATTTCTACTAAACCTTCATGATATGAAGCAATACATAGAACTATAATATAAATGTACATTCCCTATTATTGAAAAATAAGTAGCGTACTTGTCACCGCATTGTTGTCGGGAATCATCTCAGTGGTAGTGATGGAAAAAGCAGTCCATTACATCCTAGGAGGTTGTTGGTTGTCTTTGAAAACACTTAGAATAGGAAATAAGTATGAAAAGTTCCCTAGATCTATGAAGTTGAAGAAATATATAATGCACTGAGGGTTGACTAGATCATTATTTTCCTCCTTCGCATTTGCATGTTTCTGCTATCAGTAATTATTAGCTAGGTTTCCTTCCTTCCCACACCTATATATTTTCTCAAACCCCTTAGGCAATTTTTGGGGTTCTTATTTCTACACCTTGGATATGTGGGATACATAAATTTCTTATCACCATTAGATTTCTCCATTGGGCCTCCCGAATTAGATCCCCATTTCCACTTATTATCCCCCTAATATCCTAGTGATTCCCCTTTCTCGATTTTGACTTTGTGGGAACATTGGAAAATTTTCTCATAGCTATCAAATTCATAGTTCTCCAAGGATTTCCGTACACTAGATTTTGTCCAACCAAAGAGGCAGTTGACCATGAATTCATAGGTAACAACAAAATAATTTGTGTATTGTAAATGCATTATGAATTTTTCCTCATACTAACCTATATAGTCTTCATATTTTTTATGAGTGCAATTAAATATTTTTCTATTTTAAGATGGAGAGTTTGGGAAAAATATTTATCAAAAAATATTTTATATAATTACTTCCTCTCCATTATTTGTATCTCTTCCTTAGGCTTCATATTCTTGATCATTGTACACCACTGATCATTTTCTCCCTCCATATGATAAAAAATTAGGATAACCTTCTATTGATCATAACATTGAATGGTAGAGAAGATCTTCTCAATGGAGTTGATCAATTGTTCCATGATTAGGGGATCAAATGATCCATTGAATGTGGGAGGCCTTTATCGCATGAATCTATCAATTATGGATTGTTACATATTAATGGGGTTTAGATTCTCATCCTAATATAGGTTTATATTTAGATCCTGAGTTAGTTGATAGACTACTGTTATAAATTTCACAATTACTTATCCCATCAGAGTTGGCATCTCATTGGGATAGTGATCACATAGCCCTTGATATCACTTGTTTACCTGATTCCTCATATTTTCTACCATTGGATAAAATAAAATGAAAACTTGGGATGAATATCTTAAACTATTAAACACAAAAGGGAAATCTAATGAAAATAAAGGGATAAATTATAAATAAAAAAGTTTAACATAAGAATTTCTATGATTCAATCTATATTTTTTGTGATCTATTTCCTATTATATATTACAATGGGATTTTTTCCCTTAATAATGGTTAATTATGAGATTATGAATTTACCATAGAATATCCCTAAGGATTGTAAAACTAAGTGTTCAGTAAGTCCAATTTTGATGAACAAGATTAACTAGAGTTTGGCTTGGACCATCTTGTCATAGTTGTTAATCAAAGGTACATATGTTCTATAACTACATACACATGTATTATCCAAACAAGGATTAATTTTCATGATAAACAAACTAATCAACAATAACCAAAATTTAGGGTTGTTTTCTTATACTTAATGTTATCCATATCTTTGTTTCTAGAGTTATCTAATCATAATCTAACAAATAATTAAAACCTCCATCTAATACCACATATAACAAACCTAATCATTATTAAACATTAATACCTCATTTATTACATTAGAATATAATTATTATATTAGAAAATGTCAAGATGACTTGAGTATTTTGGAATTATGTAAATTAAATAAATACATATAAAATTAGATAAAAAATATTATTGAACAATTCCTTAAGATGATCATAATATTAAAATGAACCTAAAATTGCATGGGATATCATGCGGAAAAACATAAGCTAGGAGTAAGAAATAAATCCCAGTAATGTGACAAAAATAAAATGACATTAATGAAATAAAACATGCTAGAAATTATTTATATCATTAGAGAAAAAAAGGAACATGAATAATAAGGCATGATATAACATTATATTCATAACATGGGAAATGAGGAAACAATACAAAACACTGATTCGTAAACTTTTGTTAAGGATAAATTCTCCAAAACCACATAGTGGAAGAAGTACCATAATAGAATATGGTAAAACCCTATCCCTTCATGATGTATCATGATGCTAAACATTACCCAATGCATTAGAGAGTTATCTGGGTGCACCCATCAAAATAATTTCCATCTCATGCTTAAGTGTGCCACATAGATCATAACACATGGATCCATTCATATTAATAATTTATTCCATGATAAATTATTGTAGAATGAATACATAAAATTAAATAATAAATAAGTATATGTTCTTAAAGTTTAATACCCTTGATAGATAATGGGTATCGTATTCACTAAACAATTTTTATTGCGTTGGAAAATTGTGGAGAAATTTCAGCCGCATAATGATGTTAAATAAAAATTCAGAGAAATTGTAGATGGGAGAGAAAGGGGTATCTCATAATTTTGACATAAAATGGGAATTATTAGGGAAATTAATATACATTTCCCTATAGTAGTAAATTTAAATAGAATGAAAAAGCTCATAAAGTATCTTGAATAAAGAAGAGAAGGTGAGGATCCATTACATAATTTCAGCATAGTAACAGGTGTTCAAAAATGTATTTAGGACACATAAATTAGAGGGAAGGGGATATAATCATTTATAAATAAAATGAATCGTAAGTGGGATATGGGAGAAAATATTTGAAAATAAGAAAATTGAAACAAAAATTCATTACATAAAAGGAGTTCTTGATAAAAGAGGGGAGTGGAAGATCCCTTACTTCAGTGTGTGATTCCAAAAGATTGGGAGGGGATCCTTGAAATATTTATGTCACCTTGGGAAGACTATAGGGTGTGTAGGGATGATTTTGGAGATGCTCTAAAGAGTTTTATTGAAGATAAGTACAATATTCAGTGGGTTTATGTAGGAAAAGTGAGATATTTATCTATTATTTTTGTTTTGGATTTTTCATTAAAAAATATCCAAAAACATAGATCATACCATGGTATTTGACCATTGTTTCTACAAAAGGAGATTTTTTTTATTTTATAAGTTCAAGGTCAAAAAGTGTTAAAAATAACCCGTGGTTATGTGGAGGTTAGTCAAACTCTTAAAAAAATTATTTTAAAATATTAATATATATTATAAATCTTCGAGGATTTATAATGGTTTTAGAAAATAAATGAGATAAATATAAAACCAAATTATATTAAATGGAAAATAAATATTTGGTCGTGGATACCATTTTTTATTTCTTACTATATCACATTTGGTTCATTATAAATTTATAGAAAACAAAATATATTTAGATGGTGTCTAATTTTTATCCAAAAATCTAACCATCTCAAAAAATTATAAGAAATTAAATGTTGGAAAATTTTGACATTGCGATTCCAAAAATAATATTAATATTATCTAAATAATTTTTAAATATTTTAATTTTCACTTTTAAAACAATGACTCAAAATTATTTAAAATGTTGGGTTTGTAAAAAAAGAGTTTTCAAACCTAAATAAAATGTGAATTTGACATCATAAAAACAATATGGTCATTTATATGTGATAATTTTTTTGGATAATAATATTAAATTAAAATATTAATTATTTCAAAAATGAATTAATCCAATAATTCATTAATTAAATTTAAATATTAACTAAAAATATAATTTGTGATTTATTATATCAAATTAAAAATAATTTACTAAATAACGATAATAGGTTGAAAATATATTCATTACTAAATAAAAAATAATGTACATACTCAAATTTACTAGGACTTGATATATATTCCTTTAATAAACAAGAAAATACCTTAAGAGTAATCTTCATGATGGTGGGGGGTTTCATGGGCTGATTCGACGAACACGGTTTGTGCTGTGATCTCGATGAGCCTGAAATTCTCTTGTTAATAGTTTCACTTCTGATTAAGTTGTTGGATACCAGCATGGGATTATAATAGAGATAATCCCAGAAATTATATATCCCACAGAACCATTAATAAATGGGCTTCATAGCGTATAATCCTACTAATTTATGCGATCACATTCTTTTTCGTTGTCAACTGGATTTTTTAAAAGCCTATAATTATTCTAGTCATGTGATCACTATTAAATGGGTATATTATAAATGATAATAATACTTAATAGTAATTTAAATCCTTAAGTATGTAATAAAACAAAATAATTGAATGTTTTGTCTATAACCATATGACATTTAATTGAATAAAAAATTGTAATTTTATTCACAACACTTCATGTGGTTACGAAATTTGTATAGAGGAAGCTCTGGTAGCCTTATTTATGGATATGATGAGTGAATAAGGATAAATAAATGAAATTATAGGGATAGAAAATTTACCCATATTTTAGGAAAACATTGACATATTTTCAGAAGAGTTTCTTGGAACTCCCCTAAAAAGGTAGGTAGAGTTATTAATTGAACTCATTCCAAGATTCAAGATGATATCTAGTACCCTATATAGATTGAAAAATGTTAATTTAGAAGAAGTTAAGAAAAAACATCAATATCCTCTAAAGAAGGGATTTTTTCAACCAAATGTGTCCTTATAGGGAAGAAATTCTCTTATTTTAATGAAGTAGGATTGGTCAACGTAGTTGTAAATTAATTATGGATAACATAGTGTGACCACATAGCAGAAAAAGTACCATCCCCAAGGATTTATTATTTATTTGACCAATATCTTTGGGATCATGACTACCCCTGATTGACTTCTAATATGGGTATCATCAATTGAGGGTGAAGAAAGAAGATATTCCAATGACTACCTTCTAAATAAGATATTGGCATTATGATATTGTTGTTATGTTCTTAATCTTCACTTATGATACTGCTATATTTATAGATTTAATGACTAAAGTATTTAAGGACTACAATGATAAATTTATACTGGTTTTTATTGATGATAGTCTAATATAATACAAAAATCACGCGGTTCATGAGGATCATATAAGGGTTTTATTGAAAACTATTAGAAAGAAGATGTTATTTTATAAATTCATAAAATTTGAACAAAATTAACAAAATGTTGCATTCTTGGAACACATTATATCCAATGAAGGAATCTCAATTGACCCTTCCAAGAAACATGTTGTAATAGTGTGGCCTCATCCTACAAAAGTTACTAATATTTATATTATCTTTAGTTTAGAAGTATTTTTTGGAGGTTCATGATTTTTTTATAAAAAATTATAATCAATTAACCATGATAACCTGAAAATTATTTAATATCAACATGTAAATAGAATGTGAATAATATTCCTAATAACTAAATAAGAGATTGGTTACTGCATCTGCATTAACTAAACCCTCTATTGGAGAATTATTTTTCATTCATAAGGAATCATTTATGAAATTGAATTAGGTTTTTCCTCATGAAAAATTGAATGTTTATTTCATATAAATATAGATAGTGAAAACCACATAATAAGAATTAATTTACATATGACCTATTGTTATCTCCAATAATTGTTTTCTGACTATATGGAGGTAAAAACTTTATAGGGATAAATTTTATACATACTTAGGCCACACAAGTTTGAATTATATATTCATGAAAAATGAATTAAACATGATAAAAAGGATATTGTTGGATGTTATTAAAGACTATGACTGTTCAATTCAGTATCACCATGGAGGATAAACAAGTCTTTGATGAATTAATAAGAACAAAACATATTGTTCAACAATTGAAGCTAATTAAAGGATATAGATTAGTCATGGAACTAGTAGTGTTGTACATGGGTATCATTAGTGAAGGGGAATCATAAATCATATCCCAAATTATTTATCAACCATTGTTACAAGAGAAGATCAAGAGAGATAAAATAGAAGATTCATTGTTACAAACTAAGATAGAGGCTGTGAAGTTCCCTAAGATCGATATTTATCAATATGGTGTATTGAAATGTCATACAAAGATATGTGTCCCATATATCCTGTATATAAATTTTGAGATGAAAGATAAATCTTATAGATCCACATTATCTATGCACTCTAGATGCACAAAAATGTATAGGGATCTTCAGGATCATTATTGATGTGATAATATAAAAATTGATATTTATGACTTCATTTCATGTTGTTTGGTGTGTCAAAAAGTGAAGGTGGAGTAAAACTTGTTAAAGGGTTATAGTGACCCATCTTTTTCTTACATGACTATTACACCATTTTAATGATAAAAAATATAATATAGATACAATCTATGATCAAAAGAATTCATGTCATCAGATAATTAGTGTCATACATAACCCAAACATAATAAAATATAAACCTTTATTTATATCCTTCATCTTGATCCTTAAAATCCAATTTTCTCTTTAGAACATGTACTCATGAGAGGATATACATCAAATAAATGGTTGAATTAAAATCCTAGTAAGAGTTTAAAAAATTTTTGTGAATCAATATAACATTAGTGATAATCATAATAATCCCCAAAATAACACAAGAATAAGATCTTATTCATAATCTTAAGAGGATGAAATTAGACAATGGTAGGGAATGTGGCAATGCATTAAAATTAAGATTCATGTGTTAGGGGTCAAGTACGACATATAGTTGTGAAAAAAATATTTCATCATGTTCATACAAAAAATATGTCCTTAATCATAACTTCCTAATTATGAACATAGAAAGAATCATGTTCACAAATATTTCACAATATCTCATGATATGAAACAAAATACCATATACATTGGATGGACATATAATTATCTTCACATGATAACATTTATATAATCTTTCATGACACATAGAACATATAAAGATAGTAGTAATAAAATAACACATGGGAAAGAATGGGTTTCAAAATAATATCATAAATCAGACATTTTGGAATATAATTTGGGGATCCCAAACTAATAAGGAAAAAAATAATTGGTATAATAATCATCATTCTTGTGTGAAAATGAAACAATCTCTCGAGAAGTCAAGATATGTAATGGAAAAAATACTTCTCTGGGAAAATTAGTGTATTTGTAAGGAAATTAAATTATCAACATGTATATCCTAGAAAATAAAAGGTAAGAGTAATGAATTTATGTATGAGGTATATTAAAATCATATCCAAAATGAAATTTTTAATGAATACGAAATAACCCAAAGAAAGGTAGTTGGATTCGAAAATCCCCATTTCTTCTGTCCCAAAGCATTCATCACTTACACTTATTATTGAGGAAAATCAAATTATGTTAATTAATTAAATAATTCAAAACAACTTATACATGTATTTAATTTATTATAACTCTACTAAGTTCATTCATAGACATATCGATGAGTAATATTGTTCAATTTCATTATTTTATGAGTTTTTTTGTGGATTCATGGTTGGTTTACCTATACATAATTATGGAAGTTATTTTAAAATGGTAATAATTATCTAGAAGTGAAATTATGCATTATTAATGAACTTCCATAAGTTTAAATGGCCTTATCTATAAATTTTTTATATAAAGATGATTCATTTGATAATACATTAGTGAAAATGTATTAGTTTATTTTGGAGGGTTTTCCATCCACCATGAAATAAATTTATTTTATTAAATATTATGTTTATAAATTACTTATGTATCATTAAAAAATTATTATATAAATATTAAATAAATTTTAACCAAAATAAATGTTTATTAACCAGACTTGATGGTGGTAATGGAAAAATACTTCTCATATTCCATAATGGTGGTAAATCAACACATCAAAGATGATGTTTTCACTTTTAGAATAAAAGGAGGAGAAAATGGGATTAGATGATGGATAATACATTAAATCAATAAAATTATAATATATATATGAGATTTTAGTTACAATTCCACTTTTGATATTGGTTGGTGAGGATTGGATAAGAAAAAGAAGAAATTAAAATACAATGATTGAGGATTTAACCTCTTTAATGTTGTGTCCTTGAGAACCTCTTTATGGAACATGGATTTATTATTTTGGTGAGACTAGTAATATGAGTACACAAGGAATAGTTATGAGAGATAAATTCAGTAGAATATTAGAAAGCACCAAAATCTAAGAAGGTGTGAGGAGAAGAGGCCGCGAGAGGTTCCATTTATAATGGGGGAGATGAGTGTTTTTGATAATTTAATTTGTTAGTGTTTTTATTTTAGCTGAATACTATCAATAGTGTTGATTATTGTGAAAAAATACAGAAAATATTGCATTTGAGTTTTAACTAATGCTTTCTTACATTATTCATGAATAAAAAATTCTTATATTTTTCTTCAACTATAAAATATCATAAATTAACTTATTTTACTATTATGTAAATGTTCATTTATATTAGAAACATCCCATAAATCCACCCTAACCATTTTTTAAAATACATATTTAAAAAAATGGACTCTATTTTTTGAAAATAATCTCCAAAATATGATCAATTTATTTGTTAATTAAAATCATAATATTTTGAAAAAATACATATTTTAATATTATAATCGATTTTATGTCCCATTAAAAATTAACTGATATCTCATAAAATTTTATTATAATTATAATAAAACAAAAAAATTAATTTATTAATATATTATATAAAAATAAATTTTCATTTAATTCATTACATTATATGTATAATTTTAAATAAATGTTTTTGATTTCATAAAAATTCCCACACATAATTTATCATTTAATAAAACTATTTACTTCTACATTGATATAAATATTTCATATTATCATTTATAATATACAGAAATTTTAGTTATACTTTCATAGGTGGGGATACAATTATAATGGCCTTATTTATATTCATAAGGGTCACATTACTGTTCTAATGTCCAGGTTAATATTCAGCCTGTATAGGTTCCTTAAATTCTATAAATATCACATATTTTATTCTCCATTATAGTAATGATGTTTTTATTGGGTTCTATATTTAGTTATTATGTTTAATGTAATAATTATATGATTTAAAATTAAATTGATAACATTTTGGGTAATTAAATTCTTCCCTCCTTTTGAAATTTCATCCTCAAAACTTATTTTTACAAACTATAGTGAAAACAGGTGATGGTAAATATTCTTCATCACATCCATCAGTTACCATGTTTCCTTTTAAAACTTATGGTTTATCCAAAGTACCTTGACCTGGTATGTGGTTTTGTTGGGTAGAAAGTAGTATCTCTAGACCAAAATATTTACTGGTTTTTCCTCACAAGGGAGATCATATTCCAGATATGCAATCTCTGAGTTCACCACATGCGAGGGATCTAGAATGTACTTCGTCTTGATGGATATAAGGAATAAATCATGAACATGAGGCTTGATTAGTGGAAGTGAAAGCCAATTGGGAACATCTCATAAGAAATTAAGCATCTCAAAGGGCCCATGTACCTTGGTATATTCCTTCCTTTCTCTCCAAACCACAAGATTCCATTCCATAAAGATACTTGAAGGACAACATTTCTTCAAACATCAGAATACAAATAAATTTGGCAGTTGTTAAAATAGATATTCTACTCACCTGAATAAGATTTTATGTGGTTTTGGATGTCCTAATTTTTTCTGGTCATCTCTTGAACAAGATTAAGTCTAGGTAGATTTTGGTCACCAAATTCATCCAAACAATTAAGAGTTCTGCATCGTATCCCATACAAAGTTTCATTTGGATCTATCTGAATACTCAAGTGGAATATGGTGTTTTATGAAAACTCAACCAATGGGATATTATTATCCCATAATCCATTGAATTCAATTTACCAATGTATCATTATATCCTTGAGAATAGTAATATTTCTTTAAGATTGTAGATCTTTTTTGGGGGTGATAGGCCATGTTGAAATACAATTGAGTACTCAAATAGTGTTGATGATTTTTCTAGAATTTATATGTGAACCATGGATCATGATCAGAGATGAATGAAAGTGTAACCCCATGCATCCTCAATAATTCTTTCACATATATCTTTTAATGTTTCTTAAGAGAAAAATCTTCATAAATTATAATGAATTAGGCAGTCTTGGTGGGTTTATCGATCACAAACCATATCACAGTATTTCATCGGTTGTATTCAGAAGAATAATGGAAAATTGAAGAGTGAAGTTCTCCAATTTCAACATATATATAGGAAATGGTTGTATAATACCTTTGGAATTTATCTTTCTGATTTGACTTGGGGACATACCAAACTCCATGAGATACACACTGTATGTTCCTTCTACAGGTTGTCCCACTAGAGTGTTCTAGAAGATCATGATAAATTATGGTACTTCTAGGATGGATGGTTAAAGATAATCTATGAACATTATCTAAGTGAACATTCCTTATCTTAGGTGATAAAGGAACACAAATCCTTTTTACATATTTAATTACCCTATCATAATAGATATAGAAATATTGTAGCTTCCATTATATTACCACTTTCACATTGTTTTCTATCTCAAGATCATCCCTTTGTTCCACCTTGATCTTATATTGGATAAATGGCTGGGAAATAATTTTGGAATGTTAGTATGTATTCCTTACCATTATGATTCCCAAACCCATCATTTTTGAATCCATGAAGATGCAGTCTTTCTCAATATGCATCATGGATAGAGTAACTGGTTCTTTTCTGTTAAGTGCATCATTAACTTATTCACCATTCCTAGATGGCAATGTATAGACCGATCATATCCCTTGATTATCCCTAAATATATTCATTTATTAATATTGATATCCTTATATTTGAATATATAATTTTGACTCCTGTGATTGGTATATATGTCAAACTTCACACCATAAAGGTAGTGGCAATAAATTATCAAGTCAAATATCAAATTTAAAATCTCCAGATAAGGTATCATGTTGTTTTTCCCATGAATCTTAAACATCCATGAGGCATAGGCTATCACATTATCTTTAGTCATGAGTAAAAAACCCAATCCTTTCTTTGAAACATCACTGTTTATCACAAAAAAATATACAATTGTTGTTAGTTGCATTATGGGTGAAATGAATTACCTTTACATGATGTCTAATAAGAATTAATCCCATTCTTCTATCTAGACATATATTAACCCCTTCCATGTTAACATAGATACCAGGTAGGAATGTCATGAGAAATTTCTCAAAAATCGTTAGTTGTTCCATGATAAGCCCAGAAAATTATATATTTTTATAACACCAGTTCGTATTTGTCATACCAAAACATCCATTTTCTAGGGGTCTATAGAAATTCCTTCACTTGTGATCACGCGTCCCTTGAATTTTACTTGATGCATCCAAAATCCACACATTCTGATATTGGTGTAGAATTTCTCCTTTATGTCAACAACACAATCCTTATATGCTCTTCATGTTCCTCCTTGCACATGGTGTAGATGAGAATATCATTAAAAAACACTACCATGAATTTTACCATTTAGTCTCTAAAGAATCTATTCATCATATGCACAAAGATTTATGGGGAATTAGTTTGTCTAGAAGGAATCACTAGGAACTCATAGTTCTAATATCTTGTCCTGAAATAGGTATTTTGAAAATATTCCTTCATCATCTTCAGTTACTGATTTCTATAAAGAATATAATCCTTTAAGACATACCGATCTCCTCATAATTTATTAAACAAGTCATATATCTTTGTCAAATTATAATTTTTCATTATAGTTATATTATTGAGATCCCAGTAATCGATAAAAATATTTATTGATCCATCCTTTTTATTTAAAAAGAGTACTGCTGCATCCTAGGGTGATGCACTAGGGGATTATAAACCGTTTTTCCATGTTCTCATTCTGATTTATCTTTTAATCCTTTAGTTTGATAGGGGTCATACTATAGGTAAATTATGATATAGTAGTGTCTCCAAGTATAAGTTCTTTTGATTAATCTACCCCACTATCTTGGGGAAGTCTAGGTTACTCTTCTGTAAATAAATCATGGCATTCCCATCACAATTTTAACTTCCTCATGTTCGATGCATTCCATAGACTCATCGATTATGTCCATGTATGATTCTCCATAGGGTATCTACCCCCACACGACTGAGGGATTTTCCAATGGAGAGTCTCGATATTTATTTCTTTTTTAGAGGAGCACGAGAACGTTTATAATATGAAATGCTATTTTTTCCAAATAATTGATGTGTTATCTATATAATGAGAACAAATCCAATCCCTGTATTGTGTCAAATTCCAATAAAGGGTGTGTTTCAATATTTTTAGGATGAATAATCTCACATATCCCAATAGGAGAAGTTTCCAACAATTGGTAATATAGTATTCCACCACTAGGTGTTTTGACAGAAATATACATATCAAGGTATCGATGATTTGATTCAACAGTTACATAAAACAGACATGATATAAAGGAATGTGTGAAACCCTAAAAAAATAGAAAATTTTCCCATTTTTATTTAATAGGTAATGTACCTTTTAAAATATTTTTTTCTTACTCCACTTCATCAATAGTGATTTCATATTCATTCCCTTGATATTTTGTACATAATGGTAGCTGATAGCGATTACCCTCAAAGACTCGAGGTTTAATGAACTAGATTGCATAGTGGACATACTTACAACAAATAAATAATTGAACCATCAGTGTTACATTAGGATTTTCCCTCCATTAATCTATCATGTTGGCCGTCTTCTTCATATATCTTTACATTAATGAGATTGATTGAATTATCTCCCACACTTTACCTACCCATTGAGGCAATTGACATAATGATTCTTCCCACATTTTATACATGTGGGTGGTTGGATCCTCCTTAATTAATTGTCATTTGAATCACCAATATGTAAACCAATTATTCTATTCTTATCTCTATAACCATGGTACCCTTATCTGAAGTCCGTTTCAACTTTGAGAGAATATTGAACCACTTCATCATAACTCCCAATGTCTTGGATATCAAGAGGCTTTCTATCATATTGTTTTAAACTACTAAAGAGTTTATGTATTTTTAATCATTATTGATAAAAAACCCCAAGTGTATCTTGGAGTCAATATGATGTTTTCTGCTTAATCTGTGAAAAACTCATCTTCCTTTTTCTATAGTACTATGAATTTTCTCTTGAACGTTTTATGAAGAGTTCGAGTAAAATACATGTTAGGAAATACTTTATTAAATTCATCCCACTCAATTTGTTCTATTTCAACCTTCATATATGTTTTTTTATCAAATCCCAACATTATTTATCCTCTCCATATAATTGATAAATATCAAGAGTCACCTTCTCCTTCTTAGAATAGTAGAGAAAGAAAAATACCACCAATGTTGAGTTTTCCCCTATTAAAAAACAATTGGATGAGAAGATCCACTAAATTTTAGTGGTCATTGACGCATAAATGACTCAATGGATATTTTCTCCTTATTCAATGAAGTTGTACATTACACCTAGTTCTGGTTATTATTTATAACAAGAGACATCTGGGTAAGCATCACCATGTAGTTATAAACTCTACCTCCTAGGAAAATTTGGATTACATTAATGAAATTGATGCATTATCCCCCACATGAATTTTTATCATGTTTTCTCATAGTCCCCAGTATATTCTAAAATAGAAACGGTTTGATGAAAAGGGTAGTTAAAAAATCAAGCACAATTTATTCTTTTATATAATTAACTCTAATTTTATTATTTATGGGATCCCTATATTTATGATTATTCTAAAATAATGTTTATAGGATGATTATATATATTTTGAATTACCCTAAGGGTTTTCAATTATGTTCTCTAATCCTAATACACAATGTAAAAAAAACCCCTACTCTGATACCAACTATAGATACCTTACATTTCCTTATATGAATATTACATCATTTTAAAGTTAAACAATATAATAGAGATACCAACCCAGGATACAAAAGTTTAGTGTCATTCAAATATTCTAATCATATATAAATTGAACACAATAAAACACAAATATTTACTAAAATACTTCATCTTTATCTTTAAAATATCACATTCTCTATAAAACATGTGTTCAATTGAGGATATATATATATAATAAATGGGTGGTAAAAACTCCAAGTTAGTGGATGAAAAATGACATAAATTAAAAAAACATGGGTGACTATAATCATCCTTATCATAAAAAATCACGAGATCATCATCATAATATTGATTGGAAACATTATATAAAGGAAAGTACTATATAAAAGCATAAAAATTAAACATCATGGCTTATTGGACAAATACCTCACATAGTTATGAACAACGCTAGCATCATGTTCACACATTACAAATATAAATAATCATAACATCATCATTGTGAAAAACATATAGCATCAGTTTCACAAATATTTTATGTTATCTCATTATATACATCAAATTAATCAATAAATTGGGAGGAAATATAAGTCTAATCCCACAAATCCCATCATAACAGTTACTTACTCATGGATTCCACATAGAACAAAAAATAATCAATGTCATAAAATAACCCCTAGAATAGAATGGGATTCATAAGATTTTCATAAAGAATAATTTCATGAATATACTTTGATCTTGATGAATAAAAAAGGAAAAACATACTTGGTCTAATAATCATCAATCTTGTGTTAAAAAGAAACAACCTCCAGATGAGTCAAGATGTGTTTTGTAAAGAAGTGTTTTGTTTGGAAAAATCATTTTATGTTTCATAAAATCAGATAGTAAACATGTATATCCATGAAAATAAAGGGGAATGAAAATAAAAATATTTTATAGGAATATTAAAAGGATATATACATATAAATTTGGCCTAAATTATGAATAAACCAATGAAATGGTGTTGGGTTTGAGAATTCCCTTACTTTATGTCCAAATGAATTATTCACTTAAACTTAATTTACTAGATCATAAAATTATAATCCTAAATTATTTAATTAATAATGTATTATACCTGTATTTATTTATTATAGTTTTATTAAGTTCATTTGTTTCCATGTAGATGAGTAATAATCTTTAATTGTTTCGTTTCAAGAGTGTTCATTTTCATGGTTTATATATCAGTTTACTTATAGATAATTATGGACGTTCTTGTAGAATGAAATAGTTATCCTAAAGTTAAATTATGAGTTATTAATTAACTTCCATAATTTTAAATGGTCTCATATATCCTATTTATTACATGAGGATGATTCATTTGATAAAACATTACAATTATTTTTTTCTTACTTTGGCAGTTTTTCTGTCCATCAAGAAATTTCTTTTTATTAAATATTTTGTTTTTAAATTTGTTCCATAAAATTAAATATGTAACAATATTAATATTAAAATATTTTTGAACCATAGTAATGGGTTTATTACTAGTATTTAATGTGGTAATGGAAAATTAATACTCATTATCCATGAAGTTGGTGAATGAATAGATCATGGACTTTGTCTCCATTTTTAGAATCAAAAGAGGTGGGAATGTGATTTTATTATGGATATGCCATTAAAAAATAACATTATAGTATAAAGATGATACTAGAGTAATCATGGAACTTTATAGAAGGGGAGGTTATGATATCATAATAATGTAAAAGAAAATAAAAGAAAAAGATTACATATTTTACCTTTTAAATGATGTCTCATAGAGAACCTCCGAAAGACCCATGGAATTGATATTATAGTGAGAACAACAGGACCACGACATAGGGTAAAGGATTGGGAGAGAAATTTGGTAAAAAAATATTAATTTATGATTGCATTTTTTGAAAATAATTTTCTTTTAAATGGTTATATTAATTACAAAATTATAAATAAACATTTACATAACTTTAAAATATAAACTCTTAATTTATCATCTTTGAGAAATTTAATTACTTATACCATGATACAAATATTTCAAATTTTAATTCATAAGATTCATAAATTTTATTAATACATATATTGGAAATGTTAATATTCTAATGGCCAGATTAATATTACTAATGATCATATTACTATTATAATGGTCTTGTTACTATTCCATCTGTATAGGTTCCTTAATTTCCATAGATATCAATAGTTTTATTATTAATTTATGGGTATGATGTTTTTACTGGTATAAATATGTGATTCATTTATTTTAAGAAATAATTTTAAGTAGTGAAATTCTATTGATAAAACGTTGGGTCCTTATAAGGGTAGTGGCAACCACTGCTCCTACCCACATAGAAGTAAGAAAATATAACTAAGGACATCATCACTTATCTCCCAAGAACATAAAAAGAAAAACATGTGATATGTGTTATCATTTATCAAATCACCATGACTTCCCATTTCATCATGACTTGGAATGATTTATATCTTTAACGACATTCCATGATATACATTAAGGGAGTAGTGAGGATTCATGGGGTGACATATTTAATCATTTCTAATCGACTTCCAATTTTTACATCTATATTTTTGATAATTCTTCAAAATTAAATGAATACTAAATTAAATTTCTGTAAGACCTATCATCTCCAAACTGATGGCCATTCTAAAAGACTATTCAGACACGAAAGTAATTGTTGAGATATGTTTAAATGGAATTTAATGGTGGATGATATCAACACCTCCCATTATTTGAGTTATTATATAAAAAACTTTTCCAATTGATTATTTAAACATAACCATTGTAATATCAATTTGGGATGATATGTATAACACTTATTTTTATGGATCAAGTTGGTGAGAAAAAGTTTCTTAGGCTTGATCTAGTGCAAGAGGTGACTTAAAATATTCATTCCAACCAACAATATACAAAATATTCTCAAGCTCCGTGGAGGATGTTTTATTAAAATCACTTAAGAGACTTGGAGTTTTATTTTTGAGACAACTTTTACCTTCTAATATCACCATGTAATAGAGGAATGGATTTGTAAAGAAAAGGATGCTTAGCCATATGTACATTAAAATCTTCGAAAGCCTTGACAACATTGGATCAGTGGACAACTAGCTAGCACTACAACACAGTTTGGATAAATTTCATGTTGTATTTTATCTACATATCTTGATTATGTCCATAATTTCTCCCTCACATGTACTGAATTAAGAGGTGGTAAAACTGGAACATGACCTCTCTTATGAGGAGCTGTCGGTGGAGATACCCGACCATAGCGACAAAGTTCTACAGAAAAAGGCAACACACCTTCTCAAATTGATATGGATAAACTATATATACGAAGAGGTGACATGAGAACCTAAGAAATCAATTAAATATAATTATCCTCACATATTCTGAAAGGTTAATATGTGTAGAAATTTCAGGTGTGAAATTTCGTGTGGGTGGGGGGGGGGGGGAGAATGTAACATCTAAAGATTTTGAAATGTAATATTTTTCTTGAGAAATGTATGTTATATTATATTATACATAAAAATATATAGGAACCCACAAAAACATAACTAATTAATAATGATCATTACATTAGTCTTCCATGAGACTAATTAAAATGGAATAAATTTGGACTGGAAAAAATATATAAAATAGAAATGCTAAAATGGGTTAATATGGATCCCCCTAATTTGTTTGGATAATCTCCCCCGCAGCCAACACAACTAAAATGAAACAAAATATTACTAAAAAATTATACATATAATAAAATGAAAATATATAGCCTCGGGGGAAATTTTATGGAATATTGTGTGAAATAATGATGTGGTATTTATAGGGTGTAAAGGGAAATGAGAACACTAGGATTTGACTGTTATATGACCATGTTTCTAATATGTTCATTGGTATATAAAAATATTGGATAATTTTATCATTGAAGACTATACCCATTTGTGAAAATTTTATGATTATAGTTAGTGTTTATAACTATTAACAGAAAAGTATAATTGATGAACAAAGGAGAAAAATGTCCTCAACTAGTAGAATGTCACGGTTTGAACCCCATTTATCAAAAATATAGTGGGAGGTGGCCTCACCAGGTTTAACCCTTGACCAATCCCATGTAGAGTTTAAACATGTTTGGCCTGAGAGAATTTTCCTATGATGGAATTTCATTTTTTGTGGAGGTTGATACGCAATTAATTTTATCCGAGCCACCCCATGAATCTATCACAATCGTAAATCTTACCAATTGTGCATACAAGGGTGTTATAAGGGGCATTATTTTTAGGCCTTAGTTTGTAAATGTTTAATTAAAATGTATAATTTTTTTCTTCCATTAATTCATCTTCATGGATATTATTTCTTAATAAAATAAATGTTTAATTGATATTAATTTGATAAATTATTTTCTGGAAAAAAATAAAGCATAAATGAAATTTTTAGAAAATATATACATATTTATTATAAATTAAGGTATTCATAAAATTATTTATTTTAATTAAATATAATTTTAAGACACTATTACTTAAATTATAATGATAAAATAATGTTATAATGTCATAAAAATTATTATTAGTGTCAACATATATTTTTTTCATAAAAACATTTTTTAAAAAATAAAGTATATTTATATTTGAAAGTAAAAAATATTATATTTAGAGAATTATTTAGAGAAAATAAATATTATATTTGAAATAATAATGTCCGAATTAGGTTAGGGTAATTTTTCTTTATAATTTTATAAAATACATTTTTTCCATTAATAGTATATATAATGTTTTGGGTTTTAGGTATGTTTTATGACTTCATTTTTATATAATAATTATTTAATAATTATTTATCCACAATAAATTACCTAAAATATGATATTTTATTAATAATTATCATTTTAATATATTTTAATCTATTTCCAGACATATAAGTGACTTCCAAAATTTTGAAACAAAAATTTTGATTTTAAAAACATTACTTTTTTGGAAAATTTAATTTTCCACGAGAAAAGAAGTATTAAAAAATTGTGATTGATTATTGTGAATTAAAATATCATATAATGTGACATAAATTTCCAAAACGATGAAAAACCTAGGGTTAAGAAAAAGTATTTTAATTTTCACAACCAATATTTCCAAGACCCGTATATGTAAATTATTAAACACTTCTTCCACTTGTTTTATAAATACCAACCCATTACTCCATTATACTTCAGTAAAAATCCATCCACGATGATGTTTTAGAAATTATTACTCACAATGGGTCCCCTAATGTTTCCTTAATCCTAAAAAGTTCCATCCAAAATATTTATGAACAACTCTTCAAGGTATGAGAATTATCATTCCTTTATCATCAATTCATGAAATTGGTTTTTTTATTTTTATTTTAAATTTCATGTTAATATATTTTAGCACAATTTTTATACGATTTTTATGATAATTATGTTTTATTAATTATATACTGTCGTTATATATCATTACACCCTTGACTAAATCCAACATCTATACATGTCATACTGCTGAAATTACTTCTCAAATTTCACTCTTTTGAATGAATCAATCCTATATTGTGAATGAAAAACTATTTAATTATACATGGTAATTAACAAAGATGTTAATAAAATTTATCTATTTTAGGATTGGAATACCTAAACAGATATTCTATTTTTGGGGTAAAAAATGATTTTACTTTCAATCCTTTAAGAACGTACATACTAAAAGATATTAATGAAACTAATACTTTCATCACTGTAGGTTATTGGAAAAAAATATTTATTACGATCAATATGGATCCGATTAAATTATAAAAATTTAAGGGTGTTACAAGATAAAAGAAAAAGTCATTGGGTAAGGAATTTAACCTATAGAGATTGTAGGTTTTATAATAACTTGGTGAATAACCTTGATAATTTTCATTTTTAACACCTTGGTTACAGAAAAATGGATAAATGATAATGAATGCCTCATTTTTATATAGTATCGACAATTACATGTTTTGATTCAAGTACTTTTTATAATGATATGAATCTTGTTTTTTTATCATGTTATATTGTTATACCAATTATTTTTATTAATATGTCTCATGGTCACATCTAAATATCTCTATAGCTAATTTACTTAATGGGATCATGATCACCCATTTACATTGATGTTTGTCCCCATGATATGAGATGAAGTAATATTAACTTAGGTTGAACCCATGAAATATACTTTCACATGGATTAGAATAAATTTTTATGTTTTCTACTACTATTTTCCTATTTTTCAATAAACTGAAATTTAAGAGATCTTGTGTTTTATTCTACATAATGAAATATTTATGTAATAAAAAGGTGGGATAACATATTATATATTTTTATTTATAAGATTAATTTATCATATTTAGATAAAGATAATAAATTTAATTTAATTTCAATATGAAAATAAAAATAAAAAATAATCTAAGGATTATAAATTATAAAAATAAAAATAATCTAAATTTTATGCATAAAATAACGTTCTATAAAAACATTTTTTTATTTTTTTATTTTTAAATTTAAAAGTAATTTTAATAAATTATATATAATTAATGTAATGTAATGGTTTTATTTATTTTTAATTGGAAACCTTAAATTAGGTAATAAGATCAAATTTTTTTGGGAGAAATAATTTATTGATGTAAAATAATGAGTTATCATCATAAAGGTAAAATATATTAATAAAGTTAACATGAAAATAAAATTATTAAAAAGGCTCTAAAATTTTCTATAAATTTCTCGATTTACAGATTGTAAAAACTATATCTATTATTGTTCTACATTGGAATCACATTCCTTGTAAAATGAAATTCCTTAAATATTATACAATCAGTATTTACATAAATCCCACTTATACCCACCTATAAAAGGACCAATATTCTATAGACCTTCAAAAACACTTTTCTTTCATTTTAACTTGAATATCAACCTAAAGTTCCTCTATTAAAGGCTTATTACACATTTGGTATTTTTTATTTTATAGAGGAGGCCTCAACTATCCATTCCAAAGTAACCTATTAAGAGATAGATTGATTCCATATAAGTAAGTATCTAGTTATTCTGTATATTTTTTAATTACCTTCTCATCTAGACTTTTCTATAATATCATGATCCACTATAAGGATGTTATTTCAATATAAACATTCATTTATGAAAATTATATTACTATTATAAACATTATACATTTACTCAATCATTATTGTATCATGTTCTTATTTAGATTGGTTCAACTACCTATATGAACGATGTTATAATATCATTATAATTTTCTTCTTGGAAGAGTATAAAAATTTTAAGAATGATAATATATAATATTATGGTGTTATTTATTTTATGAATAAATTTTTTCTACAACGACACAAATATGAATGGTCATTATAGATTTACTCATTTATACTTGTAAATTACAAAAACAATCCCATTATGAATTCCATTCATATGAACCGTAACCATAAATTCCATCAACATAATAAGTTATTGAATAAATTATTGTGAAAAAATTATTCCACTGGATATATTAATCTTGTAATTATGAAAATGTTATCAAATAACATGGATTGCCATCGACATTGAAATAATTTTACAAAAAAATAAAATAAAAATTACAAACAAAAAATAATTAAAATAAATAATAACTAATATGTGTGTATAAATAATTATAAATTAATTTCAAAAAATAGTTATTTTGGATATGGTTCCTTTTTTTGGGTATTTTATTGGATTTGAGAGTAAATGTAAGGCTCAGTCTCCCAATATTTATTCCTACATGAGATTATTGATGCTTCAACATCCATTAGTTGAATATTTAAAAATTTTAAATATAATTACTAATTCATTTTATTGTCAAATATTAATGTTTTAGGTTTTCTGGATTTATTATTATTTACCTTCTCCTTGATTCATAATTCTCCAAAAATTATGATTTTTTGTGAAACTGTATTTATCTTTTCATTTAAGTTGGTATTATTTATCCTCTATATAAATATTTACAATAAATAGATATCCTTATATCATGTTTTACATTTTATCAAGGTCCCATTAAAGTAGTTTTGAATTATTTAAAGGCACATTAAAGGAATTTAATATATGAACTCTATTATGTTTCTTACGCAGTCACTTTCTCCCACTACTTTATTCTATATTATTTAGAAATATTCCTTTCCATGTTTTCATGAATCATTAGAATAATCATAATTCACCTTATAATTATTTTTAAAACAACTTATTTATAAAATTATTTCATTATAAAAACATTATCCAAATTTAATTGATATTAATTATTATTTTTATAATGAATTACCAAAATTATCCTGAAGTGTTTTCAACTATTTAAATATCATTTAATGTTTATTTCGTTTCATTAGGGATGTTCTTAATAGATCATTCCAAATTATTTATATGGAAGAATTAATTTTATACCTTATGGAAATTTTCATGAATAATGTGCTTTAATGTTAATGTATTTTCATGTCACTAGGTGAAACACTTCATGTAGAGGAGCATTAAATGATCACTTATATGTTTTCTAGTAATTATTAGTGAAAAAAATAAATATGTGAGTTAGTTTATTAAAAGTTAGAGAACTGTTAATTATTATGAGATTGTTAGTTTTTTGTATTTACTTAATGGTGGTTGTGAATAGTCCACCAATTATTATGGTTGTGTTCATATTGGATATAAAATAATCGTGAAGTCAATATATTGATGATTTTGTTTCTCATATGGCGAGGAGAAATATTCCACTCACTCATTACCTATATAAAATAGAGGTGGGACAAGTTAATGACTTGTAATTGTGAATTTTTTTTGAGTGTAATAACTGGATCTTTAGCTACAATTATTCTTATCCTTGTATTTATAGGGAAATAAAGAGTTTTTGGTGCTCTCTAATAGATTTAGAATGAAATAAAAAACCACATAGTCTAAAATTTCTCTCGATTTTATCTTTTTTTTAAGAATTTATATGTTTTATGGTGAGTGTCTGTGATGTTTTGAATTAGTTTAGTGAATTGGGTGCAATTTCTTTATAGTTCTATATAACTAGGTTGGGGGGATCAACCTATGGTATGAGTTTTGGTGTACATGAAATACCATTTTAGGTATTTATAAAGGACCTAATATTGATATTTTTTTTATTTCTTTAGAGGCATCCCCCTCTAACAATTAGTACTATAGTATTTTTGGACACACACTACATCTTAGGTAACATTCAAACATGCCTTGGTGTTATAATGATTTAAGTGTAGATTATTTCCAAAAAATGACATTGAATAAAAAGAAGACATGGTTAGATTTGATACATTTCGCTTAATAGATATCTTTTTCTGGATGATTAAAATTGTGGATCTCCTCAATAAATTCGTTTTGGAGGATCTGTTTATTGGAGATTATCTTAAGAATATGAAGAATGATTTAGGGGAAAATTTAACAAAATATGGATTAGATTTGTAATTTTTTTCATTAAAATGAAAATTTTCCTTCTTCATCTGAGATAATAAGTCAATAATTGATCTTGTGGATTCCCTATAATACATAAATGGGATACACTAAATAGACTCCATGTTTTTAATGAGATATTTTTCTAGCATGATGACATTAAAATGATGTTTAGTGATAGATCATTTCATTGACTTCAATATCATTTGGAGATATCTTGATATAGTAAAAGTGACATTCATAGATGAATTTAGTGAAATTATTATCCTTTATTATTTTTTCAAAATCATGGGATGGTATGGTTAAGAAATTTTAAAATTTATTTTGAAATATAGATATGGTGAATAAATGTGTCAAAAAATTTATACTTAATTAGGAAATCCACTTATGAGATGTTAAAATACATTCCAACAATGCACTGAATATTAAAAGATTATAACCTTAGAGGAAGAATAATTAGTTTAGAAGAAAATTAGGGGAAGTTAGTCTATGTAAATTTACAAGTCCAAGTTTCATCTATTGGTTTTTAGAGTATTTGTAAATATCTAAAATCACTACTGGAACAACAAAGAAGTTACAAAAAGTTCATCATATTTATTTTCAATTTGAATTAGCACATTGGAAGTTGGATAAAACCTATTTCATAGTGTTCATGTTCCATTTTAGTCCTGGGCGGTAGACTCCATCACTTCATTAAGTTCTATGGTAGATCAAAGATTCCTGATCAATATGTATTTGGAGGTTTTGGAAAATTTAATTTGGAAAATGATTTATATTTTGAAGTGATTAGAGAATGAAATGAAAATATTTAGATCTAGAATGGGTGTTTCTTATAGTTAAAGTATAATTATAACATTCTAGTTCTCTAGAAGAATATCATATTTGTTGGGATGCTAGATTATACTGGTTATAGAGTAACCTTTACCGTTGAATTCTATAAACAAACATGAGTGTACATTATGGTTTTATGAGGAGAAAATGATCATGAAGTATAATTTATTAAAAATTTAGATTGAAATACAAGAAAAAATATTTTATTCATTGAATATCTAAGGGTTTAACATTGAAGATTCATATAGCTTAGTTAAAATAACTTGAAGAGTCAATTATGGAATGGTATATTGTGGCTCAGTCTTCATGTATTGAAATTTGTGAAAGTTGTGTGATGGGTATTAGTTCAATAGAAGCTGGAATTAGTTAACCCAATATTATTTATACCCTCCCTGGTTAGATCTCATGAAGGACACACAAACTTGGTAATATCCATTGATCATGACATTAGAATATTGTGGTTTTATTTTCATAAAAATAATCTGGATACTGTAAGTTCCTAATATACTCTTGTTTTATGGTGTAAGTATTTATTTTACGATGTAAAAGTATAGACCTACATTTTATGGATTAAATAATTATTATTTCATAAACCTTATAAAAATATATACTAAAACATAAAGAAAAACTATTATGCATTAAGAGGAGTGACACAGTCAGTCCCACTTCATAATATCTATTTCTATATATGATATTATATCTAGAAGATATAAATATTGTGGGAATTCTGGTACGGTTTTATGGAGACCATTAAATTATTAAATAATGAAAACCTATTTCTATAATTATAGTATGTGTATTATAATTCCTCACACAGATTGGACATTGGTGATAAACTTCATAAACATATCCTCCATTATTGTGAGATGTCTCCTAGAATAGGAACTCCAAAATGATATAGAAGTAACTACCTACCACAAGAATTTACTTTATCACAATAAATGATCAAGAATCTTATAGGATCTATTCCATATGAATTCAATCTTTATTGTGGTTACCTTATTCATAACCATGGAAGTCGACCACAATACCATATTGTATGACCCAACACAGAGGATACCACACTACATAGTTTTTATGCTGCAAAAATTTATTTTGTTTTAAGAATCATGACGTGGGATTTATGTAGTAAGACAACAACTTATGTTGTAAAATCTGAGTCCCAGATCCGATACTATAATCACTCACTAACTCCATAATCGGAGAGATCCTCTAGTTTTCTAGAGATATTTTAGTAACCTCAAAAAAGATTGGATCGACCCTTCAGTCTAGTTTCTCGTAGACTTGAACTAAAGGTATTAGAGAATGAAGTGGAAGTTTTTGGGATATATATTTTAAAATTTCCATCACCATAGAGTTGTAAATTTTATTTTTCGACATTAAAAACCTCGGTATAGGTTTTAGTTTCTCATGTTAATATTTTAAAAGGAGAAAATTAAATAAACAGTTAACTCTTTTCATTCAGAGGAACATTCAACCTACAGATCAATGATGAAGATCAGTTCCCAAAGGATCTGACGTGAAGACCCTCTAGTTCAACCACACATTCTTTATTAATCTAGGTGAATTCCAATCATAGAATTGCTAGTTCTATCACGGAAGTCTGATAATCTATTCGATACAACAACGATCACCTTTACTCTGTTCCTTTGATTTTTGAAGCATCCATTGGATCAATTGCTTGGACAATGTCTTACTATCTAAAGGATGTGGGAAGAGAGAGGAGATCTCAATTCATTGGAAAATGAATCTCATGTGGAAATGATATCCCCATATAATTATATATTGGATGTGAAAAATATCTGATTAGGGCTCCCAACCCCCTTATATTTAACGTCCACTACATAAGTAATAAATAAATAATTATCACGAACTAAAATAATTGTAAATATTATTTATATTTCATCACACACTTTTAATATATATTAAATATATTACATGATAATATCAAGTCAATAACTCAACTTGCAGTCCCCACTAATATTAAATGAACCTTGAATATTAAAATAGTTTTTGTTTGCATAATATTATTTCATCTATTTATATAGACAGTCATAAAAAAATTTAACAAACAAATTCCACTCAATTGTTCTATATTATAATAATAATGAACATATGTATTTGTCAGGGATTTAACTTCTAAAAATCATAAACCCTATGATGGGACCCACAATACCCTATATACATATTCAGATGAATATGGTAAAATCTTCAATGTGCTATTGTTTGTGACCTTCTTTGTTTTTTATCTCGATAGAAGTGAATAGTTTTCACAGAACAAGAGTGGAGTCTAGAAACCCATAAAGGACCCAAAAAAAAGAGATAATTAATAGTCATATCAACAAAAAATATCCTACAAACATGTAATTTGTAACAATATCTTCGTTATAGGATATCTCATAAAGTGGGATACACACTTGTGTCATCATCCTTTCCTTGATTTCGTTTTTTGGATTTAACTATATAGATTTATCTTCAAATAACAAGGCCATGTATTTAATGATTGTACCACAATCCTAATCGACTAATACTGAGATATCACTATCTCAACCCAAAAGTGAAAACTTATATCTTTATCATTCAACCAATTTTATACCACCAATGAAGTATCTAAAGAAACTACCTCTCTATGACATCATTATAATGGTTTTATCATTTAATCAATGTATGTGATCAAGTTTAACACATTGATAATGATCCAAAATTAAGATACCAATAAACATGTTTATAGATAGGAACAACCAATCACACCTATAACACATCGTGTTTATATTTGGGGGTTTGTACTCATGTTCTTACTTATTAGAGATCACTAAGTGAGAACATCAAGAGAATAAGCCTCAATTCTTATGAGCCCCAAGTACCTGATAATCAAAATTCAACATCTTCCAATTAGTATGATTTATCTAGACAATAGAACAAATGTTTTTTATTAATGACATAATATCTCTAGTATCTTATTATAACCTATAAACTACATGAATCTTTCGATATGAATTATATTGTAATGAAATTACAATAAATATAGTGGATGAAAAAGTATTAACACTATCTAGGTATGATATACACATGTATATACCAAAATGTATACATGTAGTGGTAATAAAAGTATATAAACATACTGGGTCTAGGGATCCCACTTATAACACTCCCACTTTCACTTGAGAGAATTGCTAAAAATTCTCAATCCTATAGCTCTCACATGAGAATCGTGATTCTACTGATAAATTTCTTTTTTAGGGGGTTTTCCAAGCTATCCTATGCAGAAACTCTACTAACTCTGAATTCACATCTTATAATATAATACCATAGAAGATGAAACATCAAAATTATATGGTTAGTCTCTAAGTGTTAATTGGGATCCTTAGAAATAACCATATTCACAGTGTTATCATAGTTAATTGGAGCATAGTCTAGAATTCTAGGAACAACACTAATGTTTAACACAAATCTGTGTATCCATGCTCCTCCTTAGATACATCAAAAGATTCAATATAATTTTATTATAAAGTAGAGTTGGTGAACATAGGTTCCATTGATCTTCTCAATCTCACTACTAAACCATTGATGAAAATAACATATATTGAATGTGATTTTAGGTCATCATGATATTTCTATAAAATAACTTTAGTGTATCCTCTCACCACAAGTTCCTCAACTCCTCCATACACTCATAACACATCCTTTTTATTCCTCAAGCAGATTTGAATAGTTTTTAGAGACTCCCAATATAGGTCGCATGGATTATCTTTAAATATTTCCACTATTATTAAAGAAAATGAAACATTAAACCTAATATATATCTTGGAATACATGATCGTTCCTAAAAATGAGGAATAAGGGTTCCTAGACATTTTTTCAATCTCCACCAATTTTTTTAGAACATTTTATTAGGGATATTTATTCTATTTGACATGGTTGATAACCCAATCCTGAAATGTTCCATATTATAAATTATATGTACCTTTTCAATATATTTAAATTAATTTTTTCTATAAAGCATTAGAGATATCTCTAGATAGATCTTGATCACAAGAATTCAAGATTCTTCAGCTAATTATTTATTGGGGGCAGATCCATTTTTCCATGTCTTGACTGACTATAAGACTTGAACTTCATTACCCATAAGGAATTTATAATTTACATATATTTGTAGAAATGTTTTGAAATTCCCATTATCCTTCTTATAGAAACATGTCTCAATTTCATTTTTGACAAAAACAAATTCTCTTATAGCCTCATCAAAATGAACATTCCATTATCATTATGCCTTCTTCAACCCATAAAAATATCTATGTAGATTTCACACATTATTGGTATTCATTTCTGTAATAAAACCTTTCGGTTTGAGTCATATAGACTTCTTTAACCAACATACCTTTTTGAAAAATAGTTTTTATATCAAATATTCAAATTCCATAATCATTGATAGTTGAAATAACAAGTAATTATATAATATATTTAATCATAAATACTCTTGAGATGGTATCATTATAGTACAACACTTTATGTTTTCAGAAACACTTAACAACCATTACTAAATTATGGTTATTGACCTTACTATTCATTTATAGATGTTTCATGAATACCCATTTACACTCAATGGGTTTTACATTAGTTTGATTATCAACCAAAATCAAAATGATAGTTTGATATATGGACACCATCTCATAATTAATGGGAATCTTACTTTTAGTAATATCATTTCCTTCAATTGCTTCTTTGTTTCTTAGATATTTATCATCCCCATAGAATATTGTATCTCCTAATTTGGTGACAAAAAACCCATAATTCTCTAGTTCTCTTAACTCTCTAGTAAACCTATGAAGTACTTATGTCTATGAAAATCTTAATGACTAGCTATCTAATATAGATATTGTTCATGTACCAACTCTAGTGCATTTGGAGTATAAACATCATTGATTTCAATCAAAATCCCATTATTTCCATTGAAAATGTGTTCCCTTTATGAAAATATTTCTTTTTTTCCACAATAAATTTTCAATTTGAAGGTTTACATAAATGATATTCTTTTGTTTCATCATAGTAACCAATAAATATGAACAATGTTCTAAGGGATTTTAATGTTTCATTAGGATTATTTTTGACAAACGTTTCACATCCCCATACTTGTATATGTGATAGATTGGAATTATTTCTACCCAAAAACTCATATCGCATCCCATGAATCACTAGATTTGGTCACTGTTTAAGAGTATCTGTGATTATTTTAATGGTTTATCCCAAATTGGATAATGGAATAATTTCTTTACCATCATTGATATGATGATGTCCAGAAATGTATGATTCCTATTTTCACTAATAACATTCCACTGTGGTGTATAAGGTAGAGTGAGTTGGGATACTAACCCACACTCATTAAAGTGATCAATGAATTCTTGCTTATGATATATTCATCCAATATCAGATAAAAGATCCTAAATTTACTATGTATTATGATTTTCTTCTTCATATTTATATTCCATTGAAATTAGAGTGGAATTTGACTTCTACCTCATTATATAGATATATCCAATCCTATCACAACCATCGATAAAAGTAATGAAGTAAGAATTCCACCTCTTGAATCTAATGTAAATTTATCACATATGTTAGTATGAATTGATTCCCATTTTTTAGTGGTTCTTACTCTATTCCTTGAAATAGGTATATTTGTCATTTTACCTAATAAACTACCATGACATAAATTTGGGGATTGAAACTCAATTGAGTCTAAATATCCTGATTGATGTAATGGGTTTAAATGCCTCCCATTTACATAAAAAATCCTTAAGTTCCATAGGTTGGTGTTATATGAGTCATGTTCTCTAGTTTTTACATTTATTTCCATTAAAGTGTTGTTGAGTTCCCGTATATATAATCTGTTTCCATGATATTCCATACCATAACATATTATATCCTAACAGAAGAGAAAAAAATGATTTCCAAAACTAAAATAAAATCCCATATTTCCAAACATGACACTGAGATTATTTTTCATGTTATTGTAATGTATGTAATAACAATTATTCAATACAATAAACAAATGTGTTGAAAATTTAATGTGATAATATACTACTACTGAGGCCGCTAGAATGACACCATATGTAGCCCAAATATCTACCTCACCATATAAAATAATTCAAAATTGACACAGTTCCAATATATTATGACAAATTTTTGATACACATTCCATATTAAATACTGAACTTTTAGATAATTACATATTGCATTCAATGGAAAAAAAATCATAAAGGAGTAGAATCACCATGCTTCTTCATACCAACATTTCAGTTCTTCTTACAATGACCTTTCTTGCCACATGAAATGTAGATGACATCCTACTCATTTCCTTCCCTCTGTATCTACGGATTTTTGATAGGATGGTAAATATGTGTATTTAACATTTATTTAACATTAGACACCTTATTCTTTCTCTTCTTCCTCTTTTTTAAAAAAAGTGATGTTACCTTGTCATGATCCAAGTATCACTGAGAGGGGAGGGGGTGAATCAGTGATATCTTTTTCTTTTATGTTTTTTTAAACAACCTTCGCCTCCGGTTAAAGAGTTCTTTATCTGATAAACATACAATACCATAAGATCACAAGCTTTATAAGGTTCACTACTCCACAAGAGTAGCTACTTCTTTTGTATGGTATAGAAACAATCCAGTACCACCATATCCACTAGAAAAAAAATCCTTTTATGTGCAAAACAACAAGTAGGATATTCCCTTACAATCGTGTAGAACTTTGAAAACAATCCACAAGTGTGTGTTCACCCTCCTAGCACAAATAGGAAATTACACTACTTCAGTGCTTCTTTACAATTGAATAAGTGTATTCTCTATAGTACAACTCTTCAATTTACAACATAGAATCTGGTAAGAACAATCTTACACACAACTGAATATGTGCGAATAACCCATATATTTCATGCAACCTTTTAGGTGTCTTGCACACACAATTTTTTACAAGCGTTCACGATTTTAATTTTTTCACAAAACACCTCTTCCACATAGCCTCAATCTTGCACACAACTCTCTTCTTGTGCACAGCTTCACCATCTTGTGCGCAACTCTATTTCATTCACCCACTCCACTTTACTTAAAATTCTTTCATGCTTCATAGCTTGACATTTCTCTATGTTTCAAACTATACAAATTACTTGGAGTTATCTCTTATTTATAGGCCTTTCCAAACCTCATGTTCAAAAACCCTGACGCATCACGTAAAACACTGACACGTTGTGCAAAACCCCATTTGACTTCATATTGGAAGAGTAAGTCTCATTCGCACCAACCATATCGTTTACGCACTTTTTGAATCATTCACGAACATCATTAAATTTCAATTTTCTAATTTTCTAACCTCGAATCATGACCTGACCAAAAATTACAAAAATTATTTAATCTTGCACACAACATCCTTTTCCAAAAACAAATTTCTTCATCTCCTGATTTTCAGGCCCAAAAATATGGAAAACACTAGAAAACAACGCCACCAAAAAATGTTCTTTTGTGCCCCCTCCGGATCTCCAATTCCTTAATCATGATTATATAAACAGAATTCCAGAACCATTATTATTATTTCATCATGTACTCCACTATCATGATTTTTATCCTTTTATCGGACAACATTAGCATCATCAGATTTTCAACGGAAAGTACTGAACCTTCCCTCTCTTCTATTAGCATTTTCCCTTCTAATCAAAACTAAATATCACTGGAATCACTATCACTCCACCTTTCCTTCATAAGGCTGGAATCACAATTTCTCCAAGCTTAAGATACTTTGGAAATACAAAACAGAAAAGCATCATCTAGTTTTTCAAGTCCATTACAATGTGAATTGATTTATATTCGTTGACAATAAAAGAAAACACTCTATAAAAACAAAATCTTATTACATTCTTCTCTATCAAACTTAGTCCCAACAAAAAGGACGCAATAATTTGTATTCATTATATCATTATCAAATTTTATAACTAAATCAAAAATATTAGAAATTCTCTTTGAAATTTTAGTAATATAAAATTTAATAATAAAAGTCAAGAATATCAATGGTAAAGAAGTAATAATTGAAGTAGCTACTATTTCTTGATTTAGTTGAAACCATGGGATTCATGTCTCTAAATTTACCCTTTCATCTTTAAAACATGAGAAATTACATGAATCCCTTCCTCTATCTCACACTTATATAGTGTAATGGATATCTCATACCTTTCTTTCCTTTCTTTTTTCCTGACATAGTTCTTGGAGATGGGTTAGAAAATTGTACACATTTTCATCCACATGTATTTTCTGTTGTTGAATGGACATAGATGAAAACATTATACATTATACATCTAGTGAATCCTCTATTTTCATCTTATAATTTTCTTTATCTTCCTTGATTTCTCCCTAAGGTGGAATACCAAGAAGTGAGTACTACAGAAAATAAAGTATCCTTTCTTTGATTAATACAATACAGAAGCATATATACCACTCATAGATGTTATGACCGGTCATGATATTTTATTAATCCAATAATGATCAAGGGACAATGTATTGGTGGTGTTTGTGATTTCCATTCTATCAACACCAAAATTTTAATAAGTAGTACATTATCATGAATAAAATTTAGACGTTTTTCATTAATTAATTATTAAATCATTAAATTACTCACACTATTTTATCGAACCATAATATCCATCACTATTATATTCAGATTTCTCTATCACTGTAGTATTATAGTGAGAAGGATTTATAAAAACACCTCTTATAGACTACAAGATTTTTCTATGCAACTACTCAAAGAGTTTAAGGTAAGTGTTTCATTGGCTAAATGAATTAACACACCCCTCCTATATCTTTTGTGTGAAGTACCAGGTTCTAAAATCATAAAAATTATTTACTCAACACTCACCTATAAGGATTTTACATCTAGATTTGGGTACTTTAATTATTCATAATATAGTTAATTCATCCATTCACCCTGATAAGAAGTCCACAGTAGTAGGAGCCACCCTAAACATTGGTTGATGAGAACCCCATACACAGACTTTTTTTTAAAATTCAAATGATGAAAGTCATTTTATGAGATAATATTTATTTTATGGATTTTTATTCTTTTTGATGAATGTTATCATTTTCTATTAAATATGTTCATTCTATGTTTCTGTGATGAAAAAACATGTATTAAATATAATACTATCATTTATTCTTGAAGTGTTTAATCTATTAATTAGTTTTATGTGATCTCACAATAAATATGCATATGCATAAAATAATAAATAATGCTAAAAGGAATTAAATAACCCGACTGATCTTGAGAATCTAATATTGGTTTACACATTTAAAACATGATGTTTCAACCATGACCATAGGGTATCATACCAAAGTTGAATCTTGACTTGAATCAATGCTCTCCCCTGGTCCATTGTATTGACTTCTAGTTTGAAGTATTGGTGGTGTCCAAGCCATACAACGTCATCATCAATTGTATAAATATACTTTCACATAGGTGAGGGGTCTCGGGAGTGCAATATACAACTAAAAAATGTTATGTGTTGGTCATTATACATATTGAATTAAATAACCTATTATGTGTAGAGCATCTTAAATTAACTACATATTAAATACATAACACACAGTAATACATAATTAAATAAAATTAACCAAACCGATATGGGTTAAGTCAATTTTCAAAGAATATTTGATATGAAAATTAAATGCCTGATATTACTAAATTTCAATAAATTTATTGTTGTGGGATTTTAAATATAACTTAAATGAGTTATAGAATTAAAATAATTTATTATCTTAGGTCTAGAGATTAATGTTATTTTTATTCCAACTTTTAATTAATTAATTAATTTAATATAATTCTAAAACTAAATTAATTATTTTATATAATAAGGTAATAATTATTTCGAAACCAAAAAATTAATAATTTTTTTTTCAGCATAACTACAAATATCTCAGTTCCCAAATTTCCTCCTAAGACCTTCACAATTCCATTAGAACCCACACATTCCCATTTTGGGTAGGGAAGTTATTGTTGAGGGTATTCATGGGTCGAGTAGAACCATTAATATGAAATTTTTGTTTGGGAATAACTAGTTAGATCTATTTTGGGACGATCAATGCCCAATTTTGCAATGGATCACCTGATCTCTAAAAGGTGAATGATGGTAGGGGTGTGGTTGGATTAACTATAACAACAGGGAGATATTTATTTCTAGGGATGGGGAAGGGGGTTGTTTGGGACCTCATCCTAGCTCATGTCTGCATTACCAATGTAATGAGATGGGATCCGACTTGACAAGTTTATATCAGGTGGCTGGGATTGGGTGGTGTCTCAGTCGACACTAATACCAATAGAGACCATAGTAATGTATGCAGTCATATAAGGAGGAGCCATCCCAACAATGTGGTGATGACACCAATAGAATTTGGGATTCATCTAATGGTGATGTGTGACAAGACGCAAGGTGGTGGATCAGTTTCATGACAATGTGCATGGAAATAGGAAAACTGATGTCAAAGTCGGTGTGCTCATGTATTGGTGATGAGGGTAGGGTATGGTGGTTTAGGGCTATGAGTGATGAAGGAAGGAGACAACCTCAGGTGGATAGGGTGGTCTAGATGGGTGAAAATTGTGAGAGGGTGGCGTGGTGGTCCTTGAATGCCCAAGGAGAAGGAGGCCAGTGGGATATTGATAGAACCTAGGAGGAGGTCGCAAGACCGGGCATCCTTTGGAAGAATGGTCCATTTATTTGTTTTAAGACAGTGACATGAATGTGATTTTAAGGTTTTGATATTCACCCCATAAAATTGATTTTTTTAATTTTAAAATTCTTTATTATTACCTTTTTGGAAAATAGTTTTAATTTTTTTGTGGAACGCTTATAAGGGGAGAAAATCATCACCGGGGAAACATGTGAGGACCTGTTAAATTTCGATGATCAGATTCATATCAATTATTGACCGAAAATGTATCACCTAAAATTAAAATTATATACAAATATATATTTTATCAGTTCTGTAATTTTAAAAATTAATAAACCCATTTTCGATCCATTCCAAAATTATTAGATGCCCATAACATAAAAATTTAGAATTGGATCAATGCATAATCTTTTACATTGGGAATGATTTAAAATTATTAAATAATTTAATGAAAATTAATTTTTATTTTTCTTAGAAAAATTAAGTTTTCCTTATGATACACATTAATTTCTTCATGGTGTGCATCAAAAGCTATTGGTCTAGATATTTTATACATTTCATCACTAAAGCAATGTAACATCATCATCTCCAGCTATTTGATCCTTGGTAAAGGTTTGAGTACCTCATGTGTATATTTTCAAAGAACAAAATTATGTAAATTGTTTCCTCAATTAATTTGGTGATGCATTCGACTAAAACTAATTTCTAGTGATCATTTCTTGATCAATCCAAAGTGAAAACACAATTGATCTTCTACGCAAACTTTAATAATCTGTATGAATGGGAATCAATGAATACCTAGTAATAGAATAGAGATCCGATGATCCCTAATACATCCGGATAATAACATAGACTCCATTACAATTATCCATTATGACATCCAAAGATAATTTTTTTGGATATATTCTTTATATCTCAATGACATGGGAAGAGATTGGAGATCTCAATATTATTGGAGAATTAATTACATAAGGAAAAGTTCTCCCCATATACTTATATAGTGAAAGAGAAAAAACCCCGTTAGGGTTCCCAACACTCATATATTTAACCTATTCTAAATAATTAATACTTAAATAATTATTATTATATAACTATATCATAATGATTATTTTTATTTTATCAAGTACTTGTAATATATATTAAATAAATTACATGATAAATTTGAGTCATTAACTCAACTAATAATCCCCAATAATATTAATTGAAACATGAATATTAAAATAATATTCATTCATCTAATAATATTGAATATATTTCCATTATTAGTCATAAAATTTTAATAAATACATTGAACTAAATTATTCTATACATGAATAATATTGATTTCTTTTAATTTATATTGATCAAACATGGTAAAATCCCATACCCTGTGGTGTGGTCTACCATTTATTATGTACTTATTCAGTGTAATGAGGAAGAATCATGAATGTTTTATTGGTTATAACCATCTAGTACCCTTTTCTTGATTGGAGGGAATAGTATTCACAAAATAATAGTAAAGACTAGAAGCCCATCAGGGCCTATAAAGAGATAAGGAATAGTAGTAGCAATGACAATGATCATACGAAAACATACCTTGTAATATAATTTCTTTGACATAAGATATAACGTATAGTGGAACAAACTCTTGTTTCGTTGTCCTTTCATTTATTTATTATTTTTTGATCTAACTATAAGGGTTAAACACTGACAACCATGACCATGGAATAAATGTAGGTACTAAAATCCCCATCAACTGAGCCTCAAATATAACTTTTTCAAATTGGAATCAATAAATTCTATCCAGATCATCAACAAATTTCATACCAATAATGAAACACTGAGCATAAGTTTCCATGAAATGACTTCATTGTCATGGAATTTTCCATGCACCAAATTACAAGATCAAATGGAACAAATTGATAATAATATCAAGTTAGGATACCGATAAATAAGTTCATAAATAAGAAAAACCAATGAAACCCAAAAAATGTGATTTTATTATTAGTGGTTCTATCCTCATGATATCACATACTATATATAATTTTTTAAGAACATAATGAGATAATGTCTCAATGATTATGAGCCCCCATTATCTAATATTCAAACACATAATATTTCTAGTCAGTATGATGTGTATAGTGTTGGAGATGGTTCCCTATAACATACTTCTCTTATACTTTATGATAAACATGTATTCATTGATTAAATATTTATAAACTACCTATCACATTATTATTGTTCTTATGCATAAAATATTATGTGATAATGTCTTAAGATTAGGTGTCGCACTAAAAAGTCAAAGAAGTTCGTCATTATGATGACAACCAGGAAGTGCTATGACACTATTCATGAATATATGTTTTATAGCCGATTGAAATAATTTGAGTGAAACAAATGATACAGGATATCAAAGTTGAAGACTAATATGAAATTTTGACACCTTCTCATGGCTTACTCCCATAGTAATATCCACTATGATATTATGAGAATGTGACCTGATAGTAGAAAATTCACATTCATACGTGTCATTGGATGTTTCTATCTGTAGATGTGTTTATTGTTCCTAATACTATAGGATCATTGTTAATTACTATTATGATATGCACAATTAGATTTATTGATGAAAAATGTGATGATAAATGTTTGTGTTGAGGTTAGATACAATGGGCATGTCACGAGTAAAATTGCATTAATGAATAATGTAAGAAAGGATTTATCCCTTGTATTATTTAATAGATTTAAATATATTTGTGCCTTTGGTGAAAAAGATATACCACAAATAATCCATGTACATGGTGATAAATAGGAATGTTCTATTACCATAAATTCAACTAAAGAGATAATTGAGAAAATAGGATGATGGCACTGGTATGCAACCTGCTCAATTTGAGATATTGTGATAAAAGGATAATATTACATGGTCAGCACTTGTATGAGGTGACATTTTCATTGTGGCATTATATTCATTCATTATGGGTTCATTGTCATGTTCCATGATTCTAACCTTGGATTTTAGACTACTCCGCCTAATTCCACTGAGAAATAGGGCCAAGAGGGTCACCCACTAAGTGTATCCAACATCTCAGTTAAATAATATATTATTATTTATATTTGAAAATTTGAATAAATAATATTCCAATACCTAGTTTAATAATTACTACTATTTGTCTGAACTCAAATAAATATTTATTTATATTTTAGTAAATATAATATTTATTTATTTGATTGAAAATAATGTAATGATATTCATTTAATAAATAAATATACATTATTCATGACTCGGTAAAAATGGTAGATGAATGACAGACAGAGTTTAATGGTCCGGTGAGAAATGATAATATTGAATATTAATTAATTAAATAATATTTAATTATAATTTACAAGATAAGCGTGTTTCAAGAAATAATAATAATATTATTATTATTTGACAATGGGATTTTTCAAGTATTAAATAATAATAATGGATGTTTTGAAATTATTTTATTTTATCCCTATCTATATAAATACCCTATTATATTATTTTCTAATTATTCGATTTGGTTGTGAACAACAATTCAAAGAGAATCCTCTAAATCCTATATATATCCCTTCCCCAAGAATTCCCCCAAGAATGACAAGAAATAATCCTCCACTAGATCATGGAAAATTATTTGGATGTGATTCTCAAGGCGATCAATGTGAATAATGCACGCACAAGGTTATTCCATGTTAGCACTCGAAGACTCCTTTAGTGACATATAGATATTTCTAGAACATGTGTAGATCATAGCTAGAATAAATCTACACATGGTTTCTACAACACAACGATGATGCACCATAGATCTATCACTAGACACATCAATGAAGAAATAATTCTTTACACTTAATTATTTATAAAAATAAATTAATTATAAAAAATATTTTTTGATCCTTCATTATTGGCTCAAACACAGTTATTCATTTTCTATTTCTTGTAATCAATTCTGTGGATCACATCATTCATCATCGTATAGATATTGTTTTGATAATTTACAATGAAAAAAATAAAGTTGGGAACCACCCATCACACGCATCTGCTACGCCCGTAACGTAGAAGTGGAATCAGAGAGACACATAATTTTTTATTATTATTTAAGATATTTAGAGATTTACACATTTAAAATTTAGTTTTTCAATTAAATCCTAATCCTTATTTTAATATAATTTTGGAGATCTGTTTCTTCCTCATTCATTTCTCATAGATCTAATCAAGGCGTTTATTTTTTTGATTAAAATTAAATCAAGTTACTCATTAGGGGCGCCAAGGAATCTTCTCAGATAACACAATAGTACATGCAGTGTAACCGAAGTTACATGATTTTTAGTTGTGTTCAATGCAATATGAGTTAATTTTTTAATTACTCAAATCATGTGAATTTATGACACACGGTGTAGTTAATTCTTACACCGCGTGTTGACTGGGATAGACTAGCGCACGATCATATAGATTAAACGTCATGTGGCCCATTAGACATAGTGTGTGGTCCCTTTGACTCAAATATGGGCCATGTATTCAATACATGACCTACCTAATGGGTGACCATGTATCACATATATAACTAGGTTTGTGTTCAATGAGACATGTCGTATACTCCAAATTTTTCGATGCACATACTACAAGATGAGTCCCTAGGGGCATGTCTCGTATAGATGGTGAGAGTTGTAAATTTGATGCCGATTGAATCTACATGCCATGTACTTGTACTAAGGTACAAAAATTTAAAATTTATTTATTTTACTATGAAAACCTTGAGACATGTAGGTGCTTGTGTCTGTAAAGAAAGGACACACAATGTGATAGGTTTTAACATACATAAATACTTAATTTTTTAAATAATATCTTCATAATGTTGAAGGTGAACATATCTTATATGAGTCACATAAAAAGTTTTTACTCAATGTACATTGAAGCATAAAAAATGAATGGAAAATTAATTAATTCGTTTAATCATCCATGAGGTACTTATCATGAAAATATGTGATAAGTCGTGTATTCCATCTATCCGTAGAGTAAAACCGTATACGAGTATAATATATGTTGGTTATGTTGGTACATGTTTTCATCATGTTTCCTCCAAGTTACATTTCTTTACAAGGTTATTTTTAAATGATTTTCTTTAATTGGTTTAAAAATATAATGTATTAGAATATATAAGAAATTCACATAAGGATTAAGATAAAAACAATGATTAATTAAAGATTATAATTAATCGATTTGACCATTATATATCATAAATAATTATTATTAAAGAATTGAATTCTAGTTTCATTAAATATGTAATACGTTTCAAGCATGAGTATGATCATCATCCCGAAAATACTGTTTTTATGTTTTTGGTTTAATTTAATTTATTATTAAATGAAATTGTTGGAAAGTATGACTTCTACCCTCATTATTATGTAGGGCATGCGTTACCATAGTTTCTTTTATGTAAACCCCCTATCCCCTCACCTTCACGTGTGTAAAAGGCTTATGCAATTGTTGGATCTTCTATGTTAATGTAGGTAGTTCAAGTTAGGAGCCGATTCAAAACCAATCCAAGGAGATACCAAGGTGCACAGGTAGAAATATTTCAAAACGAACATCAATTGGTTCATGGTGGTTCTCCCCTAGGTTAATGGTTAGTTCATCAACCGCTACATAAACTAACAATTAGAATAAGCTCATGATCATACCCTATATTTTATTTCTGTTAGTTTCATGAACATTTCATTATATATGCATTGTCATAATCACCTAATTAATGAATTAACTAGAATGAAATATAGAACTAAAATAAAATGTTGTACACGTAAATATTATATAATACATGGTTAGACATTTATGAAATCACATTAATATTAACAAGAACATAATAAAGATAATAATTGGAAATTTACAGATCAATGATAAAATCCATCAACAAATGTTTTAGTCGGTAGAGACTTTCCTTCCTTCAGTTAGAATCAACCCAAATTTCAAAGTGGTTGACTAGGCAAAGTTGGGGTGCTTTCAATTATTGGAGAATTCAAACATGAGGTTTTGGGTTGATTTAACCAGGTTCACATCAAGGGTTTACTTCCACATAAAACATTGTGTAATTGAGTTTAAAAGGTTAATGAAATCTAAAATCAATAATTTTAGGATTGGGGAGTCCACTAAGAAGATCAGGGAATTGTGAGTTAATGCAGTTGGCATTTGGAATGCCAAACTAAAAACATTCTAGTTACCTGACCAAAAAAAGTTGGGGTATTGTGAAAGGGAATATGGATTATTTTGACTAGAATGTCTATGAAATATTATATTCCAAATCCAGTGATGAGGGATATTGGGTTTTGATAAAATATTGGGAGTTTAAAAAAATATAATGTTTATTTATTTTTTTAAATTTAACTAAAAAGTAATAAATCTCTATATATCTTATATGATGAATCAACATTGAAAATTACAGAGAAAAATTATTGTGATCCATATTTGAGAAAGAAAAATATCTCACCAACCCAAATTTCATGGAGTGGAAAAGGTTCCTACAAATCATCCTTCCCATGAACATAGATTGTATGTTCTGGTAGAACACTCATTGTTTGCACCTGGGAATGAGTAAAGTAATGGAGAAATATATCTATATGAGAAACATATGAATGATTCTACAGATTTTCTGTACATCATGTTATCATCCATGTCCAACGAGGTTTTAAAGAAACATGATGAAATGGATTCAAATAGAATGATGTCTCACCTTCAGCATCTCTATAAAGAGAATGGTAGACAAGAGAGGTACAAGATCCCCATTGTTTTGTTTACCACTATTCTTTGAGAGTTTGGGCTATCTAGGCCTCATGTAGTCAATCTTATTGGCTATATTGAGTGCTTTGACATCTTAGGGATTCAGTTCCTAGATGATTTTAATAGAGATATCATACATTCATCATTTCTCAAAACCTTATATGGATTTATTGTGAATTATAATTTTGAGAAATAATTAGAAGATTATTTTGGAATATATGGCCTTGATTCGCTATCTGGACAAGGACATGGGGTGTAACAAATACATAATACTTATGGTGAATAAGAAGATAAAGAAAAAGGCATTGGTGCCCCAGACTTATAAACAGTCAAAATATCCCATTCACCTTTATACCAAGAAGAAAAATATTTATAGGCATGGTAAGGAAAATGAGGTAATGTACTTTCCATGTGGAAAACCACACTACAGGAAGAGGAACTACACCAAAAATCGTAGTGAACCCAAAGGTGATTTTTTTCAGAGAGTGAAATCTCTCTATATCTACAAAATGGGCATTATATATAGCTTATGTGTCTCATATTTGTATCCAAATTAATGAACCATGTATATTCCTAAAAATAACAATAGGAGAGGTGGACCTAAAAGTTTCCAATGTTGTGAGGCCAACTACTCTTGACATTAGTGACTGCCACCTTTCATTACCAATGAGAATGATTTTGGTTTTACATGATTGTTATTATATACCTATTGTTACCAAAAACCTAATTTATGTTTCACATTCAGATACAAATGGATTTATTTTCATGATCAGAAATAAAGATTATTATATAATAAGGACAACTTATGTTATGGTACAGAGCATATAAATAACGATCTATATGTATTAAATTAATAAATTCAAGTGTTAGAAATTGATAATGAATAAATTTCACATGACTCATATTACACACAAATTTTACATCACCATTGTGGTCATTTAAAATAGGAGCATTTGACGAAGCTCTTTCCAGGTGGTCATTTAGACTCATCTGATCTTAAACCACCAAATATATATCATTATTTTTTACAAGGAAAAATGACCAAACATCCATTTTTTGGATAGGGTGAAAGGGCCATAGAGAATCTAGTATTTGTGAACATAGATGTGTGTAGACCATTTATAGTAGATGTTAGAGGTGGATATTCTTATTTCATAACTTTTAATATTGATTTGAGTAGATATATATATCTCTAATTGTTGAGGTATTTGTCAGATTCCATTGGAAAATTAAAGGAATTCAATAATGAAGTAGAGACTTAACTTGGTACGAAGATAAATAATCTATGATCAAATCGAGGTGGTGAATATATTAACTATGAGTGTTTTGAATATTTAATGGATTTTGGGATTCTATCTCAACTCACTCCACCTTATACACCACAGTGGAATGGTGTTAGTGAATATAGGAATTATACCTTTTTAGACATGGTAACGTTGATGACAAGTCATGTAGATAATTCATTATCGTTTTGTGGATATGAATTACAAGCTGCAACATAAACATAAACTGAATAGAAACTGAAGTGGCATATGGAATTCCCTTCTAAAGATGGGGTGGAAATAAACCCAATTTATTGCATACAAGGTAATGGGGTTGCGAGGGATTTTTAAGCCCTTCACAGTAAAAGAATAGCACCCTAGGGCACTAGGTGTATTATTATAGGGTATCCCAAGGAAAAAGGGGTAAAACCTATACAATCCCTTAGACAAGAATGTGACTATCTACAGACAAGGAATATTTATTGAGAGGGAGTACATATGAAAAAAAGACAGTGGGAGAAAGATTGAATTCAAGGAAGTTGATGCTCAAGATTCACATGAGTTGGTATGGGAACTAGTTTCATAGGTCCCCATGGATGAAGTAGTTGCTAAATAACAAGTACTGTGTAGGAGAGTAAGAGAGGTAATTAAAATAGAGAGATTAGGTTTTCAAATCACCAAGGATGGTGACTCATTATTGTCATACAATAATAAATATCACTCCTACAGGGAAGTAGTAAAGAGCTCAAGAAGCTGCAAGAAGGATATATGGTGTGAATTCTGAGATGGATTCCATGTATTAGAACCATGTTTGGGTTCTGGTCGATATTCCAACTGATGTAAATCCAATTGGGTGTAAATGTGTACTCAAGAGGAAACTAGACATAAAAGGTAAATTAAGTACCTATAAAGAAAGGATCTTGGATATATATTTTAAACAACATCAAATAATTGAAAATGATGAATCCTTTTAATCATTTTCCATGTTTAAATCCATAAGAATAAAACCTTCCATAGCTTCATACCATGACAATGAGATTTGGAAGATGGATGTCAAAATCAAATTCCATTAGGGTAATCTTCAGAAATATATCTATATGACACAACTAGAAGGTTTTTTTATTCCAGGTGATTCCAAATGGTTTTTCAAGTTGTTGAGATCCATTTATGTATTTAATAAAAAATCCAGGTCATGGAACATTTCATTCGATGAATCCATTAGAGAATTTGGTTTCATTAAGAATGAATGTTATCCATGTGTTTAAAAAAGGTTTATTGGGAATGTGGTTTTTATCCTGGTAGGATATTTTGATGAAATATTACTTATTGGAAACAACATACTAGTCCTAAAATCCATTAAGGACTCATTAAATAAGAGTTTCTCCATGAAATAAATAGGTGAAGCAGCCTATATACTAGGGATCAAGATCATTTGTGATAAATCCAAGAGTCTGCTTGGACTAAGATGAAGTACATATATTGAGAAGATATTAAATAAATTTAGTTTGTAAAAATCCACGAGTGGATTGGTTATAGCGTCACAGGGTATACATATTTCTTGGGAAATGTGTCCCTATACACATAAGGAGAAAGATAGAATGAGTAATATACCCTATGATTTATATATAGGATAAATAATTTATGCCATGTTTCGTACTGTACATGATGTTTCATATGCATTGTGCATGGTAGGAAGATAACAAGATGATCTAGGACAACAACATTGGACTACTGTTAAGACTATTGTTAAGTATCTGAGAAGAAATAAGTATATATTTTGGGTGTATGGTGGAGATGAGGAGATTTTGACCAGTTAGTATGTTGATGTGGGTTTTCATAAAGATAAAAATGATATGAAGTCACAACCATGATATGTTTTCAATCAAAATGGAGGAGCTATGAGCTAAAAGAGTTCAAAGAATTTATTGTTCAATGATTCTACAATTGAGTGCAAGTATATAGTGTATTCTGATGCATCCAAAAAACTACTTTGATTCAAAACTATGTCAATGGTCTTGATATTGTACCAAATAATAAATACACTATCACATTGTATTGTGATAATACCTCAGTGGTAGCTCTTGAAAAATATATAAGGTCACCCCAGTAGACAAATCATATACATTAAAGGTATCACCTAAGGAGGGATTTCTATCATAAGGGTGAAGTTACAGTGAGTACAGTACCCATGGAAGGGAATTTGGAACACCCCTTGACAAAAGGCCTATATCAGCAGAATCATGAATATCTTGTGAGAGGTGGCAGACTAATGGTTGATAGTAGTTGGCTCTAGTGAAAGTGGTTGTCTGTTGGAGTTGGTTCCCTAGAACCTACCTCTTTAAAAAATTTGGTAAACATGTATTAATTTTTGAATATTTATAAACTACTTATCAAATCTAGATTGTTCTTATGCGTAACATATTTTGTGATAATTTCACAAGGGTAGCTTTTATAGTAAATATTCATAGCAGTTCCTCTCTTTGATGAGAACCAAGATGTGCTACGACACTATTATTTTTTTAAAAGGTTGGGGCCAAATCCAAATTTATTATTAAAGAAAAACAAAGACCTATTTAAACTAGGAAGAGGGAGACCCATTACATAGCCAGAAGGCCCAGCGGGAATTTATCCTATTACATGGCCCATAGGTCCAAATTGTTTTCCTGAGAACAATTCTGTGAATACTACTACTACAGTACCCGTAGCAGCTATAATACCCTGCCACTGTTGCAGTACCCACCATTGCTATAGTGCTGTAACTTCTATAGTGCACTACAGTTGTGCTATAGTGCCTACACCTCAGGGGTTTTGAACCCCCATTTTTCATATAGTATTACAAGGTTCTTACCACCCAGCCAAACCCCAACTACAACTACTACAACACTATTAATGAATATATGTTCTATAGCTATATGATATCATTTGAGAGACACTAATGATTCATGATATAAGTGGTGGATACTCATAGGACATTGAGAAACCACCTCATGGTGTACACCCTTTGTAACATCTAATATGATATTATGAGAATTAGACCGGGTAGTAGGAAATCGACATTCATACTTGTCATTGGATGTTCCTATATGTGGAAGTGTTTATTTTTACGTAGAATTTATGATTATTATTAATGATTACTATGAGTTATTCACATAGATTTATTGATGAAAACAATGATGAAATATGTTTGCAGTGAGGTAGGATATGTTGGTTGTGTCATGAGTAATATTACATTAATAAATAACGCGAGAAATAATTTATGCCTTCTATTATTTAACAGAAGTTAATATATCCATCCCTTTTATGAAATTGATATATCCTAAATAAAACCATGACCTTGGTGATCAATAGACATGTTAAATTTCTATAAATTCAATGAAAGAGGTAATCGAGCACATAGGTTCATCACAATATCATGAAACTTGTTCGATTTGAGATATTGTGATTAATACATTATATTAAACAGTAAGCATTCATATGATGTGACATGTCATTTTGACATTATTGTTTTTATCTATGGATTCATTTGCATGGTTCTAGACTCTAACCTTAGACTTTAGGCTGCTATGCCAAATGCCACTGAGAAAGAGAGCCTAGAGGGCCACACACTAGGTGTATCCATAATCCCAGTAAAATAATATATGATTATTTATTACTTAACTTGTTGAATAAATATTATTCTTCTATTATGATTAATTATTTTTCATATATTCTTGATAGCATATAAAAATGTATTTTTTTGTTTCTTAAATATAATATCTTAATATTTATTGGTGAATAATGACGTGATATTTAAACGTTGGGCACAATCGTGAAAGCAACACAGAAAAAAAGAATAAAATAAATATAAACTCACTGGAACATGGAGTTATCCTAGCGACCATGCGCCAAACCCCTCCCCACCCTTATCACAAAAGTTGATCCTAAGGGGAAATAATTAAATGATATTTATTTAATATGTCAATTGAAATTATTCAACGCTTGAAGAATTTTGTGGAGGAATGGAGAACAGAGATTAATGGTCGAGTGAAAAATGATAATATTGAATATTATTTAATTAAATAATATTTAATTATAATTCACAAGATATATGAGTGCCATGAAATAATTATTTTACTATTATTATTTTAAATGAGGTTTTTATAAGATTAAATAATAAAAAAGGCACTTGTGGAGTTGTTTTATTTTAACCCAAGGAATATAAATACCCAATTATATTATTTTCTCATTACCCAATTCTGTTATTTAAAAAGATTCAAGGAGAATCATCTCAAGCCTATATAGATCCCTTCTCTAAGAACACTCCCAAGAAGGCATAAAAATACTTTTCTATATGATCAATGGGAATGCATTAGGTGTGATTCTCGAGGTGATAAAGCAGGACGACACAAGTGAATGAGTCTTTTGTGATATCACCTAGAGACTCCTACATCGACATTAAGAGATACCTAGAACATGTGTGGGTCACCGTTAGTGGAAATTTATATTTGGTTTCTACAACACAATGGTGTTGAAAAGTAGATCTATCCCCATACACATCCACAAAGAAATAATTCCTTAAAAGAAATTGTTTTTCTAATTAAATTAATTATACACAATATATATTGATCCTTCTCTCTAGGGTACGACAAAATTCTTATGTGTGTATTTATTTGATTCAATTCTGTATATCACATCATTCATCATACATATCCCATATTGATCATTGATTATGGAAACAATTATTATTTTGCAGCGGCCATCGCATGCTTCCACTATGACTGGAACCTACATCTATAAAATAGTACATTTGTTTATGATTGATTTCATAGTATCTCTATATTCTCATTATATCATAGGAAGTACTATAAGCTTTCAATAATACATTTAATTGAAGGGAATTACTATAAATATAATTGAAAGAGAAATATCGATGATATTTTGGTAAGCTAAACACATGTATATATCAAACATTATACATGTAAAGGTAATAAAAGTACATACAAAAGTTGGGTCTAGGGAACCAAATTTCAATATTCTCTATAAGTATTGGAAAGATGTTTTGGAGGTCCTATGATTCATTACTGTGAGCTCATTTTCTGGTTGGTGTGTGAACTTGGTTCAGGTGATGAAATATTCAACAAAACATAGCCCTAACATTATCAACCATAAGGTAATCACATATTTACTTCATAGGCTATAGTTTACAAATGTTTCCATACTTGGATTTATGTGTCATATTATTTGATACCATGCTTAATTTTGATCGCATGAGGGTGTGTTTGTGGTCTGTGAGACCCATTATGATGTTTTTTTTCAAGATTAATAATCATTTATCTTATTTACATGTTTGATTGTGATCACATGTTTCCATGTATTATTGATTTATTAGTCATGTAGATATACTATCCACGTATTAACTACATTGAATATGAATATGTTTTACCTTTCTTGTGGTAATTATTTTTTTTGTTCTTTGAATAGGTGGAATTTCAAAAAATATTATCCCTTAGAGTTGGATTGCATTTGATTATAAATGATAGAGATGACAGATCTAAGAATGGGGTGGAGTTATGATGATACCATGTGACTCTATGTACCAAGAAATCCATTTATTTTCATTCAATATATCAGGAAATTATTTTATTCAAATTTTGATTGAATGGAACTCTCTGTATCATTTAGCATGATGGGACATCTGAGTTTCATGTCACATATCGGGTGATCCAATGAGTTTCATGTAATAATCTAGGCACTTGTATGAGTTACATGCCATAAAATTAGAAGGATCACTTGATGATTTTTGTTATAGAACCTCTAAAATAGTTCCTAGATTAGTTACTAATAATATCTTTCTATTATCCATCTAGTGTGGATTCAAAGTAGGTACACCCAGGGGTTTTGTAAAGGATTGGTAAGCACAATACCACTCAATTTTGGATTGTGTGTTTATTCTCATTACAGATTTATTATTATTATTGATTAAACTTGTATTCATGAGAACATTTGTTAAAGGATTCCTTTTTTGTGTCTTTTTGAGTATTGTACTCACACCCTCCTCAGGCATTTGGATGCACTAGTATATTTTATTGTTAGATATATGATAAATTGTAATGTCCCTGTGTTGCATGGTTGAGTAGTGGAGCAAGGAGTTGGATAAGAAAATGGATGAATTTGGAGGTTCCCAAAATTGTCTATTTATTTTATTATTCCCTAAATTATATTATACACTTGATAAAATTTCCAATTTTTGGTGACGATTTATTTATGTACTGTATGCCATTAATTTTATAATTTATTTTGATAAAATTTGTTATTATGTATATGATCATAATTTTTTATTTTTATATGACGTGATACTGAGGGTATATCATCCCCATAGACGGTCTTAGACCCTCAGTAATATTTAGTAGCATCTTGTGTATGGGGAGGCATACATGAGGTCATGTTTCCCTCTAGATCAGAACTGCTGGTTATGAATGGGACAGTAGAAATTTTTATTATAAAAAAAAGTTATAAGAACTTTTAATTTCTGTTTTCTTGATTTCAGGAATGATAAGTAGGTGTCAGGGTGATGGGGTACCTTATAGGGAAAATATAACAATTTCTATCATGCACTATGTAGTTGAACTCGAGGTTACCAGAACAGGGGGAATTGGTATTTCTATTATAGTCGATTAAATTAACCACAGTTGAGGCAGAAGATGTTGATACATGATTTATGATATTTTGGGTATATTCATTCCTCATGAATATGAATGTAGGTTCATATTCCATATATATTCATATTGTTATGCTACATAGTAGTTCTTAAAAAAATAACCCTGACCTTTACTTTCTGTTCATGCTAGATTATTTGATAGTATGATATATCTTTTCTTTTCCATTATGTGTGATATATACTTACTAGAATTTATTTATTGAATTAAATAAGTTATTCTTCTAGTATATATGTGGTTACTATGAATAACATGTAGGGATATAGACTAGGGTCAATGATGTGAGGGTTAAACCTTGGGAGGGGGAGACTCCTTGGGAAATCATTTTGTGATCCCATAGAATGGATATGACTATATTTATTCCTAATGTTCCTTATGTTGTAGAATATTCCACATCACAAGTGTTTGGAACAACCACATGATTTATAGGGTTATCTAGAAAATATTCACACCCCTTCCCTTATGGGGTAGATAGTGGTTCCCTTCCATCCACCACCAAGATAAATTGTCTACTACACTATGTATTTCCATCTCTAGAACCTCTAATCCTTTCAGGGAATGGGTGGACCACTGGATAATGAGGAATGGATATAAAATAATTGAGGTCACCCTCAACCTTATCTAGAATATTTTAGAGAGAAAAGCGAAGCTAAATGGATTAATGATGTGGGACCATGAAGATGTTGGTGTTAGAGTAACATGTTAGGATGGATGACGTGAGGGTCTCACTTATGAGCCCTTCATGGACTTGTTTTTTGTATTTTCATTCACTAAAATTCCAAATATCAATTTCACAAAGAAGATCATGGAGCTATAGTAAGGACCCATGATGGTATCGACATACTTTAGTTTTTTTAATGACCTCAACCACTTTATATTTTGTTTGTCTAGTATGAGGCTCAGAATGTCAGGATGTTCAAGATCACACATTGACCCAACCATAGACATTTGGTCAATATTTTTTATTTAACTTTTTTCTTAGAAGTAAATTATAAGGATTTGATTATCGAAAAGATCATCATAAATGGTAATCTTGTGGGTCTTCACATACCATTCAACACTCAACCTAACAGAAACCCACTACTATAATAAGTACCTCTTATCATGGTAGGAAGAGGAAGAATATGGATGTCCAACAGAGAGAAATTATACAAGTAGTGAAGATTCTAGATTCTTCTTCTCCTTCTAGATTTGTATCATAGTGACTCAACTATGGAATGTTTAAACACTTTTTAGGGTCTTATAAACCCCCTATGTTTAGATCCAATTGTGTGTAAAGACATCACATTTTCAATAGTTATATGATTGAGAATCGAGGATGTGGTTCCATAGAGGTGAAAGAGAAGTTTAATATTTAAACAGGGGATCCATATGGGATTCTAAATTAGAGATTCACGCTATCCATCAACCTCAATGATAGATCTGTAGAGTTTAGAATTTCCATCCATATGCTGTAGATTAGATTCCAAAATATTGTAGTGAGTGTCCATATACCATTCAAGATATGGTTTTGATTATGTCCACCTTATCAACTACCCTATTGGATACTAGTTATTCCCAGTCATTCATTAATGTATAATGTTTTTGGACTTGACCTACTATTCAGGGTATCCCTTGAGTTAGTATCCCTTGATAAACCACTGTTCAAGAAAGTAGACCATATAAAGTGATGTATAGAGTGTCCTATATGGGTCTATAGTTATGGACATATATGGTATTTTATGATAGTGGAGATAGTTACCTTAGACATGATTATAAGTATGGATCGACTGACAATATTTTGATCTCCCATAACCTACTATAGAAGGTATTCTTTATTCACATTGCTAATGGGATAGAATTTAATGATTACCAGAGAGTGGGAACTCAAATAAAGAATATTTTGACCAGATATCAAAAAGATCAGGATGATCACAACATAGTTGTGGGTCATGGATATTTCAGAAGAATCCATAGAAACACCCACATATTTTCCTCTAGTTGTGGATCTATATGAGGATTTCATTCTAGAATACTTTTCAAGAATACCTATTGATAAAGGAGTTGAATTTGAGTTATAACTCATATCAAGTGAAAAAACCATTTCGATAACCCAGTATCATATGTAATTGACCTAGCTAAAAATGTTCAATTTATAGTTATATTACATTGAGTGGAATGAGTTTTTAAGGTCGTTTAATTCATCTTTGGTTCATATTTGTTGTTCTCTAAGAAGGAAGATGGTAGTTTAGGATATTTCACTGATTGAAAAAAGATGAACATGGTAACTGTGGAGAACCAACATCCTTTTCCTATTATTGATGATCTATTTGATCCGTTTTGAGGATCCCTAGGGTTCATTAAGATAAATATTTGGTTGAGGTGTCATTCTTTACGAGTTATAGATGAGGAAATTCAAAAAAAGAAATTTCAGATAAGGTATAGTTCGTAAGAGTATATGGTGATTCCATTCAGTCTAACTAACATGATGACAGTGTTCATAGCCATCGTAAATAAGCATTCTTCCCATATTTTGACTCTTTCCTCATAGTGTTCATTAAAGACATACATATCTATGTACTAAACCTGGAGTAGCAAGATATGCACATTGATATAGTTTTTAGTACACTTCAATACCCTTGAATTTATTCCAATTTGTTGTAGTGTGAGATATACATTCATGTGGGGAAGTACCTAGGACATATACTATCTAAGATCGGTATATTTATGGACCCAAAAATGGTGGAGGTGGTCATTTAATAGAAACATCCTCAAAATGTTTTTCAGATCTATATATTTCATTATTTAGGGGGATATTAATAAAATTTAATCTCGCAATTCTCCTGAATATCAACATTTGTGATGGTGCAGATGAAGAAGGCTACAACGTTCCATTGATTGGAACAATGTGAAGAGGATTTCATTGATTTGAAGGGGAGGGTCATGACTTCTCATGTATTGACACTCCCAAAGCATGGTATTTGTTATGTGTTGTACTAGGATGTATAATTAATTTTCCTAGTATTTTTACTAATGCATGCATATTAGGTGTTATACAATGGGTCACATTTTCTATGAACCAAGGAGTGGAACTATCTTACACATGAATTTGAGCTTGTAGTCAATGTCCATGAAAGGAAGTATTGGAGAAACTATCTCTTTAGAGGGATATATGTAATCCAGATTGAACAAAATAACCTTTTCATTATCTTCACATATATGGATTTAAACCCTTCATATAGGTAGTGGTTTGATTATCTATAGATGTTTTACTTTAGATGGAATATGTACTCGGTAATGATAATGTCTTAGTGGATTCACTTAGTTGTAATACATAGCCCAAGTGGGAGATTTGTGAGCTTCCATCAGAAGGGAAATTTCTCTTGTAGGGTATTATGGAATACTAGAGGCTGGATCTCTAAGTGGATCAATAAGTTATGATTTTTTCTCCCTTAGTAGTAATGTATTCTCTTCTGGGTTTCATATTGGTTAAAAAGAAGTAATAGTCAAAGTATTCATTGAAGGGTGAGGGACTATAAAGAGGTTATCTAATATCTATGTGGTGCATGAGAGGTGATGATGTGATCATTAATCATGGGAGGTTAGTAATCCTGGCTTCTATTAGAGTTTTTTTTGATAAGATACTACTATATATATAGATAAGTAGTATATCTGAGAGTAATGATGTTGTACTATGACTTCACACAATACTTATAGTGGTATATTATGAAAAGATACATTGTTAGTTTCATATCTTAGTCTATTACTTATCCGAGAGTGAATATAAAGTATCCAAAACCTATAAGATTTATTTAGGCACTTACTATTCCCATTTTTCAGTGAGCGTATTTTAGAAATAGATTGTTTATGGGGTTACCAAGGACCCCAAGGAGTCATGATTCACGTTGGGTAATTTTCAATCATATAATTAATGTTTCCTAATTTTTACCAATCAGAGAGACTCACTCAGTTTAGGAGCTAGGAATTTCTATGTTTATGAAATATTATTCCTATATAGAGTTCCCTTTATAATTATTTGGAAAATAGATGTGTGTTTCACATCATTATTTTTGCAGGGCTTGCAAAAAACCATTACGGACTCAGATAAGAGTGAGTGGTACATTCCATCCTCATAAAAATAGATTTTTCAAGTAGATTATATGCATATAATAGGATATTATTTGATCTTACGTACATGGTGTGACTGGAGTGTGGGATGATATACTGACCTTGGATGTGTTCACATAAAAAATATATACAATGTTTTGATTAAGATGGAACCTTATGAGGGAATTAATGGTATTCAATATCACCAACTTCTCTATTGGTATGAGGTGGGTGAGGTGGCAGTCGTTAGACCCATCATTGTTTAGGAGACCATCGATAGAGTATAGCTTATTCTTAAGAGGTTGATGACATCTTCAATATGGGAAATATCTTATGCTGACTAGAGGAGGATAAATTTATATTTCACTATGGCTAATGGATTATTGTTAAGAGTTACTCATAATTTATGGAAGAGATTTTTGAGGAAGAAGTTAAAAAATAAACCAAATTCATGGAACACTTTGAGAAAATAGAGTATATAGGGGCAGTGACACATCGTCTGCACCTTTCTTCACACTATATTTGTATGAATGATGTGTTTCATGGGTAACATGTTTCGAGGTATATATTTTACACCAAATTTATTATTTTTTAGAGGATATTTAGATGGAGGCTGATGTATCTTATGGGGAGTATACTATTCTGATTATATACAATGGTGATAAAACCCTTTGGGGGATGATAATGACATTATTTCAAATTTGGCGGAATCTTGGATTAACCTAGGGAGAGTTGGGAGAGAGAGGAAGATATTCTAGCTTAGTGGCATGAGTTGTTAAAAAAATATACATTTTTTATGCTTCTCAATGACAAGAATTATGTAGATGGATAAAATTGAAAGCCTCGATTTCCTCTTGTTTTATGTCATGAATATTTATTTTAGTATAAGAAAATTTTGGAAAAACTTTTATGACATAATTAATTATTACACCATAAATATTACACCCTAATATACATATGTTCAGAGAAATCTTTTTAGACCATAAGAATCAGGACACAACCAGTCCAATATTATAATATCTCTTTCATTTACTATTACTACGACTAAAAGTTATATATATCAAGGGAATTTTCATAGGGATTTATAGCAACATATTTAGTATTAATTCAAGGAAAACCATTTCATGAAATGTGGGAGGGGTATTATTATTCCTTGATAGGAGTGAAACCCTGGTCATACAAATCATATACTTGTACACACTCATCATTAGACATCGCATGGAATGGGAGACAGAAATCAATACAGAAAAAACTCTATGGAACAATCCACTATTTTATCACAATATAAGAACACATATATTTTTGTTTAAACCTCATGAGACTTCTCGCAATGTTTTTCTGTCCTTACGGTACACCGTGGAAGATGAACCATAAAAATGCTGGGAGAACCTACCCTGAGGAGGATGTACTATAATATTTTTACATCTAATGATTTTCAAACATCATAATGAGTGTGAGTATGGAGTTACACTATAAAACACCATCTTATTTTTTAAATTGTGTGATCTATAATCTATTCTTTAATCCATTCACTTACAATATAAAAGATCCACCCCCTTAGTTTTCAATAAATATTTATTTGACTATGGGTAATTGTTGATCTACAGTTTAGGCTTATTTCTCATAATATTTCTATAAATTCATTTATGTGTTTGTTTTTCTAGTAATAGGATTCATTGGAATGTGTTCATATTATGTTTGGTGTGTGGGTGCGGTTTTAGTGAAGGAATATTCTATGAAACATAGTTCTATAATTGAAAACCGTGAAGAAAGAAATTCATCACCTATTGTGATGTCGTTTATATATATATATATATATATATCCATACTTGGTTCTATGTGTTTCTTTATTTTATAATGTGAATTATTGCGATCACATGTAGGTGTGTATGTGGTCCATGAGACCCATTGTGATGTTTTTTCCATGAGTGATACTAGTGTAGCTTATTTCTATGTTCTATTAGGATCAAATCTGGCCTTGTGTTTCTCATTTAATACTTATGTGGATATAATTTCCATTAATTCTCATAATGTTATATTTTCATGTGTTAATTTTCATGGGGGTATTGTGTTTGGTGCTCAGAACAGGTGGACCTCCATGACATTTTTATCCCTTAGAGGGGGAGTGTGCTTGACTAGAGAATATTGTGACGACTGACCAAAGAATTGGACAGAGATACAATGATCCCATAGGAATCTATGTATTTGGAACACCCATGAATTTCATGTAATATATCAATCACTCCATTGCGTTTCATTTAATAATATTGGAACATCGAGTAGCATGCAACATGATAGGCACTCTGAGTTACATGCCGCATATTGGGCACTTCTATGAGTTTCATTCCAAATACATGAAACTATTGTGAGATGTATGTCACACACTAGGTAGGTTTACATGAGGATTTGAGTGATTGAAACTATATCCTAGTTGATTTATAGGTCACTACTGAAATATTTCAATTATCCTTTTGGCATAGTGCTGAAGACAGTACGCCAAGGATTTTGTGAAATCTTGGAGAGCACAAAACCACTCTGTTTTGGGTTGTTTGCTTATTAGAAGTAGACATTTATTTTTATCATTTCATACACTTGTATACTTTAGAACATTAGGTTGCAGATGAATTGGTTTTGTATTACTGAGTCGTGTACTCTCACCCAACTCAGGCATTTTGATGTGCGTTTGGATTTCCTAGTGAGAGATTTTGAAAAGGGTTATAGCCTTATGGTGTATGATTTAAAATTGGATAATGGAATTGGAGTGGTATTGGAATGATTCTAAATCACCCATCCTTCATTTATTCTTTTGTTTGTTTACAATCTACTTCTCTACTCAAGATAGGTATGACACTTTGGGGAGATTATTTATTTATGACTTGTATTATATTTATTTTAAACTTATTTTGTTTTTTTACTTTGGTTGTTTATTATATTCTCATCACCTATGTTATAGTTCTATGACATGATATTGAGGGTATAGTCTCCCCATGGATGTAATTATAACCTCACTTCTAGTAAGAATCATATTTTATATGGAGAGGCCCACATGAGGTCACACAACACTTTGGCACAAACTTAGTGATTCAGGTTAGGACAATACAAAATGTTTTTAGTGATTTTATAAAGTTGAAATACCTAGTAAGAAGACATGGTTGTTGGATGTTGAAATGACTCCAATAAAGTATGTTAGTGAGTATAATAGATGTTAATTTAAGAATTTATTCTAGAATAGAGGATTCAAGATAGGGAGGAAAATAGATGAGGAACAATAATAGAATAGTGTAATGGAGAGGTTCCATTAGAATTTGAAAGTTACGAAAATATGTGTGAGTGTAAACACTAGAATGTCCCAGAAAATTTGGGAAGAAGAAATTAAGACAACTATATATCTAGATAATATAATTCCAGCCACCAATGTGGGGTAAAATTTACCAAACTAAATATATTCCTCTTAGATACTATATTTTTTCACCTTAAACTCATAAAACGTATCAAATACACCCTTATTTATTCTTAGGATAAAGACAATATGGAGGAAAAATATAATGTCTATTTTATTATAATATATAGGAATGAATACTTTAGCTCTAAATTATGGGATGAAGATACGTTTTATATCATTATATATCAAAAAATATCAATTAATGATATGATTTCATATAAATATAGAAACATACCTGAAGAAGAAGTTGAATGAAATAACATAACTATGGAAGTACAAGTAGAAAAAAATCACAATTTTAAAAAATATGGTATTTCCATATCATAACACTAGAATTCTTGAACTATGACGGGATGATGATGTGTTAGAATGATCAAGAAATACTAAAGAAAATGTAAAATCTCCAAAATTTGAGAAATATGTATTTGGGGCCCAAAAAAAACTATAAGAGAGGAAATATTCTCATTCGGAGTTTAGAAGATATTATGAAGAGAGAAATCTAGTGTATAGGTATCAGGTAGAAATTAATTTCATAATTATTATAGATAAAGTGGTACCCGAATGTTTGGAAGAGGTAAAAAAACTAAGTGGCATGAAATAATGGGATCAATCGATTAATTCATTAAAGGTTAATGAAACCTATGATCTAGAAAAAAGTGGAATTAATTTAAAACTAATGAAAAAAATTATACTTCTATTTGAATGAAAAAGAACGATAGAAGTAAATCTGTGTATCCATTTTTATATCAACATTTCTATTTTGTTAACCGCATATCTATTTTTAGAAACTCATTTTCCATCTCTATTTATAAAATATAATTTTTTAAATATCATCAAATTATATGACATTTTGATAGATAATAATATTATATACATTTTACTAGAATAAATAAACTTATGAATCAATATCAAATATAAATGAAACTAGGTTATGAGTCATTCATTGTTTTCAGACTAATTTATACAGTTTTCAAAACTAGTTTCTTACTATTTTTAATCATAACTTGAGTTATAGGAATATAAGTAAGGTGATTATTTACTTCTTAGAGTGATAATGAACTAATAAAAATATAAATCAAGTTGACCTAGATCCGATTGTGGAATTTATTATTTCTGTTTTATATATAAAATTAGATAATTCAATCTATTTACAAATTTCATAAATTCTTATATGTGAATCTCTTATGCTTCTTACGATATATGAATAATTCCATCCTTTTTTATGTGAATCACAAAAAAATTCTATTATCTTTTTTAAAAATGCCAATGAAAAAATTCACATATGTGAAATTTCCTATGTGGTTTAATGAAATCTATATAGGTTGTTCTAAACTTGATAAATTATATATATATTTTACTTTATATTTCATATTTAAATTTTCAAAATGTTCATTAAAAGTATTAAAATTTTTATAATGAGTTTGTAAATTCAAATTAGTTTTTTAGACATTATGAGCTGTGTTTCCCATTGGTTTAAAGATGTTTTTACGAAGTTCCATGTGCGTTATTTCATTACGCATGATATTTATAGCTAAAATGAAACAAAAATATATAAATTTATGTTGTTTTCTCAATTCTATTGTTTATAAATTAATATTAAACTATTTTATCCTCATTAACGTATTTAATTGTCATTAATTAATTATTATTAATTTTATATTTTCTATGAATGTTTTCCCCTTGTTTTAATTTGAATAATTTTGAATTTTGTATTTTCAATTCCAAAATAATATTTTCTTGGGATCTTAAACTAAAATATTTTAATTTAATGTGTATAATGATATATATATTTTTAATTAGACTTCATTATTATAAATTATTCTCATGAGTTGATTGATACACCACCAGAATAAGTTTTACCATCTATTCAAAAATCTAGTTTTATGATTTCATAAAATTTATTTCTGTAACAAATATTAATGATGGTGATATTATTATTTTATAAAATGGCATATTTATTTTATTCCATGTTGGTGTGAATGTAATATAACAGTCATTTAATACTACTTTTATGAGAGCTTTCGTTTTTTCAGGTTTTACTGTGATAATAGAGTGTTGGTGTTGATACTATGAAGTGGTGTACATTATGGATATGATAAATATTTCTCACTTCTATTGTAAAATATATCCATGGATGATTAAAAACATATATAACTTATTATACACGCTATAAGAATAATCATGTTCATTAGGAAAGAAAGAACCAATACATATATTTTGTTATTCCTCTATCTATTTCTCTTTTTTTCTTGAGTCAGTAATACTTCTACACCTCTCTCACATTACACCACTTATTGTTTAGGACTCTACATTGAAAATAATTTTCAATTTTTTGGTTGTTACTCCCAGATTCTAATGTCAATAAAATTCTATTTATGACTCCTTGTATCTAATTTTAAGTCTATAATATGGATGTTAATCCACATAAAAAATCTATATATATATTTGGGTAATAATTCCACTTTAAAAAGGTTGTTTGTAACTGGGTTATGAGACCTCTTAAGAAATTAGTACAGTGCACAATGTATTTATTTCTAGGTATAGATTTAAAGAACTAGACTAGGTCCACTTTATACAAAACTAGTTAAAAAAATACCAATGTTATTTATTTTTTTCCACTGATAATTATATTTGTTAACCATAATTGATAATTAAATTGGATAACTAATCATTCTCCTTAAATTCTTTAGTCCGGTTTATTCATCCCCATTCTAGGGCATTTTTTTTCCCAATATCCAACATCATAAAATCATAGTAGTTTATAATACATGAATCATAAAGGAATTAATGAATATAAGCCCTGAGAGATCAACATTGGAATAATGGAATGAATAATGGAATTGACATAAGCATTGAAAATATTATGTGAAGGGTACCCACTAAGAAATTTTTAATATGTTAAGCTTGGGATAACAACTAATGTATATTCTTCGGTCTTTGGATAACCTCCCATGTACCCCATTTTTTGGGATAAGGAAAACCTCCATTGTAACCTCTATTTTGTGTGTTTGGGATAACCTCTAATGTACCCCCTTTTCCTTGGATTTTGTATAAACTGTTGTGCCCACATTGAGCTCATAGAACATTGATCATTACCTTAAACATTATAAGGTTTTATACTTCTTGGACCTATATGATTGAAATAGTAAATGTATATTCTCAATTATATGAGGGGGGGGGGGGGCTTGAATTTTATGTTTACAAACTATCACTTATAAAAGTAATGGAAATTTTGTTTAAGAAAGATAAGTAAGATATATTCACAAACCATATTTAGTTATTAAATATGAAAAAAACCTGCTCAAGGTCTAAAAATATGAATCTAGAAAGGAAAATTAAGATCAGTTTTTTTTAGATAAAGATTATACCTTATTGTATAAATAATTGTTGAAAGTAAATGTACAATAATGTATTATAATGTTATACTTTTTTTCATTAACAAAATATAATGGAAATAAAACGTGAAATAAAAATGATGTAAAAAAGTAGGAAATATTTTAACCTGTAAAGTAGGCTATTCAACGACCTTGGATTATGGTCCCTTTATTTATATATTCAATAAAGTCTATCATACCCACACTAGGGTAATCCCTCGATAAAAATATTGGAGTCTGTCTTGATATCCTCACAAGACCTCTAATGTTAATGTAGTCAGAACCTCTGTCTTCCCATGCTTAGAAGCCCTTGATTGTACTCAGTAATAATCGGCGTTTCACAAAGCAAGCTAAATAATATGTTCACGGTCGAATAATATGTTCATAAAACACAGAAGGTATTATATTATTTCTCTCTCTATAAATTACCTCACTACATATAATATCAAGGATCCTGGATCGATTTCAAAGACAACGATCTCATTCGAATGAGATCCTATTTATAATAAATACTTCAATGGTCGTCTCTCTCCTATAACGATTATATAGTTTTTGAATCTTAGAGGGACATGTTCACATTTCACTCAACCAACGGTTCTTTAGAATCAAATATCCCGACATCGTTTTATATAAGAAAATTTTGGGAAGAGTTATAATGCTTAACCATCAAAAAAATGTGAATAAAATAAAGTAACATAACCAAAACTAAATAATACGAATCTAGGGAGAAATAGGATTCAATGTCTAAATAAATAAACCAAAAAATTATTGAATCATGGATATTTGGATTCTGTTTTCTCAATGAATTAGAAGTCTGAATTCTTTAGATTTTGTAGTCTGAATTATGAGGACTTCAGATTATGAATTATGAGGAATTCAGAGTATTAATTCTAATGAATTTGGAGCCTTAATTCTATGGAATTCAGAGTCTCAATTCGGGGGAATTCAGAGTCTAAATTTGGAGAAATTCAGAGTCTATATTTTAGAGAATTTTGAGTCTGAATTTCAGATAATTAGGATTATGAATTCTAGATAATTTAGAGTACAAAATTATGAATGACTCAATATCAAAGATTCCGAGGTTTAAGATAACGATCTGAATTTTTTACTTAGTAAAAAAATAGACTTTCATATGAGAAGTCATTAAAATAAGGCATTGAAAAACAAGGTATAAATAAAACTTTTCATAGAAAAAGAAAATTTTCTATTAGAAAATAATTCATATTTAAATATAATTTTCCTTAAGAAAATGTGTTAGTGATTTTCAATAACATATGAATGGAAAATTCATAAGGAAACCTTATGGAGTCAACAATATCTCCCTTTTTGTAATGCACAAACAACCTTTTGAAAACAAATATAATGAATAAGTATTTTTCTTTTTGAACTATAAAACAAATACTAATATCTCTTTAGTTATGAATTATTATGAATAAAAATAACCCCAATTAGGTTTCTAAATCCCTAAGGATCATATTCTTTCTTTTCTTAGAGAAGATATTCTTGTTTTCAAAGACTACATCTTACTTAATATCACCCTTTGTTAGGGAATTATCTTCTTTATACTTAGTATTATTTTGATAATTATTTTATGCACCTTTGTGACATTCAAAATGAAATATAGGGATTGAAAAAAGTAATTTTACCTGAATGGTTATTGATAAACAAGATCGAACAACTAAATGATAAAATTTTCATTATGATAGGAAAAATATTATTATAGTGTAAAGATAAAAAAAATTAAATTGAAAGGAAAAAATCATTCATCCTTATTTTCTTTTGGCATGATCTTTATTTGGGAATCCAATAACTTATTGATCTCTTTGAAATCTTCCTCAAACCTCTTGATAAACTGATTTAGATCGCGATTCTTATTGTCCAATTCCTTGATCTTTTCTTCTTGAGACTTCAGAATTTCTGTCTAAGACTTCACTTCATCTTCTTGCATATAAAACTTTTCTAGAAAAAAAATTCTCTTATCTCCATTTATATCTTTAAATTCAATTCACCCAAATTTTACATCCCATTCCAATCATTATCCTATTGCTTCTGGGATAATAGCTCAAGATTAATATTTTCTGAAAAATTGATGAAGGATTTTTTATTATATCTTCTAAATTATAAAAAGAATAATTTACTAAATCATTGAATTCACAAACAGTTATCATGTATTTAATCAATCTATTATACCATTTTTTACATCCTTAAATTATCTCTTATGAGAATCATAACGAATATGAATAGTTTCGAAATCTACCTCATGCTTGATAAACATTTCCATGAGAATGCTTATGGATTCTAACTTCTTATTGACAGAATGTTGAAGCAAGCATCATATAAAAAAAATACTATGGATGAAATATATTATGTTTGCTAACTTCACCAGAGACTGATAAACTAAATCTTGACCCATCGATGAAGAAGATTCTTAATCCAACTCCCTTGCTAGAGATGATACTTTTTCCAGCTATTCAGCTTTTATCTTGGATGATCCACTAACATATTTCTTGGATTTTAAAATAATATCCTTCTTTGGCTTACCCAGAACCACCTTTTTTACTTTATCAACATTGGAAAAAACATTTTCATACCTTGGATACTCATTCTCACTATCAATGAGTTGAAAAATCTTATCTTCATCAACCTCCTCTTTATCAGCACTTTCCTTAGAATCATTAGTTTGGATAAAATCATGGTTGGTACTCTCATCTTCAGTTACTTTATCAACCTCATTCTATCAATCATAATATTTTCCCTGAGAAATAATTTTGGATGACTCAACTTGGGATGATTGGATAGATATCTTATCTAAAGGTCTCTTCTTCTCATTGTATTCTTCCACTTGCTTAAATCCCATCATCACTTTCACCTTCTTCCTCTTCATTTTTTTCTAGTTCATAAAATTTCTTTAATTATATATTCTTCAAAAATAGGTTCTAGAAATAGAATTTTAATTACTTATGATTATAAAGGAACTGTTTCTTAGAGAAAAGGTTTCGGTACCTGAATTTGTTTAGATTCGTTCTCTGTATCTTTGAATAAGAGTTGGATAATTTCCTATTCTTACATTTTCTTCTTCAGATCCTTCTCTTTTTCTTTCCATTAATGTTCTTAAGAAGGTTTGAATTTCAAGGCCTTTTCCTCATAAGGATATAACCCAAATCATGGATCTCCCTCATTCTTATTCTTATTCTTCTCCCTCCACTTTGCTTTTACTTCATTAGAGAATGTTTTTTTCATTTTTGGCTTTGTTGGAGCTGATTGAGTTTCCAGAGCTGTAGATTTTTCTTTAGTTTCTAGTTCCATCTCTTTTATCTTGTTATGAGATTTCATATAAGTTATCCTACATTTACTTTCATGACTAAATCCTCAAATTCACTTAAGTAAAGATCATAAAATTCACCTGATTTGGAACTGAATCCAACATTCATTCTCCTTAAAGTGTCACCACTCAGCAACAAAATCCTTAAGGCTTAGGGTTTAGAACTGGAGTTAATTTTAAATGATTCTAAATAAATAACTATTTTCTTAGACAATATCACCAGATACAAAATTATCTGATACTTGAGAGTCCTATTCATAATGTTATTTGTTTTTAGGAGGATATACCTCACCAGGTTTACCTTTCTAGGGTAATAAAAAAAGTCCAATATAATGATATCACTTTTCTTTAAGGACTCATTGTGTTCTTTTCTTGGAATAAAAAAACCTTGTTCCCATAATTATAACATACTGATGTTTGTTGAAAGATGCTTTATTTTTGGTGATTTTATCCCCTTGAGTCCAAGACAATAGATTTCATTTTTTTCTTGAAGCATCCTGAATTATTAGACAAATCGGGAGAGAAAACGATTGCCTCACCCACATAATGAATCCATGTATATTTACTTTTATATTGTAAGATTGAGAATATGTTTTCCCATTTATCTTAAACGAACAATTTTCCCTTCCCCTTCATCATAAAAACTGATTGTATGGAAATACGCTTTGAGATGGTCAAGTTAAACAAGATCCTAACTCTTTGTGTTAACAACACAAAAAAATATCCAATCCATTCTGTTTGATATTCTTTGTAATGAACAAATTATACATAGAAAAGAAATTTATGTTTTACAACCTTTCCCTATAGATTTTCAAATCTGTGATTTACTTGTTCGAAGACATCTGATTCTATGGGGAATCTTTAATAGACATATGGAACATAAGAAAACGTGGAAACCTGAAAAAACTTGTTTGAAGAGGATCAGAGCATTGGTGCACAAATACTTGGGAAAATAATGTGGGGTAAGGATAAAGGGGGCCTTAATATAGTTTTCTAGGTGATGGTTCGAAATACTAATTTTATCCAAAATTCTAAAAAAGAATAATTTGATCTGATAGTTTAGCTTAATGCCAAAGAAGGATTTGATAGTTTCTGATCTTTTGAGGTTTTAAGGAAAAATCAGTTTAAAGGAATGTGAATTCGACAGTGTTTTCTTAAATCAAGATAAAAACACCATCAAGTAATAATTTAAGTAAAAAAACATACCTTTATGATTTCTTAGAAAGAATTGTCTTATATGAAAAGGTTCTTCTTATATTATAGATATTTTTATAACGTAATGAGAATTTTTGATTTCAGTGTTTTGGGTTTGGAACAAAATTTGGTTAACAAAGAAAAAACTTGAATTCAGAAAAATTTGATTAACAACGAAAAATATTAGATTCTAAGAAACATGATTAATAATGAAAAATTTTATTGAGAAAGAAATATTTTGGGTTCCAAAGAAAATTAATAAAAATGAAAATTTTTTGGTTCTGAAAAATTTTATTAAGAAAGAAAAATTTTGTGTAAAAAATTGATAAATAAATAATTTTTTTTGGAAATAAATAAATCTATTCCACTGATGATAAAGTGTTTTTAATGTAATGAGATAAGTTTAAACAAAAAGTTAATATGAAATATTACAATAAAATTATCATTCATATTTTTTTTTAATATACTCAAATCTATAAGAGGGAAAATATTTTGTAAAAATATCAGCAAGTTGATCTTTCATTCCGATAAATTGAATAATGATATCTTCTTTCAGTGTGTGATCTCTAAGAAAGTGATACCTAATATATATGCGTTTTTCATGAGAGTGATGTTTAATGTATTGGATTAGGTAAATGGAACTTGTATTATCAGACACAATTTTTTTTTGGAAAAACTCATGCCATAGTTTATGTGTGTGTGTTGCATCCACAACAGATGATCAATTCAAATTCCAGCTACTACATATTCATCTTCAGTAGTGTAAAGTGATACTGAGTGTTTCTTAAAGAATAAAAAAGAAACTAATGAATCTCCAATGAAATACATGTTCTGAATGTACTTGGTCTATCAATTCTACATCCACCAAAACAAACATCTGAAAAACGTTTTAAAACAAAATCATTTCTAGAAGAATAAAAAAGTCAAAAATTGATGGTTCACACTAAATAACGAAAACTTATTTTCACTGTATTTAAATGATATTCCATTGGATTATATTTATATATTCACATAATCATACTGAAAAAATTATGTTTGGATGACTAGTTGTTTAGTATAAAAAACATCATATCATGCCTCTAAAATATTTTTTATCTATTTATTTCCAAGCATCATCAAGATCAACATAATTTGAGGTACCAATTGGAGTATTTATAGTTTTAGTATTGTTAATCCATAATTCTTAAGAAGATATTTAATATACTAATGTTGAGATATATATGTCTCTTCTGGTTATTGAGAAATTTAAAAACCAACGAAAAATGCTTACTCACCCATCATACTCATTTCAAACTCTGATATCATGATATTCAAAAATGATTCAGTTAAAGATTGCAGAGTTGGTCAGAATATATTTCCATCAACATAATTTTAACAATAAAAAAGTTCATTTATTATTCTTTATAAAAAGAGTTGGATCATCAGTTCCCTTAACATAATTTATTTGTAGCAAAAATCATGTAAGTCTTTCATACAAGGCTCTAGGGTCTTATTTTAGTCCGTATAATGATTTGGTAATTTTGAAAACATGTTCAGGATGATTTGGGACATCATATCTAGGGGTTTCTTCAACATAAACTTCCTCTAGAACATATTAGTTATGGAAAGAGAATTTTAGATACATTTTCATTTTCTTAAAATTATATAATGATACCAAGGCTTGGAAAATAGGAATAGATTCAAGTCTAGCTTCTATAACATATGTTTCTTTATAGACATTTCCTTCTTGTTGATTATTTCATTTAGAAAAAAATCTAGCATTATTTCTTACTATAATCAAATTATCATTACATTTATTTACAAATTAATATTTTACAAAAATAAACAATGTTTCTTGAAGTCTTTCAACTAATGTCCATACTTTTTCCCTTTCGAATTCATTTATCTCATCTTGCATGGATTCCATCTAATCATCATCACCTGAAGCTTCATCATTGATTTTTGGTTCTAATTGGGAATGGAATTCTAGATGTTCTACATCATATCTTAATGAAAATATAGTCTTTATATGTTGATCTACAAAACCAATGATACTATCACTGGGATTATTTTTAAGAAACAACTGATTTTGGTTTTGTAAAACATGTTTATCAACAGATGGTAGAAAATATTCTGGGGTAAATACATCAAGATCATTATCATTTGTATTTTATTTATAATAAGAATCTATCAAAGGTTCATAATCAATTTTTTAAAAATCAACTGAGGATGTAAGTTGGGTTTTATAAAAAGAAATGGCTCGGTTTCATCAGATTTAACATGCACTATTTCTTCAATAAAACAAGTATTTTTGTTAAAAACATTATAACCCATAAAAGTAATAGAATAGACTAATAAAATTACTTCAGTGGATTTGGGTGTGAATTTATGTAAGTTATATTTAGTATTCAGAATAAATAATTTGCATCGAAATACTTTGAAGTAATAATGTATAGTTTTTCGACCAATCCACAATTCATAAGGTGTTTAATTAAGAAAGGTATGATTAAAAACTGATTTAAATTGTAACAAGTAGTATTAAAAACTTCAACCCAAAAGTGTTTAGAAATAGAATATTCACTTAACAAGGTTATAGATAATTGTAGAAGATTTCAATTTCTTCTTTCAACAACACCACTATATTGAGGAGATTATGTGGATAAAAAGTTATGAGTATCACCCTTTTTAATACAAAAATATTTAAAATCTTGATTTTGAAATTATCCATGATAATCATTATAAATAGTTTCCAATGGATGGTTTTTCTCATTTTTATCTCGGGCATTGAAATTTTTAAAATAAGAAAAGGCTTCAGGTTTCATTGTAAGATAATAGACACATATAAATATAGTTTAATCATTAACCAGAAAAAAATACATAGTATTTTATTCTAATTCTTCAAATTTGTATAGGACTAAAAAGATCCATGTTCAATAACTATAATGAATCATATGTGCAGACTTCACCTATTTGTTTAAAACATAACTTATGTTTCATTCTAAATTTACCAGGATCACAAACTTTTGGAGAATCAAACCTACGCTCCAGTAGATCCTTAACTATTCTAGTATTTGAGAGTTTTTAAATGTTCCTAAGAATAATGTGTCCTAGTCTTCCATTCCATAACCAAGATTTATCTTCTATTGCACTATATCGAGGTAGGTCTTAGATGATAAGGTCTACTATGTTTAGTTTATAAACATTCTAATTCCTATGGGTAGAAAGAATAAACGATTCATTAAAATTTTGTTCTATGAATTTATCATTCCAAAAATTCACAAGGAAACCTTATTAACATAATTAGATTATTATATGGAGGTATTACATAATACTCTTAAATAATAAAACATTTTAAATCAATGTTTTTCCAAGAAGAACAGTGTTACATATACCAACAATTTCACACTGAGAATTATCTCTAAAACTTACTTTTCCTCCTTTAATCAGGAAGATATTTTCAATGATGTTTTTGTAACCATTAATGTTTTTGAAACATCCAATATCCACATAACATGTATTTTTGTTGGTACCTTCTTTATTTTCATGAAAATAAAAGAGTTAGACTTTAGAAATCCAAGCATTCATGGATCTAAATTTGGAGAAAATAAAATCTTAATAATCCACACTTTCTTTGAAAAACAGGCATGATACAATCCTAAGAATTTAATTTTATTTAAGGAACAATTTCTTTCCCTATTTCCACCACATTGATACTTAGTGAAAAAGGGATAACTTTGGTAAATAAAAACAATTTTAACTAAAAACAGGGTTTGAGTGACTATAGAAAATTCATAAAAAAATCCTTAGAGGGTGAATTTGAGAATACATTTAACCAAATTAATTCCATACCAAAGTAATATTTGAAAAATGTTTTTTTAATGATAAATTTCCAGATTTTATTCTAGTGAATAAATTCATATCCTCAATGTCACCAGTTTTTGAGCATGAGTTATTCTCTAAAATATTTTTCTTAGAAATAACATTTTCAAGACCCCTAAAAAGTTTATCCTTCTCAAAATTAAATTACTTAAGCATTTTAGAAACACTTTCAAAATAAAATGTTATCTGATCAACATCCTCATAAATATATGATACTTTATTTATTAAAATATATATTAATTAATTTCCTTTCTCTAATTTTTTTTATCATTCTATTCTCATTATCAAGTTGTTTAGAAAAACAAGAATATTTTCCCAAAAAACGGTAATGTATTATCTTCTTAATGAAGAAGATTTATCATTGGAAGATTCGTAATATTCTTTATTATGAAAATTAGAATTTAATTAAATATTGGTTATGTATTCAGCATTGTGTACCATATCCAAAAGACAACGATTTTAATTGGGTACTCAGGCTATAAAAAGAATATTTTTCTAACCGGATGATTAAAATATTAAGGATTTATCAGAAGCATTACCCCCACTTTCACTATAGGTATCATTTGATTTTAGGACTTTCATAGCCTTTGATTTGTAATACTTTTTTCTGTTTCTGTAAGAATTATTTTCCTTCATATATTTTGTCTCAATCATGGAATAATCGGGTCTGATCTATCCATACCTTTTTTAATTTAAAATAGGTTGCCTAGGAATTATTCTTGTCCATTCTATCTTTATTCATATATCAATACAAAAAATCATTCTTTCCAACAATCTTGTTCATCATTTGATAAATATTGGATAATTCATTCTAAGATTGATCAATATCACTTGATTCGGATATAAGAACACCATTATTAACTTTGGATCTAGTTAAAAATTCTATATTCTTGAAATTATATTTAGTAATGAATGATACACTTATATTATAATCCTTATTTTTGTAAAAATCATCATATCTCTTCATTCTTGTTTCATGTTGAAAAAGAGTTCAAAATAATTAATAGAGAGTAATGTTGGATACTTTTTTATTCTCATTAATAGCTATCCTTTTTTATTCCCAATTAATGGTAATGATGTCAATTATCTTATCAAATAGAACTTAATTATCATGACCTTTCTCTCCTATAGATTGAAGATATTTGAAAATGGTCATAAATATATGTTGTACTTTGGAAACAGGTTCTCAATAAGAAAATAAGAATACATGATATTCAGCTCTTAACATAGCCCTTCTAGTTTCTATCACTTTAGAAGTCCAAAAATGTATACCTTCACATTTCATAAAAATTATTTTGGCATCTTCACAAGAACATATTAGACAAATTAAATTCCTAGTCATAGAACAAAAAAAAGTACTGAGTACCCTATAATTTAGTTAATATTCATGTTTCTATTTATTGGTGAAGGTTCTTACATCCATGTTTGGAATTTTGTAATCCCTAGAGAACATAAAAAACGTTTTCTACTTTGGTATTGATAATAAAATTCTTCATCCTATCTCTCTTGTACTCATAATCATTACCATCAAAGATTGGAGGTCTAGTGGGAATAAGGTTCTCACTGCAACAAATATTCATACCTCCCATTTTATGATAAAATACTATATCCTATGATTTTTAATAGTAAAAGTTAAAAAAACATTAATAAAAACATGAATAAGAAGAGAAAAAAAACTTGATCAAGAAGAATTATTTGTCAGCATATTTATTTCATAGAAAATCCTCAGATACCAATTGACGGATCAAAATAGTATACGTAAATTCTCAGTTAAAAGATGGGGTGAATTGTAGGTTAAAAAACAATCAATTTTAACCATACATAAAACAATGTCTAACAAAGTTATACAAGGTAAATTCAAAAACCATATTTTGTTTTGAACTATGATGAAATCCTCCTTAGGCTTTGGAAATATGAATCCGGAAATGAATCTTTAGATTAGTTTAATTAGAGAAATAATCTACCTCAAATCATATAAAATTATATTTAATAGAGTATGTTAATGTACAAGAAAGTATAAGAATGTAATAATTTTTTTATTTGACAAAATACAATGGAAATAAAACTTGAAACAAAAATCAAGTAAACATGTAAAAAATGTTTTAACCCAAATAGTAGGGTTTCCAACAACCTGGTATTATGGTCCCTTGATTCATAATATCATGAAAGTCTGTCTTACCCACACCAGGGTTATCAATCAATAAGAATATCATAGTCTATATTTATATTCTCATATGACCTTGAACATTAAGGTATTCATCCCCACTATCTTCTAATTCCCGAAATCCAATGATTATACTATGGAACAATTGGATTCACACAATGTAAGCAGATCAAGATGTTCATGGTTGAATAGGATTTTCATAAAACACACAAGTCATGATAGAATTTCTCTCTCTAAAAATCACATCACAACATGTAATATCTTGGATATTGAAATGATTCCATAGATAATGAGTTCATTCGAATGGGAAAATATTTATAGGAAAAGAAATAATGGTCGGCTCCCTCCTCCAACAATCATATTTTTCCATGAATCTCGGTGGGACCATTACAAAAGTCACTCAACCAATGGTTAGATAGAAACAAATATAATGACATCATATTATATAGGAAAAACATTGGATTCATTATCATGATTATGGAACAATAATATGTAAGGAAAACTAAGTATCTAAAAACAGAATAATAGTAATATAGGGAAACATAGAATTCTTAGTATAAAAATATTGTCAATTGGATTCTAAATGAATAGATATTTGGATTCTATTTTTCAATGAATTCAGAGTCTAAATTATATTGATTTTCAACTCTAAATTATAAAAAATTTAGCATCTAAATTCTGAGGATTTAGAGTCTGAATTATTGAGAATTCAGATTAAGAATTCTGAGGATATCAGAGTATGAATTTTGAGGAATTCATAGTCTTAATTATATAAAATTCTGTGTCTAAATTCTGTAGAATTCAGAATATAAATTATGAGGAATTCGGAGTCTAAATTTCAATGAATCCAGAGTCTAAATTTCAGAAAATTCTGGTTCTAAATTTCAAAGAAGCTGGAGTATGAAATTTAGAGAATTCAGAGTCTAGATTTTTGAGAATTCAAAGTTTGAAATTCAGAGAATTTATATTCTATATTTTAGAGAATTAAGGTTCTGAAATTCAGAAATACATGAGATCCACAATTCTGAATATTTAGATAAAGATTCGGTTTTTTGTCTTAGTAAAAAAATACACTATTTTATGATAATTCTCTGAATAAGGAAGTTAAAAACAATGTAATGATAGAACCTTTTTCAGAGAAAGTAAATTATCTATATGAAAATAATTCTTAAGCAAATATAATTTTCCTTAAGAAAATGTGTTGTTGATTTTGGAAATAGTAAGGAATGGAAAATACATAAGAAAACAACATTAAATCAATAGGAAAAATAATCAAATAATGAAAATAAATCATATTTGTGAGACAAGATCATTATACCATCATCATATCATAACCCATGACAACTATATGGGTTTCATAATAATTTTTTTTTATATTATAACCTTTTCAAAAGTGAGAGGTTTCATAAAAATTTCATATTTTCATCATAGAATACCCTATGGAAAATATTAATGATTTATATCAACCTTTCTAACATAATAATAAACACTATAGTGAATTAATAGGGATGTAATCTTTTGATAATGTCCCGATTAGAGATTATAAATATTAAGGTTTGTTGTCATTGATGAATAGAAATACACTTAAATGATCACTATGAATTTTCTCTATAAATATATCCATTTAAAAATGAAAAAAATCCTTAAAATTATAATAAATCCATTAATATAAGGTAAAAAAATTTCTTTAAAAGAGTATAGAAGCATTGTATTTGATGCTTCAGATCATTGAGTAGGAATGATGGTAGAAAATTCTATCTATGTTGTACATGTTGAAAAAAAGATTCATTTCACATTTTCAATAAAAAGTCAAAAGAACCTAACTTTGAATTAGAAAATAGGATTCCTTTTAAAAGGGTTCAAAATGGATATAAATTAATTTAAAATATCATTTTTTTAAAATAAAAAATAGTCCTTAAAACATTTTTAGAAAACATCGACATGGAAGAGAACCAAATTTCGACTGCAGAGAGAAATAATGTCGATTATCTTAAATATTTTATGTAATATTGTGTACCTAAAGAGAGGAAAATGCTAGGAAAACATGTAATTTAAATAATTAAATAGATTATAATAATTTTCAAGAGTTTCTTTAGTGATATATTTGTAATATTTCATTATCATATTTTAACCATTAACAATTTGACTAATCGATGAGATTGTAACATAAAAAACATATCACTTTCGAAGAATTTAAATAAAAAACTCAAGAAACAGGGTACCATATATGGATATGAATATCCATATAATTTTCATCATATTAATCCAAAAATACATCCATGTTGTTAATATACACCACATATATGAAAGAAATGGTCAATATGATAGTTGTCTTAGAAAAGTAAAAGTGAGATGAAAATATATTACATCCGCTCCAGTTTCCTTCCAACATGTTGGAATGTATATATAATAAATATAGTCTAATTATATTAAAAAGACATATTAATATATATCATACCATATATGACGTACATATAACTTTTTATTACCTTTTTATTAAATTTGTTTATTAAAATCACTGTTCCGAGTGACAACTTGATCATTTTTCATGTAAGTTTTGATTCTATAGTTTTGATCCTCATAAATTTTTATGGTAAATAATTTTTTAGAATTATATTAATGATATATATATATTAATTTTTTTTATATACATATTTATCTTCCTCTATAAACAGGGATATAGAAAAACGAATTACACTTTTCAGGGAGATGTTAGGTCCTATGTACACATTAACGTTGTTTCCATTTTTTGATGTATGTAATGACAGAAAGATAAATAATAAGTCACCATTATATAATAATTTTTATATAATTTATATAATCTCTATTCATTAAATATATCTTTATTATGATATAACTAAAAATGAAATGAAAAAAACGTATCACATCACCTTGTTTAGGCGGTAGTCCACATATAAGAATGAGCAACATTATCATTTTGCAATGAGTAAGATGGTAAAAATATATATGACATTATAATTAAAGTTGAATAATTATATAATGAAGATAATATATATATATATACACACACATTAAATCCATAGTTATATCTATCCGTGAGATATTGTGATGGAAAATGAATTATATCAGTTCATGAGGCGGTAGTCCACCGTACTCACAGCTGATAGTTTTCATTTCCCATTTTATGGAAGAGGATGTGGATATTGGTTATTAGAAAAAAATTATAACATATAAACATATTTTGTACTGTAATTTCATTATATAATATTGTTTTAATAATATTTTGTGAAGTTGTAAGAAGAAATAATATAAAAACACTCGGTTAAGAAGGATACTTCTTCTTTGGAAAACATCTTTATGTTAACACCCATATCCTAAATAGAATAGTATAATAATCAGAAAATTTCTTTATTATATGAAAAGGAAATTAATTAAGAGTTTTTGGTATGTAATATCAGAATCAAAAGGTTATTTAAGTGTATAAACGAGAGGAGAGGGGATGTCCCTTTATAAGTGGGGGAGGGAACCCACATATAAATATATAAAAATAAAACAAAATGATGAATCATTTACCATGAAAAGTGAATCTTAATGCCAATATATTCTATAGAGAGAAAATAATATGTCTAAATATGTCCACTTAATAGAATTTAGATGTAAAGACCCGTAAATTTCAAGGAATTGTTTTTAAATTCTTTGGGATTTTACGAGTACGCAGTTTTTGACCGTACCTAATTCCAAGGCCAGGTGTGCCTGGAATCAATTTATGAAGTTTAGCTCAGGTAATTTCAGTGAACAAACGAGTGGGGTTTTCTATATTTCGAACTGGTGCTCGGAATCGAAATATGAGGGCACCGATGAAATTGCAGCGGTGATAATTGCTTAATAGGACCTTTACCAAAGGTGTGTTTGCTCAGGAGGAGTTGTTAAAATTTAGGGATTAATAAAGAATTGAATAAAATTTTTGGTACAAATTTTATTCCTAACTTAAGTGGTTTATCATAGGTGTGGGAGATGGGGTGGGACCCGGTAGTTTCTAACTACCCATGAGAGGATAAAGGTGGGGTGTGGCCCACACAAGCCCAACCCTTCACATCCCCTAACTCCTCTAAAACCCCCTTGTTTTTTTGTTATCTCCCCATTTATGTGAGACCACTCACCTCCTTCTCTCTCCCTCATTAACACTTTCCAACCCTTTAATTTAAGGAATTCAATCACGTTAATTAATTTTATTAAGTGTTTTGAATTTTGAAATTTAAATTACTTGTGTTAATAAAATAGTAGCATGAGTCTATTATTTTGGTTTACTTTAGCACATGTTGGGTTGGGAGAAATTGGTTGGAGCTTTTGTGTAAAAAGGAGAAGGAAGTTTCTCTTTTTAAGAACATCAATCCTCCCGCAAAGAACGTCATCTATTAAAGCGAAGAATGACTCGGCAACCGATGTGCAATCTTCATCTTCTCTCCGTGATAAAAGAGAAGACGACGTTTCCTCAGGTGCACACCGACGACGACGGAATCGGCGCCATCGTCTGCGGCGCTAGACAACTGCAAACTTCCTTCAAGGTAGGGGTGTGTTTATGAATGAGCAACGTTGTTTCGCCTTACATGTTATTGGTTCTCTTTAAACCATTTGTTATGGAATTAATGCGGAAGGAACCAGACCAAACTAACATGGTCTGATTCCTCCTCCGTTCTTATTGTATGTTGTTCTCCTACCGTTCTTGAGTTGTGAATCAAGGAATGTTTTCAGAGCCGATCGGAGGCCCGAAAACATCGGAAACGGCCTTGGAACATCGGAACGACCTGGGAGCGGTAGTTTTATAGAAAACGGATCATCAGAATGAAAGACGGAAACCTCGGGAGGCGTTCTCTCCAGAGGCGTCGTTTATGGAAAATTGCAGAATACATGGCGTGCACTTCCAAAGCACACACCCAGTAGTAAAAGAGTTTAGCGGCATGAGTAATGGACATCAGAAGAAGTGACACACGGCGTGTGACATCGGTCACACGACGTGTACTGTCCACATAGTTTGACAGAGGATACTTTGATGGACATGGCATGTATTCAAGGGAAATACACGGACACAGACAGAAATACACGGCCACAAGGCACGACATGTATTATCTTCATTGAAAGGCAGAAGTGGCTTCGCGAGGCTCAGCGTGTAATCCGAGAGATACATGGACACAGGCAGAACCACACGGCCACGAGGCACGGCGTGTACTACCACCACCATTGAAGAAGCAGCTTCGCAAGGCTTGACATGTAATCTGGGTGATACACGGACACGGGCAGAACCATATGGCCAAGAGGCACGACGTGTATTCTGGAAATATATGGACACAAGGTTGAATACATGGGCATGTACTCCACTACATGGCTTGGAATGGCCAGCACAAATGGAACCGACCCTAGAGTTTTGTACACGACATGTAACCATACTATACACCGTGTATTTTACTTATCTACACTACCATCCCTACGACATGGGCTGTGACACACGGGCAGTACACGGTGTCTGAAGACACGACGTGTATCGCTTACCTACACACCGTGTACTTTTGGAAAATGACTTGGTCATCTTTCTCTCCGTGACTTGGGCTCGTTTTTCTTGGGTTTTCCCCTATGAGGTGGGACAGAACTACGAGATACATCAACTCTGGTCTTCGTGATAGTTGATATATCGATCCCTTCACTCGTGGAGCGGACCCTCCTAGAATCGAGCGTTCTGTGTATGGAAACCCTAGAGCTGGCTGCGACTGAGATGACGATGACGACTGTACTTGGATCCTACGTGGGTTCGGCAGTGAGGATGACTGTACTTGGATCCTCCGTGGCATCAGTAGCGATGACGACTATACATGGATCCTACGTGGGTTCGGCATCGATGGTTACTGTACTTAGATCCTACGTGTTTTCGGCAGCGACGGCCTCTGTACTTGGATCCTACGTGGGTTCAGCAAAGTAGATGATTTAGAGGCTATATCTAATCATCTCCACCCCTCTTTGTGAATAGTATACCTGTGTGAGATGAGTCTTGACTTTCAATAATTATCTTTGATATGATTGACTTGCTTTCTGGTGTGGATTGGGTTGTGCTTTCCTATGTAAATTGGGTTGTACTTCCCCATGTGGACTGGGTTGAACTTGGGCTCAGATGTTGGAGCCGAACTGGAATTGATGACTTAGGTATATGTATGGGCATATACCTAAGTAGTGTTGGTTAATACATCGTATTTTTATCTTTCCTTTGTGGTTTATCCTTTTTGGATTCTAGGAGGCCTTCGGGGGTCTTGGGGTCCCTACTGAGTATCGTATACTCACCCCTACACGAGCTATGCCCGCACTATGTTGTGTTGGTTGCAGATGACATACATCGCTGATCGTGGTTGAGGCCTGAGGAGCAGGACTGTATACAGAGCTGGAATATCAGGTGGGACGTACACGGTGTAGACGGACGGATTCGAGGATCATAGGAGACCATCTATACTCACCCTTCAGGTGGGAGTTCCAGAGGACGTCTTGGTGGTTGCTGCTTTACTTTTAAGCTGTAGTACTTTATTATCTCAGTTGTACTGTACATTCAGTTGGGTTTGTATACTGGCACATTTACTTTCCAGCACATACTTTTTTACTCATTTTACTTAGTTTTTACTTCACCTTTCATACTATATGGTGTTTTTTCTTATATAAAGGAAATGCCTTCCCTTTTATCAGGATTTATGCCTTTGGTGCTAGTCGTCAGCCCGTGGCCTATGGAATGCAGGCTTAGAGTAGTCACGACACGGGCCCTGAGGACAGATCCTAAAAAATTGGTATCAGAGGAGTTAGTTCTACCACAGAACTCAGGACTTTGATAATTTCTTCTTTGTAAAGAAATAGTGTTAAGAGTATTGAGTGTGGTTATCAGTCCAGGGAGTCCAGTGTTGGTGCGGTGGATGACGTATCCATACATTAGGACCCTGACTTCTGATTCCCGACTCAGTGCACAAAAACATTGATTACATGTGTGTTTCAAATGTTTTCTTTGTGACTACTTTGTGTCAGCTCACTAGGTATACTGTATTAGTCGTGGCTCACCTGTTTCTGTTCAAGATGAACCCACGATGACCACAATCTAGGGTTCCAAGCTTTATGCGAGATGGAAGCCCACCTAGTGACGAGGCCTCGGTATAGGGCCCCATTACAGCAGAGGCATCTACGGTACCTCTACCCGCCGAGCCACCGATGACACCAGCTCCAGCAGTTGAGAGTGCACATTGCCTGAGTGCACTGCACGAGTTTCAGCATCAGTGGCTGTCCAGGTTTTGTGGAGAGACGGACCATTAGGCAACTAAGGATTGGCTAGAGGATGCTGTCCATGTCTTCAGATTAGTAGGGACACTAGATGACCTCATGGTGATCCGTGCAGTGAGTCTCCTGCACGCGGCAGCAGGTAGATGGTGGAGCCTGATGCTCCAGGTGCACGAAGAGGAATCTCTTCTTTGGATGGACTTCGAGATCCTCTTCCACTTGGAGTTTGTTCTAGCCACCCTATGTGTGGTGCGCATTCAGGAGTTACTACAGCTGTGGCAGGGCAACATGACAGTAGCCCAGTACTCGGTGAGATTTACCGACCTCTCGCGCTATTCCACGGACATGGTACACGACCCATTCTTCCGGGCCCAGACATTCGATTAGGGACTGAGGCATGAGATAAGGGCTTCAATGATCTCCCTCAGCATTCCGACGTAGGAAAAAGTACTGGAGTGAGACCTTCTCGTGGAGAGATATCTTTTTGAGCCTACACCAGCAGCGAGACCTACCGTAGGGCGACACATGGAGGAGTCATCTGCAGCCGGCAGTAGACAGATGTTGCATAGGTCAAAGAAGACCATACCATTAGGTGGGAGACCTCAGGATACTAGTTCAGATGTTTGGGGAAAACGCAGCAGAGCCAGTTATACGAGAGGCAGACAATGCTATGCATTCGGCGGGCAGGGCCACATGGCTCGTGACTGCCCGACCCGCCATGAAGAGGAGCAGTAGACGGTTAAGGGACAACCTAGGCAGAGGCATAGGTTCGACCATGGTGGTCCATAGGGAGTAGGCAGATGAGGTAGATGATCTTGCTGAGTAGCAGGTGGTGGATGTTGCTTCCGGGCTCGACCACCACCACCACCATGAGGTCCACGCCGACCACAGGGAGCTGGCTGGTAAAGGCAGGCTCATCTTCAGGCAGTGGATGCCTATGACCACGGCACACCTGAGATGATTCTAAGTACTATCTATGTCAACTCCACCCTTGGTGGAGTTCTTATAGACACAGGAGCGAGTCATTATTTGGTTGACGCTGCCCTTGTTCGGAGCTCGGAGATTCCGACGTAGCTGTTGGCTCGATTCTTATGGCTAGAGACTCCTACGGGAGCATACTCGATGATTAAGCACTGGTGCCGGTATTGTGAGATTACTCTAGGAGGCGAGAGCTTTGACTAGGATCTTCCTGTAGCAGCATCGAGGCCTTACGACGTCATCTTGGGAATGGATTAGTTATCTACGGTCCATGCTCAGATCGACTGTATTAGGCGCAAGGTGCGGTGTGTCTGCACCGATGGGAGCAGGTTCACCTTCAACGGCGAGAAGGGAGCCTTTACAGAACGGGGTGGAATCATGCAGAGGAGAGGACAGCCGATCACTTATCAGTTGGCTAGTCTCATCATAGGAGCAGTTGATGTGTGGAGTTCGAGTTTTCCTATTGTGGTGGATCAGTATGCAGATGTTTTTCTTGACGACGTTCCAGGACTACCTCATCACAGAGAGGTAGACTTCTATATTGACCTGTACCCCAGGAAAACCCTGGTATCTAAAATAGCATATCAGATGGATCCTGTTGAGCTTCGAGAGCTACGGGTACAGTTGGAGGACTTGCATGGAAAGGGATTCATCCGACCCAATGTTTCACCCTAGGCTTCCCCGATTTTGTTCGCCATGATGGAGGATGGGAGCTTGCGAATGTGTGTCAACTACCGTCGCCTGAACCAGGTGACTGTGAAGAACAAGTATCCACTACTGAGGATTGACAACCTGTTCGACCACCTCAAGGGAGCATGATGGTTCTCAAAGATAGACCTCAGGTCAGGATATCATCAGCTCAGAGTTTGAGATGAGGATGTGCAGAAGACAACCTTTAGGTGTTGGTATGACCACTATGAGTTCTTGGTCAAGCCTTTCGGCGTAACCAAAACTCCAGAAGTGTTCATGAGTCTCATAAACAGGATCTTCCAGCCTTACCTCGATCGATTTTTCGTAGTCTTTATCGAAGACATATTGGTTTACTCGACTACTAAGGAGGAGGACGCCTACCACTTGCAGGTTGTACTGGATACACTCCGAGAGAACTAGCTTTATGGTAAACTCTCGAAGTGTCAGTTCTGGATTCGAGAGGTCGACTTATTGGGGAATTCCATCTCCAAGGCAAGAGTTGTGGTGGATCCTGCGAAGAGAGAGGTAGTACTAGCTTGGAAGCCACCCAGGAGCCATATGGAGGTTCGAAGTTCCCTAGTTCCAGCTAGGTACTATCGGAGATTTGTGTCAGACTTCTCCAGAGTTGCAGAACCGATTTCAGCTTTGACAAAGAAGGGGAAACCCTTCGTGTGGTCAGATAGATGTCAGCTGAGCTTCTAGGAGCTAAGACAGAGATTGACCAGTGCACCCATCTTGAGGCTACCGGAGGAGGGCGTAGGATACGTATTTTACTACGATGCATCAGGGACCAGAATCATGTGTGTCCTGATGAAGAATTTGGCAGTGATCGCTTATGGCTCATGAAAGTTGAGGCATCATGAGAAGAAATCTTCTACCCATGAATAGGAGTTAGTAGCAGTGGTCTTCACCTTGAAGATGTGGTGGAACTATCTGATGGGAGAGAGCTTTACAGTCTACTATGACCACCAGAGTGTCAGGTACATCTTCTCACAGACGGACCTGAACCAGAGATAGCATCGATGGCTCGAGTTCCTTCAGGAATATGACTCTGAGATAGTCTATACTCATGGGAAGGGGAACGTAGTAGCTGATGCTCTCAGCAGGAGGTCAGGCATTCAGCAACTTGGATAGGCAACAGAGCAGTTGGCCGCTTTGCAGATATCCTTCGTGGATATAGATGGGGAAGCCTTTCTACAGTCCCCCGCATTCACTTCTCCACTACTTTAGAAGGTTAGAGAGGTACAACGTGGGGCCGTTGACTGTGAGATGCGATGTGCACATATTTCCATAGGACATACACCTAATGGATTTTCTATAGGAGGAGAGCACTTCATCCTTTTTAGAGGACGTACCATGGTACCAACTGCATTGCAGGAGGAGGTGCTAAGGGAGTTTCACACATCCCCATTTGTGGTACATCCAGGAAGAGTGATGATGTACCAGGATATCAGATGACAGAACTGGTGGCCATATATGAAGAATGTTGTGGCAGAGTTCGTTTCATGATGCCTCACCTGCAAGTAGGTGAAGGCGGAGCACCAGGTACCAGAAGGCTTTGTACAACCCTTAGAGGTCCTAGAGTGGATGTGGGACTGGATATCCATGGATTTCATGATGGGACTTCCACATACTTCCAGAGGAAATGACTCTATTTGGGTGATTATCGACCAACTCACCAAGTCGGCCCTCTTCTTACCTATTAGAGACCAGGGCTCAGTGGAGATCATGAGAAGCCTCTAAGTTCAGGAGATCGTACGGCTTCATGGTGTGCCATCTTCTATCATCTCCAATCGAGATGCTCACTTTACTTCCCAGATTTTTAAGGGGTTTCAGGAGGGCTTGGGAGGCAGCTATGTCTGAACACCACCTTTCAAACTTAGAAGAATGGTCAGACGGAGAGGACCATTCAGACTGTCGAGGACATGGTCTGTGCATGTGTCCTTGACTTTGTACGCATATGGGAGGATCACCTACCCTTGGTGAAGTTTTCGTACAACAACAGATACCACTCTACCATCGGGATGCAACCATACGAGGCATTGTATGACCGACCTTGCAGATCACCTCTATGCTGGATAGACCCTAGGGAGTCCGAACTTGTAGGACTAGAGACGGTCCAGGCCATGACAGAGAAGGTACAGATCATCCAGGAGCGGATTATGACTCCTCATAGCCGATATAAGTCCTATGCTGACAGGAGGTGAAGACCACTAGAGTTCGAGGATGGCGACTATGTTTTATTAGGGTTCACCTTGACTTGGATTATTGAGATTTGGCCAGGGTGGAATGTTATCTCAGTGCTTCATTGGACCATTCCCGGTTCTCAGCAGGATTGGCGAGGTGGCTTATCGCTTGGCTCTTCCACCTCAGTTGCACCAGGTGCACAAAGTCTTCCACGTATCTCAGCTAAGGAGATACATGCACGACCCGACACATATCATTGATGATGGGGAGATGGAAATCGATGACGGGGAAACATTTGTGGAGGTCTTGGTGGAGACTGAGGATCGACAGGAGCGGGTCCTATGTGGATGATCGATTCCTCTGGTGCGGATCAGGTTTCAGCATGAGAATCTCCAGGAGAGCACATGGGAGTGAGAGGCTCAGATGCGTGCACAATACCCTCATTTGTTTCCCTATTTTGTGATGTATAATTATGAGGGCGTAAAGACCTGAGGTGTTAGTAATGTATAGAGCCGTAAATTTCAAGGAATTTTTTTTCTTAAATTCATTGGGATTTTATGAGTACGTAGTTTTTGACGGAACCTGATTCCGAGGCCCAGTGTGCCCGGAATCAATTTCCGAAGTTTAGCTCGGGTACGTTCAGTGAACGAACGAGCGGGTTTTTCTATCTTTCAAACTGTTCCTTGAAATCGAAATCCGAGGGAACCGATGAACCCGCAGCGGTGATAATTTCATAAGATAACCTTTAGCAAAGGTGAGTTTTCTCGGGAGGAGTTGTTAAAATTAAAGGATTAATAAAGAATTGAATAAAATTTGTGGTAAAAATTTAATTCATAACTTAAGTGGTTTATCCTAGGTGTGGGAGTTAGGGTGGGACCCACTAGTTGCTAACTACCCATGAGAGGATAAATTTGGGGTGGGGACCACATGAGACTAACCCTTCACATTCCCCAACTCCTCTAAAACCCCCTTATTTTTTTGTTAAATCCCCTTAAATGTGATACCACTCACATCCTTCTCTCTCCCTCATTAACACTTGCAAACCCTTTAATTTAGTGAATTTAATCACTTTAATTAATTTTATTAAGTGTTTTGAATTTTGAAATTTAAATTTCTTGTGTTAATAATATAATAGCATGAGTCTATTATTTTGGTTTACCTTTGCACATTTTGGGTTGGGAGAAATTGGTGGGAGCTTTCGTGTAAAAATAAGAAGGAAGTTTTTATTTCGAAGAACATCAATCCTCCCACGTAGAACGTCATCTCTTCAAGTGAAGAAAGACTCGGTGAGCGACGCACAATCTCTATCTTCTCTCCGTGATAAAAGAGAAGACGACATTTCCTTAGAAGCACACCGACAATGACGGAATCGATGCCATCGTCCACAGCGCAAGGCAACCGCGAACTTCCTTCAAGGTAGAGGTGTGTTTATGAATAAGAAATGTTTTTTCTCCTACTATGTTTTTGGTTCTCTCTAAACCAATTGATTTCGAATTAATGTGGAAGGAACCAGACCAAAATAACACGGTCTGATTCCTCTACCGTTATTGTTTTATGGTTTTCTCCTACCGTTCATGAGCGGTTAATCAAGGAATGTTTTTGGAGCTGATCGGAGGCCCGAAAACATTGGAAACGGCCTCGGAACATCGGAACAACCTAGGAGCGGAAGTTTTGTAGCAAACGGATCATCGGAACGAAGGACAGATGGTTCGGGAGGCGTGCTGGCCATAGGCATCGTTTCTGGAAAATTCTAGAATACATGGCGTGTACTTCCAAAGCACACGCTGTGTTGTACAAGCGTTCAGTAGCAAGAGTAACGAACATTAGAAGAAGTGACACACGGCGTGTGACACTGGTCACACGACATGTACTGCCGACACAGTTTGATAGATATGACTTCAATGGACTTGGAGTGTATTCAAGGGAAATACAAGGACACAGACATAAATACACGGCCACGAGGAACGGCGTGTATTGTCTTCTTTGAAAGGAAGAAGCGCCTTCGTGAGGCTTGGCGTGTAATCTGGGAGATACACAGACACGGGACGAACAACACGACCACGAGGCATGACATGTACTACCACCACCATGGCATAAGCGGCTTTGCGAGGCTCGACGTGAAATCTGGGTGACACACAGACATGGGCAGAACCATATTCCCAACAGGCACGGAGTGTATTCCGGAAATACATGGACATGGGGTGGAATACACGGGCATGTACTCCACCACCCAGCCAGGCATGGCCAGCGCACATGGAACCGACCCTAGAGGTTTGGACACGGTGTGTAACCATTCTACACACTGTGTATTTTACTTATATACACGACCAGCCCTGCGACACGGGCCATGACACACAGGCAGTACCCAGTGTCGGAAGACACAATGTGTATCACTTACCTACACGTCATGTACTTTAGGAAAATGACTTGGTCGTCTTGTTCTCCGTGACTTGGGAATGTTTTGCTTGGTTTTTCCCCTATGAGGTGGGATGGAACTACGGGATACATAAACTCTGGTCTTCTTGACAGTTGATGTATCGATCCCTTGGCTCGTGGAGCGGACCCTCCCGGAATCGAGCATGTTGTGTGCAGAAACCATAGAGATGGCTGCGACTGCGATGATGATGATGACTGTACTTGGATCGTACGTGGGTTCGGTAGTGAGGAAGAATGTACTTGGATCCTCCGTGGGTTCGGCATCGATGGAGACTTTACTTGGATCCTACGTGGGTTCGGCAGCAATGGTTAATGTACTTGGATCCTACCTGGGTTCGGCAGCGAGGACTTCTATACTTGGATCCTATGTGGGTTCGGCAGAGGAGATGATTCAGAGGATACATCTAATCATCTCCACCCCTCTTCATGAATAGTATACCTGTGTTAGGTGAGTCTTGACTTTCAATCATTATCCTCTATATGATTGACTTACTTTCCTGTGTGGATTGGGTTGTGCTTTCCTGTGTGAATTCGGTTGTACTTCCCCATGTGGACTGGGTTGAACTTGGTCTCAGAAGTTGGATCCAAACTGGAATTGATGACTTAGGTTTATGTATGGGTATATACCTATGTAGTGTTGGTTGATACTTCTTATTTGTATATTTACTTTGTGGTTTATCCTTTGTGGATTCTGTGAGGCCTTTGAGGGTCTCGAGGTCCCTACCGAGTATCAAATAATCACCCCTGCACGGGCTATGCCCGCAATACATTGTGTTGGTTTCAGACGACAGACAACGCTGATCGTGGTTGAGGCCTAAGGAGCAAGACTGTATACGGAGGTGGACTATCAGGTGGGACGTACACGGTGCAGACGAACGAATTCAAGGAGCAGAGGGGACCATCTATACTCACCCTTCAGGTGGGAGTTCTGGAAGACGTCTTGGTGGTTGGTGCTTTACTTTTCAGCTCTTGTACTTTCTTATCTCAGTTGTACTGTACTTTCAGTTGGGTTTGTATACTGGCCCATTTACATTCCAGCAGTTTTGTACTCATTTTACTTAGTGTTATTTCAGCTTGCGTACTCTGTGGTGTTTTTTTCTTATATAATGGGAATGACTTCTCTTTTATCGGGATTTATGCCTTTGGTGCTTGTCGGCAGCACCTGGCCTGTGGAAGGTGGGCTTGGGTTAGTCATGGAACGGGCCCTGAGGATGGGTTGTGACATTAGATATATTTAATTAGAAACCAAACACTAATCTTGTGCTTTAACCTCCATTAAAACAGTTTTATCCATAAATGTAATAACTTTTTTTTACTGTTTGTACTATTCAATATGGCCCAAAAATTATGATTCTATCAATAACTAATATTATTTTTCATAAAAAATAATATGAAATCTATTTTATCAAATTCTATTCATATACATGTCTGAATTTAATTTAAAATGAAACCAACCGGCATATAAATATCAGTTTTCAAATGAAAATGTTTTCTTGAATATAAAATTTTTTATTATCCAAATTCCACATAACATTAATTAAAATGATCTAAATTGTATTGCTAGTATTATATTTTAACTAATGGTAAATTCTTAAATAATTTTAAAACAATATATATATATTTCTAAATACTTTAAAAGAAAAATTTTGTTTTAATAAAAATCATTTTTATTTTACAATTAAACTAAAAAATTATCTTTTTAGGGCATTGTAAAATAATCACTAAAATATAATTTTTTTACTTAAAAATTATAAACCAAAATTTATTTTTTCAAATAAAATTTTTACTTTTGAAAAAAAATTAACTTATATATGGAAAATGAGATGAACTCGTTTTTAGAACCAAAATACCGTTTTTAGGAAAAAATATTGATTAGTTCTTATCCCATGCCTTGAAAAATAATAAATCAATTATAACACATTTAATTGAACATATAAAATATCAATTTGATAAAATTAATTAAATAATAATTTCAAATTAAAACGTTTATTTTAAAAACACGTTTCATGCATAAAAATGTTTTTTCATAAACTAATATTTTAAATCTCAAACATTTCTTATTTTAAATTTTAATCAATTAATAAAAAATAAATTTATTTTATACATGTGTAAACCATAATTGTTTCATAATTTATTCATTTATATTCAGGAATTTTAATTTAACATCTTGGTTATGATAATATTTTCAATTATGGTTTGTCAAAACATGTTGTTGCGGGAAACAAAATATATCAAAGAAACTAAAATTATTTGGAAAGTATATAATTTAATAAAATTTTGGGGTGTTACATTCTACCTGAATTAAAAGTAATTTCACAATCCATATTTCATTCCTATTATTAAAACAACTAAGGGTAATTTAGCCTCCTCATATCCTAAGGTTTCCAAATAGATTCCTCAAAATGGTTACTTCTTCACGAAACATTGACCTGGTGAGTGGGATTGTTTTATAACACATTATCTCTATGATACAAAATATACACTAGTTGTACCTCATAAGTTAGATCTAACTCCAATGGAATGAAATATATGTTTAGTGCATGTGATAGGTTATGTATTTACTAAATTAGAAGACACACATAAAACACATCATGGGATTGAGAAAGGATTGGTGCAAGTGTCAAGTGATAAGCTACCATCCATACTAATTCATGAATATAAAATAAGATAATATATACAATGATCACCTTTCACCTATTTTTGAATATCAAAAACTTATTCCATATAGAAATTCATAGAAAAAACTTCCTAAAAATATAAAAATTACAAATGTTACTGAATATTGTTAGCATATCAGTTCTATCAATTACGTACTGCAGTTATGTATCATCTAGAACCTCTACATTAGGATGAAAAAAGATAGAGGTAATCTTAGGCCTTTGGTGACAACCTTAGGACAACAAAGTCATGAATTAAATTTTTAATTGATTCATAAATATTTCAGGGAATTTTTTTTACTATTAATGAAAATAATCAAACTTACACATACAATAAATTTCGAATCCACTAAATGATTCCAAAAAATTATAAAACCAAATGTATAACAAAACACATTAACATATTAGAGTTAAAAAATCTAATGAAACCAATTCAAAATACAAAAAAAAAATAAATACACAAAAGCAATCAAATATCAAATAGTACTAATATATAATTATACTAGCCATGCCCAAGATATCAAGATACATCACTAAAGAATAGATATAGATTCCATTTACCTATTTTCTAATTGATGAACACATCAAAAACAACATAGTTCCCAAGAATGGGTTAGGTAAAACCCAATATAATTTTCCCAATGGATTCAAAGCTCACACCACTAGGTTTTGAACTGGTGATCACATATATATAAAAATGATAACTATATTTAAAATAGTATACCTTTTATAAGTAAAATACTTCACAAAAAATGTAAAACCATTCATATTAATTTGGAAAACCCATCACCATGTTTACAAACATACACACCATGAATTCCTAGGATAAAGTTCCATTATCATGAAAAGTCTCTCATTGATCCACCAAATCACCACTAGGTGACCAAGAACAGGTAAACCAATGGTACACACCCATTCTATATGGTCATGTTGATGAATGTAGTCACACCAACCATGCATTCCGAATTTCATGATAAACCATTTCAGATAAAAATATTATTTTATAGAAAAAATTTAATCAAACAACATTCATTTATGAAAATGAAACCATAATTTTTAAATTATTATGAAAGGATTTCCAAAGAACTTTCCAATTTTAATGCAATTCAAAATCAATGAAAAAACAAAAAATTCCATCAAGATTCACACAAGGATTAAAAAATAATTTGATGAAAATAATTTAATTAAAACTAGTCCATTATGTTATGAATCATGTGGAGATGAGAGAGAAGGCACTTACCTCACAACAGTCATAAAAATGAAATAATAGATTTATAATTCTAAAGATAGAAGCATTGATCATCTAACCTTTAATAGATTCAAGAGTATATATTCATGATTCCCATAAATGGCCATAGATATATCCTACATGGATTATATTTATAGTTCCATGAGAGATGAAAAGAAAAGATATATGATGAATGGTGAATGAAAATGACATCATATGGAATATGGGCCTCCAACATAGATTGATTCTCTTAATAATATATTTTAGATATAAGTGGATCCTCTCTCTAGAATAGAGAGAAAATGCAATTAGATATTTTGAGCGGGTAGAGAATTAGTGAGGTTTGAGGTTATTAATTATTAAATTATCCACCAATTTTAAAATTCCAACTATATACCATATCGTTTGGTTGCACATTTAATAAAACTATGATACAATTGTACAATGAAATAGTATAAAGGCAACACCTCACATGATTAACTCCAATAATTTGAAAAAAAATAATCCTACCATTATTTTTATCTATTTTATGATGAAATGTTTTTCATGCAACTCGAATTATTTTTTCTAAACCATGTCGTAACCATACACCTACCTAATCACCACTATCATACCTTTTATAGATTACCTAAAGTCGTGTATGATATATTTTGACAACAGACCTCCCAAAATTCATTTTAAACATTCAAAAAACCATTGTAACATCCAAATAATAACCTTAACATTTTATAGAATCAAAATAAATTAAAAAGGGTCAGGTACCTAAAATAGTGAATGATACACATTATTATTTTTTGAATATTTCTAACATTCTATTTCATTTTATCACCAAGATCATGTTCCAATATTTTTATTTCTCCAACTTAATCCTAATACATTGGCGTTATTCACTTCATTATAAGGAGGGATTCATAAGGATCCTTATGAATTATTTATATAATGTTATTGTTATATGAGAACTCAACTATATGATGTTTTTTTATCCCAAACACCTTTGAAATTTTATAGAATTATATCTCAAATATAATCTAGGTTTTGATTAGTTTTCTCAGAATGGTTATCTATCTAATGATTATACAAAAGTTTAAAACTCAATTATATATCATGTTCTTAATGAGTACTTCTCTAGAACATCTTGGTAATCCTTGGAACCCGATAAGATACAATAGAATATGGTAATCCATGAAACCTTACCTCTTTTTTAAAGCATATTTTGGATAGATGATCCAGAGAAAAATATTATTTGATATAAATGAATTGTTTTTGGATTTGTATGGTGATTAACTACAACCCAAATTGCATTATGTCTTACAAATATTTTGCAGATTATGATGAAAAAAATCCATGGTGATGTTTTTCCATTTCCATTCTAGTATAGGTAATATTTGTAACATCCCCTTAGAAATATATCTCTCAAACTAAAAATAATGAAATACAATTCATAGAGAGACATACTATAAAATACAACTCGTCATGTCATCCCACTAGATGTACTCTTTTATATCTCTATATATATTTCTTACTTATATGATGAATAGAGAAGGATGAACTGTTATCCTTATATAATAGACCCTTCTTCAAATATATTATAGGTAGACAACATACATGGTTTCTTAATTTGTATCAATCCATCACTTCCATGGTTTAACTTAGGGACATTTCATACTTTATTCTACAATTATAGAAATTAACATCATACCTATTTAATTTTCACATGGGTATATAGTTGACCACATAATTTAGAAAGTTAATATTTATTACATTCCATAAATAGTTACAGATCTACTCTATTAAAATCCATAAATATTAGATTATTTTTTCCCTCATAATTAATAATATAATCTGATCTTCTTGTCTCAATTCATTGACCTCCTTATTTTCATTCTTTGGGTTGAAATATATATATAAGTTATAAGCATTATTATGCTATAATCATATTCTATAGTTCATATTGATTTCTTTTTACTGAATATATACCTCAATATTTTATGATCAATTTATATCTCATCTTTATCTATAAAAATAATTCCTCCATATTATTAAGGAATAAATTACAATAACAAGATCAAAATCATGAGTTTGGTAATTTTTATAATTAACCATCAACTACTAAGCGGAATAATATATCACCATATCATTATATATTATAAAACATTCCAATAACTAAATTGATGTATTAATATAAATTTCAAAACCTTCTTCACCATGGGGTAATGTAATAATAGATGCACTGACTAACGTTCTCTTCAGTTCTATAAAATATTTCTCACATTCTTTTTTGTAAAGAATGATGGATATCTTCCATGTAAACTTGATTAGTGGATTTTAAAATTGATAAAGATTAACTAAAAATCATTTAAATAATCTATAAAAACAAAGAAAAATTTATATATCAATCTGATTGGTTGGTCTAGGCCATCATTCAATAACATTGGTCTTTGATGGATCCACAGATTTAGCCTCCCTTGAGATTATGTGACACAAAATTGATATATTTTTAGAGATTATTCACTCTTGGTAAAATTTATATTAAATTTATCATTCATCAGGGTCTTTAACACCATTATCAAGAAATATTTATGTTCTTAAGTTCTATTTGAATATATATATATGAATGTTATATTTAAATATGAATAAAAATAATCACGGTAATCACTAAATAATCTATTCATTAAAGACATGGGGTTAGTGGGGGAATTAGAAACAACAAATGAAATAACTATATATTCATTGATTTTATAAATTTTATGGAATTCTGTCTTGGGTAAATCTTCATAATTTACAATATATTAATTATATCCAAAATGAACATTAATTGTAGAATTGTATTGATCTCTGTACAACTGGTCAAACAAGTAATCAATATAGGTTAGAGGATACTTTTCTTTATTTTGGTCTTCTTTAGTTATCGATAATAAATTTAGCATCACATTGATCCACATTTCTTCTTAAATAATAATAAGTACAAAAATGAAGTAGCCTATACTGACCTAACTGTTCATTCGATCTAGCTCCCTATATAGCCTAAAGATTGTTCTGGACTGCCACAAGCTGTAAAAAGAACAAGTTATAACCAACCATCCATTGGGAATGATTTTTCAAATATAAAACAAGAATAGCCCATCCATAAAAAGTGATGGAAATGAAAACATCACCATTTTCAATATAATTAATAAGAAACATATTGATTACATAAAATAAATAATCATATCATGGAATCATAAATAACAATACAACACACAACAAACATGATAAAACTGGGAACATACACACGATATCTCCAAAAAAACCAAAAACCCAAAAGAGGTGAGGGGGGGTGGTGTACAAGAATAAACAAAGACTAAAAATTATTATTATTAGATAAAAATTCACAAAAGGCTCCCAAGAGCCCAACCATGTGATACCTCTTCTCCCCCAACACTACATGGACAACAATAATCATGATGAAGTGCCTTGGTGCATGTTACCCTTTCCTTCCCATGATTCCTACAAAAAAAATCTATAAAAACCCAGTAGCCCAAGAATGGTTTGAGGCATGTTGCCCATTAAGATACCACCATGAATCTATTTAATTTTTTACATATTAATACCAATAAAAATGAATGAAAATAATTTCAAAACCAAAACTATTTCAAAACATAACATTTTCAAATACACAATTTAAATCAATTTTGTTTACCATTTCAAAAAAATACTATTTTCGAAAATGCATTCCAATGTGGATCCTAGACCCACATACTCAACATACTCAATAAGTCATAAAAAAGTGAGCATAACTTCAATATCAAATAAACATAAAAACTAAAAATGGAAATAATACATCATATAATATCAAAATAAAATTAATAAAATCCATAAAAAAAATAAATCAATAAGGAATTAATATTGAACAATTAGGTTTACAACTATCATAACAATCTTGAGTGGATAAATATGTGTTCTAGATATCTCAGAAACATGTAATCTCTCACAGTCTTCTTCCAGACCAACATTGAATCTATCATGGGTTTCCTACCCAAAGGCTCCCAAGATCCCTTAGAAACTAAAATGGACACTCCCCCGGTCTCCCCTCTAATATATCACATGACCACTCAGAAAAAACAATTCAAAAGCTTTCACAATCATACTTATGAAGACTCACACAGTTCATTGAACAAGAACCTCACTCACACATCGGTTAAACCATGTTCTACTCCATGCTAACACAATCAGAATGTGGTTCCCATAATAATCAAGATATTCCCATTTTATAAAACACAATTCCCAAGGTAAAATAATTTTTAAAATACATTAAAAACCCCTATTAACCATAAAACCAATTTTTTGAAAATGAGAAAACATTTTTGGTGAATGAAAGACTCACTAATTTGTAAAAACATCGTTAAACACCCAAATTTACAAACAATCCTTAAATCGCATAAGCATGGAATAAAAAACATTTATAAATCATTTTAATATAAATTTAATTAACACAAACCAAAGTTGAAAACCAATTTAATGGAAATCCATGGAAAACACACTTTAATAAAGACATTATCATCATATTAGGTCCCAACATCATTGCCTCTAATGATGATGAAAATATAGAGGAAGAAAAAGGCCTCCCACATCTATTCCACAATAAAATAACCATTTACTAAATTACATATCATAGATTTGGCCAAACCTCCTACAAGGATTACACCACTTTATGAAAATTATAGTACAAGAAAGTAGAAGGGGAAGGGGAGAAACCATAATGAAATTGAATAACCTCAACTAAGAAAACCAAGATTACATGAGTAAGTCCCCATCAAGATGGGGAAGATAATCATTTATAAAGAGAAGAGGCCACATTCATTGCTGATGGAAAATGAGGGATCCAGACTTATGATATCTATAGGGTAAATAAAGGAAAAAACATGCTTTATAAGGGACCTAGACATGGCCTATAGTTTCGATGCATGGTTAGAAACGCCTTATTCCACCCATGTGGGTACCATTATACACCAAAAAATTAGTTTCATGGTTACCCTTTGGTATCACACAGTTTAAAAAACACTGATTAAATGGTTGAAAACGAAATTACACAACGTATAGATTTGAATAAGGGTTAGATTCATTGTTAGATAAATCGTTGAGTAACTATGTTCACTTGTCTAACTCCCCCAAATTCCCCATTTACAAACCCACACACACTTGAAATATAAGAATGATGTAAACGGTGAATAATGAAAAAAATAGACATACGAGTGACTCGATGGGTGTCAAAAATACCCATTATTCCACATTATACCCCCAAAAATTCATCATGCATCACCAAAAGAAAAGAAGTGGGGAAACGAATCCCTCACCCATTATTCCTAATACCATATCCCATAGCTATACCTACATCTCTACTAGAGAACCTGAACCACTATGATCAACACACCATGAAGCACATAAATATATCAATCCAAGATATGAAACGGCTTTTGAAAAATGGTTGTATCAAGACTAAGCTTCTAATCATCCAACTATATCATATGACATGGGCTTGGATTTTATCTACTCAGAGAGGAAACAAGAAATATGTAGAGGATCATTGTCAGACAATGTTGTAGATCCAACAGGTAGGCTACATCCCAAGATTCTCCATTACATAAAATGGACTAAAAAAATAAGGCACCAACTATTCTGAATTTCCATAGTGATGGTTTCCCAGATGAACATACACCAAATGGAACACCATATATCCAATCTAGAACTATAATTATATAGGATGAAAGTGAACATATGAAATCTTGCAATTCGGATCTATCCCTAACTATTTATGAATTTCTTAAATTGTCTCAGTCATATCCTAGTTGAGGCTTAGTCAAACCATGGAATGATCACCCAACTCATACTAGAATAAAGTTAATTAGAACGCTCACCTATACAGTGCCTCAAATGGGGCCATCCTAATTGTGGCTTGGTGTAATGTCCCAGATCTGAGTATCATCCAAAGGTGATCTGAACCAAGTTGATAACATAACCGCAAATGAATTTCCCAAAATGCCAAAGGATACTAACTAGAAGCGAGGTCCAATGTTTGATATTAGTGAAACTATGCCCTCATTGGAAGAGTATACTCAACGTAAATAAAATAGTGAACAATAGCAGAATCATTAATACCAAAAAATGAAAATAAAGGAAGACTAAATGTAAATCCAATGAAGGCCACAATATATATATATATATATAATGCATGGTATATGTATTAGAAAAAGTATCCAAATAAGTCACAATAATGAAGAGTAATACAGAAACCAATGTACAATAGAAACAAGTAAGGTACACCACCATCAGAAGTCTCACCTTGGTTCTATGATCCCCAGATACTATAACAATCATGTACCTCAAGAAGACTGGTGCTAGACCTTATCTATACTTGTAATCGTATAATCTATTTGGGTCCAAAAGCATTACCCAAACTGGGTGTGAGACGTATCCTACTAGGAAAATACAAAAATATTTGTGCCTAATGGTCAGTGTATATATATAGAAGGCCAGAGGAAAAAATAAAGCAATAAACTAAGAAGTACTCAAAAGTAAACAATCCTACAGCTTTCAATTACAATCATTTACATTTATCAATTATTCAGTTCGTTGAATCAAGTAACCCTAGGATCTTGCCTTAACTCTGTATCCCCTATGTAAAGTAACAATACCGATGTCCTGTAAGGCCACCTAAAAAATAAATTAAGACTATTACCATGCTAGTTCTTTGGCTTGGAAGACTCATTTAAATTATTAAATTATACCTAAACAACCCTCCGGGAATGATCTCATGGTATAAACCCTTTGGTTTAACATATCACCAATTCATTAAATAAGGACTCTATGGGAAGCTCTCATAGTTGACCCCCTTTGGTCTGACATAACACTAATCATTTATAATTCACCACCTTGCCTACTCTCACGGACCATACCTCTAGGTCAACATGGCATCAATAAATTATAAACATCCTATAGTATAGCTCTCATTGTCAATACCCCAATGTTAACAAAGCATATGGAAATTATAAATGAAATCCTGGGTAGCTCTAATGGTCAATACCACTGGGTCAATCATCTACACCAAGCCTATCACAATCCATTGAAAAAATAGTGCACATATAATATTAAATCATCTCATGTAATATAATGTTACTACATGGATAATCGTTTACAAACATATCACATGAATTTCATATATTCAATAAAACTCCATCCTAATCGACCAAGTAATAGAAAACAAGGCCATCCTAGAAGGTATCCTGGACGAAACAACCATAAAAAATCAATCAAGGGAAATACACCCATTTGGTGTCTGATAACATGGTATCTAACATTTCACATAAGAAACGACCATTTTTCAATTAATCAAACCATAGCAGGTAATACACGTGGTTAAATTCCAAACCAATCAATACCTCAAATGTTGGAATGTGGAACGTTTTCGCCTATATACTACAAATACGAATTGTGAAAGTAACAAAAAACCTACATAAATGTATGACGATTGATATACATAAATTTCGGCTATTGAATCAGCCTAGATCGACAGAGATCTTCAAAATTGTGAAAAACACCAACCTTGAATAACTCACAACAAAGGATAAATAAAGAATAAAATCCATAGATGAGTTGAGAACTCATTGGTAGAATTCCAACTCACCTGACGATGTATCAATCAGATCCCAAATATACAATCATGTGTTCATTCTTCATTCATCATTCCTGAGCACTCCTGTATGTATTATGGGAAGAAGAAGACGATTCCAGACATGAGACGCAACCCTAGTCCAATTTATCAAAAAAAAAAGAAACATACATGGCATGTTCATTAACAATACTCACCATGTATTATCCTCGACTAGACCCAAACATAATAATATCTTCCAAGTCATCACAAGACCATGTACTCAGCCATTACACGGCTAACACATGGTTGTACGCAACAAACTAGGCACAATACCTGTACTCTGAAGTGCACATCATGTACTTAGAAAATCATCATTTCTTCATTTTTCCTAAAAAACCCAAAATCAAGATGATCACCATAAATAATGATCAGGGTTCTTAAAAACATCCCCTCTTGATGAAATTTGTCCTAGAATTTTCATTCCAAGGGTGGTGAAGAAGAAAATGAGAACAACTCCGGCCAATGCAATCACACATTGGCCTCCCTCTCCCAAGTCTCGTCCTGCAATCGGTCGGGGTGCCATAACACCCATACTAGAGGAACATATCATCCATGAAGAACCATTGGGATGCGATCCACAATATGAAGATGGTTCTTCTCGATGGATGCTTCCACCTCGAACTCAACATCTTCGAGTTGAAAAACGTGAGTCAATTTTGAAAAGTAACACCATAGCTAAGAAACATGAAATACATCGTGCATATCTTGGTACCACTAATGAAATGGAAACCAATAGGAAATCATCCATACTCTCTCCCAAACCTCAAATAGACCGACATATCTCGGTGGAAGCTTCCCTTGTCTCCTAATACACTAATGTCCAAACATCAGTGTGGCATTTAGGAAAACCACATCTCTGACTATGAAGAACAAATGTCATCTCTGTTGATCAACATAAGATTTCTATTGATACTGGGCAATATTCATCATCTTCTGAATGAACTCAACCTATTTAGTGGTCTCTTATAAAATATGAGGTCCCAACAATGCTACATCTTCTACCTATAGCCAACATAAGGGTGATCGGCATGGCCTACCATACAATGCCTCATAAGGTTCCATCTAACTCATTTCATGAAAACTATTATTGTAAGAAAACTCTAACATGAGAATGTGTCTATCCCAAAACCCCACGAAATACAATATGAAAGCTTGAAACATGTCCTCAAAAACCTAAATCGTTTACTTAGACTGACCATATGTCGGTGGATGGTTAGATGTACCCAAAAGTTCCTTTGTACAAAAAGCCCTCTATACTCCCAGCTAGACATGAAAAGTGAACAACGAATCCCTATCTGAAACAATGGAGTGTGGAACCCCATGTAATAGTACAATCTCTAGGATGTCAAACCTTCCAATATCATCAAAACTTAAGGTTTTCTTAATTGGAAGGAAATGTGAACCTTTGTGAGCCTATCGATACCATCCCAAACCGCATCATTCTCTCGAGGTGACCTCGGTAAACCTATCACAAAATCCATTGAGACATCATTCCGCTTCCACTCAGGAATAGGGATATGATGTAAAATCCCTACTGATTGCTAATTATTTGCCTTCACCTACTGTAAGGTGGACCATCTCATAGCAAAACCAACCACACCTCTTCATCCCTATCCACCAATACTGATGATGGAAATCTCGATTCATCTTGGTGACACTAGGATGAAATACCTATACTAAGGAATGAAAATATCCCAATAGCTTCTCATGTATGTTTGATGAAAACCATATGCACCCATGAAAACGCCAAAACTCATCCTCATATATTGACCACCCCATAGTAGGATCCTCACCTGACACATTCACTTATAGAACCATGCCATCAGAATATGAGAACTACCTCATTCAAACTCGATCCAGTAGAGTATAAGTCACAATAATAGAATAAAGACACAACTTTCCCTGTTTGTCGTGTGCCTAAAAATTCATCTCTAATAATAGTTACTTAAGCTACAACCTACTACTGGCCTCTTCAACTACTGGTGTTTGAGTTCTCATACTTAACTCATCAGCCACTGCATTTCCTTTCCCAGGTGTGTAGGCAAGCACAAAGTCAACAGAATAAAGGTACTCAACACACCTTCATTGTCTCAAATTTAGATCACAATGAGAAAATATATACTTTACTATTTTGTGGGTTGTGTACAGCACACAAATATCTCCCATAAGAAAATGTCTCAAACAGCACAAAGCAGGAAGAACTACAGATTACTCAATATTTCGCGTCTTGTAATTCCTCTCATGTGGCCTCAATTGCCAAGACCCATACACAATGACTCCTTCCCCATCCATAAGCACTTCTCCCTACCCTATACATGATGCATCATAGTAAATAGTGTAACTCTTTCCTGGATCCATCAAAATTAGTATCGTTAATGAAGTCAACCTCATTTTTATCTCCTAAAATGCAGAATTGTAGGAATCTGTCCACAATTACTTCATTCCCTTCTTAGTCAGGCCCACCAATAGTGCTGTTAAGTGTGAAAATTCTAGAATAAAGTTTTTATAGTAACCATCCAGTCCCAGAAAACTCTGTACCTCAAAGACTTTATTTTTCTACTCCTAGGAAAATACCTCAATCGCCTTATCTAGGTCTACTGATACTCATATCTCTAAGATTAAATGACCTAAAAAGTGAATGCAATTCATCCAAAAGTGTCATTTTTTGATCTTAGCATATATTTGATACTCTCTCAGTGTACTCAATACGATCTCAATATTGATAGCATGGTAATGTTGAGTGTTAGAGTACACAAAGATATTATCCCCAAAGACTAAAAAACAGTAATACAAGTAAGGATGGAACACTTGGTTCATCAGTGCCATGAAAACTATCAGCATGTGCGTGAGACCAAATGGAATAACCAAATATGCGTATAGACCATACCTACTCTGAAGGCTATGAGAGGTATATTTTATGGTCTAATGTGAAACCGATGATAACCTGATCTCAAGTTAATTTTTTAGAAAACTCTTTCTCCTCAAAGATGATGAAAGATATTATCAATCCTCAGTAAGGGATATCGGTTCTTGACCATCAACTAGTTCAGCTTCCGATAATCCACACAACTTCTTAGGGTACCATCTTCCTTCTTTGTAAAAAGGATAAGTGAACCCTAAGGAGATGTACTGGGTCAGATGAAGAACTTTTCTTGAAACTCCTCCAACTACTTATTGAGCTCTTGTAACTCTAGTGTACCCATCTAATAAGGATTAATGGACACTGTTTCCACTCATGGAATAATATCAAAAGATAAATACACCACTCACTCTAGATGTAATCCTAAAATGTCATTTGGAAAAACATCTCTGAAAAGGTCCACCACTTGAGCAAAGTCCATTTATGAAGTCCCATGATCATAAAGATATAAACAAGAAACTTATTCTATAATTCCTCCCATCCCATGATGCCTGGAACCAGCTCTGCTATCTTGAACATCCCATTCGCCATTGTGTATAAAATATTCACCCTAGGGGGATGTGTAACACAACCTGTGGTGATAGCTGTCAACAAAGGTATGAAAAGAGACCAAACATTCCATTCATTGAATTAAATTATTGCCTTACATCTACAAGACCTTGATGTCCCACAATAAGTGAAACCAACCAACCTCAAGATGGAACTCCTTTCACAAAAATACAGTAGCCATCCTAATCTCCATCGAAGTTTCTAGCGTCATAACATCATTAGAAATAAATATATAAAGCCGAAGGATCACCAAAATGGAAAAAGATATAAAACTATGGGAAAAACCAATATGAAAAAAACTAGAATCTAAAACCGAGGAAACAATAATTGTACATATAATCATAGAGGATCCGATATCATACTCTTGCGGGATCTACTTCATTGAAAAATTCTGACTTGTACTTGTGGACGTGGGACCCTTCTATGATACCCTATGCTGATCCTCCCTATTGTCGCTAAAAACTGGTCATATGGAAACCCCAACCACGACCACCTCATCAGTTCAAACAACCTAATGAACTCCAGTTCTACTATTGATGATAAAGTAGTGGTTCTTCTCTTAAACATGGATTCACAACAGATCTGTTCTCTCTAGCTGCTGGAGAGAACATCCTACAAAAATGCTAGAGATGACCCATCTTTCCACGTGATTGGCACTCGACTGTGTACTACTAGAAATGAAGTATTGTATTAACAATCTTTCTGCACTAGTAGCACACCACTTGGCTATCTGAAGAAACATCATATGAAGCTCTCTAGGGTTCTTGCTACTATTGGTCAAAGGAGAACCTACCCTGGATGTTGAACCTCCCTAGATTTTTTCTCCAAACTCCCTCATATTATGCTCAGTAATCAATGCCTTGTTTACTATAGATGTCAATGTAGTCAATATAAAATCATTCACCTGTGTTCAGACGACTTACCTGAGCCCAACCTCAAATCACCTAGCCAGGGATTATTCATCACCTCCCAAAATAAGTGTGAGGCAATGAATCATTGTGAAGCGAGAAGAATAATCAATCAATGAAAGAGATCCCTATTCCACAAGCATAAACTCCCTGGATCGGTCGGCCCTCAATGACTCGTTGTAGAAGTAATAATATATGGTCCTCCAGAACTCCTCCCAAACCATATCAGAATGATGTCCTGCCTGTGAGTTAACATCCCACCATATCTTGGTGGAATCACATAACATGTACGTCACATGTTTCAACCTCCTATAATGAGGTGTATTAATATGATAAATGATATAAATCATGGAATACAACCCTGAATCTATATCCAATGGTAATACATCCCTTGAAAAAGTGGAAGGATGTTGCTGCAGGAACACCCACGTCAATTCTGCCATAGTTGGGGTAGGATATAGTGCCCATTGAAAAGTCTGCATCATCCTCATAAATCCTTTATGTAACTGTGTATCCGAACCTTTGTTTGGTATAATATCCAGTTCCAAGACAGGCACAATGTGAGGATCTTTTGGTAGTCTTTGAACTACCATTTCGGGTGTCTGATCATCGTCATGTACCTTGTATACAACAAGAGGATATCTTGGTGGCATGAATCTATAACATCCAGAATGAACTTGTGTACAATATTATCAAGGACTACAATATAAAAGTGAATGAATGGAATAGGAGAAAAAATTCAATTTTTACAGAAGAGGGTTACATGGTGTGTAGAACCACTACACGACATATTTCGTTGAGCCTTTATAGGGGAGTGTACCTCTGCCTACTTGGTCGTGCAACACGCCATACACATGAAGTATTTCTTATGATTCATGACATGAAATTTAATATTCCCCCCTTCACATGTACGTATACATGGATAAAACTACAGTATTTTGTTGCTATGAAACCACACAGTGTGAACACTCCAGACACAGTGTGAACAACAAAAGATCCATCCATCCGTTTCGTTAGTCACACCGCCGGATAAATGGTCGACTATAGCATGGAATGTACTTCCAATACACGGTGTGTTCTACCAAGAGTTTACCAACCATGTGTCTCTGGTAAAACAGTCAATAACATAGTCAACCACTACACGACATATACATATAGTTCATGATGTGTACTAAAGAAAAGTCATTTCTTCTAGAACATAAGAACACATGGCGTGTGTTCATAACATCATACGCCGTGTTTTCTGGGGTTTCTAGACATAAATCCTCTAAAACATCTGTGAGACCCCCAAAGTCTTAAAATATATCCAAGGAATTTCATTTTCTAATCCGTGAGAGCCCATACTCTCCGAGAATCAATGTATGGAATCCGTATTCATGTCATATTAACATAATTCCATTAAAATTAAAACATGATAAACCAAATTCCAATTAATGAGGGATCATAACAACTTAGGGAATAAATCATGGAATATATCCAAGTGAAACATTACATATACCAATACCTTATCATAGTAGTAGATATTTCTATCACTAAATCTATCACAATAACATGCATATCTAGCACAACATCTATCGCAATAACATGTAATCAGTAATTCACCCCAAATGGCATGACGAGGATGCATGAAATGTGATCTATAAAAAGTTCTTATATGATGCATGAGATAGAATACAATAATATTATTGGGATGAAACAAAAATAGAACCCCAATGATATCAATAATAAGAGAACAAAACATGTGAATCACCAAACAATGAAATCAAATCAACTATAACAATTGAAAAACCCAAAAAATTTCATTATTTGATGTAACTGGGCTTTTCCATGTACACGGGTTAGCTACTTAAGTGAACATCTTATTACCCAACTCTATTTCCTTCATATCCCAGTCTATTGCCTCTAAATAGGAAGTAATGGACAAAATGAATTCCTCGAATACCATTTTGTAACATCTTAGATCCAAGTGCTGCCCAAAGGTTTCCTCGAACCCAGTTGGTCACATAACCTCAAGTGCATTTCTACAAGTGGTAGAGGATGCCAACTAAAAATGAGGTAAAATGTGTGATATTATAGAAACTATAACTTCATCAGTAGAGTATACACTATAGAAATCAAATAGTGAACAATTATGAAAGCAGTAACACCAAAAAAAGTAAACAGTGAAAGATTCATGGTAAATATAACAGAGTAAACAATATATATATATATATGATGCATGTAATATGTATCTAATAAAGTATCCAAACAAGTTACAATGATGGAAATAAATAAAGAAATAAAATTAAAAAAAATTAAGTAAAGTCTAGTAGCATCGCAAGCCTCAGCTAGGTCCCATCCTCTCCTGCTCCAATAGCAATCAAGTACCTCTTGAAGAAGGGTGATTTCCATTATCAATACCTACAATCATAAAATCAGTTTGGGGTCCATAAGCATGATCCAAATATGGGGTGAGACGAATCCTAGTAGGAAACCACCAAAAGATCATTTCCTAAAAATCTATGAATATTTATAGCAGGTAAGAGGAAAAAATGAAGCAATAAACTAGGAAGTACTCAAAAGTAAACAATTATACAATTTTCAATTTCATTAATCTAAATTTATAAATTATTCAATACATTGAATCATGTATCCCCATATCCAGACCGAGCTCCGCATCCCCTTTGAAATGTAACAAAATGCATCTCTTAGAAGACCACCAAAACAATCACGTAAGACCGATTCAATGCTTGTTATTTGGTTTATAATACTTGTCACAATTATTCACTAATTCATAAACAACCCTCTATAAAATCTCTCACGGTCTAACCGATTTGGTATAACATTGAACTAATCATTTATAAATGACCACCTGGGAATCTTTCACGGTAAATACCCATGGGACAACACAACATTAATAAATTATAAATGACATTCGGGGTAGCTCCCACAGTCAATAACCCTGGGTAAACATAGAATAAGGTATTTATAAACACCCTCCTGGGTAGCTCTCACTGTAAATACCCCTAGGTCAATCATCTACACTGAGGCTCTCACAGTCTGTTGAAAAAATAGTGCACATATAATTTCAAATAAGGTCTTGTAATCTGAAACTACTACATAGCTAATCGTTCACAAGAACATCACATTCATTTCATATATTGAATCAAACTCCATCTTAATCGACCATGGAATGGGAAAAAAGTAAAACCTAACATACATCCTATACCAAATGGACATAAATAATCAATCAAGGTAAACACGCCCATGGGGTGTCCCGTAACATGGTATATAACATTACACATAAGAAACAACCCTTTATCAATCAATCAAACCATTGTGGTAAATAAAAAGGGTTAAATTCTAAACAAATAAATTCTCTAAATGTGGGTATGTGACACATTTAGTATATATAATCCAAAGACCAATAATTGAAGGCACAAATAACTGACCATGATGTCTTATGATCAATATAATTGAACATCAGCCCTTGAATTGGCCTAGATAGGCGTAGATCTACAAAAATGTGAAAAATACCATCCTTGAATAACTAATGATAGTGGATGAATTAGGAACAAAATATCTATACGAATTTATAACTAACCGATGGGATTCCAACGCACCTGACGATGTTTCAATAGGATATTGGATGATGAATCAGAGGTTTGATCTTCATTCATTATTCAAGAGCGCTTCAGTATGAAATACGTGATGAAGAATGTGGTGCCGAAGATGAGACGCAGACCCTATCAGAATAATAAAATAAAAATAAAGTACATGGTTCGTCCATTAAGAGTACATTCCATGTATTAGCTTCAATTTCCCCCAACTTATGTGGGTCTTGAAGGTCATCACATGAACATGAACTCAGCTGTTACACGATCTTCATGTGGCTGTAGGACGCAAGCTAGGTACATGGTGTGTACTAAGAAGTACACAGTGTGTATTTATAAAATCCTATTTTCTTTATTTTTCTTAAAAAAACCTAAAATCAAGATCCAGAACATAAACAATGATTCGAGTTCATACACCTGAAAATGTTATTATAATAAAATTAGGTCAATGGAAACTTCCTTAATCACAAACCACCAAAATGAATCATGAAAACCTATAACATATCCTCTAAAGTTTGGATGGCCTACTCAAATTGAACATCCATATATGGATGATACGTGGGGTAAAAATCAAATGAGTTCCTAAATACTAATGGAGTCACTTCCAAAATAGGGAGTTAAAATGGGCATTCTGATCTGAAACTATATTTCAGGGATCTCTATAAAGCCGAAGAGCCTCTCAGACATGTAGGCATCCAAGATCCTCTCACTTCAATGAATCTCTAGTGGGAAGAAATTATTATTATTATTTTAGTCCATCATTAATTTTAAATATTGAATCCTTCCCACACATAGTATGATGTATAGAAATGAAGAAATCTATAGATAGCTCATCCCACTTTTCTACTTGCATAGGAAGTGGCTGAAACAACCCTACTACAATATGATGAATATATTCAATCCTTTGGATGGTCAAGCATAGGGAAAAAAATTTCACCACAACAAGTTTAATCTTGGGCCCCAAATACCAGACTCTCATGGTTTAGAACATCTTTGTTTCATTGTGTTGAACAACCCAGCTAGAATGATATACCACATGCATCACCTCCTACCATAGGATCAATAGAATAACCAGTCACTTTCTGAATTGAAGAGAACTATCAGAATGATATGAACAATCATTTTAGGTTCCTTGGCCATTTACGACACTAATAAACTATAAGATCTTCGGGTTTGATTCCTGCTAAATCCCCACCAGATCAATGAGTGAGGATGTTTTATTAACACTAGAAAATCATAGATTTCATAAATAATCCTATAATTCTAGCCTAAATTCTAAAAAAACACATCATACCCCACTCATCCACTGATTCCCAAACATCCTTCACGGGAAAAATAACTCTCAATGCATTAGTGGACACATTTCCATTTTTGGTCATGTATACAATATCATCATTAAATGCTTGATGGTATTCAAAATGGGTTCTCTATCTAATGATCATGTCCCTCTATAAGAAAATGTACTTCAAGATCTAATGATCCAAGTACACTATAATGGATTCCATGATGAGGTTATGTCACCCCAGTTTTAATCAAAGCATCACATATCTCAATTTTTTGGTCATAAGAGGTATAATTTGGCTCAATGTGGAATAAGTTCCAAGATATATAGTCCACTAAATGGTGATCCTACATCATCAAACATCCCAAACCCACACTGTAAGCATCACAATCAATGTCATATTCCCTCCATGGAATATGACTAATCAATATATGTGTAGATATAAATAATGACTATAACTATAAAAAATCTCTCTCGAACTTCTCATCCCTCTAAAAAATCTCCCCTTTCCTTGTTATAGTTGAATCTATACCGGAGAATTATCGAATTTAATTTCTAAAATAACCAACCTATATCATAATACTATATATCTCAAACACATTATGGGGACTCTACAAAGATGTTACTCCTAAATATTTATGGGGATCCACACACACTCATCATTTAGAAATCATGTGCCTCTAAAACCTATCATCTTGGATCCAAAACTAGAACATGGAAAATAATACTTATTGAATGGAATTCGTCAAAAAATGAAAAACAACCTCAAGATGGTATAAATGCTCCTACTATGTCTTGAAATACACCAAGATATCATAGACTATTATTTACATGAAGGAGTCCAAAAAATTTGTGAATGATCCAGTTCATCAATTTCAAAAATATTATAAGTGAATTTAGAATCCCAAATGGGATAAAACATTACTCAAAATTTACATTCTACATTTGAATTACGGTCTTGGATACATTTTCTTCAAAGTCCCCCAATAGCCGATAAACTGTTCTTAGATCGATCTTTGTAAAATGATAGGTACCTTTAAGTTGATCAAATATGTCATCAATTAAAGAAAACAAATATTTATTCTTCCTAGATACCTAGTTATGATTATGTTTGTCTATGTAAATTCAAAGGCCCACGTTGAACATCATTCAAAATAGCACTGGTGAATCCAAGCATGACACTCTAGGATGGATAAATTACTTTCCCTCAAAATCCTCTACCTAAACCATCAACTATTTTATTCGGATTGGAGCCCTTCAATATGATGGAAAGGTGATCTGGCTCATCCCATGGAACAAATCAATAGTAAACTAAACCTCTCACCATGGTGGGATTCCCAAAAAATACCCTGGAGACACATATGGTTACCCATAAAAAACCACTAAAAGATCAACCATTTAAATATTTTCAATAGAATCAAGAAACTATAGGGATATCTGGCATGAAATCAACCAAAAATCTCAAGAAACCTGTCTATCCATTGCAAATTATGGATTCCAGTCACCCAAAAAATGTGAGTGGTCCAGCCAGGAGTACGAAACTGGACCCTATGTTTCTAACTTTCAATGATCACCATGAATATTATCCACCAATATATGTTTATAAGAAAGTAAAAAATCCAGGTGGATAATTATACTGACCCATATGACTTCCAAACCTACTACGAACACACTGCACTTAAGGAACTTGAAATCTTTTTCATTCTTACTACCCAAATAGATTATGAAATCCAAAACATATGGAATAAAATAAACTCACATACCCAAATATATAATCAATTTCAGTGAAATTATGAAATTATATGAACATGTGTCATACAATATAGATTCTATACAAGAATGAATAAACATCGTACCTCTAACGGTGGCTGACCGATAATTTGAGTACTCTGGTATAATCTCTTTTATACGGAGGTTCCATATCATAGACCCACAAAGACTCTTATTACCAGAGTGATAATTTCCCTTCACATGAGGTTCATATAATCCACTCAAGTAATCCATTGACTTCACTCTATATCCCAAAGAAATATTTGAGCACAGACCAATCCCCCACGAAGCCAACAGACATAAGCACTGAAGATTACCAAGACATCCAAATTGGTGGAACACACTTGGTGTAACATCCTAGGTAAATAATGAATAATACATATTTCATATTTATTAATATTTGTGAATTAAATATTAATTTTACTTTAAAAGGGTTGCTATATTCGATAGCGTACCCGATATGCAACAATGGGGTTCTTTGAAATCTTACGTTGCACACTAATAATATAATATTATTATTTTAAATTGGAGTTAACTCCTAGATATTGTATTGGAGGGAATGAAAAAACCTAACTACAATATGATTATACATGATTGTTAAATGTATTTACATTTATCCAATAAAAAGTTAGAGCCTAAAAATGTGAATGAATCTAATTTGAAGCATAATTTATATTGAAAGGCTGATTTATCGCCTATTAATGGAGAACCCTATTTAAATCTACTTTTTTTAACTTTAATACATTCTATATAAAAAAACTAAAACCCTTCTTTAGAATGAGGACATCAAAATTTACTTTTTTTAATTTTTTGGAATTTTTCTTATAAATTTTATTTTTTATTGAATAGTGAAAATATTGTATTTTAATTCAAAACTATGTTTTAAAATAATTTATTTATATGGTTACATTATCTTTTTAATTGGTTATAAAGTTTAATTAGAATATATTTTTACCATTTAATTTAGTTTTGGTCATTGTAATAAATTTCACTTTGAAATTGGACACAAACAAGTGTCAATCTTTTGATAATTATTGTTTCTTAAAAACACGCGACTTGTTTTAACAACGGGAATTAATTTTAAAATTAATTAATGAAAACTTTATGTTTTGGATTTGGAAAAATAAAAATAATTTTTAAATTTGTAATATCAAATATATATTAGGATTGTTTTTTGGTATTTTTCTGAAGAAATTTAATTTTTTTATGAATAGTGAAACCACTTAGTAGTAGTTAAAAAAACTAAATTTTTCATTTAAATGAAATTTTACCACTTATGTTAATTGAATTTAGAAAATACAACATACATTGTTGTTATTAGATGGTAAAATGTAGTTCAATAAGAAGAAAATAATTTTTGGTGAATAATAACTTTTGACATTTATTTACCGCGGTTAAAGGTAAATATGGAAATTCAAGGTAAAAAGAATATTATAATAATTCATAATTACTTTAACACTATTAATAACATTATTTAATGAGTAATTAACGACCATGGTCATACTTGGGTCGATTTTGGGACCACATGGTGCCACTTATGAATGATAATGAAACTTTAGATTAATTAATTTAAAGTAAAGGCAAAAATGACATAAACAAAAATCTGTTAGCAAATTAAATTTTATATGGTGTCATAGAAGTCATAATTTCTAATATAAATATTATTTAGAAATATAAAAATATTTCCTACATGATAGTATTTTTTTTATAATTTTTATACATTTAATAAATTAAATTATTTCTGACACAATAATGATGCAGTATTTACCTCATTAATAAATGATTTAAATAAATAAGATTATAATTATTAAAATATTATCCATAACCTCTCCAATTCTAATTGGATGATTTTATTTTGACCATGAGTCTTCTTATCATCATCTATAATGATTTTTTGGTCCTTTAGAAACCTAATATCAATATATAATAAAATAATATTTTCACACTTTCCAAAAGAGCCCCTCCTCCCCCTTATAAAAGGAGACCATTTATATCCAATTCCTCACACCTCTCAAGCAATTTGGATCGTCCAAAATTTTACCAATTAATCTCACTACATCCCTGTCCTCCTCCTATATGACTTACCTTAGGCAGAAGGAACTTTAAGAAGTCCTTTTGGTTCAAACCAAAGGAAGTTACCCAAATTAAAGGTAACAGTTTCTCTTAACTTATTTTATTTTTTTACTTCTACAACACATAAACTCATTTATTACTTTATTTTATAAAAAACCAGTATCCTTAATATACTAGGATGTTGTTATAATAAGTATTCTAACTACACTTACACACACCATTATCTAATTGGTTAAGATCATACTGTTTCTGTGGATGGAAAACTAACGCCTCCCGAGACGATGATTGTTCGATTACCTCCTACCGCATCTCATGGTGGACAATATGAAGGAAATATATCTATATATGATATAAATTATTTTTTTGTTTTATTTATGATTCTTTATTTTCCATTGATATCATACGTTTATGGTTTCCATTATGGGTAAACGCGATAATTTCATTTGAGTAAGTGCGGACTACCGCGCCCTCAAAGTGATATGACTCGTTAATTCCATATGTGGGATGTATAAAGGATGGAATTAATGATATTATATATGATAATATATATGATATTATACTATAATTATAATATACCTATGTATCATTATGTTTTAATTCCATTAAAATAAGAAATAGAAATTAAAGTAGCGTTCATGCGTACGTACGGCTTACTGTCTCCATGAACAGTGCATTTCATTTCTTACCTCCAAATGTTATGTACTATTATAAATACATGTTTATATTGTATATATATGATATATATGATATCTAAATCATTAATATCATTCATGATATAATGTACTATTGACCACATGGACAACATGTAAATATTAGGCGTTCATTTTTACTCAAGTACCAAATATCGACAAAATGGACATTATTAACTTAAATGATTACATAAAGTTTATAACATGGTATTAAGAGATATAAAAGGAATATTAAACTTGAAAAATGTTCTTAATCAAGTATAAATTAACTATAGTTTATTATTCAAGAGATTAAAGAACGACCGAGTCATGTCAGACACGAGGTAAGGGACTACGTCTCAATATCCTTTCATTGAGGCATATTTAGTTTATACACGACTTTATTTTATACGGTGTATAAAACCTTTTGAATTTTCATTTCATTCAAAGGTATTATTTTTATATGAATCATTTTACTAAATGACAAAAACGAATGTTTTTTTATGTAAGCGGTGACAACGAACTTTCCGCCACCGTGAGTATTATTTGATCATTGGCATCCTTAACAATACAGAATGCTTTTCAAAGGAAACAAATACCATACACTCTTTTTTATGTATTTTGGTATTAAAAAAAAATTTGAGAATGGATTTATTATTTCAATATCTTTAAAGGATATTTTGTATTTCAATGTAGAAATGTTATCTTTTCTTTATGCTTATGTTATGTGTTATAATCATGTTATGGTTCTTGGGAATTATTTATGTATATGGGAACTTCCGCGATAAACCTAGGGCGAGTGAGCCCGATATTGCTCTCCAATGCATTGCGTAATGTGATAGAGGTAAATTTGGATGTTTCTCCAAAGAGATTTTGGGAATACACAGTGATGGGTATTCCAATGTAACTCCCTATGTAGCTATGATAACTACAATATAGGTATGTTATGGATGCCACAAGTTACCTTTGTGATATATGATTTCTATGTGTATTTCATAAATCTTATGATTTTATGTGATAAGTAAAAGAGTTTATGTTTTGTATGTATTTATGAAAAAATGTTTTCATTCTTTGTTTTATAACCCTTACTGATCTTTTTATGCTTATACCAAGTTTTGAAATGTTTTAACAGGACTTAAAGATGAATAGGGTCAAGGATGGGATCAAGGAAAATTCATGCTTTGTAAAACCTGGAACTAGACATGACTCTTTTTTCAAGTGTTTTTATTTTATGAAAAAAATGGAAACTATGTAGAAGTTTATACTTTGTAATCTTTTGAGATGTAATAGTTATGTCTTAATTCTCTAAAACTCTAAACCTGAAAAGATCTTCAATGTGAATTATTTATATAATTCAAGATTTTGTAATGTTATTAGGCTGGGTCCTTATAGTTGGTATCAGAGGTTGGTTTAGTTAACATTAGGAGTTAGGGTATTGTTAAATTAATATCCATAAAGTAATTTATGATAATATTGAAATCATATAGAATTTACAGATTACCATGTTGGTTCACTTAAGACATTTCTATGTTAAAAATGGTATTTTTTAGAGGAAACATCGAAGCTATGTTGGGACGACATCAGGAGGAAGAAAAACTTCCAAATCAGTAACCTGAGATGGTCAAAATCAGAACTGAATAGTTTGTTGCAGTGATGGCACATTTTACTCAGGCTATAAATGGTGGGGGTATCCAAGTACGAGATCATCCAGATCAACCACAGAGGAAGATGTCAGTAGTGGAGCATTTCATGAGGCAACATCTCCCATCATTCAGAGGATCATATGATCTGGTGCTAGTAGAATGGTGGATTAAATAACTAGAATAGATTTTCGATGTCATGGGTTGTTCAGAACATCGAAAGGTTAGTCTTGTTATTTATTGTTTTGAAGGTGAAGCTGATCAGTGGTGGTCGATGGTGAAACATTTCAGGGATAGTGAGGATATTGATTCTCTTGATTGGGATGAATTAAAAGGTATGTTTCTTGATAAATATTTTCCTAATGTGGTTCATCTATATATGGAAAAATAATTCCTGTAATAATGGTAGGAGGAAGAATCAGTGGATACTTCTGAAGAAAAATTCACTCGACAGGTAAGGTATGCTCCAATGTTCATACGAGATCTTGATAGTAAAATCAGCCATTTTTACTCAGGATTCAAGCCAAACTATCTATGGGATTTAGCTTCTCATGAGTTTAAAAGTTATGAAAAACTTGTTCATTGTGTGAAGAAGATGTAAATAGAGTTTACTGATGATCATTTGTTCTTTGAAAAACAACAGAATATGAGGTCGAGGTGGCAGGAGAAAGGGAATAAATCTTCAAAAAAGTAAGATAGTAAGAAACTTAAGTTTACAATTTGTGAAAATTATGGTAAAAAGCATGCTGGGGAATGTCTTTTGAATTCAGGTAAGTGTTACCGATGTGGTAAAATGGAACATATGGCTCAAAATTGCACTAAAAAAGATCGGGGTAATGGTAAGCCAAAATATGATTTACAGTCCGAAAAATGTTTAGTGTAATGAAATGGGTCATTAGGATAATGAGTGTCCAAAAAAGAACTCAACTGAAGGAAATAAACAAGACTACAAGCAGAAATGGGTGGTGAAATCCTTTGCAACAACTTTAACAGATGTTGGCTATAAAATGAAGTTGTATCAAGTACATTGTTTGTTTTTTCATATTATTCCAATGTGTTGTTTAATCCAGGATTTACACACTCTTTCATTTCGGAAGAGTATTCTAGTAAATTGGGAATTCCATATCAATATATGAATACAAAACTTATGGTAAAAACCCTTGGAGGAAATGTTGAGACAAAAATAAAACATAAGAACATTCTTGTCCTTGTTCGTGGCAAGAATCTACCTGTAACCCTTATTATTTTTCCTCTAGTAGAGTTTGATGTTATTTTGGGTATGGACTGGCTTTCTGTTTATCATGCAAAGACTGGATGTAGAGCTAAAGAGGCTTCTTTTCAGATTGATTTCAGTTTGTATAAAAAAATGAATCCTTGCTTTTGATAACATATCAGGAAGCTGAGAAACTAGTAAAAGATGGAAATGAATGTTACCTTGAACATATTGTTGAAAATAATGGAACTATTCAGATTAATGATGTTCCAGTGGTAAATGAGTACCTTGATGTTTTTCTTGATGAGTTTCCTGATATTATACCTGATCAGGAAGTTGAATTTACTGTTGAATTAGTTCTTGATGCTAAGCCAATTTCAAAACCCCCTTATCAAATGGCTCATATTGAACTTTTAGAGTTAAAGAAGAAATTACCGGAGTTATTAGATAAAGGTTTCATTCAACCTAGAACATCACCTTGGGGTGCTCCTGTAAAGTTTGTTAAAAAGAAAGACGGTTCATTGATACTTTTCATTGATTATAGATCATTGAATAAAATCACTGTTAAGAATATGTATCCTTTGCCTCATATCGATGATTTGTATGATCAGCTCCAGGGAGCTCAGTATATTTCAAAGATTTATTTACGGTCAGGGTACCATCAGTTGAAAGTATAGGAAGCAGACATTCCAAAGAGTGCATTTCGTACAAGATATGGCCTTTATGAATTTGTAGTTATGCCTTTTGGTTTAACCAATTCACCTGCTGTATTAATGGATCCTATGAATAGAATTTTCCATGAGTTCTTGGATAAGTTTTTGGTTGTGTTCATTGATGATATTTTGGGTTATTACAAAATTAAAGAGGAATATGAAATTTATTTAAGCATTGTATTGAAAAAATTAAAAGAAAAGAAACTTTATGGGAAATTCTGCAAGTGTGAGTTTTGGTTATAACAAATTTCTTTCCACGGTCACATTGTTTCAACAAATGGCATAACTGTTGATCATGATAAAACAAAAGTTTTTAAAGAATGGACAAGACCCACAAATATAACTAATATTCATAGTTTTCTTGGTTTGGCAGGTTGTTACTGGAGGTTTGTTGAAAAGTTTTCACGGTTATCTAGTCTAATTACTATGTTAACTCGTAAAGGTGTTAAGTTCATCTGGACAAAATAATATCATGATTGTTTTTAGGAGTAGAAAATATGATTAGTGAATGCTCCGGGTTTGGCACTTCCATCCAGAAATTGTGAGTTTTTTATCGACAGTGATGCTTTGTTGAAATGACATGGATGTTTCCTTATGCATAATGATCAGGTAATTGCTTATTCTTCACATCATTTGAAACCTCATGAGTTAAATTACCCTACACTTGATTTGGAATTAGCTACTGTTGTTTTTTGCTTTAAAAATTGGGAGGCATAATTTGTAGTGAGTAAAATGTGAAATATATACTGGCCAAAAAAGTTTAAAGTATATATTCACTCAAAAAGTATAGAACATGAGTCAGAGGAGATGGCTAGAATTAATCAAGGATTATGATTTCACGATCCACTACCATCCGAAAAAATCAAACAAAGTGGACGATTATTTGAGTCAAAAAAGTGATGTAGCATTATCCATGCTATGTTTGGAATGAGATCCTTTGGTTTTTGATTTGATTAACATTGGCATATAAGTTTTTCATGTAGGAAATTCTTCTGTTTTGTTTCAGGTGTCAGTAAAATATTCTCTATCAGACAGAATAAAGAAAGTGCAGAAAGAAGATAGTGAGTTGCAGAAAAAGGTAGTGTTAGTTCAGAAGGGTAAGTTTCCTGATTTTAACATTGATAATGATTGCGTTTTGAGATTTAGAAAGAGATTTTGTGTGCCTTGTGATTCACAGTTGAAGAATGAGTTGTTATGTGAAGCTCATAGTTCACCGTTTTCAGTTCATCCTTATAGTACTAGGATGTACTGAGATATTTGGGAGTATTACTAGTGGGATGGAATGAAATGAGATATTGCGGATTTTACTATAAATTGTTTTACTTGTCAGTAGGTTAAAGAAGAGAGGCAATTACTAAAAGGGATGATTCAGCCTCTACTGGTGCTATAGTGGAAATGATAAAATATATCCATGGACTTCGTTGTGCGATTACCAAATACATCTCGAGGTAATAATGAAATCTGGGTTATAGTTGATCGATTGACTAAATCTACTCATTTCCTTCCTATTCGAGATACTTTGTCTCTAGATAAACTTTCTTGGTTGTATGTTAAGGAGATAGTCAGGTTTCATGGAGTTCCCCTCTCCATTGTATCTGATCGTGATCCCAGGTTTACTTCTAACTTTTGGAAATTCCTTTAGAAGTTGTTAAGAACTGAATTAAATTTTAGTACAACTTTTCACCCTCAATAAGATGGGAAATTAGAATGAACAATTCAGACATTGGATTATATGTTACGTGCTTGCTTGATGGATTATCTGGGAAGTTGGGACCAACATGTTTATTTGGATGAATTTTTATATAATAACAGTTTTCATTCTTGTATACAGATGGCTCCATTTGAGACATTATATGGAAAGCATTGTCGAACTCTAGCTTTTTGAGATGAATTAGGTGAAAGGAAGCTGATGGGACCAGAATTCGTAAAAGAAATGGCAGAGAAAGTTCAGTTGATTCAGAAGCACATGAGAACAGCTCAGAGCAGACAGAAAAGTTATGCAGATAACTAGAGGAAGGTTATTTATCATGAGGTAGGTGATCATGTCTTTCTCAAAGTTTCTCCATGGAAATGTGTGATGCGTTTTGTTATGAAGGGAAAGTTGAGTCTGAGGTTTATTAGACCATATGAAATCATAGAGAATGTTGGATCAGTTGCGTACAGAGTGGCTTTACATCCATGTTTATCCGAGGTACACAATTTTTCTCATGTTTTGATGTTGAGAAAGTATATTCCAGATCCATATCATGTTTTGATCCAAGAGGTAGTTCAGTTGGAAGAGAATCTCTCTAATGAAGAACAACCAGCCTAGATTCTTGACCGTAGAGAGTATGTTTTTAGGAATAAGGTAATTCACCATGTAAAGGCTTTGTGGAAGACCATATTATTGAAGAGGAAACGTGGGAATATGAAAATTCTATGAGGGATAAATACCCCCACTTATTTTGATAAGTGAATAAAAATTGAAAGGACGCAATTTCCAAAAGGGGGAAGGTTGAAACATCCCAGGTAAATAAAGAATAAGACATATTTCATATTTATTAATATTTGTGAATTAAATATTAATTTTACTTTAAAGGGGTTTCTATGTTTGATAGCGTACTCGATACACAACAACATGTTTCTTTGAAATCTTACGTTGCACACTAATAATATAATATTATTATTTTAAATGGTAGTTAAATCCTAGTCATTGTATTGGCAAGAATGAACAGAACTAACTAAAATACTATTATACATTATTGTTAAATGTATTTACATTTATCCAACAAAAAATTAGAGGCTTAAAATGTGAATGAATCTAATTTTAAGAATAATATACATTAAAAGGCCGATTTATCGCCTTTTAATGGAGAAACCTATTTAAATATAGTTTTGGTCACTTTAATACACTCTATATGACCAAATTAAATCCTTCTTTAGAATGGGGACATCAAAATTTACTTTTTGTAAATTTTTAAATTTTTCTGATAAAGTTCATTTTTTATTGAATAGTGAAAATATTATATTTTTTTTCAAAACTATGTTTTAATATAATTTATTTATATGGTTATATTATCTTTTAAATTGGTTTTAAAGAGTAATCAGATTATATTTTTACCATTTAATTAAATTCTAGTCATTTTAATTAATTTCATTTTGAAATTGGACGTAAACAAGTTTCAATCTTTTGATAGTTACTGTTTCTTAAAAACACGCCATTTGTTTTAACAGTGTGAATTAATTTTAAAATTAATTAATGAAACTTTTATGTTTTTAATTTTTCAAAATAAACATCATTTTTGAATTTGTAATATCAAATATAGCTTAGGTTGATTTTTTGGTAGTTTTCTGAAAAAACATCAATTTTTGATGAATAGTGAAACCACTTAGTTGTAGTTAAAAAATGACTTTTTCATTTAAATGAAAATTTTCCACTTCTGTGAATTGAATTTTGAAAATCCAACATACATGTTTGTTATTAGTTAGTAAAATTCGGTTCAATAAGATGAAAATAATTTTTGGTGAATAGTAACTTTTGACATTTATTTACTGAGGTTAAAGGTAAATAGGGTAATTCAAGATAAAAAGAATATTTTCATAATTCATAATTACCTTAAAACTTCTCTTGTCCTTATTTTATGAGTAATGGACGACCATGGTCATAGTTGGGTCGATTTCAGGACCCCATAGAGCCACTTATGAATAATAATGACACTTTAGATTAATTAATTTAAAGTAAAGGAAAAAATGACATAAAAAAATATCTTTTAGTACATTAATTTTTATATGGTGTTTTATAAGTAATATTTTTGACTATAAATATTATTTAGAAATATAAAAAGATTTCTTACGTGATAGTGTTTTTTTAAAATTTTTTAAACATTTAAAAAATTAAATTATTCATGAGACAAAAATGATGCAGTATTTACCTCATTAATAAATGATTTGAATAAATAAGATTATAATGATTAATATATTTTCCAAAACCTATACGATTCATATTGGATGATTTTATTTAGACCATTAGTCATAAAATATTCGACTCTAATTATTTTTTGGACCTTTAGAAACCTAATATCATTATATAATAATATAATATTTTCACACTTTCCTAAAGAGCCCCTCCTCCCCCTTATAAAAGAAGACCATTTCTATCCAATTATTCGCACCTCTCAAGCAATTGGGATCATAAAAACTCTGCCCAATTAATCTCCATACATCCCTCTCCTCCTCCTCTAAGCCTTACCTTAGGCAGAAGGAACGTCAAGAATTCCTTTTGGTTCAAAACAAAGGAAGTTATCCAAATTAAAGTTAACAGTTTCTCTTAACTTTATTTCTTTTATTTTACTTATCAAACCCCTAAAATGTTTTTATTCCTTTAATTTATAACTAAAACAGTATCCTCAATATACTAAAATGTTTTTATAATAAGGATTCGAATAACACTTACAGACACCTCTATCTAATGGGTGAAGAACATACTGTTTCTGTGGATGACAAACTAACGCATCACGAGACGATAATTGATTGATTACCTCCTACCGCCTCTCATGGTGGACGTTTTGATGGAAATGTATTTATATATGATATACATTATTTCTATCTTTTCTTTATGCTTCTTTATTTTATATTGATATCATACCTTTATGGTTTCCATTATGGGTAAACGCGATAATTTCATTTGAGGAACTGCGGACTACCGCCCCCTCAATGTGATATGACTCGTTAATTCCATATGTGAGATGTATAAAAGATGGTGTAAATGATATTATATATGATATTATACTGGAATTATAATATAAATATTTATAATTATGTTTTAATTCCTTTAAAATAAGAAATATAAATAAAAGTAGCTTTCATGCGTACGTACGACTTACCGTCTACATGAACGGTGCATTCCATTTCTTACCTCCAAATGTTTTTTACTATTATAAATACTTGTATATACTGGATATATATTATATATATGATATCTAAATCAGGAATATCATTCTAGATATAATGGACAATTGACCACATGGACAACTTGAAAATATAAGGTGTTCATTTTTTCTCAAGTACCAAATATCGACAAAATGGACGGTATTAACTTAAATGATTACATAATTTTTATAACATGGTAATAAATGAGATAAAAGGAATAATAATCTTGAAAATAGTTCTTAAGAAAGTATAAATATACTTTATTTTATTATTTAGGAGATTAAAGAACGATCGAGTAAAGTTAGACATGAGGTAAGGGACTACGTCTCAATATCCTTTCATTGAGGCATATTCAGTTTTATGCACGACTTTATTTTATACATTGTATAAAACCCATTTACTTTTCATTTCATTCAAAGGAAATATTTTTATACAAATTGTTTTACAAAATGTCAAAAAGGAATTTTTTTTATGTAAGTAGTGACAATGACCTTTACACCGCTACGAGTAATATTTGATCTTTGGCTTCCTTAACTAGACAAAATGTTTTTAAAAGGAAAAATAAATACCATATACTCTTTTTTACGTATTTTGGTATTGAAAATTATTTTGAGAATGGATTTATTATATCAATATATTGGAATGATATTTTTTTATTTCAATGTGGAAATGTTATCTTTCCTTTATGCTTATGCTATATGTTATGATCATGTTATGGTTCTTGGGAATTATTTACATATACGGGCGGTTCCATGATAATCTTAGGGAGGGTGAGCCAGAGATAGCTCTCCAATTCATTTGGTAATGTGATGGAGGTAAAAGTGGATGTTTTTAATAATATATTTTGGGAATATACTATGATGGGTTTTCCAATGTAACTCCCTATATAGCTTTAATAGCTACAATGTAAGTATGTTATGGATTCCACAAGTTAATTTTATGATATATGATTTCTATATGTCTTTCAGAAATCTTATTATTTCATGAGGTAAGTAAAAGAGTTCATGTTCTGTATGTATTTATGAACAAATGTTTTCATTCATTGTTTTATAACCCTTACTGAGCTTTTTATGCTCATCCCACGTTTTGAAATGCTTTCAAAGGACTTATAGATGAATAGGGTCAATGATGGGATCAAGCAAAAGTCATGCTGTCTAAAACCTGGAACAAGACATGACTCTTTTTTTCAAGAGTTTTTATTTTTTGAAAAAAATGGAAACTGTGTAGAAGTGTCTACATTGTAATCTTTTGTGACGTAATATTTGTCCTAATTCTCTAAAAATCTAAACCTGAAAAGATCCTCAATGTGAATTATTCATATAATTCAAGATTATGCAGTGTTATAAGGATAGATCCTTATACATGGAGTCTCTATGAAACTGATTATAGGGTGTCCAAAATTCCCTTAATGGTATAAAAAAACTAGTATATGACTCTTAGAATCCATATGAGGTAAACCTAATGATTGATGGACCCTCATTCCAAAATCTTGATGAGAATCATCCCACACGTTTGTTTTATCTGAGAATGAATCCTAGATAACACCCACTGAAGGAAATCCACAGATTCCTATATTTCTAGTAATATTTTCCTCTACAATTATTTATATAAAGACCCAATATTTTAATTGAAAAATATAAATTTCTTGTAGATGGGTATTCAATAAATTTCATAAACACACATACTAGGACTGTAAAATTTTGGTTTATTTGTAGACTAAACACAGAAAGTTCATATTGAATGAATGATCTTTACCATCTCCCACAATGACCATATCACATCATACTCCTCTTATGCATACTCTACATAAACCTTTATTGATAAACTTGAGATTAAATTATAATAAATTGTTTTCCATGATCCTCAGTAAGGGTAATCATATGGTATAATAGTATATGATCATATGAAATTAAAGTATTATCATAAGGGTATGTGATCGTTAAATTAACTTAAAAAGTTCACAAACTACATATCATAGATCATAAACTTGATTTATGGAATAGATCATTATTATTTTCAGAAATATGGGAAATAAGAGTAAAAACTCATCATAAATAAATCAAGAACCATATTTTCGTGTCATTAATGTTTGGAACAATCATAAATATAGAACAATTTTCATATTCTAAGGTTAGATACCAATAACCTCAATAAAATGGACCATGAAATATCTCAATTTTCACATTATAGATTTGGATACACCTATTTATCATAGTATAATAGGACTCACTTACTTCCCCTAGTGTATGTCAACTTGTTTCCCATTATTATCCAATGAGATATAATTATTATTCTGTAAATTAATAAAATATATAGGTCCCACTCATCTCATATTTAAAATCATAGTTATCTGTTACGCATCAGTAAAAAAAACTTCATTATATCATCACAACATAACCCGTGTAAAGGAAAATGTCTTAATAAAGATCTCATCAATTTACCATAGAATTAAACATGAAAAATAAATTATTTTTATAAACATTTAATCAGAATTAATAGTAATTACCCAAATCATGAAAAAGGTTATCATCATTCAATCTTACACAACTAAATCATAGTTAACAATAAAGGATTCCATCTAAGATGGGATATTATTTTTAAATGTCAATTGGACCATCTATTATTTCAAAATTCGTTTCAAATTTGAAAAATACTTTTTAAAACCTAAAAAATTTCAAAATCCATTTCTTTCAAAATAACCTTGGAAACAAATACTGTAATATTTAAAAAACCCTCAATACTTTTAATTGGGGAAAATAGTTTTAAAATTTTTAAAATCACTTTAAACAATTAAAATATATTGTAAATATTATTGTATGAAAATAAAAATTTTAAATTATAAAAGAATATTTTATACATTGAGAGTTTATGATGGAGGGAAATTCCATTCATGTTGTACATGTTAAAACATTTTTTTTAATATTTTTGGTAAAATATAAATGGTACTTTTTTGAAAAATGGCATAAATATTACTTTTTAAACACTGTGTAAGACATAAAAAATGGATAAAAATATTTCTAATATATATTTATGTGTATGTTAAATCATTTTAGAAAAAAAATTTAGAACACATGTTTTCTGAAGGAAAATTTGTTTTTGACTTAAGAGAGAAATAAAGATAATTTTTGGGTAAAAACTATTCTTCTAAACTATCGATTACATACTCAGAGGAAAATTAAGAGAAAAATTTATTCTCATAAAATAACAATAGGAAAATAAAATTCTTTTGTTTATTGATATATTTATCAAAATATTTCATCTTATAAATAAAAATCATAATAAATCCTGATAACAATGCAATTATATATTAAAACACTTACCACTTTAGTTATATGTTAAATTAATAACCATTAAATTATTACATTAAATGAAATGAAAAATATCAAGATAATTAATAAATTCATGAAATTACATGCCAAAGGGAATATATATGCACCTCATAAAATAATAAAGGTGCAAAACATAAGTTAATTTCCAAATAAGACAAATTGAGACAAAAACTCCCGCACCATAAGTATTGAATTCATTCATACATGTTCAAACCTCAATTATAATAAATATAATTTTATTATACTATATTACATAAAAATAATTATATATATAATACCATATATGATTTACTTATTATCATTCATTAAATATTTATCACCAATTCCATGTAGATATCATTGTTTGGGTAATAACTACTTTGTTTTTCCCGTATGGTTTTATTTGGTATTTTTAGGCCTCTTAATTTGATCATGGTTAAATTATCAATATAATTTTAACCCTATGAAAAATATCATATAATTTCAATATATATTTATTTCTAATATACTATAAAACTTATAGATAGAAAATGAAAATCACTATTCATTGAGACAGTATGTCATACGTACGCATGCACATTGTTTCCATTTTTTATATGGATAAATAAGTGAATGTTAAAAAATATATTACCATAAAAGAATAAAATTTAAATCCTATATATCACATATATTAATTATATATTATTTAATTTCCATCCAACAAAATAATTAGTGAAAAACCAATCATATCACTCATTGAGGAGATAGTCCACGATAAACCGGAACGACATTATCGTATACCCCACAAGATGGAAATTAAAATAAGGTATATATGATACAATAATTTCTTTATTATATTATTGTTAAAAATATAATATATATACATTTTATCCATCATTATACCCCAACATGATAGGTTTTAATGGAAAACATTTCACATCAGTTTGTGAGGCAGTAGTCCTCCTTAAACACGAGGGATGTTTTTGTTTACCATTTAATGAAACAGGAGATGGATTTTTGTAATGAACATTTTATAATTAAATATAAATATATATAATATATTTAGGTTATTATATTATGATTTTTATATTATTTGAAGGAGGTGGAGGATGAAATACTAGAAAAATACTCGTTAAAGAATGTTACCTCTTCTTCAGCTAAAATCCCTAGGTTTGAAAAAATGACTTCGTAGGTTGGGTTTATGATCATAATAAGGATTATGAGATGATAAGAGGGGAATAAAGAAAGTATTTGGGCAATAATGTTCCATAAAAAATAATGAATTTTATGAAAATTATTAATTTTTTTCCATAAACATATATTAATACAACAAATTGATCGAAATGCCTATGTAATTGGAAGAATAGGATGATGAAATATAAATGTGGGAATAAAAATATAACTTTTTATTTTATTCTCTATAATAAAAAACTAAATATTTTATATCTCCAATGATTCCTGGGATATGTTTTGGAATACTAAGATAAATTAGTGATCTAAATATCACAGCATTTGATTAAATATGATAAGATAACGTAACATATTAGTCAAATGTATAACATTATATCAAAAAATTAACAGAATAAGAGTAATTTGACATAAGAATACCAAAATTAATAGGGTATCATAAGATCATGGAATCATTGTAAATTTAGAAATGATATATAAAATAATATAAAAATGTGTAAAGGTTAGGTTTGAACATTTTTTCATATAGTCGAACAAGTCCTATAATAGATTAGATTTACTCCCAAATATTATATATGATGTAGAATGAGACTAAATATGTTTCCAATGCATTATAGTTTCATAAAGTAACACCCATAAAAACGATTTCAAGACCAATGTGTTTTGTATAATGTAAAATAATCATAATGCATAATATAGAAATTACTCTAGGAAAGAAAATATGTTGAATTATCTTTTTTCATATCACATTCAAAATAATTTTCATAATGATGTTATTTTAAAATTGATCATAATGCATTAATTACCCCACCGACGGAAGGGGGAATAAAATAAGTATATATGTGAGAAACATATTGGAAATATTTATATGATATCCATAACATCAATGGGTTTTTATTTAAACTATTTCTAAAATGTATATAAATAGTATCGAGGAAAATAAATTTTTGATATTGAGTAAAATAAAAGGATATCATCATAGGGAGAAACCAAATTTGAGTGTTCTATATGAACCTTTCTTGAGGAAAAAATCCATTCAATTTTGAGACAAGTTATTTAATATACAATCATTTCTCAAATATTAAAGGCTATATTTTTCATAAAATATCCTTTAATATTTAAAAGCATTAAATTGTTAGTAGTGATGATAGTGGAAGAGATTCATTAAATCCAAATAAAATAAAAAATACTGATTCCTTCCATATTTTTTTAGGAAAAGTAAAAAATTTCTTTATTCAATAAATGATGGGAATATTCCTTTTATAATTTGTTTTCTAGGAGATTATTTGTAAAAATAAAATTAGGAATCATAGTAACACACTTTGGTAATTTTTTTTAGAAAACATTGATTTGGATGAAAAAAGATTTTTGACTGAAGAGAGAAATGATGTTATATTTTTTATAATAAAATTATATAAACATTCATGTACTCAAGAGAGGATAATGGGCCTGTTTCATGAGAAATTCATGAATAAACATAAGAGAATAAAATAAAAGGGTCTTATTTTGATGTTTTAAAAAAATTACTATAATGTAAATTCTTGCAGAAACAATTCTGATTATATTTGGATAGATACATAAACCCTAATTGATTCGGTAAATTTTGAATCATAAAATACATAGAATGAATTATATAAATTGAAACATAAAATATCATGAATTATAAAGGATTAATAGTTTATTATTTAATGGTTTAGTATATAAATAATTAAAAATATAATACTAGTGTAAATGTATCCGTGTGTTAAAGAAGGTGGTTTTGATTTGTAATCATTAAATAGATCATATAATTGATAAGAGAAATAATAAATAATGTAATTATGGGTAAAAATTATAAAAACACAAAAAAATAAAAGATAAAATAAATTCAAGAAGTAATCAAAAGCCATTTTAAACATAATCATGTAGTAATGTAATAAAAAATAGTAAACTTGTAGCTAAATGAATAGAAATTGAGTCAAGAAACCCCTTACCTATAACATCCATTTATTTGAGTTATCTTATACTTTATTTGTGCTATTTTTAGATATTTTATTAAACTGGACCCAAATAATTTTATTATTTACAATATCATATATGATACTTTTATAACATCTTATTTCCCAATTGTTAAAAATATTACAACAACTAAACTATTTGGGTTTTAATTTCCTTGTTTTCTCCTGTGAGTTTTATCATGAAGGTTTAAAATTTTGAACATAAGTTATAGTAACATAATATACATAATGATATGAATATTAAAAATATTATTTTTTATATAGATAAAAATTTATAATCATTTTTGAATTTTTAACATTGAGAATGAATCACATTGCTTCATAGAGACGGTAGGTTGTACTTATACACGAGATACTTTATCATTTCTTTTATAGGTGTAAGGGTAAAGGCTTGGATTGTATATTAATTTTATAGAATCAATATCAACATAAATTTATATTACATATAATCATTATGTTTACCAATTGTTAGCTTCCATTTAATGTGTTAGTGAAAAACAAATCACATCACTTCGTGATGTGGTAGTCCACCATACAGACGAATGACATTATCATTTATTATGTAGATAGAAATGTATGAAATTATATTATATATTTATTCTATAAATTTATTTATAATTCTTCAATATCCTATATAAGTATAAAATCATTCCATAGTACCTTTCATATAATGCATAAGTGAAAATGAATCACATCGCTTCGTGAGGCGGTATCCCACTATACACACACGAGACAATATTACATTCCCTAGTAAATGGAATGTAAGAATGTATATATGATATTATAATAATATAAGTATAATTATATCATATATATCCTATATAAATGTAATATAACTCGTTATATATATTTGTGAAATGATGTGGTGGAAATCTAGTTATATCAGTTGGTGATGTGGCCGTCCATTGTACACACAATCAATGGTATTAGTTCACATTTCAGGGAGGTGGAGAAGGTTTTAGGTCATGAACATAACCTAAAAAACTTCTCAGGGTATGAAATATAAATATGACATTATATAAAAATTATTTAATAATATTTTAAAATGGTGGAAGAATAAATAAAATAAAAAACTCAGGTTGTGATGTTACCTCTTCTTCAGAAAATTTCTTTTGGTTTACACCAAAAAACAACATTGGTTGGATTAATGAAAAACCCAAGGATTATACTATTATACGAGTGAATTAGGGAAGATATTTGGGAAGGGATTGATAAATCAAATGTTTTTTAAGTCTTTAATGGATAGGATATGGGGTGACCTTTTATAAGTGAGGTAGAGGACACAAAATGAGTTTTTTTACAAAAATAATTTAAACATTGTTTTTATCAAGACAAAAGGATAAAATTTAAATATTTAATCAAATAGAGTATAAAGGGTTGAAATTGGATCAGAAAACAATAATTATTCTTGTTAGGTTTCATTTTAACCCTTATCTTTTGATAGTAATCTTTCAGAAAACCCTTTTTTACATTAATCAAGCTAAATATTATTATCTCACTATAAATTATGGTAAAAAAGTAAGAATAGGTTATTAAATATTATAAAATATTATAATTATAAATATTGGATTGATTATTTTTCATATTCAACTCAAAATAAGAGGAATAATTTAATTTCAAATTAAAGCCACGGACGTGTCCAAAAATGGGTTTTGAAGAAATACATTTTTAAGGAAAAGATGATCTTATATTAACTATATGAAAAATAATTACAATTATATGATTTTAATTTTTTATTTATAGATATATAATATATACATTTTAATTCAATACAACCTTATATGGTGTTATCTTAATTATTCAATATGGAAATATGCTATACAATCTAATAAAGTTTACATAAAAAAAAGTTATTTGAGAGCCTTAAAATAAACTGATTATAAAATATCTTATAAAGGTGATTTAAATATAATTAATTGTATCTAAGAAAAAAATAATATTTATAATAATTTAAAATCAAAATAAAACATATATAGGTCATAATTTATTCTAAATAAATGTGAAATTTAAAATCTTAATTTTTACTATTCATAGGAAAAATAATATTTTCTAAAAAATACAAACATTTAAACATATGTTAATTTGCATATTATGATTTTGAAGATGATTTAGTTTTTCAAAAAATAAATTTATTTAAAAAATTTAAATTTAAATTATTTTTGAACATTATTACAAAACCACTTTTTAGATAAATAATGTTTTTGAAAAACATTTATTTCCCCTTCAAATGATGCTTAATTTATTTATAATAAATAGATAACTGTTGAAATTATTTTATAAATGATTAAAAAAATAATTTGTATAATTATTTTAGTGCTATTCTGGCCCACTAACTCAACGACTAGGTAATAATATCCATGCTTAAATAATAATATGTTAATAGAATGTCTTCTTTTATTTAAACCCAATTATGCATGAATTGCTTTGCATATAATAAATTAATTTTTGGGGAAAAGAAATATATCATAGAGTAAATGGTGTTAAATTTTATTTTATTCTTTTTTTTATGTCTTATATACTACTGAACATGATGTTTCTCTTTTAAAGTCATGATATGTTAAATTCTATACCCTTAAAAAAATTACGCCCTCCCAATTTAATGTTTATCTCAATATTCAAGGGTTTGAAATTTGAAAATTCCATAGCAGGAATGCATTATAGTAAAAATGGGTAACAAATTTTCCCTTGATAATAGATTTAGATATGTATAAAAGTCATCTAGAATAACAAATTATCTAGTTTCTATATAGGTGAACATTGATGGGAAATGAAAACATGGAAATGGAAGAGAATCCAATTTCCCAAGGATAAATTGCTAGTGATAAATATCATTGATCATAGGAAATTTAATGATTCAAAAAATTAAATGATTTTAAAACCATAAATATATAATGAGTTTAAATGCCATTTCATTAATAAAAAATAACGATAATTTGGGACCATTTTTATTTCAAGATCTTTTTCCAGATGATGAGGAGTTTTTTTAATGTCTATGAATATAAAAAAATATTTTTAGTTGAAACATTTCAATTTCATAAGTAAAACTTCAATCTTCATTTGTACATGAATAAATATTACTTCATCACTTAATCAATGAAATGAATATTGAAAAATTAATTTTTTATTCCAAAAGCATTGAAATTAGATTTTAATAGATTGTAATATCCATAAAAGAGTCACAATATATTTATCTAGTCATTATTAAAATAAAAATGGTCAGAACAAAGTAATATTAGATAGAAAAATCAATATGATTCTATTAATCTAAAAAATTCAAAAATGAAGCCAAAGGTTAAACATAGATTATTCCTTAAGTAAATGACCTTGTAACCCAAAGAACCTCAACAACTATAACATGAAATAATGTTTTAACCAATATGGTTATATAATACCCATTTAACTTATATCTAAAAATTATTATATAATTATTGACAATAATCTTTTAGTTTATTCCCAAAGGTTATATATATATCCACCCAATAAAACATCTCTCAAAATATTAGTACTAACCCCAAAATAAAATGACTTGATCCCATAATATGTTTCCCAAAATAAAAATAATAATTAATATAAAAAATATATAATTAAAGACAATGTTATACTAACCAATACGACATGTAGGCCAGTGGTAGGAGATTCACCCTTATAATCATTTGGTTTTGGGATCCATAACCATGTCCATTATAGAAGAAATGGGTTATTACCCAGCTTGCGAGTTGTGATTTTTTAAAAATAATATAATTAATTATGTGATGATAAAATTCATAATTATCCATGATCCTATAACATTCTCAACAATATTAGGATCATCCTCAAAAATAACATTAGTCCTAAAATCACATTACTTTGACCACTAAGGATTTTTATACTACTCATTATATTATACAAAATCAACTAATTACCTCAACATCAAGCACATGTCTAATTTGATATTCTCCTAAATTATGTTATTTTTATATAGTACCTCTTTACTATAAAATAAATATTTTATGAAATTATTTCAATTCAATATTTTATTTCAAAGCTAGAGTGAGAAAATTATTCCGAACAATCCTTATATATTTATTTAATAATTCACATAAATATATAATTCTAATACATAAACATTTCCATCATTACATTTTATTATTAAAAAATTACCTGTGATTCATCATATTATTCCCAAACACCTCCTTACATTCATATGTGATTTATATTATCTTCATCATCAACAGAAGAAACATTATGAGTAAAACAATGTTGATCATCTGGTTTTACATTCCTATTAGAATAATAATTTTAATACATCTAATTAAATCAACATGTAAAACATTCAACCATTGATGGTTCCTTATGTAAAACATTATTATCATTCATTTCATTAACTGCACATTTCATTTTCCTCAATAATTAATTACACTTTTCCCTTTATCTCTACATGTAAAAATATTATCATTCATTTGAGACATTTCCATGAGTGTTTCATCCTACATTATTGATATACAAGAAACTAAATATTCTTTGCTCCACGGTCCCCTCTATGGAAAATATACTGGAACTCTATCCTTATCTTCTTTGGTGTTACATTAAGTTGGTTAAGGTACATGTTTTGAATCATATATTTGACGAAAAATCTTTATGATTATTCACAATATCCCGCGCTGCAGTCATCATCCAATTTGGTTTCTCATCAATATAATGTCTATCACATACAAAATTAACATGATTCCCTCTCATTCACAAAACTTACTAGGTGAAAAAATATAAATACCTTAACAAATACAAATTTAGGGTGGAAACTTATAAACATGAGAGAATGACAAATAAATGATATATTTGTACTAAATTATGATTCTCTAGGTCTGATTATAGGTTACCCAGAGTAATTAACCTATTTGGTTTTAAAGCTAAATATTTTTTTAAAGTCCCTAATTATGTCTTCATAATGAGTTTTTAAATTTCAAATGCATATACCCTGTATGTTTCGAACAAGGTGCATAGTAAGGCTCCGTGTCATGTACTAGGTAATCTTCAAGTCTAAACCAATATACATTTTAAATAGTTATTTTTCCTAGGAACATCTGTACTAGGACCCCATCCATTAGTAGTATCTATAATGGGATATAAATGTTCAAACAATACTCACTATATTCTTCATAATGAATCTTGGAATCTTTTCTTTCATATTCGTATCCTTATAAATTTCCCTACCACTGCAACAAAATATTTTTCATCATAGTTTCCAATGATTAAATAAATATTTCATCTAATACCAACTATGAAGATATGATATTTCAATACAGATTATTACAAGTTTTTAATATAATAATACTGTAATACAATATAATGATTTAAATGAACTAGGTTTTTGAAAAGACAAGGTTCATAAAACATCAAATTGAAACTAGAAATAAAACGTTTTATTTTATTCTCCATAATTAGATCCAGACACCTTTTTACCACTTAAACTACATGGTATGACATGGGGAATACATAAATATGGGGGTGGGATAAAATATTATTAAGAGAATAAACATTATAAGGAAACCTAACATGTGAGTCAAAGGCATAACATGATATTATAAAAGAGACAGATCATTGTAATGACCTAGAATTACATTAATGAAATTTCCCTTCTTATAATTATGTAGTGTAGTATAAATTACAAAAAACCACATAGAGAACACAATATAAACATTATTAATGAATAATTAATGAAATAAATGTATTTTATGAATGTAAAGAACATATGCTGATGGAATAATAACATGAACTAAGGAATTGTAATGCAACCCTTATAAATTATTTCCTTACCAATAGAATAATAAACTAAAAAATGAAAGTCTATATTAAAATTATCTATCTTATAAATAAAAATATGATACAATTATATCATAGTATAAGTATATTAATGTTTTAAAATATTAAAATGAGTATTAAATTTTTTTTGAAGCATAATTTATTATTTAAAATATTATCCGTATTAAATTGATTTAAAAGAAAATATATTTTTATAAAATGGTTTCATTAAATTTTTTTTCATTTTCTTATTAATATAATATAAATTTTGGAGACCAAAATTTGTATTACAAAATGTTATAAAAGAAGTTATAATGTTAAAATTTCTATATTTCAAATAAATCATGAATTTAATAAAAAAATTAATTTTCTAATATTTATTAAATTATATTCACAAATTGGAGTTAATTTTTTTAATTATACATATAAAAAATGGTTAGGGTTAATTGTTTTTGGAATTTTTCTAAAATAGTTGAATATTTGGGGAATACTGAAATACCATAATTTATACTATATGTAACTAAATTAATTATAGATTTATAATTGAAATATTGATAATGTATGTTGATCATTAGTTAAAAATAAAATTTGTTATTTAATGTATTTAGTTAAAATAATCATCCCCAATGCATGTCATGAGAAAAATAAAAAATAGTGAATAAAATAATAAAAAACACCTATCCCCCCAACGATAAATACAACCCATCACAACATATTCTCGTGACTCATCAAAAGCCTTAAACCTTTTCCAAGTTATGACCAATCCCCACTTAATGTAATTTCCCCACATCTAATGTTATTTGTTGTCAAAAAATACCCAACTCAATTCCCCAAAGGATGTTCTCAATGAGAGGAATTCACTAGGTATAACCCGTGTTCATTTTATTTTAATTTTTATCAATTTCATTTCTTTTATTATTATATCATAATGTTTCGTTATCCAAGATAATTTATAACTCCAATATAATTTAAATACTTTAATGTAATTATGTTAAGGGAACATCCCATCTTTTTTTTTTCTCTTCCTCTCTTATTTTATTAAAAAAATTATAACTTCATATTTTGGGTGCTGCTTTACCGCATTTGTAGACTACGTGTTTTCATTGTTCAATTATGCCTTCAAGGGTTGTAATAAAATTATTTTTGGTTAAAAAGATTATAATATATGTATTAAAAGAAATTAAATGTTATGAAACTAGTATGTATATGTTATATTCAATAATGAAAAAAATTGGTTCGTGGTGACCGAAAAACTACCAAATTAATCCAAATAATTATCACTAAGGTTTTATCTATTTATTAATCCTCACCCCATATAACCAAATTAATTACACATAAATTTTATATTTATTATTATTATTAATTACTTATAGTTTCATTTCTAGATAGATGTTTTCATTTAACATGATTTTCCATACATGTATAAAAGTAAATTGACCATGAAACCCAATGATATGAATTCTCCAAAATGATTAAATTATATCTTATAACTCATAAAAAATGACTTAAATGTAGAAATTTTAAGGAATTAATTAATTAATGTATTTAATTTTATTTTTCAAGACATTAAGATCATGGGTAGAACACTTTCAAACATTAGATAATGGATTCTTTCAGATCCTCTATTTTTCCTTCGGATTATGCTTTCTCTCTCCTTACCGCAATGTAATTCATAATAATAATTATTTAATCCTCTTAAATTATATTCTAATATTCCAAGAACATTTAACTATATCATTTATTTGTAAATTTATAGGGAAACCAATGTTTTATAAGGTTCTATTCTCAATTAATCCTGGTAAGAAATCCAGATTAAAGGTAATATCCCTATATCTTACCCTTTATCAAATTGAATCAATAAAATTTTTTAGAAAATATTATTATTCTAAAATCATTAATTTTAAATTGAAAAATTAAATTGATTCATTTATTTATACAAACAATTATTTCTTTTTCATTGTAAAAAATCTTGAGTTTTTTGTAAAAATGCATTAAAATTTTGATTTCCTAATGTTTCTAGAAGACCTTATTTACATGATTTCACTACAGTTTGATCTAAGTTATCCTGATCTAGAACTATTGGACAATATTTATGTCAATATATGATTTAAATCCATTTTTTCATTGAAACCATTTTGATATTTTCTTTTATATTCTTGTTTATATGAATATGAAAACCCAATTATTTACATGGGTGACCCTTATGATTATGATTTATTCCTTTTTTGTGATTATTTATGTAGAAAACATATTCATGAAAATGTTATTATGGGTCAAAAAATATATCACTCCAATTAATTTGGTGATTTTGTTTCTCATGAGACTTCATGTGGAATGGTCTTGGTAGGTACCTCAACTCATGCTCTATGAACAACAATCTTAGTGGCCCGCCTTTACATGTGCTCTACATGAAATGGTATTGGTGGTTATACATGAATCAAGATCTTCTATGTGAAAGGATCTTTGAATCTTGATTAATTCATGTGTAATAACCCAGATTTCCGCAGATCCTTCATTTTGGAAAATCCTATGTTTGTGGTGTTCTGGGAGCTGACGGTTGCTTATTTTCAAGAGTTTACCAAACGTATTTTTTCTATCCAAATTTCAGTGTGTCGACATATCAGTGCGTCTGCATGTCAGTGCATTGACATGTTAGTGTGTCAGCATGCAAGTTCATCTGTTAGTCCAGAGAATCGACATTAGTGAGTCATGAGTGTCAGTATCAGTGAGTCACGGCATCAGCAGGACAAGGCATCTGTGAGTAAGAATCATCATCGCTAGTGAGTTAGGAGCATCCATATTGGTTATTTAGGGTGTCTAAAGGTAGAGACATTACTAGGTCATTGAATCAATAACTCAATGTCGGTTTCCCAATGTCGGTAGGTCGCATCGATAACTCACACATCAGTGGCTCTGTGTCACTGACTCACCCATCGGTGATTCATTCCATGTTTTCCTTGTTTTCCTAGTTATCCTATTTCGCCCCTATTATGTCTTATTTGACATAAACCGAGTTTAAATCTTTGTTCGGTCTTTTTAAGGCCATTTCAATGGGTATTTATTACATCTATAAATATCTTAACCTCTCGGGCGATTTGAGATAACCAAACCGCATGATTTTTACCAGGATCCTATATTAATGTCTTTTATACCCATTCATCCTTTAAAAGTGGATCTTACTCTTCAATTCCAAGATCTTCCCTTCCTTGTGTGGCTTCATTTTCCCCTTGAATCTTCTAGATCCTTCCCCCCTAGATGAGTTTTTCGTGTGTGCTAAATCTCTCCTACTTAATTTCCTTAGGGTTCTTCTAGGATACTCATGCGGCCCCTATTCTTTGGGAAAGAAGGAAATGTGATCCCTTGATCATCCAAAAGGGATTCATTATGTCTCCCATTAATTTTACAACATGAGGGGTTTCTTTACTAATGATTCCTTACGAGAAAATTCTTAATTCCTCTCTTAAAATGAGATGTAAACAAGAAATAAATATGATTAAAATGAAAATGTGTAAATAAAATTACATGTAGTGAGTGGATCGATGTTGATCGCAATTTTTATATGTTATTATTGATTATTTTATATATATTTTTAATTGTATTCTTTTGAAAAATCATGACTGTTGGATGTATTTTAATGTGCATAGTGATGTCTTGTTTTGTTGAAATTATTTGATATACAACTGTAACATGAAGAACTGTTAAACCACAAATACATGGTTAAATAAATGGATATCATAAAATGAAACCTATTTTGTGATCACCCCAATTATAATTAAGAATAATTAAATAACCACTATTGTTTAAATCTATATATACAGACACATCCTATTGATAAGTGTGGCTGAGTGTTGTGATATTTTGAGTCTTATAACTTTCTGTGGGTCGTCTGGTGCTGCTGTTGGGAGAATAGGTGTGGGTATAAGGTTGGATAAAGAGTTGGTTCTGTGAGAAAGGTGTTGTATGTGTGTATAGTGGGGTTTTGGTTTAATAGTTATTGATGTGGGATTTGTGTGTGGGGAAGTACATGGGGTGTTTTGGTATCCTAGTTTTAGAGACCAGTTGATTGTGGAATGGATGTACTTGTAGGAAACTGAACTACCTTTTTTAGTCATGGTCATCGAATGATGTTGGGTAGTGGGACTGCGGCGTGGTTATGAACTTGAATGCAGTGGGACTGCATATGGGAGTTGATGGGTTGTGGGTATGGGTTGTGAGAGGATTTTGCTTTATATTATTGAAGGTTGATTGTCATAAATGACCGAATGGGTTTCAAGGAAGATTTGGGGTTTTTGAAATGGATTTTAAATATGATTTTATGATGTTGTTCAGTGGGATTGTAGTTTGGTTTTTCTTTTAGTTTTGGTGTGTTTTTGGTTGGTACTTTCCCGATAATGCTGGAATAAATTATAGTTAATCCCTTAAAATAAATAAATGGTATGTTGTTGAATAAAAATCATATGGGTTTGTGTGGTTGTGCATATAGGGGTGGAAGAAAAAGTGGTTTGGATTGGGCTACTTGTTTATTAATAAACCCATAGGTTTGGATGAGTGTTTAAGTATCTATATGTATAAATTATAGTTCTTTATGATTTTTATATGTACCCCACCCTTTTTAGCACCATGGGCCATAAATCCCCATGTCATAGGGAAGTGTGCCTTTCCTAACATCCCGATGGGAGGATGGATGAATGGTTCCTGACTTTCTACCTTGCACCCTCTTCCGGTTTCTTACCGCTAGAGAATTTTTGGGAAGGATCTAATCTCTTGAGGCATACCACAGTCAATGATCCTTTAGGGAAGGGTTTTTTGTGGATGAGAGAAATAACTATTTTTGGGCCAGGTTTGTTTTCCATATTTTTTTTCAGATGAGGCTCTGGTGTCTTTGGGTGTGAGACGTGGTTTGTTGTGGCCCAACTGTCTGTGTGTTGGATTCTGTGTGTTGTGTGGCCTAGGTGTATGCTGGAAAGATATGGCAGTGGGACTACCTATGGGAAGAAAGGTAGTATCAAGATGTCAGTCATTAGGGATGACCATTTAACCAGTTGGAAAGTGGTGTGGGGTACCCAAATACTGATGTTCTTGTAATACTACTTTACATGACTTGTGCATTATTTGGTGAGTGTGCCTTGGTGAGGATGGGCTGGTTATTAGTTATTTGTAGGTTCTTTGAGATTCTTTTGTTATCTCATAGAATGTTAGTATGTTATCTTATTTTGTGTGGGTGGCTTTAGTTTTCTTACAAGGTACACCGGTATACTCACACAACATATATATAAAAATGATTTTAGGTTTATAGAGGGATTTTGCGAACTATGGTGGACCATTCTATCTTGGGAATCAGGATTAGTTGTGGTTGCTTCTTAGACTCTTTTCTTTTGGCACATTACTTTTAGAGATTTATTTTTACCTTGTATAAACTTTACTTTTGAACATGCATGTGGTAATGTTTTTTGGATTTACATTTACATTTAGTATTAGAGTTTCTAGGGTTTTACCATCTTATCTCCTGACATTGTTCAATAAAAAGGGTAATTCCATCCATACAATGTGAGATTATATACCATTGGTGTTAGTCACCACATCAGGTCCTATCAAGGGTGGGACTCTGTGGTCATTATCTCTCCTTCAACATGAGGAAGGAAGGGTGGGGAATGTTTATGTCCCTTCCCTCATCATGAAGGAGGGTCATGAAAAAATTGTATCAATGGCAGGTTTTGGGAGTAGAGGTATTGGATGGAGCATATAGTTTGGCATAGTGATGATTGAAAGGGATAGTTAGGAAATAGTGTCAGGAAATATTGGTGCAAGAGATAGGTCTTGGAAGAATGGCTATGATATGGGATTTTAGGGCCCCCCATGATCCAATGAAAGGAATCTAGACCTACTAAATGGCCAAGTGAGGCTACACCAATTATAGTGTAGACACCCTAGGAAAGGTACATGCATCATAATGACTTGTGTTCCTGAGTTTTCTAGGTGTTTTGGGAATTAAAAATAGATGAATAGATAAAAGGAATTTTAAAGGAATTTCCCACACTTATCAGGATTAGGAGTGCCTTGTTTACATTTTTCAACTATATCACCCCATAAATCACCCCCCATGTTGAATGAGTAGTTGAGGCCTGAAAGGTTATCCCGGTAGATCAGTGGAGGGCCTATGGAGAGGAGGAAGATGACCATTGGAATAAGACACTTTGTTACTTCTGGAGGAAGAATCTAGGAAATAATGAGGGAAGCATCTCAGACATAGAGAGATAAGGTTGGATCGAGGAGCTGGTGGTCATTTTCAGCCTGATCCAGGATCCAAAGGAGTAATGGGTTTTTCTGGCATTGAGCTAGTAATGAGGAAGAACACATTAGTGGTGGATTGATAACCCCGGAGAGAAGATGGAAACTATGGTTTCATGGGCAGACATTGAAAAGGAGTTCGTGGGGAAACTCATTTCTTCAACGATGAAGGATGAGAGGAGGTAGGAGCTACTAACCATAAAAAATAGGGACTAAATTGGTAAGGGAACTTGGGATCAAGTTCAGATATCTTATCTTCTTCACACTATATCTCTTCCTAGATGTGGATTCCTAAGTGAGAATCATAGTGGAGGCAATCTGACCTTCCCTCCAGTATGTTGTTACTATGTTTACACTTCTAACGTACATAGAGGTTCAAAAGAAGGCTAAGGTAGTAGAAATGATGCACTCAATGGGAGGTGAGCCATGATAGGAGAGCCATCCAAGATCATCAAATGAGAATCCATCAACAACATGTCTCTGACATCAGGGCCATCTAGGTTTCGTCTAGTGGGAAGTAGGCCACATCAGTTTTAGTTTCGATCTCCTAGTCCTTGCCTTTTCCACATTGACCCGATATTGAGGTACATTGTCTGTGGTGGATATTGAAATATTTGGAGCTAGTGACTAGTTTGAGTGTCATATAGTGGTAGAGAGATGGTCCATGCCCACCTCAGTAGTTGCAGTTTCTGGCCAAGCCCTTCTTGTAGTAGGGGAATCGAGCTCCCGCTCTACTGAGGGTAGATGGTGCCAGAGGAGGCCAACCTCAAGGCACTCTTCCGGGACCTCAAATAGGGTTTGGTTAGGGAGGCGGTCGACAAACGAGGGGTAGAGGATCATGGTGTGGGATTATTTACATTGTAGAGGTAGAGTTATAATAGGGCCAGAGGTTGTTCGAGGTACTATTAGTCTGTTTAGATCACTCATGTGCGTTTTGTTTGATTACAGATCACCACACTCCTTTATTTCACCCTGTCTAGCCCATAATTTGAAACTTGATGAAGAGGGACTTCTCATTCCCCTAGTGTTGAGTTCTCCATTTGGAGGTCAAACCATTCTGTTTGATGTTTTTTGAAGATATAGACTAATTATTGGGCCACATCATTCTAGTGGGGATCTTCTAATGCTATAGATTCTTCTATATAGTGTCATCCAAGGAATATAATGGTTGTTTTATATGCATGATTTAATTAAATTATTTCACAGAAGGGTCAGTTTCTTAGATATGGGTGGCCAACACGTAGCATTCTTTCTTGAGCTGAGTTGTCAGGAGGGTAGCCAACTTGTGGATCCACTTCTATTAATGTTAGCTGAACTGACAATGGAATCAGTTTCTATAGAGATTGTGGTTGTTCCGGGGGGGGGGGGGGGTTTAGTGAGTTATTGGGTGTCTTCCCTGAATTGGTTGTGACTCTACCACCTCAATGTGATGATGATTTTGAGATACACTTGTAACCTACTTCCCGACTGATTTTGATGGATCTCTATCAGATGATGCCTTATAAGTTGCGTGAGTTTCATATTCAGATTGACAACTTGATTAATATGGGTTTTGTTTGGCCAAGTTTGTTGTTTTGGGGTGATCCATTTTGGTTCGTGAATAAGATGAACAATGGTTTTAGACTATGCATAGACTACCAGAGACTGAATGAGGTGATTTTCAAGAACTGTTACCCTCTTACAAAGATCTATAATCTTTTGGAATAGTTAAATGGGGAATGATGATTCTCTAAGAACATTCTATAGTTAGGATATCACTAGTTGAGGGTAATTGATGATGAAATCCCAAAGACTGCTTTTAGGGGTAGGTATAGCCACTTTGAGTTCATGGTAATTCCCTTCAATGCCATGAATACACTAGCCGTGTTCATGGTGCTCATGAAATCTGTTTTCCATGAGTACTTGGATAGGTTCATCATCATGTTCATCAACGATATCCTGATCTACTAAAATTCATATGAGGAGCACACCAAGTACCTGAGGACTATCTTGGAGGTCCCCCAACACCACCATCACTACAGAAAGTTGTGCAAGTTCTGGTCATCAGAGGTGCACTTCCTTGTACACATGGTTTCTCTTTAGGGGATAGAAGTGGGGCCGTTAAAGGTTTAAGCTGTTGTTTCTTGGTTAGCACACAAGAATGTGGAAGAGGTTCGTATCTTCTTAGGTTAGGAGGGATATTACCAGAGTTTCATACCTGAATCCTCTAGAGTTATGGATCCATTGACATCCTTGACCAAAAAGACGAAAACATCATATGGAGTTAGTATCACAAGGTAGATTTCAGCTAGTTTAAAGGGAAGGTGGTCAGTTTCCCAGTGCATAGGTTTCCAGAGGAAGGGGTGATGTTCCAGGTGTTATGTGTTGCTTCCGGCCTAGGATTGGGGTGTGTGATGATGAAACAGTGAGGAGTAATCTCTTATGCATCTAGGAAGTTACTTCCTCACAAATGTAATTATTCCACCCATGATCTAGAGCTTGAAGTGGTCATATTTGAGCTAAAGTTGTGGTGACATTACCGAATTCAGAAGAGCTTCATAGTCTTCATATTTCACTGCGCTTGAGTTATGTCTTTTCTCAGTATGACCTGAACTTTCTAAATTCGAGGTGGATGATGTTATTTCAAGACTACGAATTTACGATCTCCTAAAGCCTGTGAAAGGGGAATGTGGTGGTTGATTCCTTGATTAGGAAGTCATAGAAGGATGTAGTTTGGGAATCCACGAATTCTTGGAAGGGAATTCAATAGTTGGACACATTGCACCTAGATAATGAGGAGGATAGTGGAAGAGGCTATCTATTGCAGATGAAAGTGTATTCTTCCATGGGGGACTTGGTTGAGGAGTCTCAGTGGGGAGACTCAGAGGCTGATGTAATGTTGGATCATGTTGTCTGGGGTAATTCTTTAGAGGGATGGTTGGAGGATAGTCAGAATCAGTTGTTGTTCCATTGATAAATGTTTGTCCTTGTGTTAATGCCTAAGGGATTTGTCCTTGAGTTCAATAGATCACCCATGGTGGTGCATCCAAAAGTCTCTATGATGTACATATTTATAATGGAATAGTTTTAGTGGCCCGAGGTGAAGCATGTGGTGGCAGGGTTTGTGGAAAGATTCCTTGTATGTCAGCATGTGAAGGCCAAACACTATGTTACTGGTGCTCTATTGCAGCCCTTGTATGTTCCTTAGTGTAAGTGGAATTAAATCATGATGTATTTTGTCACAATATTACCCAAATATGAGATATGATGCGACACTCTTTGTGTAGTAGTGTTACATTTTACGAAGTCGTCTAACTTCTTGTTGATCAAGGAGTTGAGCATTGTGTGTTCCGTAGCCTAGAGAAATGTGGATGAGGTGGTATGGATGCATGGAGTTCCAAGATCCATTACATTAGATTGGGATAAATATTCTACATCATGAGTATAGAGGGGATTGCAGCTAGCCTTTGGCACCTAGTTACACATTAACAATGCCTACCACCCTCAAACGGATGAGAAAATAGAGTTGACCATCCAGACATTGGATGAAATTCTATGACCATGTGTTCTAGATTTAAGAGGATCTTGGGAATGACACATGGCCCTACTAGATTTGTTTTTACAAAAATAGCTGTCAATATACCATTGGAATGGCACAATTCAAAACCTTGTATAGAAGCCCTTGTCTCTCACCCGTATGTATGATAGAGGTAGGGGAAGCAACCATCCATAGACAAGAGGTAGTGCTATTCTCAATCAAGAAACATCATCTTGTGTGTGAGAGGATGAAGGAAGTTCAGGATCGACAAAAGTCATATGAAAATTTAAGGTGGAGGGAATTGGTGTTCGATGTTAGGGACCTTGTGTTCTAAAAGGTATCTCCTCAGCGTGGATATCGTAGGTTTGGGAGAGGAATAAATCTTTCTCCAAGGCTTATCGAACCATTTGATTTGTTGGGATGAGTTGGCGAGGTAGAATATCAGTTGGAGTTTCCACCATGATTAGATAGGATCCATGATGTTGTTCATGTCTCTCAGCTCCATCGGTATCGACACGATGACTTCAATTCCTCGACTTGGGAGATTTGGATGTTGAGAACGATGTGACGTTTGTGGAGCGACTGATAAGAATCAAATATCATTAGAATAAGGTACAGCGTGGAAGGTCCATTCCTTTGTTTCATGTGTTATGGGGGAATGGGGGCCTTGAGGAGAGTACATGAGAACAAGATGCATAGATGTGTACTCAGTACTAGGAGATATTTTGAGTTTGCTCTTATGTTTTGCTTTGTACCTTGATTATGATGAAACGTTTGGCCTCACTTGATATATAAGAAGTTATTTCCAAGTTCTCTAATTTTGTGTGAAAAGTCCTGGAAATGGATAAGAAGGACCTGATCCATAATCAAGATGAATCAATGAGGATTTTATTAAATGCATGCAGGTGAGACAGTGACGTACAAAGTGGATTGAATCTTGACATGGAAGAATAAGCTCCCTAATCAATGTGTCGGGACATTGTAACATTTGGTTTCTTCATGGCTGTTTGAGTAAGTGTGGGGACCTAGTATTTTCATATTTGTATATGAGATAGATGATAAGTAGGTGTTCTAGGATATTTAGGTTTTCACTACAATTTTTGAATAAAACGAGGTAGTTTTCTCCTAAGTGGTATCTTAAGGGGTGGTTGTTTGGACCCCATTTTTCTAGGATAGTTTCAAAATCCTAGATGATGAGAATAGTTTGAGGGGTATTTGATGTAATAACCCAAATTTACACATACCCTTCCTTTGTGAAAATCAAGTGTTTGAGGTGTTCTGGGAGCTATTAGTTGATCATTTTCACGAGTTTTCCAAATATCCAGTTTTTCATCGGCATGTAAGTGCGCCAGAATGTCAGTATGTCAGGAAGATAGTGTGTCCACAAGTAAGTGTGTAGGCATGTCAGTGGGGTGGTGAGTCAAGTGTATTTTCATCGATTGGTTAGGATCATCATTATGGGTGAATCAGGGTGTCGGTAGGTCGAGGCATCAGTGAGTCAGGTGCATCGGCATCATCGAGTTAGGAACAACGATATCTGTGAGTCAGAGCATTAGTAGGTTGAGGCATCAGTAGGTTGAGGTGTAAGAACTTTGTTACATCAGTAGATTAGTGTCTATGGCTTAGTGTCAGTAGGTCACATCGATAGCTATCCCATCATTGGCTCCGTGTTAGTGACTCACCCATTATTGACTCATTTACAGTTTTCCTGGTGTTTCCCAGTTTTCCTGTTTCACCACTCTTACATCTTATTTGACTTAAACTATGTTTAATCCATTCCTCTGAATTTTTAAGGGAATTTAAAAGGTTATTAATTATATATTTAAATATCCTAAAATCCCGGCTGATTTGAGATTCCCAAACCGTGTGATCTTGACCACGATCCCACGTTAATATCTTCTAAGAATGTTCCTACTTTAAAATATGATATGACTCTTGAATGCCATGATCTTACATTCCATGTGTGTTTTCCATTTCCCCTTGGTCCGTAGAGATTCTTCCTCCCTAGAAATATTCTGAGCTTGTGCTAGAGATCTTCTACTCAGTTTTCTTAGCGTTCTTACATGCAGCCCTCACAACCACTATTCTTTGAGAAATGAGGACCAAATATCCCTTGATCACCCAAAAGGGATTCCTCCTATTTCTCATTAGTTTTGCATCATGCAGGGTGGGGGTACTAATGGTTCCTTATGAAGAATGAAAAAATTACTATCTTTAAATGAGATATAAATAATTAAAAAATATTATTAAAAGATAAAAATTGTAAATAAAATAACTATCAAGGAGTGGTTTGATGTTGATTACCTATTTTATTTGTTATCCCCATTCTTTTATAGATTATTGTGACAATATGACTCCTAAAAATCATGACTATTAATGGTCATTGATCGTAAATTAGTGATTTCATGATTTTTTATGATGCTTTGATAAATTACAGTAACATGAAAAACTATTAACCCACATATACTAGGATAAAGAAAAGGATACCCCCAGATCAAACTTATTGTGTGATCACCCCAGTTATAATTAAGTGGAATTAAAGAACCTCTACTAATTGAACATAAATATATACATACATATTTTTGATAGATGTGATTGAGTTCTCTATTCTGTTTAATTTTGTATCTTTGTGTGGGTCATGTGGTGCTACTGTTGGGAGCATGGGTGTGAGTACAAGGTTGGATAGAGGAGTTGGTTCCATGAGAATGGTGTTGTATGTGTATACATCAGGGTTGTGGGTTAATATTTGTTATTGGGGGATTTGTGTGTGGGGTAGTATTGGGGGTGTGTTGAATCATAGTTTGAGAGACTGATTGACTTCAGAATGGATGAAAATATACGCAAGTGGACTGCCATTGTTTGTGTCATGGCTGTCTAACAATGTTGGGAATTGCGACATTGGTGTGGTTATGAAAATTTATGGTGTGCGAATATATATTGGAATTTTTGGGAAACAGGGCTCTAGGGATAGGTTGTGAGGGAAGGATTGAGTGCTATAATTTTGAAGGATGATTTTGGGAAATGACTGAACATGTTACTCAGAATATTGGGGGTTTGTAGAGTGGACTGTAAATATGGTTTTGTGTAGTTGTAAAACAGGACTATAGTTTAGTATTTCATGTTATTATGGTGTGGTTGTGGTTGGTAGTTTCCCAGTAGTGCTGGAATACATTATAGTCAATCCATTAAAAAAATAAATGGTATGTGGTAGAATAAAAATGGGTTGGGTTTGTTGGTTGTTCATATAGGGGTAATAGTCAAAGTGGTCCCTAGTGGGATGGTTATTTATTAGAAAACCCATAGATTAGGATGAGTGTTTTCTAATCAATGTGTATTAATTTTAGTTCCTTGTGATTTCAATATACACCCCACCCTTGATGAAAACAATGTGTAGAAAAACCCCCATTTCTTGTGGGAGGGTGTATTTAACAACATCATGGTGGGAGGATGGATGGCTAGTTACAAACATTCTCCTTCACACCCTCTTCCAGTTACAAACTACATGAGTGTATCTAGGTAGGCTATAAAGGATTATGTATTACCATAGTCTAAGATACATTGGGGAATTTATTGTTGTGGATGAGAGGCCTACGTGTTTGCATGTAATGTTTTCTTTCACACATATCTTTAGGATGAATCCCAGGTGTCTTTAGGTAAGAGATGTGGTTATTGTGGCCATGGTGTCTGCGAGCAGGATTGTGTGTAGTTTGAGGCCTAGGAGTGTGTAGGCAGGTTGGGGCAGTGGGACTGTGTATGTGAAGAGATGTAGCATCAAGAAGTTACCTATTTGGGATAAGCAGTTCACTAGTGATAATGTGGTGTGGGGTACCCAAATATCGATGTTCTTATACTACTTATTGAATTAAATTGCGTTATTTGGTGAGACTTCCTTGGTGAGGCTAGGATGGTTTTTTATTCATTGGTAGGATCTTTTAGGTTCTATTGTTTTATCACTTGGGCATTAGTATGTTCCCAAAGTTGTGAATGAGTGGATTTAGTTTTCATACTGGGAATACCTGTATACTCTACCAACATATATAAAACTATTTTCAGGTTTCTAGGGGGAATTTACGGGCCATGTTTGAATTTACTAGTTTAGGCATTGAGATTAGTTACTATTTATACTTACACTCTTTTCTTTTGGTACTTTACATTTGAAGAATTTGTTTTACCTTGCATCAGATTTACTTTTGAACATGCATGTGAGAATGGATTTTGGATTTATATTTACTTCTATTTTTGAATTTTCATTGGATTTACCATCTTATCACCCCAATCATGTTCTATAAAAAGGGCAATGTCTTCCAACCTATGTGAGATTTTTACTATTGGTGCTAGTCACCGCTCTCGGGCCTATTGCAGGCAGTACTCAGGGGTCATTATCTACCCTTTAACATGAAGATGGATGGGCATGTCACTTTTTTATCCCTTCCTTATTCATGAAGAAGGTGGGTCATGACATCATTTTTATGTTGTTGAAACGTCTTCTATGATACTAGGATTACATATGTTATGCTTCCTTATATATATTCATGCCATTTTATTCCATCATGTTATGCCTTATAACCCAAGTACAATGCATTATTAAAATTTTTATTCCCTTAATATGAATTTTATCCATTCCATTTTTTCATGTATTCCTTATGTTATCATATACTAATATAAGAGATCAATGGAAATTAGTATCTATTTAAAGATAATTAAACAATGATGTTTTATTTTATTTGCATATTTTAGTTTTTATGTTAACTGACCATAGACAACATACTTTATGATCCCTATATTTTAATTTGACGTTTATTAATGAATAAGATCATTTAGTAATATTTTTAAAAGGACGGGGTCACTATATTTGGTATTAGAGTACAGTCAAGTTATTTTTTGATATTAAGACTAGAGAACTTTAGTAAGAATCCTTGGTATAATTCTGTCACCACAGATAAACTAGAGTTGAACAAAGGGTGTCAAAAGTAAGGATCCAATTTTTATGTACATGTTCATCCTTTTATGTTAAAATTTTTGGTTTTACATTCTTATTATATAATTATTCAAGGACCCTAATTTTATTTTTTTATTCTAGTTAATGGCAGGAAATAGTAGATGTACCCTTACCTGTTTTTCCCTTAGATTGTAAAATGAAATTTCAAGGGTGAAATTTCTTTAGGGGTAAGAATGTGATGAACTATAATTATATCAATGAAAATTAACTTTTATTATTATGTAATATAGTATAAATCATATAAAAGCACATATATTACACAATATAGTCTTTATAAATGAATAATGAATAAATTTGTGTAATTTTTAGAAATTAAAGAACCTATACGGATGTAATATTAACTTGACCTTTAAAATAGTAATGTGGCCCTTTGGAATTGTAATCATAACAATAGAATAGAAAACTCACCAACTAATATATATATATATATATAACATATCCATATTATAAGTGAAAATATGATATAATTATATCATAGTATAAGTAAATAATGTTTTTAAAAATGATAAATTAACTATTTATATTTTTATAAAGCTAAAAATTTATTTAAAATATTATCATTATTAGAAGGATTTGAAAGAAAATTTATTTTCATAAAATATATTCTCAAATTATTATTATTTTTTTATGATTATAAGAGAATACCATGAAACCTTAAATAAGTTTTCAAGGTGTTGTAAAATCTGTTATAATTTTAAAATAAGTATTTTTAAATAAATTATGAATTTATTTTAAAATTAAAAATATCATATTTAGAAAATTATATGAATTAAATGGATTACATTTTATAATTATAGATTCCCAAAAATGGTTATAGTTTTTTTATAGTTTTATAAAATTGTTGATTTTTTTGTGGATAGTGTAATACTATAATTTACAGTATAAGTTAATAAATTATTTTTTTGGGTCATGATTGAGTCATTGATAAAGTTGACGTTGGTTTAAAATCACATGAATTATTTATTTTATTTAGTCACAAAAATCGAAACAATTTATTATCTGGAGAAAAATAATAAAATAATAAATAGAATAATTAAACAATACCCCTCTCCTCCACTATAAATACCACCCATCACCACCTATTCCCCTAACATTTTAAAAGCATTAAAGATATTTGAATATCTACCCAATCCTCCTTAAAAATCTCTCCCCCATGTTTATGAGCATTTTTACTCAATAAATGTAAAAATTAAATTCATCTTAGGTGTCTCTCAAGTAGAGGGCTTCAAGTGATAAAAAAATCTTTATTTTTCTTTGAATTTATTCTCAATTTCTTTTTTCTTATTCTATACTAAAATTACTTTTTCCAAGATACATGATAACTAAAATATATTTCATATAATTATTTTTTTGTTAATTTAACATCCCCGAATATTTTCTATCCCCCTCTTCTTTTATTCTAAAAATAAAAACATCATTCGTGAGGTGCTAATTTACAGCCTTCGTGGACTACATGTTTTCATTTTTTTAATTTCTCCTTCAAAGCTATTCATAAATCCATTTTTTTGGTTATAATAGATTTTTATATATTTGTTAAATCATATTCACTATTTATGAACTAGTATATATAAATTATATTAAATAATGAATGAATAATAGTTCATGATGATTAATAAATTGAAATATTAGTCTAAACAATTATCACTAATGTTTTATCTAATGAGTCATCCTCAACCCATATATCAATATGAATTATATAGAAATTTTATCTTATGGATGATCATAAATGGGATAAAGTTTAAATTTGACAGAACTATTCTTATTTTACAAGATTTTCCATTCATAAAAAAAGTAAACTGGTCATGAAAACCAATGAAATATATAATCCCAAATGATAAAATTATATCTTGTAACAAATCAATAATGCTATATATGAACATGATCAAATTATAATAAATATGATACATGAATAATAGGTTATTAATTAATTAATTAGTTGATTTAATTTGTTTTTCTAGGAGATTTAGATAATGTGTACAACACTTTTGGACATAAGGGGATGAGCTTTATCTGAAACACCATTTTTCCTTGGAATTTCGATTTCTCTCTATTTACCCCAATGTAATTCTTAATTATTCTTTAAAAATCAACCTAAATTATCTCTTTATTTTCCAAAAACACTTAAAATGATCATGTTTATTTAATTTTATAGGGAAATACATGTTTTATAATCTTTCCTTCTCAATTATTCACTATAAGCAATAACGATTAAAGAGAACTTCTTAATTTCCTACCGATTTTCATTTTCACTTCATAATAATTTTTAAGACCCGCTATTTTTATAAAATAAATAATTTCAACATGAAAACATATCATCCAATTTATTGCTTTTTTACAAAAATTTATTCCATTTCTATTTTGAAATATCTTGAAAATTTTAATTTAAAGTGTACTAACATGTTTTATTTATAAAATTTTTGAACAATCTTCTTAAATTCATTCATGTATGTTTGATATCATTATCTTGATATGTACCTATTTCCCTTATAAATTTCCATGTATTATTTTATTGAATTCATTCATCATACCATAATGATATAACCTTTTGATATTCCTTTTGGCATTATTAAGATACAAAACTCTTTCCAGGGGTAACCCTTCTGTTTATGTTTGATTCTTTATGTGCCACACATATTCCTAAAAATGTTATAATGGGTGCACCCAGATTGTGCTCCAATTTATTGTGTAATGTTTAGTCTAATGAGACTTCATTTTCAACGGTCTCGGTGGTTATCCTTGACTCATACTCCATGTACAATGGTCTTGGTGGTTAACAATGACCCATGATAAATGTGCAACAGTCAATGTGTTTTGTCTTGACTTGAGATCCTCCAAGTGCATTGAGCCTTTACTTATTCTTAAGTAATATTATATATTATTATGACATCTCTTATGATAAAAGGATTATATATGTTATTCTTCTTTATGCACATTCATGAATTTTTATTCTATTATGTTATCCCTTCTAATCGAAATGCTATGTTTTATTCATTGGCATATTCCCTTACTAAGATCATAACCTCATCCCATTGTTCAGGTATTCGCCAGTTTATCCAATTGATATGTTGGAGTGTAATGTATATTAGGATCTCTTTACAGATTATTAAATAAGTGTGTTTCATCCAATTTCCATGTTTTCATATTTATATGCCTAATCATCCAATGACACTGTAGTTTACGATCCTCAGTTTGTAATTTGGTGTTTAACAATGCTTAAAATCATGTAATAATATATGTAACAGGTTAGGGTCCTTAAATTAATGAAAAAGTTCATGGAATTATATCATAATGTACATGATATCATAAGATATTGGTGTGAATGTAAATTTGCGAAACAAATATAACATGACATGAACATGACTTAAGGCTAACTCCCCACACAATATGACAATGTAAAAAAAGTCCCATAAAGGATTAAGTTTACTCTTTATTCCCTTAAATGACATCTAATGAAACTAATGAATTACCCAATAAATTGTCTCACTATTTGTGTGTACTCATCATAACATATTGATGATCTGTGTGTGACACATTAATGAAATCAATCATAATTTGTAACATACAAATTACCGATAGAAATAAAATAGGTTTCAAAATATTTATTCATAGTATATTCAATGGAAGAATCATTATGATTTAGTTTGATAAATTACCACATGGAATGTATTTCACCATAAAAGGAAGGTATAACAAACTAGATTTATTTTCTGATGAAATATATATAATTGATAAGTAAAAAATAATATCAATGGTTTTATGATAATTTTTTTTAAAGTAGTACAAAAATTAATGAGAAAACTTTTTCTTTTCACATTGAGTAACATTGAACTATTCCAAATTAGAATAAAAAATATTTCTAAAGGTCACTTTGAATATTTATTGAGTAAAATGTAATTTCCATTTTGAGAAAATATAATTAGAATCTAAATATTCCAAAAAAAATTATTGTTTTTATTGAAAATATCCATTGTAAAATAATAATTAATATTTAAACCATATATTTTTAATGATAATATAATAGTTCCATTCATGATGAATACATTAAAAAAATATTCATATCATATTTTCATTAAAAAAGTAAAAATTGTGCCTAGTTCGGAAAATAACTGGAAGATTAATGTTACATTTTTTTTTGTAAAAATAATATATAGGTTAAACAATACATGAAAAAATAATTTCCAAACATTATTGAAACATTTTTATAAAAAATCAATTTGTATGAAAAAGTATTTTTGACCTATGAGGAAAATGAAGTCAAATTATATTTTAAATATTTATCCTTCATTTTAAGTACCAAATAGATGATAATGGATGTATTACCAAATAAAATTATGAGTGATGAGATGAAAATTAAATGCTATGTTTTTATTAAGGAATTAATAATTAATTTAAATCAAAGGAAATTCAGGGACATATAATCCCAAATAAAATGATATGGAAACAAAATCCCTTACTGATTTAGTAACCATTGAATCATAACATACATAAAAAAATTAGATTAATTATAACATAAAATAAAACGAGTTTGGGTGGTTAAAATATATATAATATAAAGGTGAGTTATATTCATAATTTAAAAGAGATTAGGTGCGTAAAAGATCATGTTTTACAAAGAAATATGTTTTGAGATGAAACCATTAAAAGCATTATATCAATGAAATGAGAGTTAATCAATGAAGTGATTATCAGTGAAAAAATAAGTACATATAAATAAATGTTTAAAAATATTACTAAATACAACATAGTCTATCTGACAAAAAATCAGGGAAGAATATAGTAATCGATGTATATATATAACCTAATGAATATAAATTGAGCCAAGAAAACTCTTACCTCATGCTTCCCTTTAGTAGAGCACTCTATGAACTAATTTGTAGTGGTTTTAATCTTGTTAATAACTTATTAAAAAATAATACTATTTTTTACAATATCCAATATAATTAATTTATAAAAACTTATTACCCTTTCATTAGCAATATTACAATATCACTTAGGTTTAGTGTATTAATTACCCTATTTTACCCTATACGTTTCATCATAAATGTTCCAAATAATTAACATAGGTTATAGTTCATCATATAAAAAATTATATTACTGTAATAAATATATTTTCTATTACATATATCTTTAAAATTATTATTGAGTTTTTAACAAGGATGATGAATCAAATCTCATTGAGGTGATGGTACGTCGTACATTCGTCGAGTAATATTTCCATTTTATTAACGGGTGAAAGGGTATAGAAATGGATTTTCTATTAATTATAATGAATAAATATATTTTAATTTATAAGACATATATTACTTATAATTATCCTTTTTACCTTCTTTTTACAGTGTCTGCGGAAAAATAACATTGCTTCGCGAGGCTGTAATCCACTGTATATACAAACAAGGTTATAATTTATAAAATATATGGAAAGGTGCGAAAATATATAATATTAATTTTATATAATTATTAATATTTCATGAATGAAATTTATAAAAAATAAAATTAATCCTTATTACCTTTCATGTTAATCTTATGTGAGAAATAATTCACATCAATTTTTGATGCAGTAGTCCATAGTATACACAGACGACAAAATAGTATACTCTAAGGAATGGAAAGTAAGCATTTTTATATGATATTATATTTATATAAGTATAATTATACATTATATATAATATAAATAAATATCATATAAATAAATATATCCATCCATGAAATGTGAGGGTGTAAAACAAATGATGTTGATTTGCGAGGCGACAGTCCGCCATGCCCACGATCAATGATCTCGTTGCCCATTTGAGGGAGGGGTAAATGGTTATAAGACAAGAAATTAACATAAAAAATTATATTATCTATAATACACTATGGTCATTTTATATTTATTATTAAATAAAATTTTAATTAGATGAAAGAAGAATTAATATAGAATTCTCTACTAATGATGTTACTTATTCTTAAGAAAAATTCTCTTGGTGTACACTAAAATCATTCACATTTTGGATTTATGACCAATAAATGGATTTTAGGATTAATTGAGTTAATTAGTTAATTTATTTTTTTAGTTATTGTATGAACAAAATTTTATTTCATGTTTGAAAAGGAGAGAATGTGGGTTGGCTTTTATAATTGTGGGAGATGATAAAATTGTTTTTTAAAAGAAATAATTCCAACCAAATTTTTCGCATGAGAAAAGGCTTTAAAATGGGAATTTTTATAACATTATAACTTATAAGGTAGAAATATTACCATAAATGAGGAATTGGACATGATTTGTTTAATTTTAATTTCTAACCATTTTAGTTTAACTGTTGGAAATCCCATTTTTAACATAACTGAGAAAAATAATTCTTACTATTTTCACTATCTATTTTGGTAAAACAATAAAGTTGATATAATTATATATTATATGTTTTGATGACTATAAATATTTAATACTTTTATATAAATTAAAATCACATAGTTTTAAAAATTTATTTTTAAATATACCTTGGAAAATTGTCGAAAAAACAGTTTTTGAAGAAATTCATTTTCAAGGGAATGATGATATCACAATCATAATATGACATGTAGTGAAAATTGGATGGATTTAAATTAATATTTTTATATATAATATATAAAATCATTTAAATAATTTCTCTTTGTGGTTTTTTTATCATCTATATTGGAAAAAATTATACACTATAAATGCATTTTAGAAAAGATGTTTTTATGCAAAAAAATAAATGTTATAAAACAATATTGTATAAAGATGCTTTAAATTTAAATTACTGGGTTCCAAATAAATAAATAATAATAAAATATAATTATGTTTAAAATATTAATAATAATTTAACATAATATTTTAAAAATAAATGATTATTTTAAAAAATGAAGTATTTTCACTATTCACTAATAAAGCAATATCTTCTCAAAAAACCGAAAATTTAACCAGAAGCTAAAATTGATATGATGATTTCAAAATGTATTTTTAAATACATTTTTAAGGATTATTTATTTTTTTAAAATTTTATCCACAAAGAAATTAAAAACCACCTTTTAGGAAAATATTATTTTTAGAAAACATTTATTTTTTTCTTTTAAATGGTTCCTATTTTATTTCTAATCAATAGATAAACATTGAATTTATTTATAATTTTTAATACTATATATTTTCAATATTTAATTATTTATATTCATACCCTCAAACATAATAACTATATTATAATGGTCATATTTAAATAATAATATTTTAAAAGAGGATCACATCTCTTTTAAACCAGGTTCTATGTGAATTAAAAGAAATCTAGAAGATTGAATTTATTTTAAAAAATCTATATCGTAATGTTTTATAGTATTAAATTTTCTTCTAAAAAAGGTGTTTCATGTTATATATTCTATTAAATAAGATGTTATTATTTTAAAATATCAAGGTGTTACATTGGCTAACTAGAGGCTCTTGGAAGTTCAATGAGTTGAGGAGAGGGTGTGACATTTTATAACTGAGGGAGAGGACACACATGGAAATTTTGAAAAGAAAAATGTGTTTTCTTATTTCTATGATTCCACAAGTCACTATAATTTGTAATTATCAATCCTATTAGTTATAAGGTTGAAATATGTTTAAATAATTGGTCCTGGAAAATTTATTAGGCCATTTTATGACATATCTTTTTTATTTTAACCCCTCAATATATTTTTTTTCATATTAACCACAAAAAAGTATTTTTTTATCCGCTTAATATTCCTAATGGTTAAAAAATAGTTTTACATAATTAGAAAATATAAATCATTCTAAAAAAATATGAGATCCATTTTTAAAAATTAAATTCAATTAAGTGGTAGAAGTTAATTTAAAATTAAAACCATAGATGTGATGAGAAAGAGGTTTTCCAAAGACAAAATTCTCACCAGAATATAAAATTTTAACATGCCACTTCAATATATAACAATTTAAATTGATCAAAATTCAAATAATAAATATATAATTTTACTAATTTGGTTTTCAAACAATGTTAAAAAATAGATGTTTTTAAAATATTTAAATGAAAATAATTGTTTTAATAATAACCAGTTGATTTCACTATTCACCTCAAAATTTATCTCATTAGAAAATTATAAAAAATCACTCCCTGGTAAATTTTACTATTAGATTTCAAAAATGAAGTCTATTTTTTCAAATTAATTTTCTACAAGTGGTAAAATTTAGATTTATAATTTATTCACAAAATGAAATAAAAAACAATTTTTGGGAAATTTTATTCTAAAAAATATATAGAATTTTCAAAAATTTATTACTTTTAATCAATAAATTCTTTATATAACACCAGTATATTATATATTTTTAAACTAGCTATTACTATTAATCCCACTATTTTTAATGAAAATGTTTTTAAAACCTAGTATAAAAAATAATATTAATAATATATCATAGTTTTTTAAAACTCGGAGTTTCATATAATGCATGATAAGCTCTTTGATTCATGTATTCAAATCTAGAAACGAAATTTCATTTATTAGAAAAAAATTAATTCTTAAAATATCAGGGTATTATATTCAACCTTATTTAAAATGAATTTCTCACTCAAAATTCACCACACTAATACAAACAAATGGTGATACTACTACCTCTTCATTTCCACATGAAACACCCTAAAACCGCACATCCAGATTCAGAAATAAAATGTGGTTTGTATTTTTTTAATGATAAATGAAAAATATAATGAAAATTATAACTTCAAGGACCTATTGGAGTCTTGGTTTGGAAGATTATAAAACCTATACATTAAATTAGAGTTTTAAAAATAAAACAATATCTAATTGGTTTCATTTCTAATAGAAACATAACTGTCCTTTGACCTTTTAAGAAATACATTGAAAAATATTCTGATAAACGTCGGATGAGAAAAAAAATATTAGTACGGTAAACCAAAGGAAATAAATAAATCATTATTCCACAAATAATTTTAAACAAATATCATTTGAATATAATCTTAATAACATTACATATAAAAACAAGAGTGTCCAATAAAATCATCGCAAGTATAAATAATAACTATTAGTTACTTTGGGAATTAATTAAATAAGATTATAACCCTCAAGAATATCATATGAATTATAATCCTCATGGATACCATATAATGTAACTCTCATGGATAACATACAGTGTGATCCTCACGTCTACCAAACATTGTAACCCCCATGACTATATTATATTGTAAACATCGTGACTACGTTATGGTGTATCGGTCATAGTCACACATCGAGTAACCATACCTTAGAACTATAAAAAACTTATACCCAATAAATTGGAGGGAGAAATCAGTCCCATCTATATTCATAAAAAATTATCAATAATCATATCATAACCATTAAATAATAATACTGAAATCATATTAATAATTCCTTTCAGAAAAACAAAGAAAATAAAAAGTGTTATATTAAATAAAGCTCTCTAACAAATATCATATATATGAGAGCTGACAAAAATAATGGAACACCTGTATACAGTACACATACACATAATAAAACATAATATAATTAAAATTTATTTCCATGATAGTCTTTGTACCACATAATTAATGAAGTTGACGGTGAACCAAAATTAATAGAAATTGGGTTACAAATTCCTTTATATTGGATTTGTTTTACTTAAAACATGTTCAAGACTCATGTTTAATTGTTTAAATAGTGTTATAAATATATTAATGAACCATATTAATATTTATAAGTAATTATATTATATCCTTATGACATCCTTCCACCCATTTATTTAAAATATTTTGTTAATCCCATGGTTCTGGTTGCGTTCTTTACATAGTTTCCATGTTCAGTTTATCATGTAATTCATTGCAAAAAATAGATAATACTCTATAATTGAAAAAATATATATATTTAGGTCATTTTATAAAATTATATGTGAACTTAAACTTTCCATTATTTTGGTAAAAAGGGAAACGAAAACACGCCCTCCATAAAGGTGGTTAATTGACACTCCATAGGCAATGATTTTGTTATTTAATAATAAAATGAGAAGATGCAAAATTTTATGATTAATATACCATAAAAACAACAAAATTAAAGTTTATAAATTATACTATAGTTGTCATGGATCATTGGATAGTAGGTGATTATACGGGAAAAGTGACAAGTAATTTAAAAAAGAAGAAAAATGAATCTTACGTCATCAAAATTTCTCATTGAGAGCCTCTTTAAGGATCTTGGAAGTGGGGTTTTTGTTAGACCACAAGTACTAGAATGTGGAAATGGATGAGGAAAATAGAATTTTGTAGAGTATTAAGGATAAATAAAGCTTAAGGTAATGAAAATTTCTGATGGAATTATCATCCTTTTATAATTGAGGTAAGAGGTAATTTTGGAATTAGCTAATATATTAAGTTATATTAAGTCGAATATATGGGTAAATAATTTAAAAGTGGCTAAAAAGAATATAATTTCAAATTTTATAACAAATTATTTAATTTTATCTTGTTCAATAATTTCATAATTTCTAAATAATTTTTTAAAATGTTATATTCATGAATAATGATTTTGTAAAATTAAAAATTATCCATAACATTCAGATTTAATTTTTTTTAAAACGGTTTCAAATTAAAATACAATTTTTTATTATTTTTTTTATAATTATCATAATATTCAATGTAATTTTTTGATTTTCTTAAAAATATCCAATTATATTTATTTTATTACTTCTAATATCATTAATTTTATTTATTCAATAATTAAATAATCCCTCCATCATAATTGTTTTATCCATTAAGGTATTTATTTATTTCCTCAAATCCAAAAATAAAATTTCATTAAGCAGATAAATTTTTTAGATTTTAATGAAGTGTTTATGTTCAAAAAAATGTTCTATAAAATCATACATCAACATATAATACTATTTTAAATCAATAATGTAGCAAATTGACTTCTATTTAAAATTACATATTATAAAGGCCTAAAATCGATTCAAGTGGGTCTAAAATGTTCTAAATTTGATTCAAAAAATTATTATCGATGCTAATTGATCAGATAACAACATTTATCCACAATTTGGTTCATTTAATAATAATTTTAATTTAAATTAAAAAATAATTTATTTATTTTTCTTCTGCTTGCACTTTCATTGCATCATCGTTGCATAAGAAATAATGTTGATTATTTCATATATAAAAATTAAAAACAAATTACTATTATAAAAATAAACTATTTATGTTCCAAATAAAGTTCTATATTTTTTAATTATTTATATTTAATAAAATACATGACAAGGTAACTTCTTAAATATTTTATATTATCTTTTCCTTCCATCAATAAGCAATGCACAAGCATTTGGAAAGAATTAATGTAATATAACTCTAAAATTCAGAATTAACAACCAAAAAAATCAATAATACATAACAATTAATAAAAATTCTATGAAAATATTTTTTAGATCTTAATAACTATTTTTCAGGAACCAAATTAACTATCAAAATGGAATAGGTATTATGTCAACAATGACAATGATTATTTTATTTTAAATGAGAAAAATATAATTGATCTTTTTTGAATTATTTTGATAAAAAATTTCTCTTATGACAACAATATTTATTTACTATATAATCTTATAAATTTTATGTCATAAATATATATTCACAATGTAAAAAAATACCGTATTTTTTTAAAAACATTATATTTTTACAATTCAATAAAAAATAAACTGTGTCTAAAAATTACAAAAATGTTATAGAAAGATTATATCATTGATTTGAATTAAAAAATAATATTAGTTTTGTCAAATTAAAATTATATGATTGATAAATTAATGTTTTAAATTGATAACCAAATAATAAATTATTTATTCTAATAATTATTTAACATAATAAATATGACTATTTAAATCAAGAATACTAATAAATATAATTGTATAAATATCTGGGCTATTACATTATTCCCACCTTAAATGATTTTTAACCTTTAAATTCATTAATTAAACTTATTAATTTTAATTTACATATTGGGAATTATGAATAACTATTTTCTTATGTGTACTTAATTATCTTTATGTTAGAAAGTAAATTTTATAATTATTCTTTAAAATGACATTATCTAATATCCAATGTTTTCTAGACTGTTCCTTTGATACCAATTGTTACACACTCAAATCACAATTCTGGATTTAGTATTAAAACATGTTGTTTATTTTTTTTAAATGATATTTGAAAAATACACAGTTTATTATACAATCAAGAACATTTTCTTGTCTAGTTTATAGAGGATTAGAATTAACATACATAAAAGCAGGGTGAACAAAAATATTACTAATTGGATTCATATTCACAAGAACCTTAAAATTCTTTTGAAATTCAATTTAATCTTATCAAAACTTTTTTATAAAACATTGGATGAGCACAAGAAGATCAGTACATGAAATAAAAATTAATAAATAAATAATTAGTCCAAAAATACATATAAAACATTTTACTTATAAAATAGACTAAATAAAAATATTATAAAAACAAGGTATTATAATAAAAGAATCACATTTATAAATAAAACATATTGGAAACTTGTGTAATTACATATGTAATATTGTAATCCCCCAGACTAACATAAATTGTAACCATCATTGAAACCTTGCATTTAACCCTCACGACAACCTTGTAATGTAACCCTCACAGATAACTTATGGTGTAACCATTACAATTACACTTGGAGTAACCCTACAATCAACCTCCAACCTAATCATACACAATGAAGTGTATTTAGATATAGGTCCCACCTTTCATTATAAAACAATCCTAAGAACCATAAATAATCATAAAACATGAATACATACACTGTATAAATAATTCCTTCTAAAAATGAAAGGAAATTAAAAGGGGATTTGTAATGAAAATACCTTTATAAATATGATATATTTGAGAGATGATAAAATGATGGAATATGTAAAAACATTTTAATTTCACATGATAAAACATAATATAATGAAATTTAATTTCACAAATAATTATAAAACCCCAAAACTAATAATGTAGAAGGTTAACCCAAAGAATGGGGATTGGGTTATGAATTATATTACATCAATTTCATCTTATTTAAAAAATCTTCAAAACTAATATATAATTATTTAAAGTGTGCTATTAATATATTATGTACCCTTATTAAAGTTTATAAGTACCTATATATGATATCCTTATGAAATATTTAGACATATTTATTTATTATATCTTGTGATTCCCATTAATTCAGGTGTCTTCATTACATGGTTTCCATGGTTGGTTTATTATAGAGTTCATTGTTAAAAATATATAATACGGAATAAGTGAGAATATAAATATTTATCTAATTTGAATCAATTATATAGGACTTTAAACATTCTATTTTTTCGGTAAAATAGGAAAATAAAACACATCATCCATGAAGGAAGTGAAATGACACCCCACAAATGATGATTTTGTTATTTAATAGTAAATGTAGATGATAGGGGATTAGGTGATTAATATACCAAAGAAAAAATATTGTTGTATATATATGATACTAGATTCATCATGACTCATTGGATTGGAAGTGAGGATATGTTAGAATGAAAAACAATTTAAAATAGATGAAAAAAAATCTTACCTCTTAAAATGTTCTCCTTGAGAACCTCTTTAAGTATCATATAAGTGGTCTTAATATGAGACCTAAAGCACTATAATAATTAAAGGGATGAGGAGAATAGAGTTTGGGTGAGTATATTTAAGAAATAAGGCTCGAGGTTATGAAAAATTGGTAATGAATCAGACTCTATTTATAATTTTTGTGAGGGGTAATTTAGACATTACATAAAATATTTTATTATATTAACTATAATAAAGGGTTAAATTTTCATGACCCAAACCTACCCGGATCAATCCGCAACTACCCTAATCCCGCCTCCATAGGCCAAGGGCTGGCAACCAGGGCCGAAGGCACAATAACTCAGGGAGGCCTTTGCCTAAGTACCTGTACACACACATGCAGCACACTCAATGCAGAAGTGCAGAGTAAATGAGAAAAGAAAAGTAAAGAAAAAGGAAAAATACTATATATAACCCAAAAAGTGCATCGACCTCTAAATAGTACAAGTAGAAGCTGAAGGTAAACTGAAAAGAAAATGGGAAAAACATGCGCCCAACAAAAAAGTGCCACAACCCGGCAACAAGTAAAACAAAAGTAAACAGCTGGGAGGGTCCCACACCTGGAACCCGTCAACGACCACCGCACATGGTCCAAGATCCCGGCTCTTAAGCTCCTATGACGTCACGACTGACCTGCCTTTCGTCTGCAAGGGCACACCAAGTGCGGGCAAAGCCCAAGAAGGGGTGAGTATAAAAATACTTAGAAGGACACCCTGAAGGCTCGAGGGAGAAAAAAAAGAGGTGCCCAAGGGTGAGAAGTAGATCGAACATGAAAAGTAAAGGAGTACAACTGAAAGTGCAGTAAAGAGTCCAGCTCAACCCAACAAGAGAGAGAAAGTAGACTCGTCCAAACACAAGGAGCTGGAAATGGTGAGAAGATGAACTTCTCGTCGAGTCTTCGCTACCTATAGCTGGAGAGTAGACTCGTCCCACAAGGAGAAGCTAGACACAAAAATCACGTGGCATACCCCACGCGTCTTCACCTCTCCTGGAGGGAGAGTAACCAAGCCCAAGAAGTGGTTACTGGAACAAGGTATATACATATTCATATTCTAAATCAAGAAGCCCGAACATGATCGTAAGTGGATCTCCATCCCGTAGCTCAGCCCAAGAAAAGTGAGTCACCAACAGTCCAAGAAGTAACACCATTGATGTCCAACATCCCGCACGCCTGCCCCTAACTACAATTCAATGGATCAAATCACCGCACCTCGAAACTATCCGCTTTGGGCAGCACTGACTCGCCCTCACGGTTTTAGGTCGCATCACAAGGACGCGTCTTGGTGGGGAAAGCGCCCCTCATACTTGATTGTTCTGGGGGAACGTCAAACCACCACTTGTCACTGCCCCACAGTCGAGAGGGATCCTCAAAGTCGACAAGCGACCCCCTACCCAGCTCCGCTAGAGGGTCCCTGGATGTCGACGGGTTCCCACTATAGGGAGACATGGAAAGAGTCGATGGGTGACACACTGACCAGTCCCGTAACAGGGTAATCCACTGGAGGGCGACCCAGATAAAGTCGGTGACAGGACCACTGCCCAGCCCAGCAAGAGGTAACCCGACATCGGGGACCACTACCAAGCCCAGCTGGGGGTAAGCTCGATATCGGGGACCGCTGTCCAGCCAAGCTGGCGGTAAGCCCGGTATCGGGGACCACTGCCCAGCCCAGATGGAGGTAAGCCCGGGATCGGGGACCACTGCCCAGCCCTGCATGAGATAAACCCAGAACTGCTCTGGCCATCCCTGCTGGATGGTACTGCTCGGTGAACACTGCTACAGTGGCCATCCCTACTAGATCATAACCCACTGGCCATCCTTTCTGGATGGTACAACTGGCGAGCCCTACTCGAAACAACTTCAGCCCAGCTGGTAACAACCTCACCCCTACTGGAAACAACCATAGCTCTACTAGAAGCAACCTTTTGGTTAGAGGATCGGTGCCCGCCTAAAGTGTTGGTCACACCGAATCCACAAGAAATCTACCAGGGAACACAAAGGAATGGAAAAACTCCCTAGACCTCTCAGGGTGATCACGCTCCAATCCGCTGAGTCACTGTCAAAGCGGACTGAGACAACTCATCCCATAAAGTGGGAAAAAACACCCACACTGTACGAACACCCGTAGCCACAAATGGTGCTATAGTCCGGTGAAAGGGCACAATACTGAAACCCATCACAGCTGAAGAATCAGAGGAACCAAACCATCTCTTTCGGCCAAACGAGAACAGAACCAGGGGAAAACTCAACCCTGTTGGTCAACAAACGAAAATAAAGGGACCCTCTATGTCACGAGAGGTCAAAAGTATATAAATCAGAACACGACACGCACATGGGGCCCACACTACGTGTGGAACCAAGTCAACCCCAACCAAGTGCACAAACATCCCCAGGTACCAACAACCACATACACCTCAAAGCGTTCCCGTATACTCCTATAGTATACCACGTTCCAGCCCAAAGGCTATTGTGCACACGACATCCAACGTCAATGCAAAGATGTAACATAATAACTCCAACGAGCCACCTCAATGGCTGAGGCACAACCAACCACATCTCTTCAATCATTTACATCACTCACACAGGAGTGCATGCGATCACATAAAAATGGTCCGCTACAAACACGGTAGAAGAACCGCCACTGGGGCACCTTCACATTTCCATATTTAATAAGAACGCGTATGAGGCTATGATAACCTGAACAGATTACACCGTTGTAATCCTCGCAGAAAAACACGCGAGATATTCTACTTAATTTCCTCAAATATATATCTGATGGAAAAGTCACCAACACCGCCTCACACACGAATGACGTCCCGTGATCCTGAGCCTCGGCCCTGAAAACAGTCGGGCGCATCGCACCTTTGCGATCCCCTCAGAAAAACACATCAAAGGACTGCTCACTTGAGCACAATAGATATCTGGAGAAAAATATGCATTCTGGCGCACCGCACATGAGCGGTGCTTCGTGGGACCCTCATCCTGGTCCCGAAACACAACGAACGTATTGCACTGTTGCGATCCTCTCGAAAAAGAACAATTGATGAACTATTTACTTGTCCAAAATAGACACCCGGAGATAATGCCGGAAATCACCGTCAACTCCCGAAATAGCCCTCGCGGGGCCCACACCAACGTGTGGAATTATTGAGGGCAGACTACGCCAACACAATGCTCTCAAATACACACCCAAAAACGACTGCTCGCATGCCCCAAACAGACGTCCGATGAAAAAGTTGTGAAATGCTGCATGGAGCTCAAAAGGCGGGTCGCAGGGCCTGAGCCTCAACTTCGGCCTCAATGCCTGAAGCCACCCTAGAAAGCTCCGCCTCAGTGCCAGGGTTCCAACGCCACTGACGGCGCTCAAAACGGACATCGGACGCGTCCGCGCCGTCCAAAACAAGATCCCCCGAAAAAACGTCACATCACTTAAAGACGAGTCACACCTCCTAGTCCCCTAGTTTCAGGAATAAAAAATTCCCGAAACCATCTCAAAAAGTCCACCTTGACACGATCTCCGTGCTGCTGTAGACGGTGCACAAAATGAACACCCGTGGCGAAAATAAGGCGTCCGAATTTGTTTTTTCAAGGGTGAAAACCCCTTTTGGTCGGACCGGTCTGGTCCTGCCAGTCTGCACCGGCCGACCCGCAGAGCCCACGGCCTAGCCCCACAGCCGCCCCGTGACCCAGTCACGGGTCCGGTCCACTCCGCCACGGCCCGCTGGCCGCAGTGCGCAACCATCTACCGGCCAACAGGGGCAGTCCTTCCACGCAAAGACCCGCCTATTGCGGGTCTCTGTCTCCACCGCAGGGTCGCGACGTTACCCCAGTCATCCCGAGTGCTGCCGAACACTAGCGCCTACGTCCGCTCGCCATCGCCCCCAGCGCCCCCTGCAAACCTCCTCTGCGGTGTCCCCTGCTATCGCCGTGAGCCCCGACCTCCTGAAGCCGGGCCGTCTCCGCCTCGGGCCACCGCCAGGCGCCGCTCGCCGACCGCGAGCCCAGACCGACAAAGAATCCCCCTACCGCCATTTCTCTCCCACACCTTTATGCGCCCGGCCGAAGCCCCTGCATGCCGCCGCCTTGGCCTGCCGCCTCTCTGGTCTTCCAGAAACCTACCGAAAAACAACGAAACCCGCGAACATCGACGAACCATTGCGGCCTCCTCCGAATTCGGATTTCAATTCCGAAGAGTGCGATGGAAAGCTCATAAAACATACCACGCATACATGGGCTTTGATTATACGATAAAACAATAATCGAAAGATATAATTGAGCTTGAAATAAGGTTCATAAATTAAAACGCAAACAAAACCTCCTACCTCTTGGTCGTTGCCCGGAGCTTCACGGAGGGTCCGCCGCCGCGCCTTCGCCTTGCTGGAGCTACCTTGTCAGAGTGTAGGAGGAGAGGGATTGTTGAGGACTCCTTGGTTGGGAGCTCTTCTACCAGAGGGAAGCAAAGGAGGAGATGGAGGGGGTGATTAGGGCTTAAAAAGAAAATTAATTAAAAACCCCCAAATTTAACCTGCGTCTGAAACATCCGACGAGGTTGATGTTATGCTTCCCCTAGGGTAAACACCACACTCTCAGTGCAATGGTGGTCTCGGAAATTGATTCTGAACTTCCATTCAAAAGTCATTAAACTCAACCCCCGAGGTCGCCAAATTACAAAAAATCCCCTGAGGCCATTTTTCACAGACGGGCCAGGCCCGCAAAACTTACACACGTCCTAGGGTAAGCGACACGTTCCGAACTCAACTGTGTCCTCGGTTTTCCCATCCGAGCCACCATTTACGAGATACTTGAGTTTCACCAGTAGAAAAATTAATTAATTAATTAATTTATCCATTTAACTTTCCGAAAGTGAGTGAGGGGTCCAAACATCCCATGCCGACAAGTTTTATGTTGTTCCAAGAGTAAACACCACATTCTGGACCCATCCGTACATGTTTGACAAAATTATTTAATTTTTGGACTTGTTTAATGATTTTGGGATTTTTAATTATTTTAATAAAATATTACATTCATGAAAAATGAGTTTGTCAAATTTAAAAATATTCGTAACATTTGACATTATAAACATTAATACAAGGTTTCAAAATCAATTATTTATATTATATCTTATAATTATCATATTAATCTATTGATTTCTTGAATTATCTTGAAAACAAGAAAATTATATTTATTTTATTATGTTTAATATCATTGATTTGTTTTATCTAATAATAAAATAATTAGTGAATAATAATTTTTTATGCCATTAGGAATTTATTTATTCCATAAAAATAAAAAAAATTAAAAATATAAATCTGTAATATTTTAATGAAATATTTATTTTAGAAAACACATACTGGAAAATCATTCATCAAATTATAATACTAATTATGAAATAAAATTTGACCACCTGACATACTTTTGAAATTATATATTATAAAGGCCTTAATGTGATTTATATGGGTCCAAAATGCCCCAAATTCGAATAAAACATGATACAAGACAAAACATGACCCTTGAACAAGATTTATCCATAATTGTGGTCATTTAATAATTCATAAAATTTTATTTCAAAAGAGTATTTATTTTTCTTTTGTTTGCATAGGTTCTCCATCAGCGTTTCATTTGCATTAATGTTAATTATTTCAAATATAAAAAATAAAAAATAAATTAGTACAAAAAAAATTAATTTATTAGGTTTAAAATAATGTACTATATTAATTCATTATGTATTGTCTATAATATAAACAAAAATACAACTTGTTAAATTTATTATATTGTCATTTCTTTCCCTGCGCAAGCATTGCACATGCATTTGGATAAGATGAATGTAATATAATCTATAATTTTAAATTAACAACCAAAAAATCAATAATATATAATAATTAATTAACAGTTAATGAAAATAATATTTATCTTTAATTATTATTTTTATGTAACTAAATAGACTCAGTGTGCCGAAAGTAGGAATTGCGTCGACACTGACAATGATTATTTTATAATAATCAAGAAAATTTTAATTTATATGTTCAGAATTGTTTATGTAAAAAAAATTCTCTAATAACATCATTATTTCTTTATTCCATAAGTTTAATAAAATTATATCAAAAATATATCTTGAGGTAGTCACAAAATATACTTAATTTTCATAAAAAATGTATATTTTACTATTCACAAAAAATTCAACTATTTCAGAAAATTATAAAAAACTCATACTAAAATAATTTCATTAAAATGATATGAAAATTTAAAATAGTTTTTTCAGATTAAAATTATATTATTTAAAATTAAATCTTTTAAATCAATAACCATATTATAAATTATTTATTTTTAGAGTTACTTATCATAATATATATAACTATTTAATTCAATAATATGAATAAATATGATTCTAAAAATATCCATGTTTTTAAATTATCCCCCCTTAAATTATTTTCACCCTCACAATTCCTTTATTATACTTATAGTTAAGAATTTACATGTTGAGACTTAATAAAAACTATTTTTTATGAGTACATAATTAAATAGATGTTTAAAAGTAAACTTGAATGTTCAAACTATTTAAAAAAATAAAAATGTATAATCTCAAAAGTTATCGAAATTATTTCTCTTATACCAATTGTAACATCCAGAACCCACACTTACGAATTTAGTAATATAATAATTTCTGTAATTTTTTGTAAATGATAACTAAAAATACATAATAAATTATAAAATCGGGGACCTTTTTCTATAAAGGTTTTAGAGGATTAACCAAACCATACATTAAATCAGAATTTATAAATTTTTTAAAATAAGTAATTGGATTCATCTATACTTTCACCTTATAAATTCTGTGAAATTATATGAATCCTATAAAACCCATTTGTAAAAAAGTGGGATGAGATGGAAAATCTCAGTACGGGAAATGAAAATTAATAAAGAAATCGTTAGGCATAGATACATACAAAATATTTTCATTTGAATATACACTTAATAACATTACTAATTAGAATAATATATTTCAATAAAATATTCATAATCAGAAATAAAATATACTTGTAACTTGAGGAATTATTTAACATTTTAACCCTCACAACTACCATATAAATTATCACACTCATGGTTGCCTTACAATGTAACTATCATAGCTAAAAAACAATGTAACCCACATGGATACATTACAATGTAACCCTCCGGACTACCTTATGATGCAACCATCCCAATTACACATGGATTAACCATATGGTTAAAATCCAACATAATTATACACAATGAATTGGATGGAGATATATCTCTTACCCTTTATCATAAATAGTTCCCATGAATCATGACATAATCTTAAAACAAGGGTACTTACATCATATAAATCATTCCTTTTAGAAAAAGAAAGGAATTTAAAAGAGGATATTTAAATAAAAGAACCTTACAAATACCATATATTTCAGTGTTGATAAAAATAATAGAATATGGGAAAATCTACATAATTCAACAAAATACTATAAAAATTATGTTTACAAATAATCATTGTTCAAAAAAATTAATGAATTATAAGGTTAACCCAGTGAATTGGAATTGGTTTAAGAATTACCTTAACCTGGGTTCGTCTAACATAATATGGGTTCAAAAATCTTGTATAGTTATTTAATTAGTGTTATTAATATATTAATGAACCAAATTAAAATTTATAAGTACTTATATGATATATATACAACATCTTTCCACCCATTTATTCATAATATTCTATTATTCCTATTGTCTTTGGTGCATTCTTTATATGGTTTCCATGCTCGGTTTATTATGGAATTCCTTTTAAAAAAAAAATATAATATGCCATAAGTGAAAATTTATGTGTATATATATATATATATATTATTAAATAATTAAATATGAATTTAAACATCCCATGAATTTGGATAAAAGAAAAAACATATCAACCATGAAAGCGGTGAATTGACATAGCACGTACATCAATTTCACTATTTAAGAATAGAAGTATAATAATAATAATTTAATGATTAATTTAACATCAGTACAATAATAGTTCAGTATATAAATGATGTTGGTGTCATTAGGGATCATGGGATAATAGGTGAGGATAAGGTAGAAGTGAAAAATAATTTAAATGGGAAGAATAAGGAATCTTACCTCTTGAACATTTCTCCATAAAAAGGGAGTTTGGTAGAGTATGGTTAAGAAAATAGTCTCAAGGTGATGAAAATTTGTAAATAAACGAGCCTCCATGTATAACTGAGGTGATGGGTAAGGAATTACTAAAGATATTAAATTTTATCAGGTCTAATACAGGGTTAAATAAATTAAAAAGGGATAAAAATCATAGAATATCACATTTTCAACAAAATACATTATTTTTTCAGTTTGATAAATAATTTTATGTTTTTTAAATATTTTACTAAAATATTATGTTAATGAAAAATGACATTTTCAAATTAAAAAGCATTCATAAATTTTTAATTTAAAAGCATTAAAAAATCATTAAAATTTGAATCCAAATTTTTATTATGTCTTAGAATTATAATATCAATCTAAGTAATTATTGAGTAATGTTAAAAAAAAATATAATTATATTTATTTTAATATTTTAAATATCATTAATTTCGTTTATTTAGTAATTAAATAATTATTGCATTATATTTGTTGAATACATTAGTTATTTATTTATTCCATAAAAATAAAACAAAATCCTTAAGAAGAAATATTTGTTTGACTTCAATGATCTATTTATCTGTTATAAAATATACTAAAAATTATACATCAAAATATAAAAATTATTAAAAACTATAATGTGACATCTTGACATCCTATTGAATCTAAATATTATAAAGGCCTAAAATTGACTCATGTGGGTCCAAAATCTCCAAAATTTGAAAAAACATGATAATAAACGATAGTTGATCCAAGAATAAGATTTATCTTTAATTTGTGTAATTTAGTAATTATTATAATTTTAATTAAAAACATATAATTTATTTTTCTTCTTCTTGCACAAGCGTTGAATCCGTGTTGCATAAGAAATAATGTAAATTATTTCAAATATGAAATAAAATTTAATTTAATATAAAACTAATAAAATAATTGTGTTCAAAATAATGTTATATATTCATTCAATATGTATATTCAATCATATCATAACAAGGAAACTTCATAAATTTGTTATTTTTTCTTTTATTTCCCTATTAATGCATTGGACAGATAATTGGATATGATTAATGTAATATAACTCAAATAATCAAAATTAACAAACATAAAAAACAATAATACATAATAATTAATAAAAATGTCATGAAAATAATTTTTAGCTCCTAATTATTATTTTTAATGAACAAAATTGGCTTTTTCAGTGCGCCACGGGTACTGCATCGACAATTACCAGGATAATTTTATACTAATAAATAAGAAATACAATTTACATGTCTTAAGTTATTTATATAGACAATTTATCATATAACATCAATATATATTTATTCTAATAGTTTAATAAATTTTATTTCATAAATATCTCATGACGATGTAACAATAAATACTACATTTTTGTAAAAACCATATTTTTACTATTCAATAAAAAAACATATTCTTTAAAAAATTCTAAAAAATTCAAACTAATATAATTTCATCATGATTAATTCAAAATTGAAATTATTGATGTCAGATTAAAATTCTATAATTAAAAAATTAATGTTTTAAACCAACAGGAATATAATAAATTATTAATATTAAGAATCAGTGAACATAATGGAAATATCTATTTAATTCATGAATACTAATAAATAAAATTTTACAAATACTTCGGTGGTTACACATTAAGTTTTCTAATAGATTCCAAGAACTTTTGGGTTTTCCACACAACATTGACCATGGGAGTGGTCTTGTGTCGTAGAACATTATCTCTATAATCTATAATCTCTCCTGGTTGTTCCTAATATGAAAAAATCATACTCAAACTGTACAATATATGTGTTCCATAAATGTGAAGGATACAGTATGTAATTCATCAAGAGTGATAAAAATAACACATCGTGAACACAATATTTATTTGGTGGAGTCACTAAATGATATGATAATATCCCTATACAAGCAAGAATCTAAAAAGGATAGATATATCCATGGATTAGCTTTCACTTCTTTACAAACCTCATAATATTCAAATATTGAGATATTAAAAGGAATAACTTTTCACCAACATAAATTTCATGATCTTTTCAGTGATTGTAAACAAAAATTTTCTACAAACTATTTTCTTCCTTGATGTCTTCCGAAATAGATATAAAATTATCTTCCATTTCATTAGTTTATGTAGGCCCTAATAGAATTATTTTTCTTATGTAATTATAGGACATTGTAGTTCTACACATATCTTTGTATATGGATCCAAAATGATCCTTCTAAATTTCTGAGTTAAATTTATTGTTTTAAGAAAACTCAAAAAGGTAAGGTTTTGACCACAACCCCCCCCCCACACCTTTTAAATCTATTACAAAATATCTGGGCATATCCTCTAGGGTTTGAATTGATCCCTCATACTAACCATCTATCTGAAGATGATATACTGTGCTGAAACATTACTTAGAATCAAAAGTTTTAGAAAACATCTCTAGAACATCAAGGTAAACCTTAAATATAAATTAGATACAATAGATTGTGGTACTATATTTAATATTATGAAGTGATTAATATTTATTCATGTATGTTATTCAAGAGAGATGTATTCTCTAAAGTAAATGAAGTGTGAGGATTTTTTAAGGCTATTGGAAATAACCAAAATAATAAATGTTCCCTTTAGACATGACGGGTGGTCTGAAAACAAAATCCAGGTTGATGTTTTCCCATTTCTATTTGGGTATAGGTAATGTTTGTAACATACCAATGGAATTTTTTCAATCAAATGTAAATTATATTCATACAAAACATCAAAATATAAACTGTAAAATGTCACTCATCGTTCCAGCCTTCCTAAAATACTCTTTCAAATCTATATACATCATTGTAGACCCATAATAAATAGATAATGTAGAAACATGAACTTCTTCTAGTAGAACATACTTAAAATTTGTTAGGTATATAATAAAAACATGGTTTCTAAACCTAATAATTCCATCACAATCAAGGTTCTTCTTAGGAAAACATCGATCCTTCTTTTATGGGTCTACATGCACCTTCTACGCCTATTTAATCCTAGCATGGAAGGATGACTGAATACACATTTGAGAATGACAAATTCTTTATCCTTTCTTCAAGATACCCATATCCATATTTTTATAATATAGATATACTACATCATAAGTGATTCTCATCATGGATAAGCTTGCATGGTGATTTGGACTCAAAGCATCGACCACATTATTCTCCTTCACAAGGTGGTAATATATAGAGAAGTCATAATTTATCATGAACTATAAATATAATACCTAGATCATATTTAACTTGTTATATATAAATATATACATTTAATTTTCTTGATTTGTATATATATAACACCTTTTTCCATAAAGGTAATTCCTTCATATCCTTAATGAAAAAATTACCATAGGTAATTCGGAAATCATGAGTTGGGTAATTTGTATCATGAAACCTCACTTGGTGTGTTGCATAATCCATCACCACATCATTCCACATGAAAAAATAATAATCAAATTTTGGATGCATCATTGTATATTAAAAAAATTAAGATACTATAAGATAATGTGATGAATCGTGCACTTAAAAAACTTCTCTACCACTCCTTATAATTATTCAGATATTCATATATACAAAGGAACCTAAACACTTTTTAGGTTAACATGATGAGTGGATTAGAAATTTATGAAACATTCTACATAATAATTAAATAATATACTATTAAAAAAAAGAAATATATTGATCTAAGTCACTATGGTTGGTATTGGAAAACTTTTAATAACATTCGTCTTTGAAAGACCCACTAAAATAAAATCACATAAGATTATATATCTAATGAATTAAACATTATGAAATAAAATTTCAAATTTGGAATTTTTATAAATATTTTCATTCTATAGGATCATCATAACATTAGTAAAATTATCTTCATGATCTTCCATACTCAATGAGTATATAATAATAGAATTTCAAAAGAAATCCTCAAAATGACCAGGTTAATATATAAGTACTTTATTCATTTAATCCAAGAGGATAATATGAGAATTTTTAATAAAAAATGGAATAACTATTAATTCAATGTGTCCATAACTTCTATGGAAGTTTATCTTGTGTAATCTATAAATTTCTACTATTAATTAATATTAAAAATATTTAATATCAATATTAGTGAAGCATTAATCTCCTTATAGTTGATCAAAAAATAATCGATATAGTTATGATAGTAGTGGTTCTAATTAGTGATAATGTTATATTCTCAAAAATCAAATCCAAGACTTGTTGAACTATCATTATTTTTATAAAATAGAACATGTACACCCCATGGTGATGGTCTAGAGAAAATAAATCCATTATCACGATTCTCCAAGATTTGATTCTTCAGTTCTTGAAACAAAATTGATCCAATTCTGTATGGAGTTATAAAAATAAGTGCAACATAAGATATGTACTATACTGTAAAATCAACTTCAAAACACAAAGGTAGACTTGGAAATTCCTTGGGGAACACATAAAAAAACATCCAAACTATATTCTAATATTTAATGTTGAGTTATTCCAAAAATATCATAGACAAATAACCTTCATTGATTGTAATTTAAACCAACAAGGTTGAATTAATTTCCATTGGATGTTTTTAAACATTAATTAAATTATAAACGAACATGGTTTAATTCATAGTATAAAATTTTACTTACCTTCCACAAAAATTAATATGAGGTCCATATTAATAAATCCTATCCATGAATATAATCACATCAAATTAAACTATAGCGAGAATCTGAAGATTTGAATGAAGTAATTACCAACACATTTCAATAAGAGAAGAACGGTAGAATTGTTTTTCTACAATTGTACCATTATAATTTTTCACAACTAACTCAATATCTAATCATTGAGGAAGTATTTCAATTTTCATTGTAAATTCCTTAGATGTAAAATATTTTGTAGATCAAGAATCAAATAATAAATTAGTAACTCTAGAGGGGATGATAACTATAACATTCACCACTTCATTTTGATAACCCACATTAGTATTCATGGTTTCATGATATTTACTATTTCTATTAGTCTTAAAAGATCCTTACCATTGATAGTCAAATACCATTAGATTTAGGAAATGGTTGATATAATTGTTATACACATTACAATTGATGAATTGGAGTGTGGGTGGTGAATTATTTGTAATACTCATATCCTAAATTACATTATCTATCCCATTAATAATATTTCTACACTCACAGTATTTATGAAATTATTTTCTACATATAAATAACCTCCAAGTTCAATTCTTGAAATTACCTTGATAATTCTTCCCGTATTTTTGGTATAAAGATGGTTTCCTTCCACCATTTAATTTATTAATTTTTTTTGAGATATGATATTTCATTTCTTAACAAAGACATTGAATTTGTGAGAATATCTGATTTCCATTAATAACTTGAGTTCCCAAAAAATTATTTACTCATACCTACTAATGTCTTTTATAGCCAATATCTCCCAGATACTACATTTTATGCCTCTAAAAAATAAATCATTTCTTCTTTAAAGGCTAATGATAAAATTGGAATCATACCTTGAAAGACTTGTTATATTATCTTTATAAGTACCAATAGATTCATTTTAATAATTCTTAATCACACATAATTCCTTATCCATCATTATACATAGCATATGAGGGAAGTGATTACTGAAAACATATATTCTAAAACTCCACTCTTTCCATAAATCCAATTTCTTCCCATAGACTCGTATTAAATATAAGTATCCACCATTGATCCAATTATCCATAAAAATGAAATAAAAATAATAAAAACTTTTCATGTTCCAAGCACAGGAGATCAAAAATTATCATTTATATGGTGCTGATCCATTTCCTAGCTACTAGTGGATCCAAAGATCCACTAAAAGAATGTGGATATTGTCAGACAAAGGATTCAAGAGTTTTTTTTCCTCCTTTGATCTTTTGGAATATCATTATTATTTATGGATTGAAAAAGTTATGTTTGAATATAAAAAACGTTATAAATCACAGTTTCCAAATAATTTAGTTTCTCTGTTAGAACGTCCTTTCATTTCCATCAAATTCATCATTAGAAAAATTGTTTCATGTTTTGTCCATTTTCAACTCCGAAAAAAACATGGGGAATAATAATCATATTGGAAAACTATATAATTATGAAAAATAATATATAGGATATCTAAAGGATGTCAAAATAAATTTAATTAATGAAATGTTATGATTAACCTAGCCATTAAATGTCATTATTCATATCTTTTATATTAGATTGTAAAGTGTTATTTAATTCCCAGATTATATCTATTGGGAGGGTAAAACCAGGTTTTTAGTATGGCCCATTTTCAATCACCATGTAATGATCGAGTCCAGTTAAAAATTCCCTTTTCAAATTTATTAACCATAAGTACATCTATTTCAGAGCAACATTATCTTATAGTATCAAGATAGGGATATTATTTTTTAGAAACCACTTTCTCTAACCTTTAACAAACTTCTAGGGAATTTTCATACTATTTGAAATATCCGAAGACTTATCTATAGAAATATTCCTAGAAGTATCCATAGAGACATACCTAGGGATATCACTAATGTTTTATCATCCATGTTTCCAATAGTTAACTAATATTTTCCTATAATTCCAACTATAAGACATTGAATTTTTATACAAAAAATATCACATGTTTTTTTAATATTCAATACCTTTCATAAACACATGGCTGAGGAACATAATAGTTTACCGTATTTGGATACTATAAAGAAAAATAATAATTTTATGAAGTATTTTTTACAACCCCCATAATGATATTATCATATAGTACCTATCATATGCATGGAATACCTAAAACTCACTTCATAACATAAGGAAGGAAACAAAAAAGGGTGATATTAGATCCCCATTATGGGTAAATATATGAGATATTAATCTATGTTCATATTAATGTAAATATTAAGTAGAAAGGTATGAAATCATGAACATATATTAGGAAGTTAATACCCAACCTATAATGGACCATAAACATGAGTCATAACATAAAACATCATAATTTTAGGAAACATTTAGTAAATGATTGAGGTATCATCATAAATCAAGCCCGAACCATAATCGTATATCATAGATTTTACACATTATTAAAAATAAAGAAACCCATTTAATATTTCAACTATAACTACCAAGACAAAAAAATAGTGGATCTGAACATATCACCTTGTTTTCTATTATGAATTAGGGTGAACCTGTTTCCCATAGTGGAACAGTACTCGCATGTATTCTATAGTGGATCAATCCCATTGATATTTTTTAAATTTTTAATTCATGAGAAATAAATATTTACCCCATTTATTGACGGGATATATAAGTCCCACCAAATCATAATGAAAACCAAACTTATTTGTTCTAAAATATCATTAAACATTACTCATATAATCAAATCATAACCTATTTAAATATTATGGGCTTCATAAAAATTTCATTTATTCACTATAGCATAAAACATGAAAAATAAACAGGTTTCATATAAATTTGACCAACATAAACATTAACGATCCAAATAAATAACAATTATGTTACCATTAAATATTATCCCAATTAAAGTATAAGTAAAATAAAATAATGTTATTATAAATGAAAAATTATTTAGAAATATCAAATTGCAATTTGTTTGTGGTAAACTTCCTCTCCACTTGGGAAGACACTTTTTATGTTATAAAAATTTTTCAAAATATTTTTATTTGAAAATTACATTGGATTCTTATAATGTAATATTTAAAAGTAAACTAAAATAATATTAAGGAATATATTATTTCCTTTTGAAAATAATTAATAAATAATAAAATATTTTTGAGAAATTTTTAATTGAAAATAATATTTGAAACTTATACACGAATCTTTAAAACAATTATTAGTCATGATGGTTGTAATATATATTCTTGTATTACATGCTGAAACAAATATTTGTTTCCCATTTTTGGTAAAATCCAAATGGGGATTGTTTTGAAATGACATGAATATTAATTTTTTAAAAATATTTTAAAGTTCAAAAATATTTTGGAATTTTATTAATATATGATTAGGATATTGATAAAACAATTTTTATTCATTTTTAGAAAACATGGGTTTGGAAGAAAATTTTGTTTCGATTAAAGAGATAAATAAATAAAAATTTTATGTAGAACATAATTTAAAAAAATGAGTATAAAAAGAGATAAAATTTAAGGTAAAATATGTATTTTTATAAAATCACCATATAATCAAATTCATCACTTTACTGAGATATGTATCATAAGTTTTCATTATAATAATCACAAATATTATCAATCCTAATAAATGATGATATTGTTTTGAAAATCCCTTCCCACATTTGTAACATTGAATTGTAAGAAACACGAAAGAATAAAATTAAATGAAATATAAAATATCATGAGAATAAATAACCTCATTATTACATGTCAAAGTAGATGTATGTTCACTTTATAAAATATGATATGCACAGAACATAATGAATCTCCCAAAAGAGAAAAATTGAGACCAATGTCGGTAATCTTAAGACTTTACTTACTTAATAAACATTAGAAAATATTATATAATAAATATATTTTTTTATACATGTAATAATTACCCATAGTTACATATATCATACCATATATGATTTACGTATGGCTTTTATTACTCATTAGTTAGCAATTTCATGTTAATGTCTTGTTTTCATAAATTACCGCTATGTTTTTCCATGAGTGTTTTGATTTGGTTCATATTGTCCCCTTAAATTGATCATGGATATATAATAACCATAATTATAACCATAATATAAATATCATATATATTAATTATATATTTATTTTTATTAATTAATATATAAAAAATATATAAAATAAAACACACCGTTCGTGGAGATGGTAGTTCATACATACACAGGATTGTTGTTTCCATTTTATATAAGGATAAAATGAAATAAATGTAAGTAATATATTTCCATTTAAAAGTAATTTTTATTTCATTAAAAATATATATTCATTTAATTTAACATAATTTCTTTCCCTGAAAATCATCAGTGAAAAGGAATCACATCGCTTCGTGAGGTAGCAATCTGTTGTACACACAAAATATGTTATTATTTCCCCCATGGAATGAAAAAATATGGTAAACCAGATTATAAAATTATATTTATGATATAAATTTCATATATATATATATATATTGTCCATCATCATTCCCAATCATGAGAGATGTTGACGAAAATGTGTCACATCGATTCACAAAGCGGTAGTCCACCATACACACGAGCACCAATTTCATTTTACATTGTAGGGAATAGGGTATAAATGTATATAATTCTCATATTAATAAAATATATTAGTATTTATAATATATTTATTTCATTATATTTTGACGATTTAATAATATTTTATGGAGGATGAGGTGGAAATAAAAAAAATGCTTGTTGGGGAAGGTTCCCTCTTACTTGGGTAACCTCCTTAAGTTTTCCCCAGATCCTCACTAGGTAGTATTTATGATGTAGATAATGATTTTTGGATGATAGGAGGGATTTTTTAGGTATATTGGTAGTTATTGGGAAAACCAAAGGGCTATGGAATTATTAATAAGGGAGTAGAGAGTGTGACCTTTTATAATTTAAAGAGAGGATGTTGTTCAAAAGTGTTATAATAAAAAGGTATAAAAGTGGTTTTCTTATTAAAAAAAGAATATAAATTGAAAATTTACATTTATATAGTATATATTTTCTAAATAATTCTATACAATGGATTTAGAAAAAGTTACAAGGTCATTTTATTCCTTATATATTTATAGTAACCCTCAGTAAACCTACTTTCTCCATAATAATGGGAATTAATTTCTATAGATTTTACTATTAATATTTTCTAAATAATAAAGTGGGTGTTAATAGAAAATATAAATTATTTTATATAAAAATATGTAATACAATTTTTTAAAATCAATTCATATAAGTGAATGATTTTTTTTATAATTAAACTCACTGACACAATGAGAATGAAATTTTTTCCTAAGAGAAATTTCCCATAAATACAAATTGTATTAAAATCACTATTAAATATGGTATAGATAAAAATGGGATTTTTTTAATAATAAATAAAATTATTTACAAATTTTACATTTAAAACCTTAATAAAATAATTTTTATTTTTTTAATAGCTTCAAAAGAAGAGATATTTTGTAAAAAAAAAGTTTTTTTACTATTCACTGAAAATTAATATTTTTAGAAGACTATAATAATTAAAATTAAAAATAAATTTGAAATATATATTTATAAAAGAAAAATATTTTTTAAATATATTTTCTAAAATTTTAAAAAGTAATTCTTTTATCTGTTTAAAAAATGAAAAAACTGTTTTTGATAAAAAATATTTTCGAAATATTTTCAAATTTTCTAAAAATTATACATTTTTTTACATATTATTTAATTGCATAAAAAAATAGTAATTAATAATTAAAAATTATTTATTACTATTTATACCACTACTTTTAACCATTAGGTGATAATGGTAAAGCTTAAATAATAATATTAATAATATATCACAGCTTGTTAATACACTATGTCATCTATAGTGCATGCTAAACTTGGTGTTTCATTTAAAAAAAATTGAATAAATTTAATTTATTTTAAAAAATAATTTAAAAAAACATGAGTAGTTATAGATTCCTTTTTTACTACCTATTAATTGGTCGATAAACAAAGAAATTTGATAATATATTATATCTCTACCGATAAGACCATCAAAAACTATAATCCTTGAGGTAGTAATTCATGAGGTGATTCAAATAGATATGTAAACACTCATTAAATATAGAATCATACTCCATTATTAGATTATCTAATTTCTCCAAACACATTAACTCATGGGCCTTTTCTACTCTCAAGGTCTTTGGATGGAACCACCGATTGAAATCTTCCTTGAATGTTGCCTATGTGAGATCCCCATGACTCCATAAGAGAACCATGAACTCCCTACACAATCTGCCTTTTCCATTTAGAAATTACATTGGAAATACCACTTTATAAGTCAAATGGGTCTTAAATAACTTAATGATATACTCGATATGAACCATCAAGTCCTTAGGCCCATTGAGTTCTGTGTCTCCTCAAAAAACCGTATGGATTAATTCATGAAAACTCTTGACCATAGTCTAGGGTTTAGGTTTTCTCTCAACCACCCTCTTGACCTAATGATTTGATAATATAAATCATCAACTCTACCAATGATATGTCATGTGAATGGTTTTCTTGAGAGAAACTCTCTATTTCTCACTCTCTACAACTGGATGAGTTCCTTTTGAGAGAAATATCTACAGGGAACCCAACACATGCATTGCTAAGAATAATTTAACATCAAACTAAATAAAAAAAATCAGTTTTTCTGTTATAAAAAAACCCCATGGACAAGTAAAAACAAATACACAATCCTAGACCACCAATGGTAATTCGATGTTTGACATGAAGAAGAGCATACCTAGTACTCGACCATTCCTATATTTCGAGTCCCAACAATCCTAGCTACAATCTACCAAAAAAATACAAATATTACCATTTTTGATAACATTTTTTAAGGAACATTACCAGGTAAACCTATCCCATCACTCAAACCATCCCTCCACACAACCCAATGCCTATTTATGATCTCCATGGGAGGATGAGAAGCATTGGTAAAAACCAACCATAACTTGGGAGATATTTAACCAACGATAAACTAGTATAACCCATTCATAAAAATGGGTTGATACACCGACATAATCATAGTAAATGATGTAAAAAATTAAATAGTGTATTCAAATGAACTAATTATACAACATAAGTGTAAAAAATATTATATCATTCAAAATACATTCAAGAACATGATACACATGAATGAAATTTTAAACCAACCCCAAATATAAAAAGGGGGAGGGGGAGGGGTGGTAGAAGATAAAAAAAGTACTAAAAAGAAATTATAATAGATAAAAAATCAAAAGTTACTAATCTTAATACCAAACCTCTGATGCAGCGTATCATCCAACAAACAATGGATGAAATTAATCAAGAATAGTCAAACTAGAAGATGGTTCCCTTTCCTTTACCTTCATCCTACAATAAAACATGAAAATTCCCAAAGGCACAAGAACTAAATGATGCATGAATCCATGTATGATACATCTATATATATAATTATGTATTTTATCCATTAAAACCAATAAACTAGTTAGATATAATTTTCTAATCTAAACCACTTTGAAAACATACCATTTTCAAATACACCTTTAAAATCTCTTTACTTTACCATTTCAACCAATCCCTATTTTTTCAAAACACTTTTTAAAATCGATAATGTACCCACATTCTCAATATATCCAATAAGTCATAATAAAATGTTATTAAAACATCAATATCAAATAACCATAGAAATGGAAAAAGTGAATAATACATATCATCACATCAAAATATAACTAATTAAATGCACAAGTAATATAAACTAGAATTAAATGAGTAATGTGAACACAATGATCGTAATATCAGGCCCATCATCAGTGAGTAAAAAAGTTTTCCAGATATATATGTATGATTGAAAATATTTTGGGCTTCCTTAGGCACATTATGAAATCTCTCATGGACCTCCTACCTAAATGATCCCATTGTCCCTTGGAAACCGAAGTGTAGTCTTACTTATTCCTCACTATGAGTCCCCTTTCATCCCTATAGAAAAACATATAGAAGATTTCCCAGTCTTACCCTAGAAGGATAATGTTGTACCTTATACAATCCCATCCCTCACACACCAGTTAACCCATGTGATACTGAATTCACTCACAATAAAAAAATTACTGCTTTTATCATTTATGAAATATCAAAAGAAATTTAAAAATCATTTTTCACATTTTTTTAAAATAGTTGTCCCATAGTAAAATCATTTCGGAAACTACTTTATATGGACCATTTTAACCAAAAACATCCTTTTGAGCTATTTATGAATGAATTTAGTTTAAAAACAAGCCATAACCCTTGGGTAAATATTCATTAAACACCCAAATTTACCACAAAATCCATGAATCAAATAAAACACAGAAAATAAACATGTATAAATTATTTAAATTGTAATTTGATCAATAAAAAACAATGGCACTAAAAATGTATTGGCGATCCGTGGAAAAGGACATGAGATAAAGATACCCAAATCAGATTCAGACCCACCCTCATTAAATTCAATGATGGAATCTTGGAAGGATATGTATAGGTCACCATAAACCTATGAAATAACAATAGAAAAAATTTCCCACAATAAATACCAAATCTCAGGACAACACCCCCAATAGGGTTTAATGTCTCCATGAAAATGGAAGAAACAAATAACAAGATGGGGACTTACCTCGTCTAAAAAATTAATATTCTAGGAGGATATCACCACTAACACGATGGTATAAATCCATAAAAAAATAAAATAGGATGCACATGTTTTGGGAGGAAACAAATAGCTCAATCATTGATAAATATATTTGGGAAAAAAGTTAAAAAAACATTTTTAGTGACCTGGAAAGGCTGCATGGTTTCTCCGTAAGGTTAGGAAAAAAATACACCAGCTGTATGGGAGATAGTATCCACCCAATTAAATTTGTATCATGGTTACTCCTAGGTTTCTCATAGTATGAGCATTATATATATAATCTTAGAAAGTACACTACCACCCCCTATAGGTCCCTCCGTCAGTTAGCCACACAATTAGACAAACATGTTCTAACTATATGATCTGGTTTATCTCAATGAAAATTATCATTTCCAACAAATAAAAAATAGGAACTATAAAAAAGGAATAAATGTTAAATAATTATCAATATTAGGTTCACTATTGACCCAGATGGTGTTACGGGTTCACCCCAAGGTCACACAGTTGGCCGAATAACTCCCTTATCCAAATTCACCAAGATTTTATTCTTCAATTACAAAATCTCAATCATGGAAATTATATATGGAGTCTTTGAAATATGTTTTTAATCAGGTATAAGTTATATTGATACCTTAACATCTTAATTTGATGGAATACTTGAAAACTCTTCAATAGAGACATCAAGAACCTCCCACAGAATAGGAATATATTCAATATTTAGTTGCTCTCTAACATTCTTTGACAAAAATATTTTGAATTAGAATCATGAACCATATGGTGGATGAAATATTCAGGGGATGTTCTAAATTATACTCACCCTGATAGATGATCACATGTTTTTCTGAAATATCAAACATGACTTCCTATCCTCAGTAATGTTTTTGGAATTTAGGTAGAGAAATCTGATCCATAACAAAGATAACATCAATTTTAATGAGAGGGGAATAAAATGATCAAAGGAATCATATTTAAAAAACAAAGATAAGAATCATATAATTGAGATTTTACCTATATAACATTAGGTATTATAATTCTAATTCATAATCAAGTAATTGGGGATATGAATTAAAAATCTTCAAGACAGTTATTATTATTCCAGAAATCCAATAACAATTCACAAATATGTTACATCAATGTCCGAACATAACCCCTCATCCTTATCTATCTATCTTAAATCCCTTTGTAAAATTAATATCATCAGGAATACCATAATTCCTCATTGATTAGAGTGATCAATAATAAAAAAATAATTAATTTAATGTCTAAATCATTAATGATACTTTTCAATTGATGGAACTTTTTTTTAATTTAGGTCATTAATTATCGTTATCTGTTTAAATCAGTCATAATGTATTATTAATAAAATTTTATATAACCATTGAATATCTCCTAAGACATTAAAAAAAGTAGAATAATAAGGGAATAGTCACTGTAAGCCATATTGTTTGATTGGATATAATTAACTAATTTTTTTTATGATTATTAACCTTGGATACATTTGAGAAAAATCATGTCCACTTGAAGAATCCCGGCATGGATGTTTATCAAGAAAAAACATAATCATTTAATTAACATTATATAGGTTGTTCTCCTTTACATAGGATTATCCTTAGGTTTCTGATGAATGTTTTCTCATCAATTTTATCATCAGTTCTTAAGCATAAAAAATCCCAAAAAACAATAATATTTTATTATAACATCTTTAAATCTTTTGTAAATTTTGAATCAAACACACTTGAAATATGGAACCATAAATTGATATTAATATCATCATAATATTCAACATTATAATTATAAAATAAATATATTGGAATAAAATAAACCACATAAATTTAACAATCAGTAAATATTGTATGTGTTTCATGGAAGTAAAAGTGAAACGAAAATCCCTTAACTCATCTAAGACATTATTTATACAGGTTTTATACACCAGTATAAAAAGTATATTATTACTATAAATGTATTCTATAATAATAATAATATAATTAATACCTTATATTAATTATTGATAATTTTTATCACATGTTTATTAGTAATTCATTATTAAAATCACAATTTCTGGTGACAATACTTCCATTTTTTATGTAGGTTTTGGTTTTATAGTTTTGTTATTTTTACAATTATTTTTTTAACACAATAAATATAATTATAATAATGATATTCATTGTATTTTAATTCAAAAAATACGTATATGTAGTCATCAATAAAAGTACATATAGAAAAGTGAATTATACCGTTTAGGGAGGAGGTAGGTCATACATACCCATGAACGTTGTTTCCATTTTTCGATGGATCGAAATGAACGAATGATGAATAATAATGAATTTTTTTTGAAATAGTTTTATGATTTATATATTCATTATATCTATCATTATTACCATACATTTCAAAATAACTAACAAAATGTTTCGTATTACTTTGTGGAGGTGGTAGTCCTCATGTACAGATATGCGACAATATCGTTTTCTGACGGGTGCTAAAGTTATAAGGTAAATGATATATTATAATTAAATAAGAATAATTGTGTGATAAATATCATATATATACATTTTAACCATCGTTATATCAAACCATAAGAGGATATGATAGAAAATTAATTATATCTTCCGGAAAAGCGATAGTCCGTCGTACATAGAATTGATGGTTTTTATTTTTTCATTTGATATAAGATAATATGGATATGGGTTATGAAATTAAAATAATAAAATGTATGTATATAATAGATAAATATTTTATTATATAAAAATATATAAATAATATTTTTGGAGTTTGAAGATGAAATAAAATAAAAATACTATGTTATGAATAATACATATTATTCAGATAACCACTTTATGTTTGTAAGAAAATCCCTCTTAAGAGTGTTTATTAAAAATAAGAGTAAATTAATAAATTATAATGGTAAAAACAAGATTGTTTTGTTTATTTTTCAAACCAAAAGGATCTTTATGTGTTGATAAGATAGGATAGGAGAGGTCCTTTTATATGTGGGGGAGGGAACCACCTGAAATGTTTATAAAATAATTGGAAATAATAGTTATTATAATGAAAAATTACTATATGTTGACATATATTATATGGTGGTCTAATATATTGTAAAATATGGCTACTCAATTGTATTTATATAATATTAATTTAAAAAATTAGCCTTATCTTTTTGTATAACACAGAGAATGCATTTTTTAACCCCAACCGCAATAATTTATTTTTACTATTTTTAATATTCACTATGAAAAACATTTATTATAACCTTATTACCTAAAAATAAATATACTAATAATAAATTTGGAACCTATTTTATCAAATAAAAATAAAAAAATTTGATGAATTTAAATTTAAATTAATCATGTCAGCATGATAAAAATCAGTGTTCCAAAGAAAACATTTTTAAATATTTCATTAGTATAAATTATTTTTATATCAAAATTAAACATAAAATTAAATCATATGGAATATATGGTATGAATATTAATATATTTGAGTTATTTTTAATTTTAAAACAATATTAAAAATAATATAACATTGTAAATTCAACAAAAGAAAATACAATTTTTAATAAGAATTTAATTTTTTTTATCATTAATCAAAAATATAATTTTATAGGAATATTTTTATAAAAATAACTACATGATATTTTTTATATGTTTTTTTCAATAATTAAATTAATTTTTAGAAACATTATATATATTTGGGAAAAATTAATTTTAAAATAAATGTGCAAAACATGATAAAAATTATTTTTTGAAAAATACATTTTTATGAATAAGTATGGATTTTTTCTTATTCCATAATTTAAATAATAATAAATGTTATATAAATTTTTTACATAATATATAATATATAAATTTCAATAAAATCATTCCAAAATAGTGAGTAATTAAATTTATTTAGATAAGGAAACATTAATAAAATAAAAATGGTTTTTTAAAATGATATTTATTTTACTATAAAATGATTTCTACATTCATTTATAATAAATTTATAACCAATTATTTAATTTTATAAATGTGTATAACATAATTTTTCATTATTTATATATTCTTATTAATAACCATCAATCTAAAACATGGTTATAAGGATCTACTATATCACGATTCATTAAACATTAATGATGAGTGAATCTAAAGCTATCAAAGGAGTTAAATTTATTTGAGAAGAAATATTTCCATACAATAATGGGGTGTTTCCATCCTCTATTGGTTTCAATTCTTCTAAAAAATAACTTTTTATGCATGTAATTATGGTGGATTCAAGTTTAATTTTTCCAGGAATTCAAATATGACCTCACACCTCCAACATCCCATTTATTTCTAATAGGTTTAATACGATCCAGTGGATTTATGAATGTATATATCATTATGTGGAAACCATATGTATTTTTTTTCATTATGTTATGGGTGGGACCAAAATTATATATCCCTACAATTAATTTGGGAAAGATATATATCTCTTGATTTTCTATGTTAACAGACATGGCCTATTATTCTAGTCTATCATGTCACAAAACATGTTTGTCTACAATGTAATTATTGATTTAGAAGTGGGCCTCAATACTGGATATAATTTTTTATACCTATGTGTGTTCTATATTATTATTCAATTATATATTTTATATCTATGTTCTTTTGTTATAAAAACTTTATTAAGTCATGATTTAAGATATATGATCCATGATTTATTAGGAATGACATTTTTATTCTATAGTAAGGTAGCTTTATTACGGTTTCATGCATATATGTTCACCTAATGATCACATGTGATATTTATTACTTGTATATTATATTGTCACAATTTAAATCTCACTATTATAACTCATTATAGATCATCTGAACTCACCCTTTATTATTTTTTTCATTCCATATGTTATGAAGAATAGTATAAGATACGATATGTCATAAAAGGGTTCAAGAGTGGTTTAATTTTGCGAAAATGTTCATAATGTCACAAAACTATTCATTTATGCATCTAATTAAAAAATACACTAAATCAAATGGTTTTCGGTCTGTGAAAATGTTCTGTGTTTTCCTTTATAATTTTTTAATATGTATGAATGTTGTGATTAGGTCATCTCAGTTGGAATTAGATTCCGGTTTAGTTAAATGTATGGATTGCTAAATGAATAATAAGAGGATTAAAAAATAATAAAACTTGGTTGTACCAAAATTTATATATTATTAAATTCATGTTTCATAAGTATAAAAAATGTTTCCATTGGTTATAAAATCATAGGATTTATTTTAATCATCCCATGATTATATACATTAATTATTATTTATTAATACAAATTAAAGTTTTAGTATTAGTAAATGGATGGTATTAGTTGGAAAAAAATAAACAACTAGTGTGATGGAAAATGTAATGATTTTCCAAAATAGTAACAAAAAAAGATAGAATCATTACTGAAAAATATCATGGTAATGTTCATCCAACTATCCAAATCCATAAACAATAACACAAATAATGTGAAATACTAAAAAATACAATGGAAGGAACAACTCTACATCGAATTATTCACATGTAAATTACCACCTTCCATTATTTGTTCTTCAATACACTAAATGTCGAGTAATGGATCCACTCAATGGATACGATTTTTACCATTATTCAATTCTCTTTGAATGAGTTGTTTATTATGTATGTGTATCATTTTTAATATGAATATGATCCATATTTGATTCATATTATGAAATAGAGTAGAAAATAAATTGACATCATTTAGTGGGAGGAGTTAATGAAAATAATTGTGAATAAATATTTTCCTCAATCCCTTTAAATATAAATTGAGAGAGAATTCATTAAGGTAAATAATTGGGATGGAAAATCTCTTGGAACCTAAGAAGAGAAATTCACAAGACATGAAAGGTATGCCTTTGGTTTTATCACTAAACAAAAAAGAAAAATCAATCATTTATTTAGTGGACTAAAACAAAGCCTCAGGAATAAATTATCTATAACAGACATTGGACACTGTAGAAAATTGGTCTATGTTCTCTCATGTTGGAAATAAAAATAATAATATCTCAATATATTTATGGTTTTTGGGATAATAATAATGGAATATACTTTAATTGTAACTCATGTAACAACACCCATAGAAGGGGGAGGATTCATATTAATATATTTAGAACATATGGAAAGAATCTTATGAGACTTTCATTAAAGGATCCTAAATTTCATCTATGTGTGGAAAAGAATCCAATTTGGAAGTCAAATTCTTAATAGATATAAATAGGTTGAATAACAGAATGTAAGATATGAAGGTCCCTCTTAACCCACCACCCACTCACTAGTGATTAAATTTAAAGGGTTGTAGACATTTTATGAACTGATTCACTAACAAAATTTTTGATTAATACAATAGATGTCAATAATATATGAAGTAAAAGGAGAACTTGAATTATTATTAAATAAAAAATATAGAAGTGGTTCATGAAAACAATTTGGTGAAATTTAAACTTATTATATCGTCAATTAATCAAAATAACTTATTTTTTGGGTTCTAAAAACTAATTCCTAGTTGGAATTTTTTCTAAAATCATTAAATCACCTCATTTTGATAATATTATCCGACTATTGGTAGTATTTAATGTGAATTTTTTCATGGAATATAATTCACCAAATAAAATATACATCATTTATTGGTATAAGGAAATAACATTTTTTATCCAAATAAAACCATGATAATTTATCTGTAGAATACTGATTATGACTCCCTATTAAAATTATATCCATTATATGGGTCTTAATACCCAAATATTATGTGTTTTTCACTCAAATGGTTGGAGAAAATCTCAATATTGAATATATTATTATTAGTTGGTACTATGTCGATGTATTCCCCCAATGTTTTTCCTGGACATCCACTAGATTGTATGGTTGAGTTTTCAATTAAACCAATACATGGTGCAATTAAATTTTGAAGACTTCTTATAGAGTACAACCTTTTAAATTAGAGGAATCAAATAATTCACTAGAATATAATTTAGAAATAACTTTTATATACTCAGATGCCTCAAAATGGTAAGAACATGTCATCTGTGTTAAGAATATAGAAATATATTTTATTTTTTGCATTGATTATCATGTGCTTAATAAGATCATGTTTAATAAAAAGTTATATCTACTCCTTATAGATGAGTTTTTTCAACCCAATTCCTCAAATAAATACTTTTCTAAGGTATACCATCAATATGGATATCATCAATTAAGGGTGAAAAGGGAAGATATACAGATCAACTCATTCTGAATAAGTTATGAACTCATTTAATAAAAATTAATTTAGATCTTACCTGAAAATTCCATTTTTATAAACACAGAATTTAAAAATTGTCCCTAGATTTTACTTCGATCAATTTGTGGGAGTATTTCGCAATCATATTCTCATATATATTTATAGAAAAAAATAATCTGAAGATTATATTATGATTTAGCTGAAGACCTTAACAAATCTAAATTGTTTGAAAATTGTAACATTTTCAAATATTTGATATTGAAAGTATCATTCAATGTCATTTAATCATAATAAAATTTATATTTTTAGATCATTTACATAATATGGACTCTAATGAATGGTCTAGGTCAAAAATTTTAATAGTGGGTGTTTAGTTTCATTGATTATGTAGATACTATCGATGATTTTTTGAGAAATTTATCATGAATTTAAAATGTAATAACATTTTTAACTCAAGAGGGTTTCAATTTCCATTGAATAGAGGAATGTGAATTTAGTTTCATGGATATAAATATAAAATTAATCGCCTCACCCACACATCCACTATATTTTTGTGAAGAAGGATTTCAATTATAGATCATTGTATAAAATAAATGATAAGGTTAAATCATTTTTAAAAAATGATAATATGTTAGATTATGCCTCATGTCAATTAAAGTTACTTGAGAAAAATATTTTGATACATGATTTGAAGATAGTGGTAATATAATTTTCATTACAAATATAGAGTAATTATATATATGGTGAAAATATTGATATATATATACAAATAAAAATAAATTTTAGTACATATTACTATATAATGAGTTTACAATGTGCCAAAGGAGATAGTTAGATTTGGGAATGAAAATAATTTGGCTAATGCTCAGAGTAGTAAGGATCATGATTCTTTATCCATGAAAAGGATTAAAAGAGACATAATAATCATGCATTTTCAATGAATGCATATCTAAATTATAATGAATATGCATAACTAATATCATTTACACGTGATTATTAAACATCTATATGATGATCAATGTTTCAAAAATAGAGGATATAGAGCTATTAAATAATTTAAGGAAGATTGTTGAGTTTAACAATAAAAATGATGAAATTATAAGACATGGGAAATGAATATGTTTCCTTTCAATACTATAATTGAAGTTGGAATTATTGTATAATGTATAAAGACCGTACTTCATTATCCATTATAGAATCACAAACTCATACAAATATCTAAGAGATCACTTCTAGTAGAATAACATGATGAGGGATATTATGAGGTGTATATCTTGAAAATTCAATCTCTTAAAGGTCAATGTTTAACATCAATAATCAAAGGAGATAATGAAACTATTAGGAATACCTATATGGAAAGAGGAGAACATAATTTTTGATTTAATTATATGTATTCCCAAGATTTGAATGAGTTATAATTCATTCTAGGTTGTGGAATAATACTTACAAATTTGAAAGACATCATTTACATTCGAGAGGATATTTCAATCGACATAGAAGATAATATTTATATTGATGAAATGGTAAGTATACCTGAAGTACCATTGTCAACGGTAACTGATCAAGATACATGGATTTCTAATTTTTTTTACAATTATTCTATAATAATATTGTACAAATATGGGATTTATCCTGAATTTCAATCCTCAAACCAATGGTCAATCTAAATTAAAAAATGAAAACATTGGAAGATATGCTAGGATCCCATTCAATGGATTTGAAAGGAGGTTTAGATATGTACATTCCTCTGATAGAGTAATAATAAAATAATACTTTCTTATACATCATTAAAATGGAGCCATATGAGTCTATGTCTAGGAAGAGGATCATAACTCTTACTTTTTGGGTTGAATTATGGGAGACACTATTTTGGGACCAAATCCCATTTAAGAAATGTTATACAAATTCATAATATCAAATTACATATTACATAAATGTTAATTAGATATAATATATACACATTATAACATCGTTTAGAATTTTATTTTTTAGTTTGAGAAAATGTATTCTATATAATATCACTATAAAATAAGGTAATGTGATTTGGGAACAAAGTAAACCAAATGAAACATCAAACCATTTTAAATCCTTTATCATATGAGAATAATGTCTTATCACAATTTACATCCCCTAAATGTATAAGATATGAATAATGTGTTTCATGTATCACTTTTCAGGAATCATTTAAATTATTAAACACATGTACTAAACTCATATGTTGTTCAAGTATAACATGATCACTCTTATAAGGAACAACCAATAGATATCATAGATCATATAGATAAAATGATAAAAAAGACTACTCGCATAGTACAATTCATATATAGGAATCATATGTTTGGGTATGTAACTGTAAACACCCGGAAAGTCCAAGGAATATTTTTTCATAATTTCTTTCGAATTTTACGAGTCTGTATTTTCTGACGGTGCTTGATTCCGAGGCCCGGTGTGCCCGGAATCAATTTATGATGTTTTGTTTGGGTACTTTTAGTAAACGTACGTCCAAGTTTTTTTTTCTATCTTTTGATCCGGTGCTTGGAATTGAAATCCGAGGACATCGATGAATTCACAGCGCTGATATTCTATTAAGGGGACCTTTACCGCAGTGGCGTTTTATGCAGGTTGAATGTTAATTTTTGGGAATTTTATTAAACTAAAAAAAATTATGTGTTTCATAGTTTTATTTAGGGCGGTGGTTATTTCCTCAAAATCGGAGTTAGAGGTGGGGCCAACACCCCACATAACCTCCCATTAGAGGATTACGGTGGTGGGTCCCACACAAGCCTAACCCCTAAAATTCCCCTTAAACTCCCCATTATCTCTCCTTTTATTAATTTGACAACTCCCCTCTTTTAATGTTGAACTCTACACCTCCCACCTGTTGTCATTAATATGCCAAAACCATTAATTAATTAATTGAACTCCAAAATTAATTAATTATTTTATGTGCTTTAATTTTGAAAAAATTATGCCAACTTTATATAATTGAATCCTATCTTTTATTTGGGGTTGGAATAACCATTGGAGAGCCTTTGGAGGATTTGAGAGGAGGTGTTATTCCCACAAAGAACAAGAAGAACTTCTTCAACGACCTTCCTCTGTGTCAAGGGAGAAGGCCCTGCCCGCAAGGAAAATCGCCAATGATAGTGACTCTTTCTCCGACGTTGAAAGAACGACACCATCCTCTATAACGGTGATTTCTGTGAACAACGAAAAAGAACCTTGAATCGAGGTAGGGGTTTGTCTTGTTATATATTAAATCCCCGTTCCTCGTTTTTATATGGTTCGACGATGACTTCTTGTTACCACCTTACGAGGAGGGAATGAGACGAACAACCATGGCCCGAAGAACCTCTGTTGTTTCTCTTGAGTTGATGATGGTGGAAGAACCGGTAGGTCACACTTCCATTACACCGCGCTGGAGGAAGGAAGGGGCCGAGGCCATGCGAGCCATGGTGGACAGAAGAAGCAGCGGCCGTGCACCAGCCACGTAGAGAAGAACTACGGGCCACATCCGCGGGCCGCTCAGACAAAGAGAACTGGCCGTACATAGAGGGCTGAGTTGGAGGACCATGGAACCGTGCTGCGGGAAGACTGCGGCCCACTGTGTAGGCCACTTTCCAGTCGAACTGGTCAAGAAGAAGACCGTGGCGCCATGAGGCACCGCGCTGCGGAGGGACCGCATCATGCACTGGGTGGGGGAACCGGCCCGCCTCCTGCCGGCCGGGATGAAGGAAGTTACGGCACCTGAAGGTGCATCGTGGGAGGACAGTGGCCCACTCACGCCAAAGAAGACTAGCCGGCCAGGAGGGGTGGCACCGCTCGGCGCCTCCGTTTCTAAAAACAGGGGGGGCTCCCCCCGCTCCGTGTCTGGCGCGCAACGCGCTCGGCCAGCCCAACCAAGCCGCAACCGGCCACCGAGCCAGGCTGCTTGCGCGTGGTCTGGGCCTCCAGCCGCGCGGGCTAGGCTATCCTCATATGGGCTGGGCCACTATCATCGGGCCTGGCCACGCCTAACACGCTGGACCCAGACCCGGGTCGGGTCGACCCAGTTCGGGCCGACCGAGGGTGGGTGGGGCTGGGTCGGACCGGACCTAGACCCCCCTCTTCGGACGACTTTTGGTTTTTCACCCAAAAGATGAGCTACATACCTCTTATAGATGCATCGTATATTGAATTATATTCCTTGTATCGAGACGGTATTTTTGGTATATTATACTCTAGGTTTTGGCAAGGTTTGTGTATGGCCGGGTTGGATCGATCCTGTAAATGACCGGTCCCTCAGAGCAGAAACACTAATAACTTAAGGACCAGACGCCCAATTGATGTGTCGTAAACTAAGTTAGATTTATTTTGATGAGAAGGTTATTTTTGAATACTATACTTTAGGTTCAGACATATTTGGAGTATAGTCGGGTTGGTTTGAGCCTAAAAACCAACCGCGCCCCTGGAACGGAAATGCCAATGACTCACAGACCGGGCATCCGATTGACGCGTCGTCTATTGGGTTGAGACCCCTATGACATGGCGGTCCTTCGAGAAACTTCCACATGAGACTTCATGACACATGGAGTATCGACCAGTAGCTCATGGGGTAGATCCTTCTAGAGATGAGTATACGGATTGCGGAGACATTGTAGCTGTAGACTTGACGACTGCTTGACCGATTCGACTCGGAGTGATTTGATTAGCCCAGTGGACGGAGAATCCTATTTTGTGGCAGAACCACGGCGAACAGAGCTCCTGGTTTGGCAATATACCCGCAGTACTCAACAGGAGGAGTACCTCTGATGACTATTAGGGGGAGTGCCTGGTTTGGCGACAGACCCACAGCCGAGGAGCGGCCAGTTTGGCATCAGACCCGTGGTACTCGACAGGAGGAGTACATCAGCAGTCTAAGGTTTGTGAGTAGAGCCTCGGAGTCGTGACAAGGCCACTGTACTCGAAATAGTAGGATTCCTCCAGCAGTTGTGCTTTCATTAATGAAAATCCGGGTTTGAGCTGAGTCATTGAGCTTTGTGTCTTCCTCATGATTGAGATGGGTTACTTGATAACATAGGTATATGTATGGGAATATAGATAATTAATAGTTATCCGTTGAAATAATCCTTTTTGGTTTATCATTGTTGTATTTTGTGAGACCTTGAGGGTCTTGGGGTCCCTACTGAGTATCGTTATACTCACCCATGCACGGGCTATGCTCGCACCTTGTTGTGTTGGATACAGACGTCAGGCAGCACTGATGGAGGCTAAGAGCGCCAGGACTGGACGGTAACCAGAGGGGAACCTTACGACATATCGGTACACGAGGGAGTCTAATGGACGTGGAGTACTGAGGAGTCCATCTGTACCTACCCATCAGGTTGGAACCCCGGAGGATGATCCAGGAGCTTCTTTCATCTTTTAGTTGTTTTTCCCTTTTTAGTTGTACTTGATTTCAATTGTATTTATACTTTACAGTTGGGATTATATTCAAGACCCCTTTCATTTCAGTACACCTGTTATACACCTTTACATAGTGTTTGCTTCCACTTATACTCTGATTGTGTGAGTTTACATTTTATAAAGGCAATACCTTCCCAGTTTTAGGGGATTATGCCTTTGGTGCTAGTCACCAGCCCATAGCCTATGGAAGGTGGGCTTGGGGTAGTCACGTTGCGGGCCCTGGGGGACGGGTCATGACAAATTGGTATCATAGGATGTTGGTTCTACCACATAACTTAGGACTCTGATATTTCTTTTTAGTGAAGAAATAGTGTTAAGGGTTCTAAGTGTGGTTTTCAGTTCAGGGAGTCCAATGTTGGTGCGGGCGACCGACGTATCCATACACAAGGACCCTGATATCTGATTTCCGAGTATGTGCACGAAAACACTGATTGCATATGTGTTTTTTTAAAAGTTTTCTTAAAGTCAACTCAAACTAGGTCAGATCACCAGGTATCGTCTTTTGACTGTGTCACATCTGTTTCTTGGAGGATGCCTCCCCACGAATGACCAGATAGAGCCCCAAGAGTTTTACGTACTGACATCCCTCCGAGAGATGAGGCCTCAGTACAAGGAAATCTTCCAGTTGAGGCACCAGCGGAGGCACTAGAGGTACCACTTCCCATTGGGCCACCGATTCCACTAGCCCTAGTAGTAGAGAGTGAATGTCGCTTGAGCACGCTGCATGAGTTACAGCGTAAGAGGCCACCCAGGTTCATGTGAGTGACGGACCCGTAGGCAGCTGAGGATTGGATAGAGGATATGGTGAGAGTCTTCAGACTGGTAGGGACACCATCCGACTTCATGGTGATCCTTACTTCCAGCCTCTTTTAGGCAGTAGTAGGCAGATGGTGGATCCTGATGATTTAGATGCATGACGAGGAATCACTTATATGGATAGACTTCAAGAGCATATTCCGGGTGGAGTTTGTACCATCCACCCTTAAACCGGTGCATATACAGAAGTTACTACATCTACATCAGGGTAGGATGATGGTGGCGCAGTACACAATGAGGTTCACCGACCTCTCATGCTACTCCACTGATATGGTACGAGACACGTTCTTCAGGACCCGAACCTTTGAGCAGGGACTCAGGCAGGAGATCAAAGTTTCATTTATCTCTCACAGCATCTTGATGCAGACAAGGGTGTTGGAACGAGTCCTCTTAGTGGAGAGTTCTTAGATGAGCAGTCTCCAGAAGCGAGACCCACCACTAGCCAACATGAAGCGGAGTATTATGCAGCTGGCAGTAGACAGATGACGCAAAGTTCCAAGAGGTCCAGACCTACAGGTGATCGACCGCATGACTCAAGATCAGTTGTGCAGGACACCTAGTGTGGAGACATAGCCAGGAATACTAGGAACAGACATTGTCACTCCTCCGGTAGGCTTGGTCACATGGAACGTGACTATCCGACCCACCATGAAGACGATCAGAAGATAAATGAAGGACCTCCTAGGCAGAGGTAGAGGTTCGATCGAAACAGTCAGCAAGGAGCAGGAAACTATGGTAGGGGAGCTGTCCCTGCAGCTAGTGGTGGATGACACTTCGCAGTGTTTCCACCCCCACCACCAGGAGATCCACCCAGACCACAGGGAATGAGTGGACGGGGGAGAGCACATATTTAGGCAGATGAAGCATACAACCATGGAGCTCCAGAAGCAGGTGGATAGGAGAGGGACTAGTTCCAGGCATAAAGGCCTTTGTTCATGATTCTTCTATATTCCTTAATGTCATTGCTGTGTTTTCTTTATGTCATTATACTTTCATTTGAAGTAATAAAAGACACTTGTCCTTGTGACATTTTCTTTCCTTCCTTTTTGTGTGGTTAATACTAAGAGGTTCCGATTAAAACTGTTGACTTGACCCTCAATTGTGAGATTTCTACTAGAGGAGACCCAGTGGCCAAACACTTATGCCAACAGTGTGCCTCAACCCTTAGAGGTGAGAGTAACGTCTGGATCTCTTGGTAGTAGCGTCGAGGAATTACGACGTCGTCCATGGCATGATTAGTACCATTTATGTTAGGATTGAATGTATTAGGAAAAGGACGTGGTTCATCCAGGGGATGAGACCATATTTTCCTTTTTTGGCAAAGGATAAATATTAGCAGCTCTTATAGAACGTAGGAGAAGAAGGATGAAGTTGAGTTCTTACAATTGGTTAGTCTCACCCATAGTTTATTGAGAGAACGATTTATGGTTTACTCCAAATCAAATAGTCTCAGGTGTGTCTTCTTTCAGAAGTATCTGAACCTAAGACAGCATCGATGGCTTGAGTTCCTTTGGGACTATGAATTCGAGATAGTCTATACTCCGGGGAAGGGGAATGTTGTTACAGATGTGCTCAGTAGGATTACTAGTATTTAGATGCTAGAAGAGGTGACTGAGCAGCTAGATGCCTTACATATATCATTTATGGATAGAGATGGGGAAGCCTAACTATAGTCTCTTACAGTCACTCCTCCACTCCTTCAGTAGAGTAGGCGAGGTGGATTTCCGCCTGGTCATTCAACTTTGTTGCACCGGGTGCATGACGTCTTCCACATATCTTAGCTGATGATATTCATGCATGACCTATCCCACTTCATCGACCATGAGGAGCTGGGCATCAATGAAGGGGTGAATTTCATGGAGGTTCCAGTGGTGATTGAGGATCGACAGGATTAGATCCTACGTGGATGGTTGATTCCTCTGGTGCGCATTCACTGGCAGCACATGAACCTCCAGGAGAGCACATGGGAGTGGTAGGCTCATATGCGTGCTGAGTACCCCCTTTAGTTTCCCTAGAGTGTGTTTTAGGTTTATAGGGATGTAAATCACTTAGGTGGGTGTAATTTAAAGACCCAGAAATGTTAAGGAAATTTTTTAATTATTTTTTTTTCGGAATTTTACGAGTCCATAGTTTCTGACGACGCCTAATTCCGAGGCCTGGTGTGCCCGAAATCAATTTCTGAAGATTTGTTTGGGTACATTCAGTAAATATACGTGTTGGTTTTTTTCAATATTTTGAACCAATGCTCGGAATTGAAATCCAAGGACATTGATGAACTCGCCGCACTGGTATTCTCTTAAGGGGACCTTTATCACAATTTCTTTTTATACAGGTTGAAAGTTAGTTTTTGGGAATTTTATTAAATTAATAAAATTAGGTGTTACGTAGTTTTATTTAGAGTGGTGGTTATTTCCTCCAAAGAGGAGTTGGAGGTGGGGCCCACGCCCCACATAACCTCCCATGATAGGATAATGGTGGTGGGGCCCACACGAGCCTAACCCCTCAACTTCCCCTTAAACTCCCCATTTACTCCCCTTTAATTAATTTGACAACTCCCCTCTTTTAATGTTGAACTCTCCACCTCCCACTAGTTGTCATTAATATGCAAACACCTTTATTTAATTTATTGAACTCCATAATTAATTAATTAATTTAAGTGTCTAAATTTTGAAAAAATTATGCCAACTTTAAATAAGTATATCCTTTATTTTATTTGGGGTTGGAATAATCGTTGGAGAGCCTTTGGAGGATTTGAGAGGAGGTGTTCTTCCCACGAAGAACACGAAGAACTTCTTCAATGACCTTCATCTGTGTCAATAGAGAAGGCACCGCCCACAAGGAACATCACCCACGATAGCGACTCTTTCTCCGACATTGATGGAATACTCTATCATCCGCAATGCCGATTACCGAAAACAACGACAACACACCTTGAATCGAGGTAGGGGTTTGTCTTGTTATATATTAAATCCTTGTTCATTGTTTTTATATGGTTCGACATTGGCTTCTTGTTACCACCTTACATGGAGGGCGTGAGATGAAAAAAATGGCCCGACAACCCTCCGTTGTTTCTCTTGAGTTTATGATGATGGCAGAACCGGTAGGGAGCATTGCCGTCACACCGCGCCAGAGGAATGAACGGGCCACAGCCATGCGGGCCGCGGTGGATGGAAGAAGCAGCAGCCATGTGTTGACCGTGGGGAGAAGAACTACGGCCCGCATCCGCGGGCCACTTGGACAAAGTGAACCAGCCGACCATAGCCAGACAGACTGGAGGACTGCGGTGCCCCCTTAGCGCCATGCTGCGGGAAGACAACGACCAGCTGTGCAGGGCGGTTTCCAGATGAACCAGTCGGCTATGGCCGGCCAGGCCGAAGACCGCGACGACATGAGGCGCTGCACTGCGGAGGGACTACAGCCCGCGCTGGGGGGGCTGCTTCGGAAGGAGAACCTGTCGGCCACCTGCCGGCCGGGTTGAAGGAAGCCACGACACCCGCAGGTGCCGTGTGGGAGGAAAGTGGCCCACTGTGCGGGCCGCTCGTGCCGGAGAAGATCGGCTGGCTTTGACCGGCCGGGCAGGAGGGGCGGCGCCGATCGACACCGCCTTTTCAGAAAACCGGGGGGGGGGGGGGGTGGTGCTCCGCATCTGGCGCACAAAGTGCTCGACCAGCCTGGCCAAGCCACGACCGACCACCGGGCTGGGCCGCTTACGCCCGGGCCGGCTGCCTGTGCGGGGCCCGGGCCGCCAGTCGCGCAGGCAGGGCCACCAGCCGTGCGAGACGGGCCGCCCTCGCATGGGCTGGGCCACTACCACCAGGATGCACTGCTCCCTACTTGGCCAGACCCAGACCAAGGTTGGGTCAACCTGGTTCGAGCCGACCCAGGGTGGGTTGGGCCAGGTAGGACCGGACCCAGACCCCCCTCTATGGACCACTTTCGGTTTTTCGCCCATAACTTGAGCTACGGACCTCTGATCGATGCACTGTCAGTTGCATTGGATTCCTTGGATCGAGATGGGATTTTCAATATATTACACTCAAGGTTTTAGCAATTTTTTAGTTTGTCCGGGTTGGTTCGATCTCGTAACCAACCGGGTCCTCGGAGCGGAAACACTTATAACTTAAGGATCGGACGTCCGATTGACGTGCCGTCAACTACGTTGGTTTCCTCTGGATGATATGGTTCTGTTGGAATACTCTAATTGAGTTTTGGATGTAGTTGAATTATGGTCAGGTTGGTTTGAGCTTAAAACAAACCTATCCCTTGGAACAAAAATGCCAATAACTCATAGAACATGCATCTGATTGACGCGCCGTCTGTTGCGTTCAGACCCCTATGACATGGCAGTCCTTTGAGATACATCCATGTGAGACTAAGTGAGACTTGTAGTATAGACTAGTTGATTGTGGAGTAGATCCTCTTGGAGATGAGCAGACGGAGTGTAGAGACCTTGTAGCTGTAGACCAGACGACTGCTTGACCGATTCGACTCGGAGTGATTCGATTAGCCCGGTGCACGAAGAAAGCTATTTGGCGGAAGACCCATGGTGGAAAGAGTGTCTGGTTTGGTAGCATACCCATAGTACTTGACAGGAAGAGTACCTCTGACGGCTATTAGGGGGAGCACCCGGTTTGGCGGCAGACCCACAGCGGAGAAGCGTCTGGTTTCATAGTAGACCCGCGGTACTCGACAGGAGGAATACCTCAGTAGTCTAAGGTTAGTGAGTAGTGCCTCAGAGTTTCCACATGGCCATTGTAATCGATAGAGGAGGAGTTCTCCAGCAGCCATGGTTCTTTTAATGAAAATCCATGTTTGAGCTGTGTCATTGACCATTGTGTTTTCCTCACGATTGAGATGAGTTACTTGATAACTTAGGTATATGTATGGGCATATACCTAAGTAATGGTTATCCGTTGAAATATTACTTTTTGGTTTTTCCTTATTGAATTTTGTGAAACCATGAGGGTCTCGGGGTCCCTTATGAGTATCGTTATACTCAGCCCTGCACGGGCTATGCGCGCACATCGTTGTGTTGGATGCAGACATCGGACAACGCTGACAGAGGCTGAGAACACCAGGACTGGACGATACCCGGAGGAGGACCTTATGATGTATTGGTACATAGTGGAGTCTGAAGGATGTGGACTGTTGAGGAGGCCATCTGTACCTACCCTTCAGGTAAGAAACCCAGAGAATAATCCAAGAGTTGCTTTCACCTTTCCGTTGTTTGTCCCTTTTTAGTTGTACTTACATTTAGTCGTATTTGTAATTTATGGTTGGTCTTGTATTCTGGCCCCATTTCCATTCAGTACACTTGTTATACAACTTTACATAGTGTTTTCTTCTGCTTGTACTCAGGTTGTGTGAGTTTACGTTTTATGAAGGCAATGCCTTCCCAGTTTTAGGGGATTACGCCTTTGGTGCTTGTCGCCAGCCCCTGGCCTGTAGAAGGCGAGATTGAGGTTGTCACAATGCGGGCCTTGGGGGACGAGTCATGACAGTAACATTGTAACTTGAAGATATAATGATGAAAAAGTACCCTCACATTTTTTTATTTATGTAATAATATTTTAAGGAGAAATTTTTATGGGGGGGGGGGTCAAATGTGACACCCAAATTCTTATTCCATTAAAACATTTAATACATTTTTGATAAATTATAATAATATAAAATAGGAAAATATTATATTTAATTATGATGAAATATAATAAAAATATAATAATGATTAATAAATAAATGAAAGTAAATTGATACATATTTATGAAAATTATAAGTGGAATTAAACAAAATTTAAAGAAAAATGCCATTAATATTAAATGTTCATCCTTGTGGATTCCTTAATGATACATCATAAATTAAAACTACATAAAGATGGATAAAATTATAAATATAATGAATTTTTTAGTGACAAACAAATAAATTTTAGAGATGTGTTTATGGTTATATATAGGGATGAAAATGATAAATATGAATTTTCTATAGTCATTGGTGATATGATCATTGGATATTTTTTTGTATATAGGCACATTGGATAAATGGTAATTTTTTTATACATGTATCAAATAAGAATATTGGATATTTTGTAATTATTATTGAATAATTTGTTTCATGAAATTTATTTTATTGATAATTAGCATACATTATGTAATTTAGGAATAAATTAAAAATTTTACTAATTCACTTCTAAAAATATAATTTATTTAAAATAAAATATTTTTGATTCATAATGTATTTAAATTAAATTTATTACATTGAAATATTCGTAATATAAATATATATTGAATATGTAATAAATTATTATATAAATAAACAATCAATATCAATTAAAAAAATAAGTAGTATAAGGAATTGGAATTTGTTGATTCATGGTCAATGAAAGAAAATTTATCTAATAGATTGTTTTTATAATATATTACATATTGTAATATAATATATATTATTATTATATATGTATTATTTAACTTAATTATATTAATATATTATATATATAATAAAATAAACTAATATTTATCTTTATATTATTACTTCTTAAGAAAAAAATAATGTAACTATTATACTTAAAACATCATTTTCTAAATTGTTTTTCGTACATGTATTTAATATATGATTTAAAATTAATTCGAATAAATTTTAGAAATTTATTCTAATAAAATTAATTCATATTGGGATTATAATTTTATTAATAAATAAATAATTTTATTTTATTTTTGGGGATAAATTTATCGGGGTAAAAAAGTAACATACAATGATAATGATAAAATGAGATAAAATAGTTACATTAATGGGAAAAGACTAAAATATATAGAAAATGATCTATAATTTTTGTGTGAGAGGGGAATAATAAACCATTTATATTATTTTTATTCTTTTGATCCACCTTCCTTTTAAGATTATAATTCTTACACATTAAGTAAACTGTATTTTTGGAAATGCCACTCAAACTCTCCTATAAAAGGACCCCACATATACCCAGTTAAAACAACATATTTCATTTTTTTATTTTGAATAAATACCTATATTCCTAATATTATATTATCATTAAATTTTTGTTAAATTTTGTTCCCTTAAAGAATACATAAATTATTCATTATGAAGAAACCCACAACAAGAAGGACCAATTACATCCAGGAAAGTATTTTGTTCTTCTCTATCATTGTAAATTAACATATCTTTATAGTCTTACATAATATTCTTTTCCCATATAATTATATTATTATAAAATTATTATTCTCAATAAAAATGATATTATAATTATATAACTATATAGTTTTACTCATTCATTCATATTACAATTTATTTTTTTGGTCCGTTCAACCATCAAAATGAATGATCTAATACTATATTAATAACATCCACCATAGATGAATATAAATACACAATGGGTGGTAGTATAAAATTTCATGGAGATCTTTATGTTTTTATTACAATAAAAAATATGTGAAATAATAATTAATGGTTATTATAGTGCCACATATTATTATTATTAAATTTTATGAAATATGTCTGTTGTAAATTCATTTCTTACAAATGATGTATGTACCTTCCATAAAATTAATAATGATCGATGATATCACATTAATTTTTAAATAGTATTATTTATTTATGTTTAATTACTATTTATGTTATTTATATATATATATATATTAATTTATGTTTATGTTTACTTCTTATTATAAAGGAATTTTAATTCAAATGATACATGTAATAGATTAATATAATTTAATATATACTTAAGTAATTATATAGATTAAAAAATATTATAAATACATAATTATTTATTTTTTAGGTTTTTTTGATAATAGATTTTATTTTATCAAACAATTATAAGTTAAGAATGTTTTATTTTTATGAAGAACATGTTGTTTCAGATATATTTACGGAAAAAACAGAAAGAAAATAATCTAATCTAAAATGAGTTGGTATTTAACAGAATATGATTTATTCACACAAAATCATGGATTTAACCCATTATTATCACTACCTAACTATTCAAGAATGAGTGTAAAATTAATATCCTAAGAAGCGTGTAAGAATATGACATTGGACAAGATCATAAAGATTAATTATATTATAGTGTATAAGTAATCTAAAATGAGAATTATTTTAATTTTACATGAATACATTTTTAATTTGAAAGATATGTATTTTATGAACACATGATAATATAATTTACCTATTTATTTTTATATGATCCAAACTATACCTTTTGATTTCTACATGGTTTTTTTGTGTCCTGATGATTCATATATAAGTATTTCGATCTTCAGGTTTCTCTAAATATGCCTATAACCTTTCTATTCTAATGGAATCAAGATTATTTACATTTTATTCCTACATAATATTGAAAATAAAACACTCACTCTATATTGATGATTCTTTGAATTATTATTATAATTTACCACATATGCTTATTTCTAAATTCATATAGAGAAATAAAAACTCAATTAATTCTTACATAAAACCTTTTCTTTTGAATTTATTTACATTTGATAATTATATAATTATAAAAAATAATATAAATCTATGTTAAAGTATTTGTAATAATTTGATAATAAAAAATATTAAGAATAAATAAATTTTAATCAACATAAATAATGAATAATAAAAAATAGTAAGTATAATATTAATGCATTTTAATATATAATTTTATAAGATTGATGTATAATATTAATGGTTAATAATTTATATACCATAGTAGTACATACATAACCATTTAAAAAAGAAAAAAAGGAAATATTATAAAATATTAATATCGTATGAGTAAGAATAAATGAACATACAAATGGTTTTTATTGTGGGAGATAATATATTGAAGATAAGATGACACATTATTGGTTTATTTTTTGAATTTAATGATTTTATGAGAATTTAAGAAACTATATTTTATTGAATAATTATAAAAGATATTTTCTATAACAAATTAAGGAAAACCTTATTTTATTAATAGGAACGAGACGTAAAATAATTAAAATATAAATTCTAAAATATCATGAAATATTATATTGAAAAATAAAATAAAATAATATTTTACTATAATCATAAAAAATCATTACATGATAAATATAAGGGATTATTTATTTTATATATCCTTAAAATGGATTTTATATTTTAAAAATATACACTATTATTTTTGAAAAATATCTTATGTTCAGCTATAAAAGTGAACTTAATCCACCAAATTTTCAAACGACTGGGATTTGTATTTCTGTCAATATTATGTCAATATTCCTTCACATTGATTTTTTATACACAATATTTAGGGGTTGAATACATGGATTTTCTTATGTTTTCATTATAAGTGTGATCCTTAATGAAATATTAAATTTTTATATATAAACACTTTTTAGCCTTTATTTATTTTTATAATTATCTTGCTACACTTATTCTTGAATATAATTTTAAGTGCACAACAATAAAAATATAAAATCAAAAAAAATTGGTATTTAGATTTTCATTATTTGTGGTATATATGTGTTTGGGTAGGATCAATAACCTACTTGAAGGATGTGACTATATTCTTCTAAATAAATATTATTGAGTTTTAAAATTACGTGAATAATGAATATTATGATACATTAATTATATTATGATATTTTATGTAACTGCTGAATTTAATATTTATTTTATTTTGAACATGATTATCGAGGAAGTTATCTAAAATAATACATATATTGAATTTTTTTACTTATAGATAATATTAAACCATTAAATAAGGATGTATTACCATTATAGTTATACCAAAGATGTTTTGGATCTATTCATTAAACTAACTCAAAATGATTAATTGTTGAAACATTAATCGAATAAATGAGTAAAACATTATAGAAAATGAAAATTAATAAAAATAATTGAAATGGATAAAAACTAAAAAATAATTAATAACCTTTTATTATTCATGAAATTAGAGAATGCACAGGGTGAGTTAAGACTCAACGTAAATAATTTTTCTTTAAACATTAACAATTCTTTATTGTTTTACATCTCTTAAAAATGATTTATTGGTTTCTTCCATCATTTTCCATTTAATCTATGTCAATGTTTTATGATTCTATGGGTTAATTAATTTTATTTATTTATTATGTTTTCTTGTGTATGTTTAAATTAGTTTTATTCATGCTTTAGAAAAATTTAATATCTATTTGATTTATTCATATTCGGATTCATAGAAATTATTAATGATAATGATTTTCCCTAGATTTATATATACCCCAAATCGACTAGGAAATTATTATTATCCCATGTGGTCATGGATATAATGAATACATAAAAGTATATAATGCATAATATATGATATGATATGTATACACATAATTCATGTGTGGACATGATTATATGATTTATTACATTTTTATTTCATAAAAGTGAGGTTATCTTCATCTATGATACTATATGATGAGCCAATAATCCCTCATGCATCATTTTGGCGTAATTTGTTTTATATTATTGAAATTGTTGAAAAAATGAGTTGTTTTCTTGTATATAATAATAATGTTTTTCTTTTATGAGATAAAATGATACTATTTAATTAAAACAAAATTTAATGTATTTTTATGATTTTAAATGGACTTATTGGATTTATCTTTCTTATATAACCCTTACTGGTTTTGTTATGTTCACTCGATTTTATAAAATAGTTTTTATAGGTATTAAGGATGTGTGTGAAATATTCATAAGCTAAAATATGGGTCCTGAGGTTTTATCACTAAATGATGTAATTGTATTGTTATAAGGGTTTATTTTAGTGGGGAAATATACTATTTTATTAAATGATTAGGTGTATTTCAGATAAGGGTTATATCTAATCATCTGAAAAATTAAACCAAAAAGGTATTTAGATTATAAGTGGTGACTTTTTTCTATAAATCATATAATTATGTTTTTTTAATGTTAGGTATATTAGAATAATTGCATAAATCATTTAAAAATAGTGATTCCACAACATTAAAAAATATTGGAATGATAAAGTTATTATCTAGGAATAACGATCAATATCACCATTATGAAACTTGTATGAAATGATCTAAATTATTAACATAAGATGAAGAAAATAAATACTAACTATATAATATTTATTTTTTAGATGATCCTGATTGAATAGTATTAATTGTATTGGATCTGAATAATATTTTTAAATATGTTTTCTTGTTTTCAAGGTTTATTTTTCAAGAATTTATGGTTCTTTAATATGAATAGGGAGTAATGATAAGGGTCTATCCCATGGTGTTTCTTCTAAGAATATATTATTTATGCTCAAAATTGTATTTGAATAATATATAATAATAATCCATATAAATAAATATTATATTAATTGTCCTTTAAATAGGTTGGTGTTTTATATATGTTTTTAATCTTTCTATTCACATTGATTTAAAAATTTAACACTATTTTTTTTTTGTATTTTAATAATTTTTACTATTATTGGGATGTGTGGTAACACACATAAAGTACTAAAGACTAAATAAAACATATAAATAGGTGAACTTTCTTAAACAATTCACTCAGAAAAGAAATTCAAACAAAAAAACTGAAAACATCTTATCTATTGCATGAACTTATAGGAAACACTTTGTTATTAGAACAATCACAATTCCCCATGAAATATCCTCAATTATCAAATTTAATTGTTAACCCAAACATCATCACTGTTGCATCCTACTGGAATCAAAGATGATGTGATCATTACTGTTGGAACCTGTATAAACAATTACACACCATCAATGACCCAAAACAATTCCCATTACATAGAAACCACTAAACATATACTAGGAATTGAAATATCATCACTATTCTATGTTATAAATGTCATACGGTCATAACATGCTAATAATTCCACTAGAAAATACATAGGTGAAGCTCATACCAATTATATCAATCTACTAGTCATTGTGAAAAATCTAGTACACCATATTGAAAAAACACTTAAGCAGAAATAATAAAATTGGAATTTGACACTTTAAACTCATGTATTGTACCAATAAAGACGACCAATCCCCCAAAAATGATTTTTATATTTTGATTTTCAGTAATAATAGTTTTAATTATAATTATTTATCAATAACATACATGTTCTGAATAATTTTTTATAAATGAACTTATATATAAAAATATGATTTATGAATGTCTCATTATAAGAGATATGCATTTTTTTAAAGGTGTATGTTGTTATTTTTTTTTGAAAAGAAAAAAACCGTGGTCTTGTGGAGGGAATTCTCGATGAAGATGATATTTATTAGAAACAATTTATAATTAGTTTTCTATTTTAATTTGAATAGATCTATTAGTTTTCCTTCGTAAAACTAGTAGGTCCAATAACATGAGTGCACCAACGCAACATAAACCTTAATTATACTCACTTTTGAAAACATACATGGGTTCCATACATTCTGTTCCTCTGTAATTTCATGGGATCTTTCACAAATATTTTTCTTGGTTTTGAATTTATCTCTATCACAAAATAGATTTCCAATTATGCATTAAATTATAGAAGAGAATACCTTCACCCAGATCTCCTACCTAGGAACCAACCTTTTATAATCCATTTACATTAGAACCACAATTACCTAGGTCTTCTGATAATGTTTTTATCGCTTCAGTCCTCCTCCACGACCACCTAGGATCGATGACTAGGCAATGTACATTTTTTAACCCTCAACCCAATATATATCATTATTTTGATAATGGAATTTTTATTATTTTACTTTTAAATTTAATGGGATATTAGTGAGTTTACCCACAACTATCCCAATGATAATAATTACCTCTATCATAATGGAATTGTTGAAACCTACCCAAATCATATAGCTCATATTATTTTCAGAAGTGTTGAACATTCCTCTCTTTTCCAACCTATTATAATTAAATATTTTGGACTTCTGATACAATATAATACCAAACCATACACACAGTGATTAACACTTCCATGGTTAATTCAACAATCCATCAGTACATGGGATTCCAAAGTAGTATTGGCCCAAAACCTATCTTCAACTAATTAATTAAGCACATTATATTAAAATTAGTATAACTGTTTAATAATAAACACTAAATATCATGTTTTCAACCCTTTCATGATAGAAAATTCCTTACAAAAAAAAGTTAAAAAGCATATAACAGTCTTGACAGACGACCCTAAAATATGATGGTCTAACACAAGAGCATTGATTCTGGTTAACCGTGATATATTAGATTCCTATCTAAAGTTTAAATGTAATATATAATACTATGTTTTTACTGGTCAATATTCATTTTAAATTCCATATCTACAATATGAAATATTCATTTAAACCATACAACTTATCCTCATCATGACATATTTCACAATAGCTATATAATAAATCATCTCTGAGTCCATATTTCTTTTTTATTAATTATCCCTTTTATTATATCAGTACTAAAAGATAATATGGGATAGAAAAATACAACCATGTATTATTCAAATTAAAAACATTTATAGGATCCTTTTTTATATTATTATTCACTACATGAAATTAATTTTCATAGGAATTGTCAATTCCACCTGACATTAAATTGAATTTAATTTGTCGTAGTTACATAAAATTAAAGGGAACTAAATTATTCCTTTTTCCATGATATTAAAAGTTAAAACAATTCTTGATATGAATCATCATATTGCATGGTTTCTAATTCCCTTCATTGGGATTCATTGGAACGTCTTTTTATGGGCCCAATACCAACTATATAACAACTATCACCAAAGTATATGGAGAAAAATTCTAGTGCCCAACTACATGAGATTAAATTTTTTTATCATAAACTCTTAATAGAATGATAGAGAACCACTAATATATATAGACGTTATAGAATGGGTTTGATTGATAACTCACATAATGGTGACCAATAATTCATATAGATTTGGGAATGATTCATGAATATGAATTTTAACATTATGAGGGCCCAATAGTATGTAATATCTACCCATAAAATTTTTAATATGGGTAAAAACTCCAATTATATAAACCAATATGAAACCAAAGTGTCATTGGTAAATACTTTGAAACAATAATCCTTTAGAAAGAATGCTCACAAAAAAATGAATCATTTACACGTTAAAGTGATCGATCAACCATGTTGTTAAATGAAATTCTTATTTAATAGGTCCATTCATTATGTTTTTACACATTCAAGAAATTTCATAATCCCCTATGAACTCCATATGATCCATGTGGTTTAATCATGTGAAATGTAAAAGTACATATTAAAGGGAGATATTGAAAATAACCACAATTAATCTTAGTACATTTCTCACCTCCATCCCATGAAATAGTATTAAAATTCCACCATAATATAAGACATGTCCTCAATGCCCTATCATATTTTTTTTCAAACTCAACACCTCCAAATAATTTTTTTTAACATATTGAAATTAGTGTATCATTGAAGAAACTCAATTTTGACTCTAGATGTAGCCCATGAAACCCTACAAGATCAAAATACTAACTGACCATCTTAATAATAATCAAATATAAAGAAAACCACGGCCCTGACATCCATAAAACATATCATAAGATGGATTTAACTAGGGTGAAATATTTTAGACCTCCATTATCTAAGAGATTAAGAGGAGGAAATTTAAATAATCCCCATAGTTTATCAAGTGATAAATATGAGGTGTCTTACTGACCACAATAATTTCCCACACTCCATTGAATAGATATCTCTTGAACAAACTAATTAAATATCCTAGTATAACTGATCCTTGGATGTATAGAATATAGAATGTGGGAGGTGTAATTATTGTGATAAATAGATATGTAAGGTTGAAGATTGAGAAATTTTTTTCTGCACTATGGAAGTCCACTAATTTATCCTAGCGGTTACAATATGAAAATAAAATATCCCACTCTGAAACAAAAACGTCTATTAGTATATTTTGATAAGAGAATATAAGAAACGTAATATCCTTTCTACATTGATTATATCCATTTTCATGTCCTAGTAGAAACCATAATATAAGATTAAATTTCCCACACATGTCAATGTATCTTGAAAGAATATTCCATTAATGATCGTGGAGAATTTCCATATTTCACATTCCATTAAGAAAGGAAATTAGTATATCTTGGTGGCATATATAAAGCAAGATTATATCCATGTCCACTATAATTATGGTAGTAAATATATCATATTAGAATCTTATGGGTGGGCTAGTATACCCGATCCCCTCTATATCTATAAAGATATATAAAATATTTTGGAATCAGTTTTTGAATGATATCATATACCATTACATATCCATGTAGCATGTCATTATATCCTGAAACTAATTCTAGGATAGGATCACATCCCTCCTCATATCCAAAACGTTAATAAATATATTATGATGTTAACTAGGCTTCCTCCTAGGATGGATCCCTCTTGTGAAGTATGTTTCCCAAAATTTGAAATCCTTCTTATGATCAAGGTTATTTCCCCAGACACCCAATCAAGAGCATCGAGAAGAAAATATCATTGAGAGATATATACACTTAAAGAACCAGATCATATTGCAATTCTATATCATGTTATTGAGGCTCTTCAAAACATTACAATAGTATTTCAATAATGTAACTCTTTATAAATAGTATAAGGTATATGTGTTTAGAGAGGTACTACTTATAGTAACCGGATTACTGAATCTAGTGGTACTTCTATTAAAAACAGATACAAAGATCCCCCTATGATGATATAAAAATATTTTTCCAAAAGGTCCCCCTTATGATACTAGTTGTGGGGGTCCCCCAAAAACCTAATGATAATTTGGAAGGTTGTTCCTCTCTATAAAACCATATCTTCAATCAGTAACCATGAAGGTTCTTCTCATGGAGGTCATTTCAGGTATCGTGTATTTCATCCCCATGATATATTTCATATAAGACCTCCCAAATGAAAAGTAAACTTCGAGAATATTTTTCCTCCCCATAAAAATGGATAAACAATTAACCATTAAGGTACTCCAGTTGTGCATATTGTTATGAGGTTTCTCTTATGTCAATATCAAATATCGAAATCATGGATGACCATGGCCAACACCTCATTGTTGATCGATATAATTTCATCTATGTCAATGGTTAGTTTGAAGAAACAATCATCATTCTTGCCTCCTCTAGAACAACGACACTACCATTAAACTATGTAGATCATAAATAATATATCTTATATTGACATTGTAGTGGGGGAAATCACCATTATCATTAGATAATTTCATGGAATACCTAACATATAATAATGGAGTCCTCATGTTCATGTAGGAATAAATAGCTATAAAAGGAATACTAGTTAGGAACAAGCCCAAAATGACCCCTTAATATGTCACTATATACGAAATAAAAAAAGAATGAATAACTTATATGCATTAAACATGTGGTTGAACCACTATCATCATATATATATATATATATTATAGTAAATATTCATATAATTTCATGATATTTGGGGAGAATTGAAAAAATATTAATTAGCTTGTTTTTAGTGGCCCAAAAAATGAAGTACAATAAATAACTAATGTGAACCAAGACAGTTTGGATTGGAGGTATAAAGGAACTATTCCAAGTAATCACTTCCATTCTACTTGCTGTGAATATAAAATGTTTGGATTGATATGGTTCTCTACATTTCATCACACTCTCTATATAACGAGTAACCTCAAATAAGGGAACATACAACATAATTGGTTTAGTCCAAGTATCAAGACTTATATCCTCATATACTATAAAATATATATAGAATAACCACATTATTCCTAAGACACAGAATGGGTATACCCAAAAACACCTTCCATTGATATACACCCACACCAGGCTACAAAAAAGGTAAACATGACATCCCATTTATGGAAAACAAAGTCTAAAACTGCAGAGAAATGATCGATGATAAGAGTATCTTGATCATAACCATCAACACACCTAAACCATGTTAAAATATAGATGTTAACGGTTACTAATATTCTAATAATTTATATGCCATCAATATTATAAGAGAAACCCATGAATATATGGATGGGGAAATTTTTTATCGCAACTAGTTCCCCTAGAATAAGAAAATCCAAAATAGTTCCATGATGTGACATTGGTAGTGTGAAACCATTCCTAGACCATAAGTCTATTTGAATTAATGCATCCTCATCAACATTCTCAAATTAATTTATCCCACTTTTTGTTGGTAGAAAATTAGTTAGAAACACCCACACAACTCTTTCTAATTTCAATAGATCTCTCTTTATAGAAGAATTCTAAAAGAAATACATTATTCAATCACTCTAGATTACTATCTAGACATCACATACATTGGAATTTTATTTTGGGAAGGTGATGTTTATAGGGATTGAAATCTTAATGGTCTACCAATAAAACAAATTTTAAAGAGTATTATGTCTTGTCCTGTACAATTTTTTAGGGGTTAAAAAATCCCCATAAAATTCTAATGATGATATTAACCTAAAAAAGAATAATGAATTAGTGAATGATATTTTAATTATCCCCCATATATATCATGGAGTTTTCAATCGATAAGAAATTACACAATGAGAAAACCTCTATTTAAAATATACTACACTCTATGACATGCTATGTATGAGACTTTCATAAAAGCTCTCCTGATCTTACAAACCTTAGTCTGGAAATTAGCTGGATGCATTAACCTGTATCCACTTTTATCACCTGGTTCAAAAGACCGTTGGATGATTTCCGACACATCTGTCACTTGAGGATGTGCTTGCTCCATATGAGAGGCCTATTCAATATTCTCGTTTTCTTGATGCAGGAGTAATTCAACAACTTGTTCTCTATATTCTTGATTTTGAGAGGAACTAGTTGAGGACTGTTCTTGGGAAAGCTTTTTATTACAAACAAATCCCATTGACTGTGGCCGACCATGGGCAATAACATTGAATGAGACAATTTTCGGCGGGCATTGCTGACTGGAGAGCACCGTGAAATGTAGTGCTCCATGAACACCCCATCCTATGACATGAATACCAGATGGGGAATTGAAATTAACTGACGCAATATTCTTAGTGTGCTAAGGCATGAACGTTGATGGGTTCTCTAATTCTTTTCAGCCTTCGGATATCGAGAGACTGATAGAGATTCCAAATCAATCTGTCGTTGTATCCCTTCTATTATCTTAATATTATTTTCATATTCATCATAAGATAACACTTTATTCTTCAACTGACAAAGAGTTTTCTATATTTTGAGACAAATATCAGGAATTCCATCTTCTGTCAACATCTTTAGAATGTCTTACTGAGAGTCAGCCAGAGGACAAAACATTACTGGTACATCACTATTTTCCAGTTTTTTTCTCATGTTCAGCATTTCCTCTTTATCATTCAATGAAGATTCTTCTACCTAATTTGACCAAAGTTTGTGTTTCCTTGTTTCTTCATCGGATTCAACAATATTGGTAGAGAAATCATTGATCAAAATAAAAGATGCATGACTTAGGGGTGGTTCGGAGAATGACCTGCACCCTGGGCTGTCTTTTGATTGAGAAAGTATTTCACCTGCTAGCGATGAAGCATCAGACATGACTGGTTTCGAATTTGCAAGTGCCTCCAGATAAGAGGGATTTCTCGGCACTACATTGTCCACTGGAGCATTTTCCATGCAATGGGAATCACTACTGCGGAGAGGACTTTCGCAGTGAAATTCATCATCATGGGGAGGACCACCATAATGGGTTATAGAAAAAGATGAGATCTCTTGATCCTTGGTCTTCTGACCACACAGAGGGTTCCTGTGGCTCTCATCTGAAGATGAAACTTTGAGATCGACCGATTTTTCATGAAGCATTCCTTCATGAGGAAGTGTCTGTTGAAGAACTTTAGAATAATGTTCCCACTATTGAGAAATGAGGGAGTAGAATCTTGAATTCCAACAGATAACTATCTTAGGGCTTCAAAAACTCTAGAATCAAGCAAGACCTTGTTACAGATTGGCTCTTGATCTCCTGACTATGATGGGTGAGTCTTTTTCTTAGACGTCATCTTACTTTATTTGGATACCACTTTTAGAAGAAAGTGGATGATCTGAGCAGGTGTATATGCCTGATCAGGAAAGATGGCCAGGTTAGGCTGACGATCTCCACTCAAATCAGTTGTATGTGCCTGACTTGGTTGTCCATATGATATGGGGGAGTATGCCCCCACAACCCTCTTGGACCAGAACAGATGTGTGTGTCTGTTTCGTAGTGAACTGTTGATGTGTCACTTCACTGGTAGGGATAGATTTATGTGTATTTCCCTGAGATTCTGCTGAAGTTGTTATAATATCCTAACAGGCATCCAAGATATGAGAAGGAATTTGTTTCTGCTCTTTACCCATTGATAGAATATGCTTGGTGACTTTAGCTATCGGAATGAGGATATACGTCCATTCGGTGCTTGGAGTAGGTGTGTGTGCCTACTCCTATCCTCCTTTTCCTGTTGATGAATCCTGACAGTACTCAAGTGTAGGGGCAGAGAGTTGAGTCTGCCTCCGGTTTGTCACCGGAGCTTTCCGACTGACTTCTCCGAATGCTACCAAGCGAGACTATTGGTAGGCTTGATCAATACTAGCAGGTGTATATGTCTGCTGATTGCACTTCAACGAACGTGGTTGACGAGATCTATCACGTGTAGTCAGACGAGCTTGCTGACGTATAAATAGGTGTATGTTCCTGTCTATAATACTCCACCGGAATTGCCTGACGTGATTGACATGATGCTGCTAGACAAGTCTGCTTGAAAGCAGAATTAAAATGGGTAGGTGTGTGTGCCCGCTCGTTGCTTGCCACCAAGTTAGGTTGGTGGACTTCTCTGGAGATTGCAGAGATGAGAACCTGCTCACTATTAACCGGATTTCACCTCTGGCGATTCGTCTTTCATGCTCGAGTTCGAGGAACCTGAGCTGAATGAATGGAGTCGACACCCTCATCATGTTTAGGGTGCACTGCCGCACGAGTCTGGCGGTGATTGTTGATGGGAGCCCTCAGGAAGGACTCCTACTTCCTTTAATTAAGGCCCTATGGGACCTGCTCATTCACCTCCCCAGAATGTGGTAGTGAATGGTGATTGCGTTCCGGTGATAACGACCCGAAATGGTTGGATACGTTGATTAGCACCGCCTGCTTCTTGATCACTGGTCGTCGTTGTTCGGATGACCGGTGTGAGTTGTTCACTTAGAGGGCTTGACAGGTAGCCTCCAGAGTTGGGATGGTACCGTGTTGACGGTACTCCTTAACCAACGCATTTGATACCCAGTGTTGAAGACGCTGAGTAGGTGATATCGTTCTCAGAGCGGAAGATGATCTAGCAGAAGTAATAGTAGTGGCATTCGCAGCAGCGGTATTCATAGGTATGAATGTGAGAGAATCCATTTCATAGAATGCTGTGAATATAAAATGTTTGGATTGATATGGTTCTCTACATTTCATCACACTCTCTATATAACGAGTAACCTCAAATATGGGAACATACAACATAATTGGTTTAGTCAAAGTATCAAGACCTATATCCTCATATACTATAAAATATATATAGAATAACCACATTACTCCTTAGACATAGAATGGGTATACCCAAAAAAACCTTCCCTTGATATACACCCACACCAGGCTACCAAAAAGGTAAACATGACATCCCATTTATGGAAAACAAATTCTAAAACTGCAAAGAAATGATCGATGATAAGAGTATCTTGATCATAACCATCAACACACCTAAACCATGTTAAAATATAGATGTTAACGATTACTAATATTCTAATAATTTATATGCCATCAATATTATAATAGAAACCCAAGAATATATGGATGGGGAAATATTTTATCAGAACTAGTTCCCCTAGAATAAGAAAATCCAAAATAGTTCCATGATGTGACATTGGTAGTGTGAGACCATTCCTAGACCATAAGTCTATTTGAATTAATTCATCCTCATCAGCATTCTCAAATTAATTTATCCCCCTTTTTGGAGGTAGAAAATTAATTAGAAACACCCACACAACTCTTTCTAATTTCAATAGATCTCCCTTTATAGAAGAATTATAAAATAAATACATTATTCAACCACTCTATATTACTATCTAGACATCACATACATTGGAATTTTATTCTAGGAAGGTGATGTTTTTAGGGATTTAAATCTTAATGGTCTACCAAGAAAACAAATTTTAAAGAGTATTATGTCTTGTCCTGTACAGTTTTCTAGGGGTTGGAAAATACCCATAAAATTCTAATGATGATATTAGAATAAAAAAGAATAATGAATTAGTGAATGATATTTTAATTATCCCCCATAGATATCATGGAGTTGTCAATCGATAAGAAATTACACAATGAGAAAACATCTATTTAAAATATACTACACTCTATTACATGTCATGTAGGTGAGTGAACCCAATATTAAAAGTTTTCAATAGACTTGGGAGATCCCTTAAATATTTAGTTATTATGCGTAAGGTTGGATTCCAAAAATAATATAATGTAAATACATTATTATATGACACCTATTTTACAATAAATATGAGGAGAATCTATCTCAATATAAATTATAAATAGATATATTATGGTACCAAATTTATAAATTAGTTCAAATTTCCCAACTGAGTAAAACTATGAGATAGAGGGAACTAAATTTATCAATTGTAACCATAGATCCCCTAACAAATTTGTAGAAAAAATATTTATTTTCATGACTTATGAAAGGTTTACACAACAAATTTCATTAAAAAAATACATGATAATAAGGTCCCTTTTTGGAAAAAAAGATTTCCAAACGCTTTATGTCTTTATAACCTCGTCGTTAGTAGGATGTGCATCATCCTTATTTCACATCCTTTTTGGGTCTTTTCCAACGGGGTTTATTCATGGAACTAGAAACAACCAATGATTCTTTAATCACTTATGATTCAAGGATATTCTCTCCAAATGTAGTTTTTTAGTGAATTTTTTTGAATGATGTTGTGGAAATCAAATTTTTTTAGAGGATAAGAGGTTATGATCATCAAACCTTATGTGTGGAATTATTACCCACTACATGACTTTCTTATAGACTTATAAAATGTCTTCAAATCCTTAACATATCATATCCAACATTTTTACAACAATTATCTATTAACTTGTGTCATCATGAAAACATCAGTTTATATTCGAGTTTCTCTATCAATGTAACTTTGTGTACATATCATAGGTTGTCATGTTTTTAAATTATTATTTTATGAAGTTAATTTTAATCCATGAAGTAGATATATCTAGAATTTATCATTAGTAAGAAAGATGAGTGACGTTTGTATTTATGTATTTGTCCCTTGAGAAGGGATTCTTATATATCCTTGTGAATGGAATCATAACACACTTACATCATTTCCAATTAACAGAGAAATACATACCTTTTAATTTCAAATGATAAGGATTCAACCATGATGTTAAATGACATCTAGTAAGGATTACATGAGAAAAGGATCTAAAAAAGGCTACCATGGTACATAATAGTGAGCGGACCATAGTGTGCGATTCAAATGGAATACATCTTGACAGGATTAGTTTTATCTTATAAGGAATATGGCCCTGAGAAGATATGTCTTTCCTAGAATATGGGTTGATTAGGATGAGATGATGGGTCCTATTATGAAAGTGTCCCTCCAAGATAAGATTTGGTATTACTGAGAAGATGGGAAAATACGGATAATGGGTTTTTGAAGGTGTTAGGATGGATCCTCTAGAAGGTTTCCACATATCCTATCAGGATCGATGTAAAATCCAACCTAGTTCAGAAGTTTGGGGATTACACCAATTGGAGATGAAATTTGATACTTCATTGGGAATGTATCCCTATGATTTTTTGTATCACATGAAATATATCCCTTGGAGTACATGGTAACACTATTGGAGATTGGAACTACTAGGATGGCCATTATTATTTTATCTATAATAATGATATGGTCACCACTGATCTCAAAGTCCATGTGATTCATTATCAGTGTGAGTAACATGAATTAATTTGAGGACTCCATGTAACATGACCATGTATAGAAAGGGATATAAACCTAAATTTTATGCATGTTGGGAATTTTATTCCTCACCCACTAGTTGATGAGGGTGGTTATAAGTAAATCTATAGAAGTATGATATCCTTCAAGAAAGTCTATGTTCTTACTCTGAGTGGAATTCCCACTGTATATATTTCTCTTATTCCACCAGTAGATGAGGTGGAGGTTGCAATGGGATATTTATGAATGGAGTCATGGAATACCCACTCTCATATTCGAGAATATTCCTAAAATCATATCTTTGACATACGTATCAAATAAAAAGAGATCCACATTTGAGCATATTGGCTGATTTACAAAAGATTTCATACAATATATAGGGAGTGAGTGACTCTAACTGAACTGCTACCACCATCCCAATGGATGATATCCTTGTTAATATGTGAATTCATGGGTGTGAATGTTATGAAAAACCTATATAATAGGGTGGAAAAAGTTGGAAAATGTTTAAAATGGTAATTAATGATTGTGATAGGGAGAAACTGATGTTTCATATACCCTAGTCCAATAGATCTGTTGTCCTCAGTGGCAGTCTAAATGATAACATTATCAGTTTTCATATTGATTATGGGGAACCATTATGAATATTTATACAGTGGAATATAAGTACTTTAATGTGATTTGAGAGTAGGTAAATGAGATAAAAGTGATAAAAAACCGAATTATATAGTCAATTCTTTTGTGTGATGAGGTATAAAAAATGGGTTATTCTATAAGGAGAATCCATCATGAGAGGTTACCTCCGTGAATGATTTCCCCATTATATATAACTAGGGGAGTCTCATTTCTCATTAGGGTTTCCCATTTATAGGAAAATCCTATCGATAAAGTATTAATTTATTTAGGTCTCATTTTCCTTTTTGGGATGTGGTAATTTGATTACTTACTATGATGCCGACTTCTAATTCATTATTATCTTATGTTTAATTTTTTTTTCTCTATATCATTTTGTGCCTCCACTATCCATATCCCTCTACCTATACATATGTTTTGGCAGGATATTCAGTTATTTATAGGTTCTATGGGAATAATTTCTCTTCTAAAATGGCCCACCAAATAGAATAATAGATTTTATGTGGATGTTAATAAAATATTCATCACACTATAAATTTATTTTTTGTTGAGGTGATATTTATTGTGTCAAACTAGAAATTATTTATATTTATGGGGGATGTTAAATGACTGAATAATCTCATAAATGAATTATCATTTCATATGGAGGGGTGATTACACCCTCTTTTTACTAAAAAGATTATCTATTGTTGGGGATGGGGAGTGGTGTCAGAAAATACACCCTCACACTGCAAGGGACTTTCCTATTTAGAGAATTTGTATGAACCACCTTATCCCACAAACAATTCTCATTGGGGGTGATACATTTCAAAATCATCTCATAAGCATCATTCATTCTTTGGGGGATGTATATGAATTACTTATCTCGAAAATTGATTTCATTTGTGGGGACACCAAGTAAAGAATATTTCCAACATAGCATGTGCACTAAGTAGGAAAGAGAAAGATGCATTATGATTTCACATACTTTTTAGAATTTATCACTACTTTTCAATACATTGATTAGGTTTATATATAATATACTAATTAAATAGTCCATAAAGATTATTTTTGATCATTTTCGAACTAATAAATTCCCTCATTTCATGGGCTTTGATCCACATTAAGAGAAGTAAATTATAAGGAAGAACACAACCAGACTTAATACTTTGTGCGATATTGGTAGTCTAGGAGGTGTGCCCAACCTATATTTATGGTTAAATGTGATCTATTGTTTCTTTTAATGAAATTAAAGTGTTTTTGGATAGTTATAAGCTAGAATACTGGGATTTTCTCCACACACTTAGATTCATTTGTGACCGAACTCTCACATACAGAAGTTTTGTCTTCCACAAAATGTAATTCCCATAACCTGAATGTTGTTATTTGATGAAAATTCATTACCTTATACTAATTTCAATATAATTAGGATTCTATAATTTTTTCATTTCATGATATGTTTATGTATTTGGATTTTTGAAATTCACCCATTTAGGATTCTATCAATTCATAAATATTTATTTCATCTCATTTCAGAGATAGTGGGTTTTGATCAATTGATCATACCTAGTTTTTCTATTTCCATTGAGTGGATAAAACTTATTTCAAGAGATATTAGATCAAAAAATCTATAACATATTATCTATTTATATGATATCCTAATGGATATTCTTCTTTCAATGTTTTCGAGTTATTACTTTGCTAAGGAAATTATATGTGTAAGAATTTTGAATGCAAGAAGACACCCTGATTTGGACATATAGTCAATGTTTTCAATCATCATGATTCGAGTAATCATAAAATTGTTTAAATATAAACATCTATACCATTGTTTACTTAATACCAGAGTCGAGTTTGTTTCCCTTGGAATTTGGGGATGACCTCCTTGATTGAAGGTTCAAACATTCCAATTGGTTTCTAACTGGATTGTTCGTAGAACCGGAAACATCCAATGATTCCATATCCATTTGGACATACTTTCCAAAGGTAGGCACTCATTAGTTTATAGACTGATGAGGCTTAGGAATTTGCATCAGTCGAGAGGATGGGAGGTCGGACTCATCACACCTTTTTGAGGGGAATTATTGTCTATTTTGGGACTCTCTTTATAGATTTATGTTATGTTCGTGAATCCTTATTACATTACCAAGTATAAAATGAGCTTTACTTTAGATATGACAATCAATGATTAAATATGTAGGAAATTTAGAGAATCTTTTATATGTATTCGAGGTTCTTCATCGATAGAGAATCATCTGTATTTTTTTAGAGATTCTAAGTCAATGGTATCCTTTAATACATAAAATTATCTTGGTCATTATGATTACCATAATGGTTTTAAAGCCACATAGTGGGGCACTTGAAGTTTATTGTCATTCAGAAGTACATGGATTATTTCAAAGTTAGGATCGTACCCGCTGATGGGCTACCTAAATATACTTTGTTTTAGAAAAGGAATCAGAATCCACATAGTTCGAGTAAGGGATTATGATGTTTATGATTAATGGCTCAAAGAAGGATGTCATAATTACTTTTACACTCTATGATCATGTGAGTCATACTCGGTGTGAGAAAAAAGAGGTATTGGTAAACATCAGACAATTGTTCCGTGAAAGATGCAATCATAAGAAATAATGTGGGACTTATGTATATATGACTTCCCCGATAAATGACGATTAGTATTTACTTCAGTGAAGAAATCCAGGAAGAGAGTCCATAAAGGTATATGTGCTTCATGGAGATTTTGAATACTCTAACTTGGGGATTACTCCTGAAAAGGAGGCCAAAATTAGTAGAGTACTTACGATTGGGTTTTACTCCTGATAAGGAATCCCAAATCAAAGGTAAATCAGGATTGGTTAAGAGGAATTAGGACTGGTACTCCTAAAAAGGAGGCCCAGGTTAAGATATTTAAAAAATTAAGGGACTTCGGGCCTAATCTTGAAGAGGATGCCCATATTTGAGACTAGGGCTTATTCCTGAAAATGAGGCCCAAGTTAAGAGAAATTAAGATTAGTGCTTACTTATGTAGAGGATGCCCGGGTTAAGGGAATTATGGTTGGGGATTACTCTTTAAGAGGATGCCCAAATTAGGGGACTGGGGCTTATTCCTGAAAAGGAGGCCCATATTAAGAATTATTACTGGGGATTATTCTTGAAAAGGAGGCCCAGGTTAATGAGTTCTCTCATCTTAAAGGATGGGGTTGAATGAATGAAATCTCAATCTTTAGTGACATAAAGATGTGTAAATCACTAGGTTTTGAGAGATATTCCATAGAATTCCTTTCTGATAAGGATGTCAAGTCAAGAAATCATGACATAAATTGATTTGAAGAGTGTCTTGAAGACTGAATCTTGAATAGGAGAGTTGGAATGGCTTAAGAGGGGCGAAATGGGCAAGAAGGCCACCGAAAAAGGTAGGGGCGTGCAAGTCCTGGCAGGCGCGCATGTACTGCATGGGCGCGCAAGTCCTGGTCACGTAGGTATACCTACATGACACATGGGTACTTTTGCAATGGTTAAACAGTTGGGTAATACTTGAGAGACTCTTGGTTAAAGAGTTTAGAATCATCTTGAGGTTCTTCCAGAAGAGTGGCGCGCAAGTTTTATTGAAGTAGTTAGGTGGGGCACAAGTGTGGCCATTTTCCTTAAGGGCTGGTCACTCAGGCGCACAAGTGTTGATGAGTTTCAACACTTATGGCTTCCTAACCCTATTTAGATCTTCCGTTCTAGGTATGAAATTACCTTATAAGTGTTTCAGAATCTTTGATAAGAGACTAGGGTTCCGGGAGCTGAAATCTGAGTTTCTGGAGAAATTCCTCCAAAATCGGGGGCCCACAGGGTCTATTTATAAGCTAGAGAATACCCCGGGTGGTTATCACTTAGGGCGCTCAAGTTTACTTGTGAGACCCTTGTGCAACATTCTTTTTATTCCTTCCTTTGTCAATTTTTGATATTTTTCCAAAGGTTGAATCACTTTGAGTTAAGATAATCCCCTTTTCCAATATTTAGATTTTGTGACGAAAGGAGCATAAAAAAAAGTCCCCCTGTAGAGTTGGATCCAAAAGAAATGCGGATTTGACTCTGAGGAAATTGAGAATCAAAAGGAAATTGGGGCGCGCATGGTATAGCACGCAAATGAGCTTCAGGCGCGTAGGGCCTGGCGCGCAGGGTTCTGGCCACGTCTATAAATAGAGGGCCTCACTTCCGTACAAAGAATATGAATTTGAAACTTTCGAGCTCTCGCCGTGCAAGTTTCATTTTCCGCGCAAGTTACTATGTTTCCCGCTGTTTATTTGATGTCGCGCTGCAGTAGTGGTATCTGGACCTGCATGGTGATACTTGCGTGCCAAATACCGGCGCGACACCTCCATACTTGCGCGCCAAGTTTAGACTTGATCACCTTAATACCTTTGCCATTTTTTTGAATTCTTTAACAAATTTTATGAAAAATAAACATACTTAAGAGTTAATTATTCATCCTTTGTGAAGATTTAGTTGATCCCAACAGAATCAAAAAGGCTGGTGAACAGGCTAGCAAGTTAATTGATGACATGATGAACATCATTGGCCATGATTACTATGATATCTGTGACAACACTCTCCCAGATTTGGCTAGGTACTTGAGGAAATATCATCTTAATTTCCACAGAGCATCTACCTGCCTTTATATGGTCATGCTCATCTGCAGGGAGTCAATGTTCCAGATGCAAAGAATTATATGCCTGAGAAGCAGCTGCACTACTACTCCTCTATTTCTGTTATGTTGTGCATTAAGAGAAACAAAAATGGTTTGAACTTTCAAATTCTTCCTCCATGTCATTTCCTTGCTGATATAAAATTGGAAAACCCATGGGTTGAAATGTTTTTCATTGCCGGTTGGTGGAGATAAGAACAACATGGAATTAGGGAAATATCTAAAAAGAGTACTCTCTCCAAATGGCTCTTTACTTCCAATGATTCATTCTCAAATCCATGTATCCATCTTTTAAGTCTCTTGGACAAGAACAGAGTCACTATTTGATCAGCAGAAAATTTTCTCAAACTGCACTCAAGAACATTCTTTTACAATTGTTCCAAGAAGAGATGGTATCACTGCATATCTATTGATATCCATTTGAATGAATGAATTTCAGGTGGCTGGTGATGAATCTCGGGATTCTGTAAATCAAATGAAGAGTTATGTTGAAAGTCTTTTGTAATTCCTGAAAAAAGAGAAGAGACTCCAGTATGTGGATGTCCTTCTAACTCTTGTACATCAAATAGAAACAATTCTTTCATCTTCAATCACTTGTTCATGTATTCTCTTTTTCTTTCTACATTAAATTTACTTAAGCCAATGTTCCTAGTGAGCATAGTTTGATTTTTTTACTTGGATTAATATAAATAACCCTAAAAACTTTGAATCTCTTAATTGCTCAATATTACCTAAATCATACAAAATGTATGTTTAGTGAGCTGGAACTTGACTTTTATTTAGAGTTCCCTTGTCTTTTGTGGGTAGTTTAAAGTCATGCACGTCAGACATAAAGAGGCTATTGTTTAAGGTCGAAATAGCTTTAACCGAATGAATTAGAATTGACTCAATTCTTTGACAATTTATTTGAAAACATATTTCCATACTCAAGTATGAGGGAAAATACGTAAACTATAACTTAAGAATATTTGAACCTGAGGAATGATATGAAAAATATATAAAAGGCATTAGAAGAAGTAGTTCCCATGAATGAAGTTACCATTATTTAACAAACTCGTTAGGGGGTTGAATTATGTAGGGCCACCTAAGGGCATTGGATGCATAGTCAAATAAATAGTATATTTTGGCTAAAAAGTCTGTTATGTAGACTGTTTATGCAAGGCCCCCTTTGGGCATGTGATGCATAGTCTGTCTAAAGAACTCTCAGAAATTTAATTTCCTAGTGCTAAAATCCAGTGAAAGTTTATAGAGATTTAAATTTCTCAAAGTATAGTGTTTGTTGTATGGAAAGAGGTACTTGAATATAGAGAAGATATTTACAAACAAGATTATCGAAGAACTGGATGGATATCACTCCTACGAAGGTCTGACCCAAACGTAGGGAAGGAAAATATAAACCATAGACTTGAATACATTCAGATCATGAAAATGGATATGGGAAAAATTTCTTAAGTATGGATATTTTTTAGGATCCCTACATACTATCATTTATGACCAATAAGGAAAAATGAGGCTTTCTTCCAAATAATGAAGTTACCATTATTTAACAAACCCGTTAGGGGGTTGAATTATGTAGAGCCACCTAAGGGAATTGGCTGCATAGTCAAATAATAATATCTTTTGGCTGACAAGTCCGTTATGTAGACTGTTTATGCAAGGCCGCATAAGGGCACGTGCTGCATAGTTAGGTAAAAGAACTCTCATAAATTTGACATTTTTGTGACCAAAAGTCAAGAAAAGGGCTATGAATATCTGAAAATATTTGAGGTTAGGATTATGACACAAAAATATGTGTATTTTCCAATTTATACAAAGATACACAGATCAATTCTAACCATAATCATGTGGTGGCTGGGTCCTGAATTGAAATGTTGGGCTTCACTACATATCCCATATGGATAGGAATCAATCCATACGTAGTTATTAAATTATAGTTTAACTTCATGTGGGACAAAATGATTAGAGATCTTAGTTTAGGGTCATATAGCTTGGACCATTGTAAGAAATACACAGTGTGTGTTTTCATGGGGATTTTTCAACCAGGGAACTGAAAGTGGAATTTGGGGCTAGGCCCAAAGACTTGGTGCTGGATTTGAGGGACACTCGAATGTTCCCACGTATCCCACAAGGTTGGGAATCAAGCTCGCGTAGTTCTAGAAATACCCTCTGTACAGATTTGGTTCGTACATGTGGAGGGTGAAAGGGGACTTTAGTTCAATGATGGTTTAACCCAAGATAAAAGGTTCGGGCATTTCCATGTATGAATGTAGTCTTCGAAATGAAACATGATTGAAAAATCAATGTAAATAATGGTTCCCTCTCAGGTGAGGGTATCAAAGAATATTGTAGTTTATTGTCATACTGGACAAAAGTGTTGTATAGTTTAACATCGTATAACAAGGAAGAAAGTGAACCAATGTAATGATATTGATTCTAGGGGCGGTTTCACGAATCAAAATTCTATGAGATGGAGGTGAACCGATGTGAAGATATTGGTTTTGGGCTTGAACCTTGGGAGGTTTCCAACATACCCAGCCTGGAAGGCATGGATCAAAGTCCGCGTAGTTCAATTAAAGAATGGATAAATGATCAAGTTGTTCTTGGGGAAAACGACCTAAAAAAATGATGTTGTTGGGACTTAAACATGGTTAGTATCCGAGAGAGAGTGTTATGGTTGGGGTTTTCTCTAAGCTCATGTGAGTCATACTCGTTGTGAGAAACAAGAGGTAACAATAACCTTAACGATGCATAGTTTAATATCATGTAGGGCATATAAAGGGACTATGTAGTTTAAAGTCTGGCAGTTAGGACTATTGGTACTGCACAATTTAGTGTCATGTAGCAGGGACAAATTACAGTTTAATGTCATGTAGGACGTAAGGGGGACTATGCAGTTTAATGTAATGTAGTGAGGACATAAGAGTACACCATTTAACGTCATGTTGGACGTATTGGGGATTTTTTTCAAAGTTTAACGTCATGTTGGGAGAAAAATGGATGATATAGTTTAGTGTCATGTTGGATGAAAGTGCGAATAGTTTAAGGTCATATGCATAGACCTTGGATAGTGCAGTTTAATGTCATGCTGGACGTAAGGGACTTCGGTATAGTTTAGCGTCATGTAGTTAGGACGTCACAGTTTAACGTCCTGTGAGATGAAAGGGATAAAAATAGTTTAATTTCATATGTATAGACCGTTGCTGTATAGTTTAATGTCATATAGCAAGGACGATGAAGGGGACACAGCTTAACATCATGTTGGACGTATGTGCAAATAGTTTGGGGTTATATTCATGGACAATTGATGAAGCAGTTTAACTTTGTGCTGGACGGTGGTGCATTTTAAGGTCATACCGGACCTATGATGATATATTTTGTGTTTATAAAAAATACTTCATAAAAATGTGGCATTGGTTGGAGTAGTGATGAGTTATCCATCCATCGAGATTAATGAATAAGCTCCATTGGAGTAGACCCAACGTATTGAGTAAGGTCCTTCCCATTTTGGATCAAGCTTGGGAGGTTTCTTTCTAGGTATCATCGGAGTTCTGAGAAATAATACCAATTCTCCCTTAGTGAATGAATGAAGATGAACTTTTTTGTTAAATGCTCGTGCTATTCGATTCTGATAGACTTCCAAGTGGTGAAAAGTTCACAATATTTTCTCATCTAACCATTCCAATTCATTCAATCACTGTTGAGATTGTTCATCTATAGATGATTGATCACAAATGGAAACTCAGAGTGAGGGTAGTTGAAGTTTAATTGGAAAGACTGCTTTCGTTCCATATACAAATTAATAGGGAGTTGACCGCGTTGTAGTGTGGGTGGTAGTCCGATAATCCCATAATGCATGAAAGAGTTTATCAGGCCATGATTTATTTTCTTTATACAATATCTTTGCAGTATATTTGAAAGAGTCTTGTTGATGGCTTTTATCTACCCATTGGCCACTGCATGATACCGAGATTAATGGTTGGATTTGATGTTGTATTTTTTTATACAACTTCTTCACCTCAGATGAACAGAAGTTGGTGCCATTGTCCATCAATATGGTATGAGGGACACCAAATCTAGTAATGATGTTAGACTTGATGAAGCTAACAATGCATTTAGAACTGAATTCCGTGAGAGGTAGTGCCTCTGCCCATTTGGAAAAGAAGCCTGTAGTAGTAAGAATGTACTTAAACTGCTTGGTCGTAGCTGAAGGGTAAGGTCCCACCACATCCATTCCCCTTGTTGAAAATGGCCATGAGTATTTAACAGTATGAAGAAAATCTGGAGGTTGATGAATGAAGTTGGGATGTACTTGGCATGAATTAAACTTCTTTGTGAAATCAACACAATATTGTATCATTGAAGGCCAAAAGTATCCAAGACTTCGAATCTGATCAGACAGTCTATGTCCATACTGGTGGGCACCACAGACTTTTGCATGAACTTCTTTTATGACAGCCATTGCCTCTTCACCATCAATGCATCTGAAGAGAACTCCATCAAAACCACGTTTGTAGAGAATTTTCTCTAGGTGATCTGGGCTATCATAAAGAGTAAAATTGACCACACGTCGCCAGATTTGTTCATTTTCGGCTCTATCAGGTCGAAGTGTTCCATTTTGATAGTATTCCCTGATAGGTGCCATCCATCCTGTAGTATGACCATACGGTTCAGGAATGGGACTAATTTCATTAATTTCCTCTGTTTTGATTTGAACATAAGGTGAAATTGCAAAACGGTGGGCAATATTGTTGGTTGTCTCGTCCCGATTTGGATCTACCAAAGCTGTGGCTATATTATCCAGTGCATCAGATGACCATTTTGTGATCTTGGGAAATAAGAAAATGTTAGTTCTGAAGGGATTTCCTCCATTAACTCTCTGACGTAATCATACAAAGGGATTAGTTCTTCTTTTCTAATGGCATAATCCCCATTGACTTGTTTGATTACTAGGTATGAATCACATTTCACCTTTACGTGATTCAATTGTGCTTGAAGCGCTAATTCCAAGCCTACGAGGAGATCTTGGTATTCTGATTCATTATTGGTACCACCTTCCCACAATAAAATGGAATAAGGTAACACTGCCTTTTCTGGTGAAATGAGCACAATTCTTAATCCAACTTCTTTGAATTTAGGATTTTCCATTTTCCTCCCTGTTGTACTTCTAGAAGAACCATCAAAATACATTTCTGAAGCTTGAGGACTTTCTTGAATAGAGAAGACTTCCCCATCAATGAGTTCAATATCTGAAGATGTGTCTTCCACTAATGGGTGTTCAGCCGAGAAATCATCTAGAGCTTGGACCTTTATCTCCTTTTGAGACACATACTAAATGTCGAATTTCTTTAAAATAACTTCCCACCTTACCAGACGTCTTTTAAGCATTGAAAGACTAAGGATGAATTTGAGAGGGTTATTGCAAGATACCAACTAGACCTCATGATGTTGTAGGTTGTGTCTCAACTTTTGAACTGCAAATATTAATACCAGGCAACACTTCTCACTATTTGAATACCGGTTTTCCACTTCAACCATAGTTCGACTGAGATAGTAGAGGCTATTTTCATTCCCAGCATAATTTTTTCGAGCAAGAAAGGCACCCAATGATCTCTCTAGAGCTGTCACGTAGAGTATAAGTGGTCTTCCTTCAATAGGTGGTATGAGTACTGATGGAATTAAGAGGTACATCTTGAGAATACATAATGCTTTTTGATATTCTTCAGTCCACTGGTAATTGACTCCATTCTTTTTCAATTTGGTGAAGGGTATACTTTTTCCTGCCAAATTGGTGATGAAACGCCGAATATAGGATAAGTTTCCTTGAAGTCCTCTTAATTATTTCAAATTTTGAGGAGGTTTCATACCAAGGATTGACTTGGTCTTCTCAGGATCGACTTCAATACCATGATGGCATACAACAAAGCCGAGAAACTTTCATGAGGTTACCCTAAAAGAACATTTTAAGGGATTCATCTTCAAATTATGTTGTCGAAGCTTGTGGAATTTGACTTCCAAATCAGCCAAGTGATTAGAAGGTTTTTTGGATTTAACAAAAAAATCGTCTACATAGCATTCAACAAGCTTCCCTAAGAAGGCTCTGAATATACGATGCATGGCACGCTGATATGTTTCACCTGAATTCTTTAAGCCAAAGGGAATTACCCGGTAGAAAAACACACACTGTGGGGCTCTGAAGGCTGTGGATTCCTCATCTTATGGGGCCATTCCGATCGATTATATCCGGAATATTCATCTATGAAGGAAAGTGCTTCATAGCCAGCTATTGCATCAATTAAAAGTTCTTTAATCGGAACTGGGAAATCATCCTTAGGAAAATGCCGGTTAAGATCTCTGAAATCGATGCAAACTCTAATTTGTCCGTTCATCTTCCTTACAGGGACAATATTAGCCAACCACTTGGGATACTGAACTTCTCTGACGAAGTTAGCTCTGATTATCATATCCACTTCAGCATTAATTTTGGAAGCATAAGTTGGGTGTGTTCTTCTCACGACATTCTTAAATCCTCGACGTTCTTTTGGTAAACCGAAATGATGAGTAGCAACATCAGGATCAAGCCCAACCATTTTTGTATTGTTCCATGAAAATATATCTCTATTTTTCTTTAGAAAAGAAATATACATCTCTTTCTCTTTAGGATTCATGACCACACTGATTAAAGTGGGTGCATGGATCTTCTTTTATACCCAGATTTATTTCTCCGAGTTCATCCACAATGGTAGAGATACCCTCTTCAAATGCTGGAGGAGCATCTCTGAGATCTTCCTCTTCTTTTTCAGCATGTCTTATTTCTTCCGTTTCTACTTTCATAGTAGATGATAAAGCAGAATTTTCATGATCAGAAGAGATGTCAAAATTTGCATATCTTGAAGAATAAGCTTCCATTTCCAACCTGATTGATGATGAATGGTCTTCTTTGGGTAATAAAAAGGAGATGATGGATTGAGAATTGACATCATTGTTCACCTCCAATGTTTCTATAACTTCTTCTGGCCTAATTGGAGAAGTATATACTTGTTGGATTTCAGCAGATGAAATGAAGACGCCACCATTTGTGCTTTCATCGCTGCTTGTTGGGTTACCAATTCCTCACATATTGTCTGGCTCTATTCCCATAATTGACATTATGGATCTTTCCATAATAGTATTTTGATTTGGGTCTATCTTGTTAATTTTACTAATAGGAAACACATAATCTGTACTCACATGTGTAAATGGATTTACTAGAATCTTCTCCTAACCATATGGAGCATTAACTTTGGTAATCTCCTTTGTTGTGGATTTCACCCATCCCTTCATCTGATATAATTCCGCCTCAATGTATTGAGACTCACATGTCTTGAATGGGGCCTTATCACCATACAATTTCCCTAGTTGACCATCAAAACAATATTTGAGACATTGATGTTATGATGAAGGGATAACCGCATATTGATGTAGCCAGGGTCTTCCAAGCAAGATGTTGAAAGCTTAATCTTGATCAACAACCATGAAATCCGAATTGGATACAAGATCTCTAAACTGAGTTCTGAGTGTAACTTCGCCCACCGGTTCTTGTTTATTTTTAACATATCCTTGTAACATCATGTTAGAAGAAGATAAATCAGATTCTGTGAGGCCCAATTGATTAAGTGTACGAATGGGCATGAGGTTGACTCCTGAACCATTGTCAATGAAAGATCTTCGGACGTCTACACCATTGACCTTTCTAGATAAGTACAAAGGTCTAATAGGCCCATGCACAACATCATCTTCATCTTAATCAGTAAAAGATATTATTGCATGGAATTCTGCAGGATTATTCTCTATGTGATAGACTTCAGCTGTAGAAATTTCAGTTTCAAACTCCTGTGGACTCGACAAAGCCTCGATGAGTGCTTCCTGAAGATCTTTTGACAGATTCAGAGCATACAGAATTGATAACTTGGTGGGTACTTGGGCCAAGTGTTTCAATACATCATACTTTCGATCCAGAGGTTGGAGTTTCCCAATAGGAATATGTGGTTTAGTAGGTACCTTGGAAGCAGATTCTTTGGAAGTTGATGCATCTTGTATTGGGATTGGAGTTGGTAATATTCATGGTTTTGGAAGATTAGACCGATTAGATCCATTTACTTACTGAGAAGAAGAAGATTGAACCTTCAACCGGTCTTCCAAAATAACTATGCCAAGACTGAATTTTCTATTGGTAGAAGAACTTGATTGTTATTGCTGAGCTCGTTGAAGGGCTCTACCACGAGTTTCTGCTGCGAACACAATTCTAGTAGGGGTAGAATTAGAATAGTGGATTTTGAAAGACCCACGTCTTCCCCTATATCCTGAGCCTCTGGAACTTCCTCTGATTCCCCTATTTGATACAGGGAATTCAGTCTCATTGAAATCGAAACTACGACTGGCATATGGATCCTTTAATTGAATCATATTAACAGAACCAAAGATTAACTCTTTGTCTGATGATGAATCTTCCTGATTATCCTGTTTAGGCTGTGACGTTTGGTGGGGCAGTGCCTGTGGCTTTGAAGTAGATGGCATGAAGTCTTTCTAAGTCAAAGACAACATAGGCTTTGACACATACTCATCTTCTTTTGTTTATTTTCCTTTTATTGAATCATGCCATTTCTTTGAGGAATTTCCCTCTGAAAAAGAGGGGTTTTCCGCAACATTCATGGCAGAAGACACAATTGGTTTCTTTAATTATGCTCGCAAAATAGCATGAGTTCGGTTGATTGTATTTCTGACCGTCCAATCATCATACTTTTGTGCATTTTTTCTTTTTTACTTCTTGTCATTCGCCTTCCTCCTCTGGAACTGTAGTAGTTACACATGCTACCTGAGCTAAAGAACCTTTTAGATTGATTGGTCCAGAGTCGACCATCTTTTACAGGATGTATTTGAAGACAAAACACTCTTGGATGGGATGCCCCAACATTTAATGAAAAGGGAAATAATTGGGACAGTCTTCATCTCCTTCTTTATTTGTCCTCTTAGGCCTTGGGAATTGAACTAGATTATTTTCTAGAGCTGAAATGAAGTAACTAGTAACTTGTTCATTTCAGAAATAGTATGTTTTTCTCTTCAAATCCTCAAATTGTTTTCGTCTTTGATCTCTTTGATCATCTGGACGAAACGGCCTTTATTGTTGGTGCTCAGGAGGTGGATCCCTTTGAGAAGATGAAGGTTTTGAAGTAGAAACAGGTACAAGTGCTTGTTTAAGAATAACTAAAGTCGTTTTTTTACCCATTCTCCTTCCTGGAGCTGATCGAATTAAATGAGATTTAGCCTTAGCCTGTATAAGGGAATCTTCAATCTGCTGAGCGATTGAAGTAAGGTCTCAAAACCCTCCTGTGTATTTCACAGGGATCAACGGAGTGCATAACTCATCATGCAAATTTTCCACATAGATTGGCAACAATTCTTCCTGAGGGAGTGCTAATATTAGGGAATATGTTAATCCCATCCAGTGAGCAATGAAATCTGAGACCCTTTCATTCTCTATTTTCTTACAGTTTGTAAGATTAAAATTTTTTGTCTTTGGCAAAGTTGAGCTGAACTGAAGAAGGAATTGTTGACGGAGATCTTCCGATCCAGTAATTGACCGGGATTCCAAGCTTGTATACCAGACAAAGTCTGGTCCTTGAAAGGTCCGTACGAAGCATCTGAGTTTTACTGCTTCTTACTACTCCAGAGTTCCCATCATAGGATCACAATAAGACATGTAATGAGTCAAATGTTGTTCAGGGTTGCCTGATCGATTGGAAATAGGGAATACAGGGTTTCCAAAAATGGATGGAGGAGAGATTGAATCTACCCATTCTGGGTAAAATTTCTTTTCTGGTTGAACCTACGCACGTTTCCCTTCCATAGTTTCTAACTGAGCTGTTAATGACTCAATGGTAGTTATTAAATTTTGAGAAACATCTGGTTGAACTTGGACTTGGGTAGGTGCAATGACTGGACCTTGGACAGATGTGGTGGTTGGTGCTACAACTGATGGTAGCACTGCCAACTGTTGTTGCACATGACCCATAGGATTAGACCTGTGAGGGTGTACTGATAGACGATGATATTCTTGACCCATCTCTGCAGCTGCAACAAATTCCCTTTGCTGACTGACTCCATCATGCTTAAGAAGAAGACTACCCTGAATTAGTTCTGCATTCAGCCTCCTTAATTCCTTTATTTCTTCCTCCTATTATGCAATCCTTTGCTCTAGTGATAGAGATTGGCCTTCTCAAGAGGAAGGATATCTAACATGATTCTTTCCCCTCCCTTTGTTGGATCCTTTTTAGAGAGGGGGAAGTGGGTTACTTGAAGGATTACCTAGGTTCTGAGTAACCCTTTGATTTCAGGTACACACACCTTCTTCATTTGTGTCGATACGTACATCTTCTTGAGAAGGAACCTATTCATATGAGTCCCCTGAGTGAGACTCATCTGGTGGATCAGCGACAACGGCATAGATGACATTGATTGATGCATAATTCATCGCTTCCCATCTATCAGCATTTCTGTGATATTGTTTTCTTCCATGTCTTTGATGAGACATTTCCTTTTGTTGATTCGATCCCTCAGGAACTTCTTGACGAACCGTAATTTGGAGGGAATGTCCTTATAATTTGGATCTTCGTTCCTCTTGAGGCATCTTCCCCAATTGATAAAAGATCGAATTTCTCTTAGGAGGGGATTGATGATTTGAAAAAGTCCCCATTCCGGTGGACTCGGGTTGTTCCTGCTATTCCCGCTCAACTCCTCGAATCCTATTTGTTGATACCGAGGGTTGGTTTAAAAGATTCCCCAGTCTGGCAAGCTGGGGTGTCTCTTGACATGCTATGTCTGAGACTTTTATAAAAGCTCTCCTGATCTTACGAACCTTAGTCTAGAAATTAGCTGGATGCATTAACCTGTATCCACTTTTATCACCGGGTTCAAAAGACCGTTGGATGATTTCCGACACATCTGTCACTTGAGGATCTGCTTGCTCCATATGAGAGGCCTATTCAATATTCTCGTTTTCTTGATGCAGGAGTAATTCAACAACTTGTTCTCTATATTCTTGATTTTGAGAGGAACTAGTTGAGGCCTGTTCTTGGAAAAGCTTTTTATTACAAACAAATCTCATTGACTGTGGCCGACCATGGGCAATAACATTGAATGAGACAATTTTCGGCGGGCTTTGCTGACTGGAGAGCACCGTGAAATGTAGTGCTCCATGAACACCCCATCCTATGACATGAATACCAGATGGGGAATTGAAATTAACTGACGCAATCTTCTTAGTGTGCTAAGGCATGAACGTTGATGGGTTCTCTACTTCTTTTCAGCCTTCGGATATCGAGAGACTGATAGAGATTCCAAATCAATCTGTCGTTGTATCCCTTCTATTATCTTAATATTATTTTCATATTCATCATAAGATAACACTTTATTCTTCAACTGACAAAGAGTTTTCTATATTTTGAGACAAATATCAGGAATTCCATCTTCTGTCAACATCTTTGGAATGTCTTACTGAGAGTTAGCCAGAGGACAAAACATTACTGGTACTTCACCATTTTCCAGTTTTTTTCTCATGTTCAGCATTTCCTCTTTATCATTCAATGAAGATTCTTCTACCTAATTTGACCAAAGTTTGTGTTTCCTTGTTTCTTCATCAGATTCAACAATATTGGTAGAGAAATCATTGATCAAAATAAAAGATGCATGACTTAGGGGTGGTTCGGAGAATGACCTACACCCTGGGCTGTCTTTTGATTGAGAAAGTATTTCACCTGCTAGCGATGAAGCATCAGACATGACTGGTTTCGAATTTGCAAGTGCCTCCAGATAAGAGGGATTTCTCGGCACTACATTGTCCACTGGAGCATTTTCCATGCAATGGGAATCACTACTGCGGAGAGGACTTTCGCAGTGAAATTCATCATCATGGGGAGGACCACCATAATGGGTTATAGAAAAAGATTAGATCTCTTGATCCTTGGTCTTCTGACCACACAGAGGGTTCCTGTGGCTCTCATCTGAAGATGAAACTTCGAGATCGACCGATTTTTCATGAAGCATTCCTTCATGAGGAAGTGTCTGTTGAAGAACTTTAGAATAATGTTCCCACTATTGAGAAATGAGGGAGTAGAATCTTGAATTCCAACAGATAACTATCTTAGGGCTTCAAAAACTCCAGAATCAAGCAAGACCTTGTTACAGATTGGATCTTGATCTCCTGACTATGATGGGTGAGTCTTTTTCTTAGACGTCATCTTACTTTATTTGGATACCACTTTTTGAAGAAAGTGGATGATCTGAGCAGGTGTATATGCCTGATCAGGAAAGATGGCCAAGTTAGGCTGACGATCTCCACTCAAATCAGTTGTATGTGCCTGACTTGGTTGTCCATATGATATGGGGGAGTATGCCCCACAACCCTCTTGGACTAGAACAGATGTGTGTGTCTGTTTTGTAGTGAACTGTTGATGTGTCACTTCACTGGTAGGGATAGATTTATGTGTATTTCCCTGAGATTCTGCTGAAGTTGTTATAATATCCTAACAGGAATCCAAGATATGAGAAGGAATTTGTTTCTGCTCTTTACCCATTGATAGAATATGCTTGGTGACTTTAGCTGTCGGAATGAGGATATACGTCCATTCGGTGCTTGGAGTAGGTGTGTGTGCCTACTCCTGTCCTCCTTTTCCTGTTGATGAATCCTGACAGTACTCAAGTGTAGGGGCAGAGAGTTGAGTCTGCCTCCGGTTTTTCACCGGAGCTTTCCGAATGACTTCTCCGAATGCTACCAAGCGAGACTGTTGGTAGGCTTGATCAATACTAGCAGGTGTATATGTCTGCTGATTGCACTTCAACGAACGTGGTTGACGAGATCTATCACGTGTAGTCAGAAGAGCTTGCTGACGTATAAATAGGTGTATGTTCCTGTCTATAATACTCCACCGGAATTGCCTAACATGATTGACATGATGCTGCTAGACAAGTCTTCTTGACAGCAGAATTAAAATGGGTATGTGTGTGTGCCCGCTCGTTGCTTGCCACCAAGTTAGGTTGGTGGACTTCTCTGGAGATTGCAGAGATGAGAACCTGCTCACTATTAACCGGATTTCACCTCTGGTGATTCTTCTTTCATGCTCGAGTTCGAGGAACCTGAGCTGAATGCCTGGAGTCGACACCCTCATCATGTTTAGGGTGCACTGCCGCACGAGTCTGGCGGTGATTGTTGATGGGAGCCCTCAGGAAGGACTCCTACTTCCTTTAATTAAGGCCCTATGGGACCTACTCATTCACCTCCCCAGAATGTGGGAGTGAATGGTGATTGCGTTCCGGTGATAACGACCCGAAACGGTTGGATACGTTGATTATCACCGCCTGCTTCTTGATCACTGGTCGTCGTTGTTCGGATGACCGGTGTGAGTTGTTCACTTAGAGGGATTGACAGGTAGCCTCCAGAGTTGGGATGGTACCGTGTTGAAGGTACTCCTTAACCAACGCATTTGATACCCAGTGTTGAAGACGCTGAGTAGGTGATATCGTTCTCAGAGCGGAAGATGATCTAGCAGAAGTAATAGCAGTGGCATTCGCAGCAGCGGTATTCATAGGTATAAATGTGAGAGAATCCATTTCATAGAATGCTGTGAATATAAAATGTTTGGATTGATATGGTTCTCTACATTTCATCACACTCTCTATATAACGAGTAACCTCAAATATGGGAACATACAACATAATTGGTTTAGTCAAAGTATCAAGACCTATATCCTCATATACTATAAAATATATATAGAATAACCACATTACTCCTAAGACATAGAATGGGTATACCCAAAAAAACCTTCCCTTGATATACACCCACACCAGGCTACCAAAAAGGTAAACATGACATCCCATTTATGGAAAACAAAGTCTAAAACTGCAGAGAAATGATCGATGATAAGAGTATCTTGATCATAACCATCAACACACCTAAGCCATGTTAAAATATAGATGTTAACGATTACTAATATTCTAATAATTTATATGCCATCAATATTATCATAGAAACCCAAGAATATATGGATGGGGAAATTTTTTATCAGAACTAGTTCCCCTAGAATAAGAAAATCCAAAATAGTTCCATGATGTGACATTGGTAGTGTGAGACCATTCCTAGACCATAAGTCTATTTGAATTAATTCATCCTCATCAGCATTCTCAAATTAATTTATCCCCCTTTTTGGAGGTAGAAAATTAATTAGAAACACCCACACAACTCTTTCTAATTTCAATAGATCTCCCTTTATAGAAGAATTATAAAATAAATACATTATTCAACCACTCTATATTACTATCTAGACATCACATACATTGGAATTTTATTCTAGGAAGGTGATGTTTTTAGGGATTTAAATCTTAATGGTCTACAAAGAAAACAAATTTTAAAGAGTATTATGTCTTGTCCTGTACAGTTTTCTAGGGGTTGGAAAATACCCATAAAATTCTAATGATGATATTAAAACAAAAAAGAATAATGAATTAGTGAATGATATTTTAATTATACCCCATAGATATCATGGAGTTGTCAATCGATAAGAAATTACACAATGAGAAAACCTCTATTTAAAATATACTACACTCTATTACATGTGATGTAGGTGAGTGAACCCAATATTAAAAGTTTTCAATAGACTTGGGAGATCCCTTAAATATTTAGTTATTATGCGTAAGGTTGGATTCCAAAAATAATATAATGTAAAGACATTATTATATGACACCTATTTTACAATAAATATGAGGAGAATCTATCTCAATATAAATTATAATTAGATATATTATGGTACCAAATTTATAAATTAGTTCAAATTTCCCAACTGAGTAAAACTATGAGATAGAGGGAACTAAATTTATCAATTGTAACCATAGATCCCCTAACAAATTCGTAGAAAAAATATTTATTTTCATGACTTATGAAAGGTTTACACAACAAATTTCATTAAAAAAATACATGATAATAAGGTCCCTTTTTGGAAAAAAAGATTTCCAAACGCTTTATGTCTTTATAACCTCGTCGTTAGTAGGATGTGCATCATCCTTATTTCACATCCTTTTTGGGTCTTTTCCAACGGGGTTTATTCATGGAACTAGAAACAACCAATGATTCTTTAATCACTTATGATTCAAGGATCTTCTCTCCAAATGTAGTTTTTTAGTGAATTTTTTTGAATGATGTTGTGGAAATCAATTTTTTTTAGAGGATAAGAGGTTATGATCATCAAACCTTATGTGTGGAATTATTACCCACTACATGACTTTCTTATAGACTTATAAAATGTCTTCAAATCCTTAACATATCATATCCAACATTTTTACAACAATTATCTATTAACTTGTGTCATCATGAAAACATCAGTTTATATTCGAGTTTCTCTATCAATGTAACTTTGTGTACATATCATAGGTTGTCATGTTTTTAAATTATTATTTTATGAAGTTAATTTTAATCCATGAAGTAGATATATCTAGAGTTTATCATTAGTATGAAAGATGAGAGACGTTTGTATTTATGTATTTGTCCCTTGAGAAGGGATTCTTATATATCCTTGTGAATGGAATCATAACACACTTACATCATTTCCAATTAACAGAGAAATACATACCTTTTAATTTCAAATGATAAGGATTCAACCATGATGTTAAATGACATCTAGTGAGGATTACATGAGAAAAGGATCTAAAAAAAGTCTACCATGGGACATAATAGTGAGCGGACCATAGTGTGCGATTCAAAATGGAATACATCTTGACAGGATTAGTTTTATCTTATAAGGAATATGGCCCTGAGAAGATATGTCTTGCCTAGAATATGGGTTGATTAGGATGAGATGATGGGTCCTATTATGAAAGTGTCCCTCCAAGATAATATTTGGTATTACTGAGAAGATGGGAAAATACGGATAATGGGTTTTTGAAGGTGTTAGGTTGGATCCTCTAGAAGGTTTCCACATATCCTATCAGGATCGATGTAAAATCCAACCTAGTTCAGAAGTTTGGGGATTACACCAATTGGAGATGAAATTTGATACTTCATTGGGAGTGTATCCCTATGATTTTTTGTATCACATGAAATATATCCCTTGGAGTACATGGTAACACTATTGGAGATTGGAACTACTAGGATGGCCATTATTATATTATCTATAATAATGATATGGTCACCACTGATCTCAAAGTCCATGTGATTCATTATCAGTGTGAGTAACATGAATTAATTTGAGGACTCCATGTAACATGACCATGTATAGAAAGGGATATAAACCTAAATTTTATGCATGTTGGGAATTTTATTCCTCACCCACTAGTTGATGAGGGTGGTTATAAGTAAATCTATAGAAGTATGATATCCTTCAAGAAAGTCTATGTTCTTACTCTGAGTGGAATTCCCACTGTATATATTTCTCTTATTCCACCAGTAGATGAGGTGGAGGTTGCAATGGGATATTTATGAATGGAGTCATGGAATACCCACTCTCATATTCGATAATATTCCTAAAATCATATCTTTGACATACGTATCAAATAAAAAGAGATCCACATTTGAGCATATTGGCTGATTTACAAAAGATTTCATACAATATATAGGGAGTGAGTGACTCTAACTGAACTGCTACCACCATCCCAATGGATGATATCCTTGTTAATATGTGAATTCATGGGTGTGAATGTTATGAAAAACCTATATAATAGGGTGGAAAAAGTTGGAAAATGTTTAAAATGGTAATTAATGATTGTGATAGGGAGAAACTGATGTTTCATATACCCTAGTCCAATAGATCTGTTGTCCTCAGTGGCAGTCTAAATGATAACATTATCAGTTTTCATATTGATTATGGGGAACCATTATGAATATTTATACAGTGGAATATAAGAACTTTAATGTGATTTGAGAGTAGGTAAATGAGATAAAAGTGATAAAAAACCGAATTATATAGTCAATTCTTTTGTGTGATGAGGTATCAAAAATGGGTTATTCTATAAGGAGAATCCATCATGAGAGGTTACCTCCGTGAATGATTTCCCCATTATATATAACTAGGGGAGTCTCATTTCTCATTAGGGTTTCCCATTTATAGGAAAATCCTATCGATAAAGTATTAATTTATTTAGGTCTCATTTTCCTTTTTGGGATGTGGTAATTTGATTACTTACTATGATGTCGGCTTCTAATTCATTATTATCTTATGTATATTTTGTTTTTCTCTATATCATTTTGTGCCTCCACTATCCATATCCCTCTACCTATACATATTTTTTGGCAGGATATTCAGTTATTTATAGGTTCTATGGGAATAAATTCTCTTCTAAAATGGCCCACCAAATAGAATAATAGATTTTATGTGGAAGTTAATAAAATATTCATCACACTATAAATTTATTTTTTGTTGAGGTGATATTTATTGTGTCAAACTGGAAATTATTTATATTTATGGGGGATGTTAAATTACTGAATAATCTCATAAATGAATTATCATTTCATATGGAGGGGTGATTACACCCTCTTTTTACTAAAAAGATTATCTATTGTTGGGGATGGGGAGTGGTGTCAGAAAATACTCCCTCACACTGCAAGGGACTTTCCTATTTAGAGAATTTGTATGAACCACCTTATCCCACAAACAATTCTCATTGGGGGTGATACATTTCAAAATCATCTCATAAGCATCATTCATTCTTTGGGGGATGTATATGAATTACTTATCTCGAAAATTGATTTCATTTGTGGGGACACCAAGTAAAGAATATTTCCAACATAGCATGTGCACTAAGTAGGAAAGAGAAAGATGCATTATAATTTCACATACTTTTTAGAATTTATCACTACTTTTCAATACATTGATTAGGTTTATATATAATATACTAATTAAATTGTCCATAAAGATTATTTTTGATCATTTTTGAACTAATAAATTCCCTCATTTCATGGGCTTTGATCCACATTAAGAGAAGTCAATTATAAAGAAGAACACAACCAGACTTAATACTTTGTGCGATATTGGTAGTCTAGGAGGTGTGCCCAACCTATATTTATGGTTAAATGTGATCTAGTGTTTCTTTTAATGAAATTAAAGTGTTTTTGGATAGTTATAAGCTAGAATACTGGGATTTTCTCCACACACTTAGATTCATTTGTGACCGAACTCTCACATACAGAAGTTTTGTCTTCCACAAAATGTAATTCCCATAACCTGAATGTTGTTATTTGATGAAAATTCATTACCTCATACTAATTTCAAAATAATTAGGATTCTATAATTTTTTCATTTCATGATATGTTTATTTATTTGGATTTTTCAAATTCACCCATTTAGGATTCTATCAATTCATAAATATTTATTTTATCTCATTTCAGAGACAGTGGGTTTTGATCAATTGATCATACCTAGTTTTTCTATTTCCATTGAGTGGATAAAACTTATTTCAAGAGATATTAGTGAAAAAAATCTATAACATATTATCTATTGATATGGGATCGTAATGGATATTCTTCTTTAAATGTTTTTGAGTTATTACTTTGATAAGTAAATTATATGTGTAAGAATTTTGATTGCAAGAAGACACCCTGATTTGGACATATAGTCAATGTTTTAAATCATCACAATTCGAGTCATCCAAAAATTGTTTTAATATAAACATCTATACCATTTTTTACTTAATACCATAGTCGAGTTTGTTTCCCTCGGAATTTGGGAATGACCTCCTTGATTGAAGGTTCAAACATTCCAATCGGTTTCTAACTGGTTTTTTCGTAGAACCGAAAACATCCAATGATTCCACATCCATTTGGACATACTTTCCAAAGGTAGTCACTCATTAGTTTATAGACTGATGAGGCTTAGGAATTTGCATCAGTCGAGAGGATGGGAGGTCGGACTCATCACACCTTTTTAAGGGGAATTGTTGTCTATTCTGGGACTCTCTTTATAGATTTATGTTATGTTCGTGAATCCTTATTACATTACCAAGTATAAAATGAGATTTCCTTTAGATATGAAAATCAATGATTAAATATGTAGGAAATTTAGAGAATATTTTATATGTATTCGAGGTTCTTCATCGATAGAGAATCGTCTGTATTTTTTTAGAGATTCTTAGTCAATGGTATCCTTTAATACATAAAAGTCTCTTGGTCATTATGATGACCATACTGGTTTTAAAGCCACATAGTGGGGCACTTGAAGTTTATTGTCATTCATAAGTACATGGATTATTTTAAAAGTTGGGATCGTACCCGCTGATGGGCTACCTACATATACTTTGTTTTAGAAAAGGAATTAGAATCCACGTAGTTCGAGTAAGGGAGTATGATGTTTATGATTGATGGCTCAAAGAAGGATTTCATAATTACTTTTACACTCTAAGCTCATGTGAGTCATACTCGGTTTGAGAAAAAAGAGGTATTGGTAAACATCAGACAATTGTGCCATGAAATATGCAATCATAAGAAATAATGTGGGACTTATGTATATATGACTGCCCAGATAAATGAAGATTAGGATTTACTTCAGTGAAGAAATCCAGGAATAGAGTCCATAAAGGTATATGTGATTCAAGGAGATTTTGAATACTCTAACTTGGGGCTTACTCCAGAAAAGGAGGCCAAAATTAGGAGAGAACTTATGATTGGGTTTTACTCCTGAGAAGGAATCCCAAATCAAAGGTAAATCAGGACTGGTTAAGAGTAATTAAGACTGGTACTCCTGAAAAGGAGGCCAAGGTTAAGATATTTAAAAAATTAAGGGACTTGGGTCCTACTCTTGAAGAGGATGCCCATATTTGAGACTAGGGATTATTCCTGAAAAGGAGGCCCAAGTTAAGAGAAATTAAGATTAGGGCTTACTCCTGAAGAGGATGCCCAGGTAAAGGGAATTATGGTTGGGGCTTAATCCGGAGGAGGATGCCCAAATTAGGGGACTGAGGATTATTCCTGAAAAAAAGGCCCATATTAAAAATTATTACTGTGGCTTATTCTTGAAAAGGAGGCCCATGATAATGAGTTCTCTCATCTTAAAGGATGAGGTTGAATGAATTAAATCCCAATCTTTAGTGACATAAAGATGTGTAAATCACTAGGTTTTGAGAGATATTCCACAGAGTTGCTTTCTGATAAGGATGTCAAGTCATGAAATCATGACATAAATTGATTTGAAGAGTGTCTTGAAGACTGAATCTTGAATAGGAGAGGTGGAATGGCTTAAGAGGGGCAAAATGGGCAAGAAGGCCACCCAAAAAGGCAGGGGCGCGCAAGTCCTGGCAGGCGCGCATGTACTGCATGGGCGCGCAAGTCCTAGTCATGTAGGTATACCTACAGAACACATGGGTACTTTTGAAATGGTTAACCAGTAGGGTAATACTTGAGCGACTCTTGGTTAAAGCCTTTAGAATCATCTTGAGGTTCTTCCAGAAGAGTGGCGCGAAAGTTTTATTGAAGGAGTTAGGCGGCGCACAAGTGTGGCCATTTTCCTTAAGGGATGGCCACTCATGCGTGCAAGTGTTGATGAGTTTCAACACTTATGTCTTCCTAACGCTATTTATATCTTCCGTTCTAGGGAAAAAATTACCTTAGAAGTGTTTCAGAAGCTTTGAGAAGAGACTAGGGTGTCGGGAGCTGAAATCTGAGTTTCTGGAAAAATTCCTCCGAAATGGGGGGCCCACAGGGTCTATTTATCAGCTCGAGAAGACCCCGAGTGGTTATCACTTAGGGCGTGAAAGTTTACTTGTGCGACCCTTGTGAAACATTCTTCTTATTCCATCATTTGTCAATTTTTGATATTTGTCCAAAGGATGAATCACTTTGAGTTAAGATAATCCCCTTTTCCAATCATTAGATTTTGTGACTAAAGGAGCATCAACAAAAGTCCCCCCCGTAGAGTTGGATCCAACAGAAATGCGGATTTGACTCTGAGGAAATCGAGAATCAAAAGGAAATTGGGGCGTGTAGGGTATAGCACGCAAATGAGCTTCGGGCGCATAGGGCCTGGCGCGCAGGGTTCTGGCCGCGTCTATAAATAGAGGGCCTCACTTCTGTACAAAGCATATGAATTTGAAACTTTCAAGCTCTCGCCGCGCAAGTTTCATTTTCCATGCAGGTTACTCTGTTTCCCGCTGTTTATTTGATGTCGTGCTGCAGTAGTGGTATCTGGACCTGCATGGTGATACTTGCGCGCCAAATACCTGCGCGGAACCTCCATACTTGCGCGCCAAGTTTAGACTTGAGCACCATAATTCCTTTGCCATTTTTTGAATTATTTCACAAATTTTATGAAAAATCAAATTACTTAAGAGTTAATTATTCATCCTTTGTGCAGATTTAATTGCTCCCAACAGAATCAGAACGGCTGATGAACTGGCTAGCAAGTGAATTGATGACATGATGAACATCATTGACCATGATTACTATGATATCTGCGACAAAAATCTCCTAGATTTGGCTGGGTACTTGAAGAAATATCATCTTAATTTCCACAGAGCATCTACCTGCCTTTATATGGTCATGCTCATCTGCAGGGAGTCAATGTTCCAGATGTAAAGAATTATATGCCTAAGATGCAGCTGCACTACTACTCCTCTATTTCGGTTATGTTTTTCATTAAGAGCAACAAAAATGGTTTGAACATTCAAATTCTTCCTCCACGTCATTTCGTTGCAGATATGAAATTGGCAAACCCATGGGTTGAAATGTTTTTCGTTGCCAGTTGGTGGAGATAAAACAAACATGGCATTAGAGCAATATCTAAAAATAGTACTCTCTCCAAATGGCTCTTTACATCCAATGGTTCATTCCCAAATCCATGTATCCATCTTCCAAGTCTCTTGCACAAGAACAGAGTCACTGTTTGATCCGCAGAAAAATTTCTCAAACTGTACTCAAGAACATTCTTTTACAATTGTTCCAAGAAGAGCTGGTATCGCTGCATCTCTTATGATATCCATTTGAATGAATGAATTCCATGTGGCTAGTGATGAAGCTCGGGATTCCGTAAATCAAATGAAGAGTTATGTTGAATGTCTTTTGGAATTCCTGAAAAAAGAGAAGAGGCTCCAGTCTGTGGATGTCCTTCTAACTCTTTTTCATCAAATGGAAAGAATTCTTTCATCTTCAATCACTTTTTCATGTATTCTCTTTTTCTATCTGCATTAAATTTACTTAAGCCAATGTGCCTAGTGAGCATAGTTTAATTTTTTTACCTAGATTAATATAAATAACCCTAAAAACATTGAATCTCTTAATTGCTCAATATTACCTAAATCATACAAAATGTATGTTTAGTGAGCTGGAAATTGACTTTTATTTATAGTTCCCTTGTCTTTTTTGGGTAGTTTAAAGTCATGCACGTCCGACATAAAGAGGCTAATGTTTATGGTCGAAATAGATTTGACCGAATGAATTAGAATTGACTCAATTCTTTGACAATTTATCTGAAAACATATTACCATACTCAAGTATGATGGAAAATACGTAAACTATAACTTAAGAATATTTGAACCTGAGGAATGATATGAAAAAGAGCTAAAAGGCATTAGAATAAGTAGTTCCCTTGAATGAAGTTACCATTATTTAACAAACCCGTTAGGGGGTTGAATTATGTAGGGCCACCTAAGGGCATTGGCTACATAGTCAAATAAATAGTATATTTTGGCTAACAAGTCTGTTATGTAGACTGTTTATGCAAGGCCCCCTTTGGGAACGTGATGCATAGTCAGTCTAAAGAACTCTCAGAAATTTACTTTCCTAGTGCTAAAATCAAGTGAAAGATAATAGAGATTTAAATTTCCCAAAGTATATAGTTTGTTGTATGGAAAGAGGTACATGAATATGGAGAAGATATTTCCAAACAAGATTATCGAAGAAATGGATGGATATCACTCCTACGAAGGTCTGACCCAAACATAGGGAAGGAGAATATAAACCATAGACTTGAATACATTCAGATCATGAAAAAGGATATGGGACAAATATGTTATGTATGGCTATTTTTGAGGATCCCTACATACTATCATTTAAGACCAATAATGACAAATGAGGATTTCTTCCAATGAATGAAGTTACCATTATTTAACAAACCCATTAGGGGGTTGAATTATGCAGGGACACCTAAGGTCATTGGCTGCATAGTCAAATAATAATATCTTTTGGCTGACAAGTCCGTTATGTAGACTGTTTATGCAAGGCCGCCTAAGGGAACGTGTTGCAATGTCAGGTAAAAGAACTCTCATAAATTTGACACTTTTGTTATTAAAAGTCAATAAAAGGTCTATGAATATCTGAAAATATTTAAGGTTAGGATTATGACACAAAAATATGGGTATTTTCCAATGTATACAAAGATACACAGATCAATGCTAACAATAATCATGTGGCGGCTGGGTCCTGAATTGAAATGTTGGACTTCACTAAGTATCCCATAAGGATAGGAATCAAGCCATACGTAGTTATTAAATTATAATTTAACTTCGTGTGGGACAAAAGGATTAGAGATCTTGGTTTAGGGTCATAGTGCTTGGACCATTGTAAGAAATACACAGTGTGTATTTTCATGAGGATTTTTTAACTAGGGAACTGAAAGTGGAATTTGGGGCTAGGCCCAAAGACTTGGGGCTGGATTTGAGGGACACTCGAACGTTCCCACGTATCCCACAGGGTTGGTAATCAAGCTCACGTAGTTCTAGAAATACCCTCTGTACATATTTGGTTCCTACATGTGGAGGGTGAAAGGGGACTTTAGTGCAATGATGGTTTAACCCAAGATAAAAGGTTCGGGCTTTGCCATGTATGCACGTAGTCTTCGAAATGAAAAATGATTGAAAAATCAATGTAAATAATGGTTCCCTCTCAGGTGAGGGTATCAAAGAATATTGTAGTTTATTGTCATACTGGACAAAAGTGTTGTATAGTTTAACATCGTATAACAAGGAAGAAAGTGAACCAATGTAAAGATATTGATTCTAGGGGCGGTTTCACGAATCAAAATTCTATGAGATGGAGGTGAACCGATGTGAAGATATTGGTTTTGGGCTTGAACCTTGGGAGGTTGCCTACGTACCCAGCCTGGAAGGCAAGGATCAAAGTCCGCGTAGTTCAATTAAAGAATGGATTAATGATCAAGTTGTTCATGGGGACAACGACCTAAAAAAATGATGTTGTTGGGACATAAACATGGTTAGTATCCGAGAGAGAGTATTATGGTTGAGGTTTGCTCTAAGCTCATGTGAGTCATACTCGTTGTGAGAAACAAGAGGTAACAACATCCTTAACGATGCATAGTTTAATATCATGTAGGACATATAAAGGGACTATGTAGTTTAAAGTCTGGTAGTTAGGACTATTGGTACTGCACAGTTTAGTGTCATGTAGCAGGGACAAATTACAGTTTAATGTCATGTAGGACGTAAGGGGGACTATGCAGTTTAATGTCATGCAGTGAGGACAAAAGAGTACACCATTTAACATCATGTTGGATGTATTGGGGATGTTTTTCACAGTTTAACGTCATGTTGGGTGAAAAATGGACGATACAGTTTAGCGTCATATTGGATGAAAGTGAGAATAGTTTAAGGTCATATGCATGGACCATGGATGGTGCAGTTTAATGTCATGCTGGGCATAAGGGACTTCTATACAGTTTAGCGTCATGTAGTTAGGACGTCACAGTTTAACGTCATGTGAGATGAAAGGGATAAAAATAGTTTAATGTCATATGTTTGGACCGTTGCTCTATAGTTTAATGTCATATAGCAAGGACGATGAAGGGGACACAGTTTAACGTCATGTTGGACGTATGTGAAAATAGTTTGGGGTTATATGCATGGACAATTGATGAAGTAGTTTAACTTCTTGCTGGAGAGTGGTGCATTTTAAGGTCATACCAGACCTATGATGATATATTTTGTGTTTATACAAAATAATTCTTAAAAAATGTGGCATTGGTTGGAGTAGTGATGAGTTCTCCATCCATCGAGATTAATGAATAAGCTCCATTGGAGTAGACCCTACTTATTGAGTAAGGTCCTTCCCATTTTGGATCAACCTTGGGAGGTTTCTTTCTAGGTATCATCGGAGTTCTGAGAACTAATACCAATTCTCCCTTAGTGAATGAATGAAGACGAAATTTTTTGTTAAATGCTCGTGCTATTCGATTCTGATAGACTTCCAAGTGGTGAAAAGTGCACAATATTTTCTCATCTAACCATTCCAATTCATTCAATCGCTGTTGAGATTGTTCATCTATAAATGATTGATCACAAATGGCAACTCAGAGTGAGGGTAGTTGAACTTCAATTGTAAAGACTGCTTTCATTCCATATACAAATTAATAGGGAGTTGACCGCGTTGTAGTGTGGGTGGTAGTCCGATAAGCCCATAATGCATGAAAGAGTTTATCAGGCCATGATTTATTTTCTTTATACACTATCTTTGCAGTATATTTGAAAGAGTCTTGTTGAAGGCTTCTATCTGCCCATTGGCCGCTGCATGATACCGAGATGAATGGTTGGATTTGATGTTGTATTTTTTATACAACTTCTTCACCTCAGATGAACAAAAGTTGGTTCCATTTTCCGTCAATATGGTATGAGGGACACCAAATATAGTAATGATGTTAGACTTGATGAAGCTAGAAATGCATTTAGAACTGAATTCCTTGAGATGTAGTGCCTCTGACCATTTGGAAAAGAAGCCAGTAGCAGTAAGAATGTACTTAAACTGCTTGGTCGTAGCCGAAGGGTAAGGTCCCACCACATCCATTACCCTTGTGGAAAATGGCCATGAGTATTTAACAGTATGAAGAAAATCTGGAGGTTGATGAATGAAGTTGGCATGTACTTAGCATGAATTAAAATTCTTTGTGAAATCAACACAATCTTTTATCATTGAAGGCCAAAAGTATCCAAGACATCGAATCTGATCAGACAGTCTATGTCCAGACTGGTGGGCACCACAGTCTTTTGCATGAATTTCTTTTACGACAGCCATTGTCTCTTCACCATCAATGCATCTAATGAGAACTCACTCAAAACCACGTTTGTAGAGAATTTTCTCTAGGTGATCTGGGCTATCATAAAGAGTAAAATTGACAACACGTCGCCAGATTTGTTCATTTTCTGCTCTATCAGGTCGAAGTGTTCCATTTTGATAGTATTCCCTGATAGGTGACATCCATCCTATAGTATGACTATACGATTCAGGAATGGGACTAATTTCATTAATTTCCTATGTTCTGATTTGAACATAAGGTGAAATTGCACAACAGTGGGCAATACTGATGGTTTTCTCATCCCGATTTGGATTTACCAGAGCTGTGGCTATATTAGCCAGAGCATCAGCTGAGCATTTTGTGATCTTGGGACATAAGAAAATGTTAGTTCTGAAGGGATTTCCGCCATTAACTCTCTAACGTAATCATACAAAGGGATTAGTTCTTATTTTCTAATGGCATAATCCCCATTGACTTGTTTGATTACTAGGTATGAATCACATTTAACCTTTATGTGATTCAATTGTGCTTGAAGCGCTAATTCCAAGCCTACGATGAGAGCTTGGTATTCTGATTCATTATTGGTACCACCTTCCCACAATAAAATGGAATAAGGTAACACTTCCTTTTCTGGAGAAATTAGCACAATTCTTAATCCAACTTCTTTGAATTTAGGATTTTCCATTTTCCCCCCTGTTGGACTTCTAGAAGAACCATCAAAATATATTTCCCATGCTTGAGGACTTTATTGAATAGAGAAGACTTCATCATCAAGGAGTTCAATATCTGAAGATGTGTCTTCCACTGAAGGGTGTTCAGCCGAGAAATCATCTAGAGCTTGGCCCATTATCTCTTTTTGAGACACATACTAAATGTCGAATTGCTTTAAAATAACTTCCCACCTTGCCAGACGTCTTTTTAGCTTTGAAAGACTAAGGATGAATTTGAGAGGGTTATTGCAAGATACCAACTGGACCTCGTGATGTTGCAGGTAGTGTCCCAACTTTTGAACTGCAAATATTAATGCCAGGCAGCACTTCTCACTACTTGAATACCGGGTTTCCGCTTCAAGCATAGTTCGACTGAGATAGTAGAGGCTATTTTCATTCCCAGCATAATTCTTTCGAGCAAGAAAGGAACCCAATGATCTCTCTAGAGCTATCACGTAGAGTATAAGTTGTCTTACTTCAATAGGTGGTATGAGTACTGATGGAATTAAGAGGTACATACCGGACCTATGATGATGCAGTTTAACATCTTGCTGGACGGTGGTGCATCTTAAGGTCATACCGGAACTATGATGATATATTTTGTGTTTACACAAAATACTTCTTAAAAAATCTGGCATTGGTTGGATTAGTGATGAGTTCTCCATCCATCGATATTAATGAATAAGCTCCATTGGAGTAGACCCAACGTATTGAGTAAGGTCCTTCCCATTTTGGATCAAGCTTGGGAGGTTTCATTCTAGGTATCATCGGTGTTCTGAGAACTAATACCAATTCTCCCTTAGTGAATGAACGAAGATGAACTTTTTTGTTAAATGCTTGTGCTATTCGATTCTGATAGACTTCCAAGTGGTGAAATGTGCACAATCTTTTCTCATCTCACCATTACAATTCATTCAATCGCTTTTGAGATTGTTCATCTATAGATGATTGATCACAAATGGCAACTCTGAGTGAGGGTAGTTGAACATCAATTGGAAAGACTGCTTTCCTTCCATATACAAATTAATAGGGAGTTGACCGTGTTGTAGTGCGGGTGGTAGTCCAATAAGCCCATAAAGCATGAAAGATTTTATCAGACCATGATTTGTTTTATTTATCCACTATCTTTGCAGTATATTTGAAAGAGTCTTGTTGAAGGCTTCTATCTGCCCATTGGCTGCTACATGATACCGGGATGAATGGTTGGATTTGATGTTGTATTTTTGATACAACTTCTTCACCTCGGATGAATAGAAGTTGGTGCCATTGTCCATCAATATGGTATGAGGGACACCAAATATAGTAATGATGTTAGATTTGATAAAGCAAACAACGCATTTAGAACTGAATTCCTTGATAGGTATTGCCTCTTCCCATTTGGAAAAGAAGCCACTAGCAGTGAGAATGTACTTAAACTAATTGGTCGTAGCCGAAGGGTAAGGTCCCACCACATCCATTCCCCTTGTGGAAAATGGCCATGAGTATTTAACAGTATGAAGCAAATCTGGAGGTTGATGAATGAAGTTGGCATGTACTTGGCATGAATTAAACCTTTTTGTGAAATCAACACAATCTTGTATCATTGAAGGCCAAAAGTATCCAAGACTTCAAATCTGATCAGACAGTCTATGTCCAGACTGGTGGGCACCACAGACTCCTGCATGAACTTCTTTTACGATAGCCATTGACTCTTCACCATCAATGCATCTGAAGAGAACTCCATCAAAACCACGTTTATAGAGAATTTTCTCTATGAGATCAGGGCTATCATAAAGAGTAAAATTGACCACACGTCACCAGATTTGTTCATTCTCGGCTCTATCAGGTCGAAGTGTTCCATTTTGATAGTATTCCCTGATATGTGACATCCATCCTGTAGTATGACGATACGATTCAGGAATGGGACTAATTTCATTAATTTCCTCTGTTCTGATTTGAACATAAGGTGAAATGGCACAACGGTGGGCAATACTGATGGTTGTCTCGTCCCGATTTGGATCTGCCAGAGCTGTGGCTATATTAGCCAGTGCATTAGCTGAGCATTTTGTGATCTTAGGACATATGAAAATGTTAGTTCTGAAGGGAATTCTGCAATTAACTCTCTAACGTAATCATACAAAGGGATTAGTTCTTCTTTTCTGATGGCATAATCCCCATTGACTTGTTTGATTACTAGGTCTGAATCACATTTCACCTTTACGTGATTCAATTGTGCTTGAAGCGCTAATTCCAAGCCTACGATGAGAGCTTGGTATTATGATTCATTATTGGTACCACCATCCCACAATAAAAAGGAATAAGGTAACACTTCCTTTTCTGGAGAAATGAGCACAATTCTTAATCAAAGTTCTTTGAATTTAGGATTTTCCATTTTCCTCCCTGCTGGACTTCTAGAAGCACCATCAAAATACATTTCCCATGCTTGAGGAATTTTTTGAATAGAGAAGACTTCCTCATCAACGAGTTCAATATCTGAAGATGTGTCTTCCACTGAAGGGTGTTCATCCAAGAAATCATCTAGAGCTTGGCCCTTTATCGCCTTTTGAGACACATACTGAATGTCGAATTGCTCTAAAATAACTGCCCACCTTGCCAGACGTCTTTTAAGCATCGGAAGACTAAGGATGAATTTGAGAGGGTTATTGCAAGATACCAATTTGACCTCGTGATGTTACAGGTAGTGTCTCAACTTCTGAACTGCAAATATTAATTCCAGGAAGCACTTCTCACTACTTGTATACCGGGTTTCCGCTTCAAGCATAGTTTGACTGAGATAGTAGAGGCTATTTTCATTCCCAACATAATTATTTTGTGCAAGAAAGGAACCCAATGATCTCTCTAGAGCTGTCACATAGAGTATAAGTGGTCTTACTTCAATAGGTGGAATGAGTACTGATGGAATTAAGAGGTACATCTTGAGAATATCGAATGATTCTTGATATTCTGCAGTCCACTGGTAATTGACTCCCTTCTTCATCAATTTGGTGAAGGGTATACTTTTTCCTGCCAAATTGGCGATGAAATGCCGAATATAGGATAAGTTTCCTTGAAGTCCTCTTAATTATTTCAAATTTTGAGGAGGTGACATACCAAGGATTGAATTGGTCTTCTCAGGATCGACTTCAATACCACGATGGCATACAACAAAGCCGAGAACCTTTCATGAGGTTACCCTAAAAGAACATTTTAAGGGATTCATCTTCAAATTATGTTGTCGAAGCTTGTGGAATTTGACTTCCAAATCAGCCAAGTGATTAGAACGTTTTTTGGATTTAACAACCAAATTATCTACATAGCATTCAACAAACTTCCCTAAGAAGGGTTTGAAGATACGATGCATGGCACGCTGATATGTTGCACCTGCATTATTTAAGCCAATGGGAATTACCCGGTAGAAAAACACACCCTGAGGGGCTCTGAAGGCTGTGGATTCCTCATCTTCTGGGGCCATTCAAATCGATTATATCCTGAATATTCATCCATGAAGGAAAGTGCTTCATAGCCAGCTGTTGCATCAATTAAAAGTTCTGTAATCGGAACTGGGAAATCATCCATAGGACAATGCCGGTTAAGATATCTGAAATCGATGCAAACTCTAATTTTTCCATTAATCTTCTTTACAGGGAAAATATTAGCCAATAACTTGGGATACTGAACTTCTCTGACGAAGATAGCTTTGATAAGCTTATCCACTTCAGCTTTAATTTTTGAAGCATAAGTTGGGTGTGTTCTTCTCACGACATGCTTAAATCCTTGATGTTCTTTTGGTAAACCGACATTATGAGTAGCAACATCAGGATCAGGCCCAACCATTTCTGTATTGTTCCAAGAAAATATATCTCTATTTTTCTTTAGAAAATAAATATACATCTCTTGCTCTTTAGGAGTCATGACTGCACTGATTAAAGTGGGGGAGTGGATCTTCTTTTGTACCCAGATTTATTTCTCTGAGCTCATCCATGGTGGTAGAGATACCCTCTTCAAATGCTGGAGGAGCATCTCTGAGATATTACTCTTCTTTTTTAGCATGTGTAATTTCTTCATTTTCTACATTCATAGTAGATGATAAAGCAGAATTCTCATGATCAGAAGAGATGTCAAAATTTTCATATCTTGATGAAGAAGATTCCATTTCCAACCCGATTGATGATGAAGGGTCTTCTTTGGGCAATAAAAAGGAGATAATGGATTGAAAATCGACAACATTGTTCACCTCCAATGTTTCTATAACTTCTTCTGGCCTAATTGGAGAAGTATAGATTTGTTGGATTTTAGCAGATGAAATGAAGATGCCACCATTTGTGCTTTCATCACTGCTTGTTGGGTTACCAATTCCTCACATATTGTCTGGCTCGATTCCCATAATTGACATTATGGATATTTCCACAATAGTATTTTGATTTGGGTCTATCTTGTCAATTTTACCGATAGGAAACACATAATCTGTACTCACATGTGTAAATGGATTTACTAGAATCTTCTCCTAACCATATGGAGCATTAACTTTGGTAATCTCCTTTGTTGTGGATTTCTCCCTTCCCTTCATGTGATAGAATTCCGCCTCAATGTATTGAGACTCACATATATTGAATGGGGCCTTATCACTATACAATTTCCCTAGTTGACCATAGAAACAATATTTGAGACATTGATGTTATGATGAAGGGATAACCGCATATTGATGTAGCCAAGGTCTTCCAAGCAAGATGTTGAAAGCTTAATCTTGATCAACAACCATGAAATCCGAATTGGATACAAGATATCCAAACTGAGTTCTGACTGTAACTTCGCCCACTGGTTCTTGTTCATTTTTAACATATCCTTGTAACATCATGTTAGAAGAAGATAAATCAGATTCTGTGAGGCCCAATCGACGAAGTGTACGAATGGGCATGAGGTTGACTCCTGAACCATTGTTAATGAAAGATCTTCGGACGTCTACGCCATTCACCTTTATAGATAAGTACAAAGGTATAATATGCCCATGCACAACATAATCTTCATCTTCATTAGTAAAAGATATTATTGCATAGAATTATGAAGGATTATACTCTATGTGATAAACTTCAGCTGCAGCAATTTCAGTTTCAAACTCCTGAGGACTCAACAAAGCCTCGATGAGTGCTTCCCGAAGATCTTTTGACAGATTCAGAGCGTCCAGAATTGATAACATGGCGGGTACTTGGGCCAAGTGTTTCAATACATCATACTTTCGATCCAGAGGTTGGAGTTTCCCAACAGGAATATGTGGTTTAGCAGGTACCTTGGAAGAAGATTCTTTGGAAGTTGATGCATCTTGTATTCGGATAGGAGTTGGTAATATTCCTGGTTTTGGAAGATTAGACCGATTAGATCCATTTACTTACTGAGAAGAAGAAGATTGAACCTTCAACCGGTCTTCCAAAATAACTATGCTAGGACTGAAGTTTCTATTGGTAGAAGAACTTGCTTGTTCTTGCTGAGCTCGTTGAAGGGCTCTACCATGAGTTTCTGCTATGTACACAAATCTAGTAGGGGTAGAATTGGAATAGTGGCTTCTAAAAGACCCACTTATTCCCCTGTATCCTGATCCTCTGGAACTTCCTCTGATTCCCCTATTTTTTACAGGGAATTCAGGCTCATTGAAATTGAAACTAAGACTGGCATATGGATCCGTTAATTGAATCATATTAACAGAACCGAAGATTAACTCTTTGTCTGATGAATAATATTCCTGATTAGCCTGTTTAGGCTGTACCGTTTGGTGGGGCGGTGCTCGTGGCCTTGAAGTAGATGGCAGGAAGTCTTCTAGAGTCAAAGAGAACTTAGGCTTTGACACATACTCATCTTCTTCTGATTATTTTCCTTTAATTGAATCATGCCGTTTTTTTGAGGACATTCCCTCTGAAAAAGAGGGGTTTTCCGCAACATTCATGGCAGAAGACACAATAGGTTTCTTTAATTGTGCTCGCAAAATAGCATGAGTTTGGTTTATTGTCTTTCTGACCTTCCAATCATCATACTTTTGTGCATTTTTTCTTTTTTACTTCTTGTCATTTTCCTTCCTCCTCTCGAACCGTAGCAGTAACACATGCTACCTAAGCTGAAGAACCTTTCAGTTTGACTTGTCCTGAGTCGACCATCTTTTACAGGAGGTCTTTGAGGACAAAACACTATTGGATGGGATGCCCCACCATTTGATGAAAAGGGAAATAATTGGGATGGTCTTTATCTCCTTCATTATTTGTCCTCTTAGGCCTTGGAAATTGAACTATATTATTTTCTAAAGCCGAAATGAAGTAACCAGTAACTTGCTCCTTTTAGAAAGAGTATGTTTTTCTCTTCAAATCATCAAATTGTTTTCATCTTTTATCTCTTTGATCATATGGACGAAACCACCATTGTTGTTGGTGCTAAGGAGGTGGATCCCTTTGAGAAGATGATGTTTTTGAAGTAGAAACAGGTACAGGTGCTTGTTTAAGCATAACTGTAGTCGTTTTTGCTTTACCCATTCTCCTTCCTGGAGCTGATGGAATTACATGAGATTTAGCCTTAGCCTGTATAAGGGAATCTTCAGTCCTCTGAGCGATTGAAGTAAGGTCTCGAAACCCTCCTATGTATTTTACAGGATCAACGGCGTGCATAACTCATCACGCAAATTTTACACATAGATTGGAAACAATTCTTCATGAGGGAGTGCTAATATTAGGGAATATATTAATCCCTTCAAGCGAGAAATGAAATCTGAGACCCTTTCATTCTCTATTTTCTTACAGTTTGTAAGATCAAAAAATTTTGTCTTTGTCAAAGTTGAGCTGAACTGAAGAAGGAATTGTTGACGGAGATCTTCCCATCTAGTAATTGACCGGGATTCCAAGCTTGTATACCAGACAAAGTATGGTCCATGCAAGGTCCGTATGAAGCATCTGAGTTTTACTTCTTCTTTCTACTCCGTAGTTCCCATAATAGGATCACGACAAGACACATAATGCGTCAAATGTTGTTCAGGGTCACCTGATCGATTGAAAATAGGGAATACATGGTTTCCAAAAATGGATGGAGGAGAGATTGAATCTACCCATTCTGGGTAAACATTCTTTTCTGGTTGAACCTGTGCACCTTTCCCTTCCATAGTTTCTAACCGATCTATTAATGACTCAATGGTAGTTATTAACTTTTGAGAAACATCTGGTTGAACTTGGACTTGGGTAGGTGAAATTACTGGACCTTGGACAGATGTGGTGGTTGGTGCTGCAACTGATGGTAGCACTGCCAACTGTTGTTGCACTTGTCCCATAGGATTAGACCTGTGAGGGTGTACCGATAGAGGATGATATTCTTGACCCATCTCAGAAGCTGCAACAAATTCCCTTTGCTGACTGACTCCATCATGCTTAAGAAGAAGACTACCCTGAATTAGTTCTGCATTCAACCTCCTTAATTCCTTCATTTCAACCTCCTATTGTGCAATCCTTTTCTCTAGTGAGAGCGATTGGCCTTCTCCAGAGGAAGGATATGTAACATGATTCTTTCCCCTCCCTTTGTTGGATCCTTTTTAGAGAGGGGGAAGTGGGTTACTTGAAGGATTACCTAGGTTCTGAGTAACCCTTTGATTTCATGTACACACACCTTCTTCATTTGTGTCGGTGCATACATCTTCTTGAGTAGAAACCTCTTCATATGAGTCCCCTGAGTGAGCCTCATCTGGTGGATCAGCGACAATGGCATAGATGACATTGATTGATGCATAATTCATTGATTCCCTTCTATCAGCATTTCTGTGATATTATTTTTCTTCCATGTCTTTGATGAGACATTGCCTTTTTTTGATTCGATCCCTCAGGAACTTCTTGACGAACCATAATTTGGATGGAATGTCCTTATAATTTGGCTCTTCGTTCCTCTTGAGGCATTTTTCCCAATCGAGAAAAGATCTACTTTCTATTAGGAGGTGATTGATGATTTGAAAAAGTACCCAGTCCGGTGGACTGGGGCTGTTCTTTCTATTCCCGCTCAACTCCTCGAATCCTATTTGTTGATACCGAGGGTTGGTTTAAAAGAGTCCCTAGTCTGGCAAGCTGGGGTGGATCTTGACATGCTACGTCTGAGACTTTCTTAAAAGTTCTCCTGATCTTACGAACCTTAGTCCGGAAATTAGTTGGATGCATTAACCTGTATCCACTTTTATCACCTAGTTCAAAAGACCGTTGGATGATTTCCGACACTTCTGTCACTTGAAGATGTGCATGCTCCATACGAGAGGCCTATTCAATATTCTAGTTTGCTTGATGCATGACTAATTTAACAACTTGTTCTCTGTATTCTTGATTTTGATAGGAACTAGTTGAGGCCTGTTCTTGGGAAAGCTTTTGATTACAAACAAATCCCATTGACTGTGGCCGACCATGGGTAATAACATTGCATGATACGATTTTCGGTGGGCTTTGATGACTGGAGAGCACCGTGAAATGTAGTGCTCCACGAACACCCCATCCTCTGACATGAATACCAGATGGGGAATTGGAAATTAACTGACGCAATCTTCTTAGTGTGCTAATGCATGAACGTTGAAGGGATCTCTAATGCTTTTCAGCCTTCGGATATTGAGAGACTGATAGAGATGCCAAATAAATCGGACGTTGTAGCCTTTCTATTATCTTAATATTATTTTCATATTCATCATAAGATAACACTTTATTCCTCAACTGACAAAGAGTTTTCTATATTTTGAGACAGATATCATGAATTCCATCTTCTGTCAACATCTTTGGAATCTCATACTGAGAGTCAACTAGAGGCCAAAACATGACTGGTACTTCACCTTTTCCATTTCTTTCTCACGTTCAGCATTTCCTCTTTATCATTCAATGAATATTCTTCTACCTGATTTGACCAAAGTTGGTGTTTCCTTATTGCTTCATCGGATTCAACAATATTGGTAGAGAAATCATTGATCAAAATAGAAGATGCATGACTTATGGGTGGTTCGTAGAATGACCTACACCTTGGGCTATCTATTGATTGAGAAAGTATTTCACCTAATAGCGATGAAGCATCAGACATGTCTGGTTTTGAATTTGCAAGTGCCTCAAGATAAGAGGGCTTTCTCAGCACTACATTGTCCACTGGAGCATTTTCCATGCAATGTGAATCACTACTGCGGAGAGTACTTTCACAGGGAAATTCATCATCATGGGGAGGACCACCATAATGGGTTATAGCAAAAGATGAGATCGCTTTCTCCTTGGTCTTCTGACCACACAGAGGGTTCCTGTGGCTCTCATCTGAAGATGAAACTTTGAGATCGACCGAATTTTCATGAAGCATGCCTTCATGAGGAAGTGTCTGTTGAAGACCTTCAGAATTATGTTCCCACTATTGAGAAATGAGGGAGTAGAATCTTGAATTCCAATAGATAACTGTCTGAGGGCTTCAAAAACTCCAGAATCGAGCAAGAACTTGTTACATATTAGCTCTTGATCTCCTGAATGTGCTGGGTGAGTCTTTTTCTTATACATATTCTTACATTCTTTAGATACCACTTGTTGACGAAAGTGGCTGATTTGAGCAGATGTATATGCCTGATCAGGAAAGATGGCATGGTTAGGCTGACGATCTCCACTCAAATCAGATGTATGTGCCTGACTTGGTTGTCTATTTGATATGGGGGAGTATTCCCCACAACCCTCTTGGACTAGAACATATGTGTGTGTCTGTTTCGGAGTGAACTGTTGATGTGTCACTCCACTGGTAGGGATAGATTTATGTGTATTTCCCTGAGATTCCGCTGAAGTTGTTATAATATCCTAACAGGCATCCAGGATATGAGAAGGAATTTTCTTCTGCTCTTTCCCCATTGATAGAATATTCTTGGTGACCTTAGCTATCGGAACAGGGATATACGTCCATTCCATGCTTGGAGTAGGTGTGTGTGCCTGCTCATGTCCTCCTTTTCCTATTGATGAATCCTAACCATACTCAAGTGTAGGGGCAGAGAGTTGAGTCTGCCTCCTGTTTTTCACCGAAGCTTTCCGACTGACTTCTCCGAATGCAACCAAGCGAGACTATTGGTAGGATTGATCAATACTAGCAGGTGTATGTGTCTGCTGATTTCACTTCGGCAAACGTGGTAGACGAGATCTATCACGTGTAGTCAGACGAGATTGCCGACTAACTGATGATGTATAAACAGGTGTATGTTCCTGTCTATAATACTCCACCGGAATTGCCTAACGGGATTGACATGATGCTGCAAGACAAGTCTGCTTGATAGAGGAATTAAAACGGGCAGGTGTGTGTGCCCGCACATTGCTTGCCACCAAGTTAGGTTGGTGGATTTCTCTGGAGATTGCAGAGATGAGAACATGCTCACTATTAACCGGATTTCACCTCTGGAGATTCGTCTTTCCGACTCGAGTTTGAGGAACCTGAGGCGAACTCCTGGAGTCGACACCCTCATCATGTTTAGGGCGCACTACTGCACGAGTCTGGCGGTGATTGTTGATGGGAGCCCTCAGGAAGGATTCCTGCTTCCTTGAATTAAGGCCCTAAGGGACCTGATCATTCACCTCCCCAGAATATGGGAGTGAATGGTGATTGCGTTCCCGTGATAACGACCTGAAACGGTTGGATACGTTGGTTAGAACCGCCTGATCTTGATCACTGGTCGTCGTTGTTCAGACGACCGGTGTGAGTTGTTCACTTGGAGGGCTTGTTGGGTAGGCTCCAGAGTTGGGATGGTACCGTGTTGACGGTACTCCTTAACCAGTGCATTTGATACCCAGTGTTGAAGATTCTGAGTAGGTGATATCGTTCTCAGAACGGACGATGATATAGCAGGAGTAATAGCAGTGGCATTCGCAGCAGCGGTATTCATAGGTATGAACGTGAGAGAAGCCATTTCTTAGAATGCATAAAATCTTGGAAAAAGAGTGCATGTTTGATATAATAGACGTAATCAAGATAAATTCTGCCACTAAATCATTTGGATGACCACATATGTCAATGATTGTTTTTGTTGGCCCTCTCATTGAGTTTTAAATAGGGGCTTAACAAATAGGTAAAACATCATTTTAAGTTGGTTAAGGATTCACGTCGGGTTCACCATTTTTTCCGTCAGAATATGGGGATGACCTCTTTGATTGAAGGTTCAAACATTCCAATCAGTTTCTAACGGGTTTGTTCGTAGAACCGGAAACATCCAATGATTCCACATACATTTTGACATACTTTACAAAGGTAGGCGCTCATTAGTTTATGGATTGATGAGGTTTAGGAATTTGCATTGGTAAATAGGATGGGAGGTTGAACTCATCACACCTTTTTTAGGGGAATAATTGTCTATTCTGGGACTCTCTTTATAGATTTTAGTTATGTTCGTGAATCCTTATCACATTACCAAGTATAAAATGAGATTTCCTTCAGATCTGACAATCAATGATTAAATATGTAGGAAATTTAGAGAATCTTTTATATGTATTGGAGGTTCTTCATCGATAGAGAATTATCTGTATTTTTTAGAGATTCTTAGTCAGTGGTATCCTTTAATACATGAAAGTCTCTTGGTCATTATGATGACCATACTGGTTTTAAAGCCACTCAGTGGGGCACTTTAAGTTTATTGGAATTCATAAGGACATGGATTATTTCAATGTTGGGATCGTACTAGCTGATGGGCTACCTACGTATACTTTGTTTCAGAAAAGGAACCAGAACCCATGTAGTTCGAGTAAGGGAGTATGATGTTTATGATTGATGGCTCAAAGAAGTATGTCATAATTAATTTTACACTCTAAGCTCATGTGAGTCATACTCGGTGTGAGAAAAAAGATGAATTGGTAAAAATCAGACAATTGTGCCATGAAAGATACAATCATAAGAAATAATGTGGGAATTATGTATATATGACTGAAAAGATAAATGAAGATTAGGATTTACTTCAGGGAAGAAATCCAGGAACATGGTCCATAAAGGTATATGTGCTTCATGGAGATTTTGAATACTCTAACTTGGGGCTTACTCTTGAATAGGAGGCCAAAATTAGGAGAGGACTAATGATTGGGTTTTAATCCTTAGAAGGAATCCCAAATCAAAGGTAAATTATGACTTGTTAAGAGGAATTAAGACTGGTACTCCTCAAAAGGAGGCCCATGTTAAGAGATTTAAAAAATTAAGCGACTTGGGGCCTACTCTTGAAGAGGATGCCCATATTTGAGACTGGGGATTATTCTTAAAAAGGAGGACCTGGTTAAGAGAAATTATGATTAGGGCTTACTCCTGAAGAGGATTCCCATGTTAGGAGAATTATGGTTGGGGCTTACTCCTGAGGAGGATGCCCAAATTAGGGGACTGGGGCTTATTCCTGAAAAGGAGGCCCAGATGAAGAATTATGACTGGGGATTATTCTTGAAAAGGAGGCCCAAATTAATGAGTTCTCTCATCTTAAAGGATAAGGTTGAATGAATGAAATCTCAATCTTTAGTGACATAATGATGTGTAAATCACTAGGTTTTGAGAGATATTCCACAGAATTCCTTTCAGATAAGGAATTCAAATCATGAAATCATGACATAAATGGCTTTGAAGAGTGTCTTGAAGACCGAATCTTGAATAGGAGAGGTGGAATGGCTTAAGAGGGGTGAAATGGGCAAGAAGGGCACCCAAAAACGAAGGGGCGCGCAAGTCCGGGCAGGCACGCATGTATTGCGTGGGTGCGCAAGTCTTGGTCACACAGGTATACCTGTGCGACACATGGGTACTTGTGTGATAGTTAACCAGCAGGGTAATACTTGAGAAACTCTGGGTTAAAGCCTTTAGAATCATCTTGAGGTTCTTCCAGAAGAGTAGCATGCAAGTTTTATTGAAGGAGTTAGGCGGCGTGCATGTGTGGCCATTTTTGTTAAGGGCTGGCCACTCAGGCGCGCAAGTGTTGATGAGTTTCAACACTTAGGCCTTCCTCCCCCTCTTTAGATCTTCCGTTATAGGTAAGAAATTACCTTAGAAGTGTTTCGGAAGCTTTAAAAAGAGACTAGAGTGTCGGGAACTCAAATATGAGTTTCTAGAAAAATTCCTCCGATATAGGGGGCCCACATGGTCTATTTATAGGCTGGAGAAGAACCTGGGAGGTTATCACTTAGGGTGCGCAAGGGTACTTGCATGACCATTGAGGCGCGCAAGTGTACTTGCGTGACCATCATAGAACTTACACGACCCTTGTGCAACATTCTTCTTATTACTTCCTTTTTCAATTTTTGATAATTGTCCAAAGGTTGAGTCACTTTGAGTTCAGATAATCCCCTTTTTCAATCTTTAGATTTTGTGACAAAAGGAGCGTCAACAGAGTTATATGGATAATATTTTTATAATATTTCTTTTAGACTCAATGATACCCTAATAACTATGATATATTCCGACAACATACCATTTTCAAATATCAAAAAACTTTTAACCAATCAAAGAATTTTTACAATGGGGATTGGTGTTGAAAGTGGAACCTATTTTGTGGGTGTATATTCTATGATGAAAATGGAATCCTTCCTTTTTATTTCATAACTTTTCATTACATTTTACATTCAGTGGATCTTTAAAGTCTAGTGTCTTGGAAATCAAGAAAATAAAAAATGAAAACATAAAAAATTATTCTAATCCAATTGCATGGATTCATAATGAGTTCACACTTTTTACAATTATTCCATCTCATAACCTAGAGATAGACATCATAGGAAAGGGTGAACAGATGGCCTAGTAAGGAAAACAAGGGAACCAATTTACATGGGAAATCCACAAGAAAATGATAAAAAATAGAAAGGCATTTGAAATGGAAGTATATGAATTTCATAATGAAAATAACTTGAGTAATAACCTGAAGATGTGGCTAAAACATTTAATTTCGACATTCATGAACATATTAACATGTTTCATCCCCAAGGTGTCATGAAAATTACCAAGGTAATTCACCTAGGTATACTGAAACTTGTCATCTCTAGATATTAAATTCTTTACACAATTCATTGGAAGGATATTTGGGCACACCATTAATATGTATACATTTTCATGTGATCCACATATATCATAATCATATATTTCATAAATAACACAATGATAGTAAAATAACTGGGTTTCGATTCCAAATCGCGACGTTTTTAAAGTTATTAAAGATAAGATCATTTTGTCATTTATAACCCATGGAAGGGAATGTGGTTTTTATATATGTCAATTATAGAATAAAGAATATATTTTTTATGTATGTATAAACACCCTTATAAGAGAAATAGTTCTGTTTATTCACATAAATAAGTAAATAGAATTTATTGAGAGAAATAGAGGGAAATATTGAGACGAAATTTCGGCAGCAAAATAGCTATATAACATCATTTTAGAAAAAAATTAAAAGAGGGAGGAAAAGGGTAAACAAATTAGATATAACTCATAATATAGTATAGTGATGGAATAAAATCTAAATGAGAACATTTTATGGATACTTGAATGACATACAACATAGAAAAGAAAGTAGAAAAAAGAGAAGGTGCGATTTATTTTACGAAAATTCGACAGCCTAACAACGTCACTTATAGAAAATCAGTTGATGAGAGAGGAAATGGTCTCTCATCATTTGAACATTAAATGGACTACAAGAATGATATAGAAGAACATATTATAACTGAATGAAATAGAATCTAGAAGACATAACATAACAGAAGTCATGAATTAAAAGAGGAGGGTTAATGGTTCCCTTACCTTGAAGAGTAACTTTGGAAGTGTCAAGGTTGGGACCTTGGGGGCTTGAGGAACCTTGGGAGGACTCCATGGAAGCTATAAAGTCCAAATCTTCATTGAGGGTGATTTTGTTAATGAAAATAAAGAGGGAATGGCTTGGTATTTATAAGTAAATTGAGGGAATATTTAATTAATTTACAGGGGACACCTCATTAGTGTTATTTGAAAAACCATGGGATTCCCAAATCTATTGTCCACATGGGACAACTAATAAAATATCTAAATATTCATAAGTCTACCAGATTAATTAAATCATGAATACATCATCAATGATGTCATTAAACACCTGCAACTCAAATCTGTATTTTTACTATTCACTTAATAATTCAACTATTTCGGAAAAAACCCAAAAATTTACACTAAGCTAATATCGATGATCTGAATTCAAAAATGAACTCCATTTTATGAAAATAATTTTCTAAATATTTTTAATTTAATTTTTAAATAAAATAATTATTTATTCAAAAAATCAACTGTAAAACTATAACTTGTTTTGTAACACCTTGAAAATGTAATAAAGGTCCCCTAAAATTATCATATAACCATAAGATAATAAAGTAAAAATTTAGGATTACATTTTACGAAAATAAATTTTCATTTTAAATTATTAAATTAATTATAAAATTTTAAATAAAATATTTATGACATACAAAAAATATCAAAACTTATACTATAAACATTTTTTCACTTTTAAGATATCTAAAATTTATTTGTACATTCATGGGTGAAGTTTCATTTTTTTGCTGATTTACTATTCATTGCTATTAATAAGGGAATTTTACTATTCATGATTTACTATTCAATTAAAATCAAGTTGTTCTTATTAGAATCTAAATTTCTTTCTGATCAAAAATGTCGAAGAACATTTCTTTAAAACCCTTTCACATTTTTTATTATTTAAAATATACAAAAATATTTTATAATACCCAATTTTTTGAAAATTCATCAATAATATAGAACTTCATCATACATTTATCAAGATATTTGAAAATCAAAAAATTTTCCATAATAAGAAATAAAAATTTTATATATACTATGGGATTACAAAAAATATCTATGACCTAGTAACATATACACTTATAACACCTACATAGGACCTAAGTGTAAGGTGTACTATGTTAATAGAATTTAGGGATGGCTCAGACAACATTGATCGAGTGGTGATTTCTATCATCTTGATCTTCTCTCTTGGGTGATTCCATTCAAGCTTCACATGTTAGAGTTCAGCTTGGGCTTATTCTAGAGTAAAGCCCAGCGAAGCCACTTCCTTCCCAAGCTCTACCAAATGGGCTTCGTATGGCCCGAGTCTTCTAGATGATTCCATCAATTATTTTTTCTATATTAACCAAGATCTATTGTATTTATAAACAATAGCTGTAATGTAAAGAATTTAGTTTCCAATGGTCATATTGAGAAATGATCATATAAATTTGGAAAACTAATGGTATCAGATTAATTATACAAACATCATTAATTAATGGATATAGTCTTGTGGAGTATAAAATGAAATAAAACAAAAATTTAGGAAATAAATTTTATTCAAATGTTTGGGTCATTACATTCTTAACCCCTTAAGAAAATTTTTCCTCAAAATTTTAACTCGTACCCTAAGATTAGAAATGATGTAGGTACTTCTACCTCATAGACACCTCTAGTTCCCACATGACTTCTTCGCATTTATGGTTCCTCTAGAACACCTAAACAAGGTGTTTAGTTTTTTTGCATAGAACCTTGTCTCTACGATCCAAGATCTTCACATGATGCAACTCATAAGAGAGGCCATGTTCCAGTTGTACCACCTCTAGATTTAGTACATTTGACGGATTAGGTATGTACTTCTTTAAGAGGGATACATAGAAGACATCATGAAATTGTGCTACATTTTGAAGAAGTGAAAACTGATAGTGCACTACTCCTACGTAATCAAGGATTTCATATGGGCCAATGTACCTGGGACTGAGATTCCCTTCCTTCCCAAACCTCATGACTCTCTTCTAAGGTGAAATTCAAAGAAAGACTTTGTCACCATCATCAAACTCTAAGTCCATTCGATGGTTGTTAGATTATCTCTTTTGCTGACTTTGAGCAGCCTTAATGTGTTGCTGGATGGCATGGAAATTTTCTGTCAAATCTTGCACAAGATCAGGCCCAAGAAGCATTATCTCACCAGCTTCATGCCAACAAGTAATAGTTCTACATCACTTACCATATTGTGGTTCATAGGGTTCCATTTGAATGCTAGAGTGGAAGCTATTGTTTTAAAATAACTCAACTAAAGGGAGATATTGATCCCATTCAAATTTAAATTACATTGTTCTTGTTCTTAGTATATCCTTGAGTTTCTGAAATTTCCTTCCAGATTGGCCATCAGTTTGGGGGTTATTGGCCGTACTGAAATTCCACTCACTACTCAGAGCATGTTGAATACTTCTAGAGAATTTTGATATAAACCTTGGATCATGATCAGATAAAATAGTAAATGGAACTCGATGTAGCCTTTCCACTTCCTTCACATAAATCCTGGAAAGCAGATCAAGAGATATATCTTCCCGAATGGAGATAAAATAGGCATTCTTGGTGAAACGGTCCACAATAACCCATATAGCATTATTTCCGTAGGAAGTTCTCGGGAGACCAGTCATGATGTCCATAGTGACATTATCCCACTTACATAATGGTATGGGTAGTGGTTTTAATACACCATTAGAAATTTGCCGCTCTACCTTCACATACTGACATACCAGGCACAATGAAGTGTTGTCAGCAATCTCCATTTTCATATTATCCCACAAATAATGATCACGAAGGTCCCTATACATTTTTGTGCTTCCAGGATGTATAGATAATGTAGAGCTACGAGCTTCATACATCAACTCCTTCTTTATTTATGGAACAGATGGAACACATAGTATTATATGAAATTCCAATACAAATTATTAATCAATATTGAACTCAGGAAACATACCATCCTTCGTAGCCTTAGACTTTTTTTGTAAGTAAGTATACACTTCATAAGCTTTCTTAATCTTCTCTAGAAATGACAGTTGAGAAATCATTTGGGTTAGGGTTGATGATGTCCCATTCCTTATAATTACCATGTCCAACATTACTAGGTCATTGATAAAAGGATCACGTTGAATCCTCATCAGGGAAAAAAAGCCTCGGTCTTTCCTTCTGAATGAATCGACAACATTTTTTGATCTTCTAGGATGATAAAAAATTGATCAATCATAGTCTTTGAGAAGTTCCAACCATCTCCTCTGTATCCTATTCAATTACTTTTATGTACAAATATACTTCAAACTTTGATGGTATGTGTATATATAACATTTATCCCCATAAATTAAGTTCCTCCATATTTTTATAGCAAAAAACGACCGTAGCCAGCTCTAGATCATGAGTAGGATAGTTCTGCTCATGAGTCTAAAACTATTTAGATGCATAAGCAATGAGTTTGTCATTTTTCCTGAGGATACACCAAAGACCTTTCAGACAAGTATCGCTAAAAATAATGAATCTTTCTACACTTGAGTGAAGATTTAACATGGATCAAATAACCAATCTCTTCTTCATCTCTTGGAAACATTCCTCACACTCCATTGTCCAGATTTACTTGAACCCTTTTCAATTTAACATGGTTAATGGATTTGAAAGTCATGAAATGATTTTCAAAATCATTCTATAATATCCCACTAATCCATGGAAACTACAAATCTCAGTTATTATTATAGGTTGAGGCCACTCTTCTACAACTTTTGTCTTTGCAGGGTCAATTGTGATTCCACCATTGGTTACAATGCGTCCCATGAAAGCAACTTGTTGCAAACATAATTCACATTTGATGAACTTCCCAAAAATCCTCTCATTCCATAGAGTTTTCAAAATAACCCTTAGATGATCCTCATGCTCCTCACAACATTTTTAATATATCGGAATATCATCAATAAAAACTACCAAAAAGTTATCATGATAGTCCTTAAAGACACTAGTAATCAAATACCTAAAAATAGCTAGTTCATTAGTTAGTCTGAAAGGCATAACAACTAACTCATAATGACCATATCTTGATCGGAAGGTTGTTTTCAGAATATATTCTTTTTTCACCCACAATTTATGATAACTAGATCGATGATCAATCTTAGAGAAAAATTGATCCCCATGAAGTTTGTCAAATAAGTCATCAATTCATAGAAGAGGGTTTTTTTCTTCACTATGATCTCATTTAGTTATCTACAATCAATACATAACAGCATTGAGCCATCCTTTTTCATTAAAATGAGGAATGGTGCTCCCCATGGAGACACACATAGTCAGATAAAATCCTTCCCCAAAAGATCTTGTATTTTATTCTTTAATTCATCCAGCTTCACATTTTCCATATTATACGGGGTCTTCGCTATCGGATGAGATCCAGGTACGAGTTCAATGGAAAACACTACCTCTCTTTCTGGGGGAGGTCTAGGAAACTCCTCGGGATATGCATCAACATATTCTTAGATGATGGGGACACTTTCTATCCTTAAAATATCATCTCTTTCTTCTTAATCACCGATCAACTCCATAAATAAGGATATATGAGGTTCTTCTAGACATAGATCAGGTTGAGATATCTCTCCTTTGAAGATAACTACTGGGTTTCCATTCATGACTACTGAGATTTCCTTACTTCTGCATTTGATCTTAGCATTATACATTGAGATTCAGATTATCCTTAGTATAATGTTAAATTCCAGCATGCGAATGACTACTATATTTGGATAAGATAGTGCTCGCTAACATAAATACTAGAGTTTCTAAACACTGATGATTCTTGGATATTCCCACTAGAATTCATGACCGATAACTCTACTTTTAGATAATCTGGGGTTGATTCCAATGTGCCCAAGTTGTCAACACTTATATCATTGGACATCATGAATGGCCTGCACCATCTTTCCTTTGTTTTTAGTGTTTGGGAGTTGAGACTTCACCTCACTACGACAATTCTGCACAATATGGCCATCTCTACTGCACTTGAATCACTCCCCACTTCTGAGTAGGCAGTTCCCCGAATTTATCTTTCCACATTTATTATACATGGGAAGTTTCACAAGCTTTCCTCAGCTTCCTTGATCGATGCTCCTCCATAGGATTAAATCCATTGATCCCTTCTTTTCGTTGTATTTATGATACCAATGTGTCTTTCCAAATCCAGTTTGACTTTAATCACACTTCACATGATATCATTATAGAAATAATAGTCTCAATTGGCTAGATTCATCTGTAGAGGAGGTCTTAGTCCACCAAAGAATCTATCAACCATACCATTTGGATCCATGATAAAGATAGAGGGTTAAAGTGAATGCCTTGTGATGTTCATCCTGTTTCATCCCACAGATTCATTCTCCTTCAGCTTTAGCTCAAGAAACTCCTTCTCTATTCCTGTTTTCATCAATCGAGGGTAATACTTGTAGAAGAATATCTCCCTGAGCACTTCCCACTCCATAGAATCAACTTCCACTCTTGGCCTTGTGTTATTAATCACTTCCCACCACTAATCAGCTTCTCCATCTAAGCGATAAATATCCAAGGTAACATTATCTTGTTCAGAACAGCGGAGCACCGAAAAGATATTCTCGATATAGCTGATATAATTTTCAGTAATCAATGGGTTGGTAGATCTACTGAAGTTTGGTGGTCATTAATTCATAAAGGACTCAACAGAATGTTGTTCCCTTCATGTTGAGATCAATTTCTCAACTTGATTCATGTTATTTCACATAACTTTATTCAGTTGGTTCATCATTCGCATGAATGATTCCATTAAAAATTCCATTGGAGGGTCGTCCGTGCATGGTCCATTACGGTATCCATTATAATTGTTCTTCCTATATCCCACAATTTTTTTAAAAGAATTAAAACCTTAGTTAGAAACTTATTTGATTTACGAATCTTTTAACTCTAAAGGATTTTATGTCATAAAACGTTATTCTACAAAAATTACATTTCTCTAAAAATCCTTCATAATGATTCTTAAAAAGTTTATGATTAACCAAACTAATCCCCCATGAGTGTCATAACCAAGAGTTAAAAAGTCATATTTTCATGTACAAGGATACCCCAGGTAATGCTTAAAACATATTTTTAGGGTTTTCACTCCTAGGTACAACTGTGCTTGAGCCGTCTCTACTTGCTCGTATCCAGACATGTATGTATTTTCTTGATAAACCGAATACAAAATACTCATTGATATACCAAGAAGTTTTCCTATACAAAAACATTTCAATAGGGTTATTCATAATGTTTTCATAGCCTAATTTACATAAATAACTAAACAATCCTTTGATAAAAACTATGGCATCCCGCCTTTTTATTTCATAATGTTTTGTTGCACTTTTCATTCAGAAGATCTTTAAAGTCTAGTGTCTTGGAAATCAGGAACATTAAACATTAAAACATAAAAACTTCTTCTAATACACTTGTAAAACTTCATCAAAAGTTCATCCTACATAAAATTATTTAATCTCATAACCTGGAGACATACATCAAAGAAAATGGTGAGCAGAACACCTAGTAAGGAAAACAATGGAATCAGTTTACTTGTGAAATCAATAACAACATGATACAAAACATAAAGACTTGAGAAATAAAATTAGAGGTATCTAATAATTAAAATAACATGAATCATAACATGAATATTTTTATACAAATTTAATTTAGACATTCATGAACATTTCACCGAGGTTCATCCCCATGGTTTCATAAAAATTACCAAAGTGATTCACCAAGGTATCATGAAACTTGTCATCTCTAGAGATTAAATTATTTACACAATGCATTGCAGTGCTATCCAGGAACACCCTTAATATGGATACATTTCCATGTGATTCACATAGATCACAATCAAACATTTCAAAAATAACCTAAAGAGAGTAAAAGAAATGGGTTTCACTTCGAAATCGAGACGTTTTAAAAGTTCTTAAAAATAATATCATTATGTCATTTATAACCCATGGAATATAGTGAGGGATATATGTATGTCAATTTCATAATCAAGAATATAATTTTTATGTCTTCATAAACACCCATATAGACTAAATAGTTCTTGGTATCAACATAAATAAGACAAGAGAATTTATTGAGAGTAAGAGAGAGAAATTTGAGACGAAATTTCTACAGCATAACAGGTATATAATGTGGTTTTAGAAAAATATAAAAAGAAAGGGGAAAAGGTTAAACCACTCAAGTATAACTCATAATACTGTATTGTGATAGAAAAAAATAGAAAAAAAACATGGTATGGATATTTGAATGACATACCACATGAGAAGGAAACTTGAAAAAAAGAGAAGATGTAATTTATTTTACAAAAATTCACAGCCTAATGATGTCACCTAAAAATCTTGAAAATAAATCGATGAGAGAAAAAAGGGTTTATCATAATTTTGATATACAATTGACAGAAATAATGATATAGAATTACATACTCCAACAGAATTATACAGAAATTTGAAGACATAACATAATGGAAGTCATGACTTAATATAGGAGGGTGAAAGGTTCCCGTACCATGAAGAGTCACTTTGGAAGAATAAAGGTTGGGACCCTGGGGGCTTGAATGAACATTGGGGAGAATCATTGGGAGGTACAAATACTATATCTTAGTTGAGGGGGGTTTTTTAATGAAAATAATGAGAAAATGGCATGGTATTTATAGGTAAAGTGAGGGAATATTTAATTAAGTTCCAAGGGACTCCTCATCGGTGGTATTTGCAAAACCCTAGACTTGACCATTGTATTTTCCCATGTTATTATACACATGGGACTCCTCATAACATATATTATAGTTCTTAAGTAGACCAGATTTATTACATCATTATTACATCATCATTGATGGCATTAAACACCTGCAACTCAAAACAGTATTTTTACTATTCACCAACAATTCAACTATTTCAGAAAAAACCGAAAAATATAACCTAACCTAATTTCGATGCTATGAATTCAAAAATGAATTCCATTTTATAAAAATAGTTTTCTAAATATTTTTAATTTTATTTTTAAGTAAAGTCATTATTTATTAAAAAAACAACTCTAAAACTATAACTTGTTTTGTAACACATTGAAGAACTAATCAATTTCTTCTAAAGTTATTATAAAACCTAAAGACAATAAAGTAACAATTTAAGATTAAATTTTATGAAAATAAATTTTTGTTCAAAATTGTTAAATTAATTATAAAATTGTAAATAATAAGTTTATGACGTACAAAAATATCAAAACAAATACAACGATCGTGCTTCACTTTCAAGATGTCTAAATTGTTTCTATACATTCATTGGTGAAGTTTCTATTTTTTTTGCCAATTTACTATTCGTCTATATTCATTAAAATTCATAAGGGCATGTTACTATTCCTACTTAAATATTCACCAAAAATCATGTAGTTCTTATTAGACACTAATTTTTACTAATCACAACTGTAAAAGAACATTTTTTGAAAATCATTTCGCATTATTAATAATTTAAATTGTACATAAATATTTTAAAATATTCCTTTTTCCAAAATTCACCAATAATATAGAACATCATCCTATATTTATCCGGATATTTCAAAATCTCAAAATTAACAATAATAAGTAATAAACATTTTATTTATACTAAGGGATTACAAAAATTATCTAAGGACTCGTTACATAGACCCTTATAACACCTGTATAAGACCTAAGTGTAAGGTGTGCTATGGTGATAGAATCTTTGGGTGGCTTATACAACATTTCCCGATTGGGGATTTCTATCATCTTGAACTTAGCCCTTAGGTGATTCTGTTCATGATTCAAATGATAGAGTTCGGCTTAGGCTTGTTCTAGAGAAAAGCCCAGTGAATCCACCTCCTTCCCAAACTCTAACAGATGGGATTTTTATGGCCTGAGTCTTCTAGATGATTCCATAGATTCTTCTTTCTGTATTGACCTAGATCACTTGTATTTATAAAGAATAATTGTAATGTAATGATTTTGTTTACAACGGTCATGTTGACCAATGGTCGTATAACAGTCGAAACCCAATGAAATAATTTTAATTATACTCACTTAATTAATTAAATTTTTTAGTTTTGTGGATTATAAAATGAAATAACACAAAAATATAGGGAAAAAATATTATTCAAAAGTTCAGATCATTACAATGAATGATCCTGGGAATTATGGGTGTATTTAGGATATATAGAATCTTTTAAATAATTAAAGGATTTTGGGTTATACCAATCCATGTGGGATTCCCAATCTGTGAAGTATTTTCTGACCAGGAAATGTCTATGATTAATCAGTCATTAGTGTTCAAATACCAACACACACATAAACCTTTTGTTGAAGTTAGTATTAGATTATGGGATATCTATCAACTTAGAGGATTTTCTGTTCTTTAAGAGATTCATGATGTGTTTCTACCTGTTTCTAATACCTTGGTGGATACTAAATGTATTTCTCAACTAAAAAGGTAAATATTTACTATAGTAGAGAAGTCATCGGGTTAGCCCCATCAAATTAACTCAATTATCTCATTCAATGATTGTATAAAAATATTATTGAATCATATTTGTCTAAATACAAAGGTTGTGTATACCTAGACTCACCCTACCCAATATTCTTGATGTTTTCTAGTCTTATATTGGGATACACCCAATGAACATAAATAAACTACACTCGGTTACATGATCCATAGGGTATATTATCTGAATTTTTACTGGAGGGATTCTTTTCATTATATGTAAGTGCATACATTTTCCATCTCAAGACACTTATTTAAGTGTTAAGGTTGACAAATTAATGATGTATTCCACATCGAAACAAGTACATCCCATAAACACGGATGTAGCCACCCATTATTAGATTTATATGTGTTCGAGTCATGGACATGAATGAAGTTTCCCAAATCACATTAGTGAACCATTCATAATATTACATATTTTATAAAATAAAATCTTCAGTGTTAATAATATAAATATACCGAAATAATTCATTCTTCAATTTTTTTCGAAATATGCAGAATATTACTTCTGCCTTCAACCATCCTTACATATAAACGAAATTATTGAATCGTTGTGGGATTCCATTAACTATAAATTTATCTAGTACCTTTAACTTACCAAGATGTTCATACATAACAACAGGGGAACATATAAATATATTTTTTACATCAACTCATTTCAATATGATAATTTGACCTATCTGATAGATTGAATAATAATTTTATAACCTTATACATCTACTAGGTTTTCATGTAATTTCATATGACTATAACAATATACATCTATATATTATATTGATATTAAGGGGGAGTGAAAACCATAAATACACTTGAACTGTGGATGATGTTTATGTGTGAGGATACTAGGATGATAATCTTATAGTTATTTATTGGTAATATGAATAACTTATCAGGAAGGTATTAAAAATAGTGGGTAAAGTATTATCAATATGTTATGATAAAAATTAATATGGGTAAATAATCTGTGTAATTCCATGATACCCTCATTTTCTATAATTCTTGCACCAATTCCATAAATAGATGAACATATGTCATCACATTGAAGCTTTGGAGGAAATTAGGGTCATGATGTCCACATCCCATCAGATGTGGTTATATCATGGAGTTGTTCACCAACGTAGATTTTAGACATTCTACGTTGGTGGTAAACACTTCAACCCGAAATGAATTTACCATAAACAAAATCCCTATGGTTAACAAGGAGGAAACGATTGAATTCATTTTTGTGACCATAGTATAGGTCTATCTGAAACCTTCCACTATCAACCTAATTCCAAAATATATATTTTTGATAGTTCATAAATATTTTTTGGATCCCAAAATTATACTGGAATTCTTGGCTATACTAAAAAGGGTTTGTCTCTATGTTTTCGCTATTATTATGGAGACTCCTTTGGAGAAGATTAATGAAATTGTGGATAGAGTTAGTCAGATCTTCCTTATCATTGGAACATGAGAATTTGACTACAAAACATACATAACCTTATTCATCATAATCTCATCTCATGAGAATAGATGACATAATTACAATGTTAACTCATCTAATTTTATTTTGGGTAATTTCATGTGAATGCTTTGGAATATTAAACTATAGAGATACTTCATATGGTTGTAGAAGAGGCACAAATTCATAACTGGGAAACTATGGAGTCTCAAGAACTAAAAGAGTATGAGATCAGGTTGAGAGAGGTAAAGTACAATTGCTATTATTAGAAAATAATTTGAAATGAATTTAATAAAAATGGAATGATCTAATTGTTTATGAAAAACAATCATATCCATTGGAGGAAGTGAAGGATGAGAAATTAACAAATATATAGCAGTCCCTTAACATCTCTCATCTGGAGAAGACTGATTTATTGTATAAGGTTTGTAAATTCCTAATTTTTGTGTTTTTTACAGTTTTATGGATAACCTCCAATTTTTAGATGCTATTCCGTATCTATTTAATTAATAAATAATATAAAACATTGTTTCTTTCAATTTTATATTTTTTTCATCAATTTTATCATTTTCCATAAGAACATGCAGTGTTATAAAAGGCAAAATTAAGATATTATAGATCATTTGAACAATTATTATAAAAATCGATCAAAATTATGAGTACTAATGTCTGAATAATACATTATTTATTTTTCTTATCATAACTCATGCATGAGTTTAGTTATAATTACAATCTGCAAAATACAAGAGTTTTCTTGCATGAATGAATAATCATATATACACTATTTGATTTTTATAAAATATTATATAAAAGGTAATAGAAAATTATAACAATTTATCATTCATTAGTTTAGGTCAAAAGGACATAGAAAGCATATCTTGAATGTTTTTGGGGCCTTAGGGTGGACCCCACATTTATTTAGTTTTTTATAAAATTCCCTAACGTGTTCCGAGGATTTCTATAGGGAAATCCTAGTGGGAAGGGGTGTATAAAATTTTCTAAGGATGACCTCTATTGTTTTTCCCAAATGAGCTTTCTATCTCTATATTGGATATGTTTGTTCATTCTAGTTAGACCCCTGAGGCTGAGGTTTATGGTAAATCATCATTGACCATAACTTGAGGTGATATGTGTGGTGAAAAGGGTTGACTAAACCTGAAATTAATGGTTTAATATACTATAAATGGATGGGGTAAAGAAGCATTTAAAATCATGTTCTTTGGGATCTTGGATATGGGATAATGATAAGGGAGAATTATTTGAAGAATAATAATAGACAATTCTTGGGATACAGTATCTATCATAATGATTTCATGATATAATAACATATAAGGAGTTTGACCTATTGATAAATATTCCATCAGTTGAAAATCCACCTTATAGGAATATATTATATAGGGTCATATTTGGAATAATATGAATTTTAAACATGATGATTTCTTTTAGAGTTGTATTTTTCTCACAAAATATGAAAGGTGGTTTATAGGTATCAATGTTTATCAGAATAATGATGCGTGGTTTGTGAAAATTAGATATTAAAAAAATAAATATGGAAATAATTAGGCTTGAGTATTATATAGGCTTGGGACAACCATTATGGTTTATCTATGATCTCATTTGGATGCTATGACCGTATTTCACAAGGATCTTAAGAAATTACTTAAATATATTTAACTAATTTGAAAACGAAATGTGGAATTTAAGTTGTTTCCTTGATGGGTTAGGATGTGGGACCTGAACAACAGTACTTATCTCGTTGGAGTGTGAATTAAGACTCACATATTTCATATAATATTCCTAACATATATTAGGATCATCTACTATAACCCCCTCGAATGATAATGTGTTAAATTACTAAATGATATGACTCATTTCAACAAGGTGCACCTTCCTTTTCGAGAGCCTTCCTGATTAGAATTCCTCAGTTAACCGTGCCTAGAGTAGTGATCAGGATGGGTGACCTTCTGTGAAGTTTTCCAGGGTGTGTGTGTGTAACACCATGAGATTTTATGATATATATATATATATATATTATGTCTTATGTTATATGAAACACCAAAAGAATATTTCATTACACACAACACTGGCTTGGTTTGCGTTACACGCAATCACGACCTTCCTCGATAGCGTGTATAGTACGCAATACCAGGTTTCACTAAACAATTATATATTATGGACTAGCCGTTATGAATATTATTAAATAAATTTTGAATTTTATAACATTATAATTCAGCATACACATTTTCTAGAATGAGATATGAAAACAAAATCTATTTTTCGGATAAAAGAAGTATTTTTCATAAAATGTAGTTTTACCTCTTTTTGATGGAGCACACATTTTAAATATAATTTTTGACATGTTTATAAGCCAATTTTACAAAATAAACTTCTTATTTTGAATCATGAAATAAAAAATTTACATTGGATAAATTTTTTACACTTTTATGATAACTTTCATATTTTGATGAATAGTAAAAATACGCTAATTTTTAATTGAAAAAAAACGTTTTTCCTAAAAAAAATAATATTGTTAAAATATTTTATTGAATGGTTTTAATGTATAAATAGGATATATGTTTACCATTTAATATAATGTATGTAATTACCATTAATTTTACATTGAATTAATAGGTAAAAACATTTCAATCTTTGGCAATGTTTTAACTTTTAAAACCCATTTTCTTAACAACATGAGTAATTCTAAATTAATTGCTACAAATTCATTGTTTTGAATTTTAAAAAATTGATTACATATTTGAATTCATTGGGTCCAAATTATGTTAATAGGTTACATTTATTTTTTTTGATATTATGAATAGTAACTACGGTAATTTTTATTTATTGCAGTTAAAGGTAAATCAGGTAATTAAGGGTAAACATAAGATTATAAAATTACTCTATCACCTGAAAAAAATCTATTTGATGACTAACAGTCGACCCATATCACCTAAGGGTCATAATAGATTCATTATAATGACTTTTCACAATGAAAATATTTTAATTATTATTAAAACCAAATAAAGTGACAACATGTCACTCCATTAAATGTTATAAGTATAATAATTTTAATTTAATGGTAAACTTCATGAAACATCGAAAATAAAATATCTCTAAAAAGATAATAAAATTATCTAGATAATGGAAATTTAATTATAATTTTTAGGGATTAAATAATTATCAATAATGCTGACACAATAGTGATGTTGAAATTATTTTATTGATTAAAATATCGAATAAATGATTTTTCAAATATTAAAATAAAAATAATATGAACTATTTAATGTGTTCCAATAATTTTCGAGATAAATATTACATTTTATGAATCTATTAATTCTTTTAGTTCGAACATATCTTCTTGTGTGGATTTTACTTAAATTCAAATAAATGAATAGTGTCAAAAATGACACTATTGTTATTTTATAAAAATAACATAATATAATTTTTTTTAAAAATCACAAAAATATCTAAAAATTATAAATTAAAATTTACATGATCTAAAATGTCATTAATTATCCAATTATGGACAATTCACAACACATAAGTAATTATTTATAATAATTTAAAATTTAGAACCTTATTACCACAAATAAAATTAAATAGATTAAATAAGGATAAATCAAGCTGATAAGGTTTACAATAAATTCCCAACATGTCTAAATTTTATTGTTTGATGATATTACAGCCCTATCTCATCTAATATATGGATTTGAGTCATTTTTTGACGTTTTTATTTGGGTTTTTAATTTATTATAAATTAATATTTTTGAGGTTTTCAAAGGTGCCCCTCTCCTCCCTTATAAAAGGGAACCTCCTCCCTCTACTCTTCACAAAACTTTGAGCCTTCAAAATTGGCCAACCCCTACCCATTTATCTTCTACACTTCCCTAAAAATATTCTAGAGGATCTGGTGTTCTCAAAAGATCAACTCTAGTCCCTTAAGGGGAATCTTAAAGGAGGTGCGTCGAAGAAGATGTAATCTCTTCTACTAATTCTTTCAAGTTTATTTCTTTTTCAACTTCCTATTCATTAGTTGTTTCATTATAAAGTAATAACATCAGTATCAATAATATACATATATGTTATTATAAATATGAAAAAACCCTATTTCACCTTCTATCCATCCTACGGAAAATGAAATCATCGCGTGTGTGTACGTACGAAATACCGTCTCCACACTGTGGTGTAATCTGTTTTCCACCACCACCTTACTTGGATGAGTATAATGGTTAAAGAATAAATATATATGATTATTATAACATGATACTATTTTAGAGACATTCCATCTTCCATTCCAATACCATTCAATATTTATGCGAACGATATCATCACTTGTGCGTACGTACGGCCTACCGTCTCCACGATGTGATGTGACTCGTTCTACATGATCTTCATTGAATATTTATTTTATAAATGAATTTAATGAATAAATATGATATATGTTGTAATAAAACCATTCTGAAAATTATATATCTATAACCTAATAAAAATAATAAGAATTTATTTGACAAAATACACATAAGAAAATAATGTAGTGAACACCTAAATAACGAGAGACAGTGAAATATTACTAATAAGAAGGTAATAATATGATAATATATGATATAATAACAATTAATATTATTATTTAATAAGTCAATTACATTATTTAAATCATTATACAAGAGGTTCATATACGTACGAAGCATATCAGACCTAAGGTATGGGAAAATCTCACAATCTGAATTTTTATCCGATATTGTTTATACATCAGAATTTACTAGGGAATATTTATCATCCCCATCCATGTTTCCTCAATATGAAATATTATTTCTATCATCCTAAAATTTTTTAAATCCAATTTTATATATTGGTGAATTTTTAGTAAAATATATGAAAGGAATCTTTTTTCGTTTTCAGTACGATATACTTTTTTGACTTTTTCAGACAAAGTATGACAAGAACGTTTTTTTAACTTATACAAAATGAATATATTTTTATGATTTCATAGAAAATTATTTCCCCTAATCTTACTTTACAAGTTTTCATTTTTATTTTTAATTAACTTCTTATAGTTTAAAATTTATTGACATGTTAATAAAGGAAAAATGTGTTTGATGTAGAAAGGATATTTTCCTCAAGAATGGAGTTCAAGTGTTTTATCAAAACTATTTTCTATAAAAGATAAATTTGGGTTCTATTTCAATACCTATTATTACATTGATTTGATTATGTTATGATGGAATTATTTTTATTATGTCCTTTTATCTTATATGGTTTATATTATGATGCCATGATGTTTAAGAATCCCATTTTTATTACATGGGTTATGCTATGATATATGATTTATGATTTTGTGTCACACATAAGAATGGTTTCATTATGAGATGGGTGGGACCTATATCTCCCTCCAATGCATTGGGTAATGATTTATATCTCATGAGATAGACATGGCTGGAACAACATGTTAAATAGGTTCAGTGATACAAGACTGGAATGAGGAGTGAACGGGGTTCAAAAATAGACTTTGTCCGCTTTGATAGTCTTGGAAAGGAGTCTTGACTAATAGGAAATGATTTTCTATGATTATGTGTGTATGCCACAAAGTTTCATGTTTTATGATATGATTATAGGGATTACATTTCACTACTATGATTTATCCCATGATATCATATTATGATCTCTCTTGCAGGTTAAGATTTTCAAATTGATATGTTCTTATGAGTATGATATGATTGATATTTCCTTTGTTTAGCCTTACTGATAATTTCAGCTCACCCTTTTGTATGTTTTATTTTCCCCAGGTCATGTAGAAGGGTATTAACTATGATATTCAAAAAGGGACTCTATATATGATCAAATAAATGGGAGACAATGTAGATGTTTTATGAACCAGTTGTTTATGTTTCCCAGTTTCTAAAGACACTATACCTATATAGTCCTATCATGAGTTTGTTATATGTTGTAATAAGTATGCTTCAATTCTTAAGTAATAATAATTTATGTAATGTATGGGTCATTATAGTTGGTATTAGAGGAAAGGTATAGTCAACCTTTGGAAACTAGGATGTAAAAACCTAAGTAATAACTATAAGGATATGTCTAAGCATAGAAAACAATATTAGTGTATTAGAAATGGCCATGAATAACCTATTATATGACCTTAAGTGTTAAATTTTATTCTAGATTATGTGGTATTACTATTATTATTAGTGTTTTTCACACAATTCTAATTGGTTTTAGTCAATGGCTGGAGCTCGAAGGACTCGTGTTAATGCTGAATGTGACGGGAATGAAATGATTGTCCCCCTGAGCAACCAAACATTATGGCAGCTGGAATGAAAAATCTTGTAGCCATGTTCACACAAATTTCTCAACCTTTAAATAATGCAGGACTACCAAATGAGAAAAGTAAGGAGCAACATTCAGTTTAATCCTTCATGAGGCAGCGTCGAACCTCATTCAGTAGGTCTACTGATCCATTAGTGGATGAACAATGGATCAGTACCACTGAAAAGATATTTTCAGTTCTACAATGGTCTGAACATTATAAAGTCATCTTAGTAGTATATTGTTAGAAGGTGTACCTGATCAATGGTGTAATCTTATAAAGAATATGAGGGAAATAGATGAAATTGAGTCCATGGAATGGGACGAGTTCAAGAACATATTTTTCAATAAGTACTTCCCTCGTATTCTTCGAACAATGATTTTGAAGCAGTTTCTTGAACTAAAGTAAAAGGATGAGGAATCTGTTGGTACCTACGAACCAAATTTTACAAGACTTGTATGGAATGCTTCTAGAATTATTGTCCAACTTGAGAGTAAGATCGATCGATTCTTTAGTGGCTTAAAACAAAGTCTTTGTAGGGCGTTAGCCATAAGGGACTTCAATAGCTATGAGTAAATGGTTTGACGTGATCTCAAGGTGGGGATGGAGATTGGAGTAATCCATCAGTCATATGGGTTTGATAAGAAGTGGAACATAGAATTCAAAGGGAAATAAAAAGACCACACTGAAAAGAAGATGAGTTTTCCCTTATTCTCAAAGTGTGGAAAGAAACAAGGAGGGAATTTTCATAAAGGGACAAGTAAATGTTTAAAATTTGGAAAAGAATGTTATCGGGAATTTGAATGCCGTAATGATGGGAAAATATGTCTACGGATGCGAAAAAAGAAACTTCTACACAGAATACACCTCCTACACTTCAATGTTTCAAGTGAAAGCAAATTGGGAATTATGAAAATCAATGCCCTAATCCAAGGGTTGTTGATGATGATCGACATCAACAAACTCTTAATGCCAAAGACAAAGGAAAGTCACATGCAATTTCTATCAGCGATGTGGAGTACGATAAAGAAGTGGTGAAAGGTACACTTACCATCCAGTCTAAAGTAGAAAATGTTTTATTTGATTATGGATCTGCCCACTCTTTTATTTCTTAATAATTTTCTAAGGGTATCGTCATACTACCTCAACAATAAGATGTTGAGTTAGCTGTGACATCTTCTAATGGCACAAAGGTTGCATCAAAAGTTAATAATTCTTCTCCAATTGACGTTTGTGGGAAACGTCTTCCTGCAAATCTTGTGATCCTTCCTATAGTGTAATTTTATGCGATTCATGGCATGGATTGGATTTCCTTACATGGACCTCATATCGATTGCCAAAGAATGGATGTCACATTTCATATTCCTGATCAATCTATGATCATATATCGATGCAACGATGAATATAACCTTCCTATGGAAATTTCTTCCATATTAGGGGTCCGTATTCTAATAAATGAATGTTATTTATCTCAAATGGTTGGAGAGAAACTCACGATTAAGAATATTCCAATTGTACAAGAGTTTGATGATATCTTTCGAGAGGAATTTCATGGTCGTCCACCAAATAGTGTAATTGAGTTTTCAATAGAACTCATACCGGGTGCTATGACCATTTCAAAGACACCATATAGAATGACCCCAATTGAGTTGCAGAAATTGAAGAAACAACTCCAAGAGAATCTCGATAAAGGATTCATACTCCCTAGTGCATCACCTTGGAGAGCACCTGTTCTGTTTGTTAAGAAGAAAGATGGATCAATGATACTCTGCATTGATTATCGAGAACATAACATGATCACTATCAAGAAAAAATATCCTCTCCAATGCATTGATGACCTATTTGACCAACTACATGGAGCTCAATACATTTCAAAGATTGCTCGTCGTTCATGGTATCATCAATTAAGGGTCAAAAGGGAGGATATACCAAAGACGACTTTCTGTACAAGGTATGGACATTATGAATTTATAGTGATTCCATTTGGTCTTACTAATGCACCTGCTATCTTCATGGATCTAATGAATAGTGTCTTTAGAGACTATCTTGATCAGTTTTTGGTAGTATTTATAGAAGATATTCTTGTCTATTAAAAGAGCGAGGAAGAACATGAATATTGCTTACGAATTGTATTGAAGACCTTGAGAAAAGAAAATCTTTATGCCAAATTTACAAAGTGTGAATTTTGGCTTAAAAAAGATTCATTTTTGGGTCACATAATCTCAAAAGAGGGGATATATGTGGATCCATAAAAAATAGAGGTTATCGAAGGATGGTCGAGACCAACAAATGTAACTGAGATCCTATGTTTTCTTGGGTTGGCTGGATATTATCAATGTTTTTTGAAAGTTGTTTTCACGATTATCTAATCCAATCACCAGGTTGACTCGAAAAGGAGTTATGTTTTTTTGGATGGAGGAGTGAAAATAGAATTTCAAGGAGTTAAAAAGAAGGTTATCCAGTGCACCTGTGCTCACACTGCCTTGTAGTGGAGAATGGTTTGTGGTCTACAATGATTCATCCCTGAAGGGATTTGGGTGTGTTCCCATGAAAAATGATTTGGTGATAGATTATGCCTCACAGTAGTTAAAAATCCATGAGCAAATTTACCCATCTCATGATTTGGAATTAGCTGCGGTAATCCTTGCATTAAAGATTTGGAGGAATTATCTTTATGGTGAAAGGTGTTATATTTATACTGATCATAAAAGGTTAAAGTATATTTTCACAGAAAAGGATATGAATATGTGCCAAAGAAGATGGTTGGAGCTGATTAAGGATTACGACTGCTCAATTCATTACCACCCTTGGAAGGAAAATAAGGTGGCAGATGCATTACGTCGACAAGACCATGCTAGCTTATCCATGTTAAGGATCATAAAAGATCCAATATTTATGGATTTACAAAGGATGGATCATGGAATTATAATGGAAGGGGAAAAATCTTATCTTTCTCAAATGAATGTTCAACCATCTATACACATGATGATTAAAGAGGCACAGAAAGAAGATGTAGAGTTACAAAAGAAGGTGAGAAATGTTCCTAAATTTCACATTGATTGTGATGAAATAATAAGGTTCAGGAATCGGGTTTGTGTTCCTCCAGTCCCAGAATTAAAGAAGGAAATATTAGATGAAACTCATAGTTCTTCATTCTCTATTCACCCTGGAAGCACAAAGATGTATAGGGACATGAAGGAGTACTTCTGGTGGGATGGAATGAAAAGAGATGTTGCTGAATATGTATCTCGATGCTTGGTTTACCAGAAAGTTAAAGCTGAGTGACAGAAGTCTAAGGGGGTGTTACAACCATTACCCATACCAGAATGGAAATGGTAAAACATCACTATGGACTTTGTCACTGGAATTCCTAAAACATCCAAAGGCAATAATGCTATCTAGGTTATAGTTGATCATCTTACGAAGTCATCAAACATCATTGCTATTAGAGAAGATTTATCTCTTGATCATCTTGCTGGGATATATGTAATGGAAGTGGTAAGATTGAATGGGGTACCACTTTCCATTATATCTGATCGGGATATGAGGTTTACCTCGAAGTTTTGGCGAAGTCTTCAGCATACTCTAGATACAGAGTTGAGTTTCAGCACTGCCTATCATCCCCAGACAGATGGTCAGTCTGAGAGGACAATTCAAACTCTAGAAGACATTTTGAGAGATTTTTTATGGATTTAAAAGGTATTTGGGATCAACACCTACATTTGGTGTAATTTTCTTATAATAATAGCTTTCACTCCAGTATTCAGATGGCTCCTTATGAAGCTCTCTATGGAAAAAAATGCAGAACTACAACTTGCTGGGATGAAGTTAGGGAGAGAAATATATCTGGACCTGATCTTGTTGATGAGATGGAAGAAAAGTTTAGATCTATTCAAAAACTCATAAGAGAAGCTCAGAGTTGACAAAAACGTTATGCTGACAATCGAAGAAAATACCTAGAGTTTGAAGTGGGTGATAAAGTGTTCTTACGAATATCTCCTTGGAAGAGAGTAATGAGATTTGGAAAGAAGGGAAAGATGAGCCCTAGGTATGTTAGTCCTTTTGAGATACTGGATCATGTTGGGAAGTTAGATTACCGATTGGCGCTTTCACCGAATCTCTCTAATGATCATGATGTGTTTCATGTATCTCTCCTAAGAAAGTACATACATGATACTTCATATGTACTAAGATCAGAAGTAGTACCGCTGGAGCAAGATCTTTCTTATAAAGAACAGCCGATAGAGATTATGGATCATAGTGAAAAGGTTTTATGAAACAAGACCACTCGCTTGGATAATGTTTTATGAAGTAACCACCAATTAGAAGACGCAACATGGGAACTTGAGGATATGATTTTGGAGAGGTATCCTCATCCATTTGTTATGAAGTGATGAATTTCAAGGGAGAAATTCTTTTAATGGTGGTAGAATGTAACACCCTAAGTTTTTATAAGAAATATATATATATTATGTCTTATGTTATACTCAACACCAAAAGAATATTTCATTACACACAACACTATCTTGGCTTGCGTTATACGCAATCACGACCTTCCTCGATAGCGTGTGTAGTACGCAATGCCGGGTTTCACTACACAAAGATCTATTATGGAATAGTCATTATGAAAAGTATTAACTAAAAATTGAATTTTATAACATTATAATTCATCATACACATTTTGTTGAATGAGATATGAAACCAAAATCAATTTTTCAGATAAAATAAGTATTTTAAAAAAAATGCATTCTTACCACCTTTTGATGGCGCACCAATTTTGAATCTAATTTTTGACAAGTTTATAAGTTTAATTTTACAAAATAAACTTCTTCATTTGAATCAGGATATAAAAAATTTACATTGGATAAAATTTTTATACTTTTCTGATAACTTTCATATTTTGATGAATTGTCAAAATACGCTAGCCCGAATGGCCCAAAGGTCTTATTTTTTTTATTTTATTATGGATAATCCCCCTTTTAAGGGTTGAAGGGGAACCCGTACATGACCCGTAGGCCCAAGGAAGAAGGCCCGAAAAGCCCGAATAAATGACCCGAAGTCCCAGAGGCATACCATGCACAATAAATGACCATTGGCCCGAACCACTTGAACTGCCCCTCCCCATCTTTTCTGCATCATTGATCACCTAGCTTCCACCTTGCATTACTGATCAGCTAGCATTTCCCCGTTCAAAGCTGCACAGTGCCTTGTCCCGATGGCGGCTGCGATACCGTATCATTCATCCAATATGGTTAGCTCTGCATCTCGTGGATGCTACTCCTGTTTCTATGATCCTCTTATGGGGCTTGTTCTGTGTGAACTGGGCTACTCCATGGTCTACGTGACCCAAAGCCCTGTGGCTCGAAGGCCTTTGATGACGCGAAGGCCCTGGAGACCCGTAGGCCCAAACCGGTGGCCTGAAGGCCCAAATCAGCTGAATATATTTTTACCATTTAATATAATATATGTCATTACCATTAATTTTACGTTGAATTCATAGGTAAAAACATTTCAATCTTAGGCATTGTTTTTACTTTCAAAACCAGTTTTCATAACAACAAGATTAATTTTAAATTAATTTCTACAACTTCTGTGTTTTGAATTTTGAAAAATGGATTTCATATTTGAATTTAGTGGGTCCAAAATATATTAATAGGATAATTTTATTTTTTTGATATTAGGAATTGTAACTATGATAATTTTTATTTACTGTAGTTAAAGGTAAATTGGGTAATTATGGGTAAAAATAAGATTATAGAATTACCCTAACACCTGCCAAAATTCTATTGGATGACTAAAAGTCGACCCATATCACCAAAGGGCCAGAATAGATTCATTTTATAGACTTTTGACCATAAAAAAATATAATTATTATTAAAACCAAAGAAAGTAATAACATGTCAATCCCTTAAATCTTATAAGTATAATAATTTTAATTTAGTGGTCAACTTCACGAAACATAAAACATGAAGAGTTTCCAGAAATCTAATAAAATTATCTACATCATGGGAATTTAATTATAATTTTTTGGGATTAAATAATTATCAATAATGATGACACAATTGTGATGTTGAAATTATTTTATTGATTGAAATATCAAATAAATGGTCATAAAAAAATTAAAATAAATATAATATGAACTATATAATGTTTCACACTAATTTTATAATTACATATGACATGTTATGGATCTATTAAATCATTTAGTTCGAACATATCTTTGGTGTGGATTTTAATTAAATTCAAATAAATGAATATTGTGAAAAATGACACTATTGTTATTTTATAAAAATAATATAATATAAAATTGTTTAAAATTCACAAAAATATTTAAAAATTATAAATTAAAATTTATATGGTCTAAAATTAAATTAATTATCCAATTATGGACAATTCACAAAACATAAGTAAATATGTATAACAATTTATAATTTATAATTTTATTACCACAAATAAAATTAAATACATTTAATAATGATAAATCAAGTTGATAAGGTTTTCAATAAACTCCCAACATGTATAAATTTTATTGGTTGATGATATTACAACCCTATGTCATATAAGATTTGTATTTGAGTCATTTTTGGACATTTTTATGTGGGGTTTGAATTTATTATAAATTAATATTTTTGAGGTTTCCAAAGGTGCCCATGTACTCCCTTATAAAAGGGAACCTCCTCCCTCTCCTCTTCACAACACATTGAGCCTTCATGATCTGCCAAACCTTACCCATTTCTCTTATCCACTTCCCTAGAAACATTCTGTACAATCTGTTCTTCTCAAAATACCATCTCTAGTCCCTTAAGAGGAATCTTAAAGGAGGTGTGTCGAAGAAGAGGTAATCTCTTCTACCAACACTTTCAAGTTTATTTCTTATTAAACTTCTTCTTAATTAGTTTTTTAATTGTAAAGTAATAACATAAGTATCACTAATATACTGATATGTTATTATAAATATGTAGAAACCCTATTTCACCTTCTCTCCATCCTGCAAAAAATGAAATCACCACGCGTGCATATGTACGGAATACCGTCTTCACGTCGTGGTGTAATCTGTTTTCCACCCCCACCTTAATTGTATGGGTATAATGGTAAAGTAATGACTGTATATGATTATTATAACACGATAATATTTTTAAGACATTTCATCATCTACTCCAATACCATTCAATAGTTATGGGAATGATATCATCGCTCGTGCGTACGTATGACCTACCGTCTCCACGATGTGATGCGACTCGTTCTACATGATCTTCATTGAATAATGATTATATAAATGAATTGAATGAATAAATATGATATATATTATAATAAAACCATTCTGTGAATGATATATCTATAACCTAAAAATAAGAATAAGAATTTATTCGACAAAACACGCATAAGAAAATAGAGCAGTGAACACCCGAATAACTAGTGACAATGAAATATTACCAATAAGAAGATAAGAATATGACTATATATGATATAATAACAATGAATATGATTATCTAATAAGTCAATGAAATTATTTAAATCATTATACAGGATGTTCAGATATGTACGAAGCATATCAGACCTAAGCTAAGGGAAAATCTCGTAATCTCAATTTTTATCTGAGATTATTTATACTTCAGAATATACTGGGGCATATTTATCATCCACATACATGTTTCCTCAATATGTAATATTATTTATATCCTCCTACAATTGTTTAAATCTAATTTTACATATTGGTTAATTTTTAGTAAAAGATATGAAAGGAATCTTTTGTCATTTTCTATACGAGATACTTTTTGACTTTTCCGGCCAAAGTACAACAAGAATGTTTTTTTACCTTATACGACATGAATAGATATTTATGATTTCATAGAACATAATTTCGATGAAGCTTACTTTGAAGGTTTTCATGTTTATTTTTAATTATCTTCTTTTAGTTTAAAATTTTATGACATGTTAAGAAAGGAAAAATGTTTTCGAAGTAGAAAGGATATTTTCCTCAAGAATGGAGTTCAAGTGTTTTATCACCATTATTTTACATCTAAGATAAATTAGGGTTCTGTTTCTATCCCTATTTTTACATTGATTTTAATATGTTATGATGGAATTATTTTTATGTATTCGTTTTATCTTATATTGTTTATGTTATGATGGCATGATGTTTAAGAATACCATTTTTATTACATGGGTTATGCTATGATATATTATTTATGATTTTGTAGAACACATAATAATGGTTTCATTATGAGATGGGTGGGACCTATATCTCCCTCCAATGAATTGGGAAAAGATTTATATTTCATGAGACAGACATGGTTGTAATGACAAGATAAACCGGTTCAATGATACAGGACTGGAACGAGGAGTGAACTCGGTTCAGAAATGGAATTTTTCCGCTATGATAGTCTTGGCAATGTATCTTGGCTAACAAGAAATTATTTTCTATGATTATGTGTGTATGACACAAAGTTTCATGTTTTATGATATGATTATTGGGATTACATTTCACTACTATGATTTATCCCATGTTATGATATTATGATCTCTTCTGCAGGTGATGATTTTCACAATGTTATGTTCTTATGAATATGATATGATTGATATTTCCTTTGTTCACCCTTACTGAGAATTTGAACTCACCCTTTTGTATGTTTTCTTTTCCCCTAGTCAGGAAGAAGGGTATTAAGTATGATATGACATAAGGGACTCTAGATATGATGAAATAAACGGGAGACAATATAGATGATTTACGAACTAGTTGTTTATGTTTCACAGCTTCTAAAGACACTATACCTATACGGTCCTATCATGGTTTTGTTATATGTTATAATAAGTATTCTTCAATTTACAAGTAATAATAATGTATGTAAAGTATGGGTCGTTATAGTGTGAGTGAGGACAAAGCATACCAGAAAGGATATTTGTTGGCCTGTGGGGACTGTCGTTAGTCAGATGACCCGTTCAGGCACGTGGGTGGGCCCTAGGGTGGGGACCACCATTCTTGTGGGGCAACTGGTGGTACCTGGCGTGTTGGTGCCATCATCGGGACTAGTTGTCAGATTTGGTATCAGAGTTGGTACCCATCCTTAGTGTGGTGCACTGCCTAGGTTGAGATGTAGGGCCCACCATGAGGATGATGTTCTCTAAAGGGGGGTGATTGTAACACCCCTGAATGATACAGGGTTAAATGACTAAATGATATGAATCATGTATATAAGGTGCACCTTCTTTCTTTGGGAGCCTGTCTCATTAGAACTTCTCTGTTAAGCGTGCTTGGCCTGGAGTAGTGATTAGGATGAGTGATCTTCTGGGAAGTTTTCCTAGGTGTGTGTGGGTGAGGACAAAACACACTGGAAAGGACATGTGTTGGCCTATGGGGACTTTCATTAGTCTGATGCCCCGTTCAGGCACGTGGATGGGCCCCAGGGTGGGGACCACATTTTCAGGGAAACTGGTGGTACATGACATGTATGTGCTGTCATCGGGACCCAATTGTCACATCTAAAAGATAAAACATACCTTTACGAGAGAGGATACTCTAAGAAGGTGAAGATATTGTAAGGTGGTCTGAATATTATGGAATAATGTCAATGGTGTGGTGTGATTTTAAAAATTGCAATAATCATAAAAAATATTTATGTTCATTTGATTCATAATCAATGTTAGAAAAAATAAGATATTTTAGGCTTCTCCCAATTATATTAAAATTCTCTTCAAGGGTAGTTTAAGAAGCACAAAAATGATCTATTATCTCATGGGGGGATATTATCCTTCTGGAAAAGGTAAAGCATGTTATATATGTGAGAGGTAGGGTTTTAAACCATGATCTTTAGGTTCTAAAATTAGTGGAAATGTCATGGAACATGTAAACACAGAATAGTCAATGACCATGCTTGTAAGATAGTTTCCATTATGATTCCACGAAAGTTTATGAAGTTAAGATGACATTATATTGAGGAAGATGATGCCAATGATTGACATTCCACATTTGGGATCATATTATGTAAATACTTCTTAGTCATAGTATTCATAATTAAAAAATGATATATTTTAGAGTTTGATACTTTTATCATCGATAAAAAATGGATGTTTTTGGCATGTATGTATCCTAATATATAAAGTGTGATTTATGAAAAGTGGTATTACTGAATTATGATGGGTGCATTTATTCCACCATTTACAATAGAGTTTTTAATGTTACCTATATTTATCTAGGTGATAGGTATGAAAAAATTGTATTGGTTTTCTTTTTATGTTTGGGTCTATGATAGAAAATCCAAATGTTACTAATTATCTCATTGAAATAAGATTTTAGCCACAGATAGTTCTATAAATATAATGGGTACCTACCAGGATATAACTCATATTTAGGGAGATGACATTTTCTAAATTTGAGGATAATCCTAGAATAATATATCTAATCATATCTCCCTGCCTCATTGTGATGAGAAAAAACCACACATAGTTCTGAGAATGAAGTTCCCTTCATGGATCATGATCTGGTGTGCGAGAGGGAATTTTCATTATATATTAGCCTGACTGGGATATTGGATACATGAATTAGTAAGAAATCATGTAAATGTAATAATAATTCCATAAATAGCTCTATGAGTTAATGTTGGCATTTTTTTAAGCGACTAAAAAGGTATAGGTGTCCTTGGACGTGGGGGCCAAAGTATCATGCCTTATTAAATCACGTGACAGGGAAATAAACTATGTAGTTTAATGTATTATGGAGAGGATATTGGATACATACATTAAAATCATATGGCAAGGATGAGGTGTCATAAAATATAACATATGATAACAAGGAAGTTATCCTTTAGTTTGACATTATGTGGATAGGATTAATTGTTTTTTTAGTTTTTGGTCACCTAGATTTGACTGATGATGCACCTTTGAAGGACATGAATATAGGTCCATTACAACTTATAATGCTTCCTTAATAGTTTAAATGGTTCTAGAGAGTTTATTTTTTAAATTTTAAGTGAAAATATAGCAAGGGAGGCTTTTTGTATTTCAAACATCTTTGAATAAGCTACACATAGTTTATGGTCCTGGTGCGTTGATTTTTGGGTGTCTTAGTTCATCTCGACCATGTGTGGAGGCCCCTACCATGATTACTAATACCATGATATCAATTTTTCGTGAAACCATGAATGAATAGGGATTAATTTATTACAATTAAATGAGTAAAAGAAATATGACACTATATGATACCAAGACTTGAATTGGATATTCTCTATGAAGAGGGATATAAAGACATGGAATTTTATATCAAGTGAAAGGGACATATACCATGTTTTTTAACATATTATAGTGTTTAATTCTAATTTTAGGATCCAGGAATAGATTCATATCTTTTTTGTTTATGTAACAAGGACCACTATATTGTTTAAAGTTGTACAGTGTGTCATGTTATTTTATAAGGAAATAAAATAAAGTATATCTAGAGTAACATTTCATCAGTTGGGGGCATGATTTTCTCATTGTACATGGTAACCATTGTGTATAAACCATTGTAGAAGATCTTATTGGCAGAAAAATGTCATTTTCATTTTAGAAGATGATTCACAGGTTTCTCCTAAGATATCATCATGGTACAATGAGAGAAAACTAGTTCTCATTAGAGAAATTGATTTCGGTGATATTTATTATTAAAATGTCATGAATTTAGATTTTTTGGAACCTATAAATGATTATATGTATATAAAATTTCTCATGTTTATCTACTTCATCCAATTTCTTCTGAGATTTCTCATATATGGATAAATTGTTACAAATGGATTCTGAGAGGAAATGAAATTAGGCTTTGATGGGAATAATGGATTTTGTATTATATACTAGTTAATATGAGCCCACCTATATGGCCGTATGGGTTGTGGAATGATAATCCCTCAAGCTATAAAGATGTTTTCATGCTAGTATAACATTTCTTTTTCCACTTAATTCTAGAGTATATTTGATACTTATTTATTTTAAGACTCAATCTATCAATTTTATATTTCGTGATAGTGGGTTGAATGGTTTTATTTGAATTTATACTACTAATACAACATTTTAAATTTTAATGAGAATAATGTTGTGCCATTTTCTATCAGTATTATCTAAGGGACACCAAATCTACTGATGATGTTCGACTTCTTGAAGGTGATAGTGTCGTTTGACCAAACATCATTGAAGGGTATGACCATAGATCAATTAGAGAAGAAGATTTTAGCAGTCTAGATGTATTTAAACTATTTATAAATTTTGGGGGGAATGTTGTCCTATGTTAACCATTACCCACAAGAAAAAAGTCTAGGAGTATATGCTAGTACACAACAACAAAAAGGGTCAATGGATAAAGATGTAATGTGTTTGAATGTAGTGGAACATTTTAGGGAATATTTTAAAAGACTATGTCATTGAAGTCTATAAATACCTAATCCTTATAAGTTGATGGAAAATCATTATATTTTATTTATGGGTGTTAGAGGTTCCATTGATGACTTCTTTTATAACAAAAATATTATTTATCCATTAATGAATCTAGGTAGGACTCCATCAAAGTATCATTTTTTGAAGAATAGTTTGATGGTTCTGGAAGCCGTAAAGTGTAATGTTGACTACTCGTCATTGGATTTTCTCTTTTCTATAACTTTTGATTGAAGAAACCTATTTTAAATGTAGTCCAATATGGGTGTCATCCAAATATTTTTAGGACTGTTTGGTTCAAGGGTGTTACATAACCTGTTGATTTCTCCCATGATGTTACCAAAGAATTGTGCCCCAATTATGTAGTGTGAAATGATGAAAATCACCATGTCTCAGACTATATATTCCATGTATACAATCACATATTCAAATTCATTTTCACAGAAATTTAGTGAGTACAAAATATGAGTAAACATTGTCCATAATGGAAATTATTCCATCAACCTTCACATATAGTATTAAAAGGGGAACAAATAATCCTTTCCAATATTCTAATCACCAAGGGTCTACTTGATTAATAACAATAAAAAATCTTTTACCTTCAAGTGATCCACTAGTATTTATTGTTCATGTTTTTTACCTCGAATGACGGTTTTTTGTTCTACCGAATTATTATATTCTTCTTCTGATAATAAGATTAAAAATGGTAGGAATGTTTTTTGGTAAAATATAATGACTCCCAACCCAAATTTTATGAGTTTGGGGTCTTCCATCCACATTCATTTTGGTATTTTATAAGTTATATATAAACAAAGAACACATTATTCTGGGAAATATAAAATATAAAATATATATCCATTATGGAATTAATTATTCCACGGGTCTTTTTTGTATAGGGACGTTCTAATGGGATATAATCTATAACGTTCCATTTTATATAATTTTGGGTTATGAACTGAATGTCAAACCTCTGATGTATGACCCCTAAAATAAAATATATCAATTTATAATTGGATTTTTGAGGATGTATTTTTTTGATCATTATGAGAGACCAAGTGGAATTCATAATTATATAAGTAGTGTCTCTATTTCTGAACCGTAAATGTTAATGAAAGGAAATAATTCTCTATTTTTGAACATCGAGTCTCTCTAATGAACATTGTTTGACTAAGGTAAGAGTGGATTTTCTCATTTTTATTATTTTTAGGAATGAAACCACCGATCACTCGAGGGTTATTACATATAAAATGGGTGTTGTTTCACTAGATATGGGGCATTGTCACAGGTGGATATTAAATATATTTATTAATATATTTATATAATTCTTGGAAATACACATTCTAATGATAATTTATCATCAATGTTCATTATATTAGTAAATAAACAACACTTTCCAACAAGATTCTATATAAACCATTTAATATTGGTAATTAATCCCCACATTTCACCCTACTCTTTAGTCATTTGAGCACCTGACATATCATGGATTGACATGGTATTCTCTATATCCACATCGATTCCATGAAGGAATACTACAAAGCAAATAAATTTCTTATGGTAACACAAAAGATCACTTAATTGGATTCAATTTCAGGATATATTTTCATACAATATGAAATATGGTATAAATTTCAAAAATTTTATTACTTACTTTTTGGGATTCACTCCCAGATCATCTATGTTATATTTGACTAACTCTTCCAAAAAGGGATTGAAATCACGGTGCATGGAACATTTAAATGTATATCCATGAATTATTCAAACCAAACGGGATAAACCTATAAAATTATACCACTATGGGTTCCATAAATGTTGTGGATTGATCATATTTAGTATAGAAACATATTTTTGTTGTTGTTTTAGTATCCATCCAAAAAGGAAATTTCCTGATAATTGGTTTTCCTATTGATCATATGTTCTATAATAGGAACTGGGAAGTAATCTTTTTAAAAATTCGAATTGAGATCCCTAAATCTAATGAAAAATATAACCGGTCTATTCACCAATTGGATAGGGAAAATATCAATAAACCACGTCATCAACTAGTCATCCTGAATCAAATTGAGTTTTATGATGATTAAACCATTAGAATTAACTTTGGATTTTGAGAATGATATTCCCTTTTAGGTGTTAGTTTGTCTCCATGATAATATTATTGATAAGTCAAGTACTGGGTGTCTTGTTTAGGGTCAAGTACATGAATATTTTTTTAATAATAATAGGATACATCATTATATATCATTTGAAAGGTATTATATAACTTTTTTATTGATAGAGTGGATTGATAGGTTTCATCCTTATAGCTTTCAGATTCTCCTATGTACCCAAATTTATATAGTAGATTTCCTCAATAGTGGTAATAATTCCTTCCATGAAGTCAAGATGGGTTTCATTTAGGTCTTATTATTATTCTTATTCCTCTCCACTGGTTCCAACGTCAAGAGTGACGAGTGAAAAAGTGGAATCATAAAATTTTGATGAAATGTAAAACTTTTGTCATCCAAAAGGAGAAATAGGAAAACTCATATTCTCTATCAGAAATATGATAGTTCATTATGATTTAGATAAAAAATTAGGATTATGTTGAAGCTATGGGGATGAAATAAGTGTAGTTTCCCCTTTAGTGTTCCCTTCATTATGAGTATTAATGACCTTTGTAGAACATCTGAGTTCAGTCGTCACTACTAATATCATGATGGTTGATGAGTATGTAATCAAATTTAAGCACTTGGATTTGATCTAGTAAATTAGTTATATGTGTTCTATTCCATTATTTCTTTAATAGATTATATTAATTATTTTGAATTCTATTTGGGGTGGAAACCTATGAAACATCATCAATCATGGGTTATATCCCATCCCTTTGGTAAAATCATGTACTGATGTGTTGAGATTCACAATATTCAAACAGAGAATTGACACCATGAACTATCTTAAATATTTTCATCAAAATAGTACTTGTGGAATTGAGAATAAGACAATGGAAAAACATCATGTTGAATAAACCAATGGCTCCATAGAAATACATTGAATGATGTATCCTGCTGAACAATTGTGAACTGAAAACAAGACACATGGTATCCAAATTGATCTTGGAGAATGATTTGTAAATGGTAATTTTATTCATTTTTTTCTTAACCATGAAATGTTAAAATAGAAGTGGTTATGTTTGATTTACTATATCCTAATAGATGGTTTATTCTGATTAAATTTATTTTGATCCATGTTCCATTATTAATGAAATTTCATCTGATGTCACGGTCATATAACTTATTAAATAAATACAACACTCTGATATTCCATTATATAATATTATCGATGTCTTTTTATTTGAATGAGATAATCATCAAACACACAATGGGATAGAAAACATTATTACACGATTTTTCATTTGAAACCTCATCCTCGAACTCTTAAGGGTTTTCTAAGGCATTTATGATTTCTTTACAGAGGTCATTATATTAATTGAGAGCATCGAATATTGAAATCTTGGAAACTGCCAAAGAAAATTATTTTAAAATGTAATAATTTGGGGAAAAGGCTTATATTTGCCTACATTAGACTAATCCTTGTGGGACATATTCACTGTTAGAGTATTTTAGGAAGGCGAGACAGTGGTTTTAACCAAAAATCAAGGTACTTCCATCACAAGTGGGTTATCCAGAGAAGGTTTTTCCTACCAAATAGGTCGATTGGAAATTGGAACCCAATATATTTTTTCAACATGGAAAAAGTTATTGGAGAAATCTTTTCATTTGTTTGTATATTTTCTCACTCTTACAGGGATCAAAAAAGTTATTTCCAATGAGTTCTAGTAGCATTGATAGATTTGGGAGAGACATGCTTGACATTATGATTTCTGAAATAATTGAGCCTTCCCATACATCATCCTCTCCAATGAACATTACCAATAGTTCCCAAATCATTTATAGGGGACTTATATTAAAATCCATTGTCTCCCTTGGTTAACTGGTTCTCTAAATGAAGGGAATAATGTATTAAAAGATCAATTCTTAATCTAACGAGGATTCTATTTGGTTGGGTGGTTATTGAGGTACTATTTTTTAATGTGCTTGTGCTACTGAGATTGGAGACATGAATATTTAGAAGTTTAAGATTCATTCAATCCTTGGTAAAATTTATTATTATCATTATTGGTTCTAGTTATTCTAGTTACACTAGTTATTGGTGTATCATCTCTTAGAGGACTATCGTGCCAAAAAAATGGTCACATCCAAACAATAAAAACTACTGGTGGGGAAAATTCATTTAGTTTTTTTATGACCAAATAATTTCAAGAGTGTGATGGATTATATTTCAATACATAGAATCCTTGAACAATGAGAACCCATCCTATTAACTTATTTACATTTATCTTATTCCCTCAAAATGTTAGTGGATGCACATGCCACTTTTCCTTGCAACATCAGTAATTTTACATGACTAGAATCAACCATATTTTTGCGTAATGTATTTAAAAAGGAAGCAATTAGTGATGGTGTTTCCTAATGTTTGGAGGATGGGAAAATAATTTATGTCTTCATTATGGATAGCTAGACCATTCCTCCTCAGATCATGATATTTTAGAAAATTGGTTTCCATAGCTACAATTAAGTATAGAAGAAATTATTCATATCATAAGAAATGAACACTATTATTCTAGTCCCCAAAATGAATATTTGATTGATCTATTCTCATATATTGGTGAAGATATTACTATTTTTTTCATTATAGATGTGGTGTCATGTTATAATGTGTAATAATCATAATAGGACCAGGCATAGGAGTTAGGTTAAGTGTGATGGTCTAAACATCCACTTTCCATGTGCTCTACCATCTAAATGAAAACATTGGTTGAGACTAGGATCTATGTCATAAAATATAAAATTCGAACAAATACAAAACTATATAATGTTCCTAAAAATCTTCTGAATTATTCACTTGGATGAATGGTGGTTTAATATCTTCATCAAATTAATCCAAATAGAGACCCCAAAAGTATTCTCGAGGAAGGTGTTGGTTTAGAGAGTAAGTTAAAACCATCCACCTTGAAATGGAATAAGATTCCCTTTTTACTAACTATTTATAATTTTAAAAGATTTGAAATATCTTATTCTAAACAAAGAGATGAATTGATATAGAAAATTTCATTGAAGAACATTACATCACTTTATTAACAAAGATACTAAATCAGTATAAAAGAAAAGGTTGGACCATCCATGGTCTGAATGAATCACTTTATTTGGGATAATTATTACTACTCATGGGTCCCCATCATGGGACTAAACAATGACATTAAATTTGTCAAACACAATTCACAATACCCAGATATATTGAATATTTTAAATCATAGATTCCTATAGTTAAGAATGGTATGTTTTATGTCTACCCATTCTGGGAAAGGCTTCTTCTATAGCAATTATGGTTTATTCAATCATTACATATCCTCAAATCAAAATATAAAAAAATAAATAGTTTCAACTAGATATACAGTATGGTGAGTTGGGTTGGAATTTGAATATGGGGAGTAAAAGGCTACACCAAATGTTGTTGTCCTCTCTACATTTTCATTTTAAAAAATACTTGGGTTGGAATATTTTAAATTTCCAGACATAATTTTGGTTTCATCACTAATATAAATAAGGCCTAAAATCATACATCTATTGATTCAAAAAATATTAGTTATTAAGAGACCATATTAATTAGACGAACTGCCTCCATTTTTAAGGACATGCAGAGTTATTCCTATTGAGAGTGGTCTACTATTATGGCGGGATTAGGCTCTGATTAATTAAAATATCCCAAATGGATATTTAATTTTAGTAATGTTGTGTGGATTTCTATCACCTTTATCTCAAACTCATGCAAATAAATGTTTTCAAAAACTGTGGCAGGTTTATCCTACCCATGTAGTGGGTGGTATATAACAACACATTTTCCATTTTTTTATTAACAATAATGAGGAGGTGGTAATGAAGCATTCAATGGAGTCTAAAAATTATTATAAAACCTTTTATTTATTGTAGGTATGCCATCTTTACACAATATTTCGAGGAATATGATTCAACGTGAAATTTTGTCCTCCTATTCCCATGCACATGATTCATATTCTATAGAATCTATAAGAGAAGAGTAAATGAAATTCACTAATGTTTAATGAATTTAAGATGGACCAGTAGCATTATAATGATTATAGGATTTATTTAAATTTATATATCCACTAAAAGGGCATTTATCATTAGGAATGGTTGTACCCTTGATAGGTCTCTTTGGCTTCCGAACAATATGGGGACTCATCATTCCCTTCATGGATTATCCTATAGCTTCAAACTGAAGTGTTATTTGAAGTGGATATCAGAAAAGCATCATTGTAGGAACTCTCATTTAGGAAGTTCGATCATGAGATGAGATTATATGGGAGAAATCACTATGTGAATCCCATATTAAATGGGATATTACTAACATTCATTGGTGGAGGTTGAAATAGAAATTAATCTTGTAATTCATGATGGGGTAATTATCATTCTATTATGGAATTTTTTTGGGTAAGAATTTATGGATTAAAAGGAATTGGATGTTCTTAACATTTCTCACATCCCTGTAAGATAAGGATTATCTTTCATTTTCACAGAAAAATTTATCATTTCATACCTTTTAATCTTACAGATATTTGTTTGAATTTTATTTGGGTACATTGTATGTTATACATGTATGAAAGTTGTTTCTGAATACATCACTGTAACTCAATGAATGGTCTTCAATTAATCGAAATCATGATCAACCCTTTTAGATGATTGATTCAAGAGACTCTTGAGGAATTGATCTCATTATGTCTGATTCTTCATCGATATATTCATAGATTATGGGAATTGAGAATTCCATTTTTTATGGGTAGAGATCTGTTATGATAGCTGACTTGGAGTAATGAAATAACATTATGTAACTAATGGTGGGATATACTGATGAAGGAGAATGTTTACAATTAATGATCGGTGTTCTCCTAATCCCATATTATAGACACTAGATAGTGCATGGGTGATCAGTTAATTTCGTTGGCACAAAGTATAAATACTTGAAAACTGAAGACACTCCCTCTTTTTTCCTATTTTTGGTCATTATTCAACTAAATGGATGGTGAAGTCATTTTTTCAGTGATGTTATTTTATTAAATTTAAATTTCTTGAATATCCATTTTAATATTGGAATTACATTTTTATATGTTAAAGAGTCGTCCATAAATTGATGTGAATGCCCTGCACAAATTATTCCTAAAATGTCCCTGGAATGCAATAGTGAGGATATGATATTGTCCAAACCATTACTGGTATATTGTATTTGGAGAATTTATTTGACATATAATATTTATTCTCTTCATCCAATATGTTATTTTACACCACATAATATGACCAAAGTGGGCATATCCTGACTACATTGTGATATAATATGAGATTGGTAGGAATCTCCTCAGTTGTGCTAGAAGGTAGATTTTCCTAGGGTGGTTTAGAGAATAAAAATTTACTTGGAATGTATTGTGATTGAGAAATATAAGATTTAAATAATAAGGAATTTTGAATGAATGAACTTATATTATTTTACCTCAGGATATGAGATCTTCATCATAATTGATTCAGAAAGGGGATGATGTTTTTTTTCGAAATGAAACATTACTATGTAGAGAACCATCATAGTGAACACCATTCAGGGATAAATACCATTATGTTTTAATGTATAGCACGAGGAGGATTTCCTTGGTTTATATCCGAAAGAAGATCTTTAGGGTTGGCTAAAGAAAATGGATGACCTTCAATATGGTTAGTCTTCGAACTATAAGGAGGGTTCCCAAAAAACTGATTATGAAATTGGTTCTCATGATCTATCTTTTCATGACAATTGAAGATCCATTCTTAATAATATTTCATTGGTGGATCTTCTGAGTAATGAGAATAAAAACCAAAATTAGGACATTTATCACTACAACTAATGCATCTATGACTTGGGTATTGTGCCACTATATATAAATGTTTGTGGGAATCAAAAACACCATCCTTTAGTTGTGTTGGATTTTTTTCCATACTCTAGAATTTAAAATTACCTTGGTGGGACTTATTTTTAGGTTATATGATTTTGGTTTCCGGAGTCACATGATGGAAAAATAAAATTTATTAATGAGTTCCATCATAAGATACTACTGAGTCAGTTATGGAATATTACAACATGAATATAAGGGTTTTATTGGGATAAATTCCTTCCCTAAAGTGGAAAGAAGAATATACAGATGATCACTAACCATTGGGATATTTCCTAGATTTTGATGACCATTTATTATGAGAGATTTTGGAGAACCATCCTAGATGGAAGGAGAGATATGTGAATTATCCTGAATAACCATCACATTATGATGATGAGTAACTCTAATTGTGGGGGAGGGGTTGTTCTCCCGTCTTGTCACAACATCTTCAATTATCATTATATCTTGATGTCTTTATAGGAATGAGATAAGGATTGTTTCCTACAATTTGATTTCATGCATGATCTGAGGGTTGACATACTTAATTGAATTGGACTATATTCCCATATTCTAGTTAGATTAGGGATATATGCATCATATTTTCCTCCATTTACTATGAGAATATACATATAGTTTTCTTGTGTTGGGGAGAAAAAATGGCCCCCTATTTGTCAATGGGGCATTCTAACAAAATTCAATAGGGTAAAGCCAATTATATAGGAATATATAGTTGAATTGGGAAGGTATATGTGTTTTTTCAAAGATTATCTTTGTTAGATTTTAGTGTCTCTCAACATACGAAGTAGGGGAAAAGTCTCAATCCAGATTTTTGGTTATCTACAATCATTGGGGGGAAATCTTGGGTTCTCCGAACATGGTATCCTCATCCATGGCCCATGGGATGGTATGATCTTGAGGTTTATGGTTAGATTCCACATACCATAGGTGGTGGCTATAGCCAGTAGTGTCCCTTCCTGGAGACACTTTTAATCATGAGGTGCATCCAATTACGAACTACCAATTTATTGTGTTAGATATAAATAAAATTAAGATACTAGAGGAGGGGGGGGGATAGAATGTGACCATTTAAAATAATTGATGCATTCAATGAATCCCTATTTATATGAAGCAAGTAATTAGTTTTATATATTAATGATGAGTATGTAGCTGAAATAAATAAAGGAAACAAAATAAAACTCTCCCAGTGAGTTTTGAGATTTCACTAGTATGTCCTTTTTCTAGGGATGTCCACAACAGAGTAAAATATATTCATAAAATTATAAATATGGGTATTAGAAGTCATTTTTAATCTTTTATAAAGGAATAAATGATCCATATCTTTTTATGAGAATCTAATACTCATTTACACCCATGGATATGACTAAGCAGCTGAAAGTCCAATAAATCAATAGAGATTTATTAGTTTGATGTGAAATGGTTTTATCCTATTTATATTATGTTAATAATAGATTTATTTGATCTTCAAAAAAATAAAACAACAGAAAAAATATTTTAAATATTTCTTAATATTTTTTCAAATAGGAATAGATAAAACACTAGATTTATGTATAGACATGTATTCCATTAATGTGTATCTTTGAAAACTTCTTTTCAAAAATCAATAAGAATATATAAAAATAAGATAAAATAGTAACAACAATAATAAAAGTGATTCAACTAGGTAGTTATTGACATTTATGTTTCAAATGTTTATCTATGATGACAACGATATGTTGTTTTTAAATATATTCAAAATATGATCATATTAATATTTATACTATTGGTTTAATAGTTCTGGGTCAACAATCTCTAGAAATACTGAAAATTAATCCATGAATATTTTAATTCAAACTCATTCTATAGATTCATTATATCCCTAAAAAATATTGAATATTTAATACTTTGAGTATGCGACATTGAATCAGTCATAAAACAACATTCACATTATATTTACTTATGATGATACTTTAGTATTAATCATAGGTAATATCTTTACATAAAACCTTATTATTGAATAATAAAATGTAGGGTTTTTAAATGTGATGAAAAATAGAAGTTGTTTTTTTCATGTATGGTTGTTCACCAATGTGGGTTAATGATCCATATGTATATTCCTTCAAATGTACAATTTCATTCGAATGAAGGGTTATTGATCCATATTTTTCCAACATCACAGGGTAAATGATCCATAGGGTTTTTCCAAACATAGGGCTTCAAATGATACATTACACATATAAATGTAGAATATTAAAATTGTTTCTAAAATGAGTTTGAAACACCTTCTGTATACTTATTCAAATGTTATTATATATATCAATATCATGTGTATTCTTCTAGAATAAATATTCTAATGGATATTATCATTATAAAACATACTAAATAAATCTAATTAATATCATAAATGTGGGTGTTTTTGATCATTAAAATAAGATAATGAAATCCTTGAGTCAATATATTATCATCAATCATCCCCTTTTTGATGACCCGAAAACCCATTACAAAAGTCATAAAACAAATAATGAATTTATAAATTTTTTGGAAGAATAAATTTACACTAAAATATATAAAATATAATCACATTTCTCCGTTTTCATATTTCAAATAAATTTATCTTATTCCAAATTCATAAACATATAAAATTCCCCAACTTATCAATAATATACCATATAATTATAACCATAAACACTTCTCCCCCTTTTTGTGACACAAAAAATATGAAAATAAAATATAGAAATATAAACTACCCATAAATTCACGATTCCATCAAAAAGATATAATGATGTAATCAAGGATCATAAAAACTATTTTTCAACAAATAAAATTTGGATTCTAATAGTATATGTTATTATTAAAATAAGTCCTACTTTGAGATAACAAATTTGGGAATGATATTCAATGATTTAAAATGATATCATTAAAGAGAGAAACAATTTTTGTAGATTTATGCTGCTATCATATTGAAATATAAATTATTTATTACTCATAGTAATAGACTAATTTATCATATGTAAAAATATCATTACATATTGAAAACTTTTTTACACAAGATAACTAATATAATTATTAAATGATATTATGAAACAATTTATAACACTTACTTACAATATATAATATTTAAAAAAAATAGAAAATATAAATAGAAAACTAAAACAGTGAAGAATAGTTTGATTGTTAATAATTACTAGATAAATAATTTTAACATTCCAAAATTTGAACTTTATCAGTTGAACCGGCAAAATCCTTTAATAATTACTGTATTTTACTTTAAATGTTTTTTGTTCATTAATAATGAAAAAAGGAAAAAATCTATCTAACATTGAATTTTTTTATTTTATTGATGTCTATTTCCATAACATATTACTTTATGAATAACTACATAATAATTGAAATTTCTATTTTGAAATATCCAAAATCCTCAATTGAAATGAAATGTTCATTCACAATATGATTCTTATTTTTTAGTTCTTCATACAAATTTTCAGATGCATCTAGATTAGTAGTGGATTCAGTTTTCCTTTATCAGTTTAATAACCATAAATAGATCCTCTTCATAGGAAATTCATTTTTGGAACATTTCTTATTAAAAAACATCCTTATGTTCATAATCATGAAATTATTTATCATTTTTAGAATGGTTTTACAAATAAATCTGTAACAAAAAAATGAATGTTTTCTTTATATATTTGAAGAAGGATAACCTTTAAATTTACATCTAGAATGCATTTACTTTGAAAATTATGTTCAAGATTTATTAATGTTTGTTTAGACTAATTTCTGATGTCTTTGAACAAGATATTTCAAAAAAATATAAATAAATAATTTAATTTATTTATGATGAATATGAAGGACAAAAAATATGTTTTTTTTTCTGAAAATATACTGAAGAGGATTCAAATTCTTGAGCCAAAAATATAGATTACTCATTAGTTATGTAAAATTATGAAAATTAATTTTTAAGAGTGATTTTATGATTGAAAATGGTACATAAAGAAATCAACTTTTAAGGGTACAAAATTATGATTACAATATACAATAATCCTTTCTATGATTTATAATGTAATGTATTATCTAGATATTATACCAATGTTTATATATATTTGATGTTTTAGAAAATAAATTATGTAATAAAAGAATACTTGATTGAAAGAAAAATGAAGGACTTAATCATAAAATATCCCACTCACCAAAAATAAAATAGTTAATCCATTAGAAACATATATAAAAATAATAATGAAATACTTCACGGATTTGAGATTCTAGTTATATGGATTTTTTATAATGAACTACTTCAGAGTTGATCACTCCATTGGTAGAGATTTTTATATATCACTCACTTAAACATTTAGATAATGTAATAATGTAGTTTAGTAGTGTATTCATGTAAAATGATCAAATAATTGATTCTTTTTGTACCCAAAGTGTTTTTGGTCATGTAGTGTTATCAAATAATTTTTTTGGATTACTAGATATGTTAATTTTGCGTATAAATTATAATATTAAAACTAAATAAATAATACATAAAATAAACATTATTAACACTCTAAAATTGAGGTTTTTAAATCAAAATCTATTTTATTAACGTCCATTAACACCATAGTAAAACCATTTAATAGTATAGATGATTTCTTTATTTAATCCTGGTAAAAAATATTTCCTATATAATTTTGGTCAATAAACATTACTACCAATTATATGTTTTCCATTGTGAATTTTATTTTTACAATGAATTTTATATAAATAATGTTCTCCTTGAAAATCATACTCTAATATTGTTTTAAATTTTTTACTTAACTTAACAAATAATTAATTGTAAATTCTTGTATATCACATGAATCTTTGGAATTATTAGATATTACATTTTAAAATTGTTATAAAAAATACTCTTTAATTATAAAAGTAGTATTATATGTCTTATTAAAAGTTTTATAGTATATTTTTAAGGATTAATTATTATATTGATACATGAAACAATATAAATTATGTTTATCAAGAGAAATATATTCTAATTTAAAATTATGAGAGAGTGGTGATTTTAACTCATTTTTATGAGCAATAATACATTTTTTTCATGTCTTATATATATTCTTATTATTTGAGTCTTTAATAGAATTTTCTTTTCAATAAGATGTTGGATAATTTATTATATTCAAATTATTATTATCATTAATTTAATTATATTATCTCTTATGATATTTGATCATATGATATTTCTATTTTGTATATCCTTTTTTATAAAATTCATATCATCTCTCTTTTTTATCTTTTTTATTTTTTATTTTTTACATCAGACAAAATATTTTAGAAATATTTAATATATATTTGCTTGAGTATATAAATATTGAATGAAAATAATCATAAATAGTATTTCTAAGATAAGTTCCATTATTTTTAATAGAAATTTGATTTTTATCTTCATATTACATATGAAATTAATACACCATAAATATACCAACATGTTCATTAATTACTAATGGATTAAGATATGTGGAATGCCTTACTGAAGAAGATATACCATTCCATTTTTTAGTTAAAATATTTTGTACCTTTAATGATTTATCTGATTGTGAAATTGGATCTCAAATGGATGAAACATTATTGGAAATCTCATTCAGTCTTCCATTCCTTTTAGTGATAATTTCACCATCATGAATTATAAAAATACCAAACATATGATTTTTATTAGTATATCTTAATTGCTTGAAATTGTTAGTTCCTTCATTGTAAATAAAAATAGTTCAAAGATTTCATATAAAGTATAAAATTGAGATACAGTGTTAAAAGAATCAGTTCCTAATCCACAAAAAATAAAATTCACTAATTTTTATTTGAGATAATATTTTTTTTCATGATCACTATCATATTTTTCAAATATTCCAAAAGAATTTAAAAATTCCTTAAAAACATTAAATAATATAATATTCCTTGATTTTTTAATATATAATCTTATGTCCTTTCCAACAACTAAAATTTTCACAATTAATTTAATGAGCACAAATCATTACCATACCTTTTCTGAGATTAGTCATTCTGATATTTTACTTCATATGAATCAATAAATAAATCTTGTTAGAGCTAAAATAAATAATCAAGCTTATTCATGAGCTAAAAAATATTATATTACATACTTTTACATTTCCTGATTATTTGATACCATTGTTGATATAACTATATATCAATCTCCTCTTATATCCCATTTTACAATAGGATATTCATGGATTTAGAATAGAAAAATATACTACTAGTAATCATATTTTTATACAACTAGTTGATATCGATTAGGCAAATATTTCTAGAAACATAAATATATTTAGTATAATCCAATCTATTCTTGCACTTATTGTGTTGGAAATGAATATGATGAAGATACAAGAGGGGGTGTGAATTGCTATCCTTTAAAAACAATTTTAAAGTCAAATAATCCCTTTTCACATGTAATGACTCATTCATTCTCTCTCTCTTATAGTCTATTATGATGAAAAAATTAATAATTAAAATAACATATTGATGTTTAAATATTCATGTATAAAAGATCCCTTATTTCACTCCACCAAAATTCTTTCAGTGAGTTTGGAGATTTCACTAGTAGTTCCTTCTACCAGGGACTTCCACAACAGATTAGAGGATGATGAAACTATTACATATAATGAATTTAGAGGTACTTATTCTTATTTTACATGTTTTAAAATTATCGAAAACCAATTAAAAGAAGTTGATAACCCGTTACCTCCATGAATGAGTCTGAGTATGAAAAACACCAATAAATCAATAGATATTTATTTACCGAGATCGAATTTTTTTCTCATAGTTTTAGCATGAAACTAATAGATATATTTTATCTTAAATAATTTATAATGGAAAAAAATAATATTCATTATTTCAAAGGATTTAATCAAATAGTGATATGGATAACACCAGACAGATGTATAGCTTTTATGTAGACAAAGCATAACTCTGATAAATTCTATTTCAAACGTGAAGAAGTATATATAAAAAACAATATATAGAATTCTGGAGAAAAATGAAAGTGATTCAATTAGATATATGTAAACATTTATTTTTCCAGAGCGTATCTCTGAAAGATACAATATGTTCTCATTATATATATGTAAAAGAAAATCATGTCAATATTTTTGTTTATAGTGAAAGGTTCCAGGTCCAAAAATATCCAGAAACACCACATTTTAAATCACTATTTTTTTTCCAAAATCATTGAAGATATTAAAAACATTATAGAAAAATATGGATTATTTAAACCGTTGAGTAAGACCCATTGAACAAGTAGTTTAATAGTTATGAAACTAAATTTATTTCAATTGATACTACTTGAGAAATGACAAATAATTATATAATTGAAACTCTATTGTTGTATAGTAAAAAATAGGGTTCCTTCACAAGATGAAAAAAATCCAAAAGAAGGATTGTCAAAGTACAATTATTCATAAATTTATTGTTAATGAACTATATCATTATTCATTTAAATATGTAGTTTCTTCCAAACATATGGTTGTTGATCTATAATTTTCTCACATTGTAGGTTAAATTATTCATTTTTATTCTTCCAAACATAGAGTTTTGAAACAATATTTCACTCTTACAAATGATGGGTATAATCAATGTTTATAGAATAATTTTACCAAATATAAAAAATACATAGACAAATATAAATTCATAGATAAAAAATGTGTTTATTATTCCAAAATATTTTTTATAAAAAATATTACATTCCTAAAAATAACTTATGAAAACTTATGAGAAACATAAATTTGGGATTTTTTAGCATCAATGCCAAAATGAAATTAACCTAATTGTTTAATTAACACTTCCTCAATATAGTTTACATCCCATAGACAAAGGAGGAACATATTTCTTCATTATGGGGAAATGGATCTCAAATGGTTCTATATATTAACTGGTGTTTTCTACTTCATATCAAATAATCATCATTAAGAGGAATGTTAGTTAGGCATTGTATACTAGAGATTTTTTCATTCATCATATAGGGTTAGGATAGTAACATTGATATGGTACTACTGAATTTTTGTGGTATCCTCTAACTGGATTAGGATATATCTCAGAATAAAGTTTATGCATATATTTTTAATTAATGGTATGAAATTATCTTGGATTTTCTAGATCTATGTTAAAAGTCCCTAAAAAATATAATCAATATTGATAAGAAAACCGTTCAATGTTTCTTCTAAAATATAAAAACACATACAAAGTGATTTCTAAAATGGATTCATGTTTTGGTCACATTCATTTTATATGATTTTAATGAATTTTGTTGAAATGTGTGAAATATAATTACATAATTAATAAAGGGTTGAAAATTGTTTCACTAATTATTTGGAACCTTTTTTGGGTGAATTACAAAGAGTTTAATCAAGGAACTAAAAATGTCAAATAATTCCAATATATGAGATTATTCATAGAAATGATTTCTATATTATAGTGATCAGTTAGTATTTTACAATGAATCTTAATAAATCGCATTAGTCGATATGATGAGAGGTCTAACTCCTCACACTATTTGTGTGGGGGGGGGGGGGGGGGTTATTGCCTACTCCCGGACTCTCTTATAAATTTTAGACATGTTCATGTACCCTACAAAATCCTTGTTACCCTTATGTTAAAAATCAATCAATGAAATGAATTGAAAACCATCTATATTTATAATAGGTTCTCAATCAATGAAATTATATAATTATATATATATATATAACATGTTATCCATTTTTTATATTATTTTCTTAAAAAATTTTAAGCTACACAGCATGGAACTATAAATTTTATCATCATCCAAGGAGATATGTATTTTTTAGGGCTTGTGATATAACCCATTAGAAGGACTTCCAACATATTTTGTTAAAAGGAATAAAAAACCATGTTGATTTGTGTCACATAATGTGACCTACCACAACATTAATTGTTATGTTAAAAGGGCCATACCATGCAGTTTAATTCCATATGATAAGTTCTTCTATGAAAATGGTTCCTAAAAAAATCTCTTGTGGTACTTACACACGAGAGAACAATTATGGTTAACCTCATAAAGAATATTGAATAATGAGATTCAGTTGATCATACATGTAAAATGGCCCTGTGAAGATACCTATGATTGGTAATATTGAAACATGAGATTGAGATGGTGAATTCTTGAAGTAATTTGGCCATCCATTATGAGTATTTGGATTTACTAAGAATTTTGACAAATAAGAATGATAGTGGATTAATGGTTTTGGGTTTAAACCATTAGTTTTCATCCTCTGTATCCCATTTGGATGTGACGAAAAGTATAGGTAGTTCTGAAGGCAAGGGATTACACTTACATGGGAGGCCCATGGTTAATTTATTGGGATTACGGTCCTTTGAAGGGTTATCTCATTGAAAATATATCCCGTTGAAAGGATGGTAACATGTTTGGGGCATAAAACATATAGGATTACTATTTTTAGTTTTACAGTATTAGTGACACGATCACAACTAATCTCTAAAACCACGTGACTCATGAACAATTTGAGAAAAAAGAGGCATTCATATATTGTCATATCACATGGTCATGTCTTGAATGAGAAACCAAAATTGGAATCCCATTGGGAATTGTATTCATTGTTTTCTAGTGGATGAGGATGGAAATATGGAAACATGAGAACTGCGAAATCCTATAAAATTATTAGGGATTACTCTAGGGGTTTTTCTAATGTATATATTTTCTCTTTATATACCCATAGAGGAAGGGAATAGTATGTTGAGGTAGATAGAAGGTTTAATAATATTACCCACTCTCATTTTCTTAATAGTTATTATGCTCTAAGAGGGGAATTATGTTTAATTTAAATAAAAAAAATATTTCATATATATGAAATGATTCAATTCATATTTTCGGTAGTATGCAAGGAGTGAGTTTCGCTTCCTTAACTGATGCCACCATCTATATGGATGGGATCCTTGTTACCATAGTAATCCATTATTGAGAACAATATGAAGACCCTATATACTTCGGAGGTTAAATGTGGTACTTCATTAACCCAGAGAATCCATGATTTCGGGAGGAAACTTCTAATGTGTCTCATACCCAAGCGGTATTTATATGGGGGCCACATGGGTGGTATCAGTGATGTATTTTTTTGTGTTGGATCAATGGGAACCATTTTGAAGGTTAATAAGAGGATAAGATGAATCTGAATGATAAAAATGGAGGTAAGTGAGAGAAAAATTATATATATCCCAATCCACATACTATTCTAATATAGTATAGGTTATTTCAAATGTGTTCTTCATCCAAGAATTATTATTCAAGATTAGTTTTCTCCACAAAATGATTTCCTATTTATAGATGACATTTATTATAACCATTATTACGAATGGTGTCCCCTTTGGGGGGAAACACTCTTCACCAAATATTCCTACGTATAGGTTTCCTCTGAATTTATGGCATGTGGTAACTGTATTACATATCGAGTTATAGGTTTGTTTCTCAATATTCTCATATCTCATATTTTCCAGTGCATCCTTCCATTTTATGTGTTTCTTATTTATATATCCCCATCCCTTTATTGTAGATTATATATTTGTTTTTATAGGTCTCATTGGAATAACTACCAATGTGAAATGGATGGTCACATAACATACCTGAATCTCTATGGTGGTCAATAAATTATACCTCAACATGTAATCACAATCCATTTGCGTGGGTTAGTGATATTTTATACCATTCCCCACAAATGATGTTTTGTTTCAGGGTGTATGAAATTACCATGTTATCTTATAAATTATTTATGTTTTTTAGGGGTCAAGAAATTTCGGCTTCATCCCATAAAACTATTTTAATTATTGGGGTGGGTCAAAACATTTCCACCTTGTACCAAAACTTTTTTTACAGGGGTAATTAAAAAATCTTCTTACAAAGAAATTCTATTATTAAGTGGTGATAAACTACCACCACACACTAATAAAATATTATTTAAGGGAATTCAAGATATTACATCCTTTTCCCACAACAAAATCACAATGTTAGGGATTCCATGTGAAGGGAAAGTAATACCTTGCGTGTGATCATTGAGGGAAAGAGAAACCTTTTTATCAGTTTGACATAATTTTTCAAATATCCCTTTACTTATTATTCAATATATTTTTTTAGTCACTCTATAACGACATTTTTAGTTCATAGATATTATTTGAAAATATTTGGGGCCCATCATCCCCCCAAATGATATAATTTGAACCCCCAAACCAAAAAATATTCTCATTAAATGTAGAATCATGATATGGTTCTATTAGTGTAATCCATTTTAAAGAACACTTTTATAATGAAAATTAATCTTATAAACATTAGTTCTCCATTAGTATGTAAGGAAGAGGCCATAAGGTTTTGTAAGGTTATTAAATATATCAATTTTTACTCATCATTTTAACTAGAGAAATATATTCATCCAAAACATTGAAGTGCATATTTTAGCACTAGAACTCGAGTTCCTAGGGGATGTTGTATTATGATTCACAAGTTATACATTTTCCTAATATATTGAGTTTATTTCTATGATAATTTGAGTATGTAAATAATTATAATGAGCTATTTCCAGATCTTTTGAAGAAGATATATGGTGATTCATTGAAGGATAATTATATTGAAAGGGGTATTCATCCTGATGTTCCATTAAGAGTGTTGAAATTTAGTTTAACCATATATATGGATTTGGTGAGGGAAATAGTTGTAGTTGAGGTAGTATTATAATAATTTCTTTAGGAAATTTGTACTTCATATACTCTTAAAATTAGATAATAGAATTCTTTTAAAGGAAAGAGGATGTGATCTAAGTCAGATCTAGCATGTGGTGGTATAAAAAGGCCTTATAGTTGTCCATGTCATCTTCTTCTATGGGTAGGACACCAATGATCTATTTTAAGGGATATAATATTCATAATATTCCCCCATTTCAAAAGGATTCAATGTACTATGATGGTTATGGATATTTGGGTCATATTTATAGGGTTTTCAAAGGATCCATGGGTAATTGTAGAGACTGTAGATCTACCACTTTAGAGGATACCATGGTCTATCATATTAAATATGATATTAATTATGTGGTGATTTGAGAATCATTATTCTTCATTCATTCTATCCATCTTATATATTTGGTTATTTATTTGATGATATAATAATTATAATTTTTTATTATGATTTTAAGGAGGCACTTATCCTCATTGGGAATAGAGACCTTTTTTGTAAATTTTGAATCTTTGAAGGTCTTATTTGTTGTATGATAATGTTTTTGGTGATTTTAATATTACTTATGAATTGGGTTATTGGTGGGATTATTTTAACATATATGATATGTTTGTTAATGGATTTATAATATGGTGAGGGTTAAAAAAAGTTGGATTAACCTCAATTCTATTTATGATTTAATATAGAGATATTTGTGAAAACCTATTTTGATGATGAAGTGTTTGGTGGTTAGTTCTGGCCTTAGAGGTCCCATTTCTGGAGAATTGAGTCTGTTTAATAAATATAATATATTTATATTTTGATATTATATCTTCCCTTGGTGGTGTTCCTTAGTTTCAAATATGATGTCATTTGTGAGGTAGTTTAACATCATTATTTATGAATATCAAGTGAATCTACTGAATCATTATTGTTGTAGAAATCACCATAGTGGGTAGAATTCTTACACTCTAAAAATTGATTTTTTAATCATTTGTCTATTTACCTTTACTCTTTTTGTTGTGTTTCAGGTTCAAATATTTTGTTTTTGATAATTATTCATTCTATGACACAAATAGTTTAATTGTTTAGGGAAAATTGGAAGATAATCATTATGTTTGGGGTTATCCCAATGATATTTTGATAATGGATAGTCTTTCATAATAGGTTTCTCATAATGTTTTCAGAGAAACAAAAATACTAGTGGAAATTGTTTGATAAAATTATTACATAATGATTCTAGTGTGTGACATGTGCATGATATGTAGAGACATTACACGAATTTTGAGAGTCACTTTTAATTCAAAGGAGATTGATTTTTTTATATTATTGCTTTGATTTACAAACTATGTTATTAAAAAGTGTAAGAGTTTCCCTTAAGGGGGTCTATGGTTGGCACATGGTTTAGAAACTTTTGCATCTAAAATGTGTAACCTTGCAATGTTTTAATTGCTTTTCTAAAATAAAAAAACATCCCTATTATATTACGAAAATATTTGGAGATTTTTCTCCAAAAATTTACATTATACATAATCGTGGGAGATTAAATAAGTATTCATCATTGCATTTTTTCAATCTCCCTTCTATATTTATTACTGATTCCTGAATGTCGATGTCTTCTCCCTTATTTTCATTACATTCCCACATTTTTTCTCCTGTATTCATATAATTATTTTTTTTGTGTTTCCATTTGGATGAACCATATTTTTAGAGTATGGAATTATATATTTTTATTCATATTGTTTATAGTGTATATGTTTTCTTCGCAGTTTTGTTCACCATGTAATATATGTTCAAGACTATTCACCTTCAATTTGAGGCAGACATCTCAAATTATAAAACATTAAATTCATGAAACAAGATGAATACTGAATGAATTAATTCAATGAGTTTTATAAAATCTTCAACTGAAAGATAAATTTTCCATTGATTCTAATTATACGGGAAATTTTATTCCTTGTTATAAATGATAGAAATCTATTTCAATCAACAACACACGCTAGTATTTTGACAAAATTCATAAATGATTTCCATAAATGTTTCCTTGATTTTTAATGGGGTGTGTTTATTGATAAAAAGGGTTTCTTTATAATATTAGAATGTATAAATTATTTCAAATGAGATATGATGGCCTTTAATAGTTTGTTTTATAACAATATATTTTTATAGAATGTTTAGAAGGCCTCTTTGGCTCTTTTAAAGATGTTTTCTAGTAAATTCACACCAATGGAAAGTAGCCCTATAATTGTTTTATAAATATTAAATTTTTCCATGGTATTGTACATATTTTTAATATTTCAATACATGATGAATAAGGGACTGTGTCCATGTAGGGTACTCAGGGCTTAGGAATGGTTTATGTTTCAAGATTTATCTAACAGGATAAATATAAATGAATTTATATTTTCAATATTTTATGTTATTACATATTAGATAATCCCCATATTATACATCATGGAAAATTAATGGTATATAGTGGATTTTATGAGAGGAAATTGTGTACTATTTTAGGATTAATCTAGAGATAGTGGCCCTAAATTTGGCCATTATTTTGTTTTAGAATTTTTAACTTAGTGAGGGAATGTATGGAACTATAGAGTGGTATGAAGATTGGACTAAATTATATGTAACAATTTGGATTGATCCTGTTTTGGTACATTGTATGTTTTCCCATAATTTACTAGATATTGTAATGATCTTTGTTACTAGATTAAATTATATTGGTTACTTTTATAGAAGACCAAATATTCTTTCTCATTGGACATGACTTATTTAATATCCTATTATTATTATTATTTTTTATTATTTCTATTTTACACTATTTGTAAATGAAATATTTGATTTATTTTTTATGAAAAATTTCATGAAACTCTCTCACTAACTTTTATATTTCAGTACATTTTAAAATAATTTTGTTTTTGAGAATTCCACATTTTATGTTAATGTTTATAATGATAACATCTTTTAGAATGATAAAACTAATGTTTTAAGGACTTTTACTTAAATGTAATAAGGGAAAATGATATTATTGATTCTAAAACTAATATAAAAACATATGATTTTAAATTATATATTAAACTTCAATGAATTGTATATTTTATTTAAATGTTACACATTGAGTGTTTTTTGGCATACCTACTAGGATTTCATGATCACCCCAATATATGTATTATAGTTTAATAGGTGAAAATTTTTATTTCTCATTAAGCACTATGGTAAAGAGGATGGATGGTGACTTTTGGAGTAACATGGAGATAAATTTATATATTAGTTTATTTTTATACTATTGTGGTATTGAACACATTATATATTCTCATGAAATATTCATTTTTTAGTAGTATACATTAATCTAAATTGATTGGATAATTTTTTATCTTGTTTTGTTTTATTTATTGTGATTTTCAGAACTAATTCTACTAATGGATTTTGTACCTACCCTACATGAATTGTTCATGTTGTATTTCCAAGGAAAATACCAATGTTTAACAATATTAATTGAGTAAAATAATTTCAAAGAGTCTTTATTTTATTCCCTAGAACTAGTTACTAGGATGGGGTGATTGGGAAGGTGAATTAGGTATATTGTATGTCATCTCAAGTTCTCTGTTTAGTGTTTTACTATAATAGTTCATGACACCCATGGAATAATTTTTTCCCTCCTTATGATTTTTCTCAATAATGAAATATCGTGAAACCCACACATTGGTAACAAATGGATATGTTCACCACTATGAAGAGAAAAAGATAAGTCAATGAGGTATATAGTTAATGCATTTTTTATCCAAAATTGAGTAATTCAAGGATAAGTATTTTTTAAGAAGCAACATCGTACACTCTCTATGGTCTTGAAAAATTATCCAGATACTTTTGCATTAGATGGTTTCCTATACTTTCAACTTATTTTGGGAAATAACTTTATTGTTTCAAAAATGACCATCATGGATCCAGCTAAGGATATGATAACTCTTCAATTTTTAGTGGTTGAGCTTGATCTATGTTATGAAAACCTCACTATTCATTCTATTATTTTATGGATTCCTAGTATCCTGCTATCCTAATTCCTGGATAGATGAGGCAATCACTATAGGGATGTTCACCATCAATAGCTTGTGAGGACGTAACGATGTACATGATTCAGAATACATAGGTGTTAGACTAGTGAATTCAATTGATGGAGTATTTCTGGCCAAATTTTTTTTTTCATTTACGGAATTATCCCCCATAGTTTGGGTGCTACCATAGGGTGATGTTCTATTCTCTATTATATTATCTACGATGTAGTTTATAGCAGGATACATTAGAATATAGAAAAGAATATGTATGGTTCATAGGCCTCAATGATAACATATCAATCAATCATGGAAATTATAATATAGTATCTAATGAAAATCATGGATGACATAACTTCATACCTCCTATAGATATAATATATTATTATTTAATTGGGGGATCACCATAGGGTAGGAAGTTGATCTTTGAGATATAAATCTAGATTTTTACTACTGAATCACCATTTAATGAAAGTATCATGATACTAGATATAACATAGGTAAATGGTATGAATCTATATCTTTTAGTATTCACCTCACCATGGAGACCATATTTAATGAATTATGCCACTATCCACCCCAAACCCAGTTGAAATAGACTTAATTTGTGGAATTGGTACCTTTCTTTATAGACCTGAAGCATGCATTAGTGTCTCTTGGCTTTTAGTGGATCCTCTAAGATAAGATAATCCATTTATGAAATCCTATATTCCATTAAATACATTTTCTTCAAAACAAAATTATATTAATCACAATATAGAAGTATATATACTCTCATATACATTGAAATAGATATAGCTAGACGAGTTTGATGAGGGATTGTGTGGTTGACTTCATAGTCTCACTACCCATAGTGACCTTGATCTGAATCCCACTAGTAAAATCCAATGAATCTAAATTTTCAAAAAGGGAATCCCATTAGACTTTTTTGGTTGATCCATCTCCACAAAAGTGTATCAATACCTTCATCCACATCTAGATGTTGATTTTTTAAGGTAAGTGATCTTTAAGGATTGAATTCTTGGAATCCCTCAGAAAAGCATGAGACAATGATATAATCCCAATAAGATCACCATAAGAATATTTTTGTAAAAGAAATTGACCATACAAAAATCTATGAATCGAAAACCCGTACATCTTATATATGTCTTATATGTTGATATACACATCTCTATGATTCAGATGTAATTTGTTAATCAAGGTATCTATTGTCTTATAAGAACTGGGATTGGGACGCAATATAATTTTAAATACGTTCATATGATCTATATAGATTCAAATATCGTTATCAAACTCACCTATTAATTTATCTTTGACTAAATTAACGGAACCCAATGTGCCCACATCCACTCAATCATATCACTTCTTATGGGGGAAGATTCTAGTCTTCATTCTTTCTATATAACTGGTCAATATATGGGTGATATATGATAGGGAATTATTCATGTGTTTTAAACTTTGACAAGTAATATTTATTATTTAGGGATGATTTGGAGAGATAAATTCTTTATTCTTTATTATCTTCACAATCATTGATTAATCGACTATTTGAAAAAATATTTTATTTTCCAAAGATGGGGAACTTCATGATCCATCAGTGTGGAAGATTTTATTTAACAAAACATATATAAATTACCCAATAGTCTATTATTATAATGAATTATGAAGTTATATAATTGGAATTACAATTGATACACTCACAAGACTTGTGTGAGTGTTGAAAAATGGGTTCTGATTAATCAATATTTTCCTTTGTCAATATCTCGGGTCATCATGGAAATCGAAGAAAAAGTTTACAATACATAGAAGTGTGGAAAGGAAAATCCATTTTATGAAAAATTGAATTTGATAAATTTTATTTGAATAAGTCAGAAGTATAATTGAGTGGGAGAGTACAGGTTATGCATGAAGATAGATGGCCTAAAAATGTTAAAAAAGAAAAATTTTCTCTAAGATTGCTTCACCTGTGTCACATTACCAAGGGAAATTCATTCAAGCTACAATAGTTAACCTATTTATTTATTTCATTCAATCATGTGGAAGGGATACTTGATTCTTGAGTTCACCCACCAGAATCACGCTATTGTTAGAGTTAAGTATGAAGGAATCATATTTACCTTGAATATTATAATTGAATAGAGAAAAAATAGAGTGAAAATCACCCAGATCTTCTCAGGATATAAGGATAAGTAGAAGACAACATGTGACATACTATTTATGTAGTAAAATATATCCCATAAAAATGTTTTAACTCTCACTACACATTGAATCCAATACATTTTGTGCCCAACTACTCACATGTTTGGATAATATTTGATTAATTTAATATAACCTAGTTCCCCAACAAGCAAATTGAATCCCTATACATAAAATGTTCATGATATATTAAAATTTACCTTATAATTAGTTACTCAATGTGATGAATTGATAGTGATAGAAATTATGAAAATTGGGGGGGGGGGTAAATAGTAATTTAAAAAAATTAAACACGAAACAATTATGTTTGTTTAAATAATATATCTTTAGTGAGAAAAGTGTTATTCAATTGAATTATAGAATAAATAAAAAATAAATAACATATAGATTTGTAGTGGTTAGGATCAAAATTATCCTAGTCCCCTCTTACTCCTCTGTAACTATAGTAGTATATTATGACCCACTGATAACATAACACATAAATGTGTGACGACATAGTCACATTAATTGCCTTTTACCAGAACTTAGAGGCCCAACCCAATAATATATCAGATACTTAACATTTTTTATTTAACTGAAATTTGATCTGAAGTCACAACCAATACTTCTTATATGGTTGTGTAATAAATATATAATGATATACATGATTTTGATAGAAATATGAATAAACCTGAGAGTAATAGATTTATAAATAGATGAAGAAAGAAAATATAAATAAAAACAATATATAATTAAACATTGTAAAATGATCAATTAAGGTAAAAGATGGTGAGACATGATGATCATTGATAATTTTCAGTGGAAGAATTTTGAAATTATAAATTATTCAATGATCTAATCCATAATATAAAAGTCTTAGAAGTTTATTTAAAGAATCGAGAGGAGAAATAATTTTTATTGAAGTAGTTTCAAAATGAATATACTGAATGATCTATGATGGAATTGTTCTTATTACATTTGGATTTCATTAAGATCCTTAAAAATTGATATTCTTGGATCATGTCAATTTCCAAAAACTGCAAGACGTTTTTTTGAGAATAAAAATAAAATAATGCGACTCTTATCATTTTTTGTTAAAGATGGGATGAATAATAGGGAACTCATGAACTTTATATCTAATAATTAATTATTAATCAAAAACAATTAAAATAATAATTAAAATAATTGTATAAAAATTATATGTATAAATTAGTTGAAATAAAATAAATATCTTCTATATTAGTAAGTTAGTTAAATGTTGAAAAATGTTCAACATTAGAATTTCAATATGCATGTATATGTGTATAAAAAATACTCTTGAAATTAATTTTTTAAAAATAAAAAAATTATATTTCGATAGAATAAAATATAAATTGTAATAAAACATTTATTTTATCAATAATAATTAAATTAAATGAAAATGGTAGAAAAACTATTTTAGAACAAATGGTAAATTAAAAATTATCTGGGGGTTGATTGATCTTGCAACAATTGGTGTAGATCCATTATTGAAATAAATAATGATAGCTAGATTATGGTACTAGTGAAAAAGAGATCGGTAATACAAATATATTACACATGAAAAAAATAGCGGTAGAATGATTATGCTACTTTTGGTGTCCAATGTAGGATTAATATACCATTTTCAAAAAGATAAAATGCCAATATAAAACCAAAAAACTACTTACTATAAATTTAAAAAAATAACCACAAAAATTAAAGTTTATCCTTTTACAAAAAAACAAGAAAAAAAACTATGGGATATATACTATGAAACAAAAGAAAATTTACTCTAAAAAATAAAATATATGACACTATGCATATATTATCCACAAAAAAAATAAGTTCCATAGAGGAAATGAAAATTCTACTACCACTTCTTATGATTGACGAGATTCTAGAAAGAAATAACATGCTCCCATTGGATGCCCATCAGTGGTAAATGGAATAATATTGGATTTCTAGTTGGTGGTGATCATATAACATTTAATTTACAATGCTGGAAGACCAAAAAACATATTATTATTACAATATGTAATATAGAATGAAAAAATATGGAGGAAAAATGAACTTCTGGTGGAAGAAATGATGTATTGTTGGATGTCAAACTGTATACAAATAGGGAATGATTCAACCATTAGGGTACAATGGTCGGTCACTGTTAAAGATCCACCATTAATGGATGGCAGTTCCAATATAGTTAGAATAACAATTAACTATGATGAAAGGTGATACCATAGAAGGCTTATCTTAATTCGAGAAATGATGCTTCCATTGTGGTCCAACAGTTGACAGTTGTAATGAAGGATCATGATTCCCTCAAATAGTGTATATTGTCAAGGCTATATGAAAAACTCATATCAATAGATATTAAGTGGATGTACTTTAAAGAAGAAGATTAATTTGTGCTATTTTTGATTCTCAAAAATGGCACATGATAGAAGTAGAAGGTTTTATGGTTAAACACATAGACAAATAATAGTTGTGGTGACCTTGAAAATTTTAATGGAATGTTTTTCCATTTACTCTGGAGAAATGGAGATACTTTAGGATATTCTAGGAAGAATATTATGGAGTTTAAAAATGCTTTAGTGCGGGAGTTCCAAAATAATAAGTGGTTTATCTAATGAGATAAAACGAATAAGATTGATCTTATTTGTTGGATGATCTTGAATATGAGTATATTAACATGGATGAAATGTGTAGATAAATAACAATTCCTCATCGATTTGGTGATACTGTGAATAAGTGGTATATCAAATAAACTGTGCGATTACACTTGTGAGTTGTCGGTAGGTTTCAAAACCCACACCATGTTACTCACACATACATCCTTTATACAATGGCCTAACAAGCTTACATGGCCAAAATTATATGAGAACCAGTGGTTCTTATACACATGCTAGATCACATCTGAGACTCTATGTTGGATACCAAAGGCATCATTTTCCATGGGGTTGACCCCATAATTCCCCTTATTATGGTTCAAGGCTATCTAGAGTGTATTAAAATAGATGGATGATTTTTTTGGTTAATAATAACATTTATTTCCGAACATAAAGAAAAAAATAAGAAAAAAAATTATAAGTACCACCATTATTATATTTTCTTAAACATTATATAAAATTAATAAAAATTAATTATTTTCTAGAAAATAGAATTTTTTTAAACAAGGTTGGAACATAATTTATCAAAACAAAGAAACATAGTTAAAAACATCAAACCAATTTCAAATAAAAAATACAAAACACCTCCCTATTTTTGGAAATTAGAAAAGTTAACATTTATTAAAATGGAAATAATAATTGGACCCTTTTTAAAATTATCAAAAAGTAAATTAATACTCAATAATAAAAATAAACTCCATTTTAATTGATAATGATTTAATTTAAATTTACGATGTATTATATTGTCAAAGTAGTTACTTGGATAGTTAATGTAATCAGTTTAATAAATAATAAAAATATATTAATAATGTGAACAATATTATAAAAACATAACATTTACATAAAAAATGCCTAGACTTTTGTATGTTAAATTCCAACACTAAAATATTATAAAAATGTTATGTTGAATGAAAAAATATAACTAATTTCCATGAACATATGAGAAAAATAGGATTCAAAAAATGTGGAAATGATCAATTTCGTTATTATTTTTAAAAACAAACTCCCATTAAGTTACGAAAAAAATCTAATAGATTGAAAATTGATCATATAATCCAATTTTAATTTTAAACTTATTTGAGACAATTTTAATGAATGTAGACAGATTTAGAAAATTAGAACAATGATTAAAAATATTCAATGCATTCAAGAAACCAACCTCAATTTATGGACAAAGACTGAATCCACCCTAAAATAATTATATGAATCTTCGAATAAATTGATTATTTATATTAATTTTTATTCCCTAAAATATTTTCTTTGAATTATCATAGAGTAATGTATAAAGAACATATGATATATAGAGGACTATAATTGTCTTCCCAAGATCATATGTGTTCAATCATGAATTGGAAAGAAGGATTAATGTAAAAAAACTGTTATAATAGTCGGTGGTTAACAAAAAATTTCAATAATAAAAAATATAATTATAAAATTAGAAAATAATAAATAGAACATGATTTGTTTCATGAAAACATAAAATATATGTTGAAAATTTATTTCAAATAGACTATTTTTCTAATTTTATTTATTTGAACTTTTAAATACTAAATTAAAACAAACACTGTATAATGTTAGTATAATTAATAGAAAAGAGTAACTCCCCATAAAATTTTCTTATCAAAATATATTTATATCAATAAAATTACAAAAATTTATAGAAAATTTAACACATTGTTAGTATATTTAGAACTAATGATATATCTCTGTAAACTACAACATTATACTGGATAAGAAAAAATATGGAGTAGTTAATACACATACCTACAATCTAGAAATAAAATGATTACCCACAATATATTATCCATATTGTATTCTAAAATATCGGATAAAATAAACGTAGATAATATGCATACTAGATGATAGAAAATAACTACCTTGAAATGTTGACGTCCTTAGGTCCAAATATGATTTTGAGATATAACATTTTAGTAGACATGATTTAATAAATTCATTAAAATGTATATAATATATTTTGGGTTCCCTAACATTTTTTCAACATTTCATTTCATGGTTTGTCTAAATATAATTTCCAAAGTAAAACTATTCTGGTATAACCAGAATATAGATTAAATCTCATTGATAATTCATTGACATAATTCCCTTTCATTCAAAATTTAAATAAATTTATAAAAGAAGTTTTTTTTATTTTTTAACTTCTTATATAATTATAATTGTTCATGTTTGGTGAGAAGATATTATAACAAAAAAACTTTAACATTAATATTTTTTTACAAAGGAACAAAATCATATTGTTCATTTGTGTTTAAAAAAATTATTTACCTTATCATTAATATTTTCATCATTCTTTTTCAAAACCATGTTGTCATTTTGAATAAATTCATAATAATAATAAAATTTTACATTAGATCCAAATGTTGAATTTATCAGTTTCTTATTATCTTGTTTAAGATTCATACATTCATTATAAAAATTATTTAAATATTCTATAATATAAATAAATTTTATTTACTGGTATTTATTATCTAATTTTAAAAATTTATAATGAATTTATATTTTATTTTTCAGTTTTCAAATCATTTAATAATAATTCCTTGATTTTCCACAATCTACTAAATAATGATATTTGAATTTTTACATTAATTTTTTAGTTTTTTATTTTATTTTACTAACTTCTTATTTTTACAAATGAATTTTGAATGTTCATTGACCATTTAAAAATTCCCATTACCCAAATCATCATTCTCTTTAAGTCATTTTTTTACACTATAATTTTTAGAATCAGATTAAAAACTAGAATATGAATCATTAATTTATTCTTTTTTAGATATTTAATTATGATTATAATTTATAGGATTTATTAACTAATTAAAAATCAAATCAATTACCCTGCTCTATATACCCATCATGGAAATTGTTACTTATTTTTGTATCTATTCTAGAGTTACTTCAGGAGACGTATTTGTCTGAGTAGTCCCACCCACTATATATTGCTTCTTTTTATTTACTATTTTTGTGTTTTTACTTCTATAAATTCATGTGTTTGGGGAAATCAAGAATGATGTGACATTTATTCCCTAGATCATAACACATTAGATATACGACATCATTAATCTTACTTTAATTACCTTTCTTGAACGCTTTTTCATTTTTTCCTTCATAATATTCTCTTGTAGCCACTAATTTTCATTAAATTGAAAATATTCTTGAAAATGTGAGAAATCTATTAGTTAGTTTTATAGAAACTATATTTAGAGGAATTAGAGGCATCAATTACATTATACATAAAGATAATAACTTTTAAATGTTTATATTCTTTATTAGAAATATGTTTTTCTCTTACTAATACTGCAATAAAGATCCTATAAGTTCATCTGATGTAAATTTTTTGAAAGAATTACTCTCATATTTGGAAGCCTTATTTTGATGATATCTTTTTGGAATTTTTCTCAATACTCTTTCGCCTTGTGTTGTTTGGTCCAAAATGTACCCAAAATCACTCATACCATTATTAATACTTGTAAGACAATATAGCATCTTTTTTATATGTTTTTTATATCCTATATTAAATTCCTTGTATTATGTGAAGAGCATTCTCAATTTAGTTATCTTGATCTTTTCAATCCCATAATGAGTCACTTGAGGTATCCTCCAAATATAACGGGTTTTCATACAAGATGAGAACCACCTATAGACACTTATAGTTATAGAACAGTACAAAATATATTTATCTTTCAATCTAAAAATATATTCTTCCCTTCCATTTCCTTCAATCTTTTGAATGTTAAATTTGGTAGATCATATTTCTTATCCATGATACTCTAGTAATCCCCACATTACCACTTCAAGTAGTCTTACATGCAATATTTCCAGAAACTCTAGCCACTTGCATCAATAAATGTAATATTTTTTGGAAATTGATCCATCATTAAAATTTAGACCTTCCATATTAAAATAAATATTTTCCTTTTCTTCCTTAGATAATAAATTATATGATTTCAGGTTAGCACAATGTTTGAAATAACCATCAGAAAGACCAACCTATCAGAGAAAATTATATAAAAAATAGTATTTGATATCAATACCATAGAGCTATTGATGTGATATCATAAAAATATTTTGGGATTAGATTAAAAATAATCAAATATTATGATAATCCATTAATAATAGTCTTACACTCTGATACACATTGTTGTGTATTGGATGAAAACAAAAATACACTAACCTATCGTAATACCAATTTTTATATATCATATTCACATAGATATTGAAATTTCTCTTATACTAATTGTTGGATCATTAGCGATGGAAGTTTTTACTAGTGGGGGGTGGGATTATTCATTCCCAATAATTAATGACAAATAAATCAGAGATTCTTTAAAAATGAAATTTAGTGATTGAAGAGTTTGTGAAATGGTTTGTAAAAAAAATTACACAAGGATTTATATTGGTTCATATCACAAATTTCCTGGTACATTCCCCAACCTCCAATAATCCTTGAGTATATTAGTACTCATTAAGAACCTCACTTTTAATGTTGTGAGAACATTTTCACAGACATTCTCATTTAACGGGATCTATAGGCACAACCCAATCATTTATAGGAGACTCAACATAGTCAGTTTACCTAGATATCAATTATTAGTCACCTGCTAGACTTCCCTCTTACTGGTGTAATAACCATACAATGAAAGAGCTTATTTTGATTGGGGGAAACAGAAACTAGACATGAACAGATTTGAAAACAGATGAACAAATAAAATTGAATAAAATTAATGCAAAAAATATCAAATGTTGATATTGATGATGAATCTTGATGATAATTGATAATATTCAGTACTAGAAGGTTGAAAATTGAAATTATTTTGTGATCGTAGAATGAGTGCATAAGTTACAGAAGGTTTTTTAAGAAATTAAGAGAACCAATCATTTTTTAATAATGTAGAATAAAAAAATAATCTATTGAATCATATATAATTGAAATTTTTTATTCATTTGTGATGTTTGTAAGATCATTAAGACATATATATTATAGCAGCATGTCCATGTCCAATAATTACAAGATGCTTGTTATATAATAAAAATAAAATTATTTTTCCATCAACGTATTTATATACCATCTATAAATAACATAGAATAAACACTGTTTATATTATGTCTTGAAATACTAATATAATAAACAGATTTATAAAAAATTGATAAGAATTATATTTATGAAATAATGTAAATAAAATAAAAATATTATAGATTACTAAGATAATAAATTGTTTTAAAAATAATGCATCATTATAATTTCAATCGGCATCGATATGGGTACATGAAATATTTTTGAAAATAATTTTTAATCATCATATTTTTATATTTTAATAGATTAATATTAAAAAATTAAAAAACTATATATTTTAACAATAACAATTAAATGAACTTAATAATTTTTAGAAATTGATTCTATTGTAAATGTGCATTAAAATTATCTAGGGGTAAACTGATCTTCCTACCATTAGTGAAATTCCATCGTTGAAATAGAGTATGATAAGTTGATTATGCTACTAGTGAAATAGGGAGTGGGAACTAAAATTTTATACCATTGAAAATAGAGATTATTACCATGATTATTCAATATTTGAAGGCCAATAATGGATTAATATACCATTTAGAAAATCTATTATAAAACTATAATACCTAAAAATTATATACTGTTAAAATAATAGATCGATTCAAAAAACTATAAAAAATATCCTAGTGCAACAAAAAAGTAGAATTTTGTTTTTATTACCACTGTAAAACATAAGAACAACATACTATTGAAATAAGGACATATCAAAAATAAAATAAATATTCAATAACAAATGAGAAAGGAGGATCCATCAATGAGTATGAAAATGCATGCTTCGAGTGAATATTCACACTGATCTTCTGAATAAAAAAACATAACATGCTACCCTTGGATGATCATCTATGAAAAATGATCTATCACTGGATTTCCAATGGTGGAAGATGATATTCTAATAGATGTTCAATGGTGGGATACCAAAAACACTGATTACGGTCAAGATATGAAATATGGAAGTAGAAGATGATTTTGAAATGAAAAACATTGGAAGAAAAAAGAAATGTAGGTGGAATAAACTATTTATTTTTGGATGTCCCATGGCATAAAAACATTGAGTGGTTATACCATCAAGGTCCAATAGTCATCTGTTTTAAAATATTTAACATTTAGGGAAAAGGGTTACACCTTTTAAAGAACAATGTTTCATAATGAATAATAATTCTACCAATGAAGGCTGACCAACTATCAAAAAAAGGTGTGTTCTTTGGGGTCCAATGGTTAACCATTGTAAAAGATAATTTCAAAGTAATCAAGAAGAGGGTATTTTCAACACAAAATAATAATAATATAGAATCAATGGGAGTCTAAAAATGTAGAAAATGAATTCAATATAATGTTCAATCTTTAATGAATATCCTTGGAAAAAGATAATGGTTTTCAGGTAAAACACTTTGTTAAAGAGAAGCCATTGTGACCTCATAAAAAATTTTGGGAGGTTCATCAAAGAACTCAGGTGAACTGGAGATTATGAAGGATAGCCAAGGAAGAAGACAAAATATTTTCTAAATATGTAAGCACGAGGGTTCAAAATAATAAGTGGTAGAATGAATGGATTGAGTCAATGAGGTCAATATGATCGGAAGACAAATATTTAATCCTAGTATGTTAACTCAAACGAATAGTATAGATAGATAGATTCCCCACATCGTTATGAAGATTGAGCAAAGTAGAAGAATATTATAGACCTTGTAGGATTTTATATCAAATATTTCAATGGGGTTTATCACAAAAACCCATTTAATAACACATACATGAATTATACATGGGCTTATAGACATACCTAGAACAAAATTATTCATAGAAATTTGGCCCCTATACACATGCTTGATCGTATCTAAACCTCTATGTGGGCTACCAATGGAAATCCATCTTATAGGGTTGAACCGATGGTTCTACAAAGTCTTGGTGTGTGCTATCCCGAGTGGGTCAAAAATAGATGTCCAATTATTTTGGAAAATAAAGAAAAATTAACAGAAATAAAGTGAAAATAATAAAATAGGAATCAAAAAATAAATAACATCTGTATAATGTTATGATAAACATATTTAAAACATATGGGAAAAATATTAACTATTTAAAATAAATTTATAGTTTAATAAAAATCAACGATCCTATAATTTTAAAAATTATTCAAACATATGAAAAATTTCAAACAAATTCTATATTCAAAATCATTGTTCCAATTAGATTAAATTTTTAGTGGGGAGGGAATTTGTTGTCTTTCTTTTTTTTATGTAGGTTGGATACCATGGTCAGGTGGATGTAATTAATTATAAAGAGTATCCCAAATTATATTAAAGTCTAAATGATCCCCCATTTAATTTCTCCAAACCTTTTATCATTCCCTAGTACTATGCTCATTTCTACTTATGTATATATGGCTAAGAACCTCCTTGCATGGTTTCTATGACATAGTTCATGTGAAACCCACCATCTATGCAAAACCATTGCATAGCATGCTCCATATATATTTTTATAAAAAGAATATATTGTTCTCATTTTTAAGATAGAATGAAATGAAGAAATTGAGAGTAATTTGAGAGACCAATAACTCCCATTTATCATATGATATATATCTATTCAGATAAGTATAATTTCATCGATAACATATGATACACACTAACCGATGTCTAAATTATCCAAAATATATAGTACTGATATAAAATAACTATTAAATTGGAGAAATTAAGATGAATACCCACATTTAGAAAAAATAATACAACATTTTCAGTTAAATAAAATATATGGAATGATATGTAATCAATTTTTAAAAAAATTATTACATTATCAACAATAATTTCACAAAAAATGGTTTTTAAATTTTTATGGGAAAATAATTCAAATTATATTTCCAAATTTTAAAAATATTATTATAAAAAATAAAATAATTTTTATAAATTAGTATTTAGAAATTACCTTATGTTGTAATTTTTATAATTTTTTGAAAATAAGGATATTTAATTTAATACAGAATAATATTAATTTCTCAGGAAAAATTATTTTATATTATAGAAGTTTGAATGTTACCTTTTGTTTTAAAGAGGGTTTAATGTTTTATTTTCTAAACTATATTATTTATATTAAAATATAAGTCATTGGAATAAATATTATATTGAATTTTGATATATAAACGTTTTATACTTAAGAAAACATTTTGTTTGGAAATCGCATTTCCTCACTATTTCTAGGCTCAATTTTAAAATAAATATGTCCAATTATCTGAGTTTCATTTGGTAAAATGTATTCCACACTAGGAATTACTATTAAATGTTTCCTTATGTTATTTGGCGAAGTAATGTTATATTGATTTTGGAACATTAGTGGCCATTTTTTTTTTTTTTGATTTTTTATTTAGCCAGACATATTTTTGATGATGATTATTATTAACTACTTATTGAATGGTTTATGATGAAAATTGGGCCTTAAAAAGATATAGATTAATTTATTATTTTTCTATATTAGATAAACTATTCAAATAATTATTATTTTTTAAATATCTATAGATAGGAAGAATGCATTTCATTCTTTTATATACATTATGATCCATTACATGCTAATTTAACTGCCTTAGGGTTGAACAAATTAATCATAAATATTCTTTTATTCATGTGAGTGATAATGTTGAAATTTATATAAGAACAAAAAATGGATGAAAGTGTTTGTATGAAATATAAATACATCATATCAGTGTAGTTTTTCATGTTATTTATCATGATTGTAAATGAATCCATCAAATTTACAAGAAATATCTTGAACAAAAATTATTCCTTTACGTATATTTTTGATGAATTAATTTTATTTTAACACATCAAAGATATATTTTTTTAGTAATTAACCATATCATTCTCATGTTCATTATCATATAGTATTATTCCATATACACTATTATTCTCCAAAATTCTTATATTTTAACTTCCAACTAATTCTCTCCTTATATGGGAATCCAATGTTATCTAATTTCATGTAAATAATTTATTTCCCACTTTTCATTTTCAAGGGATGATTTATGATCTCTCTATAAGTTGTGGGTTTTAAATAATGTTATTTTTAAATAGATATTCTTTGATTACCAATATAATATTATGAGGGGGTAATTTTTAAGTGGGGACAATGGAACACTCTTATATTAATGATATACTTCTATTCATATAATTTTAATTTTATTGATAGATTTTGATACGTTAAATCACAAGTCCGAATGAACCATAATATAATATACCATTATAAAATACATGTTAAAATAATTTAATTAATATGAATAACCAATTTTTGAATTAATTTTTAGTAATTTTTTTATACACCTATGAAATAACTTTTTCCTCCCAAATTATTTATTCCTTTTATTGTGAAAATTATACAAAACATTTATCATAATTTTATAAAATTAATTTTAAAAAATGAATTAATTTTCTAAATAATTATGTGAAAATTATCTTATAGTGAAATAAAGATAATTTTATAACAAGAATTTTTTTATGAATAGTGAAACATACTTATTTATATTGAAAACTACCTTTTTTAAAGAACATAAAAAGATCCATTTTGTTTTAATTGTTTTCATATCATCATTAGTTAAATTATTTAATTAATATTAAAATTTTTAAAATTAGAATCAATATTATTATTATTTTTGTTATAAAAACCAATCGTTCATAAGAAACCATTTTCTCTAGAAATGTTCTTCTCAATTCATTTTTTTGGGTTTAAATTTTAATTAAAATATTCCAATTTTTTTGTTGAATTTTTTAAAATGTTTTTATTTTTTGTAATTAGAATGAATAATATTATATAACATTTTAAATAATATTTTTTGTGATTATGAATAGTAACTGAGGGAATAATCAATTACCATTGTTTGTGTTAAAACAAGTTTATCATGGTGGATTAAAAAAATACATGATAGTAAGTTTGCAAAAAAACTATTCTATTTCACATTTTAAAAAATTATTTTGATTTCATCCAATTAAATATTCAAATATCTATCCATTTTAAATCATTTGGCTTTAGTATAAGTTTATTATATTTAAATATTTTATGAAATTCCAAGTGAGTAATCTCCCCCACTTATAAATGGAAACATGTTATTTATATTCATTTCCTCCCATTAACCATATATATATATATACCAAAACAATCCTAATAATATTCTATACTTCCCTATCCATTAATTTGATGCTCTAACCCACTTAAACCCATATTCCAACAGTCATTCAGTATGGATTTAAAAGAGGTATGCCGAAGAAGATTTAATCATCATACTTGACAACTAACAATTTATTTGTTCTTCTAAAAAATTTAAATATATATTATTCATCATGAATATATAAACACATTATATTAAATATACTGAAATATTATTATTCTTTCGTAACCACCAATATCCACCATTTATTCCATCATCTAGATGGGAATGTATCACTTCAGTGTATGTATGGTATACCGCCTCTACGTAGAGATACAATTCATTTTTATCACCATATTTCATGGATGGTAATTATATTGAATTTATTGTTTACATATTATATATATGAAAATTTTTTAATTATTAATTATAATATCCAATCAACCTTATTACCGTTGATTTTATTTTAAAACGATATTTTTGTTCTTGCGTACATGTGGATTACCCTTACCATGAACAGATGCCGTTAGTTTTTCATTTCCTCTTTACGTACGTGTAAATAAAAGTATAATTTGTTAATATATATCTTAAATATTATATAATAACAATTCAATAAATTTTAATTATTATTTAAATTCATTTTATTTTCCCTTTTGCAGAATAAATGAAATTAGAATTCATGAATATGTATGACCTACCGTCATCATGAATGGTGTAATTAATTTCTTAAATCACTGAATTTTATATATGAATATACCTTTATAAATAATTAATATATATTATAATTATTTCATTAATAAAATTATGGATATTACGGACCCACAATCAATTTACAAGGACATGAAAAACTGAAATGACATTCTCATGGAATATTAAATAGTCGACACCAAAAAACATTAAGATTTTAATAAATATTTATTAATATATTTGTATTTAATTTTTATACGGGGATACTATAGGGTATTTTATAATTTTAATTTTTGTATTATATATTAATAATAAATTTAAATTTATTATGTTGGATATTAGAATAATTTTTAAGTATGTGAAAATTTAGGTAAGGGATTATTATCTTAATTTTATTTCTATGATACTCAAATTATATTCTCCAATGAATTACCCTATGTTGTATATATATTAGACGTGAAATTTTTTTTATTTCATTCATGAATATAAATTGTATTTAAAAATCTATATACGGATCTCTCTTTCTTGAGGCTTTGATTCATAGATTACCAAAGTTTTAAGTGTTTATCACATGAAATTATAATCTTTTAGACATAAGTTATGTAATGATCATATATTGTTTTTTGAGTTGTAAGTACTACCCATTGATGGGTTATATAAATATTCTTCTTATGTAAGTGATATTTAATTCTTAATATAATATTGTTTTCTTGTGGCTTATGATTCAGAAGATACCATAATTTTCAAGGATTTAGGTTACAATGTCATTGTTTTTTTGAATAGATTATGATAAAGTTTGTGATGATGACATTTTATAACCTATCTATCAATAATATTATTATTTTTATTCTCATAGTATTATTTTTTGAGAATAAAATTTGTGCTCTCATTTTTAACACTTTATGTAATTAGGTGAGTGAAAAAATGTTTTTTCATTAAAGCTAACCTTGTTACCCTCTTCTGTCAAAAATATTGTTTTTTATATTTCCATGTTTTATAAAAAAATTATATATTTATTTTAATATACTAATATAATTTTTAAAGTAATTTTACATAATATTTAATTATTAAATATATTTTAAATAAATATCCTTTTCATTTTCTAAATGATTTAATTTAGAATTTTTACTGAAAATGTGAATTAATTTTTTTTAAGAAACACAACATGAATTAAATTTACAACCATCGTGAATACTGAATTATTTTAAATTTAATTTATAATTTTATACTTTAATTTTTTTAAAAAAATCCTTCAAATTTATGAAATATTTAAATTTTGAACATGTTATTAAAAAATGAAAATGTTATTTTCCTCAAATAAATTTCATGGATCTTTTAAGGAATTTTTTTATTTAAGCTTACATTAATTGACGTAAAATATGATTTAATAGATATTAAATCTAAGGATACCATACTTATTATTTCCCATCACGATTATTTATTATTATGAGGATATGTTTTGGAAACATTTTAATCTTGCACATGTTTTGATATGATGAAATGATGAAATTAATGTGGAAATTATTTATTTTACATGGGTTATGATATATGGAAAATTATTTTTGATATCATTGAACACATATGAATGTAATATGAATATTATATGGGTGGTCCCAAAATAATATATACCTCCAATACATCGGGATAAAATGGATATCTCATAATATAATAAAGGCATGATTGGGGAGTGAAACCAGTTAAGTTTGTGACTCTATCCACTAAGATAGTCTTGGGAATGAACCTTGAGTATATATTTTATGGAATTGGGAGTAAAACCAATCCACTATAATAATATTGTTAGTGATAATTGAATGTGGACATGATTTTCAATGAATAGTTTTATTCTAAAAACCAATTCCATATGCTAATGTTATTCACTATGGGATTATCTTCATTGATTCTATTATGATTCTTGTATTATGAATTTACATGCATTATACCATGAATTACGATTGTTATATTTGATATACATGATATAATTTTTAAATTTTCATCGCATATTCTCTAACATTCATATTTCCCTTTCCCTGTGTTATGGGGAATGGTTTAAACTATGATATGTCTAACAAGGGTTCTTGTTGTGAATAACATAGTGGAAGAGAACATATATCACTTAGAAACTTGTTTTTTATAAATCTACATTTATAATAATAGAATACCTAAATGTTTTGGGAATAGATCAAAAAATTATGCATTGAATATTCATCTAATAAGAAGTAATATTTCTGAATGAAATATACGGGTCACTATGGTTGGTCTTTGAGAAATGTTTAGTTTCCATTGAAAATAATGGATGATAAATCATTATTCAGAACCTTTAGGATAATATGACTTATATGTGAAGTCCCTATGTTACGAAAATGAGGAATTATGATTTTATTTTTTAAAAATACATATTTGGATAACACTAGTAGAAATTAATTTGGAACTAATTCATATATGATAAATAACAATGAAAAGAAATAGTTGATTATATCTCGACTGTAATTATGGTTTATAGTGAGTGTTCCTCTATTGTGCATCTATTTTGATTCTTAAAAGGAGAATAATTGAGATAACTCAAATTTTATTACAAGCTATCATGAATTATTTGAATAGATGATGACCATAGATGACCTAGATAAAGCCTAATTTGTTGTAGGACGAAAATGAGGTTTTAGGATTTATTTATCCTATAAAGTATATATTATGCTTATATGGTTTCCATATAATATTATTGTATCCAAAAATATGTATTTTATTCTTTTCAATGGTTGGAATAGAGAATATTTTTGTTAACACTGAATGTGGACAACAATAGTATCATTGTCATCAGAAGAAACCATGTTAATGTGATCTAATGAAATAAGAATCACAGTTTATGAAAAGCCTTGTGGTAATAAAATGTAAACTTCAATACATTGAGTTTGTGGGAAAATCACTTGTTTAAATTTATTATAGTGTCATAGATATTTTCTATGTTTGGAAAGTAAGGGAATAAAGCAAGTAAATAATAAGAATTTATTAAGAGTTTGATGCAGGGTTATAACATTTATCCTTATTTAATGTATTTTTCATGGTGAATATGGAAATTATCCATTTCATGGACATAATGAAATTGTATCAACTAGAAAAAAGAAATCCCCTTCCCATTTGTGTCATTAAAGTTAAAGGATTATAGTGTTTAGGTATTAGTATTGTAGAATTATGTTATATAATTTTTTTTTCTAATTATATTCTAGTTATAATAATTACAAAACATACATGTATTATATTATATTACTTTTTTTATTTAAGATTTGATGATATACATTGAATGGTACCAATAACCTAGAAAACTGTTTTAATCTAAAATGATATTATATGTAAAAAATGATGGTGGGAATGATAACCCTTAATGTATGCCTCATGTTGTGATAATAACATTTAGTTGACATAATTATATGATTCATATTAATAAAGGAAATTTCATAGTAATTGTTACCTTAATATTAATTATAGATTAGATGAAAATGTTCTATATGTTTTCTAAGATTATATTTGGTACATTTTTGTCAAATTGTTTTAATATATTTGATAATATAAGATTTTTTAAATAAAAATGGATAGTAAATTTTAGAAATAATTATTTTTTATTGAGTATTTTTATTATTTACGTATTTACCCTATTTTAAGAAAATATATGATTAAGTTATTCACATATTCGGTATGTGACAATATGAATAATTTTATATTATTTTGGGAATTAATGATAACCAGGTTTTGGAAAGTTATTTTTCTTGATGGTAATTTTATGGAATTTTAATTTATACAAAAATATTTTTGGAATATATTTATGGTTAGATAATTATGGAATGTTTTATATTGATCTTGTTGTGTTATTGTTAAGTATTTGGAGATTAAATTATGATTTATCCACATTGGATAACCTGTGCTAATCAATTTTAAGTAAATATCATGAGATAAGAGTAATGACTAGTAATTATTTTATAGATATTATGATCCATTATGTTTTAATTTTAGTGTTTCATGTATGAAAAATTTATCTTGAATATTCATTTCTTCTACATTGATATGATGTGAAAATTGACCAAATCACAAATAAATGATGGTAATGTTTTGATAATATAGTTAGAAATAAAATATTGGAATTTTATCTTTTTTTATATCATGATTATAGGAGAATCAATCAAATATATTTAAATGGTCATTAAATATAATATTTTATTCTTTTAATTCTTTACATGATTAATTTATAGTCTTCCAACACCTCAATGATTTATGGGTTATTTCTAATTAACATTCTTAAGAACACATTCTCTATCATCCTCTATTATTCCTTGGAAACTATTACTATCCTCCAAGTCTATATTTTAACATATCACTAATGATCTCTATATCGGGAAACCTGATTATGTTTAATTTTAAGTAACTTTTATGGTTCCTTTATTCCATGTTTAAAGGATGTTTTATTATCCCTTTTTATGTTGATATTTTTCAAAAAATTATTTTGAAATACTGAAACCTTTACGAAGATCATTAAATTGTGGTGGAATTTTTTAGGGGGGTGTAGAACTCCAAGGAATTATGATATATTTCTCTTCAAAAAATTTAAATTTCTTTATTATTTTTTTTATACACACTACCCTGAATATAAATGAACAGTAATTTAGTATATAGTCATAACCTAGCCATTAAATTAGGAACATAAATTGGAATTAATTTTTTTTAAACATACCCATAATGGTTTTAGACAATGAATATTTAATGATAAATAGGTAATAAATTTTAATTAAATTCATTATATGCACTAAAAACACATTTTTGCTCAAAAATATTGTTATGGTATTTTATGATAAAATATTATAAATACACTCTACCAATTTATGAAAAATTATTTGATACAATTAACATAATTTTTAAATCCTCATGTAAAACATATATTTTTATGAAATTTTAAAAAAAATTAGAAAGGAATAATTTTTCGAAGAATAGTGAAAATAATGGTTTTAATTGAAAAAGCCCTTTTCATTTAAAAAACATATAAGTTTCATTTTTTTGAAAATGTTTTATTTGTATAATTAGTTCAATTATAATATGAAAAATCTCAATTACTTCATTGAAAATAAATTTACTTCTAAATTTTATATACAAACCTTTTATACTTGAGAAAAAACATTTCTTTGGAAAATCACATTTCTTCGGGTTTTGTAAGTTAAATTTTAAATTATTTACTTCCAAATATTTGAGATTAATTTAATAAAATGTATAAAAAAATTATTTAATATAATTACTATTATATAACATACTCAACTTATTTTTTTTCATTTTGAAAAGTAAAAATGGTAAAAATTCATTACCAAGGTTAATAGAAAAACATGATTAGTAGGGGTTCAAGAAATAGTTATGGATTATTTTTCCTAATAAAAATATCTATTAAACATTTATTAGACACCTTTATAGCTTATCCAATCAAAAATTCTCATCCTTTGCAAATTTGAATCATTGTTCTAGAGCATGAGTTTTTTATAATTTAATATTTTATAAAATTCCATGTGTGTCCACTCCCCAACTAATGAAAGGACACCACTGGTATATATTATATAAATCTATTTGAGCCATATATATCATAAAAGCATATATAGATATATTTTAAGTTTTACTATATAAAAATATAGGTTACATACTTCTTAAATATACATTCCAATAGAATTTATAAAATGATATAAAGCAGAACTGTCGAAGAAGATGTAATAATCTTACATGGAATCTTTTTATTTTTATTTTTTTGTACTCCTATATATTTATGGAAAGAATCATGAAATAAATACATATCTAATGTATATATAAATTAGTTTTATTATTATTATTGAACCACAAATGCTGACCCTCTATTCCATAAAATGAAAAATGAAAATACCGTTCATGCCTACATGTGGACTACCACATCCAAATTGTGAGAATATTAAATTTTTATCAACATGTATATTATATGTTGGTATTAAAATTTTGTCTTAGTATCCCTCAATGCATGGAATTATATTTCATCGCACATGTTTATTCCACAAAATGTTAAACTACTCAGATTTGGTTTTTTATATACTAAATTAAAGGAATAAAATTAGTTAGTGCACATTAACCTAAATTTCATGAAATATCCCATTAAAAGAAACTTAAATACAACTGATTTAATTCCCTTTAAAGGGGTACGTTTGAAGCCCATATCATTGGATTAATCCTGACTTTATAACACATACTTCCTTTTTGGATGAAACTGAACCATATAAATCCTAGTTTTATGGATTTATAAGAATGTATCATTAAATTTTAATAGATATATATAGGGGATCTAATATAAAGTTGTTCACATCAAAGCACAATTTTGAATAATAACTCACATCAAGGTAACAAGTCCAACATGGGGATTGGGGAAGGATTAGTGGATATATATTAGATCATTAATAGATTCTCATAGTAGGGAATAAATATACCATAAATGAGTGATATTCCATCAACCTACCATCATCTTGACTAATATTGAACAAAAGTTTTATTAATAATGTCGTATTGATGTATTACCATTTCATTTATAGTCACACATACCGAAAAAATCCTTGGGTTTAATGACATGTCAAAAATGGAGTTAATGGTGTGTTTTAAAATCTAAATTACATTTTCAACTTATTCATTATATCCCACAATTTTAATTAATTTTATTTTTGGAGTTATATTTAAATTTTATTGATTATTTAATTTAAATTTTTTTCCTCTAAAAAATATTCTAAATTCTATTGATTTATAATATATTTTATAATAAATATGTTAAAAAAACATAAATTATATTAATTATTATTTTCTAAATTATTTTCAAAGTGTCTAATAATACAAATTTAATTTGAGTATGTATTCATTAATGTTTATTATTCTTAACTAGAAATATTGTTCTATAAAAAATCCAATATTTTCTTTTAGATCAATTATTTTTATTCCTCCTGAAATTTTTATGATGTATACTTCTCTCTAACATGATAATTATTAAGTGATCGAATTACAATTATTTATATGCTCATGTATAATGATTTAATGTTGTTTATCATTATTTGACAGGTGGGCCACAAATTATATAGCCCTATATAAATTTAGTAAAAAATTATATGTGATGAGATTATATGATAAGGGACATTAGAGGTGACCATATTTCACAATGTAATGACTAGTGTTTTCCACAATGTGATCATGGTATTGGTAGTGGACCTTGATAAAATATCGGATTTTTTATGCTTAGAAATGTGCCACATTTTAAGGCCATTCACGATTTTGATTCCTCATTCCTAATGTTATATAAAAATAAATATATCATGACTCATGATTCATGATTCTTGTATATAAATTATTATTTTTCTATTATATGGTAATGAACCATGGTTACATTATTATGACTATATATTCATATTAATCTCACATATTATCTTCATTATTTGTATGTTATGTTTTCTTGATTGATATCTCACGTGTTTTATCCCTTACTAAGAATATAAAAACACTATGTATAATATTCCATTACATTGATTATGAATAATATTATAACTGGTGGTATATTTGGAATGGAGTCAATTGTGGTTTCAATATAAATACATGTTAATAGCCTTGTTAAATAATTCATTTATTTATTCAATCTATATAGAAACTAACCAAATATATTCCAAGAGAGATATTTATGATGAGAATATAATTGATATTAATCTATATTATTGTAATAGTTACTTATTTTATATCTGGTTTAACACAAGGATCACTATCATACTTTCCATTTTTTTGTAGTCATTAATAAATAGTTTGTAGTACCTTTATCCAATAATGGCCTTTGGTGATATCAATCCAAAAACTTCAACACACACCATTATAAAATTATAATCACCCAGGTAATGATAGAATAAGTTATTTTTATATTTAGTATATTTATAAACTATATATTAATATTAAATGATAAAAGTTATGCAATGTTTCTTAGATTATATGATATGTCTATTTTTTTACATAAAACAATTTTTTTCTTCTAAAAAACTGTTTTATCACCATTTAATGTAGAAGTTCATTCCAAAAACAATTACACAATTTTAAATTTTATTTGATAAAATAACATTAATTTTTCATGTGGAATATCAAAAATTACATTGGTTTAATTATTTTTATGTTTCTGACATGTTTTTTTGAGGAATAATTAATAAAATTATGATAATTGAAAACTAAATTTTCATCTAAATAAATTAAAATGTTAAATTATATTTTAAATTGGGTTTAAAGTTACATTATATAAAATATATATAAATAAATCCAATTAATTCCATTAGAATAAATTTTATTTTGAAATTTGATACAAATAATTTGTGAACTTTTAAATAATTTCACTTTAGTAACTGGCATTCTCGACCCATCAAAATGATTAATTTTATATTCATTTTATTGAACTAATTATTTTGAATATTTAAAAATGTATTCAATATTTTTAATTATAATTACAAAAGTAATTACATAATATTATTTTATTTTTTTATAAAATATATATATTAAACATTTTACTTTTATTACCAATGTTGAGGGTAAAGTAGGACATTAAGGGAGTAAATAATAATATAAATAATATAAACTTACTATAAAATACATCAAAACTTAATTTTTTTAGTATTGTTTGACCCAAATAATATATGATTTTAATTATTTACCTATTAGAGGAATTTTGATGAATTTAAACCATTATAGTAATTTATTTTATGAAAATTCATACAATTGAATATAATGTTTTAACAATTGTATCGTTTTTAATATGTTTTCAATAAGATAATATGTTAAACAATAAATGGTATTTGTAGAGATAAAATATTTATTTTCCTCACAATGTTTTATTTTAAATTTTTAGGTAAAAGAAGAGTACTTTAACGAATTTCCCAACGATGATGCAATACTTGTATAATTAATTGAAATATAAAATACATGATATTAAAAAATATAAAAAGAAATATAATTATAGAAAATTAATTTCAAAAGAAAATATTAAATATTAATTTTATAATTTAGAATTTTTTATTTTATAATTTCTTGGTGATTTTATATAAAGTCAAAGTGATGAATAGAGTAAACATTGACATTAATGATTTTTAAAAATAAATAGTATATTATAATATTTTATAAGATTATGAAAATTCCAAGATTCTTTTACATTATTGGTATAAGGTATATCATTTCTTCAATTATTAATTTATCGGTATTTAGATATTTTATATTAACTATTACAACCCTCATAGATTAAAAATTGTTGTTTTCAAGGTATGAGTTAAAGATATCAAATATGTGTTAGAAATAAAAGATAATGGAAAAATTATGTAATAAATTATCTATATATTTTTTGGAAATTATTTAAAATTAAATCATCAAATATTCTTAATATATCAGTTTTCAACCATTTGGAATTTAATACTAATTTATATTAATTTAATATTTTTTTAAATTCTAAGAGTGCCGCTCCCCTCTATTATAAATTGATAAAAAATATTCTATTTTATTAACACATAGAAACTTATTTTTTAGGCCAATATATTACCAAATTACTTAATAAAGTACCTATTTACAATCTAGATATCCTGTTTTATTCATAAATCAATCCTTAGTTATCTTATGGTGTCGCAAAATAAAGGATTTCTAACGAAGAGGTATTGTTTTTTAATTAAGTATTATTATTTTGTTTCTTCTTACACATTATTCTAATATTAAGCATCCGTGATAAAAAAATTAAAATTTTCAAAATACACTGAGATTTTTTCTGTTAATATCATCATTTAAATCCATATCCACGTCAATCAAATATGAAAATAAATTATAATTCGTGTGTAAGACCTACTACCAACTCACAAACTGATGAAATTCAGTTTCCATCACCATCACTGAAGATAAGATATAATGATCAGATTAACATTTAAAAATTAAATTAATGACATATTTATAATTAATTATATATAATATATCATTTAAATTAATTCCATTCCATATATAGAAAAATGATAACATCCTTTATGTGTACGAATGAACTATCACCTCTACAAAAAGATTTGTTTGGTTTTTAATCTCCAAATCACATGGATGATATATATATAAATATATTTAAATCATATTTATGACATTATTATAATTATGGAAATATAAAATGATACATACTATCATTACGTAATGATCTTTGAAAAATGTAAACATTATTGATCCATACGTATGACCTACCATCTCCATGATTATAATGTAGTTCCAATCTAATAACTGGGCATAATGTTTTGATTTTAAAGTATAATTTATGTTTAAAAATTATAATAATATGATTATCACTATTCCAGAGATAATTTAATAATGAAAACTTTTACTATAGTGAACTTAATGAATCCATTTAGATCTTATGGTACAAATATCATTCCAATGTTAGAAAAGAAGATATATAATCATGTAATTTTTATAACATGGTAATTAATCATATAAAAGGAATAATAAAAGTAAAAATGTATCTTAAGAATGTAAATAATAAACATAAGATTATGTTTTGACCTAAGGTGTGTGTGTGGGATCGAACAAAATTGCCTGAGGGATAAAAACTAATTTCCTTATTTTATAGAGAGTTTCACATCAGGTTTACCATTTTTTTTAGATCCAATTCAGCTTATAACCCTTTTTGGTGGGTGAGATGATAGCACTAGGACTAGAAATTATATCCTTCGTGTATTATAAAAGAGGTTCCAAAGTTGAGTGGTCCCGATAGTTGATTGTTGGGGGTTTAATGTTGGTAAAATCATCCCACGTCAGGTAGGACGTCCTTAGATGGGCTCCATTGGGTTTATTCATAGAGCTAGAAACAAGAAACCAGTATTTGATCCATTATTCATGGACTTTATTTCCAATGTTTGGAGCTCATTGGATGATTTGGCCAAGACACATAATGAATCCATTTGTCTATATGATGGGATGTCGGGCTCATCACACCCTTTTGGGGGGAGTTATTGACAATTATGGGACTATCATATATATTTATGGAATGTCCACATGTTCATGAATTCTTGGAACATTGCTATGAATGTGTCTGTGGATTACTCCTAGGCTTTAATAGAAATCATAAATATGCATGGGTTTCGAATCAACTATATATATGCGAGGTTCTTTATCAATGCTACCATTTTGTAGAAAGATTATTGATTCTCCAATATTTTATCTAAAAAATGATGATTTAAGACATTTTATGTGGAATTCTAGAGTTTATCATCAGTGAGTGGGGATAAAGATCGTTTTGATTTTGGGATCAAACCCACAACATGGTCTTCCTACATTTCCTCGTGAGTAGAATTATATTCCACATAGTCTTGTGTCGCTTCACTGGAAACATCAACTTTTAAGGTTTTGTGAAAAAGACCGATCCATGTAGTTTAATTTCTCTTGGCGATGTCTTCAAAGTTGATTATGCCTAGTCAATAATTTATATGGGACTTACATGGAAGAAGAAAAAGATTCTCAAAAGGGATATGGTCTCCAGGGTGGATATGACCCAATAAAGTATATGGCCTAGACAATATTATGGTGATTTAGGTGTTTGGTTTGGACCTCAAAGATATTTCATAAATATACTAGTTGTTTAGGAATCAAATCTCTTGTATTTTGGTTTTATTTATTTTCTTTGAGTTGGGTCATTTTTGGGGGAATGATTAGGTCTTACACATGTAATACGCCCATTTCTGAGAAATAAGTTGAGGTTTTCTCAAGGAGAGGATTTCTTAGAGAGTTTGGGATAATGTTATTGGGAATGGATTCTAAGGAGAATGTCCCTTGAGCATGGGTCTTAGGAGTTCATCCTACGTATCCTGATCAGATCAAGAATTAAATTTCTCATATATCATTTCATTTGGGGATTATATCTTTTTAGAGGACCATTCATTGGGGTTATGTAGATTTCATAACCACCGCCAGCGTCTATACCCATTTGACTCATGATCAGTTTCAGAAACAAGAAGCGATTGTGGCTAAGAAGATCAAATTCCCTACATCATGTGGTGATAGATGGTATATGATCCCAAAGGGAGTGATATATAGGCATTTGAACATGCCAATATCCATCATTTGATTTCAAACCATGGATAGTAAGATTAATTATCTAGGTATGACCTGGGTGGAGGTAGAGAAGAGTACTAATGCAACCTCCTATATAAAAGTATTTGGGCTTACCACATTATGAGTTCCCTGAAATTGGTTTTGGTAAAGGGGAGGAATTTTTCATCGTTTAAAATGGAAAATAAAGCATGATTTCTATTGTGTATCAATGGCCCTAATCAATGGGAATGGACAATAACTACTCATAACCACTAGAATAGGGTGGTTCATGTTATTATACAATGGTTTTACCCTGGGATACCATGGGAATGTAATCATATAGATATTCTAGGGGTATTCACCATTATTGGGATGAATTAGGAGACTCTTCTTACCATGCATATGTAAACTCAATTGGGTTTGCTGATTCACATGGTAGATTTATCAAACAGGTATTGTGGATTTGGAAGGTGGTTAGGCACATTTCCGTTGGAATGGTTCACGGAGGTTCTACTAATGAGGTGGTAGAAATGGAATGAGATAATTGATGCTGGAGAGTAGAGCCTCTATAGGCAACCCATTCAACATTATGTCTCTTCATGCTCGATGGGGTCCACCCAATGTAGTGTGGTTCTACATGTGTGGTGGTATTTTCCACAGACCATCATGGTAAAATGACATGTATGTGGGCTGGGTAGTGTTTCTCTACACAAAACTATGTTCCAGCCATGTATCATGATGATTCGCAGTGTCAGGTTCTATCTGCGGATCAAGGTGCTATGTAGTGTAGGGTTCAACTGACGTAGTCTTATGCTAATAAGCGTATAAGAGTGAATAAGGGGGATTGGTTCAACAACAAGATGAAATTTATCTAATAAGGATATGTGGTTCACATTCTGCCGATTATTATGTTTCCTTCTTATAATTTCATCTCTATTCGGTGACTTTATAACAATGGGAATTCGTCAGAAGAGGTTCTTACCTCTTTGATCAATTTATTGAGAAATCCCTCTCAAAATTCCATCTACTCCAATTAATTAAGGTTTTTTTCTCAAATACCATTGGGGTACATTAATTTAGTGTCCGGGAATCTGAAGATATAGATATCAGGACACTATTTATGGAATTCCATAGGGAGATCACCTATCCCACAAATGATAAGGTTAATAGAGTCATGCTGGTTTGTAGTTTGATGTAGTGAAAATAATCTCCTTTATCCCATGAATGAATTCATCTAGATTTTGGTGTGCCGGTTTCTTTTTCTTATATAAGAACTATTGATTTTGAAGGGATGGTATAATGAAGAAAGTTTATCTGCCTCCATTTATCCTTTGACATAGTTTGCACTAGAGGTATGAAATGTCAAAATTCTCTACCTCTATTTCTTTATCTACATGGTTCACGGTGGCAGTACATAGGGGAAGAATTATTCGCATCTATTTCTCCAATGATGTGATTCATGGTGGAATGATTTATTGTCTTTATACTGTGTACTACAAGGTTTGCGGGTGATGCTTTCTGCAAATAGTTCACTGTATTTAGTATGCAGATGGATTATTTTCCTTTTCCACATTTGGATTCTTCCCAAATTTTATCAATATCGTCCATAAAAAAATTATCTACTTTTCCAATTTTATAGAAATATTAGATTTCCCATTTCATTGTTTTTAGGGACATAATAATGCATACAATCGAAATGGGTTCTGCTCAGGATGAAGAGGTGGATCTTCCAATGTAGAAGTCAGTCTGGGACTGGACAAGTTTATAGTATATAGGTGGACTCGTAGGTTGACCATTCCATTATATGGGGGGAGTCATTTTTCATTTACAGAACTTCTCAGCGAAAAATCCCAACTCAAATTTCTATCATCTCGACGTGCCTCAACATACATAAGAAACTATGTGAAATCCTTCAAATATGAATCATTATTTTCATTCTATGATCTGAAAAACCATCATGGTGTCCCTGGTCCATGAAAATATTTTTGAAATCTACAAACTGGAAACTGGTTTTCAAACTGAACATTAAGTCTTTAAAGATTATGATTTGGATAACTGCGTAGCAAGGGTCAATGTGTTTCTCTCCCAATCAGTGAACTATTTAGTTTTCTGGCCAATTCTTCAAGAGCCGACATATCTTAGGGTGTTTGAATAACTATTGATTCATAAAAAACACCTTACATATAGAATTTATATTATTTTGTACGTAGATAAATTTTGTCCCTTTTCAATTTTTTTTGATATATAATTTCATATGTTATTTTGATGAAGGAAAGAGATGGATTTTCCACATATAACAATGGATGCGACCAGGAGGATGATGGATATGGATGAGAACACCAAATATAGACTTCATACTTAACTCTTCCCCCAAGAAATAATTCTTATATGTCTCATCTGACCAGGTCTCATGGCCTACCCCTTTTCTAATAGGTTTGGACTCTATAGCTTCAATATCTAGGATGATGCCTCTTTGCAACCTCTTGACCGAGAGTCTTTACTGTTCGTCTTAAGATATCTTGATAGTATGATCACTAAAATATTCATTCCATGTTTTAAATAATGACTTCTTCAAGATAGGTGATAATTTTGTTATGAATGGATATATGGGGATGAATAGTAGTCAATGTCATCGTACCACATCTTCTAAATTTGTCATTCAGGAAGACCTGACTATTGTTAAATTTTCATGAATCAATTGCAATGGATGGAGGAGATCCAAATGGGATCTTTGATCTAGAGGGTTATTTTTTAATGAGTGGTCATGGGAGTAATGTGTTCATCAGAACTGCTTCGAAGCCTCTACACCACTATAATCTACCATCCCATACTAAGCAATGTCGGTCTCCCAATTCGATATTTATTCATCGGGCGAGATATATCCTGAGCTTCTATGCTAATGGTGTTCATGTGCTAACCCCTTTCACACATCCCATGGTGAATTGGAAATCCATTTATGTGATGTCTTCCAGATTGAGGGACTTCCTATACTTGGAGACATAAATGATTATTGTTTACCAATTTACAATTCATGAAGGATCATTGAGATAGTGTCCTTATTGGCAGGGGAATTTTTAACAACATAGAGGCTACATGGTCATCTTCTTCATGATCTCTCACTTATTTTTTTGAGGATTGCACTGAACTATTATTGTAAGAGAATGGGCCTTGTCTCAGAGTTACCTATAGTAGAACCCATTTGAAAAAATTGTTACAACTCATTCCTAACTCTTACTATGCTACCCTAGAGGAGGGTAACTACACCAACTTGGGAAATGTGGTCCAAACAGATTTATCTCACGTTCTTAGACTCAAATGATTCATTTCCATTTTTTAGAGCGGGTGTCTCTTTCCTTCCCATGAGGTTTATACTGGCATCTGATTTTTCACCATGGTGATGGAATCCATGCCAACAGAGGGACAACCAATCAATTTATTCATCCCGAAAATTAACCAAATTAATATGTTGTTGTGGAAAATATAGTAAGGGAGGCCTATAAATCGTCTTAGTGGTCCATTCCAAAACAGATCATTTCTCCTACTATAACTATCGGCTCCTAATGACAGTACCCCATTCTGACTTTCTTCTGACATTACATAACATTTCTGTTCTTTATCCTAAGTCCTTGATTGTTCCCACTGTTATTGACTCGCTGAGTGTTCCTTCACATTTTACTTTTGAACATAACCATGTTCCTTATTGAATAATAGTGGATAATGGCAGTGGATCTTTGGAATTATATTCATACCTCATCATACATCAAAACATAATCATAACTTCTAATATAGATTAGATGACTTTACCTAGACCCTATGAACCCTACTGGTTTTCTAGGATGTTTGGATGTCTGCAGTAAGTCAAACTATTCCCTGTTACCCTAGAAAATTGGGAATCTCACCCAGAAATCCTTCATCAAATATTGTTGATGTTGATGTTGGAGGAATCTGGAATCTATGTATTTATTCCTCCCATAGTTTCCTTTATGTACTTTTCATTAGAGTATCTCAAAAAAGGTAACGTGATATCCTGATAATATATAAGACAAGACAATCTGATGGGTGTAATGAACAATGACTACATCCATTTTGATGTTTCTTATTACGGTTGCATCGTATCCCTACATTATGATTTCCCAAGGTCACTCTACCCATCATCACATGTGTTTGGAGGGGACTTCAATTGATCATCCTATATTTGTGGACATGGACTTAGACCCTGTATATCTGGTTGAGGTAGGCCATGGTTCTACCTAAGATGGCCATATTGGAATGTCATTGATTACCCTGGAAGTCGCATTCAACCCCCTAAACATGGTTCTAGGTATCGAATCAACTACTGAACAGGAAGGATCCCCTACATGGTAAACCCATCCTAGCATGGGTTAATCTGCTGTGGTTCCATTTCCGGACTATATAACTATTGCGCAAAATTAAAAGAGTCGGTGTTCTTATATAATCAGGATAAATTGAACCATGAAGAGATGGTTGTGACATTAAATATATAATATTGTTGCTAAAACTCCACTGCTAGAGCTTTCTGATGAGGAAGACACCATTTGATGTCTATTTAATGAATTTAGTTCTTGTGGATTCAACTACCAACCTATGCACCAACACTGACACCAATATTATCTTATATTGAGAGGATCTAACCACTCATTAAGACTTCCTTTCCCATTTCAATTTTTCAGAAAACCAAAACATGATCTTTAATGATCATACCGAAGAGTTGCACCACCAAACAATTATGGAGGGAAAAGTTCAAGACCAATTGATTATCTAAACAGAATAGATGTGGGAGTGTGAATATTTTTTAGCAATGTTAAAGGAAAAAATAGAATCATAAAAATTTGGTGTAAAAGCTAGTAAGAAGAAGGGGAGAGATCTCAGAACCATTCTGAAATAAGTATGTCTAGTGTTAGAAGATGAAGCTTCTTAAAGGTCATATTTATAGTAATCTCTTGATGGATCCTACAATATAATTATTTATATTCTAGAAAGATCTCACTAGTCTTAATTATAATTCATTAAAATATCTCGTTCTATTGTTTCCATTTCTATGACAGTGTGGAGAGTCTCTCGATTGTGGATGTCTTCCTTATCCTCATATAATGGAATGATGATGTTCTTATTTATAATGCATCTCCTTCATTTTCTCCTTATAATGTCAATTGAGAATAATTGTTTACACTGAAATAGTGATATCAACTATTTGTTAATTTGTATTCCAATCCAATATAACTAATATATTAAAAGAAATATCTACTTTTCTTAAACATAGGGTCTTTGTGAGCATAATTCAACTGTTGGATATGTTTCACGGAAAATGCCACAAACAAATAATCTTTACATTATACCACAAATTTATTCCTAAGACCTATTTTGGTGTTGTATCTACATGTATAACTTGACATTTTCTAAGGTCGAATTTTGTGGATTTTCAACCTAACAAGATTTGTGTCACTTGATTTTGTTCTTTTGTGCAATATCATTTCCTAAACCATACATAGTATATTTTTAGTCAGCTGACACTCATATTTTATCAAGGGTACCCTTTGAGGGTTTCATCCTAGTGAGTTTTTTCTCCTTCATGATATGTTTAAAGACTTTCAAACCGGACACTCATTACATATGTTTTTGGTATTGTAGATTTGAAAAAGACTAATGTATTAGGTCAAATTGATTGGAATGTGATTTGGAGGGTGAGGGTCCTAATTTAGAAATCATTAATCAAAAATGTCCCAACAACTTTCAGACACAGATAATAGATTTTTTATTGACCATAACTTGTGTTTTCTGGAGAATTGGATATGAAATAATGCATTGAAGCCATGGGGTGTATGGTAATAGGAATATCCTCTCCCGAGGACGAATTTCCCTTTAGTTGACAAGCCATTGTTTTGGGAGACACATATAGAGACATTAGGGTGTTGTATGCATAGTCAAACAAAGGTTTCCACAAGGCACTAGCCTTCCATATCCATTTTCCAGGAAGTTTGATGGAAATTTAGACTTTTTTTGTTTGTAAGACCAAAGTGGGATGCCTTTTTGGGAAACGATGTTTGGAGGTAATTTGGGAATTTATATTGGATCTAGCCCAAAAATCACCCCCACATGAGTATTACTTGTGTAATGGAGGGATAGAAGAATATGTTGTTTAACGTCGTGCAAATGGAGCATTCGAGAGTTTTGATTTGAATTTATTTTAATCTAACTAGGGGATAAATGATCATTTTTTATAATGATTGTCTAGACAAAAATGTTCTATCACCATCAAACATGATAGGAGAGAGTGGATGTAAACTATAATCTGGGGGTATCTAAAACTGGGGAAGGAGGTGAGACGTAAACATCATAGGGGCATGCACAGGTAAGAAATTACTCTTTTGATGACTGATTTTCCTTTTGTTAATAGTCCATTTTGTGCAAAACATATGTAGATCCACTAGGGCATTATGGTCATAGTAATAAAATGTGTCCTCATAACACTAGTAGCCATTTCTGATGGTCATGGATTGTTATGAAGATTCATACCTTTCTGGATACAAACTATGGTGTGTGAAAATAGGTTCTAGAAAATTAATAAGGGGAATTACGGGCTGAAAACCACCAGGAATAGGTTAATACATACTTCCCATATCTGTGGGAGTTGGTTCTCTGCAAAAGTCTGACCCATACGTGGGAAAGAACGGGACAAGACTGTTCCCTAGATGGACCTGAAATGTGAAACTTAGGTTTCAAAACATATCCTACGATGATAGGAATCAAGATAAAAGATGTTATTTTAATGTATATACGTATGACTTTCTGGTTCATGCCTATGAATGGGGAACTCTTTTTTGCACACGGGGTTACCAATGATGTGGGAACCATGTTGAACGTCTTTATGTGGATTCTTACTATGCATAAGAACACGGGGAGTGACATTTTTTGGCATGTTGGGGAACATGAATGAACATTGATTTTATAGAATAATTAACTTTTAATTTCATGAAATTGGGACATTGAGGTAGAAGACCTGATTAATTAGAGGATGGACGGGCCATGTTGTTCCAACATGTTCATGGAGAGGATTGGGAGGAAAATGTATTATGTGGATTCAAGGTAACTAGGATCAAGAGAGATGATATGGGGCTTGTAATTCATTTAGAATTTAGGAATTGGAAAACCCTCTCATTTTGGAGAATTTTACATAGGATGAAAGGCAATTTTTGGGGGAAACATATGCAGAGCTACCGGGTCATTGTGTGGATCGTCAATCAATGGTTTCTACTAGACACATGCCTCCCCTATCTTATGGATGGTTAGGTATATGAGTATATGAAATTTCTCAAAGCATAGAGTTTGATAAATAAAAAATAAATGTATGGATATGTTACTAATGTCCAGGAATTGATCACTAACACAGTTGGGAACTCTTTTAAAAAGATATTTTTTGCCCCCGGGGTGAGGCATTGTAATCACCTTTCTTGAGCGGGGCCCAATTTTGAAGATTCAGGTGTCCCGTAATTAGGCTCCCCACATAATTTTGGCCCATAAATACGGAGTAGGTAATCAGAGTTATAATTTTTCTACCTTCTAGTTTTTTAATAAAATTAGGACATCATGTTTCCCAATAGAGAAAAGAAACACTAATTTTAATTTTAACGTCATTCCAGTAGGATCAATCATTTTAGATTGGTTTTCCTTGGCTCTGTGTGTAAATTACCAATTGAAATTTTTATATCCTCCTGATATATATTTGGATTGGGAAAAAAGGTGCGGAAAGGGTTTCACTCCACCACATAGGGATTATATGATAAAATAAGTGAGAACTAATGAACCATGTACTTTGACATCATACAATGAGGAAATGGTGAATAAACATGAACGAGATAGCTACTTTGGTTCCATGAAGTCTTAAGTCTTGTAGAAAAGAGGTTGAAAGAACAATTTAACATCATGTTGAGGTAATGACATACCAATGGAATCATGCATAAATATGGGTTAACCAATATGGGATTTCCCTGCTATTCCCCAAATGTGATATGGGGAAGCAAGTGTGAACCATGATTCTGGGAGCCCATGAATGAGGAGGGATGATACAAGGCTTATGAGCCAATGAGAATACAGATGTAGGAAAGTAATCTCTTTAGGACTAATTTTACTTTGGTTGATGGGACATGTTTATGGTCAATGTATTGAGATCCATCATGGTACTGTGTGGATAGTCAAACAGAGGTGTCTGCAGGACACTGAATGTCCATTTCTGACAGCCATTGGAGATTATGCTGATTTAAGATTTCACAGGGCATAGTGTTTGATGGATATATATGAGCTATTTGGATATGTGAGAAATATCTGGACTGTGATTAGTTATGAGGTATGAGATTATATATATATATATATATATATCTGATTGGTATGTAAGGGGGAATGATATTTTGACTAATACATTTTTTGTAGGAATCAAGGTCCAAAAGTTTTTGCATATATTTACATTATCGTGCAAGAAATATAGGCATTTTGTTTTCACAAGTCTAGTCATAGGATTTCCCCACTATAACTATGTATCTAATCATACTAATAATTGATACACACAAAGTACTTGATATAACTTACAATTTATTGTAATATGGTTTTGAATTATTTGTCAATGGAATTTAACATCATTCAGTTAAGACTCATGAATTTACTTACACAATTCTAATATATACACAAGGAGAGGAAATATTTTCATGGCGGATGGACTATGCTATGGGATATGGCCATCACAATTTATCTTATGATGAAAGGAATCAAGCTACAAGTAGTTCTAGCATCCCTTGTTGTTTAATGTCATTCAGTAAGGACGACATTGAACCGATGTGAAATGGGTGAGGTGGGTTAAATGTTGGGATTAAACCTTAGTGAGGTTTCCTATGTATCCCAGTTAGTTGGGAATTATTGTCCATGAATTTTAATCAACATATTCCATGAACTAGTCTAACCCAAGTAGAGGGATGGGCCCTTTTTTGGAATGGTAGATGGACCAGGATGAAGAATCAAGGTGTCACTACATATCATAGGAGGTAATGAATAAAGCCATACATATTTATTGATGAATATGTGTTCTAGTCTAACCTGTGCATAGAGAGGGGTTAATTTTTATGATGCTATGGATGGACCAAGACTTAGGTTCAGTGGGTCTATATATGCCTTGTGGGGGTAGGATTCAAGCCATATGTAGTTCTTGAGGTAACATGTAGTTTAACATCATACAATTAAGACTTTTCCTGGATTCCCCTACACAAGTCAGACCTATACATAAGGAAAGGGTCATTATAAACATTGGCAGGTGGTTGGACAAGGATGTTGGATCATGGGGTCAACAAATATCTCATTAACTAAGGGGAATGAATCTGTACCTCATTCCATGGTTATCATAACAGGTCAGACTTGTGCACATGGAGGGGTAATTTTATTTTAAGATGATGGGATTATCATATTACTCTATGCTTTATCCATATTGGGAAATCCATACCACCATTCATAATCTCATGTGAGTTATACTCTGTTAAAAAATAAAGGAGTGATGTGTATTTATACAATAGTGTAGGAGAAAAAGTTTATATTATAGATTCATTTCTTGTAATGTGATTTCTAGACCAAGATATAGGGTTGAGGTGTCTCTACGTATCCCACTGATGAATGGGAATCAATTCATACATAGCTCAGTAAATATCCCTCCCTACATAGGCTCGGGCCATATGAATGTAGGGGGAAGATTCATTTGGTGGTGGATAGATGAGGATGTAGAATCCATGAATCACTATGTATCCTACAAAGGACATATTCAGGACACACCTAGTTCATGAAAACATGATCCATGTACTGGTCTGACCTGCACAAAGGATAGGGGTCATTTTATTGATATTGGTGCATGGACCAGGATATGGGATTTAGGTGTCACTAAGTATCCCATTTATGAATGGGAATCCAGACACATGTAGTTCTAAGATACTATCCTTGTACTGATATGACCATACATAGTAAGGGGGAATTTTTATCATTCCATTTCATGACTTTTTCTCATGAGAGATGAATCACTATTCAGAAGACAATGACCTTGATACAGATTAATTTCATGTGGTTAGGAAAATTTGGTCATTCATTTTATCAATGTGAGGTAAGGACAATTTTTTCATGAAGTTTATTGTCATGTTGTTAGAATGATTTGGACATTCAGATTATCTTTGTGTGGTTAAGATGAGTTCAGGTATAATATAATTTCATGTAGCATGTATGTAGGTTGTGAAATGGATTTTAATGTCGTGAAACTAAGACATGAATTATTTAATTAAACAAAGAGTTTATTCAGGAACCTCACATTGATGGGAGATTTTTTGAGCTATACATCAATTGAAATTAAGGGATATGCTCCATTGGAGTTGACTTGTGTATGACATTTGATCAATCCAATTTTGGAAACAATTTTTTATGTTTGTTTGTAAGTATCATCAGATTTATGTGGAACAATAACATGTCTCTATAAACAATATATTGAAGGAGATCCTTTCAGTTTAGAGTCTCTACGATCTTGTTCTATTAAGCATTCAAATGGTGCAGAGTGTGTAATCATTTCTCATCCAACCTCTCTAGCTCATTAAAATATATCTAGGACTACTCATCCATGTATAGTTGATCAAAAATTGCCACGTGGTGTGATGGTTTGTGAACTTCAACTAGTAGAATCAACTCTATCCCGTATACTAATGAGTATGTGGTTGCTTGTGTGGCGGTGAAGATTGTGCTCCATTACACCCAGAACGTTTGGAGGAGTATATCCATCAATGATTTCTATTCGTTTTGTACCATGTTTAGGAGTATATTGGAAATTTTCTGGTTGATGGTCTTAATCTTCCTGTCGGCCACCGCATGATAGTAGGATAAATGGTTTTAATTGATTACGTAATATTAATATGACTTGTTAAATTCCACATAGCACAAATTTTTGATATTTTCCATTAGTATTTTTTGAGGGACATAAAATATGGTGATGATATTGTCTTTAACGAACCCGAAAATACTTCTTGCACCGAATTCTTTAAGGGGAACATCATATGACCATTTAGAAAAGTAGTCAGTTTTTGTGAGAATATATTTTAATTTTCGGGCAATGAAGGGAGATTATTGTCCCATGAAGTAAATTCATTATTTGGAAAATAAACATGATTAAACGGTTCTGTAATGTAAATCTAGGGTCTGGTGGATAAAAGTTTCACGAACTTGGTAGGAGTGGAACTTATTGGTGAATGTGGAGCGATCCTGCATCATGGTGGCCACATATTACCTAATCTGTCACATCTGATGTGATATCTTGGATTCAAATTTATTTACTCCAAAAAATCTGACATGTACTTCATTAATGAGGGCAACAGTCACTTTTGTATTGATTCACTAGTGAAGAACTCCATTGAGGACTCACTTGTAGTGATCCTTTGGCTGGGTTGTTCCATCTTAGAGAAGGATTTTGGTTACCTATCTCTGGATTTTCGTCCTTCCATCCTTATCTAGTGGGAGTTATCCCCATTGAAAGTAATTTTAAATTGGATTCATCTAGTCCAAGGTATGTTCATAAGGATCGGTTATGGGACTAATTTCATTAATTTACACCATGTTGGCCTGAAAAATTATTAGCGCCATCTGATGCTGGGTAGCACTGAAAACTATCTCATCCTGGTCAGGGTCAGGTAGAGCAGTGGCAATATTTTTCAATGCATATTCTTGTGCATTTTTTTACTGGGGGACACAATTCAATGATATATCTGACATTAATTTTGTGATTCTTTAACATAGTTCATAAAAGAGATTAAATATTTTTCTTAGTAGAACAATCTCCATTGATATTCTTCATGTCCTGTTCTGAATCACCTTTTATCTTTGGGTATCATTTTGAACATGGAGTGCTACCTCCAGGCCTGCGATAAGGGCCTAATATTCTACATCATTATTTTTTAACCACTCTTATAGTAGGAATTCATAGGGATCACATCCTTTTTCGGGGATAAATATATGACTCCCAGCCATGCTGTGATATGTATGGGTTCTTCCATTATTTTTCATGTCGGGCTTCTCCAGGAACCTTCTAAGTGAATTTCCCACATATTAGGGGCCTATTGAATAGAGAATACATATTCATCAGGTAGTTCAACATCCAATGAAGTCATGTTTCTCTAGGGGTGTTCTGATAGAATGTTTTCTAACACCTAGCCATTGATGGATTTGTGAGGCACAATTCATATGTGGAACTACTGTAGATTGACCACCCATCATGACAAGAACCCAATAACCATCAAACATGTGAAAATGTACTGGAGAAGGTTTCCATGAGAGATCAAAAGGAAATCATGGTGTTGTAGATAGCATCGCAGATTTTGGATTGCAAATATTAGGTCCTAGAATATTTTCAGGATATTTGAATAATGAGTCTTAGTGTCAATCATGATTCAGATATGATAATATAGAGTATTCTCAATGGAAACATCATTCTTCTATGCGAGGAAGGTTCTAATGGATCTCTCAAAGGAGGTCACATACAGAATGAGTAGACTTCCATTGACATTGAACATTATCAATGGTGGTATTAATATATATCTCTTGATATTGTTGAGTGATTCATGACAATCATCATTCCATTGATATTCTACCCCATTATTCATCAACTGAGAGAATGGAAATCATTTTCCGATGAGGTTGGATATGAAGCGAAGAATATTGGAAAAGTTTCCTTGATGTCCTCTCAAATCAATGAGGTTATGAAGATGTGACATACCAAGGGTTTCCTCTTTATTATTTTCGATAACATCAATTCCATGGTGGCGGATGACGAAGCCAAGGAATACCCATCATGGGATTCCAAAACCAAATTTAGGGGATTCATTTTTATATAATGTTGACATTGTTTGTTGAAAACTGTTTGAAGATCTAATAGGTGTTATGAGAACTGCCATGGCATAACCACCAAATCATCCATATAGAATTTGATGAACATTGCTGTGAAGGTATTGAAGATGAGGTGAATGGTTTGTTGATATGTGGAACCATAATATTTCAAACCAAATAGCATTAACATGAAATATAATATCCTTGGGGACCTGAATGTATTGAATTCATTATCTTATCCAGTCCATAAATTTTTGTTATATCCTGAATATCCTTTCATCAAAGAGAGAGCCTCAAATCCAGCAGTTTCATTGATTAGAAATTATATGATCGGGATGGGATGTCGTCATTCAGGCAATGCTGTTTGAGATCCCTAAAATCTATGCAGACTCTAATCTAGCATTTTTTATTTTACACAGGGAGAATTTTTTCTAGACATATGTTGTATTGTAATTCTTGAATGAATTTATATCTGATGTTCTTGTCTACATTAGCCTATATTTTGGAAACATGTGTTGGATTCTTCCTTCTGGAAGATTTCTTGTAACCATGGTGTTATTTTAGGATATCCAAGTAGTGAGTGGCCACCTCTAGAATGAGTCCTGGCGTTTCAATATAGTTTCAGGAAAAAACATATTGACTTTGATTTAGGAAAAAGGTGTATACCTCTTTCTATTCAGAAGGTATGGCCCCACTAATTAGAGTTGGTCGTGGGCCTTCTTCCATACCCAAGTTGATTTTCATGAATACATCAGTGGTTTTAGAGATTCCATCTATAAATACTATAGGGTAAACCCATAGGTGGAATTATTACTCATATATATCATAACTATATTCTTCTTCATATAATGAAAGGGGAAAAATTCAAGAGATGATCATTCAATAGATGAGGGAAGAGTAGAACATTTTGTGTCAAGGAGCTGAAGCTACCTCTTCTTCCTCAGTCGTTAGTAGAGGATTATACAGATAAGTTGTATTGAGAGAATATTGATTTTATTAATCTTCTTTGAGTGACGAGAAACATCCTCCAACCTCAGTGCTTGGGGTGGGGGGGGGGTTTCTAAAAATATGATGATGGTTTGGGGACATTTTTATTCAAACATCCATAATTATCATAAGAGTGAATGAGATTTTGATCATTAACAGGCTTAGTGTCCATGACTGAAATAATGAGAATAGCATAATACATGTATAAATTTGGTCTTTCTCACTCACTATGACTGATGTTCTGTACGTATAATTCCCCAATATTCATGAGAGGATCAAGGAGAATGATTTCAGAATGGTTCGGGGAGATAATCCAATCAAAACCATCAACTAGTAGTCTCATCCCCTTCGGTTCATAGAACCTTGAATCAATATAGTGCGATTCAAAGAGGTCTAATTGGGTCGTATCAGTATCCAGTGTCCCACTATGTCCAATAATGCTACATTTGAGGCACTGATGGTAAGAGGAGGGGCTTGCAGTGTGTTGATGCATCCGGGTCTTTCCTTTCAGGGTGTTGAAGGCTGTATTAATTTGGATCACTAGAAATCTTGGTTGATTTATGAGGTCACAAAATTGAAATTTGAGCTTAATTTGGAATAGCGAATTCTACTAATTTTTTCTATAGCCCAAAAAATTTGTGGGGTAGGGAATCAAATCCTCCTCATTGGTGTAGAACCGACGATATGTCCACAGTGGGAGGAGATTAGTCCCGATCCATTATCAATTATGATACTTAAAATATCGACACCATTTATCCTATAAGACACATATAAGGGTTTTATATGTCCCTAAATGAAGGAATCCCCATCATGATCTGTGAAGTAAATAAGAGAATGTATTCAATTGGATTAGACTATGTATGTTAGAATTTTGTAGTTTCTTCCTCATCATCAAACACTGGGGGACTTAGCTCTGTGTCGATGGGTGCTTCCCTAAGATCTAATGATAGATTTAGTGCATCCAAGATGGATAACATGGATAGTACCAAATATAACATATAATGAGTTTCATATTTCAGATGTAAAGTATGGTTCTTCCTAACTAAGGGATAATCTTACATAGGTTCTTTATGCTCTTAATAACTTTATAGAGAAGGGTTGTCCCTTTGAATCAGAGCTGAACGATCTTTCATCCTTTATGGATTGATCTGGGAAGGTCTCTTCACCTAACAAGGGAAATTAGTAACCTATTCTTCTTCTACTAGATATTATAGAAGGATTGGATCAGGGTAGATTCTTGTGGGGGTAGGAAAAGTTTCCTGTCCCAGATTAATCCATTGGAGGGTCCTTCCATGGGGTTCTAAAACAGTAACGGTTTGATAAGGGTGGGATAATACGTTTGATTTCATACATGTCTGTGTCTCCCTTGATATACTATTCTTCTATTTCTTCTTCTTATGACCCCCTAATTTGGTGTTCAGAATTCTAGTTGATAACCATATTAATCATCAAAAAATGGATCCATTAAGATGATGACATTAATGGAGCCAAAAATCATATCCTCTTCTGATATTGATTCTTCCTCATAATCTGCTTGCAGGGGTTCTATTTTGCGGGGCAGTTCCCACTGTACCGTTTAGTGGGTAGGTGCACGTACTCTTATATGTAATTGCATGAATTCTAACATTTTCAAATCCAACCATGGATTTGGTTTATGTTCATATTCCTGCTATTTCTTTCCTCCCTTCTGAATGGAGTAAATTTTGGGTGGTCGACCATTAGAGGATTTCGGGGCTGAGGAAGTAAACAATTTTTCCTCAGGAGATATTGGTATCATGGTTGGTTCCTTCAAATATTCTAGGAGGATGATATGAGCTCTATTTATTGTTTTTTATGTCATCAAATTATTTAAATTTCAATTCTTTTTTGTTAACGACATTTTACACTCCTCTTTTCCCACCGTATCTGTGATGGAAACATATTTTTCTTATGATAGTAGAGGTCCAGACACCACTTTTATGATATCTATCAATTTAATGATGGAGATCCTTGAAGATGAAGAACTCTTAGATAATGTTCCCTAAAATCCTATGGAAAGGAAAATAATCTGGAAGGTCATCAAGACATACTGCATCAACCATCTTTGGACCCAGAAGCTGGAGAAATTTCAATCCATTTTGGCTCTGACGTACTCACTGATATGGTAATCCCAAAATGTGTAAAATTTATACTCTTGCTCCTCAAATTAATTTCTCCTAGTTCATTTTTTCTCATATTGATGAGGCAGGGGAGGTTGTTGAGGTCTAGGGGCCGCACAATTTCGTTCTGTCCTTGGAGCTGGAGCTAGTGCAGAGTGTGGCTTAACTACGATAGAAGCCACTTCATATCTTCCAACACTTTTTATTGGGGCTTCTAGTTTTTCCTGGGACTTGATATTAGTCCGTTAAAAGGAATGGTATATAATTTAAGTGATGGAAGAGAATTATCAGAAACCACTTGTATATTTCATTGGAATATATTGTGTTTGAAGCTCCTCATGGAGGCTGCTAATTCACATGAAAAAAATCTCATCCTGGGGGGTGTCTAGTTCAAGGAGTAATTCATACACATCAATATGGAAATGAAGATGGAAACTCTCTGATTATCCCACTATTTTCAGTTCATGAGGTCACTGAATGCTATTTTTGGCAACATCTATCTAAACTAGAATAGGAATTGGCACTAGAGATCCTCCCATTAAGTCAATGTGTTATCTATAAAATCAGAGTACCACATAAAGGCTAAACCTTAAGGGGATCATAAAAATCACATGAGCTTCAAAAATTCTTGTTTCATTGGGTTTCCCATAATGGGATCAAAATAAGAGGAGTAGTGAAACATGTGTTGCTCCAGGTTTCCAAAGCCATTGATGACAAGGAACATGGGGTTCTTAAAATTTGACGGTGGCAGAACATTTCTCACCCAGCCAGGGTATATATTTTGTTTTTGTGGTGTCTATGTGTATCATCCTTCCATAGCTTCTAATCAAGTCATCAATGACTCGATGGAATTCATGAGACCTTGATGAATTTTCTATTGAACATATTTATGAGCTGGTGCCGAAGCTGGAAAGATGCCAGCGCTAAGGGAAATTTAGTTGGATACCCATATGGATGTATCCTTTTTGGATTTCCCTAAATTTACTCTGATTATCTCCTTAACATAGGGAAATTGTAGTATCCTAATGGGATTGGATTCAAGTAGACTGACGATCCTAACACTCCCTTGAATGAGCTTTCTATTCATGCTTCATCTATTGAGATGAGGCCTTGTGGAAATGGAAAATATATTAACATTTTGTGATGATTCTCAACATAAGGATCATATCTGGTTGGACAGCTTGCTTGAAGATGCTCAGTGTTGATTTTCCATAGTAGTTTCATTTAATACTGTTGTAGAGAGAATATACCCTTGAGAATTAGGGATTTTTTATCATTATGGAGAGGAGTCAGGTTGTATGAAACCTTAATCTCATTATTCTACTAACTGGTTTTTCAAAAAAGATGAAATTATGTATTAGGTGAGGGAGAAACCAAATTTAAATCAGACACTTAGTTCCATTTACGCACACTATCAAGCTCTGTGTGGAATTCCCCTTGATGGAGACCATATTCTATATAATTCTACTCATTTGGATTATCATAAGTATGGTCCATGGGATTGAAATCCCCAAATCTCAATGATGTAATCTACATTGGAGGTGGTGTACTATGTTTCTAAATGGTTAGACAGAATCTTTCATCCCATGTCAAATCATCTCTTTCAATTCTAGTTCCCTCTTCGAGTTTATATGTAAAGAGTTAATCTATGGGATCCTTGATGTGACATGATAGTATGCCTCTTCCCTGGGGGACATGAGTCAAAATAATGGATATAATGAGTAACCGATTTATTTTTTTCCCTCCCTAGTCGGGAAAATCTGACCTATGTTGGGTGGGTGGTTGACATAAAAATTCCCTTGACCCCATGGGATGGGGCTATTCTTATACCCCCATTGAAATCCTTATCTTGGTTTTGTTGGTATTACGGTGGAGCTTTGTGTTAAAAATTCCTCCGCACCTTTGGGATGAGGATTCTCCCATAATGTGGTGGTTGATGCTACCAACACATCTTTCATGATCTCCTGTATTCCAATGCGGGAATAATCCAAATATGGGGTCAAATCTATATGATAATTATTTTCTTTCGATGACATGATCAATTCTCATTAGATGGATTCCCATAAGTGTGAATCGTACTGAATTTTCCAGTGTCTTGTGTCAAGTAATTTTCAATGGATTTATCTCATTGATATTGATACTATTGTGACATAGTCATGGATGATTATTATCATATGGGACAAATATCTTAAATAGGTATTTCATTTGGTTTCTGTCTTGGGGTGGTGTCATTGAAGGATTCCATTTCTAGTGGGTTATACAAGACAAGACGAGGGGTAAATTTTAGATTCCATGTTCTACCCTACAATGGATGTTAACAACAGACGAGGTGTCAATGATGAGGAGACACAATTTTTGTGGCACGTGGAGCCATGGAAACCCATGGATTTTATTTAACCTTTTAGATCAAGGATGTCTTGTAGATAGACAGGCTTCTAGGTCAATTTGTTAACAAATCTCCACCGAAATACTAAAATTGTATTCATACCCTTCATAGGGAAAATATTTTGTTTTGAACTGGTGGAGATTCGTATAGAAATTAGGGAGAATGTTGGCATACATTATTCAAATACCACTTTTGTAATGATGAACTGAGAAGTGGTTGTGGGCCAAAACAAACTGGGATGTCCTCCATCAATATTTTTCTCCACACAAGCAAAATATTATATTATTCATTCTCCATGTATTACCCTAATTATTGTTCCCACCATTGGATTATTTGTGATGATTTCATCCTATGATGTGGTGATAGTAGAGATTTCATTTATGCATGAATAGTGCAGGGGTGTCTCATAAGATGACTGTGACCCCATGAAATATCCTGGCCGAGAAAGGATTTCACTTTTCCTTAACAAATTGTTTTTCACAGATGACCATGTCCTTCCAAGCACATCATAATATTAGGGATTATTGGTATTTTGATGGGTGGGGAGAATCCCATCTTTCTAGTGTGAATTTAGGCTATAGGGAGGACCTTCGCAGCCACAGATGTGGTGCCATAGACTACCACCACAACCTATAATCTGACCATAGGGAGATTTTCCACACTGTTTACCCTAGAGAGGATCTTAAGGGAAGACCGTGTAAATGGTAGGACCTTATTGATTTATTTTTTATATTTTTTGGAGGACCTATGAAATGACATCCCTCATATAGAGGGATACCATTATGGTTTTATGTATGGATACAAGGAGAAAATATGTAGTGAAATTCTAGGGAAGAACTTCCAGATATACTACACCGAAGGGAATTTCCTTTCATTCCTTGATGTTATTTTAGGGTGGGAATTTATATTGATTTCCATCATGGAGAGGACAACCGTCGTATATTGATGTTCAACTACATAGAGAATAATATCTACAACGTATACCATTGGGAGGACCATTAGGTTGGATGATAGAAAGGGTGACACCATCTTACTATTTGATATTTTTATCAATGGGAGGGATATAATGATATGAATTAATAGATAGGCTCTCAAGATCGATCTTTTCTATCCCATCGAGTAAGCCCATATAGTTTCTTGGAGGAGGACCATTAGAGCTTATGGATGCAACCTTGAAGTGAGGACCTCCTCAACTTCTAATGTCACTTCCATAATTTGTTAATGGATTGAAAGGATATTGTGACTCTATTTATATACTTCATATGTAATCTAGAACCCTAGATTCTAGCATAGGAGAATCATGAATTTGCTCTTCCTTTTACATATTTCATTGGTGCCTTTAATATTTTGGTGCTATCTTGTGAGAAACTAGGGAGTCTGTATGTCGGTAAGGATCTTCATATATGAGTACCAATTTTATTGGATCGTACGATGTCTCTGGGATACCCTGAAGAGAATATTGAAAATTTTAAGGGATATATTTCTACGCTAGAGAAACAACCATAATGTATTGTTGTCTCTTAATTGGAATGAGTGTTTGTTCATTATCTACTTGACCTTGTATTGTAGAATATTTCCATATGCCATCCTAGACTAGAGCACGGATTCATGTCATATCCAGAGTAACCATCTTTTTTTGTCAAAAAATCACCCACCTCGGGAGATGGGATCATGGGTCTGACTCCTTGATTATTCTGCAGACACAGTGATGTCTTGAAAGGTTAGGATGATATGGATTTGAATCAATATTTGATCCTCCATAATTTATATGATTTTTTTGTGATACGTATTTGTATTTATTAGTATAAATTCCCATTCCTATGTTAGAGAAAGAGTTTCTGGATGCTACAATCCACATTTTTTTCGAATGGGTACTGGAAGTTCTCATGTGATGGGGTAGAGGAATGAGTCTACCCTCAAATTGTAGCTAGGATATTCTAGATACATTCTCTTGTTTCCACTTTATTTGATAGGAAGGATTTATATTTTTGAGTATAAATTTTTGTCTGCATAATATCCACAACATTTGTCTCATGGGATTGATGTGTATGCACATGAATTTGACTCTTATTATATTTTCTAGACACCATATTTGAGTGGTGGACATGATATTGGTAGGAAATAATTTGTGTCTTCTTATTGATTGACACCATATTTGACTAGTGGAATTTATATGCATTTGTCGTATTGTATGACATCCCATAGTTTTTTCACTCTATTTTTGATTTTAGTCTTCATGTGTATCTACAAGGATTTGTGCCTTCTTATAGCTGGTTGTGTCACTATTTTTATGGTATGATTCTTTTTCATAGATGGGTATTTTCATCCACCTATAATTTTACTACCTATCTATGTGTCGGGACCAGTGAGCATTGGAAGGAATTTGTACAAACTTGTATTGTGCCACCATTAATCTGTGGTGGAATTCCGAATAGGATGAACAATTGTATGTCTACTTGTGTTATACTATAGTGCTTCTATAGAGTATCTCCTTTTCAGGAACTAGGGTAATGACATTCTATTTTATATGTATTTTCCACCCATGGTGGGTAGCTTGAGGGTCCTGTTTCTGTTGGGCTTTGTTGCTACCCTTGTCATGAGAACCTCTTCAATTTGAGGATATTGGGTTGTATGCTATGGGTAGAGAAACTCTTCAAAGAATCCATCATTTGGGGTTCTTGTGTTGCGGGAATGAATTAATTGGTGTCGACTTCATCTACATCCAAAAGGTAAGGGAGGTACTTGTTATCACGCTCTAGGGACAGGCTCCCATTACTGTTGTAGAAAACAAGTGAGACTACTCGGTGCTGGGATGCCTGCCATGACAGACAAGCTAGTTGGTGAGTGTTTACCAATTGGAGGCTCTATCTTTTAGCCTCCATCTAGGGGAGAGTACACTTATGGTGTAATTATCAGATCAATAGGTTTGAAGCCATGTGATGAAGACTCTGAATAGGTGATGGATTCCTCTACCTTGCGGATGACTCATACGGTGCATCTATAATCATGCTTGTTCGTTATAAATTTGCGGATGACATAGGATTGATGGTTTCTCTGGAGACCTACAATATATGTATCAATCATAGAAAATAAAAACCTCATCACAATAGCATCTCTTGATCACATGCATAATTGATTATTTTTCTTGGACTTCTTCCTTTTTGATGCGATAAAGGACCGAGGTTGGGTATCATGCCACCTTGGTTGAGGATTCACTTTCTGTTCACCATTTTTAGTTCGACCTAAGAAGAAAGAGTGGGAGTGAACAAAATGGTATGACTGATAACAAATAATTGCATGCTGTTATAGAGATCGTTACATCAACTTCCCAATTTTTGTTTCGGCCCGATTCACGTCATGGCCCATTTTGGTGGGAATGATAGTGTACTAGGAGTATTCAGCATATATTTCTTGTATTATGAATGAGATTACATAGTTTATTGGTCTAGGTGGGTGATTTTATGGTGTTTTTTGTTTCTGAAATCAGCCCGCGTCGGGTACTATGTACTCGTATGGTATCTAATGGGTTTATTTGTGGATCTAGAAACACCCAACGACCCTTTTATCCATGATTCAAGGAAATTATTTCCCAATGTAGGTTCTTGTTGGTTAATTTGGCCAATGACACTAAAAGACACTATTTGTAGGGAGGATGGGAGGTCGGGCTCATCACGCCCTTTTGGGGGGAAGTATTTCCTATTTCAGGACAATCTTATAAAATTAAGAAATGATACTATATTTTTGAATATGTGGTTTATTCCCAAGAATGTGTTTGTGGATTACCCCTAGGTAGAAAGATCAATAAAAAATATTCATGGGTTCAAAATCATATTTATGTATCTGAGGTTCTTCATCAATGTTACCCTTTTACAGAAATAGAAATGATTCTCTGGTCTTTTACCAAGACAACATTTATTTAATCCATACAATGAGGCACTCAAGATTTTATTTTCATTTAAGGGGGAGAGAATATCATTTTGATACCATGATTGAACACATAAGGTGGGATTCCGACGTATCCCTATGAGATCAATTTGATTCCTCATAGATCGATGTCACATTGATAGACACATGACCTTTTAAGAAGGTGTGACAAGGAACCATCCATGAAATCTAATGTAATGCAGTGAGGACATCTAAGTAGAAGATTCCATGTCATGATTTCATGTGGGAATTATGACATAGCATCCCAAGATGCCCAAAAGAGATATGATCTCTTTGGGGTATATAACCCCACTAGGGATATGGTCTAGAGAATATTATAGTGATTTGGTAGTCGGGGTAGGAACTATGGGAGGCTTCCTACATATCAAAATTGTTTGGGAATCAAAGTCCTCATTGTTCGGTTTGAGTTGGGACTTATACCCTTGAGGAGGATCCTTTGAGGGGGTATGATTGGGGAATAAACATGGGAGTCTTACATTTTTGGTAAATAGGTCAGGGCATACTCCTCAAGAGGATTCCCTAGTTAGGGTTTTCAATGGGGTTATGTAGATTTCATGACATCATGTAGCCATTAAGCCCATGTGAGTCATGATCGGTGCGAGAAAGACGAAGAGGAAGTGGATTTAAGGATCTCACGTCCCATATCATCTACTAATTGATGATAATAGATCCCAAAGAGAGAGAGAGAGAGAGAGGGAGGTATTTTAACGTTATAATATCCCTCATTTGTTTTCATACCATGAATAGTCAAATTATCTTATCCATATATGCCCTGGGAATAGGCATAGAGTAGTAATGATGCAACCTTATATAAGAAATTATAGGTGCTTACCTCACTCGGAGTGCCCTAAAATTGGTTCTTGGAATGGGGAGGAATTTTGAATCTTTTCATAGAGAAGATCAAGCATGGTTTCGCTTGTGTATTAGTAACACTCATAGAAGTGAAAGGATAGTGACTACCCTTGACCACTATAATGGAATTGTTCACATTTGTAACGAAAGGATAGACCTTTGGTTACCATGGGAATCTAAAATTATGGATATTAGGAGGGTTTTCACCAATGTAGGTATTACCAATGCGACTCTCCTTACCATAGATATGTAACTCAAAAGGGTGTGCTGACATGCATGATGGTTTTATAATATATGTCTGGTGGGTTTGGTAGCGGATTTGGGATAATTCTATTGGAATGGTTCACGGAGGGACTATGTAATAGGTGGTGGAAATGGAAGGAGATGATTGAAGCCAGAGAGTATATCATCTAAAGGTATCCAATTATTTGTACTATTTCTTCATGCGGGGTCGCCCCACGCCCCCCCCCCCCATGTAGGGTGTTGGTACATGGGTGGAGGGACCCTCTACACCCCATGGGTGTTTGCGTACATTTATGCAGTCTGTGTAGTGTTTCACTATAAGACACTAGGTTCGAAATTCATATCATGATGCTACATAGTGCTGCGTTCTTTTCACATAGAGTGGTACTACATGGTGTAGGGTTTCACCCTCGTAGCATAGCGTTATGAGGGATTCTAGAGTGAAGGAGGATTGGATCAACACCTTGGAGTAGTTTCATCTGCAAAGGGATGTGGTTCGTGGTCTTCCAATTATTATGTTTCCCTCTTTAATTTTATATCTATGTAGCATGTTCATTCATGCCAGCATTCTTCGGATGTGGTCTATTCCATATATATCAATCTCTTTAGAGATACCTATAAAAATTCTATCAAATCATATGAAATATCATTTTTTATTTACATCCAATGGGTTCCTTCTATATAATTTCATAGAAGATAGATATATGGATCTAATGAAACCTTTTATAGAAACCCATGGGTAGATCACCCTGCCCATGTACCACTTGGCCAAAAGAGGCTCATGGGGTTTTAGTTCACGGTGGAAATATTCACCACCTCAATCCCACTAACAAATTCATCTTATTAACAGGGAACTACTGGCTTTGCTTCATCAATGAACTATTGAGTTCATGAGGATAATACACGAGGGAATAATTCTATGCCTATATTTTTCCCACTAAGTGGTTCACAGCGGCGGTACGTAGGGGAGGAAAATTATGTCTCTATTAATGTAATGATGTGGTTAGTGTTGGAGGGTGCCATTTTCATTATTTTTCATATGACATAGTTCATGGGTGATTCCTTACACAAACCATTCATAGTATTCAATACACTGACATATTATTTTCTTTTTCCAAATTTGGATTCTTCTAAAATTTTCTCAGAATCCTTCCTTTAATTATTTAATTTCATTTTCCAAAATTTTGAGAGTATTTAGTTTTCTACTATAATGGTTTCTGGATCCTATAGTTTATTATTCTGGATTATAGTGAATTTATGTAATGAGTCATATTCAATGTAAGGAACTTTGTCTCAATATCCTTTTATTTAGTGATATATTGATGTTTTACAACCAATATATTTAACAAGATGTATAAACAGGACCATTGACATATCATTTAATTAAATTATATGTTCTTATGTTATATAAAATGGATTCATATTCAAATGTTAAAAGTTGTATTGGGAACATTAATTTAAAAATCTATGTTTAAATGTTTGGAATATGTTTGGAAAATGTAATGATTACTTATATAACTTGAAATTTCATCCTATGATTGAAAAAGAAATTTTAATTGTGAAATATTTAAAATTTCAATCATTTTTTTATTTTAATTGAATAATGGTTCTTATATATTTTATGAGTCATTTTATAAAAAACCAATGATAGATGGTTCTTTGATAAAAAATGATGTGTGGGTCTGGGATAACCCACCAATGAATTGGGTATTTAAGTCAACCATGTGGTTATACCATCTTAGTATAATTTTAAGAAACTTTTTCTTATTCTTATAGTACAGGTTTCTTCTTTTCTCTTTTCCTTAAGTATTTTTGAGAAAATAAGGAAAATGGGAGAAATCATAAATTTTGTGACTACACGCCGTGTAGTTTTCCACATGCCGTGTACTTTGGCCATGTGGAATGAGTACACAGGGTGTGTAGCCAAGTCGGTGATGAAGGGTGTAAAAACTAACTACACACCATGTAGTGGGTATTTACAAGCCATGTAGTTAGTCGACAGGTGAATAGTAAGGTGGGGGAAGCAGCTGCCATCTAAGCAACAATACATGTAGTGAAATCAAGAATACACGCCGTGTACTCATGTTGACGGGTGAACAGTGTCGCGGTGGAAAGAAGCCGCCGAAGGAACAGTTAAAAATGGAAATTACACACCCTGTACTCAATAGTACACTCCATGTAGTTTATTGTTTTGTTTAAAATGGGCAGTAGACTCTTCATTTGGCATAGGAGGCTTTGGACGCGTTTTCGAGTCGGGAGGGAGGGCCGAACCTTCGAGGAGCTCCAGATCGCATGCCAGGAACCCGATTCTGCCTCTGTTGATCTTGATGGAACCGTACAAGTAATCCATTCCTTATACTTAAGCCGTTCTTAGAAATTATTTCCCAAGGTAATGTTATTTTCGTTTGAACTAGTTTTCTCTCACCTCATATCTACGTCGTTCTTGGACAATTCGAGGAGCGTTGTTCGTGTACACCGATCAGGGGAGTTTGAGGTAGGTGGCTTGGGGTTTAAATTCCAAATGTTGTGCATTTTTGTGTAACGTTGTGCTATGAACCCATTTTGGGGTGTCATGTGGCTGAGGACTTGGCTGTTTTGAATACCTAGAATTGTTTAGCTAATTAAATGTGATAATATACTGTTGATTGGGATCGCTTCTTGGATCCCGGACTACCCTGGGGGTACATTCCTTTGTTTAGCCATTTGGAAAGGATACCCAAATTTATGCCATTTTTATATTGTGCATTAATTTTTACTTGAGAGGAATTGTATATAAATTTCATGTTAATGCTTTGGGCTCAGCCCGATTACTTGCACCTTAGCGCAATGTTCTTTTTAGCTTCAGGGCATTGTTGATTAGCCTAAGGGATTAGTTCTATTAGCCTGAGGGTTTCATTTCAGTTTTTCCTTAGGAAAAGTTTCTACTTCACCTAAGGGAAATGCCTGAGGGAAACGTTCTGAATTGCCTGAGGGAAATATTCGATAGCATGAGGTTAAGCATGAGGGCATGGTTTTATTATATTAGCCTGAGGGAAAGATTCTGATTGACCTGAGGGATTGATTTTTATTTGAACAGAATGTTATTGAATTGAATGGTTAAATGAATAATAAAATGGAAATATAATTGGAAAATATAGTTACTTTTGAGTACTGCTTAGTTTATTGCATTTACTAATGCACACTATTGTTGCATATCTTCACACAGTTGGGCACAAGATTTTGGTGGGTTCCTACAGGGATTTATTTCTCACACCCTATTTGGGTCATGTCTTCAGGCCAAAGTGATTACATTTCTGTAGGTTATGACATTGGAAAGGCTCCCAATATAGTTACATGATTGTAGTAGAGGAGTAGGAGAGCACGGGACCGATCTTAGGCTTGCGATGCTGCTGCGTTCTGTCTACTTTGCTTTTTTTTGATTTATTGCACCTTGTTCCTGGAGCTGTACTGTATTGTAGTGTTTTTTTGGGTAACATGTTCTAGCTATTTTCGTAGAACTTGAGACATGTTTTGTCATAATATATATTAATGTTGGTTATCTTTTACTGTAGCTATACATATTAAATGTGCATGGTTTATTGCTTCCACTGTTTTGGAATGTTTTATCTAGTATTCCGCTGCGCTACACTTTGAAAAATGAGGGCATAGTTTCGCCACTATCAGACCTGGGCCATCGCTGCTAGTCGGCAGCCTCTGCCGTTTGGGGAAATGTGATTGAGGTCATGTGACCAACCGGGTTCGGGGCACCCATTGAGTGGCACCCAGAACCGGGATGTCGCAAAGTGGTATCAGAGGGGTTATTTTCTTTGACTTACTATTTGGAGCCTTACTCAGGGATATGATGGAAACAGTGGTTGGTAATAAGCTGTGCCCGGGAGTAGCTAACCCGTGTATAGAGAAAATCTAGTCTACCTCAGTAATTGCAATTTTTCTGATTTTAAAAATTTTACAGTTGATTTGATTTCACTATTGGGTGATGCATTTGTGATTGTGATGTTTATATTTTTTACATGGGTTCTATTTAGTTAAACCTCAATGAGATGAGGGTATGCCATCTCATGCATCATTTAGGCACATGATAGAAATCACATGCCATGAAAAATTCCATGTCATGTAGGAACATTTGAACTTGTATGTTGTTGTGATAGTTTTTGTGCTAGAAAAGCATGCTATTGTGATAGCTTCTTTGATAAATACATGCTATATGATTGGGTATTTTTTTGTATGTGTCTGTTGAGATAATGAACGCCAAACATTGGTCTTTGGGGAGTGTGGACCCATATTGACCGGAAATTGGTGGATAATTTACCATTTATCTTGTCATAACACATATAAGATGCCAAACTTTGTTTCACAGTGAGTTTGGGCCCTCACAGATCGGAATTTGGCACTTATGTGTTGTTATCAGTATTTCCTAGGTTCCGGAGTAGTTTCAGAGGCCTATTGTCTAGAAATCCTAAGATACACACCGTGTATTTTCTCAGACACACGTTGTGTGTTCTTATGTTTGAGAAGAAAAGAAAACCTTTCTGAGTACATGTTGTGTACCCTCAGTACACACCTTGTAGTTGCTTCCCATTTCAGAGACCGTGTGGGTAGGGACACGGGGAAGAGAAAATCTTGGGAAGACATGTCGTGTATCGGATTTACATGCCATGTAGTGTTGACCCAGAGTCCGCCCATGTAACTAACAACATGGACAGAGGAGAACATAAGACATAGACTCCGGGTCCACTATAGAACACGCTATGTAGTCTGGCCTGGGGACCCAACCGTGTAACTAACAAACATAGGTTGGTGTCACCTCTTCTTGAACACGTCGTGTACCTGTGGGATAGGCCGTGTAGTCTTCACCAAGGACAGACCATGTGGACTTAGCCATGTGGCTGGGGAAACAAGGTTGTGTACACCCCGTGTGTGGGTGTAACACGCTGTGTAGTGTTAGAAGAGTAGTCGATCGTGTCACGAACGACATGGGAAGTTGAAAAATTACACCATACACACCATGCAGTTGATATAAACGCCGTGTAGTCTTGTTCAATGGGTGCCATGTGGCTTAGCCGGGAAGAAGGACCCATGGAGGGGAAGAAAATTCAGGTACACGCCATGTAGATGTATTTACACGCCATGTAGTATTTTTTTGCACATCTTGAATTCCTTCTTCCTCATATTATCTTTCTGGTTCCATTCATTTTCAGTCTTTGATAATATTAATCTAAGGTGTTCGTTTGACCTTGTAGAGTCATGCAGCCGAGACAACCATGTGTTGTTCGCCAAGAGAGCGACAACGATTATACTCCACAGATAGTGGGCCATGGGCTACCAGTGGATCCTCCAGTAGAGGTAGATGTAGACATTATACCAGACACAGGTGCAGATGCACAGTTTCGTGAAGGCTTTATGCGGTTCATGCAGACCATTCAGGGAGCACTGCCAGCTGCCACATATATGGATGAGTTGACTCATATATTCTAGTAGCAGCATCCGCCTACATTTTCAAGGGATGGTGGACATCATTATGTGGAGTCTTGGCTGGGGTCTATCCAGACTATTTTCGAGTATCTTGATATGCCTCTAGGGAAGAGGTTTAATCTCGCAACTTATATGCTACGTGATTCCGCCAAGAGGTGGTTGGATGTTACCACTCAGACAGAGCATCACAGAGACATGGCATGGGAATATTTTTAGATATCTTTTTATGACTTCATCTACCTAGAGAAACTGATGGAAGATAGAGCCTGAGAGTTCATGAACCAGCAGTAGGGAGCTATGTTAGAGATGGATTATTCTGCTCGTTTCACCGAGCTTCAGCGTTCTTCACCCATTCTAGTGGGTGATGAGACGTTGAGGGCCAGATGATTTAAGTATGGTCTTCGATATGACATCCGAGAAATGGTGAATATTTTTAGGCTTCCTACAATACAGGTTATTGTGAACTAGGTGCTGATTACAGAGAGGAACCTTCGAGAAGATAGTGGTGCAGGCCAGGGAGGTTCAGCACCAGTTTTTGGCACTATTCCTACCAGGAAGAGGAAGAGACAAATGTTTTCCTCTCACGGTGACAGTACTAGCTAGGCGTATAATTAAGGTTGGTCGGCCAGGTGCTACCAGTGTGTTAAAGAGGGGCACAAGAGACCGCAGTGTCCACGTGACCCAGTGGAGTGACGAACTTGCGGAAAGATGGGTCATCTGCAGCGCTTTTGCAGGGTGTTTCTACCAGTGGATAGTGATAGGGGTTCTGTGAAGACTCCGCGTGCAAGACTAGGTTCATCATCTTCATACGAGTTTGGAAATTGGAATACGTCAGGGCGTGCAGTAAGAGATGGTTGTTGTGGTCGTGGTAGCCAGACACCAGGATCTCAGAGGCAGTAGGGTGGGACATCTCTAGGTATCTAGGCTGTGTCGCAGGGCCGCGACACTAGGCAGGCATATGCTGTGCAACAGACCCAACAGGAGTAGGATCCCAGACCTTATATTGTCAGAGGTACTATTCTAGTAGATTCAATTTTATCTTCTGTACACTTGCTTAATGGAGCTACACATAGCTTATAACTATGCCTGTTGTAGAGCGCCTTGGGATCTGTATTTCTTCTTCTTCTATTGTTATGACGCTAGACACTCCGTTGGGAACTAGAACGACATGGTTGAATCAATGAAAGGAGTTCCCCCATGAGGTTGGAGGGTGTCACATTATATGGGACCTCTATTTCTTAGAGATGATGAGCTATGATTTCATTATCTAGATGGACTAGTTGGTTTCCTTTTGAGCCTTTGTAGACTTCTATCATCGCAGGGTGAGTTTCACATCACTAGAGGGCGGAGAGTTTCTATACAAAGGTGAATGGGATGTTCAGGCGAGTCGAGCTGGACCGGAGCAGCGTGGGCGAGGTGTTGTGACATCCCAGATTGCGAGTTTATATCTGGACGATCAGGGTACTTGTCAAAAGGATATCCCTCTAGTGGTTGATCATTTCAGGGATGTCTTCCCGGCTGACTTTTCATGTCTACCTCTGGAGTGAGAGGTGGATTTCTCTACTGAGGTTGTAATTGGAGCAGCACCGGTGTCCATTCATCCTTATAGTATGGCTACAGCAGAGTTAGAGGGGCTCTAGAGAGAGTTAGTGGAGTTAGATTCAAAGGGTTTTATCCAACCCGGTACTTCTCCTCGGGGTTTGACGGTCCTTTCTGCGAATAAATGGGATGGTACCCTCAGACTCTATGTGGATTATCAGAAGTTGAACAAGTTGACAGTGAAGAACCGATATCCCTTGCCGAGTATTGATGATCTTTTTGATCAACTTCATGGAGCATGAGTTTTCTTGAAGATTGAATTGAGATCATGATATCATCAGCTGTGTGTGAGACCCTCAGACATACGACTTACATCCTTTCGGAGCATATATGGTCTGTACGAGAACATGGTTATACCATTCAGACTTACAAACATGCAAGCATTTTTTTATGGCTTCGATGAATCGCGTGTTCCATCCTTAACTGGATTCTTTTGTGGCAGTATTTGTGGACGACCTCTTGGTGTACTCTCACACTCGACCTGACTATGCCACCCATATTGAGATCATATTTAGTACACTGAGAGAGAATAATCTATATGTTAAGCTCTCAATGTGCCACTTTTGGATGGACCAGATTCACTTCCTGGGTCATATCATTTCAGAGGTAGGAGTTTTCGTGGACACAGAGAAAGTGAGAGCAGTAGTTTTTGGGAGTATCATAAGAACTTGTTTGAGATACATAGTTTCTTGGGGATGGATGGATACTACATATGATTTATATAAGACTTCTTCCGCTTAGCAGCGTCGTTGATTGGTCTAACTAAGACGGGTGTTAAGTTTTTTTGGTCGGAAGATTGCGAGACAGCCTTTCAGGACCTGAATGGAAGGTTGAAACCAACAACAGTCTTGATACTTCCAGAGAAAGAGAATAGCTATATAGTTTAATGTGATGCATCAGGTATTGGGATGAGAGCAATGTTAATGTAGGGCGACTGAGTTTTTGCGTATGGCTCTCAGCATTTGAGGCCACATGAGAGGAATTACCCGACGAATGATATCAAGTTGGCTGCAGTTGTTCATGCGTTGCGCTGTTGGAGACATTATCTCTTGGGAGAGAAGTTTGTGATTTTCACCGACCACAAAAGTCTGAAGTACATCTTTACTCAGCGTGACTTGAATCTGAGACAGAGAAGGTTGGTCGAATACCTTTAGTTTTTCGACTTTGATCTTTCCTATACACCTGTAAAAGGTAATGTAGTAGCTGATGCATTGAGTAGGAGGACTCAAATATAGGCAGTTCATGAGGCCAGTGGTGAGTGGCAGCTTATGTCATGGTTCTCTCAGATGCATCTGGAGGTGCACGACAGTCAAGGGAAAGTCTATCTTTCATCTTTAGCTGTGAATTCTACCCTCCTGGATAGAGTGAGGATGAGACATCTATCTGATTCAGAAGGCCTTGTTCTATGGGAGTCCGTGAAATGTGAGGACCCTCCTCCTGGATGGATGATAGGCGATGATGAAATTCTGCGTTTCCATGGACGAGTGTGGGTTCCACGGGATGTACATGAGGAGTTGATGTGGTAGTTTCAGGCTTCAGCTTGGGCAGTTCATCCTGGGGTTACCAAGATGTAACGTGAATTGAGATGTTAGTAATTGTGGCCGGGTATAAAGAGAGAAGTAGCTGGTTTTGTTACGATATGTTCCACCTGTCAGCAGGTGAAGGAAGGGGCAACATGGGCTAGAAGGACTGTTACAGTAGTTACCCATCCTAGAGTGGAAATGGGATGATTTTGTGATGGACTTCGTGACTGGGTTGCCGAGATCACCTCAAGGAAATGATGCAGTTTGGGTTGTTGTGGACTGAATCATGAAGGTGGCTCTCTTTTTCCCAATCTAGGAGACCATCATTGTTGACTAGATCGGGAAGATGTATATCCGAGAGGTCGTATGTCTTCATGGGGTTCCTCATTATATCATTTCGGATTGGGATGCCCGTTTTACATCTCGTTTCTGGCAGTGTTTTCAGAGGGCACTAGGTACACAGGTTCTTCTGGGCACAACTTACCACCCTCAGACCGATCTCCAGTCAGAGCGTACGATACAGCTGCTTGAGGAAATGCTGCGTGCATGCATCCTAGACTTTGGGGGCTCTTGGAAGAAGTACATACCCTTGGTTGAGTTTACCTATAATAACAATTTTCAGGCAACTATTGAGATGGAAACTTATGAGGCTTTATATGGTAGGCCATGACGATCACCCTTGTGCTGGTTAGTGGTAGGTGAGGTAGCTTTATTGGGACCATGTATCGTGCAGGAGACTTCTGAGAAGGCCCAATTGATTCAGAAGCGGATGGCTACCACACAACATCGACATAAATATTTTGCTGATCGCCACAGACGACCCATGGAGTTCGTCGTCAGGGATCAGGTTTTCCTGCGTGTTTCACTGAGGTTGGGACACAAGCAGATCATGAGAGAGTGTAATCTTTAACCGAGGTATGTGGGGCCATTTGAGATTCTGAAGAGAGTCGGGCTGGTTGCCTATCGGTTTCAGTTACCATAGATGTACCAGGCCATGCACGATGCCTTCCATGTATCTCAGTTGCGCCAATATCATTCAGACCCATCTCACGTCCATTAGCTAGAGGAGATTTAGCTTCAGATCGATGCGACCTTTGAGGAGCCTCCAATTCATATCATGGATAGGATCACGAAGGTTCTCCAAGGCTGGCCATTTCCTCTCGTACGGGTGATATGATAACATGGCTGAGTGCAGGAGGAAACTTGGGGGTGGGAGTCCAACGTATGTGCTCAATGGCTAGAGTTGTTCTTAGATTTATCTTCACCACCCTTGGAAGGGAAATTCGAAGATGAATTTCTTTAAGTGGGAATGTTTTTAAGAACTCAATTCTTATTCTTGTGGTACGGGTTTCTTATTTTCTCATTTCCTTATGTATTTTTGAGAAAATAAGGAAAATGGGAAAAAATCCGAAATTTTGTGACTACACACCGTGTACTTTTCCACTCTTCGTGTACATTGGCCGTGTGGAATGAGTATACAGGGTCGGTAGCGATGTTGGCAATGAAGGGTGTACAAACTGACTACACGCTGTGTAGTGGGTATTTACACGTTGTGTAGTCAGTCGGCAGGTGAATAGTATGGCAGTTGAAGCAGCTGCCAACTAAGCGACAGTAAACTCCGTGTACTCAGGAATACACACCGTGTAGTCATGTCGACGGGTGAACAATGCCGCGGTGGAAAGAAGACACTGAAGGAACTGTTAAAAATGTAAAGTACACATCGTGTACTCAATAGTACATGCATTGTAGTTGGTTTTTTCTCTTAAGAAGGAATGTAACATCCAAATTTGGCAGAGGAGGATTTTGATGCGTTTTGGAGTCGGAGAGAGAGGGGCGATCCTTCAAGGAGCTCCAGATTGCATGCCTGGAATATGATTCTGCATCTGTAGATCTTGTGGGAATCATATAGGTAAGAACTTCCTTCTTCTTAACCTATTCATACCAATTGTTTCATGAGGGAATGTATTTTCACTTGAACAAGTTTTATTTCACCTCAGATCTACGTCGTTCTTAGACGATTCGAGGAGCGTCGTTCATGTATACTGATCAGGGGTGTTTGAGGTAGGTGGCTTGGTGTTTAAATTCCAACTGTTGTTCTTTTTTGAGTACTGTTGTGCTATGAAACCATGTTGGGGTGTCGTGTGGATGAGGCCTTGTCTATTTTGAATACCTAGAATTGTATAGGTAATTAAATGTGATAATAAACTGTTGTTTGGGATCGCTGCTTGGATCCAGGACCACCATGGGGGTGTGTTCCTCTGTTTATCCGTTTGGCCAGTATACCCGAGGGTATGCCATGTTTATATTGTGCATTAATTTTTCCTAGAGATGAATTGCATATAAGCTTCATGTTTATGCTTTAGGATCAGCCCAGTTACTTTCACCTGAGGGCAGTATTCTTTTTACCCTGAGGGAATTGTTGATTAACATGAGGGCGTAGTTCTATTAGCATGAGGGAAAGATTCTGATTACATGAGGGTTTCGTTTCAGTTTGGCATGAGGGAATGATTCTACATCTCGTGAGGGAAATTCCTGAGGCCAAGGTTCTGAATGGCCTGAGGGAAATATTCGATAGCCTGCGGGTAAGCATGAGGGCATGGTTTTATTATATTAGCCTGAGTGAAAGATTCTGATTGTCCTAAGGGCTTGATTTTGATGATCATAGAATGTTATTGAATTGAATGGTTAAATGAATAATAAAATGGAAATATAACTAGTAATGTTAGTTAATTTTGAGTAATGATTAGTTTATTGCATTTATTATTACACACTATTGTTTCATATCTTCACATAGTTTGCCATGGGCCTTTGGTGGGTGCCTACTGGGATTTATTTCTCACACCCTGTTTGGGTCATGTCTTCGGACCAAACAGATTACGTTTCCACAGGTGTTGAGAGGGGAAAGGTTCCCTATATAGTTACATGATTGTAAGAGAGGAGTAGGAGAGCATGTGACTGAACTTAGGCTCGCAATGCTGCTGTGTTCTTTCTACTTTGCTTTGTTTTGATTTACTATACCTCGTTCCTAGAGTTGTATTGTATTGTACTGTATTTTTGAGTAAAATGTTCTGGGTGTTTTCATAGAACTTGAGACATGCCACATCATTATCTATATGACTGTTGGTTATCTTTTAATGCAGTTGTACATTTTAAATGTGTATGGTTTATTTCTTCTGCTATTGTTTTATGTTTTATCTAGTATTCTGCTGCACTACACTCTGAGAAATGAGGGCATAGTTTCCCCACTATTAGACCTGGGCCATCGTTGCTAGTCGTCAGCCTCTGGCGTTTGGGGAAATGCTCTTGAGGTCATCTGACCAACCAGGTTCGGGGCACCCGTTGAGTGGAACCCAGAACGGGATGTTACAATAATTATGTTCCAATATACCTTGTGTTTTATCTATACATTTAAAGGGGTTTCAATTAATAATGTTATTATAAGATGGGTAAGAAAATAATATATTTGAAAGTATTTACTTATTCATATGGGTGAAAAGTATTAATTTTTGGTAAATGTTTCTTGGTTTTTCATTTTATCACAGGACTAACAGTTTTCTTCTTTGTATATCCCTTACTCAGCTTCTTATTCTCATCCTGTTTTTTTAAACTTATTTTCAAATAATTCATGGATGGGTAAATGAATGGAAGTGGTCAAGTTGAAATTCAAGTAGGTCTTCTATGAAATAAATCATGATTTGTTGGAAAATTATTGTATTATATAAAAATTGAAATTAATCAAATGTATCCTATTTTGATTATGCGGTTTTTTGATGTTTGAGTTCTGATATCATTCTCTAAAACTCTAAACCTAATATGAATCCTCAAATTGAAAGCATGTAAATGACTAATTAAAAATATATATTATTTTATTTTTCATGTATAGGCCTTAAAAATAATCATGTTGACTTCTTATATTTCAGATGTCATATCATCTAAATGATCTTTACTTTATTAAAAATTGCATATATGTGTACGATCATGTGTAGGATTATGTATATCACATCCACATTCATAAGATTCTGAATCTTCATAGGATCATTGAATTAAAGGACTTTGAAATTTATGCCACAATATTAATTTTCCTCCATAGATCAGAAGTAAATATCCAATATTGTCCACCCAAGTAAGGAAATTATCTTAGAGTAATTATATTTTTATTAAGGCCATTAAAGAATATTTACATTCGCTTTATAGTTTTTTTTCAAAAAACATCCATTTATAATTTCAATGAAACTAAAACCAAAACCATTACCAAACATATAAAAAAATTCATAATTTTATATAAATACAGTCACTATATTCTCATTTTTCATCATACACTATAACACCCTAAAATTTTAAAATGTATTTTCTATAAATAATATTATTTTTTATAGCCTTTTCTATACAAAATAACAAAAAAATGTCAATATTAAATTATTAAAATTAATGTTAATCATCAATAAAATATGAATATATAATTTGGAAATAGGTAAATTAATCCTCATGAATAAATGATATCAAATACAGTGAAAACCATTAAAAATTAAAAGAGGTAATATTTCTATAAAATTATTTTTTTATTTATACTTTTTATTTTGTTTCAAAAAAATGAATTTATTTAATTTTATTTTGAGGAAATTAATTCATTTTTTAATAAACTAGAATGAAATTTCCATAAGATAGAAATTTAGGATTATTTTAAAAGGATTATTAATGAGTGAATAGTGAAATATATATGTCTTATAAAGACTATAATTTTTATAGAATTGTTATGTTATGAAAATGATTGAAAAAAATATAAAACATTTTTCTTGAATACATTTTTATTTTAGTATAGAAGAATCACATTACAGAATCAAGTTGAATTTTGAAACTATAACTTCTCTTTTTAGCACAAAAGCTCTATTATAGTATAAAAAATATATTTTTTCTTAATTAAATTTAATTTAATATCAAAAAGGTGAAATTATGATTTGAATTAATCAAATTATAAAATAATATTTTTTAATAATAATTTTTATAATTTATAGGGGATCAATTCATCCTAATCTTTTTGTGTGAAATCTTTTTTATGGTAGAAACGGTATTTTTAAAATAATTTTTATTCATTTAATTTTTGGTAATTATATTAAATTCAATCTTTACCCCATAAAAAATCTATTTGATGAAAATGTAATAAATAATTCAAATTATATTTTCCACTTTTTTACGTTATCTCAGTTTCATTTTTCATCATATTGAATAATTACCATAGTCAATGTATTTCAACACTATAATGGTTTAAAAGTTAATAAGGGGTTAAACTAATAGATATACCACAAATACGACTGTTTTATGAAAGAAAAATTGATTTCAAGAGTGCATTTAGACCATACTATATCCAATATTTGAGTATTTTTCTATTTCGTGCAACAATCATTTATTATAAATTGATTTCATTTTAAAAATTAATAAAAACAAAATTTTCACACTTTCATACTCAATACTATTCCATGATTATGATAAGGATAAATAATCTTTAAAAAAATTTAAAGAACAAAATATTTACAATCACTAAATTTAATTTATAATGGTATTTTTTTTCTAAATAAAATTATAATTATCTAAAATTATTATATAGATTTGACACAATGTTTGTGAAAGAAGTATAAAAATCAAATGAATGATTTTGATAAAATTAAATGGTGTAAGGTTTAGGTGAATTATGTAGTTTAATGATTTTATTGATATATAGTTTGGATTACTTGTTATATAATATAAAATATTTTTCACTATTTTTTACGTTTTAGAAGTCAAATTATGTGAATAATTCAATAAATAATATTACGGGAATTAATTATTTTTAAATATATCATTAATTCTGATTAAAAAAATAAAACAGACAATAGAGGAAAATATTTTTATAGATATTTGTCTGAAATTCTATCTATGATCCATTTTGAGCAACTTTTAATTTTTCAAAATACATTGAGTACCCTTATATAATAAATATTTAAGAAAATACTATGGAATATTATTTATAAAATGGAAATTAATATTACAATTTTAAAGGAAAATATGAGATCAATTTTCTATAAAAACTATTAAAAATTGCAATTAATACAACACATGCCAATTTCAAAATCCCATTGTGTGACCATAATTGTCTCTTACAACGGCCTTAAGTTCAATCTAAAATAGTATTTGAAAGAGATATGTAATTTCTAAACCTAATTCATTCAAAATTCATTCTATTTATACCACTTTAAAATAAATTATAATCACATTAGTAGAAAAAAACGTTATTGACTATAATATACATAAATTTTATTATATTGATAATACATCCTTTTCTCAACCCCTTTCAATCCAATGTAAAAATAAAATTTCGGTCATGCACATGTAAAAATTACCACCTCTACAAGGTGATGCATTTCATTTTCCATCACTGACTCACGTGACTGGTTTTATTAGGTATTTTAACAAATAAATATGATATTTATATTAATTTTATAATTTATGAGACTTTAACAATTGTTTACATTATTGTTTTCTCAAACATTACAATTGGTTTATTCTAAAAATCATTATTTTGGTGCCTACAAATCATGTTTTTTATGTTCATAAATGAATATATGTTTTCTATTAGTATAATGTTTTTTCTAGGAAAATATACGAAATTAGATAGGTTGTAAATTTATTATATAGAAGTAAAAACATGTTAAAAATTATTTTTTTAAATTATGATGGCTTGGAAAAAATACCAATGAAATAATATATATAAATTTAAAAAATATATTTTTAAAATAGAATAGAAGATGGAAATTTATTATAATATTTTTCAGGTAACAGGCTGTTATCTGCTAGGCCATGTTTAAATATTTTTGATTTAATGAGAAATCATGTAAAATTTCAGATTATAAAAATACTTTCCTGACATCATGGACATACAACATGATGTTTTCAATTGTCTGCATGAATGATTTTATATATCCCAAGAAGAAAATAAGTGATAAAAATAATTAATGAACTGATCATTCCATGTAACTGTGCCAATTGACCATGAAAAGTGACCGTGTTAAGTGAATGTGGAATGTAACAATGCTATGTGACCGCATGATAAAGTGGTCATGCTTAAACCAAGACTATGTAATAGTGTTTAACTTATTTGATAATGAATATTAAATTATCAAAAGAATATATTTGAATAATTTAGTGGATAGAATAGTAATTTCATATTTTCTGTTCAGAGTAATGTGTTTGAGGAGTAATTTATGAATATATTCAAATAAATAATTATAAAATTTTCTCTCTTAATGAAGGGGAGACAATCAAGTACAAAGGGTGTGTAAGATACCAAGTAATGCATTGAAGACATACTCTCACATACTAAACAATTGAACATAATGAATAAACTGTATTTATTACCCCTCAGTGAAGCACTTGGAGGAAACATTTTCAAAGACATATTTAAAAACAACGGAGCAAAAAACAATAATCGCATTGATATAGTTAAATATTTATCTATTCATATCCATTACACACTCGATTTATAATACTTTTTGAGATGTGTTTTATTTATATATTCATCATCACATGATCTTGAATAGTATCAGAGTGTAATATATATTGTTTCTTTTATTATTTTACTGCTATTATCCTACACATAAATATAGACGAGGTTGTGTGTTTCCTGGACTACTCAGTGTGCAGTTGATTACAGAAACCTAATATAGTTTGTGGGTCAAGTTAATTATTTAATAATATTTTTTGAATTATTTGATTGTAAAGTTGAGATTAATAGTTATTATATTTGGTTTGAACCACTTATGTTAATCTCAAGTATGATTATTGGTATTTTTAACATATTTAGAAACAAAATTGGGTTTGAATTTCCAAACTATATAGAAACAAAATGCATTGATAGTCAGATTTAATTAACATTTTTATATAATATAAGTAATTATATTAGATTTATATAAAAATTTAATGAAAAAATTAAATTGATTTATGAAATATGTGATAGTTCTTTGGAGTAAAATTTCCACAAATATAAATTATTAATTTCTAGGATATTAATAAGAAAGGGGATTTTTATCAATTAGGGGATTTAGTTTTAAATAATTTCTAGAATATAATTTTTAGATGGATACTCCATTAACCACCCACTATTGTTTTCCACTTTGACCAAAATTTGGTCTTAAAGGATTGTTTTTTTTCTCATTTTCATATGATTTATCCAGATCACATTTCTAGAATGATATTTTTAATTCATGTTTACACATTAATATCAGATTATAAAGTATATTTTTAGGGTTATTCTACTAACATACTACTTTATAGATATTTTCAAAAAATTTACTTGAGAAAAATGATAATGGAAATACACCTTCAGAGCCTGGGTGCTGATATTGGGTGTTATATCAAAGATATATTTAAAAAACATAAATTTTCATAAAAATAATTGAATTATACTACATAATGTTTTTACAATGAAAATAAAAAATCTATGAATGAATTAATATTATTATTTAAAATAGGAATAAATTAATAGAGTATAATCTTGGGATATTACATATAAAATATGGAATACCTTTCTTATTTTTCATGAAAGCACAACTCCTGTTACAGAAATTGGAATAAATTCATACACTGTCGAGTATGACACATTCAAAAACAAATCTAATGAATTAATATCTGTCATAAATATCGGGTTCAATGATATCATAAATGAAACAATTACTCAGGGAAAAATTATGATGCTCAATGCTCATGTAAAGAGTATCTTGAGATGTTTACTTGATTTTGGGAAAGGTATTGCAGTCTCTATCTATGAATTATGTGACATTAGAAAATTTACAAACAAGGAATTAATTGGAAAATATAATATGTAATATGAAGAATTAAATACTAATAATAAATATTATTATCCAAAATAATATATATTTTTTAATGTTCTAGGGTCTAAAAATAAAGTTTTTTTACAACAGGATAACATAGTGGATTTAAGGATGATTCTGATAGCGATGTAGAAGTTGTTTAGTTCTCTAGAAGGTATAAAAAAGTTTAAAAACAATATGTTTTTTCATAATTCAAATTGCATCTTAGATTATGAAAATTAATGATATTGGATGATATAGTTGAAAAACAATTACTTGTAATATGAAATAACCTATTATGAGTATAAAAGATGAGGAAATATAAAATTTGAATCTCCTGAGATCAATTACACAAGAATATATGAGGGTGATGAGAAATGATCTATGAAAGTGAAAAGGCCACAAAGAGTGAAATAGTGGATAACTCCAAGGACTCTGACGCTAGCTAAGAAGATATACAGGAAAATGAAAATCAATGCTTTATAGATACTTTTTCATAAGTACCCTATACTTTATATACTCATATTTGTTTATGATTCATCAAAAGTATAATAAATAATTAGTATTGTATTGTATTATTATATAAGACACAATGTATGAGGTTAAAGAAAATTATAAAAGATTAAAAATTATACATTTATTATGTGTTGTATATGATTTTTTTCTTAATATAGAAAAAGTAAAAAATCAATATCTTCTTGGGGAAAATACAGAACAGATATTCAGAAATGGACAACACTAAAATGAGTTTGAATAATTTTTGGATTTTTAAAAATACATTGAATATAATTATGGGTGAATAAAAAAAATCCAAAAACCAATTTTGGGATAGGTTATTGATCTATACATGAATGTATGATGTATAAAAATTAATCCATTCCCAGTTTTAAGGAAAAACAATTCGAGTAAAAATAATAATTTAAAAGATCATTTTTAAAATATTTATACTACATTTTTTTCATTCTAAATTTGTATATTTTTTCTAAAAAACAGATAAATCAAATATTTTTGATAAAAGGTTCATTAAAAAAAATAGAAACAGATAAATTTTGGTAACAAAATCAATATGTATTTAATTAATTGTAGTGAATGTTGGTAAATGCCTCCTATAAGAATCTATTGTATTTGAATATTGGATGTTCTAAAAATTTTACCATAGACTATTAAAAATTTAAGAGTCTTATAAAAATAGATGGGGGAAATATTACATTTGGTGATAATGAAATTAAAAATACTATTTAGCCTGGTTGAAATGGAAAATCGAAATTTTTGTTATGTATAATGGTCGAATTGTTGATGGTTTAAATAATAATAGGATACTTATTTCAAAATTATTTGAGGATGGTTTTAATTATAAATTTTAAATTAATTATTTTATTATTTATTATTAAAATTGTGCTTTGATAATGACAAATATGTGGAATGATAATTTTTATGTTATTAATGTAGATTCCCTGTTCTCCCAAATTTTTCTTAATGGGTTCATTTCATATATAATATTGGTTGTGAAAATGGTTATTAAGAAACTTCAACATATACTCATATAGAAATCTTAATAAGAAGGATTTTGTCATGGATATACTAAAGATATAATTTATTAACTATATTGTGGGAAATCCATACTAGAAAAGAATGAAACAAAAAATTTCAACTAATCAATGAAAGAGGATTATACCTCTCACAAATTGGACCGGTTCTTATGGATTAATTTAAACCATATATAATTTCTAGTTTAGCTGTAAAACAATATTAATTGGACATTATTGATCATTATAATATATATATATGGTTATTATTAAGTTCTCACAAATTTGACGATCATTTGTCTTTATGAAAATATGAAAATTAAAAAGACGTATATAGTACATTTTTTATTGAAACATTTAGAAGTGATCATTTCTTATAATTTGAGAATTGATATTTCAAATCTCTCAAGTCAAACCATGTCTATACTGAAAATTTGTCTACACTTAAACGAACTCAAAAAAATGGGTGGTTTAAAGGATAAACCTTAGCCTTTAATAAATTCTGTGGAATATGATTATTGAATATAACATACCATTCTACATTTAGGATAAATATGATAATATAGATAGTTCTGTAACTAACCAAGTACTTATTAGATCTCAATTTATGAAGACTCTATATGACTATGTAATAGTAGAAACCCTTGGTAAATGAATTCCTTGATTTTATTACAAATTCTATATTAAAAATAGAAATATGAGTCAAGATATATTTTAACCTAAAATATATAAATAATTTTTCATTTTTTATCAAACCATATGTAATGGTTATAGTGTCTTCAATATGAAATTTGATGTTATAGAATAAAATATTCATGTCACATTATATGAAACAAATAAGCATTAATCCAAACCAAGTATAGAAATATATTAGAATGATATGTAAAATTGAAATATCAATAATAACTCTAAGTCATATGGCATGTCTATCAATTTACCTAATAAATATCATAGTGAAGATCATAAAAGTATTCCCCACCTATTTTATGTCATAGAAAAATGAAGTTCTTCAATCCCAAAAAACAATTAAAACCCTTAAGAACTATCACCTAGATGTTTTTGTTGGAGCCTGTAAGAAAAAATTCAAACCAACACCACACATAGAAAACATGTTGAACATAAATCCTTCTTATCACAACATGATCCTAATAAAACAAATTAATAAATCAATAATGAACATTAGACATGGATATAAAACCATAATTAAATTAGTTTGAATGAAATAATGTTTGAAATTAGTTGATTGACGTAAATTATACATCACTATTGATTTGTATATAAATTAATGGATGGGGAATATGGTATAATAATTATAAATAATTTTATATTTTTTTCCCCAGGACATAGTTATGAAGAGGTGATGTACTATGTGGAAAACATTTCAATAGTATCTTGACATAAATCCATTAGAATATTCTCTCATATTAAGATCAACTTATTTTAAAATTAGAGGAAATGTAAGGGTTAATCTCTAAATGTTTATATATTTTATGATATTTGTTTGTAGAAAAACACCTTTGATTTCAAAATACCTATTTTATAAATTATTTTTTAAAATTAACAAAATATCTACATTTATTAATATAAAATCCCAATGCTTGGTATGATAAGCTCTCCACGTTAATTAATTATAATTGTTTTAAAAATGGTATTACTAAACATAACATAATTATGAAAATAATGTTCAATTATTTTTATTATTTTAAAAATTAATTGATGATATTATTTTTGGTTCATATAGATATTCATTGTGTAAAACATTTATAAAGTTATTGAACAATGAATTTGAAGTGAATTTAATTAGGGAACTGAAATTCATTGTTAGAATTTTAATTGTTGAAAAAAATAATGGAATTGTTTTAAATAAAATACATACAAAACATATCATTTAATCGAAATTTGTATGTATGTGACCAATGGTAGTGATACTCCCACGAGTGAAAGATATAAGTTAGTTCTTAATGAAACAAGAATTTTAGTTCACTAAACAAATTACTATGTTATGATTTTATTTTTAGTAAAACTTACTGTAAGTCAATTTGATAATATGTTCAGTGTGTGTAAGCGTGAAAATTGTCAATACAGATTGAGTAAATATCAAATGAATTCTCTTTAAATAATTTTTAAATACCTCAATCTTGCAACCAATTTTGTATTATACTACTATAGAGGTCTTTCATATGAATTTGTTAGTTCCTATAATGTAGATTGTTTTGTTTAGAGAAATACATGAAATGAACCTCTAGATAATTTCCTCTATTGGGAAAGTCTATATTTTCATTGTGTAATAAGAAATATGAAAATGGTACATTATCTACCACTGAAGATGAATATTTATCTATAAGAGGTCTGTGGGAATAATTTTTTTGATGAAAACATTTTCATATATTATGGTTATCAGTTTTGAAATATCCATATAATTTTTGAAAAAACATGTGCTACAAATATTAATATATGTAATTTGTATCACAATAGTAAATACCAATTCATGTAAGAAATCACTTATTGAGTGACCATTTTCAAAAAGGAGATATTAATCTTGGTTTTGATGTCAATTCAATCCAACATGTTGATATCTTTACGAGGCCTCTGAATATAGAGAGACTATGTTATATCATACATGAGTTAAAAATAATTAATTATTTATAAGAATTTTAATTCAATTTATAAGTGTTATTGTTTTCATCTTCTAATTATAATGTTAAATATCTATGTCTATTGATATTTAAAAAAAAATTAGTTATGAATCTAGGAATAATTGGTCATGTAATAAGTATACCGACCACGACTAATCTAAGATACCTCAAGTTTTTATCTAGTTTTCATACCACGACTATTTGAGTTTAAATTTTTTTGGGACATCTTATAATTAACAATAATTTAATACAATAATTTACTTAATAAAATTAAATTATCAATCCAAATAAGTATACATGCCTTTCTTAAATTCAATCTCTTTTTCAATACCCTACTCGTTGCTTTTCTCGAACCCATCTTTCTCAAGACTATATACCATTGAAAATCGAACATATACCTATCTAGTTTAGAATCATAGTGAAAAATGGTTATATTGGAAAGAGATCATGATGCTGCATCTCATACAAGATCACATAATTAAAAGATATCTTAAAAGGAACATGATATCTTGAGTGCGTCATTAAAACCAATGAATCCTATTTGTTTTCATTGTATAATAAATATAGAAAGATTAGTAGATACTGATTGGTTTTAAACTAAAATATCATTAGTTTGAAAGATGATTCAACAACATTGATATATATAATTGTCCATGGAAAATAGTAATAAATTTTATCCTCGATTGATTATATATTTTTATGAAAATATGAAACTAATTTTTAGTGATTCATTGGATACCGTAAGGAAATAATTAAGTAGAAAAAGTTTGATTTTTTACTAAATGATATGGTTTTAATGCAAATGTTTCACCCATATAGAAGAGAATGAATATCCTTAAAACTCATACCTTTTGAAAAGGGCTCGTTACTAATTTTTGACTGTTCTTATGTAATTTACAAGGACAAATATGCTTGTGATACCAACAATTTTGTAATTTAATGGAGAATATAGGTTGCTAGTGAAATGTATTCAAGACAACATTATTCATTTGAAATGGGACTTCAACATCATATAGATCCATGATTTATTATCACATAGTTTAATAAAGAATGATATTTAGATCAGTTTATCAAGATGTTTAATGTTTAAAATATCTAATCTTTTCATGTCAGTCCCAATGTTATATTTCATTCCTTACCCAAAATTCAAATTACCGATATTTGACTTCATAGGATTAGTAAATTTGGGGAGGAAAAAGAGATTTTATCTGATGGCCATTTCATAAATAAACAAATTAGGCCTATAAAAGTGAATGAAAACCCCAGGATAATAGAATGGGTTATTGATAACTAGCAATTTTGTGAAATGATTAACCCTGTTATGAATTTTATTATACTAGTAAACTAATTATAATGTACTTTATATCTTTATAAAATAGTTGAATAATAATATAATGAAAATGACGATGTTTAGGAAGTTCATGAATATGAAACCAAGGTAGGTGAATATTGTGAACAAGTAAGTACGCCCTTCCTGATGTTAAGGATCCCTATTCGGAAATATAATTTGAACACCTTGATTATCCCTTACCTCTTAATTACCATGAATAAGGGTTGTTTTACGAATACATTGACAAAACTGAACTATTATTGAGTGGTTTTTCTAAAGTGGGTCCATGGAAGTATAAAGACACATGATTTACATCAATAAGTGAATAATGATATAAATGTTATAACACTATATTCCATGTAATTGGATGTATTATTATGCTAGGAGTGAAAGAAGAGTCACCTAAGGGGGAGGATTTGACGATGATAACCTTGATGGTATTCCTCCAGAGTAAGATGGATATTCCATTGACTTTTAATAGTTTAATTGAAGGATATCTAATTACTAAAAAAATATAAAGGGAGGCATCATGTATTTATTTTTAGGGCTTCAGTTGAACAAGTACATTGAAGAAATACTTGGATAGAATCCTACCAAAGATATTGAAGAATATGTGGGTAACAATGTAGTAACTCTTATTGGATACATCAATATATTTATATTCTATTAATTTAAAAAGAAACCTAATGTTGAACCTTAATTTTATCCTTGGTTAATATAGTTAGTAGATATTGAATATGAGATGGATGGTAGGTATGACACTTTAGATCCATTCGCTACTCCACCAAATCAAATAATTATATATCCTTTGTAACAAAAATAGATTTAAATTAGATCAAGATAGATTAGATGGTCTTTTTAAAGGAATGGTTATATTTTTTTGGTGAAAAATTTGTTTAGTTAATTAAGTAAATATCTCCAATATAGTCACACTGGTAATATATCATCATCAATAAAATATTCATATCCATATGTTTACTATGAATATATTGATATAGATAATAAGAACTCATGTATTTTCTCCGTAGGAAGATATTCTGGATATGATATTCAAGTTAGATCCAATATTTTTTAATCTAATTTTTCTGACATATGAATCTATTTCCCATCCTCTATTTTTTTATCCTCCAACACCTTCTGCTATAAAAAGCGATGATAGTGGAGATCACATCAACAAACTTCTATAAGATAAGTTAAAATTAATAATGAGTGATTTTATGAAAACTATGGATATGGTGTTTAATAGATTTAAAATACATACAACAAAGACATTGGAGCACATTAAAGAAGATTTAACAAAAGATGGAAAATATAGGTACATAATCTGAAGGTATATATATATTTTTCTCACTAGGATATTCACCAAATATAATCTAAATACCATTTTTAAATCAAGGTCAAGTGATATCATAATTCCTCCATTGAATCATGTGTTCATATCTTATGTGGTGTAGTTAATGGTCATTACTCAAAATCAAGAATCTCATTTTAGTGATAACAATGTTAACTAGAAGGTTATAGGTCATATTTCAAGATATGTGAAGGAATTACCTAGGATACATAAGTCATATATTCATAATACAAATACATGTCTTTTATCCCCCCTTCCTTACCCGATGTTGTATCCCCTCATCCGAAAACCCCTACCTACCATTTTAGATTTCATCTAAGATAGATTGTTCAACCCCAACACCTAGTATCTAGTTATGTGGTCACTCAATAACCTACTTAAAATAATCACTAAAACCTCACAATTTATCCTCATACTCTACAGCTAATGGAAATTATCATATTATCCCTTATACTCGTAAAGGTTTTTCTATTTATTATTGTTATTGGAGTACCTTTTGAAATCACTTTTTGTACTCTTTTTTGAATTTGGGATAAAATAAATTATTTCTATTGATATCTTATTATTTTTCATATTTTTTTATACTCAATATTTCTCTCTTACTAAATTTTTTTATTAATCTCACATAAATTTTTATAGTCCTAAAAAGGGGAGAAATTTATTATTTTTTTATTCATCTCATATATATATATCATGATCTGTGATAATTAAAAGGGGGATATATTTAGATTATCCCAAAAAATACTTATTTTAATGCCCAAAATCGTGACTCTTAAGATATTAATAATTTCTTTTTTGATAGTATAATGTTTTTAGCGAAAAATATAAAATTGGATAAGGCATAATGTGATGGAATAGAAGTGGTGGAAAATTGTAATCTAAGTGAAAATACGAATAATTATGTAACCGCATTGAGAATATATTTTCCTCCAACTTTAGAGATAATCACATGTAGAGATCAAGTAACAAAATATTTTATTCTGCCTAACAGATGATGGAATGAATTGAATGAACGAAAGAAATAAGTTACTGTAAGAAAAAAAACTGGCCAAAATAATAAAACAAGTGATTTAAAAATTTATTTAAGTTAATGGTCTATGTAACCAAGCTAAGGGATCATGGAGTGTTTCAATGTCAAGAATCCATCATATGTGACCCCATGCCAAAGTGACCATGTATAAATGAAGGCTATGTAAATGTGTTAATCATAACTAGTGAGGAATATTCAAATCACCAAGGGAAATTTTTCAATGGAGTTATTAAATAGTTTTAGAATTTATTGTTTACATATTAGACAACGATAACACATATAAATTTATGAATATACTTCAATGGATAATTTGAAAATCTTCTATCATAATAAGTTAGATAACACATGAAAAAATGGGTTTCGATGAAATAATTTCACGCTGGGGAATTACTCTAACATATCTGAATATTATGCACTTCAATGACACATTATTCATGTCCTCTTATTATAATACCCAATTGAAACATTTTAAAGGATATATTTAATGAAATTAATCAACTAGGGTAGATCAGATTATGATGATTCACTATTTCTCAATTACTATCAATTTCTCACTCTATATTTTTTTACATCTTGAGATGGGTTGAAATTACTCTTTAATATTCATTATAACATGATCCTATATAGTTTTCATGATTACTAGATACTCTTTACATTAATTTTTTACTCTTATTATATCATCTATAACTGTGGAAGAGGTTATGTGTAGTCGAGACTTCCCCGTGTGCATTTTTTTTTATAAAAAACCAATCCAAGTTATTTATCAAGTTTATTATTTAATAAATTACAGAGTAGTGGGGTTACTGAAAAATATATAGAACTCTAACTCACCTTTAGACTGAACCACATCTTTTATTCTAGTATTTAGTTCTATTTATTTGTACGCTATTTTAAAATCAGATTTGGATTTAGTTTCTATAACCCATAATATAAGTACCCATCCATAAAAAATAAATATTTAAGTTTATTTAATACGTAAAGCATTTATATTTGTTAACAATGATCTTTGAGATTATTTTTTTATAGTTATATCTATATTAAACCATAATGTCAAAACATCCACTTGGTATCCATTTTTTCCGAAAAACAAATTTATGACATTAATCATTTTTTCGCTGTAACATATTAAAAAATTTCTTATAGGAATAATCCAAATATATAATATTCCTTAAACCTATTTAATATCATTTTAAAAAATATTTAGGAAAAAATATATCTGTATGAGAATTAAAAAAGAATGAAAAATCGTATCCATGAATACTTAACCAAAATTAGATTTTAATAATATAAAATATCTATTAAAAATAAAAATTTCCCTAACCCAGAAATAAACATCTCTAATAAAATACATTCATAAAATATTTTACAATAAACATAATTTTTTTATATTCTTGTTATTTTTAAATAATTTATATATTCTAAAATGACCAAGCTGTTCATTATTTTATATGAAAACCAATTTATATTAATTTTCTATATTTTTTCCATATATGAAGTTATAGTGATCAGATTTCAATAAATTATATTTCATATGAAATTTAAGAAGTTTAACTATCTTTTAATTAACTACAATAATGTATAATTCAAACTCTAGGATGTTTTAATTTTGGTTAAATAAATTCATGTTGTTGGATTCAAAAAAAAATTCTATTTAAAGAGTGTTATGGTTTTCCTTTATCAATTATTACACGAGTTATATAGATTTTATTATAGTGAATAATGATTCATTTGAAATCCAATTCATTTTATTAAATTTCATATGACTAAGAGGATTTCTAAATTTATTGTTTATATGGTATAAAAAATAGCCAATGTCAATGGAACAATTCTGGTATTCAAAATTTTCAAGAAAAACATTCTTTAATATTTCCTTGTTATCTATTATGACATCCATCATAATAAAACTCCATTTTCCTCATGGGAAATTAAAATCCATGATATACCATTTGATAAAACGAATGAAATTCATAACATTAATTTTAGGAACCTATAAAATTGCGTGAAGTAATGAAATTATTTAATCAATTTTTGAAAAAATAAATAAATCATGTTCTTAACTATATTTTTATCATTTCATTATTTATAAAAATTGGAATGATGAATTATTTTATCTATTTAATTCCCTGAAAATTTTATAAATTTAATTATTCTACATTAAATATTAATATTATTTTTTAATAAGATAATAATTAGTTGATGTATATATATCATGCATTATAGTTTTTCAAAACTCACTCTCCGTCTACCTACCATGTATGCATGTTCATATATATCATGTGTGTGATAATACCTTCCATGAAGTCCTATATAATTAATATGAATAAAACCTGAAGTAATTATAAAATATTATGGAAGTGACCATGTGTTTTCATAATTACTGCATGCAACAATCCGAATTACCACATAGTTACAACAGTTTTACACAATATTAAAATGGTGGATGGGTGGTTTTATGGTGGAAATTTGGAGCATGATGATAATAATTTGTTTTCAATATATAAAATTCATACCCTGAATCAGTTGTTATTTGTGATATAAATTTTCATTTGAAGCCCATTTGTTACTAAAACAATATCTCATGCTAGAGTCATAACTCATATTCTCCATGCACTGCAATGAAATTTTAGCCCTGAATCACCTTCTAAAGATCATGTTTTTACTTTCTACATGAAAAAATATCTTAGGCAGAACCTTATACATATTTAATGTGCCATTATTCATTTATTAAATTCACCATAAGGGTTTTTATTCTAAACGACTGTATGTGTTATCTGAAGTATCCATGAAGAATCACAGTATGTATACTTACCATATATTTTTTATCCCAGGAAGAATATGGATTGAATGTATTATTTTAAGGGACCACACACTATTATTTTCACATGGTCTATAAGCTAACCACATTCCAACTTGAACCAACCACATATTTGTATGAAACAATGAGTAACCCAATCACATGAACCCTTGACATGGATGGTTAGTTCATTCCTTTACATATTATTTCTTTAATTTGGATGTTTACATATACTATATTTTTCTAAATTTTCCTATTTTCATTTACTGAATTCAAATTTTAATGATTTTATATGTTTCATTATTTTCCAAAATTAATATATATCATATATAATCCTTGTGAAGTGATTCATCAATATTAAAAAATAGTTTTAAATATGGTTTAAATTTATTCTTCATTAATGTAAAACACGTTTATCATATATTTATAATATATAATATATAATATATTGAGTTAATTTATTCCAATTATTTTTTATAAAATATAATATCACAAAATTAAATTTAATTAATGTTATTTTTTCTCATTTAATGCAATACAAAACATGTTAAATGACAATGTGTTTCATTAAATTAGATTGTATTTACTATTTTAAATTTAATACCAAAATTATTCTATGGGTTTTCAATGGATTTCCATGACATAATATTATCATATATCTAGTAAATCAAAATTGATTTTCTTGTTGTTTTATTTACGAATTCAAACGACTATTTTCATGATTATTATAATGTATTTTTTCTATCTCCTTGATAATTATCTATTTTTAATTTGATTATATTTACACAGTTGGATTTTTTTTAGTATCTAATGATTATATTTAATGCCTTTATGATGAAATTCAATGTATAATACTGAGTTGAACCATTAGAAAATGGACCTTTTAAGAACCAAATAACACCACCCTATATTGATGTAGTATACAGATCAGTCATGTCTGATCAACTTATTACCTACTGGATGATCTGTCAAGACTAAATGTAAACATAATTAACTCATACTTACATGAATAAATATCCACATTTCATAGAAACCTGCACTTGTTCATTCTTAAAATATATTCTAATTCATCCTACTTTCTTTAGTCTATGCCACTAAAACTCATCTCTATCATGCACACTCTATTTTACTGCTTATTGATTAATAATGAATGAATTTATTCTTCTCTTCATTAGGTTATAAATTCCAATTTCTAATTTTTTTACCATTGGGGTAGTGAGTCTTGTTTTCTAAATTCAGTTTTGAATTTGGGTTGACATCCACATTCAAAAGTAAACATGTCATGGTTATAAGTCCACGTTGTTGAAAATGTGTAATGGTCCGAACCCTCCCGGTCTATTACATTTTCAAATTATGGTTTTTGGGGTATCCTGGGGGACTATAGGCGACTCATTAAAATGTATTCCAAATATCAGGTCGAACGAATGGTGGTACCAATGGGCATCAGAGGAACTTTAGGGAATCAATGGCACTAACAGGCATCTCTGGCATCGATGGGCATCAGTTTCACTGATGGGAGTTTGTGGAACTAATCGTCCAACATCGGTACTGAAGGGAATCGGTGGAACTGATGGGCTTCAATGGAATCGATTGACGTCAGTGGCACCGATGGGTTGTTAGGGGCACTGAACGCCATCAGTTCTAGGGAAACGGTGCCAGAGAGAAGGTGTCAGTGTGAAAGTGACTCACCAATTAATGATTCTTTTCCATTATATTGAGCACATTTATAGTGTCACCCCAGTAACATATCTTTTGACGTAAAAGGGTTTTAATACCCCTTTAAAAGTAATTTAACTCTCATACAAGATGTTTTAAACACCCAATATTTGGGTGAACCTTGAGTTACCATAACACGAGGCATATTCCCCGGTTTTACACCCCTTCCTGCATTTTCTAGTTTCATCACTATTATGTGTTTTTCTTGGTTTAAAGTAAATCTATTAACTCACATCTATTATATTTTCAATCTCTGAGGAGAATTATTAAATCTCAATTATTCACAACGTGTAAAACCACCCAGCTGCCTGGACAATCCGTGATACAACTTTTAAGTACATCAAAATTGTATTTTGATTTTATGATATTCCCTCTTCAAATTCTACGATTCACTCTTCCTTATTCCTTTACATTTCTCTTATTGTGCTTCGAGACATCCTCCTGAGATGAATCGTGTGTCCATGTTGAAGCCCTTCCCTGTCACCCTTGTATTCCTTGGTTTTCTTACTCTACAAATTGTGCACCCCCATTTCGTGGAGCGAGTAGAAGACATTGATCCCTGATCATCCATGTAGGGGGTTTCTTTTGTCTCTCTTTAATATGCATCTTGTGGTGTTGGTATGATGATGATCTTTCGAGAGATAGATGAAACCATCTTTGACAATGATAATTAACATAATTTAAAAGGATTAATGGATGGTAAATTTGATGATGTAGCTATTTTATTAAAAAAATTATGTTGTGAATTTATGGGATTATTTCCATAGAAATTTTTGGTTCTTCGTGGTCAATTCTTGCACACAAATGAAGTTATGTTTTTCTAGATAATCTATTGATTGAATGGATATAACATAGAAACAGGTCCATCATGTAAAATTTGTTGATTAAATTGATTCTTAATGAATAAAAACCCTTGAGTGATAACCCAGGTTGACCCAACTAAAATAACAAGTTCAATGAATTGTGTTGGATAAATTTGGAAACATATCTATCTATTCGGATGATATAGATGATTTCTCAGTTTGATGCATTATTGGGTGGTGTAGAAGAGAACAGAAGCACTTTTGGTGTTTTTTTTCATTTGTGAACATGAGGCCATTTAAATCTATTATGTTTTGGCTTGGGTTGCTTCCAGTACATTGAGGGATCTCATGTATCCCATTTGTTGATGTTACATTACATGATAACTGGGTATGAAAGCTTAAATGTTTTCTTGATCGTTTTCCATCAGTTGTTGTATTTGGATTTTGGTTATTCTTGTTTGTTTCCTTGTAGTGGAGGAATGTTTTAAATTGAATCAATTGACCATGATAACGAGAATGGGTACAATGGGGAAATTGTTTTTTAGAAATGGGTTGTGCTCGGGTTTTGGCTTTTGTGTACTTGTGCAGTTTGCAATAACAGTAAGTGTGGTTGTATACGAGCTGAAGGTATGTTTCAGAACCATTAGGTTCGGATGAGTTCATGTGTACATATATATATATATATATTATTTAGTACTTTTTTTCTCTTACACGCACCCCACCCATGTTGTGAACTTCGTTCCTAACACATCCATTTCACGGGGAAGGATGTTTTTTCCAACATTAATAAGATTGGATGATTATTAAATCCTTTCTGATTCCACTCCCAGGTAGCCCAATATTCCTTTGGAAGGCCATGATGTCTTAAGGTTCATTTTGGTGCAAGACTCTTTGGGCAGGGTGTGTTTTGAAGGATGGACCATGTGTGTGTGGGTAGGTTTGTTTCTAGGTGTCTTCTGGATGTAGCTTAGGTATCCTCATGTGTGGCAGTGTTTTTTCTGGCCTACATGTCTTCTAGAATGTTTGTGGTTTTTGTGGCCCATGTTTTTGTAGGTGTGGTTATGTATGGTTGTGGAGGCCTAGGTGTCTGCATGCGAGATGTGTGGTTCTGGTGGCCCATAAAGTTGTTGTTAGGGAGGCAGTGAGATTGTAGTGGAACCTGTGGGGGAGGAATGAAACGTACGATGTCCTAAATAACCCATGAGAAACGGTTCTGATTACCTAAATATCAATGCAATTTTACTACTACTTTACATTAATTACGTTATTTGGGGTGTGTGCCTTGGTTAAACTGGGTGGATAGTTTCTTTTTTAGGTTTTCCGGTTACCACTATATTTTCATGGGGCATTATAATGTCTCCACACTTGTGCATGAGTGATTTTAGTTTTCCCTAATAATTATACCTATATACTCACCCAACCTATATAAATATGATTTCTGGTTTCCAGGAGGACATTTAGGATAGTGACAGACCTTACTAGATTAGCCTTGGAGAGTTTTTGTTCTTGATTTTCTTCATTTTTTTAATTTTCATCTGAGTTTTATTGTGCATTGTATTAGTATATTTTGAACATGCACATGGTAATGGATTTTTGGATTTACATTTACTTATAGTTTTTGTTTATGTTTGGTTTTTCCATCCAATCTTCCGATATTGTTCTATAAAAAGGGAAATTCCTCCCATTTTACATGAGATACTATACCCTTGGTTCGAGTCCCCACTCCAGGCCCTATTGAAGGCAGGAATCAGGGTTCCTTATCTCTACTTCAACATTGAGAATGAATGTTCGGGCAATTATTTGTCCCTTACATCAAATAGTTGAAGGTGGGTCATGAAAGAATGGTATTAGAGGGTGATGGTTGAGTGATCCGGCAGAGTTTGGGGTTTGAAATATTGAGGATTTCAGGGGATGGTTGGGAATTGTGTTGGGAAATCATGTTGTGTTAAATAGGAGAAGGAAGACTAGATATGGAAAGATACATTATGGCCCCCATGATCCATTGCAATGACACTAGACCTACCGAATGACTAGGTGAGGATACACTGATTGTAGGTTAGAGACCCATGGAAAGGTACATTCATAATAATGAATCGTGTTATTTTGACTCATGGGTGTTTTGGGAATTTAAAATAAATAATGAGACAATGATAAATTTAAATAGAATATTCTACACTACTCGTGCTTATGAATTTCTTTTTTACCGTATAGATTTTTCACCCAGACAATGTCCACAAGTAGTGCAGGTGATCGACGCCTAGTAGGATGATTTGGCTATTTAGTAGAGTGAAGATTGATAGGAGGATGAAGACCAGTGGAAGAAGACATTTCCTGCATTTTAGCTGCAGAACCTCTGGAATTATGAGGGCATTTTATCAGATGTGGAGATAGTGATCAAGCTCGAGGATCTGTTGATATCATTCATCTTTATCTGGTATTTGAAATAGTAATGCATTCCTCTCGCAATTTTATAGATGTAGGCAGTAGCACGTCAGTGCTAGAAGCTCTATATTGGGGAGAAGATAGATGTTGAGGTTTTATGGACTGACATCGAGAAGGAGTTTCATGTGGAATTTATTTTTTTCCAGGATGATGGTCGAAAGGAGGAAAGAATGTCTCTCCCATCAGCATGAGAGTATTATGTTAAGGATGATAGGGATCATGTTCAAGGACCTCCTTCGTTTTTATCTAGACCACTTCTCGAATGAGGAGTTCTGGGAAAGAAGCTTAGAAGAGGCACTCCGACCATCCTGTCAGAATGTTGTTACTCCTATTAGTCTCCCAACATACTTGGAGGATCATAAGAAGGCTATAGTCATTCAGAGTATGAACACACTAGGAGGTGTTTTATAAGAGGGGAGTGAGTGGGGTTCGTCCAAGGGATTGGCTATCAGCAGCAAGCCTCCAGCATTAGGACCCTCTAGGTTTTGACCAATAGGGATTATACCGTAGTAGTTCTAGTTTCGTTCTCCTAGTACTCTCCCTTTCTCCATGAGATTTAATTGGGGGAAGCCTTGGGAACCTTTGGGATCAGTTTCCTGACCGTGTTCAATACATTTGAGGTGGGAAAGTTCAGTGCCCACCTCAACAACACCAGTTGATGGCTAGCCTTTTCTGCTCTAGTGGAAAGGACAAGGAGCTCCCACCCCACCAAGGGTGGATGGAAATAGATGAGGCCATCCTCAAGGATCACCATAGGGACATGTCTAGGGAGTGGATGTGGAGGTGGCTGACAACTGAGTGGTAGTGTAGTTGGGTATGGGATGTTTCACATCGCGAAAGCAGCTGTGCCTGCAAGGCCAAAGGTTCTTCGAGGTACGATTAGTTTTTTTAGTACTCCTGCATGGGCCTTGTTTAATTCCAGAGCTTCACACTCTTTAGTTACACCCTGTCAATCCCATTCCATGGTTTTATATGTAGAGATACATTCCATACCCCTGGTGCTGAGCATGCCAGTTGGAGGTCAGACTAGAATGTTTGATGTTTTTCTAGGATGTAGGTTGATGTTGGGGCCATATAAGTCTTGTGGGGATCTCTTTTTGTAGGAAATTCATCCATAAAATTTCATATTGGGCATCGAATGGCTATTTTCCATGCACACAGTTAACAACTACTCCAAGATAAGGGTTGTGTTTTAATATATGGGAGGCTTGTGGGTAGCTTTTTTCAGCAATCAGGGATTTGAGGAGGGTAGATGGTGAGTGGTTCCACTTATTTCCTTATTACCTGAGAATCCAGTGGATTCAATAGACTTAGAGATGGTGTAAGTCCTGGGGATTTTCATTGAGTTCATGGACATCTTTCCCAAAAAGGTTTTTTCTCTATCACCTCGATGTGATGGGAAGTTCGGGGTACATCTACATCACGATGCCCATATGATATTGATGGATCCCTATTTAAATGAACCTTATGAGTTACAAGAGTGGCATATTTATGTTGATGACCTATTGAAGAAGGGTTTCATCCATCCAAGAATGTTTCCATGGGGTGATTCAGTGTTGTTCTCAATGAAGGCAGACCATGGTCTCATGTTGTGCATAGACTATCGAATACTGAATCAGCTAACAGTCAAGAATCTTTACCCCTATTAAGGATCAAAGGCCTTGTATACCATTTGATGGGGGAATATTGGTTCTCTATGATTGTCATGATGTATAGATATCACCAGTTAAGGGTAAAGGGTGTGACATCTCAAAAACTACTTCTTCGTGATGATATAAGCACTTTGAGTTAATGGTTATGCCATTCGACATTATGAACGTACAAGATGTGTTCATTGGGTATCAAGAACTCTATTTTCTATGAATATTTAGACCAGTTTGTGGTCATTTTCCACAAACACATCCTAATCTACTCAATATCAGAGGATGATCACACCGAGCATTTGAGGACAGTTTTAGAGGTCCTCTAACACCACCTGCTCTACAGGAATTTTTCCAAGTGAAATTTATTGACAGGATAGGTTCACTTCCTTATAATTGTGGTTTCCTAGTCTAGAATTATAGTAAACCCATTGAATTTAATGGTGTTTGTTTCTTGGTAATCACCCAAGAACGTGGAAGAGGGTTGTAGTTTCCGGGGAGTATTAGGTTACTACCGAAGGTTCGTGCCTGATTTTTCTCATGATGTAGTTCCTTTAATGAACATGACAAAAAGAAGATCAGGCTTTTATAGGTAGTGATCAGTACCATGAAGATTTTATTTATCTGATGTGGAAGATGGTCAGTGCCCTAGTGTTGATGTTTCTAGAGGAAGGGGTATCATTTGAAGTGTTCTGTGATGCTTCCCGTCTTGAAATGGGGTGTGTGTTGATGCAGTAGTGGGGACTGATCTTATATGGGTCTAGTCAGTGATATGATAACGCATTTAACTATTCCACCCACAACTTGGATCTTGCAGCAGTGGTGTTTGCACTGATGTTGGGTTGGAATTACCTCATCAGGGAACACTTCATTGTCTTCACAGATCACAAGAGATTGAGGTATGTCTTCTCCTTGTGAGGACTGAACATAAGACATCAGAGGTGGATGGAGTTTATTTCAGAATATGACTTCTACATATTCTACACCATAGAAAACGGGATCGTGGAGGCCAATTCCTTTATAAGGAATTCAAAAAAATGATGTTTTTTGGGAGTCCACAGATTCTAGGAAAGCAATCTATGAGTGGGATGTTTATATCTAAGCATGATAGTGGAGGGCGGTATAAGCTGTTTGTTTTAGATAAAAGTGAAGTATTACTTAGAACTTTGGGAGGAGGATTATCAATGGAAAGACTCAGAGAATGAAGTGATATGTGATCATGTTAGCCTGGGCGATGGTCCACAAGGACGGTTGAAGGATGTTCATGATCAGATGTTTTATCATGGAAAACTATTTGTCTCTCTATAAATGCATGAAATTGTTCTCGATGAATTCCATAACTCACACATACTGGTCCCCCCCAGGAGTTTTCATGAAGTAATATGGATTGAGGGGTATGTTTTGGTGTCCCAAAGTGAAGCGGGAAGCGGGACAGTGTATGGTAAAGTGCCTCATGTGTCGGCAGGGGAAGGCTGAACATTGGGTTTGGGGTGGTCTATTGTAGACCACAGATGTTTCTAAGTAGAAGTGGGATAATGTGCTGAGGGATTTCATCATGGGAATACCTAGGGATGAGGGAGGTCGTGATGCCATCTGGGTAGTGGTGGACTAGTTGATGAAATTGGTTCACTTCTTATCAATTAAGGAGTTGAGTGTAGTGGATTCCTAAGAACCGAAGTACGAGGGTGATTTTCTGAGGTGACACAGAGTTCCTTGAAACATAATTCCGAATATGTATAAACAAATTACTTGACAGGTCTGTAATGGATTGAAACATTCTTGTCACAACAAGATCTGCCTTAGAACGACAATCCACACTCAGATGGATGAGCCGATAGAGAGGACCATACAGACATTGGAGGATATTTTGCGAGCATGTGTTCTGGATTTATGAGGATTTTGGGTATAAAAATTGCCTCTAGTAGAGTTTTTATGCTACAATATCTATCACTATACCATTGTAATAGAACCATTTGATTCCTTGTATGAATTTTTTTTTTCGATCAACCACGTGGTGGATCGAGGTTTGGGAGGCAGGTGTTCTTGGCTGAGAAGTGGTGCAATGCACTATGGAGAATGATCAGCTTGTGCATCAGAGGATGAAGGCAGCTCAAGACTAGATATAGTTGTATGCCGATCATATGAGGAGACCCTTGGAGTTCAATTTTGGGGACCATGTGTTCTTAAAGGTATCCCTATCGCATGAATAGTGAAGTTTTGGTAGGGGGAGTAAGCTTTCTCACAGGTTTATCAGACCCTTTGAGGTGTTGAGATGATTCAGTGAGGTGAAATATAAGCTGAAGATACCACCATCACTGGAGAAGATCCAAAATGTCTTCCATGTATCTCATATCAATCTGTATCTACCTGATGACTCCCACATCCTCGACTGGGGAGAGATGGATATCGAGGATGATGCGACGTTCAGGGAGTGACTGGTGAGGATGGACGATCATAAGGAGAAGTATTTTCATGGATGGACTATATCTTTGGATTGTGTGTTGTGGTGTTATGGTGGTCTCGAGAAGAGTATCTAGGAATGGGAAACATAGATGTTTTCCTTGTACTCATAGCAATTTTGAGTTTTGATCGTGTGTTTTGTGCTTTTTGTGAATTACTGATTGACCCTGTTAACTATAAGATGATTTCATTCCTTGTTCACTGAATGTGTGTAAAATGTAATAACTATGGGGAAGGGAGCCCCAGATCCCTAATCAAGACTCATTAATGTGTATGTTATTAAACCCCTTCATGTGAGTCAGTGCCGCCCAAACCAGATAATATCTTGACATGCGAAAGGGAACTCCCTAATCCATAAGTTTGGACGGTGTTACTTATATATATTTGTGTAGATACATAGGGGAAAAGAGTGGTACTTTTTTGTAGTTTTCAGGATTAGATGTTAGAGATATGCTCATGGATGCCAAGGGTTGGTCTAGATTACAAACAAAAATTTTGTGGTTTGTCCTTGAGAGGTATCTTACGAGATGGTTGTCTGGACCCCACTCTTTTAATTGGGATTACTCATGGATTATCAAGGGAGATAATAGTTTGATAGGTACTTTTTGTAATGGACCCGAACCTCCTGGTCCATTACTTTTTCATATTCAAGGGTATGGGGTATCCTGAGGACCATTAGTGACTCATTAAGAAGTTTTCCAAATTTCATGTCGAACGAACAACGACAGTGATGGATCAGTAGCACTGAAGGGCCATCGGTGGCATAGATGGGTTGTCAGTGGCAGAAAAAGACATCGATTCTAAGATGACATTGCCTGGGCAATAGTGCCCAGGTGAATGTGACTCACCCATTTGTGATTCATTTCCATTTTCATGAGGAATTTTCCAATTTCTCCCAAAAAATGTATATTTTGACGTAAAAGTGTTTTAATACCACATTGAAAGTGATTTAAGGCCCCTAAAGATATTTTAAACCCCCAAGAGTCAGGAGAACCTTGTGTTACCGAAATGTGAGGCCTTTTACGCGATGTCACACTGTTTCCTTTGTTTTCCAATTTCATCCCTGTTATGTTTTTTTCTCCATATAAAGGAGATATATTAACACCTAGTCATTATCTCCACCACCTCCAAACAAATTTAATAAATATAAATTAATCCAAACATGTGTAACCTCCTTGACATGAGGTTACTCCATGATCTGACTTTTATGTACAAAAAAATCAACTCCCTAATTTTAGGATCTACCATTTTCTTAAGCTTATATCCCCTCTTCATTATTCCTTTTCACTTCTCTTAGTTTTCCTTGAGACTTACTCACAAGATGAATCATGAACCCATGATATATCCCTTATCAATCATCCTTAGATTCAGTGTATTTCTTCATCGACAAGTCTTGTGTCTTGAGTTCTCGATGAAAGGAGGAAACATTGAACCTTGATCATCCATGTAGGGTATTTTCCATCATCTATCTTTATCGTGCATTATACCAGGTGGGTATGATGATTGTTGTTCGAGATGTAGTTAAAACAAACATTGATGAATATAATAAATTTAATTTTAAATGATGAAGGTATGGGAAATTAGATGATGTTACAATGTTATACCTTTGTTTTTATGTTGTGAATTGTATGGGACTATGTCCACTAAAAATCATGGATGTTGGTGGTCCATTTTTTCCCAATAAAGAAGCTCTGTTTTTCGAGATAATCTAGTGATTGAATGTCTGTAACATGGAAACATGTTAATCATATAAAAATGGATGATTAAATGGAATCCCAATGAATAAGTACCCTTGTAGGATCACCTAGGTTAACAAAACTAAAGTAAGGAACTCAATGAATGGTGTTGGCTAAATTTGAAAACTTCATGTTCTATTTTGGTGATATGTATGGTTGCTTGGTTTGATGCCTTGTAGGGTGGCATATAAAAGAATAGATCCAAGTTTTTTGAGGATGTTGGTTTAAGAATTTGAGCTAGTGTGGAACTAGTATGTGGGTTCTTGGATTGGTTCTAGTACATCTAGGGATCTCACAGATCCATTTTGTATTTGTTACTTTACAAGACAATCAGTTGAGAATGAATAAATGTTTTATTGACAGTTTTATTTATTTCATTATTTTGGCCTGGGTCTATGTCGGTTAGATGACAGATAGTGGATGAATGTTTTAAATAAAATCACATAAACATGATAAGGATAACATGTTCAATGGGGAAATGTTTTTCCAAACAAGTTTTGTGCTCTGGTTGTGGCTATTGTGTACTTGTGCACGTAGTGATAACAATAAGAGTAGTTGTGCATGGGATGATTGTCTATTTCAGAACCCCTGGGTTGGGAGGCATTCTTCTTTACATATATGAATAATATTTAGTTCTTGTGTTTCATATATGCACCAACCCATGTTTTCAACTTTGTTTCAAACACCCCCATTTCATGGGGAATGGTTTTTTTCCAATATTTCTAAGAGTGGCTGGTTATTACCTCCTTTATACTCCCCCTCAAAGGAATCCTATGATTATTCGTGCATGATGTGACGACCTAAGGACCATTATGGGCCAAGAATATTCAGTTAGGGCGTGTTGTGGGGGTTGGACCATGTGTGTGTGGGCAGGTTTGTTTCCCAAGTGTCTTTTGGATGAGGCTCGGGTGTCTTCAGGCATGACAATGGGTTTTCTTTCCCAGGTTTCATCAGGAGAGGTAGTGGTTGTTGTTGTCTAGTTGTTGTGGGCTTGGAGTCTGCGGGAATGGTTATGTGTTGTTGTGGTGGAATATGTGTCAACAGGTGGGATGCATGGCTGTGGTGGCCCATATGGTTGTTGTTGGGGCGGTAGTGGGACTACAATGAAACCTTTAGCGGAGATCTGACTCATAGGATATTCTAAATAACCAGTGGTAAAGTGGTTTGGGGTACGCATGTATAAATGTGTTATTACTATTACATTACTTTACATTCTTTATTAGGGGAGTTAGACATGTTTAGGCCAGGAGGATAGTTTCCTTTCTGGGTGTTCTGGTTACCTCTACTTTCACACGGGGCAATGGAATGTCTCCCCACTTGTGCATGAAAGGTTTTGGTTTTCCCTATAGAGTATACTAGTATTCTCTCCCTATATGTATAAAACTACATTCAGGTTTCCAGGAAGACGTTGAAGACCTTGTCAGACCTTACTAGCTCAAGCATTGGGAGTAGTTATTACTTTATTTCCTTCTCTTGGTACTTTTCTTATGATTTTTCTAGTACATCATATCTGTTAATTTTGAACAAGCTTATGAGAATAATTTTTTGGATTTAATATTATTTTAATTAACTGGAGTTTTTTGGGTTTACCATCTTATTTATATGTCTTTTTATATAAAAATGTTAATGCCTTCCATTTTACATTAGATTCTATACCCTTGGTGCTAGTTGCCACTCCGATCCCTGTTGAAGGTGGGACCCATGGGTCATTATATCTCCATTAGGTTGAAGAAGGAAGGGATGGGTAGTTTCTATCCCTTCCCATATCTTAGTGAAGGGAGGTCATGAAAAAATGATTATTTAATTGGATTATTATTCCTCTATAGAAAATAAGGTTTTGGGAAACGTTTATCTCACTGTGTATTGTTATATAAGACCGAAATTGGTCAAATTTGGACTGAACCTATATAAAAATCATTTCTTTAATTTTTCATTTTATAGGAAGAAAAGGAAAATTTTAAATTAACATCCATATTTAACTTGGACAAACAATCAACATCATTATATAATTTTTAATGTTTTTATTTCATACCTTTTCACACTATTTTCCATTATAGTTTTATACCTATCAATTGATATCACATACTAACCATTTTAACATGTGTTTAGATCATTTATTCCATTTCGTGATACTATAAACCTTATATTGGAGCATTGAATCAATTAGGAATTTGATTTTTTTTATTTTATTACGCTAACCATCCCGAAGATCTCACAATCCAAACACATGGTTATTAAGATAACAATAGTAAATGTAATGTATGTGTTGATCCCTCACAAGACACCTCACATTGATGAAAATGACTGTGGATACTAGTGATACTTAATGGAGGAATTCCACAAACAATAATTCATCAAACATTGGCCTATTATGGAAAACCCACGCACACTACAAGTGACTAACCTGAATAAACTTACAAGAAATGATTCTATTTGACATTTTTTTAATTAAAATGTAATAATTATTTTATATCATGAAATTAATTGAAGTGAATTATGTTATGTGGGTTCTTTTATGATACACCATGACATTTGGAATATTTTATAATTTACTCACCTTTGAACAAGAAAATTGATTTAGTCGAATATTGGAATTTTTTGAGTTGATTACCAACACGTCATGAAGGGTAATGATGAAATAGTTAATGAAATAATAAAATAATTAAAATGTATTGTAAATGGAAGTTAATAACTTGTAAAATCAATTGAAACCCATTACTTGTTGAAAAAGTCATTTGAGATGTACCGAAGAAACTACATGAAACTATTTCACCATTAATGAAAGAAAGAACATCCAAGTGTAAACCCATAATAATATGATGGGATCATTTATTATTTATCATATTGATCTAGTGAACCTCCTCAAAGTGGAGAGAAAAAAATGTTTAAAAATTTAATTTTTTGAATATTTTTTACCAAATCTTATGATTCTGATCTAAATGATTTATAAAAATAAGATATGTCTCATATTATTACTCGGTATCCAAAAAAATGAAACAATAAATAACTAAAAAATTGATTTAGAAGAATCACTCAAAATGATAAACATATGGGAGATAAAATAGGGAATAATAATTATAATAGTTCATATATTACATATTTTGAGTGAAGAATGAATTGTTATATCAATTATGATGGCCTAAGACTAATGAATAAAGAGAAATAAAAAAATGGATAAAAAGCGATTGAAACCCATTTGGTGTTCTCATGATGAATAAAATTATGGTATACAAGATAGAAATGATAAAGATTCTAATACCTCATGCTTCAAGGATTCCATTAATAATATTTAGTGTATCTATATTGTTTTCTAGGTTATAGGATTATGAATACTATTAATAACTTTTGAATCTATATAAGATAAATTAAAAAATCAGATGTATTTGAAATAATTGTTTCAAATTTAAATATTTTTATAATTTTTTTGATGAAAATTATGATAAATATATTTATTAAAATAATGTTCATTAATGAGTGAATAAAAATCTATGTAATACCACATATACTTCTCATTATAATGTTTTTGATAATTTAAAATATGATCAATATGTTAATAGAAAACTGAGAAAGAATGTAGAATGTATAAAAAAATGTTATTCAACTAGAATTAAACGCCTTGAAAATTTCATAAAAGCTATGTTCTAATAAAATAAATAATAAAATTGACGGTATTTTATATGATATACAGTACCTAAAATTTCTAAAAATGATATTGTAAATATTAAAAACAGTTGTATATATATTTTTACTTGTTTTTAATGTGGAGATAAATGTTAATATGAAAATTATTGTTCTATTATATTAAGAAAATTAGTGTTTAAAACGTCTCAAGTTTATAAAAAAAAGATATAGATTATAATACAATACTTGTTTAAACATGATTTTGGAAACAAAATTGTTTTTACTAATATAATGGGACCAAAAGTAGCTTTGTTACCAAATTTTTTATACAGTTTACTTTTCTTGGAAAACATCCTTGAATTCAATAGGAATGTAATATGGTACTTGGATAGTGAATTCAATCTGTATATGACTAGATAAACATCAGATTTAATCACTTAAATGAAATTTAATGGAGACAATATTACATTAACCAAAAATGCGAATGGAAAAGTAAAAGGTTTTAGTAATGTTGGAATTTCAAAATTATATATTTGTTGCATCTATTTTATTTTTTGATGTATGAAAACATAAATCAATTAGTATATCAGAATTTTTTAAGGATGAAATGGAAGTTAAATTTCAAAATAATAGGTTTATTGTTTTGTTGAAGATGATTCATTGTTATTTTATACAATTATTAATGAAAACATTTATATAAATGAGTTTTCTAAACCAACTATTCAACATATTAAGTGATTGAATACTATATTGATTGCTACAATTATTTGGAATTAATTATTATGTCATGTTAAATTTAAAATGTTATATAATCTATTTATACATGAGAATGAAGGAAGTTACCTATATTAACGAAGGGAGAACATTATTTTTGTGATGCATGCATGAAAGGGAAACTGCATAATGCTTTATTTCAGACATATCAATTAGAGATGTAATAAAAGAACATTATAGTTTAAAATGATGAATTTTTTTCCTAATGAATTTTATATCCTTTTAGGAGTTAAAATTACTTTAGTTATTTTTAAAGATTATATTATATTTACACGGTTTTTCTTTTTTGAACATATATATGATAATTTTAATTTATAAATTTTAATTTTAATTTATTTAAAATAAAAAAGTATGTATGATTGTGTCTATTCATAGTGAAAAAGAGTGTGAAATTAAAAATTTTGATTTTCATTTTTTAAAATAATGGTTATTTCTATAAAATTTAGGCTCTTAAGACACCATAGATATTACTATTGTAGAACAAAAAAATACAGATGTTTATGCAAGGGCCCAAACTATGTTTAGTGAAAATAATTTTTGTAATTATATTTGGGTTTAATCCAAATATTTATTATTTTATTTAAAATATAAATTTTATTACACGTTTATCAATTTATACTCCATATTAATTATTTAAATAGAGGACACCTAAATATGGTTATTTTAGATATTTTTACTATAATGTTTTTGTTTTCAATTTAAGTGATAAATTTGATAAATTTGATACTAAAATTGATGAAGGGATATTTCATTTATATTATAATAATATGAAATCTTATAGAGTTTATAACAAAAATTTTTTTTTTATTGACGAACGTTTTAATTTTTTTCATTATGAAAATAATGTAAAAGTAAATTCATATTCTAATAATTTATTGGTGAGCATAGATATATAAATTTTAGTGAGGAAATACCTTAGGATAAGGATGAATACTCTATGGGGTAAAGTATTGCTTCTTGACCTAATGATATATCATGGAATATTAACAGAGATTATCCTGTAGAAAATATAATTGGTAATATTGATTCTTGTGTAATAAAAATTATTTTTACTTTTTATATTAATTATTATTTAATCTATGTTTTCCTTCCTATTATTATTGATGATGGTTTAACAGATTCTTATTGGGTTGTTTCTGTACCTGATTTTCGTAGTCATTTATCATGGAATAATGTTTTATTTTTATTTTAACCACCTATAGATATGCGTTTATCAATAGATAATGGGATTTTTACAAATAAGTTGGATAAATATGTACAATAAATTTAGAATGAAGATTGAAATTTTTCTCAAGGTTATTGGCATGAAGAAAGTATTGATTTTGATGAATATTTTATTAGAGAATCTATAATTAAATTTTTTTAAAATATGTTAGAATTTGTCATTTTTTTGGGTTATGGTTATTTTAGATAGATGTGAAATGTGTTTTTAATGGTTTTATTTCTAATGAATATTATTTTTCGTGAGCCCTTGGTTTTGAAAAATTGTAACTTTTAAGTCATGTTTTTATGTTCTCAGTTGAATTATATTATATTAGGAAGTAACTTCATGATTTATGTGATATAATTTATTTCATTTGAAATATGATTTTTTTTAATTTAATTTTGATCCAACATTGTTTATAAAAATCATTTGAAATGATATTTTATTTTTTCATATATATATTTATGACATTGTTATTAGATCATTAATTTGTTGTATTTATAAAGAGCTTTCAAATTTTATGGGAACTCAGTTTAAATGATAATAATTTTTTATAACGTTTACTAAAATCATAAAATGTCTAATTCAATCTCAATGATGTTCATATTTTGGCATGAAAATATTGGACATTTGTTGTTCAAACAAAAATATTATATTTTTAGAGTTTTAAAGTTATGAATATGTATTATATTATAAATATGTATATATTGGGTTATAAAATAAGTTTTTTCCTTTAAAAATAAATAATTTTTTAAATTTAATTAGACTAATAGTATGTCTAAATTTGTTGTTATGTTATCTAAAAATCAAAAAAAAATTATGAAAAAATTCAGGATTTCTATATTTTCTAGATTAGATTTGCTTTTATATTTCATAAATATCTCCTATGATGAAAATTTTAATATAATACTATTTATCATCTTCCGAGAATAATAAATTTATATATATTTAAATTAAACTAATTTAGTGTATGAAAATTACAGTTAGCAACCAAAACAATTGGTAGAGTTTCTGTAATACATTCTGCATTTTTTATATTGTTTCCATATAATTTTCTTTACAATTTTTGGATCATATATTACTCTATAGATATTATATTGATGCATTCTATGATCCTTGGGGAATATATTTAAATAATATATATTTATTAATTATTCATATATTTGTTGTTATGAATTTTTATGGAATAAAATTTACCCAATATCTATGTATAATTATGTATAGTTTTTCAAAACCCATTTTCCATCTACTTACCATGTATGTATGTTCGTACCTACAATGTCTGTGATAATACCTACGTCAAAGCTTAGTATACCTACCATAAATCACCATATCAGTACATTCCCATTTATTTTGAAGTGAAAATGTGTTTTTAAACTTATTTAATGTGGAATATAGTGTTACTATATAGTTACAAAAACAAGAAAATATGATTAAATATTTTATGTCTAGTTGGATATTTGAAATAAGGAAGATGTAGATCATCTATTTTTTGAATAACTCATGTTCATTCTATAGTTCTCTTATTGTTAATGAAAAATAAATTCATGGAAGCCTAGTTATATATTAGGTAGGATCTCAAATTAGATTCATGCCTCATCTTCCCAATTTATTATAATTAAATTTTATCTGCATATCACCTGTAGAAGCGCATGTTTTAACATTCAACATAAAGAACAAGATTTATTACCAAAATTTCATTATAAAACAAAAATTATAGATTTTTCAAATTCAACGTGTAGTTATTATTCATACTAACAGCATCTGTTATCTACATATTCTATAACAAATCATAGTATGTATACTTATCCAAAAATATTTTATCAAAACATGTACAATGAACACATGTATTATTTTTTGTGACTGCACAGTGTGAATTTCAAATGGTCAGTATACTGATTACATGCATACTTGTAAAATTTTCATGTTAGCATGTCCTGGTAAGATTAGAGATCGAATGAACGCTTAAAACAAATGGTCACCTATTTCCTTAACGTATTTTTTTATCAATCTGTAATTTTACACATATTGCTTTTCTTCCAAAAAAATATTCTCTCATTATCAACATGATTATATTAATTATTTCATATTTTTTAAAAAAATTTATAAAACTAATATATATATATATATATAATTTAATCCATTCATAGAGATTCAGATACATATAAAATTATTTTAAAACATCATTTAAATATATTACTTTTTCTTAAATATCCCATACAACATGTATTTGGAATATTTACTATTTAATATTTTTATTTAATTTATTTGAAAAATTAATTTTTAAATTACTATTTTATTATGCTAAATTTATTCAAAATTACTTTGAAATATGTGGTGCCTTATAATTTCCGTTTAAATATTAACACGATGTATTAAATTTGATTGTGTTTAATATTTTAATTTATATAGTAAATTTATTTTAGATTTTACATATTTTTCTTTAACATAATTTTATCAGTTAAAATATAATTCATAAAATTTTAGTTGAACATTATTTTTTGATTTCAAATGGTTATTAAAAATTTTATTCTAGAAGTTATTTCCCCCCTCTCAGAATATTATCTATTTTTTTTTGTAATTTATTTACTCAGTTTATATTTATTTTGTTTCTTTAAAATTTTTATGTAAAGCCATCAAGGGACAACTCAACGTATGATACTGAGATGAACCATGAAAATATGAACCTTTTGAGAACCAAAGGTCAATTATGAAAATTGACATAGTTTACATACTATTATTGTGTGATAAACATGTTACCTAGTATATGTTTTTCTAGGACTGATTGAAAACATTAATACTACATCTAACTTGAAGAGAAATCCACATTTCTCAATCACTACAAAATAAACAGTGTTTAGTGGCGGTTTTGTGGCGGTGGTTCACAAAACCGCCGCTAAACGTTTTCCGAAATCCGTTTCGCGACGGTTTTCAATAAACCACCGCTAAACCTTTGTTTTTTTTAAAAAACCCCGACCCTTCCCTACCCCGACCCCCGTTTCCCTGCAACCCTCGCCCACAGCCCCCCGCGACCATTCCCTGCAACCCTCGCCCGCAGCCCCCCGCGACACCCCGACGATCCCGCGACCTCCTCCGGCGACCCCGCGACCTCCTCCGGCGGTGCCTGCGACCGGCAACCCGCGACCCCCTTCTCCCGACAACCTTTCTCACTTCGACCTCGGCCCCAAAGTGAGTTTTCTCTATGTCTACTGCTTGACATACTCGTGATTATTCATGAACCATATAAAATTTCATAATGAGAAAATTATTTGTGTGGATACAATGTTGATGCATTATTTTTATGATGATACGATAGTGTTTTTAAATGAAAATGAGAACAGTCTTGGATTAATTAAAAGTTATTGGTTAGTAATTAATTTGGAATTAAATGATTAATTGGTGTAAAGTTAATTAATAGACTAGGGTAAATTATAGATTTGGGTTATGTTAGTTGGATTATACATCACCAATGATCACTTGATAATGAATTATGAGGTTGATCATTGATATCTTAGTTGGCCAAGATCTAAGAGTTTTACTTCATAATATACTAGATATGCGATGTATATAAGTGTGACTATCCTTGTGGTATTTTTTTATATTGATGGGGGTGACTGATTGTGATTTTTATATAAAAGTTAAATGTATTTCAAGTTGTATTATAGGTTTTACTATATATAATGACCAAGTTTATGATCCATGAATTGTACCCATAGACCCGGCCATCTGGTGAAACCTATGGTGAGGGTGTCATTATCACTAAAGGTTAGTTCTATGATAGGGGTGAGGACTTATGATATGTCTAGGATGATTTGTGTTTTTTATTTTTACAGGATTTTTAAGGGATTTGGTACTTGACTTGGGTTTGATTCAATATGTATTTATTCTCAGATGTTGAAAAATAGGGATATTGATTTGGGGTTGCAAGGTAATATCATATTCAGCCTAGTCTTGGGATGATTTGGATAATGTGGAAAAATGATTCATCCAGGTGAAGTAATAATTGGATAGTTATCAATAATAATCCTTATAAAGGTTAGTTAATCTAGGAAAAAGTGACCTTTGATAAGATACTTATCATTCATTTGAGATAGGGATTTCATGTTAGCATAATTATTTTACTCATAAGGAAATTAGGATGATTGTAAGTTTTTAGTAGCATGGTTGGAATGCATGGAAGTCTTTATAACTAAATTATACACTAAGATATGAGTAAAAAATATAACTTCATTCAATATTAATGGGGTTTTAGGAAAAGGAAACCTTTTCAAGGTGATTCACAGATGGGGTGTAAGGAAAGAATTCTAGGAAATGGATACACTCGTACTAAAGATTTAAGGTGGTGATTTTGTAAATAGGTGATAAGGTTGGTTGATTTGGATCTTAATTCATATGTATATCATAATATAATGGGATAATAATAAAATATCAATGTGGTAAGAGTGTTCATCTGGGGTTGAAATCAAGGGAAATTTCATCTTGACCATGTAAAGTGGTCTATAAAAATTCCTTAGGGTCAGATATTGTGTGAGATCTAGAAATTATGGAGAAACATGTAAGAGGGTGGGGGTAAATTCATCTAGTGATCAGCTCACACTTCATTTTGGTGGGTACAAGTACAGACATTGATGTGATAGAATTTCAGTAGTGTGGGGAAGCCTGGTGTGAACAAGTGGTGTTATGATTAATCAGTGATTATAGAATGATTATATGATGATTTAATGGGGTATTTTTTATAGTTTTCATGGTTGGGATTTTATTCCATGACCATTCAAATGAATAGGGTGAGGTGTATTTCCCAAATAATTAATCTAAAAATAGAATAAAGTAAATAAATTGAGTCAACTTTCTATCATCGAATAGTGATTAAGATATTTAATGATGGGAAGGACCGACAACAACATATAGGTAATTTAACTCCCTATTTTAAGTGAATAAATGAAATTTTAATCATGGAAAATGGTGATTGATTTGTGTATTTTATTGTGAGGATGGTTCTGAAATCTCCCATTGTGGATTCTCCCACTCTTAGGGTTTCCTAATCTACATTGTAGTGTCAATCCCCTTGGTTTCGCCAATAGGAACTTACCACATTGTCATGACACATCAAATTGATTATATCTTTAAAGTTGGTTTATGGTCAAGTTAATACCCTAGTTCATCTCTCAAGGATAATTGATAGGTTTATAGTGTGTATTTTTAATAAAAATGACTAAAGTTCATCTCTCAACTATTTATTATCAACATCAAATAAAAATTAAAGGTTTAGGTAATGTTACTATACCACCGCACAAGAGGATATCGATAAGGCACTACACTACCCTGTGGAGAGCCAATAGGAACACCTTTGTTCCAATCCTCTCCACAACTCATGGCCCAAAATTCTTAGCACCACCTCACCTAGTTACCAAAATTATAATGGTGACACAAACTCATTGTCGCTGAAGGGATACATAGATTCCAACCACATTCTCTGACCTACATCAATCCAGAACTCAAGGCCCAACAGCCTCACTCCATTACAAACATCCAAAGCACAACCCAAGAATAACCTTCATCTCAAGGTATTCAACCATCCAAAACCTGATCCAACACCCATCACCAAATCTAATACACTAATATGGTTCCTACCTGAGACCATCCAACTTCAAACTCTAGCCACACCATTAATCGATTACTTTCCTTCCATGGTTCTCAACACCATATTACTTACTTCGTCACCACAATTTTCTAGTTTTGAGAACTTCACTCATCATAAAAGAGGTCAACAGAACCTCAACTCAACCTTCAAAACATCGCTAACATGTTTTCCAACTCACAACATCCATGAAAACTCCACCCAATTCTAGCATTCATTATTTCTACCAGAACTACCCAGATTTGTCACACTTTCACCATCCATATCTCAACCAAGGACTACTTGGTTCTTCTTCAAAACTCATTCACATTACTAGGATAAACTTATCATTTCAACATTAACTTGAGGTGCCTCGTAGCCCACCACATCCATTCCCTTTCTATCCAACTATGTCTTTCCATTCCTGCTAACTCACTCCGTTGGTTCCCAACTTCCCCTATTGGCATGTCGCCCCTCTACCCAAACACGAAGCCTTCTGACTTAAGGTATACCTCCATCACCTACACACACCATATCGAAGTTCCACCTGGCCTTCCCTAAGAACCCCCAAACATGTCCCTTATAGGTTTCTATTTGGAACCTTGATTCCTCCACATCCACTCTATAGTTTTCTCCACATTTCCATGACTAACATAATTCTCTCCACCTTAGGAGGGTCATTATCACTAATTTATTCAAGAAATTCAAACACCATGTCTCATGCTTCCATCACAAGATGAACCCCAAAACTTAAATGTGGCAATTTAGATTTCCCTAGAATAATAAAACAAACATTACCCATTGTGAAAATGGTTTCAGTGAATGTAGTTAACTTGATTTAAAATGCATTATGATCAGTTTCGATCACACATAAAAGGGGTGTTGTTTGAGGCAACATAAATGTGTGATCGATGGTGTTATGATAAGTGTGTATCCCGATATTCTTATTGCTCCTCAATGAGGTGTTGACGCTGTCTCCTATAGACCAGACTTGTTCAGTTGGTCTGAAATGGTAAATGTGGTCAATGAATCATCTTTATTATATTATGCATACTTTATGGTCAATGGTTCATCTTTATTATATTATGTTTCTGTAATCTTACACAATCGTATATTTTGTGTAGGCACATTGTGATATACATGGATAAAAGCTGGATCACATTACCGAGGAACACATCTCAATATGTTAATGGTTTGAATGGGTTTTTAGATTTTTCAATTTCTAATCGATCTGTTGAAGGGAGAATAAGATTTCCATGTCCTAAATGTAAATTTAGAACATGGTTGAAGAGAGATGAAGTTTATGAACATTTAATATTGAAGCAATTCCCTGAGCAATATTTGTGTTGGATTTGGCATGGAGAATCAAACAATACAGAAAGATTGAGGACTGATGTTAATCCATAGAATGAGGTCCCAAGTTCTTCGACAATGGAAAATGAAATGCAAAACCTCATAAATGATGCATTCGGAACTGCAAGACACCACTATGAGCATCAAAACATATCAGAACAACCAGAAGAGGGTGCTACAAATTGCAACGTGACAAGTGATGTTTCTGAGACTGTAACACAAGCAGATCAAGATTTTAACATATCATTGGATCCTCTTGATTCTTTGGAGCCAAATGTAAGGGAAAACTTCAGTGAGGAAAATGCATTTCATGATTTAGTTGACGATGGAAATCAAGAGTTGTATAGTGGGTGTTTGAAATATTCAAAGCTTTCATTTCTACTGAAGTTGTACCATATCAAATTTCTATGTGGAATTACAAATAAGGCAATTTCCATGTTATTGGAATTGATTCGTGATGCATTTCCTGAAGCAAAAATCCCAGAGTCGTTTCATGATATGAAAAAAGTTGTTAACAAGCTTGGTCTGAATTATACAAAAATACATGCGTGTCCCAATGATTGTATGCTTTACTTAGGAGAGGATTCAAGTAGACAGAATTGTAAGAAATGTTCTTCTTCTAGATGGTAGTTAAAGGGTGATGTTGGAAGTATGACTGAACATAATTTCACGGAGAAGAAGAAAAGGAACACACCTGCAAAAGTTTTGAGTTACTTTCCTTTGAAGCCTCGATTGCAAAGATTATTCATGTCATCAAAAACCGCCGAACACATGAAGTGGCATGCTGTAGATAATAACAATGATGGGTTAATGAGACATCCACGAGATTCCCAATCGTGGGAGACATTTGAGTCATTACATCCAGATTTCTCAGCTGATCCTAGGAATGTTCGATTGGGATTGGCCGCCGATGGATTCAACCCATTTGGGACTTTGAGTACGTGTTATAGCATTTGGCCAGTTGTTTTGATCCCTTATAATCTGCCTCCGTGGATGTGTATGCAACAAACATCTTTTATAATTTCGATGATTATTCCTAGAAAAAAAATGGCTGGAAATGATATTGATGTATACCTGCAGCCTTTGATTGAAGAATTGCAGGAGTTATGGAGCAACGGTGTTGAGACATTTGATGTTTCTTCTAAAACAATGTTTAAAATGCATGCTGCTTTAATGTGGACCATTAGTGACTTCCATGGGCATGGGAATTTATCTGGTTGGAACACTTATACGGTCTTGGCTTGTCCCGTTTGTAACTTTGATTTCGGTCCCAAACGGCTACCTCATAGTAGAAAATGGTGCTTCTTGTGCCATTGAAGATTTCTTGATGCATCTCATAGATTTCGGCTGAAAAAATCAAAATTTAATGGTTGCATTGATCGTAGACCACCTCCAAAGTTGTTAACCGGTTCTGAAATATTGACACAGCTTGAAAATGTTAAAACAAAATTTGGGAAGGTTTATCATTTGAATGATAGCGGAAAACGAGTGCGAAGTGAATCGTCAAGTGAAATCAGAATGCAACAATGGAAGAAAAAAAGTATATTCTTCAAACTTCTGTATTGGGAATTTATTTCTTTGCGCCACAATCTTGATGTGATGCATATTGAGAAGAATGTATGTGATAATTTTATTTTCACAATACTTAATGAGCATGGAAAGTCTAAGGATCATCTCAATGCTCGCAAAGACTTACAAGTAATGAACATAAAACGTGATCTCTGGCCAGATGAGAATGAAAAGTATGCTCCGGCCATTTTTTCATTGAAAAATAGGGATAAAGATACGTTCCTTCAAATTTTAAAGAATGTGAAGGTATCTTATGGGTATTCGAGTAACATCTCGAGGCGTGTTGACTGGAAGAATCGTAAGTTATATGGATTGAAAAGTCACGATTCACATGTTTTTTTACAATAGTTACTACAATTGGCATTGCGTACATTATTACCTGATAAAGTTACTGCTGTTGTACTCCATTTCTGCACATTTTTCAGACAGTTATGTGAGAAAGCTCTACATCGATTTCAGCTTGACAACATACAGGAGAGGTTTGTATTGACCCTTTGTGCAATGGAGATGATCTTCCCTCCATCGTTTTTTACTGTCATGATGCAATTAACTGTGCATTTGGTTGACGAAGCTAAATTAGGAGGCCCCGTTCATTATCGATGGATGTATCCAATTGAGAGGTATTTTATTTATATGTTTCCAGTTAAGTAAACATTTTTTGGCATTTAAATAAATGCATAATATTATTATTTTATTTCACAAATATCTTGGGCATTTGAAAGCATACGTAAGAAATAAAGCTCAACCAGAAGGCTCTATTGCTGAAGGCTATTTGGATGAGGAGTGTCTCACCTTTTGTTCCAGATATTTGGATGATATTGAGACAAGATTTACTCGAGTTGGACGTGTTGACGACACATCAACTCAATATCAAATGCATCATAAATCAAAAATATTTCCTGCTATTGGCCGATCAGTTGGGAGGACCTCATACGCGACACTAATAGAATTGGAATTATTACAGGCACATAGATATGTGCTGCTGAATAGTGAAATTGCAGATCCATTTATTGAAGAGTTGAGGATACAAACAAAGAGACGAATGAGAAGCCGAACACGAAATGAAAAAGATATAACAAAAGCTGTGAATAAAGAGCTGGTAGAATGGTTTTCACGACGTGTCAGTTTATAAATATTGCAATAAATATGAATATTACTTTGACACATACAATTTGCAAATCAATTAATTTTTTTCCAGATCATGAATACTGATACTCGAGCTGACTTTTCAGAAGATTTGAAGTTTCTTGCTAGAGGTCCTATAAAACCAGTTAGAAAGTTCAACACTTATAATGTGAATGGTTTTAGATTTTGTACAGTCGATCGAGAAGTGGGTTTGAAAACACATAATAGTGGTATTTTTACATTTGCTGAAGTGGAATACTATGGAAAGCTGCATAATATTATTGAATTAAACTACCACGGGCATTTTTCTGTTTTTTTATTCAAATGCAAATGGGTCGATTTTATCAGAGGTGTTAAAAGAGATTCCTTGCAATTTACTTATGTAAACTTCTCTCGCTTGATGGATGTTGGTGATCATGAACTGCATGATCCATATATCTTAGCATCACAGGAAAAATGGTATATTATGTGAATGATGTTGTGGATGAAGGGTGGAGTGTAGTTACTCACGTAATACAAAGAGATTTGTATGATATGGGTGATGAAGTGGAAGATTTGACCTCTGCAATTGAATTTCATCAACAACAGGAAGCAGAATTATTTGTCCATCATGATATTGAAAATATTGGTCTAGCAAGGATGAATGAAGTGGATGAAGCAATGGAGCAAGAAACCGACATGATTGAAGGGGAAAATGATTGTATGTACAATTATTTATTCATTCAGCAACTACTTGTTTCATTTCTGTAGTCATTCATTATCATTGTTATATATATTTTGTTTGTTAATACTGGGCATCTATTATCATTTTTAATTTTTTTTCTGCATAATTTTTTTGAAATAAATATTCGGAACATAATTTTATTTGATTAAATGACAGGAATGCCAAGGAAGAAGCGGTACACTATTCCTTCTTCTTATGCGACAGATGACGATCCGTCTGTCCCAAAGGCATCATCTCCCCCTGCACCATCTCTGACACCATCATTGGATGCCTCATTAGAGGATGAGTCATCGCCTCCCCCTACAGGAGCTTCAGCAGTGGAGCAGCGACACGCCCCCTCCAGTTCATCACGGACATTCTGGAGGGTCACAGTCATAGGTAAAAATTTTAATTAAATAAATTTTTTGCATTTTGTTTATAGTAATTGTTTGCTCATTGCAGATGAAGACAATGAAACCGTGGAAAGAGACATAAAAAGTTCTGATGTTTGGAACATGCATGGAAAGAAGATAGTGGTGCCATTTGATTCTTATGGGGTCCCGACGGATGACGCCGCAGGTTTACTTGGTCAGATTATAGGTCAGCTGGCAACGGAGCCCGTTTCCCTGCCTATTTCGTATGATGATTGGAGGCATATGCCTCAAAACTGGAAAAATGAAGTTTATGATTCTCAGGTAAAGTTAATTTTACTACTTTATGGTTTAATTGAATGTCATTTTACTAATATATTCAAAATGAATTTCTGTATACAGATGTTCTTCTACTTTACCGTTGCTGATGTGATATCACGGAAGTGGACATTGAAAAATCTTGGAAAAAATGGAAAGATTTCAAATGGAGGTTGTGGTGTGATGTCAACGATTCTTCGTTGACCGTGCAGCAGATGTATGAGAATATACCCAGTGGGGAACCGAAAGAACAGTGGAAGGTTTTTGTCGATAGACATCGTGATGAGAAACAGATGGTATTGAAATATATATTATTATATTATCTTCATTTTACATTTATACATGTACATGAAGAGGAGATAGACATTGAATATAATACTGTTAAATTTAATTTTATTTATTTCAGGATCTCTCAAGGAAGAATGCTTCAAACCGGGCGAAGCAGGTAATCCCGCACACTGCGGGTTCAAAAAGCTTTTCAAGAAGCCGAAGGTCATTGGTAATCATTTAATTAGTTTAAATATTTATAAGATAATATTATCTATTTAACATATTTGATTGATGATTTATCTTTGTTTAATGCAGTCACAGAGTTTAGGGCATGAAGCATCCCGAACAGAACTGTGGCTGGATGTTCATAAAAAACAGTTGGAAGTTTTGTTAATGAACCTGCCAGAGAAGTTGGGGTATGAAGTCAATTATTTATTATAATAACTTAATATCAGTTTTTACTGTGTTAATATATATTGATATTTTATTTATAGGTAAAAATTAAAGAAATATGGGATGCCAATCCTGGGCAATCCTACTAAGTCTCCCAGGATGACCCGGTTGGTCATGTCCTTGGGAAGGAGCATCCTGGTAGAGTGCGCGAGATGGGTTTGGGACCCGTACCATCTGAGGACTTTTGCATGCCATCAGGGATTTCGGCCTCATCTACTCTTGGTTATAGTCATTTCATACCTGAAGATGCTCAGAGGGAGATGTCTGCTCTACGAAACACAGTTCACCAGCAGGGGAATCAGATATCTAATTTGCAGAAAGAGTTGCTTGAAATACGTCAACATATGTGCAGATATGCCCTCGGTGGTAGTGCATCGGGTAGTGGTGAGCAGGTAAATCACAAAAAAAATCAAAATCATTTAGTTTGCAAACTTTTATTGGTTTTAATTTTTATTATAAATATGCAACAATATTTAATTTTCAATATAATGTTCTTACAGGTGGCAGCAGGTGGTGGAGATGAAGGTGGAGAGGGTGACGATGCAGCATCAGATGATGAGTAGTAGTATTGTTGATGTGTTGAACAAGTATGATAATAGTTGGTTTGTATATGTAACAATTATGGCACATAGTTTCCACCAAACATTTCCATGTCCTAACATTTTCTTGATTTCTCATGTTTCCTTCTATGCATTTTATTTATTGTGTTCTGGATTCCTCATGTGTTGAAAAAAAGATTCTTAATGCAATATGCATGTGATGATACCACATCCAATGAGAATACCATATATGTAACCCATATTCATACCCCTATTGGATCCATATCCAATATGTATCACACTAAAAGACCAATCCCATGACCATAAATGGCTAAGGCATGAAAGGTTAATGATAAAAGGCTCTGTCATGGCCTTAAAATTTTTACACCACTCCAATGGGTCCAGGAATACCAATTTGTTTTTAGTTTAGGAATACCAATTTGAGAAAAATGTAAAATCTCATGTAGAAGGTTGTTAAGATTATCCATTTGATCTTTAAGGGATATGTTATAATAAATATTTTGAGCCATTGTATTAATCTTATCCATGAGTGGGATTCCATTCCAATTGGCAGTCTAGAATTTGAAGAAGAGTTAACACTGACCATCTAATGAGAATTCTATAAGATCTTGTGAAATATTACCATAAGACCAGGCCATATTAAGGATTCCATGTAGCATAATTTTACTTTTTTTTAGTTCTTAAACAATCCTTGATATGAGAAAATCCAAGGCTTCAAAATTGGATTTGATTAATTTAAAAATAAATTTAGTTTGAAGAGACTGATTAAAGAGGGTCATATTCGTGATCCCAAGGCCCCTGAGAGCATAGGTTATACAACATTGTTTTCATGAAACAGTAATAGTCTTTCTCCCTAATATAATCCCACTCCAAATAATTTTTTTATCAATGAATTAAAGGTTTTAATGACCAAGGTGGTCCATGAGTAAACCATGAAGGATTATACCATTTTTTATATTTCAACATGCTTTAAAAATGAAATCTATTCTATCCATTTAGAGTGATATTTCATTCCAAGAGGCCAGAGTTATTTAAATCTGACTGAGAATATTGATAAAGTAGGAGGCGTGTGTTCTTCCCCAAAACATGGAAACTCCAAGATATGTAAAAGGTAAAGATCCCTCCCTAATACCCACATCATCTATCAATATTATTTTTTTAGGATTTGAGATATTCTTGTTAATGTATATGAACTAATTCACCAACTTATTTTTTGTCTTAAGAAACAATCTTAATGAAGAAGGGCCTTCATGATGTTTTTGATATTCCTCATAACTCCTTAAGAAAAAATTATAATTTTTTCAACAAAAATGAGATGACATGGTTCTGAAGAACCTCGTGATACCATGATGGGTTTCAAGTCACAAGTATCAACCATATGGAATAAAATATGGCTGAGATGGTCTTCTATAATGGTAAAAATGATTTCTGGGAGGGGGTCTCCTTGTATTTACCCTCATGAGAACCAAAAATAAACCTCTAGGTATTCATTGATTAAGATATAAATAGGGTATTACCCAAGAAGAGTTTTGATCTAGCTAATAAACATTTCATTGAATCCAAAACATGAAAGAACATTACACATGAAGCCCTAATCTATAGTGTCGAAGGATTTTTTTTATGTCAATCTTGGAGACAATGTTACCACTAATTGTCAATTTCTTTATGAGGTTAACACACTTAAAGGAAGAAATTAACAAATCATGGATGTGTCCTCTATGAAAAAAAATCAAAATTAATTCCAAGATATGAGCTTTTTTTAGATCTGAGAATGTCACACCCCGACCACAGTTTTCTTTTGTTTTTGTTTATTTTCAATGTTGGATCTTTTTGTTGAGGTTTAGGTTGAGTGTCCAACAAAAGTCTTTATGTTTTGGTTGTTTTGGTTATCTTATAACCCTATTAATGTTTATTGTGAATGTTATTGGGATAAAGTTAGATTGTGAAGATTTTGTGACACCCACAGTGTCACTATATTGTGTTTAAATCATTCATGTATCATTGGCTGTGGTTTTGGAAAATTTAGGGCAGTGGTGGAGCAGATCCAACATATTTTTTTTTCCAGTTCGACATTTAGCAGTGGTTTTAACCGCCGCTAAATGATGAACTGGGATGCATTTCGCGGCGGTTTTAACTGCCGCTAAATATATTATGTTGATATTTAGCGGCGGTTTTCACCGCCGCAGAATAGGCGCATCAAACGCCTAAATTTAGCGGCGGTTAAAACCGCCGCGAATAAAAAAATGTCTAATACCCATATAACCGCCGCTAAGTGATGAGAAACCGCCGCTAAATGACGGATCTACGACACATTTCTAAAACCGCCGCGGAATCGAAAAAACAGCCGCTAATAGATTGCCGACGCCAAACTTAGCGGCGGTTTTTGTAAACCGCCGGCACACAATATAGCGGCGGTTTAAACCGCCGCTAAACAGGAAAAAAACCGCCGCTATAACCGGATTTTGTTGTAGTGAATTATCAATACATATTATATATCCATTTACCTACTATTTCACCATAGTTACTTGATTCAATGGAAAATTGTCCCATCACATTCACAAACACTTGGTTATTATGTAATTGATTTCATTTATTGAATAACATTTTCCAACGTTTTTAAATTTTGATTCCCAAATTCTAATTTCATGACATCTCATGTTGTGACTACCATAATATATAGTGATTTTTTATTTGGGTAGTGACTCCAAATAAAAATTTATTACATCATGGTTATCCCGCCCCCTTATAGAAAATCATTATAAAATTGATTTATGATCCCCAATTAAAAATTATATACTTCACAGTGTTTCTATCCTTGAGTAGAGAGGTATAAGACTAGAATACATGCAATTTGTACTAAGCCAGGATAAAAATATTGTTGTTATTTTTTGATTTTATTTCTGCAGCAAATTAACTCGTTTAATTTAATTTCTCTACTAAAATAAAACATTAATATATTTCTTTACGAATTTCTTAATCTATTATTTTTACACCCTTTAAGACCATATTATAGTACCCTTTGGGACTGAACATTTAAAATGTAAAATAACATCATTATTTTTTTTGTAATCACTAAAATCTTAATATAACTTAATCACAATGTTTTAATTTTCCCTATTAAGAAGTAAAATGTACATAAAACAAAAAAAAAATTAATAGCTTTTTTAAATCATAATATTTACATAAAAACCCATAGTAACATTATGTAAATAAAATTAGAAACATGAGGAATCGTTTTCCGATCAATCCTACATGTAAATATTTTTAGTGGTTAAAAATGGAATAAAATTCATAGGTATAATGTCAATGACATTCATATTAACAAATAATATTTGCGGTTATAAGTGGAATAACCGCCATTATAAATATCCAACATAAAATTCAGCTAATGAATTGAAGAGATATCATGTATCCATGAATCCTTGGTTTATTACAGAACAACCCATCATCATAACATTGACCAAATACAATATCATAATCACAGAACATAAATGGTTTTAGTTTACTCGATATTATTTTCACTGATAAGATAAAAATTATAGATACTGATTTAACCCTTTCCATTGAAAAAAATCAATTTTATAACTCAAATAACAAATGGACCGAGGGTTCTCTATTTATTAAAAATTGAATTATGTAATGGATTAAAAATACAAACAATGATTCCAATTTTGGGAAAAGTCATTGATGAAGAATATAATAAAATAAAACATTACTTTCTATATTTAAAAACAATATATGAACATTACAAACAAAATATTTCTAAAAGATTTATTTTTGAAAACGAACGAATAAATTCCAAATGTGATATATAAATTTAATTATAATTTTTTATTTTCCATATATATACATCCATTAAATAATTTTTTAAAATTTGTCAGGAAAAAAAATACTTTTATGGGACGCATAATAAGAGCATTTTTTTTAAAATGTTCCTTACATTGATTCGGGATCTTCATGAACATTTTTTATCATCAAAAATAATAAAAATATTTTAATTATTTACTTTATTTTGAACATTTTTAGGTTCATTATATTTTTTTCATTTTATTTATTACCATGTTTTAATCAATTACATAGTCATTTGAGTTTGGTTATGATGTTTTGATAATAATTAGTACATATGTCTATGAAGATATAAATTTGTTAAATATGGTCAAAGTGGAAATTGTCATAGAAAATATTTAATAATAATTATGGATTAATTATATTTTTTATTTATCGATTATGATTTGAAGACCAGTAATGAATGATATTTATGAAAAATGAACAATGTTACAATCATGGAGATGTTATTCCCTATAAATGTAGGGGTATCATTTCAATTTTTCAGTAATAATTATAGAATGAAGATATATGTTTTTTATATTAATAGAATGATAATTATAATATAAATATCATATTTGTTTAAAAAAAACATATATATATATAACCTAAATGGTATGTGGTAATGAAAAATAAATCACATCATATCAAGAAAGAGGTAATTCACACATATGCATGAATGAAATTATCATTATACAATGAATGAAAAGTTAATAAAATAGATAAAATATTAACTATTAAAACATTTTAATATGTTATGAATATCATATATATATATAATATTATTATAACTATATTCTATATAAATAAATGAATAATTAATTACTTTAGTTTATGAGGTTCTAGTCTTTCGTACAAAATAATTTTTTGTCATTTCCCATTTAATTATAGAGGAGATGAATGTATGTTATCATTATAAAATATAATTGTATGGAATATACTAGTGTTATTATGTATTATTGTTTGAAAACAATTAGGTGGAGGGGGATGAAATAAAATGAAAACGCATGATTAAGAACAATACCTTTTCCTCAGAAAACCTCATAATGCTTACAATAAAATCATTTCTCGGATTTTTTTCATTCGAATATATTACTATATAACATGTCGAGGTATGTGAGGATCAGATTTGGTTTGTTATTATTGAATCAATTATTATTGACATGTGAAGAAAAGCGAACAAGGTGTTCACATTTATAAGGGGGAGGGGGTGCATTCTTGAAAGTTGAAAAATTATTAAATTAATATAAATTTATTTTCATAACTAAAAGGATTAAAATTTATAATATTATATTATAAGATAATAATTATTCAATATAATTTCATATAATTAATATTATACTGGTTTAGAATATCCCTTCACCGATATATTGATTTTTAGCCCGTGATATCCTTGTATTATAATAACCATGAAAACAAATATGTTTTTATTTATAGGTTAATATAGATAATAAAAAAGGGAATTGGTCCAAAAAATGAAAAAAAAATTGAGAATTGTTTAGAAAATATTAATAAATTGGCTGATGGTAGTTTTTTTTGGAATTTTTTGGATATTAAATTATTAATTATTATAAAATTTCATTTCTACTAATTGTGAAACTAGTTATTTAATTTGAATTTTAGTCATTTATAAAAAGGATTAATTACAATATAAAAATTTATAACTTCCCAATAATTTGATATTTATAAAAAAAACTTTATTCATAACAACAAGTTATTCAAATTACATTACAATTAACATTTTTGAAATAATTTATTTTATATTCCATTTAATTAAATATTTACCACGTCTTCTTTTTTATAAATTTATGAAAACCTTATCTTCAATAAAAAATTTAAATAAATTTAATATAAAAACTAAAATTATTTATCCATGAAATATATTATATTATTCTAACATAACCTATTTTTAACTATACGTCAAAAATTTAATATTAATAAAACATGGAGAATTATATTTTTTACTTTTAATTACATTTAGTAATAAAAATGCTATAATCATAGATTTATGAAAAGAGATATCATATATTTGAATGATGGATGTGTACAGATAAAATGTACTAGAAAAAAAATATAAGGTATGTTATAGGGTTATATTTCAGTCCTTATCAAATTATTTTTCCTTTAACTATTCAACCTTTTCCATGGTAGCAACTTTTTACAACAATTATTTTTCACAATGACAAAAAATTAAAGGTACATATATTAAAAAATTTGAACACATGAATCCAAATATGAAATCCATTTCCATGATTCAAAACACATTAGTGGAATGATTTAAATTATAATTGAACTAAAAAACACTTTTTAAAATGGGTTTTCAAAAATGACCTTTTAAGTATACATTTTGTTTTATAACATATTTATTTATAAAATAGATTATAAGGACTATATTTGTATCATTTTTAATATAATGTAATTAATGATATTTTTTAAATAATATAAAAACAATCTTACTTACTAAACACTCTAAAAATAAAATATAGTTTTCAATAAAAATCATATTTTTCTCTATTCATTAAAAAATATAACTTTTTTGAAAATTACACAAATTTTGATAGAGTATAATCATTTTATGTTTATTTAGATAAGGATATATTTTTTATGTAGTACCATTTCCATAGTTGGTTGGGATTAATTATCTTATCCCCTCACAAAATAAATTAAAAACCATTTGAGGTAACGGTATTTTTACGAATAAAATGACTTTACAAAACATTGAGTGATTATTTACTAATCATTTATCAATAAATTTATTTTGAGTCGAAATGTTACATATAGTTCGTAATATATTTAATCCTATTAATAAAAAAATTAATAGTTAGGTTATAGCCGTAATAGTTTAAGAATTATATTTTGTGGTTCGATTAGTCTTGAACTTTCGTGCAATTTACAGTATTGAAAAAAGGTATCCCTTTTAAAAAAATCAATGTGTTACATTCTATCCCCCTTTACTAAATTACATTCATGAAATTTGAACTGGATATTTGTAATTAGTCGTGTTACATATGAGTATTTTATTATTTAAATCCCATATCATAAATAGTGTTTATATAATATCCTGTAGAAAATAGGGAAACGTAAATATGATGGTCATAAAAAATAAGACATAACTAGGTTTCCAAAATTGAAAAATTAGTAGGAATTAAAAATATGTCCATGTAATAAAATAATAATTTCCAAATAGTTTTGAATAGTGACATAGATCATTAATAATAATAAAGTGAATGATCATGAAAATATTAATGGCCAAAAAGAGATAAACCCAAGAGGAGTGAAAAGACTATATATCCATCAAAATAAAATGTAATAAGAATGAATTTCTATTTCAAGATCATTTACCTATATTTTTTGAATTACTTACCAAATATACCATTAATATAAATAATATATATATGTTTGAAAATTTTAATTTCCATATTTGATCGATTGTTACCACAATCACATATTTTTCTCTAACTAATGATATTTCAAGATGTTTTTTTCATGGCTGAAGCATTAAAATCAATTTATAATGTATAAAATAATCCTAAAATGCTATAAATATATTTTTTTATATCTATATACATTAACTAACATTTATTTTGTCATTACATAGTAATATAATTCCCAAAATGAATAAACAATAATATAAGGAAATGACAAAATAATCTCTGAAATTCAAAAACAATTCCAAAAGTTCAACATAAATTAGACAATAAATAACTATCAATAAAATTCATTAATATATTCATTTATAATATTAAACCCCAAATATTTGTATGATTTCAAAAGATAATCTTCCAAAACTCATCTATAAATAACATCATTCACTCTTGATGTCTCATATAAAAATGTATATGACATAGTTATATGATATTCAAAATAGGCTAATCACTTCCATAAATGTCCTGAAACACCATACATCCACATTACATTAACATATTATATTGAAATATAACTCATAGTTTTCTTATCAAATAAAATTCTATATGATTATGTTTACTTTAATAACACAATGTTCCCAAAATAATAAAGTGATATTTTTAAAAAATAAAAATAATTAAATAATTTCCAAATCATTTTTTCAGACATATAGTTATATATATGATAAAAAATATTGTTATATCCTAAACGTAATATTTATTTTTAATTTTATTCTAACTAGGAAATAATATATGACCGCTTAAGGTGGTTCAGTCATGTCTCATTTTGGTTGTGGGTCTATGCCCTACAACCTTTCAATATTTGAAAAGATTTCTTTTTTACAGAAACAACATTAACATAATTACTAAAATGTGGTACAAAAATTTTTAACATCTAAAAATGTACTATTAATAATCAAATCACTTGCTAACAACACGGTATTATATAGATATCATTTTATCAAAATATTTTATAATCTTAATTGAACATTGTTTCCCTTACAACAATTACATTTTAATAGAAGGGTTTATTTATACCATTGTCATTTGTTCATCAATTAGTGTCTCAAAAAATGATGACCTTTTCACTATGCCAATTTCAAATAGTATCGATTCTATATAAAAAATATTTTTAATAAACAACTATTATGTGAAGAATGAAGAACCACATATGTTTTGGGATTTATTTTTTTATAATATCTCAAAATATAATTGATATATAAATCATTCACTGAAAATCCATCTTAAACCATTAACCAGGCCTCCATCCGTTATTAATTAGTTTTTTATTACAATAAATTATATATATATATATAATATAATTATGATTTATCAATATCAATAAATCTTGTATCTTACAAAGAACATAAAATATATCTTATTATTTAAATCTAGACATCTGGCCTTATTTTATGTTGTTGATATCCACGTTTTCATTTAGCATGGAATATGTATCTATAGAAAAGTAATATTCAATACCATGGTGGTACTTACCTTTACAAATGAAATGGATTATTTTATATTTTTAAATCTGAAATATAAATAACATGATTAATAATTATTTTCAATATTTAGATAGGATTTGGATAGATCTATGTGTTTATTGGGGGTGATTTAGATATTAAAAAGGATTTCAAAAATAATTTGGAATATATTTTTCATAGATAGTGATGTATAAATAATTAAGAAGGGATAAAATGGTTGTTTTAGATCCTTTTAATATCATATTGATAATTGTTCTTCTATTTGATGAAAATAAAATCATCAAAACAGAAAGTGAATTATTCCATTCTAAAATTAAAATGGTTGTTATAAATATAGTACCAAAATAAGTTGTAAAATAATTTTTCCTTAAAAAACAAAAAATAAAACAATTAACATAAATAGTAAATAATTTTTTAGCTTTAAATATTATCTCATAACAATCCAAATACATCTTAAAACATTTAATTATATTCATCAGAAAAATCCTTCATCTTAATGAGAAGGTTTATATATACATCAACACCAAAAAACACTCATAAAATATCATTAATTACCATATAATATCAGTAATAAATAAAATCCGAACTATATTATATGACATTAAAATTTTGATTAAACATAAAATTATAATACCATGTTGGTATCCATAAATATGATAATAACTTCACATGAAAACTTCATTACACATATAGTTTTTAAAACCTTTCCTCTCAAAACAACTATTAGGACCTATCATTAAATAATAAACATTCAATTGTTATTAAAATAATTCTTTTCCTATAATTCCCAAAGATATTTTAGGCTGACAGTTTTAGAGAATTATTTCATCACTCTTACATAAATAATTCTTACATCACAATGTGGACACTTCCACTCCTTGTAAATTTTATCACAAAAGAAAACTTTTAAGACATTAAAAGTTCTGTTTTTCCTAGAACATATTCAAAAAATTTATCATGAAATATTCATTATCCATACTAATCCATAAACACTTTTAAATTTAATTTAATTTCTCATATGAGTAAATAAAGACCATTCATATTCTAAAAATATATATAAATAGACCATTTGTTAATGATTTCTTATATAAATTTTCTTTTATGAAAATAATATTTTCATTATAAATAATCATTTTCACACCCTCCATGTAAATTTATTTACCCAAAATATTTATATAAATGTTTTTTAATTAATAAAAAATTAAAAATGAAATCATAATGATTTCAATAAAATTAATATCAAAACATAATGAAAATGTTTTATTTTTTGAACATAATAAGTCATTCAATTTAAAATATTCTCATTTCATTGATTTCTTAAATTAGAATATTTCCAAAAAATACTAGAAAGAATAGAAAAATACAAATAAGAATTTAATGTAACAATTTTTATATCACTCTTGCATACGAAATAGCCTTCATGTTTATCTATTGAACAACCAGCTCGGTTACAAATAGAATAACCCTCACAGTTACAATGAACCCTTACGATTATAGGAGGAATAATTCTCATGGTAGACATCGAATATAAATAATATAAATCCAATTAAAGGGATATGATGAACCAAACCATATATCGTTTACAATAGAACCAATAGTTAGCGTAAAAAATTACAAATAACCATAAAATAATCCAACAAAATGAAACCATGTTGTTTCTAAAAAATTATTTGCACCCAAAAGAAAGAACAATTTAGATATTGATATATCTATATTAATTATGACCATATTTTAAAATATAAAATTCATAAAAATTATTAATTATGATTTCCTTTAATGAAAAAATAAATAATTATAAAGGATTCAAAAAACAAATCAATTTTTGTATTGAGAAGAATATCCATTGACACCATATTTAATGAAATAGACCTTTCCTTTTGACATTTATATAGAAAGACAAAATGTTTGTTACAAGAAAGTAAAAATATTATATTTTAAAAGAGATGATAGAAATTCAAAAGTTACATATAATATCCTTTATAAATATTTTATATCTATATGGATACAAATATAAAATAATTATACTAATATGGAAATGAAATAAAAAAGTGTTTTATTGAAAATATTAAAAGAGGAGTTTTAAAAAGATTGTTTTAAATTGTGGTTCTGAATCATCACATTCATTTTTAGTCACCCATAATTATCCTGTTATATTACCTATTTTATTGATTAATAAAAATTTTAGGTATATTATTTATTTTTATTTTATTTATTACCATGTTATATTCAATTACATAATCATTTCAATTTAGGTCGATTGCTTTGATGATATTCCCCTCATATGTCCAAAATTAATATAGAAGGAAAATTAAGGTAAAAGGGGTAATTATAAAATAATATTAGGACTAATAATAATGAAATAAATAAAATTTTATACATCAATCATTCGGTTAAAAATAACCAATAAATATGGTTATGAAAAAAGAAATATGTTAAACTCAGGGAAACAGGTGGCCATACAAAAGCATGAGTAATATTTACATTTTTTAATGATCACGATGAGAGAAATTTATGTATTATATTATTTTTCAATAATTGAAAAAAATATAATATATTCCAAATTAGTTATTTAAATACACTTATATATGTATCATCAATATTATGTGGAGATGAAAAACAAAACACATCGCTTGATAGAGGCTGTAGTCCACACACACAAGAACAGAGTTATCAATATTCAGGGAATGAAAACATACAAAAAAAAGATATTTTCCATCTAAAACTATAAAAATATATCATAACTATTTTATATATAAACTAATTCCAAAATTATAACCTATTATGAGATGTAATAAAAGATAAATAATTACATCGATTCACAATATAGTATACCGTTATAAATATTAACAATAGTTTTATTTCCCATTTAACGAAATATGATAGGTAAATAAGTAATTAAAAAAATCTAATTATATGTAATATTTTTTTTATAATTTAAAACATTTTGAATAAAATATTAATGAGGTGGGTGAAATAAAATGAAAACTTATGATTATCAACTATACCACTTCATTGGAAACTATCTTAATGATCACATAAAAAACATTTATAAGTTATTTTTATGACAATCAATTCCTCTAGGAAAAGTATTAGGATGTTGGGAATGGATATTTTTATTCATTATATAAAAAATTTATTATTTTTGTGTGAATAACAGAGAATAAGAGGCTCCATTTTATAAGATAAGGGAGGGGGACTCGTGTATTTTCTTAAAGTATTAAATTAATATTAATTATGTTTCACATAAAAATGGATTAAAATTGATAAAATTATAATATAATATATTTATTATTATAAAAAATGAAATATAATTAAATTTTTACCAGTTTTAGTGACTGTATCAACCTTATTTATTTCTTATAATATGTTTTAACCATTATTGACAATTATAATCATAAAAATGTTTCTAATATGTGGTGGTCAATATAGTTACTATAAAAATAAAATTTTTCTCTAACTAAGTAATATATTATATATAAGTAATGTACCAATAAATTATCCATATACTTTATTTTTATGACTTTTTTTTATCATATGTCAATACATAATTTATTATAAAATATGATTAATGTCTATTTTGACACTATGGATTTTAGTTTACATTATAAACATCAAAATGAAGAAGGAAAAACATTACCTTTAAATTATTCATAATGGTGTTATATTTTTCTATTTTTTTGGAAAATATTAATTTATTAAACTTATATTACTTTTTATAACTTTAATATCATTTATTATATTTTCCTTTTTATTAAAACTTTATGTCTTAAAGTTGAAAAGTAATTTAAGGTACTCATTTCATAATTTTTTTTGAAATAAATTACCTCAATAATGAAAAATCATTTATCCTTCATATTAATATTTATAAAAAACATAAAATATTTTTATATTGATGTGATAAATTTAAATATAATAAAACAAAGGGAATTCAATTTTTTTTCATTTCCACACATAATGTAATATAAAAGTCATTATAATGGAACCTTGGAAGTAAATGTTGATTTATTAGAATATTGGTTGATTAGGGATGAATGTCACTCATTTAATAAGAAAAAACCAAATGTTTGGTTTTCTTTGTCTTCCTTATTAATATACATGTAATCATAATTAACCCATTTTACCTTTACCGTGATAACTAATATTTACTATGGTTACTATTTTTAATAAAAATATGTTCCTATATAACAAATATTATACTCATTATTCCAAATATTTTCCAAATTTTTAATTATTTTAAACACAAAAATTTATAAAATTTAATTTAAAATGAAATCGTCAAAATCGATGAATTCTTTTCCAGAAAAACACTATGTTAAGTATTGAAAATATTTTTATACCAGAATTATGTATAAAAATGATTATATAGGATATAATTGTACCATATATAATTAAAATGAACTAATTAAATTTTAAAACCAAACCAAAATACAACATGACTTTTAAACATGTTAAAAGGAAATGTTGTTTTTAAAAAATATCAGTATATTTCATTATTCATTAATAAATAGAACTACTCTGAAATATATCAAAATTTCACCTTATGAAAATTATTCTATTCCTTTTTCAAAAAATTTATCCTTTTTAGGAAAATATATTTCATAATTAGTAGAAATGCATTATATTATACACTCATAAAACGAATAAAAAAAATTTCGATGAAAAAATATTTTTGAAGAATAAAATGATTTTACCAAATTTTAGTGATTATGAAATGAGAATTTATCATTTATTTTATATTGATCTAAAATTTTATATATATTTAAAAAATTATTTAATCCTATTCATAACATCAAATATATATACTAGTTCATGACATTTAAAAATACATAATAATAGTTCATGGTTTATTTAGGATCTTTCTTACAAGATGTACAAGCTGTTAGACATAGTTTCATTTTTTAATACCAAAGGTTTAAGAATTTAGAAAAAAAAAACTCTAATAGTTATATTTAATAATTTATATATATAAACTATTTATTTGAATAGATTTAATTTAAAAAATAATTTAAATTTAAAAATGTATTAACGAAGTTGTGATTGGGCTTTGGAGAAAACTTATGAAAACTTTATATTACATATTTCTATTATTCTAGTTAAATGTACTTTGTTGGTAATTTAGGGGATTCAGTTTCCATTATTTTAAATATAAATTTTTAAGGTAGAAAAAAATTCCACACCTATTTATTTTTCTAATCCAACCAAAAATTTGAAAAAATAAAATGTTTCTCACTTGTACGTGCAAACTATGACCTCCATGAAATGATGAATTTTATGCTTTCTTCGAATCCTTATATTGAATTTTACAAAAGTATATTTAATTTTAAAAAATGATAATAATAATATTTTGATGAATTTAGATATTATGTACTTATTAATACTTTAACTTCCATCAACCTAAGAAAGATGGTTTCAAGGTTAAAGATCAAATAACCTGAAAAAATCCAATGTTAGCATAACAGATTTAGTACCTAAAAATAGAAAATTGTAATAAATAAAATAACTTGAATAATAACCATTCAAAAAAATTTAAATGTCGTTTATGTTACTAAAAAATTAATATAATAATATTATTTTGATGTTAGAGTCTTTATAAAGAAATACGAGACTCATAGTATGATATATTTATTCAAGAATTAAATTAAATTTTATAAAAATATATCTATTCTATGTACACATTATTTAAAACATGTTAATAATTTTAATCACTATAATTGAAATAAATTATTATGGTCATTATCAACTATTCTAAAATTCATTATATATACTTAAAGATGAATATTTTCAATGTTTTCTCGACGGGTAATTTTGAAATTCTTTACAAAGTGGAAATAATATTTTTTATTTTAATATTTATAAAATGTATTTCTTTTTCCACCATCATAGAAATTATTTTATTTTTAAATATTCCTCTATAATTTTATATTATTTTTTAAGAAATTTATTATTCCCAATTTTTCATGGAATATTTAATTCTAAAATATTTTTGAATAAAAAAGATATTTATTCAATGTTTCATTATGTGAATGAAGTTGAATTTATTTTTGGATTGACTTTTTATTTAAAGTATTTTAGGATAGAAATGTGAAATATTTTTTTTTTCTAGATATGGTGTGTTGGAATTATAGCTGATGATGGGTGAACCTGTGATATAACTCTTTAATACATTAGGAAATGATATAGTATTTGAAGAGTAATTTTTTTAGATAACATATTATGTTACTCATGTTGAAGGGTTATAAGAAAGATTCTAACATGAGGTAAAAATTATTCATCATTGTTTTTATTTTTTTTCTATGGTATTTAATGTTTTTCATTGATCAATGGTTTATTTTCACATGTAAATATGATTAATTTTATATTATCAAAGTATATTTCTGAAAATGTAAATATTTTTATGGGTATAAATGTTTTCATGGGGCCTAAAGATGTTTATAAACAATATAAAGGTTAACCATCCAAAAATAGTCATTCGTTTAAAATAATAAAAAAATTTCTTGAATAAAATAATGGTGTAAATTTGAGAACCTCTTTTTGTGGAAAAAAGTACACTAGGTAGATGGGTCAACATTGTTATGTTGTGGTAATGTATAATTATCCAAAAATTATAAAACAGAAAGTTCCTTAAGATTTAATAAAGATAATCCATTGGTATTTGATGCTTAATTATTGTTTTATTATATCACGGGTTGTCATAGTTTGTATCAATCCTACATGTAATGATCAGTTTTCACACCAGATCTAGGTGTTTGAATTAAATACAATTTAATTGGAATCATGGTTTGTGTTTAAATAAAATAAAAGGTTTTGATGATATCATATTTGGATATTTTAAGAGTTTTGGATGCTTTCATGGGTTTATGATTCAATGGTTTATCATAATATTAAATTTATAGATACCGATTTGTTGTTTTATGTGATGAGAGTTAATGAATAATATGGATAATTGTGAGACAATTATAAGGATTATGTATTAATACTTTATTTATGTATATATAAAACATATATTAATTTTTTGATTTACAATTATGGATATTTGGGAAAATGTTTTTATATTTCAAAATAAATGATATATCATAAAGATAACCTTTTAGGTTAACACGATCTTTGATTTTAAGTTAATTATTATTAGTTGGCAGAAAGAGTTTTTATAGTCATGAGAAGAAATGATATATCATATAGAAAACTACAGGATTTGAAATCTAATTATGTTATAATGTCGTTATAAATGTTTCAAATAATTTCAATACATTTTTGTAATCATTATAGAAGTCAAGATAAATAGGTCTTTTTACTGGTATGAGATTTTATATTGAAGTGGTTGTTATTAATTGAGTTGTAAACACTGAGTCATATTTTACGAAACATATATGATATTATCATATATTTTTTTCTTTCAGGTTATTTATAGAATGCATTAGCAATTTTTGTATAATATATTATTAGGGAATATAATATTTTTAAACGTGAATTTATAAGTGATTGATGTTTTTTAGAGTTAATATTAAGTTGATTTTAGAGGAATATGTGACCCAACCATTCTAATCTTTTGGTCACAAATTTGGTTCATAATATTTCTGAATCGTTTATGTTTTATTGTTTATCAAATTTTGAAAAATGAAGATTGATATTCATTGTTAATTTTTTAATATTAATATATGATTTTTTCATATGACTTTTTATTTATATTCCACATGGTTTTACCATTATTGATGCTAGCTATTTTTGGTTTTCATAAATGTATACAATTAGGACGAATAAAAATTATCCATTTTGAGTATCCTCTTATCTATAAACCTAATTAATTCTAGAGTTTTCGAAAATAAAAATTCCTCAACGTTATTTACCATGTCAAAAATAAGTTGAATCAGAGATAGATTAAAAATCTAAATGCACATAAATCCTGAAATTTTGATTATGGAATGAAAAAAATCATGTAGTGATATTTTATCAAATTCTATATATTGATTGTAATACAATTCCTAAAACTGAAAATGATGATGAATAATATATCACGTTTAATATAAAAAATATCAATTATGTATCATGGTATTCATAATAAAACTTATTCAAATGTATCCATTGTATAATGACACATATATGATTTTTGAAATATTTTAATAATATATTTGATGTTTTATAGTAATGTATTTGAAATTTATTTTTATAAAAATATATATAGTTTAACTTATTTCTATTTCAAGATAATGATTGTTTACTAAGAAAAAATTAAAATTATGAGAGCACAATTTCAATAGTGGGAGGTTGTAACAACATGATATTTTAGAATATATTTTCATTAAATAATATTTTGTTAACATGTTCTGTTATATAAATAACCCAGATAATGTGAATAATAATTTACTAAAAAACATGGTACATATAAAAATATATTAATATACATTGTTAACCTAAACTAATCAACACTAATTTATAAATGATATGGAATAATGTAAAAAACACTTAAGGTTTAAAAGGGGTTAACTTTATATAAATAAGTTTTCTTTTAATTTTGTACATTTTTTTGAAATGAAAATTTATAAGTAATTTAATTTTAAATGTTAAAAAGTAACTACATTTCTAATTCTTCATATTTTAATTTTTTAGAGTGAATATGATGGTATTTTTTGAAAAGAGTGATTGTTTTTCAAAGTAAAAATGATGATTGAACAAATAAAATTATTTTATGACCTAATTATAATATAATAATGAAAAAATAAATAAATAAAACCAATATATTGAAACAATATATATTTAAAGAGTAAAACAATTCCTTTAAAATTATTATATTTAAATTTTAAAGCCACATATTAATTTTGAAACCTAATTAATAGTTTAATCAAATAAAAAATTTTTATAGTTATTTGATTTTTAATTGAGGGTTGAAATAATCCATTAGGTTTTTTATTCATATGAATTTATAATAATTTTTTTGTAATAAATTAATAAATTCCATGGGTATTAATTATACACATGCTTTTGGGGTATAATCTATTTTATGCTTATGAAATTTATTTCTATGATAACTTTATTTTATTATGTTACAAGAACATATATTATAATATTTTACAACATTTAGAAATTTATTATTATAAAATGCATTCCATATTTTTAATCAGAATTTTAATGGTTGGTAATTACTTTAATTATATTTTTAGTCATATTGCATAGTTATCAAGGTAAAACTATTTCACCACAATAATGATTAAAATGATTAATGAGGGGTTAATCAAAGAGATAAGAGAAAACATACATCTAAATAATTTAAATATTTTATTTCATGGTTATATATATATCATAACTTATAAAAAGGTCAAATAATTGGCCATTTTATTCCACATTATTTGCTAATGTCTTTTCATTTTTCTGATAAAATTTATATAAAACAAATGTCACTCTAACTCACTTAATACATTGTGATGATAATGATAGGGATAAATTTTTTTAATAATGGTTAAGGATAATAAATTTTATGATAAATCAATTAAATCTACCTAGGTAAATTATTTTAAATTTTAAATTATAGTATAATCTTCAAATATTTGTACTCATCACCAACATAGATCATGTACTAGAAACATCAAAAATAGGTATTTGGTTTAAAAATCAATAAAATTTAATTTTTATTTATGAATAATAGTTTTCAAATAACTCTGTACATAAATTATAATGTAGAATTTCGTGTTGATGATTAAATAGACAAATTATTTGAATATTCCTAAAAAGTAATTTAAGGACATTTAACAATAAACAATATTTTATTAATTTATTTAGAAATCATAAAAAATCACCAGAGGACAAGTGAGATGGGTAATTTAATAAATTATCATTACATTTATATTTGTGAGGTAAATAGAATATATAATATTGCTTTTAATACCCTTAATGATGTAATATATGTGAAAACACCTACTATTTTTTCAATTAAATTGGAATTAATAATAACATTAAATAAAGAAATTTGAATACATTTTGAGTCCCAATTATGCCCAACTCCCCATATAAAATTCCCATACAACACGTCCAAGCACTTATAATAACCATAAACCACTCTTCAAATGTCCTTAAGATCAATATAATGGATAATTTCAAAGGAAAAGGTAATGTTATTACAAAATTCATCATGTTTATTTATTCTTTTACCTTTTTAAAATATATAATAAGAATATTTATAAAATAGAATAATAAAATTTAATTTTATTAATGTTTATTATTCTAATGGAAAAACTATTATTCACAATTTTTCCTTCCTATGTAAAATGAAAATATCTCTCTTGCGTATAAGTAGACTACTATTTCATCACGACGAATTGTTTTTTTTATGAATTTTCTATTTAGATGGTAATAAATGTATATTAAATGTAAAAAATTATTATTAAATCATTATTAATATTTTTATGAATAATTAATTAGGAACCCTATGACATCACTCAATATATATAATCTATTCTAATTTTTAATGATATAATGGCCCTAAAACATCCGATGTAAAAATAACTGATTTATTATGTAAAAATAGATCATGATTGCAAATAAAATATAAATAATAATAATAATGGAATTAAAAATTAAAGGTTTTTAGTCATGTAATATATATATATATATTTATATGTTGGTATTCAATAATGTATGAAGTAATACGGGACCCAAGTTAAGATATTTTTCTTTAAAATGTTATTTTAAATGGATTAAACTATTTATATTTTGTGTCTATGTTATTTTGAATGTTTTAAGAATATTAATATTTATACTCTAAAGGAATGATTAATTTTAATTTTAATTTTTATTTTTCTTTTACTTATTTATAATTATTTATTATGGAATGTTTTTAATTTTCTACATACTAGTTATTTTGACTTTCCTCATAAAAACAAGAATTTTTTTTAACATTTAAAATATGAAATTTTTTCTGAAAATTATATCTTGTATTCATTTTCATGATTTCTCAATTTTTTAATATTATTATTTAATAAATATTAAAATCCCCTTTTTCTATTATTATTTTTAAGAAAATTAGATATAAAAGTATATTTTATCACTTTTTATGATATATTTGAATGTCTTTTTTAATATGGGGTAAAATAACCTTTTAAATGGTTTTAGGATACACATGGTAAATATTAAAAATTTGTTAGATCATGATATAGTACTTTGAAAGTAAATATTATGGAACTATAATAGTTTCTATAAATCTACTATGATGAGTTGTCATTAATAATGAAAAAATTACTTCTTTGAAACTAGGGTGTACATTTAAGAAGATTTTTTTGCGGAAACAATTTACATTACATGGATTTTTTTATTTTGTTATTAAATTTTTAAAATAATTATCTAGAATTATAATCATAAAATATATAATAAATATAGTAATATGGAAAACATTAAATTAATATCATAATTTTTGGAGTATTAAATTATATGTTTTCATAGTTGGTATCAAGTTGACATGTAATGAGTATTATTTTAAAACCAAATATGGATGTATGAGTTTGGGGTTTTATTCATAGGAATTACATACACTATAATTTATTGTTTACCATTTTTCTATTTCTTTAAAAGTAATCTTCACTACATCACCCTTACTATATCCATTACGCATGACATGTCATTATGTTTTGCATCCATTAGTTGTTGAAATTTATGTTTATACTCTTAATATTATATCCCCCTTAAATACATAAGATATAAACTAGTGTTATGGATTTAACATAGTTATGAATCATTTAAATACTATAACTTACAAAACTAAGTGTCCCTTAGCACACTCTTCTTCAAACATGATGGTAAATACATTTTTCTTTCTCTATAACCTTCTAAAAAATCACCATAAAAACAATACAATGTTTATTGATTTATTATTAATTCTTACCATATCCAAAATTCTTATAAGGTACCTATTTAATAAAAAAACCATGTTTTCTGTATTCCTCATTTTACCATGAAAATAGTATCTAAATTGTGGTGTATTATTATGTGTTTTCATTAGCACTATAATGGTATATGGAGTCTATCCCCAAACAATATTATTGTTTGAATTTGTATTTATGTATTTTCATTAACCATGAATGTGTGTTTTATTAATACCTCACATATATTTGTTCCATCAATATAATACTTTTTTTTGTTTTGTGTAAATCATGAGTTTTTTAAGGGATGTCTATGCATCTCATTCACTTTTTCATTAACCTACATGAACAAACGTCCTAATGTGCTCATAAGATACCTTTTTCTTTCATAATGATCCAATTTAACCTAAATTAAATGACTTATACCACAATATCCACACTTTTTTATACTTTATTTTGTTACATTTTTTAAAAAACATATGATTTGAGAAAACTAAAAAACATTTAGTTTGAACTCTACTACTTTCTATAAGTTATCATGATTATCATATTGAATATTTTCAATCTCATCCTTCAAATCGTTTTATTCCCCCATCATACTAGAATACATGGAAAATGGAATCTTATAACACACAATTGTAATTCTTTTATGGAATGCCAATTGTTTAAATAGAATCTAAAAACCCAACCTAGATATTTAAAATTACAAAAATATGACTACATTTTTCATCAAATTTTATCCTCTTTCTTATCTATGATAACTAAAATTACTTATTCCCTGATATATTTTTATCCTTAACATCATTCACTTCTTATTATGATGATCTTAGGATATAATGTAGAATATTATTTTTTATTCTAATATAATTTTAACATATCATGATCTCTCCTTTTGATTAGAATAATATTCCATAGGAATAAATTAAATTCTAAATCTATGATATCAAAATAATTATATGTGAGAATATTTTATTCTTTTCCTCTATCTTTCAAAAATTCAGATTGAATTGGGTTCTTAATATTCTCATGATTTTCCTTACATTGTTGACATCATTTAGTATTTAATCATGTTTTTGAATGTCCTCTATAGTTATTCACACCCAGTCAATGAATATTTCAACATAAACATTTAGGTTAATCCTCATGTCATTATACATGATCCATTTAACATGTAATTTTATGTCTAGTAATTTTTAATTTCACAGAATGATATTAAAAAAAATTACAGGGTAGTTTTTTAGGATTTCCATGATTGTTATTTTATATATTTTTAATTAAATAATTCCACATAAATTAATTATTCCATTAACTCTAGAAATAAAATATGTATTATATCATTCTAATAGATCATGACATTTAATATTGACCATAATACAATGAAATTTTTTTACTCATCCATTAATAAAAATTCAATGCATACTTTTATCAATTTGTTTCCATATTTGGATGTTTTAGCCATTGTTGTGCAGAAATCCATTGTGGTTCACTACCATTAATATATTTTTAAGGATTGAAAACTCATAAAACTAATACTTATTATCTGGTACCACTAGTTACTCCCACTTATGTATGGATACCATGAGAGGGGTTTAATTTGGTATGAAATAACTCAATAACCACTTACAATTATATAGTCTTAAGATTTGTTGAGTTATAACTTTTTATGTCATTAAAATTTAAAGTGATAAATCACAATGTTTATGAATATGTTTTACTTGGTTCAATATAATTGAGTAACATCCATGAAGTATAAAAAACAATTTTATGGTATACTAAAATATTCTAAATAGAACTACTATGTATCAAATCTATTGATGATTGTCTACCCATGTGGGTTTACCCCAATCAAAATAATTATATTGTACTACACCCTCACCAAATAAGAACTAAATTCTCTCAGGTGAAATAATTTATTCCTACAATAAGAAAAAAATCATACATTCATAGACTTTTAAATATGTTACGTCTTCATCAACATAAAAATATATTTTAATTTCATGAAATAATTCATTCAAGAACTATATTTTTCTTTTTTATTTGATCTCCCTTCTCTTTCTACTATTAATCCAAATCATATGTTTTTTTTTCAAATTTTAGATATATTATCCATATCCACCATCAATATAGTCATGATTCGCTATCCCAAAATATTAGAAAACTACCACTATTTATAATAAAAAATTTGAGTTAATAACATATTTCCAACATAAATAATAATCTTTTTCAATAGATATCGAAATAAAATAAATTTCGAACTCACAAAATTTGTGATATAAAAATGATCATCATAGTTTAATGAATTTAAAATATTTACTCTATTAAAAATTAATTTTGATGTTGATTCATAATATGAATGTTATGATATTAATAAAAATTTAAAATATAATTTCTATTATAATTTAATATCGAATCCACCATCATGTCATCTGAAATTTGATTTCCTATCCTCCTTATACAATATTACCAACAAGGTATGATTGTTAACATTGAAAAGCCCCATTGAACAAAATAATTAAAATCCTAAGGGTGACATTTTTATGCATCCTTTTAGATATATTGCAAATTAATAAACAATTTATTTTATAATAAACCCATCACGAAACAATAAATCTCTTTTTTTATTCATACTCTTAAATTTATAAAAAATGTAAGTAATATCCATTGATAATTACCTTAATTAAAATATGGATGAAATATTTCAATTCAACATCAATATTTTTGACAAATATATTTTCTTTTAATGTAGTGAGTATTGTGATAGGATTTTTGTTCTTTTTTTTTGATAAAATACTATTTAAAACTCTATACAAGTATAAAAAATACAAAAAAAATTATCAAAATATTTTTATTCTTCTTGGAAGTTGTTTTTTAGAAAATAATTAAATATATATAAAAGGATTTTTTACGACACTATCCATTTTTATTACATTCCATTACACAAGATCATTCAATATCTCTATGACATTTTTGTTTTAATCATAAATGAACATCAATATTCTTCTCACTTAAATGATATGAAATCAATGTTATGAATCAATTTAATTTATGAACATCATTTAGAATACTGATTTTAATGCTACAAGTTTATTATCGTTAAAGGCATCCATAATTGTTAGGATAACTCCAAAAAGTCAAAGGAATGTTCTTTTATATTTTTTTATTTCAATATTTAAATAATCTATTTATAATAAAAATTCTGATACACCAATGTTTATTGTTTCATAATATATTCTATATCCAAATTTTCTCTAAAATAATTTCATGAACACAAATCTATGATCCATCATTCAAATATTATTTTCTATATGATAAAATCCCGATATAATAATTATTGTGGGATGTATATCAATACGGAAAGAAAATATATTCCCAATAACATTGTCACATTGTCTTGTTGAATGGATTCTAATCCACAAAATTCTTATATTAAATATTCTTTATAACAATTTTATTACCAACTCATCATGTGTCCAAATTGCACATGATTTATAATCCTATAAAACTTTAGTTCTCATACTGTATATTTACTCATCCACATTCATAAAAAAAATAATTTATTCAAAGTCTAATCATACATGACTTTTATTAGGGTGAAATATATCAATATTGTGACATGAGTGAACATCATCATATGCTCACCTTATCTACTAATTTTTCATTGGGGAATGTTTTTAAACTATAGCATATTCCTTCCTCCCTATATCATCAAAATGTGGTGTGAATTACAGATCACAACAAAAAAAATAAAATAAATATTGAATTTTTATACTTACATTAAATTAGTTATTATATTATATTGAATATTCATAGAAAAATATTTACCACTAATTCTATCTAAACACCTAATATATACATAATTAGATTGATTTGAATTTGCAAAAACAGAATGAGCATCATTGGCCCTCACTGGCTCTCCCCTCTCAGACCATTGCGACCGACCCACTACCAGTGGATTTGGCTCTGATGGATCATCCTGCCTTGGAATTGTTTGGTGATGCATCACTATCGTAACAATAACCAGTTCACAATCCGTCAAATATGGCTTCTGTTCCTAATCCTCCATCAATTTATTTTCTTATATGTAACCCTCATATTCAGGACCGACCATAATCCCAATTTTCAATGGCAAGGAACGATTCTATGATCAAGGAATTTATGGATGAGCTACCAGTGTTATCCTTCCCATCATGAACATTTGATGAAATTTTAGCCTCCCTTTTATAGACTACAGTGTCTCATTATAGGTTAGAAAAAACTCCACAAGGGATTTTCAGCACTTCATCTAATCCTAGAATTGTACCCAACTAGTGAGAATATCATAATTCAATTGAAAGTATTTCCTCATTTCTATAGAATCGCAGGGCGGTTTCTATCCAGCATAGGCTCATATCCCTCAATCTGTCATCAACTAGAATTTTCATCTCTCTTTATGGTATATCGAGGATATTTTAGTAAGAGAGACACCCCAAGTAGTTTTGTGGGTTATTCTTCCAAACTTACTACTCCTATTCTAGAATCGCACATTCCTGGAGAAAATCAGAGACTCTCTCAGTGAATTATTATGCTCCGACGACCACAAATTTTGGCACTAAGATTGTATTGTGTAATGGATCTGTATTGAGATGAATTTTTATTCTCCCCCAAATCATCATATACATATCCCTATTTATGGTGTCCTTGAATGGATGAACCCTCTACTTTACCCGTTTCTGCCATAGTTTTGTAGTAGATTTCACATCATTGGACACACATTTCCATAGTAAAAAAATTATTCATCCCATAACATGTCTCTTCAATAGGTGTATCCCATTGTCCAATATCAATCCTCACCAAAAATTCCACTGAATGTTCTTCCCAACTTTTGTAAAGATCCCGAAACTTCTTGTAAATATGTCTACTTTTCAGCTCCATCATCTCTCTATACCCTCCTCTCTCCCATTACTCCATTTTCTAGCCTGCCTCTACTACCCCCATTCAGGGATCTTTTTCCATATTTTCCATGCACAATTTCCTCCCATCCTATATCCTTCTCCCCCCATTCCCTCTGCCCAATCCATTTTGAGAACCAAATGAAATGATATTGTTTTCAATGTCCATCCTCAAACACCTTCACCCATTTCGGTATGTAGACCTTTATCCCATCCAGTTCCCATCATTAATAGAAACATTGTACTATCACATGTATGGGATAACCTATCCCGGACTCAAAGACCCCTAATGTAAGGCATTATTATATCCTTCATGTTCAAGGAGGATTTATGGGAGTCCTCCATATGACACAATTCATTTAGTTTTTTTCTACATTATTTCTTGTAATAAAGTTTCGCGCTACGTCAAGTGATAAGAGTAGATGGCTAGTTTCTCATGGGGTGATTTCTAGGTGGTCCCATTGTTAATTATATCTCTTATAAGAAATATTTCCTATGGCGTTAGGTCCTAGGTGAAGAAATACATCCTCTTGATTGAGGCATTTGTTAATAGTGTTTACCTGGTGGTTTTACTTGAACCAAATCATATCCCACTAGGATTTATGAGTTCTCCAAGAAGACTAGCATGAAATCCTTTTTGTTTCTTTTTCTTGAGAACCATCAAAAATTGATTTAAAATAAGTCTTCAATTTCAATTGAGAAATAAATGGTTGCTGATCAATTGATTTCTATCAAAGTGGAAGTCCACAATTTGTGGTGCTACATTTCATTCATGTATAAGAAGAATGATGCTCATTCTATGGGATCAAATTTGGCTTTATAATAAACACTTCAACCCAGGGGAAGTGACTTGGTTTTGGGGGGATATTTTAATACAATCATTGTGTCCATAGAGAAAATGTGTGGGAAATCCATCCCATGCTGTGAGAGGATCAACCTATCATCTTTTGTAGCTTAGGAGGGTATCTTGGAGCTAGGTAACTGGGGTGAAATATTCACTTGGTAAAATAACCAATGCGACAGATAATGTGATTGGTACATCCTGAACATGTTCTTTAATAACAAACAATCCATATATTCCTTCCCAAACACATATTCCATCCACATGGACTAGGCCTCATCAGACTACTCACTACCTCTTCTTCTCCTTATTTTTGGAACATTTTTTGGAAGGATTTTCTTCTACTCTAACTGTTGGAAGAATCTATCGAGTTATTATAACACTCGGAAAACATCTTATGTAGATATTATTTGGGTATAAGGATGGATTGGATTGCACAAAAAACACATAAATTGTATGAAATCTCTTTTTTGATGGGAAAAATCCCCCCCCCCATTGACCCATTCACATTTGGGTGATATTAAAAAGGTTATTGATCTTGTGAAAGAGATTTTTAAGGTCTCTTCAGAGGAATACATCATGGTCCTCCTAATTCTTAAAAAACAATAGCTGAATGATATTATTCTCAAACATGAGAGGAGCATCCTAATGAGATCCGGGGATACATGGCTAAGATAGGGTGACCAAAACACATCCTACTATCATGCATTATCGAAGAAGAAACATTGAGTTCATGCTCCTAATATAATCTTGGAAGATTGATACTTTAGTAGTGATATGGTTATTTTTTTTTGTTATTTTGAAAGTACATTGTAGATCTTTTTTGTGTGATAATAACCCATAGAGGATGAATGGATCTCCCATTGATGAGGAAATATTCATTGATTTTATCCCCAGAGTGATATCAACAAAGATCAACAATGAGATTGGGAGGGTTGTATAGACTATAGATGTGTGGGAATTGGTTACATCTCTCAATAGGGAGATAGCTCCCACGCCTGAAGGGTTATTGAGGACCTTTCATATAATTTACTACAATATCATAAAATAGGACATCTTTGTAGATATCTTGGAATTATTCCATGTATGAATGATTCCTCATGTTCATTGATGGAAATCCATGATTTTCATTTTCATTGTGAAGATCCCCTAAACCATAAACCAATGTCGACCCATTACCTTTTTCGATACCACACAATTTGTTTTGGCCTTCATAAACAATAGAAGGATGTAATGTTTTGTCCATAATTGGGTCTCTGATGAGAAACATGCCTTTATCTGAGGAAGCTCTATCTAGGGTACAATATGAATAGCCCAGGAAATGGTTGGCGAGATCTATAGGAAGATGGTGGGTTCTAATATGATCATAAAGGATGATATTGATAATGAATATGATCACCTAGAATTGAGATTCATCATTTAGGTTATGGGACACTTTGGATTCTTAGAATGGGTAGTTGTCCTAATGCTTTAGTGTAACACCACAACATAGATTAATTTTTTTTTCATTTTATGGTAATGTGGGTTTCTAAAACTAGTTAGTGGGATCCTAAATAGTGACCCCCTATCGCTAAACAACATCATCATGGACCAGGATTTTATCAGCATATGTATCACCCATATTATGGGTCATGGTGTCTTCTATCCATAATATTGTGGACCTCACATCCCAAGAGTTTCTCATCTTTTATTTGTGGATAACAAGGTTGTTTTAATAAATATCTGGAGTTCCTCAGTAGTAGATTCGATAATATAATGCAGGATTATTCTAAATTATGTTTAAAATTGTAAATCAGGAATATTTTTAGATCTTCCTTCCATCCTCCAACCAATATTGGAGGAATCCAAAAATCAAAACCAAACTAGGAATGAGGAGAGGAATCTTCTCGAAGGAGTATTTGGGTGCAACCATCCCCCCTATAAAGGTTTTTATTACCAAATTTGATGTTATAGTTAATAAGATCAGAATTCACAATAATAATGGGAAGATCATGATTTTTTCATTTTTTGGAAGCATCATATTGGTGAACTATGAGTTTTCATACTTTTTTAAGCATATCATATATGTGATCTGGGTTCAAAAGAAATTACTTAAGATTCTTGGGAGCCCTATCCTCAACATGTCCATCAAACTGTGTACCCTATGTCCCCCAATATCCATGTGATCCTTACACCCTTGGGAAGTAACATTTGAATGTATTAATCTAGTTGAGTCACTTAACATGTGTTTCTTCATGGGTTCCTCTTCAAAGAGGTTCACAATAAAGGAATACAGAAAGATAATTCACATAAATACTTATAACAACCCTTTGGGAAGACACCTTTGGTGAAACTTCATTCCAAATGAATTTAATTTCATGTTTTGGAGGGTCCTTCACCAGGTGATCCTTACAGATGTGTTAGTTAAGGGAATATGCATTCTAATGGATTAAAATTGCACATACTTCCATACTTTACAAGAGGAGACCAACACACACCTATAATTCCAAATCATATTGGCACAAACTATCTTGGAAGAGCTAGGTGGGTTCTCGTGTAGCACATGCCTTGTTGACTTATTCAAGGATTATGCATAGAATTGGTTTTGTGGAATTTTAAGGAGTAGACATGAGGAGAAATCCTAGTTCATTCTCCATGGTACCAGCTACTGGTGTTTTTGGAAGGCTCATAAGCAGTCATGTCACACTGGTACCCCCAATCAGGCGTGGCACTTCTGGAAAGAGCCATATGGCTTGGAGGTGAAATATCAAGGCTTATGAATAACTTAGAGGAGGTTCCCTCGATCATAAATTTCTCTACCTAAAGGCCACATAATGACTTGTCCAGATCCTTATAGAGCCACCATTTGGTCTATTGGTCCCCTCCCCACAAGGTTTGAATCTAAACATTGACAGTGCATTCATCCATGGTGGTATGTGGGGAAGGGGGGTGGTCAAATACTCTTCCAATTCAGTGACGTGCACATTTTGTACTTTCTATGGGGATAGAGACTCCTTAAAGGTGGAGGATATTTCCATTATTAATGGAATTGAGATATTACATTCCTGAAACTCTCATTTTTTCTAGTTGGAAATGGAATCTCAAAATATCAGGAGGTATATCCAAGGCGACATCACCACCACATGAACAATCACCTATCAGATTCGTTAATGAAAGGCTCTCATTTATTTCAACTCAGTGCTCTTTCATACATGTATCCAAGTAAATCGATGGTCTGAATTCTTGTATTCCACAACTATTTAATATTCTCCCATCACAGTGTTTACACTCCTAGGATCGATCCACCAGGAGGTGTAGATATTGATATGGGGGATTCCCTTATCCTACACTATTATAGGACCTTATTTTTATCATTCCCTTTATTACATTAATAATGAATGAAAAAATAAAAAAATAAAATATTAATAACTTTTTAAAGTAATAATTAATGTCTAATGTTCATTTACCATAATATGATATCTGAAACTCTCTCAATACCTCACCACATCTTCTCAAACATCTATTATTTCATAGGAATGTTAAAATACATATTTTAAATAACATACATTAATAATATTATCTTTTATAGAATATACATTCAGAAATCCATCCATAACATATAAATTTATTTCATAATATTCCAAAAAATTCTATATCCATTGTAACATCTTTCCATACTCTACAGATCATATATGTACCTTTATACAAAATTCCTAATGATAATTTTGTGTTAAAAAATTTCATATTCATTGACGATGTGATATCAGTCCCATCCATAATCACAATCCATATTCATACCTTCTTCATGGTTACAATATTTATATTTTAATCGCAAATCAAAAATTCTTTACCATTTACTTTAAAAATTCATTCATTATATAATCAATAAATATTCTATAATATGTACCATAGTTCTCAAATACCAATGGGTTTGGTTGTCAAATCTTCAATAAATCTATATTAATAAAATTAGTTCTTATTTTACACTATCCTTTGGGATTAATGGTGAATAATATACTCCCATATTAATAATAAAAGTAAAATAACACATTTCCACAGTCACTATCAGTTGTGAAAATTTCAATCAAGTAATTAGACCCCCTTTTTGACACATAAATCTATGTCTTTAAAATTTTCATATCATCTTTATCTCAGTAGGGGTGATTTCACATTTAATCCATGTATTCATATTTCAACCATTTAAAATATGATACATTTTAATTTATTTACTTTGGATCTCTATCAATATAAATCAATGATTTAATGATTTATTATCTCTAAAATCCAAATTATTATTTTCTTAACATGTGCATTCATCATTAAATGAATCTGATTAAACAAAAAAACTTTTTAGTTAACTTTTTCAATTTTTTCTCCAATTTAGGCATCACACCAGTCATTTAGATTTTTTACTCTATTTTATCCTCTAAAGAAAAAATGGATAGAGTAAGAGCCTTTTATACAAAATCGGACACTAAACCAGAAAATTATTAATGAATTCTATTAAATAATGTGTTTATAAAATCAATATTATCCATTACACTCATATAATTCCATAATATTATGAATATAAATCCTTTGTTTCTTTTATAAATATCTATGAAATAGTAATCCCAATTTCCCAGGAAATGTTGAAAATAAACATTAACAAAAAAAGTGAGCGATTTATACCACTTATTAAATTACCTTTATCCCTTTAAATGTGTTTTTATCCTCCACAAAATGTGGATGGCATCAATTTAACCATTAAATCCATCAATTTCAAACATTATATATTAAATAAAAATATTTTAAATATTAATTCTACTAGAGTGTTTTACAAGTTCTTTAGTATCCCAAAATATTTGGAAAAATAGAAGATATAATATTTAAATTCTTATTCAAAAGGAACATTAATTTATCCTTGGATGTTTTCTCTAATACATGATAATTAATCCGTCATATTCCTCCATTAAGGGTTTTTAACAATAGAAATTTTTCATATTCATCTCTCATACATGATTTTACAAACATTGATTGATACCACTTGATTTCACTAATTTGTTTTTGATATCGTAGGAATTGAATTAAGGTCATATTATTTTCAAAATGTCTATATTTTTTCAATACCCAATTTAGAAATTATTTCTTTATTCTCCATATTATTATCTATGTTCATAATGTTTAATAAATCCATGCCATGTTTATCATCTTTCCTTAAACATCTATTTCATTATGATTAGTTATAGAAATTAAATATGTGATTAGATGAAAACACCGTCGTTATCCCAAACATATAGTATATGAATTGTCATGTTGAACCAAACCTCTTATTATTACATACCTCAATGAATTCTCATTTATTAAACAAAAAATCTACAAATAATTCTCAATATTTGAATTTAAAATATTAACTTTGTTATTTTTGGAATCAAATTCCTACTTGTGACTAAAAATAGTTTTTCATGTTTACTCCATCATGTTAGTTTTATTACATTTTTGAACATTTTTTCCCTCCATTTATGTTAATTAAAATATTTTTCCATATCATTCCTTATATTAGAATTTGATAATTAGTTAGGAAATCATCAAAAATATACTAATTGAAAAACATTAAGATTACCTTATTATTAATTATTGTTGTGACCCATTCTTTAATAATTAAAAATCATTTGATTAAAAGGATAATTTTTTCCCTTATCAAATATATATAATTTTTTCCTTTATTACATTAGAGATGTTGTGAATAAATAACTATTATTGTTTAACACCCATTTCATTAACATCAATCATATCATTCATCTAACATTGTCTAAGTGTTTTTCCATACAACATATTTTTATCCCAATTTTAATTTCTTCCCTCTAGATAGGGGAATGTAGGCCTTCCACTTAACACCTATAACAAATTTGATACAAGAAAACATTTACATATTCCAATGGATCGAAAAAATAAAACATCACCCAAGAAACGCCATCCTTATGAAATCATTTATAGTTCATGATGTTATCATAACTCTTCTTCCATTGAACAACTCATTGGCCTCTAAACAAAAATCCATATTGTGTCATGCACCACTATAGTTTGGGAATCCTCAGGATAATATTATTTATAAATATGTCTATGAAAATGAGTCATGAATGACTTTTTATACACATATTATAGATTTGATACTCACATAAATTTTTTTATTGGAGGGAATTATGTATGATTTAAATTGTTAATATTTTTCAATTTTGATATCCAAATCATCATAAATAACATTGAGTATATCAAATTTCATTTATTACTTATTGAATTAATCCTTATCATAAATCCTTTAATGGTTAACCACTCTTACGAGAGTTGTGGTTTCTCTAAACACAACTCTACTATAATTTTAGAATACACTCCTATTTTAATTTTTAAATATTATCCTTCTTTATTTGATTCTTTTATTTCATGATGATTATAAAAATATTATTCTCTATATTTCTTATTTTATGCTTCTACATCATTTTTAATGAAATCAACATATTTTTCCCTCATTATGTCGGAATATAAAATTTAACAAATATGAAGATAATTCAAAAAAATATTTTGATAAGTAAGATAAATCATAGATATGTTCCTTAATGTGTGATTCCACCCCTTTTGTAACCTTCATTATCATATTCTTCAATTTTATTCTATTATCAAAACGAAATTATATGCAATTTTTAAATGAATAGATCAATATGTTGAGAATTAATTTCATTGATTTTCTATAGTTTATTATTAAGGTTTATAATATTTTTAACATAAATAAACTATGAATTATTTAATTGAATACATAATATATTACTGAAAAATAGAAAATAGTTATTTTACACATCATACAAGCTTACTGTGGGTCTTCTCAAATTAGTATCACGCTGGCTAAATTTGATAGATGAAGTTGGGTGATGAATTGTTTTAATTTTATCACATTACCTATAAGCATTGTCATATATTTATATATTATTACGAATACTTATATATCAATTTTATTTTACATCAAAAAAAGTCCAAAAAATATATAAAGAATATGGTGAATATAAATCACAGAATATCAAAAATATTATTCATGGTTCTTATATATTAGGTTAAATCAGTGTATTATACACGTAATGACATTATCATGTACCAAAATCCATTAAAACCCATTTTTTGGATATAAAATTGGAATATACTACTTCACAACAAGTAACACTTCCTCTATAAGAGTAACTTAGAAAAAATCAGTACTGACCCAAGGACTAATTCCATATCATCCAATTCCATGCATTCCATCAAGGAAGGAATGAATCATGTATCAAACCCATACTTATATTCATGATAAATATATATATTTATATTAACTATATTAATAAACTATACACTTGATGAATCATTAAAATATATGTTACTTCTGCAACTACTTAATGAATTGTGTGACAAAAAATTAATCAATATATTTGAAATTTTAGTGTTTTAAAACATATTTACAAGAGAAAACTGTTTATAATAAGTAACATATATTTTAATATAACTCCATTAATAACAAGAATAATTTATCACAAAGAACGTATATCTAGTACAATCACTTTATTGGGTATCTCATAGTAAAACAAAGATATTATTTCTTTGAGATATCCCCTAAATTTACCAGATATAATTACACTATATCAAATTTTATGATATGTGTATGTTTATGTTATGACATAAATGAGGAAAAATATATGTTTTATATTTTTTCTATATATATTTCCTTATGATATATAGATATGATATCATTACTAAAATGAACATACTGTGAGGTATGATATATTTATATCATAACACATTGATATATATAAATTTTATTTTATGATTATCAATGGAAATGAAATGTTAAACATTAATTTTTCGATCTCTAAAATATGTAGTCTATCATTGATGATGGATGTTTGATATGTCAAAATTATCTAGGCAATACATTTAGTTATTATGTTAAAAGGATCTAACAAACACATTACTCATGAATTATATAACTTATGAGTAAATTACAAATAATTTTTGTGATGTATCGATGAATTAATAATTCAAACAAAACCATTTAGATGGGAGTCATATTCCTATTAGTTCACAATATGATAACACTTTTACATCTCTTTCATTATCCCTAGAGTGATTCTAGTATATCATGGTTGTAAGAATAATCTAACCAAATTGTTGGGTTATTTAATTGGTCTTTGGAAAAACTTTAGGTGGTATATTACAATATATACTTTCCAATGAACACCATTAGCCACTATGATTGACGAATATGATAAGTAGTTATCAAAAATTAATCATAAATTTTCTTTTTTGAGTTTTCATATTGTTTTGTTTTTTCATAGCATATTTATCATGGATATGAGGATTCTAATGTATTATATAGCATTAAAAAATTTATATTATCCTTAGAAGAATTAGTCTTTGAACTGTTCCCTAATTTATAAACCTTGAAATAATGTTTAAAAATGAATAAATTTTTTAATTTTTTTATCGTAATAAATATCATATGAATAAATTGATTTCTTTTCTAAGATTAGGAATATGATATCAGATATTGTAAGTCATGATATACTTATGCATAATGATATGTGATATTGTAGGATGATACAAAGTTCAAAGTTCAATTCCATTGACATTAAATATATCGTAGCATAAGATATATCTAATCTTATCATATTTCCATCAAAGTTATATAATAAATTGTGACATATATAGTGCAATGGGATAATGTTACATATTCTATCATGGAATATCATTAATGAAATATCCATGTACCAAAGGACGTATAACCTGTAGGAATTGTCAATAATAACATATGAATTATAATAATGTTTACTTGACCTTATGATTTATTGTATATCATAAAATATAATATTTAATGAAAATATTGTTTATTATATATTTTATTTTGAAATTTAATTATATAATTTATAATTTTCTTTATAAATTATGGAAAATTCAATTTTTTAATAATAAATTATATTATAAATTAATAATAAACTAAATAATTATTAAATTTATGTAATTATTTATTAATTGATTTTGAAATATTTAATAAATAAAAATTGTATAAATATTAAATACATTTTCAATTTTATATCATGGATTATAATTTGGATATAAAATATCCATTTCGAAATAAAAATTGTAATTTAAAAAATATTTAGAAATAATAAAATATGGATTATTATAAAACAATTTAAATTTAATATTTTTATTTTTTGATTTTTTTCATAATAAATAATTTGAATTTAAAAAATTAAAGGCCTGGTTGAATGAATTATTTAAACTATAAATAATTATTTTTGATAATAGTGAAGTTCCATTTTGATTGTGTTTATGTTTATTGTTGATGTTCTTGTTAGTTGTTGTTATGGAGAAATGGGTGATGGTTCAGAGTATCCAAAACGTATATGGATATTTAAGGTTATACCCATTTGGTGTGGTTAAAGAATAATTGATATACTATTAATGGATATGAAAAGTGAGTTTCAAAAGTAGGCAATGGAAGTGAGAATTAAAATCTTCAATGTGAAAACTATATTAAAATGATTTGAGGGATGAAATTTAACATCAGATAATTCCATGTTATCCACTTCATGGATAAACATGATATTTTATGAAGGAGGATTTTCATTTTACTGTAAAATTATTTGGCAGGGTGTAAATATTTGATATTGTAAAATTATTCAAGATCTATTATAATCCATTCATCATTGTGGACTTATATGAGGTTTTTATTGACCATATAATGGGATAATGAAATCCTAATATGATAATATATTTCACTCTTGAATTCAGTGTTACTATCACTTGGATGAAGCCTTGAAGTTATTTTATCCAGAATGATGTCTGAATTGGAGTGAAAATTTATTTATTTTGATGTTTGAGTATACATGGCTTCATAGAGACTATTTGATATTTCCACTAGTATCAGATTGAGTTTATCATAATGATATATTTCTTTTTTTGCTCGTAGAATTTTATTTTGTATAATTAATAATATATATTAGATGATCAATGAAAAATTCAAATGAAAAAAAATCATTATACATGTTAAAGTAAAATAAGATATATCTTCAAAGCTAATGATAATTATAATGATGAAAGAGGAAAGGAATTAAATAAAATAATGTGAATAAGAAATAGGAATAAGGCCAATTTGAGGTTGAACTATATGATAAGTTATCATCTTGTTAATTTGATGAAAAATATCAATTTTAGGAGACCACCACAAGCTATGAAGAGAATAAAAAGATAAAAATAGTTAATGGATTTTACTCTCCTATAAAAGATTTTCTCAAAAAAGTTATTATTTATGTTTTTAAAGATATAAATAGATTTTTGATGAATCTATTTCTTAAAAAACCATATCTTGATGATGATACTGTTTCTAGTGAGAATACATTAGATAAAAATATTGGAAGATGAATCACCATCTCAAATCTATAAAAATTAAAAGGTGAAAAATCCAAACATTTCAATAAAAACATGTCTTTTTTTGGTTAAATATTTTAACGGTTTTTTGTGAGTGTTGATCACAACTACTACTGAGGTATTCATTGTAATATATAATATTCTCAAAGACACTATGAATTTCAAGAATGTTCACCTGGTGTTGAATGCTAAACTGGTGAAATAGAATAAAAATTAAAGACAAGAGACGAGTAATATGAATGATAAAAAATATCATAAAATGAATAATGACATGGAACATATTTTGAGATTAATGGAAGATAAAAAAGATCACCTTCAACCAAAATTGTATCGAGTAATAGATCAACCAAAAATATCTTGTATTGGATGCTGATTGACCTTCTCAATGATCTATGTTGAATAGTTATACCAATAATATCCCATCAATTAATTTATGTATGAGGTATTAATAATATTGTTAAATTGTTTTTATAAATATTTGGGAAAAATATATCACAATCATTTAGAAGAGGAACACCCCCATCAAGAATATAACATCCAGAAATGAATATATTTTTCAAATAATAAACGAGAGAAGTACTATATATAAAACTTTGGGTTGAAAAAACATCTTATAATCATATCATATCATCAAATGTAGATGTGGGAAATTATAATAAGGGTTACTATCTAGGTGAATTGACATATATGAAAATACTATCCAAAAAATAGAATTTAGAGAAATCCAAAAAAATTGAAATTAAAAATTAATGATGGAGGCTTCTTGTATAATATTTTTCATTATGGATATTAGAACATATGACCAATGTTTTTTATAACATATAAACTTATTCAAGTCAATGATAGCTTATAAACATGAGGGGGGATTCTAAATATGAGATCAAGATATATTTATAAAATAAACATATTTCATTGAAGATAAAATATATATTAACAAACAAAATATTTTAAAATGTGAATAGATTATTTGACTCATGTAACATTTATAGCCACATATATGAGGGATACTGCTATATTTCATCTCAAAACAAATATATATATAATGAAAGAAGAATGTATTAACCACAGATGAATATGTAATGAAAAAAAGTCTTCATTGAGAAGTGAAGAAAGAAAAATGATTGTTAATAGTGGAACTATAATGAAGTTAGAAAAGGTGGATAACAATGATTTCGAATTTACTGGAAGATTATTCATAAATTTTGGTAAAATATGACACATTTTTTATTTTTTCAAACTGTTCAAATAACTAAAAAATGCAAGGTGAACTATTAAAATCAATAAGAAGTTAAAAAGGTGATTTTAAACAAGAGTTTCACTATCAAATAAATCAATGAAGATGAGATTGAGTTACTACCCAAGGATCGCAGCCCAACAAGTAAAAATATTTTGTTCCTAAGGTGAGAAATGGTTAGGCACACTCTTAAAAAATTCATGTTGTGGTTTACGAGATAAAATGTTTAGGAATTCAAAATGAAAAGAACTTTTAGATTCTAGTTTTAAATAAGTTAGTGTAATGATGAAGTCAAAAAATAAATGTATAAAAAATATTGTCTTAATAATATATTAAATTATATTTCATTATTATCTAGATGATTTAGGGATTTTGTGTAATACTTGAAATAGTTAAACTACTAGGAAATCGAAACAAAATAAGCCAATTCCAGCTATGATAAATGTTTATAATAAGAAAATATCCATTCTTCCACAAGGTGTTAAATTCGTTAATTATATATAGGAAGTATGAATGAATAAAAATAATCATTTCTATGTGTTAAGTATTTTTATAAATATGTTAACATGGAATAAATTTACTCAGTTTCAACTAGAAACACAATTTTTTAGACATTATTTATAGAATATATCTACAATTATGGTGGAATATATGAAATTAATCGTGAGGAGGAGCTATATAAAAATTCAAGATAATAAATTTTTATAATATTATTAAAAACAAGGAGTCCATATTGGCTTAACAATACTAATGTGTGAGTTATGATATTAAATATCTATTCCATGGGATGACGGAATCATGTTATATATATCTTGGGGGAGTGTTTGTATAGCATAATGTGGAATTTAAATTACATTCACATTAAAATTATTTTATATTTTATAAAGATTAGTTAATTTTATGAACTATATTTAGAATTTATTTTTAAATAGAATATTGGTTAAATTTGGAGTTTGTACCACATAGATATATTTATTGGAATCTTTGATGCTTTTGTGAAATCCCTCATCTATTTTACATCTCGCTAGCCCATGTCTACATTGAGAGTAATAACTCATTTCTCATTTATAATATCATTATAATTATTTCATTATTTTATGGAAATAGAGGATTAAGATGAGAAGAAGTTAGAATTTGATGTTATTAAGAGGAACATTGTATTAATAGGATAAATTATGTATCCTTTCCCATTTATTGTCATTATGGAAGAGAATTTACGTAAGAAAATGATTGAGATTGACATGAAGCTCAAGAGTATTGAAATTCAATGTATTCTCAATAGATCTAAGGGGTGATTGAAGATTAATTTTTTTAGTTTTATATTTATTATCAATGTGAATGTTAATAGTTTTTTAGGATAATGGGGAGATGGATTGAAGAATAAAACTAGTATATAGATATTGGAGGTGTAAACAGTATGTTATGGGTAAATAAGAATTTAAATATATAAATTTGTAAAATGAGAAGTTATTATTATATGTTTATAGAAGAAGTTGGTAGTGGTGGACACCATTGGAAATTGGTTGGAAATGTTTTATGGGAAACACCAAAAAATAGATGATTTTATGTGTTTCACTTCATATAATTACATGTCTTGTGATGATGTAAGATTTCAAAATTTGTCCAAAATTGTTTGGGATGATAAAAATGCTTTCTGTATTAAACAATTGGAAGATTTTTTATAATTAGTGTCACATTGATTGCTGACTGGAGGGTTAGAAGACACATGAGTTTGTAAATGTCTTCCCTAGTGTTATGGGGTATTCAAATACTAAAATAACATTATGATCACATAGATTAATGTTTCAAATGATTATAAAATGGATAGTGTATTATATTCATTGGAGTGCCATTGGAATTCATGTTTGAGAATAAATAATGTATGGTTTTGGGAAGAGTGATGAATTTTTTCTGATTATTAATTATCTCTATAAATGTAATTTGGATAGTTCATAACTAATTGAAAATGGTAAGAGTTTGTTTAAAAAATCATTTTAGTTTGGTGAAGATTTTTTTAATGATAGTCGGGAAGTTAATGATCAATCCAGTATGTGTGGTAGATATACTATCTCATGGCCATTCAAAAACAAGTTCCTGTGGGAGACCATCTTGACAAAACGGTAATCAGTCAAAAAAATATATTTTTTTGATTGATCTTTTAAGACATTATATCAACCCACTAATTCATGTAGTTTTTCCACATCCATGTCGCCGATCACCAGGGTGTGTTTAATTTTTCACATGGATGATCTATTTTGCACAAACTTTATTATCATATTTTGTAATTTTAACATTAGGTTGACTGACCTAAGTTTTTTGTTTTCGTATTCAATCTTTTTTATCTATATTGTTATGAAGTCAATCAATCTCATGATGGATTGTCTACCTAATCATACGGTCAATCGAAATCTTTGAGAAAAATTATGAAACTGCATACCAAGAATGGATAATTCATGATTTAATTATCTATAGATTAAACTAAAAGGAGATATTTTTGGGGGTATTTTTTTTAATAATTAAAATATTTAAAAAACGTGTGATAACTGATTTGGATTGATGTCTTCTAAATATCTTGGTGATTGAAATAATATCATAAAATGAGGAGTTAGAAATATTTCAATTTTTAAAAAATGATGAAGTTATAGAATGAAATAGGAACATTTTTTTATTAATGGTAAACCATCTCTAACAGGATCTGAATATTCTTATTATATTATAATCCATGATCCAATTTTTTTAAGTGAATAAATGTTTAGGTATGATATATGGTAAAGAAATAATGCATGAAACTACTCTTTAAATTTTTTTAAAACTGTAAAGGAACTGAAATAAGAGGATTACCTTTCTAATATATAATTTACAATCACCCCAAATATTTTTGAAACAATCTTGAGATTCTCTTAGCTGTTCCAAGATGAGCTGGAATCTAAACATGTAGACATTTTCTTATTGTTTACTCTGTTACATAATAAATAAACCAAGCTATAAGATGATGAGACAAGAAGCATGTGAACTTCTATATTATTTATATATAATAGGGGATATTGAGGTGAAAATAATGTGGATATTTAATTATATTTTGTGATCTAAGTATTATTGTATAATCATTTTAAATATCATTTTTTGTATGATTAAGAGGAACAAGATAATATCATAATTATTTAGTGAAAAATATTAAGAAGATTAATTTTAGATAAATAAAAACAACGGAGTTTATCGTGAGTGTAAGTAGAATATGTTATATTAGTATATAATAATTTATTATATTAAGAGTGATGTAAGAAATACCTAAAATGAAAAGTCAAGGGAAATCTATGAGTTTTACAAGAGATAACCATTTGATAAGTAAAAGGAATATAGAGATCATGTTATAATAACAAATGATAAATGTGGGAAAAAAATAAATCATTATAATGTGCACCAACATATATGTGTATTTTAAATATTATATACGTTTAATTAGGTTTCTAGTGACCTATTTTTATAAACAAAAATAAATATAGAGGATTGAGTTATAGAATTTTAAAATAGAGTTGTTGGGTACTTTTCGATATTATGAATATCACTCTAATATAATATGAATAAAGATAATATTATATTGTGATAGGTGGTTTGATCATCGAGGTATTAATTAAAAAATAAGAATACAAGTCTAAACATCATTTAGTTTTTTAATTAATATGAGGAATATAAGATGAAGAAGAAGTGGTTGAACTATTATGAAATTTTTTCATATATTTATGTAGAGATTTCAGTAGATGAGGGGGGTTAAAATATAAAAGATCACATGAGATCAGAGTTGAGTAAGAAAACCATATTAATGGTTATGTGAAGATCAGTGTCCTGAAGTGACTGAGTAACATTTGTGACATGAATTCATATTTACATCTAAAGTAACTTATTTTAATTTAAAGAAGATCTAATTTATATATACTAATGAAGCTGAGGATGAGATGATAATGTATAACCAAAGAGGACATCAATGTAAAACTTTAATATATATAGTGGTACTCTATAGATCATGTGTGAATCTGGGTATATAGTGAAACTGTAGTACATGTTTACAAATATAGTAAGAAATTGTTGGAGGAAGTCCTATGTGATGTAATTTGTGTGTCTTGTGAGACTCTATATGTGAATGTATATAAATAAAAAGCCATTATAGGAAAATTTATTATAGTGGAGAATATATTTTTGAGGAAAATAACCAATCAGGGAAATGAGTGGGTCATTCTATTGAACCTTAATTTTTTTTATTTTACTTTATTTCTTAGGTGCATGTGGTTTATGGATGTTTGGTAAAATATTAAACAGGTCCATATGATCTATTTTAAAATCAAGGTTAATTAATAGGGGGGATAAGGTTTCTGAGAGAACACAAAAAATATTTAAAAATATGTGACAACTGATTCACCGCCACCACTTGGGTGTCTCCACAGATCAAGTTGGAAATTGAAAATATATTTCTTCATGTTTTATATAATATGAAATATGTTATATTTAGGTTATCTAAATAAGATACTAAGGAAAAAACAGTTTATATTTATTTATACATCATGAATTAAATAAAATTTCATATATAGAATGATATAAATTTATCATATTAAAAATAAAAATAAAGGGTTTATATTTATTTAATTAGGGAGCATACATAATTCATGGCTAAAATATAATGATTATAATATATTTATTTATGATTTTTTATGAAATTGTTTATCAATTGTTTTAATATAGGATGTGTTTAATTTTATACCTATTTTCTTCATGAATATAATTTTTATATTATGAATAGAATTATGATTTTTTGAAAAGTGTTAAACTACATCTATGATTTATTTTACACGAATTTAGGTAGTTAAATATTTGGTTTGATAATTGATTTATTATTTTTAACACAATGAGTTTTCCTTATAATAAGTTATAACCTAGAATTAATATTTTCTATATTTTCATACTTATTTGGTGTTAGTATTATAATGGAATTTAGGTCTATTTTGAGTAATGTATCCTTGGGTATAGGGGAATTGAGATAGAATTCTCACTATATTAGATTATTATTCCATTTCATGGAAAATTGGCTTAGAAATCTATCACTCAAATTTTACACTTTTGATAATTTTTTGTTTCACATTTTTAATGACATTACATAAAAGAGTTCCATATACCACAGGGATGATATAAATTTATTTATGTTTGAATATAGTTGGATTTTAATTTTTTTAATCATTCTCAGTGTTTTGTAATTATTTTCACATTAATGTAGTTTAAACATACAAATATTGTGGGTGAAATAATGTTAAAAAATCAGGATAATCGTGAATAAACAACTAGAAAAAACATGAGATAATATGGTAAGACTAATTACTCTGTAAAAATACAATATATCATATAACATATAAATATAATCATTTTCTAAACCATTATCAATCTAATATATAGGTTTATTCTATAGTATGGTTTATCAAAATTATTCTCTGTGTGGAATGAATGTAATGAGGGTACACTAAAAGTTAGGTTCTTAGTTCCTAAAATTTTACACATAATAAAATTATTTTAGAAACACTAAGAGTATGAATACCAAAGGAATAAGGTTGAGTTTATCCATGTTGAATATTTTATGTTTATTTCTCTTCTCAACCGTCTATGATTTATAACTAATACGATTTTTCAAGATAGTCTACATAAATAAGTAAATTTTTGAGGTTAATTCCAAATAGGGTTTTTTCTTAGTGATATTTGGACCTTTCTCCACCTGTATATTTAATTTAAAACCAAAACGAATTATAATTTTATTGGGGGATCATTGCTAGAAATCATTGTAAAATGAATGTAAAAAAGGATCCTCATCTAAGAAAATATTTTGTTATAAATTAAATGCAATCATCATTATAAAACATTACTCTAATATGAATCATAGAGTAAGAATAATCATAATGTAATTATCATATATGATTGGTATATCATGGTAATAATTTTTCTTATGTAAAATGTATATTCTATATGTAAGAGTAATACCTTCTAAGGTAACCAATTTTTGTAGTTTTTCTCTAGTAAATCAAGATTATTATAAATATAATAAATGAATATATATAAGATTTGGTGTTAGTAGAAGCATGATGTATAAAGTAACATTTGTATTCACTCATATACTCAACATGATTGAGTTTTTTGAAGTGTTAGAGATACAAACAGTTTCCTTTAATGTGTTATCTCGATATGGAATTCATTATGGAATATTTTCTGGAAATGTTTAAAAATATAAATCAGTATGGTAATATTTTACCCTATTTTATAAAATTTTATGCATAAATGAACTTGGAATATGATGTTTTTATTTTAGGTAGAGTTAATTTTACAATATGTTATTGGTTTAATCCATGAAATATATTTATTTTTTTCTAATTGTTATTCTGGGTCATTGAAATATAAGAGGAGTTTCATTAAGGAAGGGAAACTTTTCAATCAGATGGAAATTTTATGTGGTACGTGAAGGGGTATATTAAATTCCAGGGAAAATAATAATATGAATTATTGGTATAAATAAAAATTATTATATTCATAATGGTAACTAATTAATATGTATAATTAAAAAATATTATAAACTTAAAGGAGATAGAAACTAATGTATTGATAAAGGTTATAGTTTTTTTTTCAATTAATGAATCTAGGAGTATCTATAAAAATATATTGATGATATCTAAAATATTAATCCCGGATATCTCTAAGTATATGATGACTTTCTTGTTATTTTTTCTCTGAAATGTAAAGATAAGTTTTATTAACAAATAAGTGTTAGGGAAACAATTAGAGGATGATTCGAATACAGTTGATTTATGAATATTTAGATTCATTAATATGATTCAATGGAAGATAAGGATGAAATTTGTTTTATCTAAGATAAAGGAGTCTATTGAAATGATTGTAAAATTATGAGGGATAAAACCACACAACCCATTAGTGGAATATTTTAATCAATAACATCATTTGATACCTACAATAATTTCTACACATCGAGTAAAAAAATACATGTATAGAATATAGTATTTTTAAAGTATTCTAACTGGATAAAGTAAATAATATTCCCTAAAATTGTGGAATTGTTTTTTCCTATAATGATATTATGAATATAAATATATTATTGGTGGCTGGTGGGAGTATATTGGGATATAAATAATCTGAGCTTTAAAAAAACATTATACTAATGAGTATATGAAATGAGTTTCATTTAATATCCTATAATTATTAGGGCATATTACATGAAAAATTATGTACAGGGTTTAATTATTTACATAATTATTTAAAGGAAAATGATATTTGGAAATGATACTAGAAATTTGGTGATGGAAATCCTATTAGAGGTATAGGTAAAAAACCTAATTGGTTAAAATCATAACATTGGATGCTCTAGAGTCAAGGTGTATGAATACAATGTATAAAGAGTTAATCATTAGAAATATTATTCCTATGCCCTGATATTTTTCAATTTTACTTAGATAAAATATATTTGTAAATAAAATATTTAGTTTGGAGGGAATTATTTTATGGTCATATAGTGTGGCCGAAGTAATTATATAGATATATTTTGAGTTTAGAGAGAACATAAAAGTGTAGTAAGCATATGAATGATATGGATGCATATAATATATGATGTAAGCTACTTATACTTAAGATGTAAAATGATTATTAACCTAAAAAATATAAATATTGAGTCATTCTTTAATGATGTCTGTCATTGAGTAGTAATGGTTGGTATGAAATTTTAAAGGTAAATTGAGTAGGATTTTGTTTATAGAAATTTAATATTATATTATGGAAAAAACGAATTATTCGTGATGGGTGACCCCTTATGTATATTGTACAGGTCCCCGGCCTTAAACATTACATAATATTGACATAATCCAATAATGTTTCTTTAATTTAAATTGAGGATCGTTTTAGGTTTAGATATTTTGAGAATTAGGTCACAACCTATACATTAAAACATTAATATTACAAATAGACACTTCTACTCACTATCCATTTTATCATAAAAAAATTTAAAAATAAACATGGTATAGTTTCATATTTTAATAGTATAATTTTCCTTGATCACGTCTTTGAATCTAATCTTCTTGGAGTCTTGTGAATAACTTTTTGAGACATGAGATTAGCCCAAAAATCTCAGTAAGAGATACACAAAGAATAAAACTGTTTGTCTGGGGAAAAAAATGAAAACAATATATACATTATCATTAAATTATAATTTGATCCATTACAAAGTAGTAAATTCTATTAAATAAATATAATCTAGTTACTTACACTTTTTATAACCAAAAGACTACCATAAACCCATAGAAAGAAACATATGTCCTATAAAGGTAACTTGGGACGTAAAAATACTTTAACAGATTAACTATATGGCCGACTGCCACACATATCGCTAAATAGAATAACCATACAACCCACATACATAACCAATGTATTAGTGGTTATGTAACGACCAAAAAAATTCCATTCAAAGTTCAAATTGAACAATGATAACATGATTACTATAAATATAGGGCTTTAACAAATCCAATTTACTCTGGAAAAGAATGTGATAGCCTCATTTAGTAGAATTTCCATATACGAATCCCATTTTTTGGAGCTTGGAATGGAGGTGGAATCCTTGGGCTTCAATTTTGACCAAACCAAAGATGAGCTTCAACATGTTAAGCTCGAATGGAACTCCCTACGTGACAAGTAGATGTGGATAGAGTTTACCACCCAAGAAATGTTATCTGAGCTGCCCTAAGAGTCTGTCACCATCACAGACCTTACCCTTCAGTCGTATGTGGGTGTTATAAGGGTTTATGTAATGAGACCCTATTATTATGATTATGTACAATATTGTTTAAAGAGAATATACATTCATTTAATTTTATTTACATTGTAAATAGTTTTTTAAATAAAAAATAGAATTTTTAGTTAATAATGTAATAATTTTTATGAATAAATGGATTATTGAATTAAATAAAATTTTAATAAAATTTTATTACTAAATTAAATTTTTATATAATTGACCATATAATTTTTTTGAATACGATTGTGAATGTTATTATGGTTTGAAATCACTTTTTGTCAAAACACATGAATTTTATATAAACATCGGCTATTATTTTACAAGTAAAAATCTAAATATTTATAAAAAATTTTAGATAAAATTAATATTATATTTGAAATCAGGACATCGAAATTATCCAATGGTGAATTTTTCATAATTTTTTAATACAGGTGAATTTTTTGGGTAAAAATTAAATGTCGTTTAATTATATTATGTGTTTTATGACATCATAATTACCAAATAGTGATGTATTAAAATAATATCAATGATATTTTTTGGATATATATGTTTTTCCATTAAAATAATCTAATTTTAGGTTTGTTTGATTGATTTTACAAAGCCTTAATGGACCCTCTAAGACGTATAAAACATTTTATCTTATTAAAATTATTTCGCTTATAGTGTGACTTACCTCCACATAAGAAAGCCTAATATTTTAAGTTATTTAGCCATTGGCCTTATAAATTTTTTTACCACTCCCCTTTGGAAAAATCATGGTAAAAAGCCATCATCTTGTCTGTGGTTTTGATTAGTTTAATGTGTGGTGGCAAAATCCTAAATAATAAAGAATTCCCTCCCTTTTCCTATATAAACCAACCCAAGATCCAACTTCCTCTTCACTCAATGCATTTGGTGTTCGTCCAAACTCTTCCCTCCTCTATTTAGAATCATCACAAGGCTCCCTAATCTTCCAATAAGCCTCTCTAAACCCCCCCCCCCAATCCTTTGGGATCACACTTTCAACTATGGGATTTCTTCTTTTCTCATTTTTCCCCCATTAACATTAAGTTGTGATGCACTTTTATTTGCAATTACTAATGTTTGGGTTTGATTTTTTTACATCCCCTATACTGTCCCATTTTTTTTGAATGTTTGGATTTGGTTTTTTCTCTCATTAATGCCTCTCATTTACACATGTTTCCATGCCGATATACCATATGTATTTTCTCTCTCCTCATTTACACTCAATAATTATTTTGTATTATGAATCTAAAAATTCATTACATATATTTGGACATGTATCTATATAACCCCCATACATTAAATTTTATGTAGATATGATGAGAACCCCATTTCTCTCTCATCAACAATTTTTATTAATTGTTACGTCTCTCTATTATGCTTCTAAAATTGCAATGGGATTTTCCAAGTGAAATTCATTGTGTCGTGAATACCATTCCCATTTATCTCAAGGGTATTCTCCTTTATGTACTATTACTTATTTATTATAGAGTATAAATTATGAATTCCATATTACTTTATCATATATCAAATGATGATCTTTAATGATTCCATGTTGTATGATCAATCTGGCACACTTATGCATGAAATAAAATGATTAAGAAGGGTGCACCTTGATAGTGCTCCAATGCATTGGTTATCGTTTAGTATCATGATACATCAAGTGAAATAAGGGTCTACTCATTATAAGTAAAGTAAAAGTTGGGTTTAATCATTCTACATGTGCAATGAGATTTGGCTAATGGTAGTACCATGTTAAGTGTTGTTACAACATTTCCATGTTATGATAATCAAGCTATATCATGCCTTTATGTTCATGTTTCTCTTATTATATATTGATATGCCTATTTCCTAACATGTATTGTAATTTTCATGTTATTTTCTTACTGGTATTTATATCCCAACCTTTTCTTATGCATGTCCTCAGGTTATTCCATGAAATTATAAGTACGATAAATATAGTGGCCATGTAATCTTTGTTTTCAAAACAAATGTTGGGTTTCAATGTCCTATGTTGTCATGTAATATTCCTAATTTCCCATGACACTAAATATATAGATTCTCAGAGTTGTATTAAGTTTATTTTTATGTAATATATCATGTTTATGTGTGTAATAATTAGTAGGGTTGTAATAGTTGGTATCATAGGATATGGTTAGTTATTTTTGGGATTAGGATTAGAAAATCATAGTGAAAGCCATAGGGATAAGACTATGTATAATAAAAACAACACAAAATTTTGGTGAGTATTTATTAAGTTTTCTATCAATAAAATACATTCCTGTAAAGATTTGAGCAGGTAGTGGTGGCTCTGGCACAGATGTACTGTTGAGTGAAAACTGCAACAAGGTTTTTCAAGCTTGACCTGGGGTATCCTGGTACATGACAATAGGCCTTGTTTCACTCTTGGTTACGACACTCCTGGGGGATATCCTTTGGTAAATACAAAATTTCATTATGTATCATTATTAAGGTAATTAAAAAAGAAAATTCTCGTAAGAATATCTGTTGGGAAGAATATCATGGATAACATAGATCGAAGTCTACATATATATATATATATGTTACGGAAATAAAAGTTATTTATAAGTTATCCCTTTTTAACATGTATTACCCTTTATGTGTTACCCCTACCATTCCTTTTCGTCCATCCAATGGCCAATAATAAGAGGACTCAGGCTAAGAACTGATATGAAGATAAATGTGATGACTATTCTAATGAGTTTCCCAATCCGATATGAGTTGGAATCAAAATATTTGTCACGATACTCTCTTAGTTAACACAATATTTAAATAGAAACATGGTTCAATAGGAATTTTCACCCCCCCCCCAAGAATGAACAAGTCAAAATCGGGAGCATCATAAGACAATGACCTCCTGTAGTTAATGGATCCTCAGATCCCTCGATTGTCGAAAAATGGATCAACTCCAATGAAAAGATCTTATCCATAATTAAATGTTCATAGCAAGAGGATGTTCTTATTTTGGCTTATCATATGGAGGGTGAAGTTGATAAATGGTGGAAATTGATCAAAAACAAAAAGTTGGAGGATAATATATGGGGGTTGGAATAGAAGGATTTATTGAAGATGTTTTTTGATAAATATTTTCTGTGCACCCTCTGAATTAAGATGGAAAGGGACTTCCATGCCCTCATAAAAAAGGTGACAAATCAATCGGAGCGTATAATAAAAAACTCACAAGTCATGAACAATATGCCTCTATCTTGGCATTACCTTCGAATGAAAGGTTCACCATTTCTTTGGTGGGATGAATCCTAACATACAAAAATCTTTGGAGATCCTTGACTTAGATATCTATAAAGAAATTGTTTAATTTTCCCTGAAGGTCGAAATGGAGATCGGAGAATCTATATGGTATAATGGGGATAAGAAGAATAAGGTGGAATTCAATTCTGGAAGTACGATGGATAAATCCAATAGTCCTAAGAAACTCCAGCACCACACCTGCAAAAGGTGTGTAAAGAATAACCTCAAAAATTTCTTGAAGGGGATTAAGAAATTCTTTAGGTGTGTAAGAGAAGGGTACCTAGCCTTTAACTATAGAAAATAAAATCCCCCGGCCGCGATAGAGGTGAGGAACTCTCCGTTCAAACCACAATGCACTGTTTATTGTTTTCACTGTAATGAACCAAAGCACCATTCAAACTATGTCCCTATGAAAAGGGGTTTTAGAGGCAACCAAAAACCTCCAAGGAAGAAAGGGAGAGATTTTTCCCTCACTACCTCTGAACTGGACACCAAAAATGAATTGGTGATCAGTTTTATTGTTATTCATTCATAAATAGAGAATATACATTTTGATTCTAGCTCTACACTTTCTTTTTCATCTCATGAGTTTAGTAGAACTGTCCCAATAGAACAACATATCATGGAAGTAATAATGTCGGTGAGTACAAAAAATGGGGAAATCATTGCATCCCATGAATATAACTCATCCCCAATCATAATTTGTAGATTAAAAATCTTGATGAACCTCGTCATACTCCCTCTGGTAGAATTTGATACAACTCTAGTCATTTATTTGATTTTCTTATATAGAGCCAAAATAAATTTCTGTGAGAGGGAAATAACACTCCATATGGAGAATCGACACCCAATTTTGTACAGGTGCAAGGAAGAAGATAAATCATCATTAGCACAATCATCTCAACCGTGGATATTACAACCCTATGAGAACACATATTAAGATCAGATGATAGAGTCCAAGAAAGAAACCATCCTTGAAGACATGCCTATCAAAAAGGAATTCGATGAAGTTTTTCCCGAGGAATGGTTTAGTATTCCTCCTATTAGAGATGTTGAATTATCAATCAAACTTATATATGGGGAGTTTCCAATATCAAACAATCTATATAGTATGGCTATTTAGGAGCTTATAGTTCTAAAAAAACAACTACAAGAGAATCTGGATAAAATATTTATAGGCCGATGTGCTTCACCATGGGGTACAACAATACTCTTCATCAAGAAGAATTATTGGTCAATGTGACTTTTGTATTGGTTATCGTGAGCATAAAAAAATCAAGATAAAGAATAAGTATCATATGCCCCGAATTTATGACTTCTTCAATTAGATACCTAGATCATGATACAAATCCAACGTAGATTTGTGGTCAGAATATTATCAAGTAGTGTTGAAGAAGGAAGATATCCCCAAGACTACATTTCATTCAATATATGGGCACTATGAATTTATAGTAATGCATTCAGACTCACTAATGGTCTAAAAATATTTATAGACTTTATGAAAAGAGTCTTTAGATATTACTTTGAAATATTTGTGGTAGTATTTATAGATGATATTATAATATACTCCAAAACAAATGAGGATCTCGAGGTGCGTCTATGAACTATACTAGAGACCATGCGAAAAGATAAGCTCTATGAAAAGTAAAAAACTTGCAGTTCTGGTTGATGATGGTCTCATTATAGTGTCATTTCATCACAAGAAATGGGATATAAGTGGATCCCATGACAACATATTAAATAGAGGGATGACCGAGGCCAATATCAGTAACAGATATCTGTAGGTTCCTTCTGTTAGCTACATGTTATCACCGATTTGTGAGAAATTTATCATGATTTTCAAGCAGTCATACCAAGCTAGCTCAAAAAAGATTTATGTTTTCTTGGAGTGATGAATGCGAAGGGAGCTTCATGGAGTTGAAAATAAGTCTTATCACTACGCCCATGCTCACATTAACCACAAGTGGACAAATGTTTGGGGTATTTAGTGATGGTTAGAAGAAGGTCCTTGGATGTGTGTTGATGAAAAATGATCGTGTCATTGCCTACGGTTCAAGTCAATTGAATTTTCATGAGAAAAACTATCCAACACATGATTTGGAGTTGGCCATCATGATATTTTCTTTATAAATTTGGAATTATTACCTATTTTGGGAGAAGTGTGAAATATATACCGACTAAAAAATCCTCATGTATATATTCACCTAGAAAGTGATGAACCTACGCCAATGAATATTGTTTTAGTTGATAAAAAAATATTACTCTTCAGTCCATTACAACGATAGTAAATTGAATAAGGTGGAAGATGCTCTATATTGAAAGGACCCAGTTATTCTATCATTAATGTTAATTGAAAAGCATCCGATCATCTTACATTTGATGAACATAGACATGAGAATTGTAAAGAAGGACACATCATCAATCCTTTCACAAATGATTTCTCAATAGACTCTTTTGGAAATGATAAAGGATGATCAAAAGAATGATGTGGGAATTTAGAGGAAGGACAAAACTATCTGAAAAGAGAAATAATCTGAGTTCAATGTCAATGAATAAGGAATTGTGAGATTTGGGTAAAGAATATGTGCTCTATCATGTCCAGAGTAGAAGAAGAAACATTGGGATGATGCACATATATCGAGTTTCTCCATTCACCCAGGAATTAGAAATATGTATTGAGATATTGGATATCATTATTGCAGGGATAACATGCAGAAGGAGGTCGCTGAGTGTACATCAAAGTGTCTAGAGTGTCATCAAGTGAAGGATAAGAGGAAGAAGTCTAGGTGGATGACGAAACCATTACCCATACCCACGTGGAAAGGGGAGAACATCACAAAATCCTTTTTCACCAGACTTCTGAAGACATCACAATTAATCAATTCTATATGGTTTGTTGTGGATCGTCTTAAAAAGAAAGCCCAATTCATTGTAATTCAGCCAAGTTTCTAACTAGATCAATTGGAACTGATATACATCAGAGATGTGGTAAGGAAGAATGGAGTACTAATATAGATTGAATCTGATTGAGATACATGAATATACTCCACTTTTTGGATGAGTCATCAACATGATTTCAAAATTGAGCTGAAATTTAATACAAAATATCATCCTCAAACTAATTGAAAATCAGATAGGACTATCCAGACACATGAGGAAATGTTGAGAGTACACTCAATTGACATATAATGAGTATGGGATCAACATCTTCCTCTAGTTGAGTTCTCTTATGACAACAGTTTCCACTGAATAAACCGAATGAGACTTAATGAATCCATGTATGGGAAGAGGTGCAGAACATCGACATGCTTGGTTGAAGTTAGGGAGAGAAAACTCCTAGGTTCAGAAATGGTCAAATAAATGTTGTAGAAGGTTAAGACCCTACAACAACACATTAAAGATGCACAGATTCGACAAAATTTCTATGCTAATAATCACTGACGAGACCCAATGTTTGATGTCAAAGACATGGAATTCCTCTATATATCACCATGGAAGAGAGTTACGAGATTTGGGAATAAGTTAAAGCTTAGTCCAAGGTACATTTCCCATTTTTAGATCCTTGATGACATTGTAGTAGTGCCCTATCGACTAGCACTCACACATATCATATCTCAATACATGATGTGTTCCATGTATCACTCTTGAGGAAGTAAATACCCTACTAATCACATGAACTCAATCTATAGGAGGTACCATTTTATAATGATCTCTTCTATTAAGAGAAGCCTATGAAGATTTTAGATTAAAGGGGAAAGGTTCTATGATATAATAAAATTCCCCTCATGAAAGTGTCGTGGAGAAACTACACATTTAGCAATACAATGTGGGAATTAGAGGAAGTGTTGAATTTGAGTTACCCACATATTTTTAGTGTGGGAAAAGGAAATTTCGAAGGAAATGTTTCTAAGGGGGTAAGATTGTAATGACCAAAAGTTTCCTTAATGAAAATTCCTCTTAATATAGTTAAATGTCTCATTTTATAAAATGGTTTTATAATATATTCACTTCAATGGTTTAATGTTTTTGGATTTCAAAATTCCATTATGAATTGTTACCATTGATAATATAGCCTATGAATAGTTATCACATGATTTTTATAAATATAGGGCTTTAAAAAATCCATTTTACCCAGACAATGAAAGTGATGGCTTCATCTAGTAGACTTGACGCGTAAAAATATCACTAATCAGAGCTTATAAAGGAAGTGGAGTCATTGGGCTTCTCTCTGGACAAAGCCAAAGACGGGCTTCAACTTGTTGTGCTTAAATAGAACTGCCTACAGGAGAAGTGGAAGTTAAGAGAGTTTAACACCCGAGCGATGTTATCTGAGCCACCAGAAGAGTCTATCACCATTTCACAACTTACCCATTCGTCTTATGCTGGTTTTATAATCGGTTATGTAATGAGTCCATAATACTATGATTAGGTACAATAATTTTTTATAGAGAATATAAATTCATTTTATTACTATAACTTTGTAAATAGTTTTTTAATGTGAAAATAGAATTTTTAGTAAAAAAAAGAAATCCATTTTAATGAATTAGTGGATATTTGAAATAAATAATATTTTAATTAAATATTTTTTCTAAATTACCTTTTATATAAATGACCTTATAATTATTATGAACACATTTGTGATTTTTATTATGTTTTGAAAGCCGTTTTTGTCAAAACCCATGAATTTTCGATAAATATATATTTTTATTTTAAAATTAAAAATCAAAATATTTATAAAATTATATTGATAAAATGATTCTTATTTTTTGAATCAGGATGACGAAATTATACAACGGTGATTTTTTTATAATTTTCTCAGACAATCATATTTTTTGGGTAAAATTTAAATACCATTTATTTATATAATGTGTTTTATGACATCATAATGAGATAATAGTGATTTAATAAAATAATATAAAAGATATCTTCGGCCAATATATGAATTACCATTAAAATAATGTGATTTTAGGTTAGTTTTTGTTTTTTGATAATGCCTTAGTGGGCCCTCCAAGACTTATAAATCATTATATATTTTTAAAATTATTTCTTCGAGAGTGTGATTCACCTACAAATAATCTAGCGTAATATTTTAAGTTGTAATTTCATTGGACTTATAAAATATCGTTTCCACACCCCTATGGAAGAAATCATTGGAAAAATCCTTGAATTTTTTGGTTTTTATTAGTTTAATGTGTGGTGTCCCAAATATAAATAACAAATAATTCCCTCCCTTTTCATATATAAACCCACCCAAGCTCCAACATCATATTCACTCAAAGCCATAGGATTTAGTCCAAACTATGACCTACTCTATATAGAATCCTCTCAAAGAGACCCAATATCCCAAGAAGCCTCTCTCAAGCCCTTCCCAAGCCTTTGGTGTCACACTTCCATGTACATGATTTTTTCCTGTCTTATTTTTGTCCAATTTTCATTAAGCTGTTATGCCATTTTATTTTAAATTATAAAATTTGGTGTATGATTTCTCATCTCCCCAATACATATCTGTTTATGTTTTAATGAAAAGATACCAATTTATATCTCATTAATTCCTCCCATGTACACTTGTTACCATGCTGAATGTTGGTAAAAAATTTCCCTCTCATTCTTTACACTCAAGTAATTATTTAGTATTATGAAACGAAAATTCAATTAATTATGTTGGAAATTATATCTATATGACACTTTAATATATATATTATGTACATATAATGAGACATATATTTCTCTCTCCCCAACCATTTTTATGAATTCGTATGTCATGCCGTTATGCTGCCAAAATTGCACTGCGATTTTCCAAACCAGAGTCACTGTGTCATGAATACCATGACCAATTCTCTATCTGGGTATTAAACTTTATTTACATTTAATTGATGATTATTTAGTTCCATGTATTAATAAAAAAAATTATTTTGGAATAAAGTTTTATCCATAATGATTCTATGTTGTATGATCCAAGTGGCACACTTTTGCATGAAATGAAATTTTTAGGAAGGGTGCTCCCGGATAGCACTCCAATGTATTGGGTAAAGTTTATTATTTGGATATACCATGTTCAATTAGGATTTAGTAATGATAATTATAGTGAAATGAATGTTTACTCATTCTCCATGTGCAATGATCCTTGGATCATGCTGATACCATGTTATGTGTTGTTGCTGTATTTCCATGTTATGATAATCTTATTATATCAAGACTTTAGGATAATATTTCTATTATGAACCATTGATATTACTATTGGATAACATGTATTGAATTATTCATGTTATTCCCTTACTGGGTTTTATAGATCACCATTTTCTTATGCATGCACTTAGGAAATTCCATGCAATTATAAGTATGAAGAATGCAGTGGTCATGTAATTGTAGTTTTCAATAACGATGGTGTGTTTTTATAACCAAAGTTCTTATGTAATGTTCCTAATTTTCCAATACACTATAAATATTTTTCCTAAGAGTTGTATTAAGTTAAATTTTATTTAATAAATCATATTTATTTGTGTAATAAAAACCATGGTTGTTATTGGTTATAACATTACCACCCATACATGGTTTATCCCGAAACCACTCATGTTTGGTTTATCACATTACCATCATTCATTAGTTTATCACATAGCCTCCTGTAAAATGTCCATGTACCATTATATAATCATAACACATAAAATATTTAAATTATTTACATTTCACTCGTAAAATGTCATTTTCAATCACAATAGATCATTTAATAATATTGAAATGGTAAATCCAATTTCAAAACCATTTTCAATACCAAAACACTAAAAAATGGAATAAGGTATTTATTTTATTTTCAAAACTTTTAATGTTTATAGGGGAATCCAAATATAAAATAATATTTATGGAGGAGAAGGAATGTTTATCACTGCATATGTTAGAAATATTCCATTGTTCATTTTGATTAATTCTTTATTGAAAAACAGATTCCCTTGGAAAGAAATTGTATTAAAAATGGTAGATTATACACCATATAAAAGAAGTTATGTATTTTAAAAATATGCCTGAATGAAAGGAGATTTAGAAGAAGTCTGATACATTGATTCAGAATCGTCACGTAAAATTATTATGTAATAGAATAATAAACTTATGAAAATTTCTAATTTATTGAGATCATTTTTCATGTTTATTATTACTTTTATATGACTTATTATTATGTTATAAAAATAGAATAATTATTTATATTCATATCAGGCGTTTCGTTGATATTCAGTACATGAGTCGAAAATGGACTTGTTTTGAGGTAAATTGTCCATGTAGTCAATCTTTGCTCATATCAAGAATATTATTAATAATTTAAATATCTTATATATCCTATATATATATGTATTTATAATATCCATAATATATAGGGATAAGAAATGAAAAGGCATCGTTCATGAAGATGATAGGCCGTACGTACACAAGAACACTACTTTCATTTCTTATTCATTTTAAATGAATAATAAAAAAATTATATAAATTTATATTATAATACAATTATTATATTAATGACATGTATGTATGATAGGTTTAATAAAACCAAACTTTATACGTTCCATGTATTGAAAAATGAGTCACATCACTTTTAGGGGGCGATAGTCGACAATTTCTCAAATGAAATTAGCATATTTACACAACATGGAAAGCATAAATGTATGTTTTAAATTATAATTAACGATTAATTTAGAAAATATAAATATAAAATATTTCTTTTATAAATATACTTATATCATAATGGTCACCATAAGATTTGGTAATAGATAATTTAACAATAATCATTTCGTGAGGCAGTAGTTTACTATATAAAAAATCCTTATGTTATATATCCATTATATGGAGGTCTGTAGAAGTGTAGGTAAAAATAAAAAATACAAACATCCTAGTATATTGAGGATACTGATTTCGATATAATATAATATTATAAGGTTAGGTTAGGGGTCTGATAAGGAAAATAAATGAAAGGACCTTGAGAGAAGGCATTACCTCTAAATCGGGTAACTCCTTTTGATTTTACCTAAAAAGATTCCCCAAGTTTCCATCTTCTCATGTTAATGATTATAGTAGTAAGAGAGGGATTTTGGGGTATTATATAAGCCGAATTTGTATCATAAAAGGGGAATAATATGTATGTGTATGGGGGTAGAGGTAGCGACCTTTCATAAAAGGGAGGAGGTGCACTCTAAAAATGTTATGAAATATTATTTAATTATAAATCTATTTAAGATTTCTAAAAATTTAAAAGTGATATATTTATACAATAATATTAGGATGGGTAGATATAATCAAAACAAATTTTCTATATAAATGTTATGGTCAGAAATTTTACCCTATCTTTTGGCTTTACCCAATTTTTAAATTAATTAACTCTTACCATGTCTTCTAGTACTTTTACACCATATGGTAAATATGGTTACTATTAAATTCCATGAAAACATCATGTGGATCATTAATGACATTTTTAATGTTATCTAATTCATTTGGCCAAATATAATATCTTTATGACAATTATATTATTTAATAAAATATTACTTTTTAACTAATTTTTGTCAATTTTGACACTGTTTAGTAATGGATTTTTGTTAAAATCATAAAAATACGATTCATAAAAAAACTAAATTAACTAAAATATAACATGTCATAATCTTCCAAAATATTCATTAAATACATCAACATGTGCATATTAATTTTTTTTATTTTTTAAAATATAATTTATTTTATTTATTCATTAATAAGGTAATTATTGCACCATCATTAGGTCATTAATAAAAAAATTTATTTAATTTTTAAAAATTATAAATAAAATAACATGATGTAGGAAATATTTTTATATATCTCATAATTATTTATCTCCAAATATATCATTTATATTACCCCTCCTTATAATCATTTTATTTAAACAAAATACATGTTTATGTTATATTTTCACTTTACTTTAATTTAATTATTATAACAAGTCATTATCACACCCAAGTAGCTCCATGGGGTCCTAAAATAGACCCAAGGAAGATTATGGTTAGGAATATTTCATAAATATGGATTATGATACATGTTAAGGTTTTTTTATATTATTATTATATTATTTTTATGCTTATTTACCAGATTTAATGTCTAACCGTGGTAAATAAAAATAATTACTGAAGTTACTATTCATAATTTCCAAATATAAAAGTGACTTATTTTCATAATTTTGAAAATATAATTCCAAAAATGGAATCCATTTTTCCAAATTCAAAACATATAATTGGTAAAAATTAAATTGAAATTAATTTCCATCATCAAAATAAAAAAACATGTTTTCCTAAAAGTAAAAACCATCCGAAGATTAAAATGCATTTATATCATATTATAGTATGAAATTACATCCAAAGATGAAAATTGGATTAAATGAAAAAAATACAATTATAATTTAAAACAAATTAATAGAAAAATTTATAAAATAAATAAAGTAGATGAAAACGCCGTTTCGAGTTAAAATACATTATTTTTAATATTCATTAAAATATGAATATTATCATAAAAATAAAAAAATTTCATCCATAGTATATTTTTTGTTCGTATTTCAAATAATAATATTATTTTATGAAATAGAATATAAAAATGGGAAAAAATAGATTTAATTATGGTTCTCCATCAAAAGGTGGTAAAACGTGCTTGTAAAAAAAGTTATGAGTATTTTATGACTAAAATTGGTTTCATTATATTTTTAAGCCTAATAAATTTATTGGATAAATGCAAACAAAATTAGAAAAAATTTATAATCATATTTTAGTTTGTTCTATTAATTCCCTCTAATACAACGACTAAGCATTAGCTATAATTTAAAATAATGATATTATTATTGTATTATTTTTTGGTATAACTCAATGTTGTGTGAAATATAGGATTTCAGAGAAACCTATTGTTTTGTGTCGGTTATTATAACATAAAAACTACCCCCTTTAATTTAAATGTAATATATTATTCCTATATATTATTACCTATGAAAATGTGTTATTCAATAAATACCAATTTTGTTACATCCTTCCCCCTTTTTGGAAATTGTGTCCCCAAAATTTTATTTACATATAAAATATGTGGGGTGTATTTCTAGCATATAAAAGTTTTAGATTCTCATTTTACCTCTTTAATAATATGGGTTTTCAAAAAAATTAATTACATGATGAATCACCTTATTCCACAAAAAATTCTCTCTCTGGCCATGAATCAGTACTAGCTTTTCTTCAAAATAAAGATTCTATTCGAACTGAACAACTTATAGACCCAAAATAATAGATGGATCTAGAATATACTTTATCAATATTGAAACATGAAAAATATTGAGTACCTAGGATAAATATGGAGGTAAATCCACCCTTTATGAAAATGATCCCACTTTCTCCATGATTACATAGGGTCCAATGAAATATGGACTATGCTTTCCATTTTTACCAAAACACTTCACACATTTCTATACAGAAACATTGAGAAAGACCTGATCACCAACCTCAAAAGAAATATCCTTCCTCCAATTATATACATAACCTTTCTACACACTCTTAGCTATCCTCATTTACTTCTGAATCAACTGACCTTCTTATTCCATATCTTTTACCAACATTGGTCCCTTCATCTTCCTTTCACCTACATTATCCCAAAAAGCTAGAGTTTGAAACTACTTTCAATATAATGATTCAAATGGTTCCATCTGTAAACTATAATTGAAACATTTATTTTAATAAAACACAATTCATGAATGATATTGATACCAATATCCTAAGAAATTTATTGAAAAAGCACGTAGCCTATCATGTAATATTTGAATTTTGCATTCTGACTACCCATGTGATTGAGGATAAAAACTTGTACCCAAATTTAATTCAGTTCCAAATGAATTATGTAATCATTTCAAAAAGGTAGATGTGACATGAGATCAGGATCAGATACAATGGAGAATGTAACTCCATGTAACTTGACTATCCCTTCAATATAAAATCTAGAAAGTATCTCTACAAATATAGTATATAAAATAGGAAGAAAATGTGCACAATTAGTCAATTGATAAAAAATAAACCAGATTTAAATATTACCTTGAGATGTATTTGGTAATCCCAATACGAAATCCATGGAAAACTTTTACCATTTCAACTTTGGAACTGGAAAATATTAAGGCATCAATTTTTCTAACATCTACTCTGCATTAAACTATTTAAAAATCAAACGTATATGGGTAAATACGAAATATCTATTTTCATTCTATTTCACCATTAATACTATCTATGATCCAAGTATATCTTAGTACTTCCAAGATAAACTAATATTGGAGTACTACGACCTTCACATAAAATCTCTTTATTCATCTGTTAATCATAAGAAACACATAATGTCTTTCAAAACATCAAAACATAGTCTTTATCAATGTTAAATTCTGGTAACACAACCTTCAAAACTACTTTAATATTTTTTTGCAACTCACTGTATCCTTTATGCACACGATTAATTATCTCTTTTAGAGATGATTTCCCTACCACATAAAACAAAACAATGAAATTACCTACACCAATAACTTATAATCCACGATTCATCAAATCAATAACCAAAGGCTATCGTTCCAAACATAGCATGGTTATTGTGCATTACAATTTCAACTCAAATAATTACACACTTAATTTCCTTTTACTTTATGATAATGAATCATGTAATCATAATACTTGATTAATTCCAACCATCTCATATATATCATGTTTAATTTATTCTCAGTGAATATATGATTCAAACATTTATAATCAATATAAATATCACACTTTCTGTCAAAAAAATGAGGCCTCCATATTTTTAATGCATAGAAAATATCAGCTAATTCGAAATCATGTGTAGTGTAATTTAACTAATTTAGTTTCATATAACATTAATAATAAGCTATTACATGATCATTTTACATTAGGAAACAAACATTTCCTTTAAATTAGGCATCACTATAGATAAAAAATACACCATTCATGGAAGGTGGTGCTAAAACTAGAGAATTTACAAATAGTGTTTTCAATTCCTGAAAAAATCCTCACATTCCTTGGTCCAAATGAACTTAACTCTATTACATTTTATCTTACATAACGGGGTAGATAACTAATATAGTTTTTCAACAATCCTTCTGAAACAACCCTCCAATACATGAAAACTAGGAATATCATTGATATTTGTAGGTCTTGGACACTCTTCAACAACATTTGTTTTTAAGGGTCACCATTTATTCCATATTTAGAAATACTATAACTAAGGGAAAACAATATTCTAACCTAAATTCACTCTAACAAAAAAGTTACATTTATTTCATTCTCTTTTGATGTTTTAAAAACTATCCTTATATGACTTTCATGTTCCGCACATCGTTTAGAATATAAAAAATTATGTTATATAAACGCAATCACAAACTGATCCCAAAATAGATGAAAGAATCCACTTATAATATTCATAAATACATAATCTATATTAGATAACCCAAATTGAATAACTATAAACTCATAATTCATATATCTTATTGGTAAATCTAAATTTGGAATGTCACCACATTTCATGTTCAGTTGATGGTACCCAGGCCTCAAATTAATATTTAAAAATACTGAGTTCCCTGGATCTGATCTAAAAATCATCAATATGAGTAAAAAAATACTTTTTATTAATTGTGATGTTAACTGAGGATCTCTCATAAATACATATTGTCATATAAGCATCATTATATTTCAAAAAAAATAGGGCACCACTTGATGAAGTGTTGGGTTGAATTAAATCATTATCGTGTAATTCTTCCCAATATTTTTTTAATTCCACCATTTCCTCTTAATACATTTGAAAAAGGGGGTTTAGAAATAGTATTTTCATAAGGATGTATATCAACAGTAAATTCAACCTCTTGATTGGGAATAATACTAGTAAATTAATCTGAAAAAACTTCTTTGAATTCATTTACTACTAGAATGTCAATAATCAAAACAATGTCTTAATTTTCAAAAAAAATGGGCTATATTAATTTAACTACCATCTTTAGTCAAATTTAGGATTCATGGAACATTATAAAAGGTATATAGTAATTGAATAAAACTTTTTTCCATTACAATATATTTCATCATGAAAAATGTGAAAGCCAATAAATACCCTAAATGATATCAAATTCCACCATGGGAAGTTAAAAAAGTTTTTAAGGTAAGACATTCACACTAATGATAATTAGATGATTACTAAAAAAACTTGGTTTATTTATTTCTTCCACCTAGATTATTTACTAAATGATCTATATCACATTCATGAGGTGCTATTTCTAATTTTCTTGTAATTCTTTGAGCAATGAAATAATGTGGTGATACCGATTCAAATAGAGTATAGTCATATATTGAAGGAAAATGTAAAATACCTGTAACCACTTCATTTGACAGTCCCACATCAACCATAGTGGTAACAAATTATTTTTTGAAGCCCATATACATTATATATTTCTGGTTTCCACACTGAGTAGTAATCTTCAAACACACATTGTCCAAATGACCTATCTTATTAAAACTAAAACATTTTATTGTTGGACTTTCATTGCATACATTCTCATATTCCAACTAGTTATGAGAAATATGACCAGCCACACCACATTATAATCACGTACCATACTTTGTGAGGCATTCTTATGAATTATTTTTACCACACATCTAACAAGTTAGAAATTAATTTTCTTACTTCTTGATATTTTTGATGAATTCTTTCACATTTCATGCGAACTGGATCAATTATTTTTTCTCTCTCTGAGAACACATGGTCATGAAAACATTTTATTTTGACCTTCTCACCACATAAAGAATGATTATCAAAGATTTTGAACTAATGAGAAGCTAGAGCCCTTTAATATGTTAGCTTCAATCTTGACTAAAACTGATTTATATTAAAAGAAATATTCTGAAATTTTTTTGGGACATACCTTGAAAAATGGGTGAATTTTTTTACATATGAAGAAAAAAAATCCTTCTCCCTTTGTGTCAATTCCAACAAATTATTTTTCATCCTTGGTAAATCATCCTTAGGAAAATATTCCTCAAGGAATATATTTTTAAATTCCACTCATTCCATAGTTTCAATCAATTCACACCCTATGATATTTTTTATCATTGAACATCACTGATTGACTACACCTTTAAACCAATAAATAAAAAACTAACTATTTGATAATATAAATACGCCATTGCATTAAAAATCTTTTCTAGAGCATTAATCCACCCTTAATCTTGCATAGGGTAAGATGAACCTCTAAATTATGGGGAACATTGACTCATGATATACTGCATAATCGATATATTACTTTGTAGTTGGTCTGGTTGATCCTATGAATGGAAACCACACGTATTTATTTCCTAATTGAACTCATCCATCACTTTATCAAACTATTCAGTTGTAATTCCAGCCCTCTCAGGATGTTTATTTGGATGGTTAATTCCATATGTATGACTTGCAATCATAGTTTACCTATTTCCACTACAGAAAACCCTTATAAAAAATCATTTAATTGACCATGAAAAGAAGTAATATTTAAATTATATATCATTTAAATTTGACTGTAATGTAAAAATATTTTATGTATGTTTAATTAACAATATTCTGACACCTAAAGTTATCTAAATTTACATCTAATACACACTATATGGACCCCGCAATAAACATTACTTAATCTTGATATAATTCAACAATTTGACATTAATTCACATCGAGGATATTTTCATGATTTGAGCTTTTGAAAATTATCCCATAACTCATACATAAAAACATAAATATTATAATTAAAACTTTTACTCACTATCAGTTTTTTCATAAATAAAAAAATACTTAAAAATAAACATTGTATCATTTCATGTTTTAACAACATAATATTTCGTTGATCCCGTATTTGTCGACAATCATCATTATGTCCTATGAAAAAAAATTCAAAAACATGGGAAGAGAATAAAAATCATAGATAGGGGTACAAAAAAGAAGGAAACTCTTATTAATGCGAAAAAATGAATACCATGAATACATTATCATAAAGTAATACTTTTATCCTTTATGAAGTAGTAAATATTATACAAAGAATATATGACATTACTTGCAATTTATGTAACCAAAAGATTACCCTAAACCCATAAAAAGGAACATATATCATATAAAGAAAACATGGGATGTAAACATTCTTAAATGGAATAACCATATGGTCGACTTCCACACATATCACTAAATCAAATAGCCATACGACCAAATTTCATACCTAATTGATTAAAGGTTACAATGTTACCACCCATCCATGGTTTATCACATAACCACCCATATGTGGTTTATCATTTAACCACCCTTCATTTACTCAAAACGGTTAGTTAGAGGCAAGCCTCTGACCATTTATTAATAAAAGAAAAAGCATTCAGCAGTTACACCAAGTGAGAAAACAAACTACATGTCATGAAAATCATACTAATCACCACCCCCATTAGAGATTATGTCCACTGAAGTTTCTGTTTCCCTCTCTGATGATTCATAATGCTTAATAACCTTGGCATATTTCCTTCTAAGATTCAGCATTTCTAAACCTAGAAACTCCTTTGAGGACTGCAAATCTCAACTTTCCTTTCCAAAAAAAGATCTGGTAGACAACGATCTTGGAAGATAAGAATAATCCTTCCTCAGTTTTCGTTGTGGTGGGTTAGTCTTAACAAATACATCGTCATGCATCTTCATCCTTTCGCCTTGAACAATAGCACTATAGGAAGGCTGGACCACACCACTATCTTTTTCCTTGTCACTATCTGAGATGTCACCCCACTTCCCCAAGATTTTAACCTCCTGAAAACCTCCCTCCAATCCACAATCCTATCGGACCAGACTGTTAGCATCCATTTGTGGCTGGTCCACCAAATTCTTCTTGACCTCCCCAGTTGCAGTAGCCATCAAAGAATTAGAAAGCTGCAAGAGACCTTCCTGCCTTGCATCATTCTCCTCTTCGAGCAATGCCTCCTCACTTTACAGCTCAAAGAATCTATTTTCAGTAGTGACCATGGTCACCAATTCTCCAGCATCAACAACCATCCCATCTTTAATAGGAACAAGCGGGTCCAGAGAAATTCTCACTATATCTGACCCCATGCAAGAACTTGACAAAGTGTCTACATTTACAAGACCGAGATAACTCATTAAGTGATCAAATACATGCTAAATTGTCGGGTCATGTGACCTATTCGCCACCTTCTGCATATAAATATCATGTATTGTGTTCTCAGAACCAGTATGCACAACAACCTCACCCACAGGAGACACATGAACTCCCACCTAAACTGTGTTAACCATTAGTGAAATGTCCATATACCATTATTTAATCATAACACATTAATTATTTAAAATATCAACCTTTCACTCATAAAATTTCATTTGTAATCACATGACATAATTTCAAGATATTAAAATAGTAAATCCACATTAAAAATCATTTACTATATAAAAACACCACAAATGGGAAAAAGTGATTTATTTTCCTTTTAAAAATATTAAGGTTTGAAGAGGTATCCAAATATCAAATAAATATTACGGCAGAAGAGGAGTCCTTTTCCCCACACACATTAAAAACATTACTTTTAATCATTTAGTAAAACCATTTGTAGAAAAAAATGATTCCATTTGATTGAAAATAATATAAAAATGGTTGATTATATACCATATAAAATAAGGAGGTGAATATTATTGAAATAAGCCTCAACGAAATGAGATCGAGACGAAGTCCCTTAACATGAGTCTCACACATCACGTACAATCATTATATTCCTAAAAAATAAATGTATGTTAATTTAAAATTGATTGAGAAAATTATTTAATTTTATTATTCTTCTTATATCAAATATTACCATGCTACAAAAAATATATAATTATTTATGTCCATATCAGACATTTTGTCAATATTCGATACTTGAGTCAAAAATGAACTTGTTTAGTTGTAAATTTTCTATGTAGTCCTGATTAAATTATGTCCGTAATTTTATTAATGATTAAATAGTCTATATATCATGAATATATGTATTTATAATATCCTTAATACTTTTAAATAAGTAATGAAATTCACCGTTTATGGAGACGGTAGGCCATTTGTATGCATGAACGCTACATTCATTTTGTCGTTATATTAAAAGAATATAAAAAATGATATAAATGTATATTATAATAATAGTGTTTTATTATTTTCATGTATATCTCATTGGTTTAATAAATCCATCCTTTATATGTTCTATGCATAGTGAGAACGAGTAACATCGCATTGAGGGGGCAGTAGTGCACACTTCCTCAAACAATATTATCATATTTTGAAAACATAGAAACCATAAAGTTGTGTTATAAATAAAATATATAGAATAATAGAGACAATATAAATATAATATATATCATATCTAAATAGAGTACCATCATAATGTCGACCAAAAGAGGTTCTAGGAGAAAATTTAACAATCATAGTTTCGTGAGGCAGTAGTTTTTCATACACAAAAACATTATGATCTATATCTATTAGGTGGAGGTGTATATAAGTTTCGGTAGAAAACATATAATAATTTTTTTTTAATATATTGAGTATAATCTTTTTATTAAATAATTCAATAATGAGATGCTATGTGGTTTGAGGAAGAAAATAGAATAATAGAGTTTGGGGGAAGATGTTACCTCTAAATGGGGTAACTACTATTGATTTGAGCCAAAGGATTCATTGAGTATCCTTATTCAAATGGTAAGGATACTAGTTGTATGGTAAGGATGTTGTGAGATAATTTGAGAAGAATTTTAACAATACAATTGGCATTAGAGGTACGAGTAATGGGGTAGAGTTTTTTGCCATTTAAAAGTGGGAGGATGGCCACTTTAGGAAAGTCTTGATATATTATTTTATTATAATTTTATTTTCGAAATATAATATATCAAAAGTTATATATTTCAAGGTGATGATAAGTGCCCAGATCAGTGTTAATCACTGAGAGGGGGAGGGGGTGAATCAGTGATCCTTTAAAACTTTTTACTAATTGATTCTTAATCAATTAAACCTCTATGGCTGGTTAAAGCCTCGATCCACTCTTCTTGTATCTCTCAACCTTTCCCGGATAATGCAGTAATGAAAAGGCACAGGACACAAGGATTTACAAGGTTCGGCACCAAAGGCCTACATCCTTGCCATGCTCTCCAAGCATGGATTCTCCCATTATAATCTGTTAGTATTACAATGGTCGATACAGCTTCCCACCGTATCTCTCCTGAGTCCCACAGGAGGGTCTTTATACTGCGTCCCACAGTGTTACCAGAGTCCCACTGGCCTGCTCCAGAATCCCACTGAAGACTTCTTCTCCCTGAGTCTCACAGGATCTTCTCCTGGCTCCTCGAATCACACGAGTAGCTCTTCTTCACTTTAAGCTTCTTCAAGTAACTTCAGCAGCCTGGGATAAAGGCTGCTGGCCTTGCTCTTCTTCTGATCACTTGTGGTGATCAGGGTCTTCTCGTCTAGCTCGGGCTTTATCACCTTCTTCTAAGGATGACCCGGCTTCTCTCCAATTACTGAATGCTCAGACAAACAATATCTTTATCTTCGGTCTGGTCCAGTCTCAGTTCACTTCAACATCATGCACTGAGTGCATGGCAACTCTTCAAGATCTTCAAGTCTTGGACTTCTCAGATGCACACCACTGATTTAGCACTGTTCACGTGTGCACGTGCATGCATGCATGCATGCACTTTCCCTTTCTTCTTCTTGGTGCAGTAGACCCACAAAGGGTGTAGTATCTTTAGGCACACACCTTCACTGAACTTCACACACTTTATGCACTTTTGATTACACACATAAATGTGTGTTATACTTTAGTGTGGATGTCCTCCTTTCAACTTCTTCTAAGTGTGTTCACTTTTAGTGCACACCTAGGTTCGGCCACTTCTTTAGTTTGCACACACAAAATCTTCACTTAGCATCCACTTGTAGTGACCTTCCTCTTCTTGTTGCACACACACATTTTAGTGTTCTTTTAGTAGTTCTTCAATAGTGTGCACACACAAGGCTACGACCTCTTCCACTTGCACACACTTCCTCTCGGCCTTTTTTTCACTTCACACACAATGTGTGGTGTTCCTCCTTATGCACACACACGGGCAAGGCCTCGGCCTCCTTCCTTGCCAAGCACCCACAACCCGTAGGGTGTGGTCTTCACTTCTCTCACACAAGGTTCGGGTCTTCCTTCTCACTTGGCACACACACTGCCAAGTGTGTTCTTTTATTCTTCTTTGCACACACCCAAGCCTCGGCTTACTTCTTCAGTTTAGCACTTAAGGGGTGCAAGGGCTCGGGTCTTCCTGTTTAACACATAAGCACTAAGGCCCTCGGCCTTCTCTTGCTCACAGCCGAACACCAGCTTCAAAGGAGGCGCGCAAGGGTGCGGCTTCTCCTCTTCAACACTGCCGCGCAAGCCACAACAACTTTGAGCACGCAAGAGGATGCGGCTCGGGTTGTGCAGGCCTCAAGAGTGCAAGAGCACCTTGGGTGTGCAAGATTCTCCTGCCGCGCAAGTATGCGGGCAGGGAGAGCTCTTCCTGTCGCGCAAGTGATGCGCGCAGGGGACTTCCTCCTCCTCCTTCTTCTTGTCGCGCAAGGGAGCAGCGCGCAAGGAACTTCACGAAGCCAAAATATGGCTCCGGGCTTCTCTGCCGCGCAAGGGGCGCGCAGGCTGTTCTTCGCGAGGCAGAGCTCTCGCGGGACTCCCAAAATTTTCAGCAGCGTTCCAGCACCCGGCACAGAGGGCTCGGCCTCATTTTTATAGGCAGAGACTGCCTCAGATTATCCGCGTGCAAATAACTCAAATTCCCGAGATCTTCGGATCTTTAAAGATTTTTTTCAAATCTCGTTTTCTTTCCTCTGTTTCACGCGGGATCTTCCTCTTTAATTTCCTCTACGTGCATGCGACTCATAACGCATGCACGGCCTTCGGTTAAGGCTCATCCCAGGAAAAAACACAAACCACGTGGCCTCGGCAGCTTCGCTTGCCTCGGCCGAACTCGAAATACCTCATTTGTTGCATGCAAGCCAATTTTAAGGCATGGATGTATTCAGTGTAGCCAGACGAGTCCAATGGACGTCTCGGTTTCGAAAATGGTGGCCGGATGCTCGAAAACGGGTGCTCGGGAGGCCTCTGGTTCAGCGGAGCTCGCGGGTGGCTTCGGCTGAGCTCGAGGTTGAGGACGAAGCCACGGCCGTCGGATCAGATCTTCGGACGGCCCCGATCAGATCGCGAGAGGCGCGATTAGATGAGCAGCTCGGATCTGGCGCGCGATGGATCGTGCGGCCAGGATCGCTCTCGGGTGAAATTTCGCCGTCCCACATCGAAACGCCGCGGGATTTTGCCGCGGTTTATTAGCCAAGCGCTGCCGGCCTCTTCTAACTGTGAATTTTCTTCTTGAAGATCATGGATGCCTGTAGCTATACACTTTGCCACTTCCATGGGAACTGTCTTCTGAAGATATTTGAGTGCACTCTGAAGATCATTCATTGTTTCAACTTCATCACAGCTAGGACAGGCTTCATCAGAAGAATGATAAAAGGAATTGTCATCTGATGTGACTTTCACATTTCTTTCCATAGAAGGAGTTTCTCTGATTGCAGCAACCTTCTTCTTCATCTTCTTGGCCTGTTTCTTCATTCTATTTTTCTGAGTCTTGGCAGATATCTCCATTTGAGGTTGTTTTTTCATTTCCTCAAATCTGCACTCCATATAGACTCTCTTGGATCTTTTAGAGGCAACCTCCCTCTGATACCAATTGAAGTGCCCAGATCAGTGTTAATCACTGACAGGGGGAGGGGGTGAATCAGTGATCCTTTAAAACTTTTTACTAATTGATTCTTAATCAATTAAACCTCTATGGCTGGTTAAAGCCTCGATCCACTCTTCTTGTATCTCTCAACCTTTCCCGGATAATGCAGTAATGAAAAGGCACAGGACACAAGGATTTACAAGGTTCGGCACCAAAGGCCTACATCCTTGCCATGCTCTCCAAGCATGGATTCTCCCATTATAATCTGTTAGTATTACAATGGTCGATACAGCTTCCCACCGTATCTCTCCTGAGTCCCACAGGAGGGTCTTTATACTGCGTCCCACAATGTTACCAGAGTCCCACTGGCCTGCTCCAGAATCCCACTGAAGACTTCTTCTCCCTGAGTCTCACAGGATCTTCTCCTGGCTCCTCGAATCACACGAGTAGCTCTTCTTCACTTTAAGCTTCTTCAAGTAACTTCAGCAGCCTGGGATAAAGGCTGCTGGCCTTGCTCTTCTTCTGATCACTTGTGGTGATCAGGGTCTTCTCGTCTAGCTCGGGCTTTATCACCTTCTTCTAAGGATGACCCGGCTTCTCTCCAATTACTGAATGCTCAGACAAACAATATCTTTATCTTCGGTCTGGTCCAGTCTCAGTTCACTTCAACATCATGCACTGAGTGCATGGCAACTCTTCAAGATCTTCAAGTCTTGGACTTCTCAGATGCACACCACTGATTTAGCACTGTTCACGTGTGCACGTGCATGCATGCATGCATGCACTTTCCCTTTCTTCTTCTTGGTGCAGTAGACCCACAAAGGGTGTAGTATCTTTAAGCACACACCTTCACTGAACTTCACACACTTTATGCACTTTTGATTACACACATAAATGTGTGTTATACTTTAGTGTGGATGTCCTCCTTTCAACTTCTTCTAAGTGTGTTCTCTTTTAGTGCACACCTAGGTTCGGCCACTTCTTTAGTTTGCACACACAAATTCTTCACTTAGCATCCACTTGTAGTGACCTTCCTCTTCTTGTTGCACACACACATTTTAGTGTTCTTTTAGTTGTTCTTCAATAGTGTGCACACACAAGGCTACGACCTCTTCCACTTGCACACACTTCCTCTCGGCCTTTTTTTCACTTCACACACAATGTGTGGTGTTCCTCCTTATGCACACACACGGGCAAGGCCTCGGCCTCCTTCCTTGCCAAGCACCCACAACCCGTAGGGTGTGGTCTTCACTTCTCTCACACAAGGTTCGGGTCTTCCTTCTCACTTGGCACACACACTGCCAAGTGTGTTCTTTTATTCTTCTTTGCACACACCCAAGCCTCGGCTTACTTCTTCAGTTTAGCACTTAAGGGGTGCAAGGGCTCGGGTCTTCCTGTTTAACACATAAGCACTAAGGCCCTCGGCCTTCTCTTGCTCACAGCCGAACACCAGCTTCAAAGGAGGCGCGCAAGGGTGCGGCTTCTCCTCTTCAACACTGCCGCGCAAGCCACAACAACTTTGAGCACACAAGAGGATGCGGCTCGGGTTGTGCAGGCCTCAAGAGTGCAAGAGCACCTTGGGTGTGCAAGCTTCTCCTGCCGCGCAAGTATGCGGGCAGGGAGAGCTCTTCCTGTCGCGCAAGTGATGCGCGCAGGGGACTTCCTCCTCCTCCTTCTTCTTGTCGCGCAAGGGAGCAGCGCGCAAGGAACTTCACGAAGCCAAAATATGGCTCCGGGCTTCTATGCCGCGCAAGGGGCGCGCAGGCTGTTCTTCGCGAGGCAGAGCTCTCGCGGGACTCCCAAAATTTTCAGCAGCGTTCCAGCACCCGGCACAGAGGGCTCGGCCTCATTTTTATAGGCAGAGACTGCCTCAGATTATCCGCGTGCAAATAACTCAAATTCCCGAGATCTTCGGATCTTTAAAGATTTTTTCAAATCTCGTTTTCTTTCCTCTGTTTCACGCGGGATCTTCCTCTTTAATTTCCTCTACGTGCATGCGACTCATAACGCATGCACGGCCTTCGGTTAAGGCTCATCCCATGCAAAAACACAAACCACGTGGCCTCGGCAGCTTCGCTTGCCTCGGCCGAACTCGAAATCCCTCATTTGTTGCATGCAAGCCAATTTTAAGGCATGTATGTATTCAGTGTAGCCAGACGAGTCCAATGGACGTCTCGGTTTCGAAAATGGTGGCCGGATGCTCGAAAACGGGTGCTCGGGAGGCCTCTGGTTCAGCGGAGCTCGCGGGTGGCTTCGGCTGAGCTCGAGGTTGAGGACGAAGCCACGGCCGTCGGATCAGATCTTCGGACGGCCCCGATCAGATCGCGAGAGGCGCGATTAGATGAGCGGCTCGGATCTGGCGCGCGATGGATCGTGCGGCCAGGATCGCTCCCGGGTGAAATTTCGCCGTCCCACATCGAAACGCCGCGGGATTTTGCCGCGGTTTATTAGCCAAGCGCTGCCGGCCTCCCTTCAATTGAACTTCTCCCCTCCCGGTGCCGCCCCGCACCGGGTTCTTCCTGCGGGCGCGCTCTGCGCCCACTCTGCTCCTGCGGGCGCGCCACTGGCGCCCACCATGCTCTCCGGGTGCGCGGGTTTCACCACCGCGTGCCCTTGGGGGCTTACACACGGCCCCCCCTTGCCTCTCGAGCTTGCACCATGGGATCCCCCATGGGCGTGGCGCCTAGTGCCCATATGAGCCGTGGGGTTGAACCCGTGGGCTGGCTTGAGATGGCCAATTTTTTGGCAAAGGACAGAACCTAGACTTTGTAAAAACAAAGTCCTCCTCCATATAAAACATGCCAAATGCCGAATGCCTCCTTTCTTCTAAGCCATTCTTCCTCCTCTTTATTTCTTCTTCTTCATTAGAATTCATCATCCTTCTTCAACATATCCACATCATTTAAGAATGGAATTCTTGAAGGTTCTTCCTTCAACCGATGCTCCTGAATCAAATAATTCATCAAAATTCTTCAATGATCCAATCAGAGATCAAGTTGGATCTTCTTCAAATTCTCATGCACTAAGTGATAGTGCATGGACTTTATTAAACCACTTCATCCACTTAGAAGTTGTGGATGGATCTCTTCAACTCCTCATGCATTGTCAGTACAATGCATGGTCTTCTAATCATGTTGTGACTTTGTATCCAATTGATACAAGTTCTATGAACTTAAAGAGCAGCTCAGCAATCGTCAGATATTTTAGAGAATGTTTCAAACCATCATCTCAAATGTCACTTAGTGAATCTCCTAAGTGACATTCCTCTAAGTTCCATGGCCATTCTCCTTCACCACCAACACCATCACAACCTTTTTCATTCACATCTTGACAATCCTTGACTTCCATTCATTGTAAGACAACAACATGCCTCATTGAAAACCTCATTGACAACAAATGCAACACAATGCACTTCAATCTCCCCCTTTGTATTTGTTGTCAATACACTCCTTCAGCACATATGAATGGGTCAATATGTGTGTCAATATTTCTCCCCCTTATTGGCAATCAAATGCAAAGGTGTGGTGTGGTTCTCTTCCAAAAATATCTTCCTACCATTGAAAAGTATCTTCTTGAAAAACACTAGGAGAGGGATGATGTCACATGTTCTCTTTAGCAAAGAACCTTTAGTAAATCAGCTCTAAGTCTACTTGGGCTAACCCGGTGTAGAAAACAAGAGTGATATAACCAAGGTACACAATGCTGTCCAACATTCTCTACACATGTGAGATCATGCTTAGGGGTTTGAAATTTTTCAGATATAACAATGAATTGCTAAATCCTGCACATACTTCACCAAACACATTAGAAAGTTCAGTGCAAAGATAAAGCTCCCCCTTTCATCCATTTGTCTTCAATCCATACTCCCCCTTAATTGACAAGATAAACTCAATTAAGAAACAAGGGATGAAAGTATGATTGGAATACCTTCACTTTCTCAAGATGATATTAATTTTTAGAACATCATCTTCTTCAGATTTGCTCCCCCTCAAGGGGTGCACTCCATTCTTTTCAAACCATCCTCCACTTGAGAATGATCATCATCTTCAATTCCCTGAAATGTCAGCACATGTAAATACCAATAGTATAAGGGAATAAGATGGAACCTCCTTGGTTCATCAATGTGAACAACAAGGTTGAGAAGATTCTCTCAACCGAGATGTCCCATTTTCACCAGTCTTCACACTTGCACATTTGATCTTCATTGATGATTGTGCTGGTGTGGTTCTCAAAACATCTTCATGTGAAACCTTCTTCTTCCCTTTTGCTTTAGCAATTGCCAGAGCTTCATCTTCAACTCTTTGTAGTTCTCTGGCCAGTTGCAACTGATGTGGCCATATGACAAGTAAATCATTTGGAAGAGTGGCCCCAGTTCTGGAAGTTCCACATGGTTCCTTTGATGCTGTCAAGCTACCTCTCTTAGGCAACTTGTTTTCAATCAATCCCTTCTGCTTCTTCTGGATTGATTGTCTGTTTGAGTCCAGTTGGCTTCTATTGAATATCATGGCTTCTTTACAAAGATCCATGGTATGACCATTCTTCCCACAGTAGAAGCATGTCTTCTTGGTGGCTCTTCTTGATGCATCACCCTTCTTGGATTCAGACTCCAAGGACTTCTCTTCATTTCTCAAAATCTTCTTGGGAGCATTTTCCACTTTCTTCTTCTTGCTTCCCAAGGAATCTTTTTGAGCCAGGTTCTGTGATCTTTTCTTCTTTTGAGCTCTGGATACAGTTGGAGATTGACATGTATCTTTTTGTTGACCACTTTTGCAATTATCCCAGATGTTGTCAAGTAATCCAAATCTATTTGCAGTAAACAGATGTCTCTGGACCTGTGGATGCTGCTTCTTTTCTTCTGGCTTGCTCCCCCTTGGCATGAGCTTCCTTTGTGCTTTGACATTTAGTGGATTGTACCAACAATCCTTTGCACAATGCCCATACTTGTTACAACACCAGCATTGTCCCACAAATCTTGACCTTTTCAGTCCTTCTGATTGTAGGGTACTTTTCTTGACCTGTTGTGTTGCTTCAGGAGAGCTCTGCTTCTTCATTTTCTTCATCCATACTTGTTTGGAATTATTTTTCCATCCTGCACTTTTTGTGGAAACACTATTAGAAGCATTAGTACGAGATGGGATGGATGGTACCTTCCTTTTAGAAGTTGTTGCACTTTCACTAGAGGATGTCTTTCTTTTAGAATCATCCTTCTCAAAGCATACTTGTGTAGCAACATTTCTTCTATCAGCTGACTGGGAGGATTCAGCTTTAGGTGATTGCAGATTTTTCAATATCACCTCCAGTTCTAAACACTTCATGTTGAGGGAGTTCTTCTCATCCTCAACTGTTCTTAGCCTTCCTTCCCATTTCTCTTCCAGCTGTTTCATCTGGTCTTCATGCACTTGCTTCATTTCAAGCAATGAGTTGTCAAGCTCCTTCACCCTTTTGACTTTGTCTTCTAGTTGAGCATCTCTGACAACCATTGACACTTTGTGCCTCTTTTCCAGTGCATGGAAAACATCTTTGACTAATATCATAAAGAATTCTTTCTCAGAAAGGCTTCTTTGCAATTCTTCAGCAGTGTCTTCATATCTTTCATTGCAAAGGGACACTGTTTCATCTTTGGCATTTACCAGCTTTCTGAGAGTGTTGGTTATGCCAACCCTTTTTGCCAGCTGATCTTCCATAGCATTGGCTTCCTCTTCTAACTGTGAATTTTCTTCTTGAAGATCATGGATGCCTGTAGCTATACACTTTGCCACTTCCATGGGAACTGTCTTCTGAAGATATTTGAGTGCACTCTGAAGATCATTCATTGTTTCAACTTCATCACAGCTAGGACAGGCTTCATCAGAAGAATGATAAAAGGAATTGTCATCTGATGTGACTTTCACATTTCTTTCCATAGAAGGAGTTTCTCTGATTGCAGCAACCTTCTTCTTCATCTTCTTGGCCTGTTTCTTCATTCTATTTTTCTGAGTCTTGGCAGATATCTCCATTTGAGGTTGTTTTTTCATTTCCTCAAATCTGCACTCCATATAGACTCTCTTGGATCTTTTAGAGGCAACCTCCCTCTGATACCAATTGAAGTGCCCAGATCAGTGTTAATCACTGACAGGGGGAGGGGGTGAATCAGTGATCCTTTAAAACTTTTTACTAATTGATTCTTAATCAATTAAACCTCTATGGCTGGTTAAAGCCTCGATCCACTCTTCTTGTATCTCTCAACCTTTCCCGGATAATGCAGTAATGAAAAGGCACAGGACACAAGGATTTACAAGGTTCGGCACCAAAGGCCTACATCCTTGCCATGCTCTCCAAGCATGGATTCTCCCATTATAATCTGTTAGTATTACAATGGTCGATACAGCTTCCCACCGTATCTCTCCTGAGTCCCACAGGAGGGTCTTTATACTGCGTCCCACAATGTTACCAGAGTCCCACTGGCCTGCTCCAGAATCCCACTGAAGACTTCTTCTCCCTGAGTCTCACAGGATCTTCTCCTGGCTCCTCGAATCACACGAGTAGCTCTTCTTCACTTTAAGCTTCTTCAAGTAACTTCAGCAGCCTGGGATAAAGGCTGCTGGCCTTGCTCTTCTTCTGATCACTTGTGGTGATCAGGGTCTTCTCGTCTAGCTCGGGCTTTATCACCTTCTTCTAAGGATGACCCGGCTTCTCTCCAATTACTGAATGCTCAGACAAACAATATCTTTATCTTCGGTCTGGTCCAGTCTCAGTTCACTTCAACATCATGCACTGAGTGCATGGCAACTCTTCAAGATCTTCAAGTCTTGGACTTCTCAGATGCACACCACTGATTTAGCACTGTTCACGTGTGCACGTGCATGCATGCATGCATGCACTTTCCCTTTCTTCTTCTTGGTGCAGTAGACCCACAAAGGGTGTAGTATCTTTAAGCACACACCTTCACTGAACTTCACACACTTTATGCACTTTTGATTACACACATAAATGTGTGTTATACTTTAGTGTGGATGTCCTCCTTTCAACTTCTTCTAAGTGTGTTCTCTTTTAGTGCACACCTAGGTTCGGCCACTTCTTTAGTTTGCACACACAAATTCTTCACTTAGCATCCACTTGTAGTGACCTTCCTCTTCTTGTTGCACACACACATTTTAGTGTTCTTTTAGTTGTTCTTCAATAGTGTGCACACACAAGGCTACGACCTCTTCCACTTGCACACACTTCCTCTCGGCCTTTTTTTCACTTCACACACAATGTGTGGTGTTCCTCCTTATGCACACACACGGGCAAGGCCTCGGCCTCCTTCCTTGCCAAGCACCCACAACCCGTAGGGTGTGGTCTTCACTTCTCTCACACAAGGTTCGGGTCTTCCTTCTCACTTGGCACACACACTGCCAAGTGTGTTCTTTTATTCTTCTTTGCACACACCCAAGCCTCGGCTTACTTCTTCAGTTTAGCACTTAAGGGGTGCAAGGGCTCGGGTCTTCCTGTTTAACACATAAGCACTAAGGCCCTCGGCCTTCTCTTGCTCACAGCCGAACACCAGCTTCAAAGGAGGCGCGCAAGGGTGCGGCTTCTCCTCTTCAACACTGCCGCGCAAGCCACAACAACTTTGAGCACACAAGAGGATGCGGCTCGGGTTGTGCAGGCCTCAAGAGTGCAAGAGCACCTTGGGTGTGCAAGCTTCTCCTGCCGCGCAAGTATGCGGGCAGGGAGAGCTCTTCCTGTCGCGCAAGTGATGCGCGCAGGGGACTTCCTCCTCCTCCTTCTTCTTGTCGCGCAAGGGAGCAGCGCGCAAGGAACTTCACGAAGCCAAAATATGGCTCCGGGCTTCTATGCCGCGCAAGGGGCGCGCAGGCTGTTCTTCGCGAGGCAGAGCTCTCGCGGGACTCCCAAAATTTTCAGCAGCGTTCCAGCACCCGGCACAGAGGGCTCGGCCTCATTTTTATAGGCAGAGACTGCCTCAGATTATCCGCGTGCAAATAACTCAAATTCCCGAGATCTTCGGATCTTTAAAGATTTTTTCAAATCTCGTTTTCTTTCCTCTGTTTCACGCGGGATCTTCCTCTTTAATTTCCTCTACGTGCATGCGACTCATAACGCATGCACGGCCTTCGGTTAAGGCTCATCCCATGCAAAAACACAAACCACGTGGCCTCGGCAGCTTCGCTTGCCTCGGCCGAACTCGAAATCCCTCATTTGTTGCATGCAAGCCAATTTTAAGGCATGGATGTATTCAGTGTAGCCAGACGAGTCCAATGGACGTCTCGGTTTCGAAAATGGTGGCCGGATGCTCGAAAACGGGTGCTCGGGAGGCCTCTGGTTCAGCGGAGCTCGCGGGTGGCTTCGGCTGAGCTCGAGGTTGAGGACGAAGCCACGGCCGTCGGATCAGATCTTCGGACGGCCCCGATCAGATCGCGAGAGGCGCGATTAGATGAGCGGCTCGGATCTGGCGCGCGATGGATCGTGCGGCCAGGATCGCTCCCGGGTGAAATTTCGCCGTCCCACATCGAAACGCCGCGGGATTTTGCCGCGGTTTATTAGCCAAGCGCTGCCGGCCTCCCTTCAATTGAACTTCTCCCCTCCCGGTGCCGCCCCGCACCGGGTTCTTCCTGCGGGCGCGCTCTGCGCCCACTCTGCTCCTGCGGGCGCGCCACTGGCGCCCACCATGCTCTCCGGGTGCGCGGGTTTCACCACCGCGTGCCCTTGGGGGCTTACACACGGCCCCCCCTTGCCTCTCGAGCTTGCACCATGGGATCCCCCATGGGCGTGGCGCCTAGTGCCCATATGAGCCGTGGGGTTGAACCCGTGGGCTGGCTTGAGATGGCCAATTTTTTGGCAAAGGACAGAACCTAGACTTTGTAAAAACAAAGTCCTCCTCCATATAAAACATGCCAAATGCCGAATGCCTCCTTTCTTCTAAGCCATTCTTCCTCCTCTTTATTTCTTCTTCTTCATTAGAATTCATCATCCTTCTTCAACATATCCACATCATTTAAGAATGGAATTCTTGAAGGTTCTTCCTTCAACCGATGCTCCTGAATCAAATAATTCATCAAAATTCTTCAATGATCCAATCAGAGATCAAGTTGGATCTTCTTCAAATTCTCATGCACTAAGTGATAGTGCATGGACTTTATTAAACCACTTCATCCACTTAGAAGTTGTGGATGGATCTCTTCAACTCCTCATGCATTGTCAGTACAATGCATGGTCTTCTAATCATGTTGTGACTTTGTATCCAATTGATACAAGTTCTATGAACTTAAAGAGCAGCTCAGCAATCGTCAGATATTTTAGAGAATGTTTCAAACCATCATCTCAAATGTCACTTAGTGAATCTCCTAAGTGACATTCCTCTAAGTTCCATGGCCATTCTCCTTCACCACCAACACCATCACAACCTTTTTCATTCACATCTTGACAATCCTTGACTTCCATTCATTGTAAGACAACAACATGCCTCATTGACAACCTCATTGACAACAAATGCAACACAATGCACTTCAATGAGGATGGGTCTAAAACCTCTAAAACAATAGGTTTTAGACATGTTTACGTCACAAATATAACCTTATCTTTTATCATTTACCCTGAATTAAATAAATTAACTCGTACTATGTCTTCTTGAATTTTTACATTATATGGTTAATATGGAAACAATAAGATGCTAAGAGAACCTAAAGTGGGTAATTAATGAGGTTATAAAAGTTATCTTAATATTTTGGACAAATCTAATATTTTTTTTGATTATTATATCATTTAATAAAATAGTATTTGTTTTAAAAACGGATTTGTGTCAATTTTACCACTATTTAGTAATTAGATTTTTTAATGTCTTGAAAAATTATTCATTTGAAAAAACTAAATTAAATAAAATATAACATGACATAAAAATATTTTATAATTGTATATGGAATTAAAATATTCAAATTACATGTAATTTATTCTTTATAATTTTATATATTTGAATCTATCATTAATAAGGTAATTGTTACATCATCATTGTGTCAGAAATAAATTTCTTTCTTTAATTTATAAATATTATAATTAAAATACCAGGATTTATGAATTAATATTATATTTATAATTAATATTTATAGTCAAATATATTAGTTATATAAACCCACAATAAAATCATTTTAGTAAAAGTTACATGTTTATGTTTTATCTCTCTTTACTATAAATTAATTATTATAACATTCCATTATCAAACACAAGTTGTTCTATGGGGTCCAAAAATATGCCAATTGATTATAATGGTCAGACATATTTAATTAAATTGTATTAGTACATTTGTTAGGGTTGTTTTATATTCTTATAATAATATTTTTACCTTTATTTAACTGATCTATCCATTAACCATGGTAAATAAAAATAATTACTAAATTTAAAATTCATAATGTTCAAAAATAAAAGGGACCTATTAACATAATTTAAAATTTATTATTCCAAATACGGAAATTTGTTTTACAAATACCAAACAACGAATTGGTATATATCAATTCAAAATTAATTCCTTTTTTCAAAATGAGAAAACATTTTTTTAAATTAAATACCATCAAAATATTGACATGTGTGTATATGAAATTTTAATGTGAAATTACATCCAATGATTAAATTTGAATTAAATGATAAAAAAATATTCCAATTTCACTTTAAAACTAATAAAAAGGTCAATATAACAATATAATTACATTAGATGAAAATGCAGTTTGGAGTTAAAATACAACATTTTTCACAATTTATTAAAATATGAATTTTATTTGAAAAACAACAGAATTACAACCAATATAATTTTTTATATTCCACTTTAAAATAATAATATTAGTTTTCAAATTGAACTTATAAATCTTACATAAAATATATTTAAAAATGGTTCTCAATCAAAAGGATGAAAAATGCGCTTTAAAAAAATGTTTGAGTATTTTATGCTTAAAATTGGATTCATTATCATTTTAGGCATATAAAATTTATTACATAAGTGTAAAAACATTTAAAAACATGAGTACTCATATTTTAGTTAGTTTTTATCATTCCAACAAATAAAATGGATCGGCATTAACTACTTTTTAAAATGATAATATTATTATTCTATAATTTTTCAATATAACTCAAAGTTTTGTTCAACGTAAGATTTTATATAAATTCATTGTTGTGTGCTGATTATGATATTGGAAAGAGTTTCCCATTTAACATTAAATAAAAATAATATTAATAAATATTATTATATATTAAAATTTATTATTCTATAAATACAATGGATGTAACAATCTACATGAAGTTTTATATAATATCTATTTCATATACAAGGGGTACATGTTTCATGATGGGATTTTAACATACTGGAGGTTGGATAAATACCTAGATTGAGAAAATTCATAAAATAATTTCTTCATTTGACAATCCTTAAATATGGTAATTTTCCTCCCATATGAGTAGAATGATATCTAGGACTTTGATTGATATAGATTTGAGCATTGTATGGAACTACTTGCATATTTAATGTTATTTAATAATATGTTGGATGAGTGGCATGCAATGTTATCTTATATAAGGTTTAATTACATGAGATATTTCCATAAAGTGGGTTCGTATATAATTAAATAATACATAAAATATACGTAACTATATAATTTTTAAATACTATTTAACCCAGGGTTAATCAATCTATATTAAAAAAGGATCATATAAAAATGCATTTATATTTTTTAATTCTACAATGACTTGGGGTTACACTTTTTGTTTGATTAATTTTCGATTGAGTTTTGAAAAAACATAGGGAGATACTTTTATAATGTTTGAGAGGATTTTCAAACATATTTTTGGTGGATATTTAAAATGTCTTTCTTATGAATCGATATGTAGCACCTCAATATTTTATGATATAGTTATCTTTAACTATATTTAATTTTTAGAAAGATTTTGATAAAAAAACCCCACTTCAATGTGATTCATAATGAAGCATAAAGTTATATCATAACCATTGGATTTACAGTTATGACTAGGAATGACTATATTATTAAAATTTATGGTTTACACACCTATAAAATGAATTCATTGGTTATAAATTAATTATCAATGAAATTAAAAATCATTTCGAAAAAGGTGATGTTTTCATAAAAAACAATTTTTATGCATGTTACATGTTTTTAACTTAATAAAATAAGTTATCCAGTATTTATGATTTTTTTAGTAAGTATATATAAAAATGGATTTAATATTTTTTTTGCATGGTGTAGAAATAAATCTTGTTTTAGTGTAAAAACCTGATTTCTTATAACAAAAAAATTATAATCATGTTTTGTGCACTTATAATACAATAAATTTATGAAACATATAGAAATTGAATTATAAATATAAGATTCCAAATTTAGAATCATGATGCCCAAAATCTGCTAAAAGGCCCCCTTTATTTTTATGAAATTTGAATACAAAATATGGTCAAATTTATCACATAAGTAAAGTGTAAATTGTGTTAACCTATAAACAAATGGCATGTTAAGGTAATTTTTCAAATAAATTCTTGATTTATGATTATATTTTAATCTCTATAACTATTTTCTTGAAATTTATTTGTTTAAATTTGAATTTTCTATGAAAATTACAAATATTGTATTAAAGTAAAATAAAAATACAAAATGTTACTCCCTCATTTTAACACATCTTAACTGAGTTCACATATGAAAAAATAGGATTGAATTAATATTTCTAGTTATTTTTATAATAATGAAACTGTTTTAATTATTGAAATTTATATCTAAATTTTTATATGATTATGTAATTACATTAAATTCAAATGCAATGAAAACACACCAATTCTTCAATTAATAGAGAAAAAAATAGAAAAAGAAGCAAATAATAAAAGTAATATAATAGGTGTAATTTATAGTGTTAAAATAATATTCTAGATCATCAAAAAAAATGATTATTTAAAGGGTTAAATTGAAATTTAATCTTTTTTATTTATTTATAGTATTTTAAATAAAATAAATACTGTCAAAAAATACATTAATTATATTTTATGTAAAAATATTTAAGTCATTTTTAAAAAAATAATAAAAATATCGAAAGAGTATCAGGAAAATTATATATGGACTAAAATTTAATATTTTGTCAATTTATTATTCAATTCTCTCTTATATATAATATTATTACCCTTTAATAGTGAAGAAGATGTTTCATTGGTTTAGAATAAAATATGTTAACAATGGGTTTAAACTAAGTAATAATTTTTAAAATAATAGTTAAACCTATATAAATTACCATTTTCATTATATTTAAAGTAAATAAAACTTTATATTCAAATAACATACAATTTTTAATAATTTTTATAGAAATTTTCTTTATTATATAGTAATCATTAAACAAATCCCATGAGTTCCCACCCATCACTTATAAAGTATAACCTCTTCTTTAACTTCTTTATAAACATTAATCCATGTACTGTCACTATACCATATATAATTATATTATATACATCCAAAACATTGAATAAGTGGTGTTTGAGTTCTTAAAATACTGTTTTAATGGTCCTTAAGATGGAATCTATAGGAGGCCTATCAATGTAGATGAAATCTTCTTACTCGACCTCTTATAGTTTTTTATTTTTATTATTCCTCTACATATAATATATTATTCATAAACTATAATAAAAAATATCCTAACTATATCTATGTTTTGTTATTATTATTAATCCGCCTTTATTAAACATATTTTCCATCAAATTTGATTTGAATATAACACTCGTGTGTACAAATGGATTACCATCTCCATGTAGTGATACAATTCATTTTCATCACCATCATTCATGTATGGTTATTATGATTATTTTAATATTTATATATATTATTAATGATTTAATTACGATTTTGGGATGATAATATCATATCTACCTTCATACCTTGTAATCCGTTAAAATATGATAATGTCGCTCGTGCATACGTATGGACTACCACCTCCATGAAGTGATGATATGTTTTTTTGTTTTTGATATACATTGATCATAATAAGGATTTACTTAATTAATATATATGATGTATATGAAATAATAATAATTCATTTATCATCAATTAATAATTACCATCCTTTCTTTCCATCCATCAAAAAATGGAAACAACTTTAATGTGTACATATGACAATCCATCCCCATGAATGACATAATTCATTTATCAATATCAACTAGTTAATAGTTAATCAATATATATAATTATTATACAAGATATTTATTTCATTGTAAAAAATTTATTTCTATGGATCCATGATTAATGTATAACGACCAAGATCGCAGAACTGAAACATGCATTCAAAACATTTCAGTTATCACCAGGAAACATAATTTTAATAACAAATTGTTAATAAAGTATTGATATAATGTTACAAGTAAATCATATATGATATGAAAGATTTTTTGGAATATATATTATAAATATATATTTTTAAAAATATATTTTTCAATGTTTATGATGAATGCGGGAACATGTGGAATGGAATTTGTGTTTCAATCATATTTTAATTAGGATTATTTATTCATTAATTTCCATTGAGGAAACTGTACAATCCTTTTTTTATAGTGATCTAACAATTTAAATCATATTATCACATGATTTTTAAAATAAATATCTAATCCAAAAAAATCTAAATATAACAAGAACCATTGTATTTTGAAGATATCGTTCATAATACATCTAAAGGGAACTATAACATGAAGTCTTTATTTTATTCGACAAAATTATTTCCAAAATAAATTAGTGCTCCAAAATATTTAAGATATCTAAGGTAGATACCTAAAATATAGGGGTGATATAAGAATCTTAGTAAGGAAAAAAACATGATAAGGAACCATAAAATTTGTGTCAATGTATAAAATGTTGTGATAAAAATGAAGACTCATGAGTAATCACATGAGAGTATCAAATAAACAACATGATCTAAAAATGTTTTGAAATAATAAAAAATGAGGTAGAAACACAAAATATGAAATTTATTTAAGTCCATCAGAATTTCTATGGCAACATTACATGTTATACAAAGTCCCATAGTAGATCAGGTATACTCCCTAATCCCACAATATACACCTCATGTGACCAATGCATTACAGAATGCACTAGAGAGATATCTAGGTTTATCCAAAATAACATGTTCATGTTTATATGTTCCACAAAAAGGAAATCATTTTTATATCATAAATATAATGATATCCTAATGATACAAAGTGGTTTTCATAATCCTACCACACATCATAATAAAAATATGTTTTTTTTCAAGAAGAATTTGATAAATCGTCAAAATTCATGTATTAACAAATTAATTGATGAGCGAATAATATTGCAATACATTTGAGGGAGATATATAAATATTTTTAAATAATAAAAAAAATTAATTAGAGAGGTAATTTGAGTTTGATAGGGATAAAGTATCCCAATAAAAAGGATAGTTAAAAGGCATTCCCTACATTTAATGACCAATTTTAAAAATCAAAACTTATAGAAAAATTTAAAGGACATATTTATTAGAATAAAACATGACCCCTTGGAAAATAATAAAATCTTCAAAGAACATTTTATCATGTAGGAAAAATAAGTTCTTATTGTACATGTTAAAATATAACATTCATTTTTACTTTTATAAATAATGTCAAAACAATATATATAACAAATGTTAAAATATTCATTTTTATAAACATAAAAATAAATAAAAAAAGAGACCTAAAATGTTTTATTAATATTCATATAAGTCTATAACTATAAATTCAATAAATGTTTTTATTAATATGGAAATGGAATAAATCATTATATAAAATATTTTTTTTAAAACATTTAAATATATGGTTTTCAAGTAATGTGTATCTTTCTGAAAAATTTCACCTGGGCTACATGACATATATAGGGATGTGAATTTAACTTCCCTGTATTCCCACTTTCCTATGGTGGGAGACATCTGTCGCCTCTTGAGGGACGTTTTCCCCTAATTAAAAGAGGATGATTGGGTGTTGGTCTCTCCTTTGGAGGGTTCCTCTTCGGAATTCTGCATCTAGTCTATGTTTCCCTTAAATATTATGATGTTTTCATTGAATCAATTTTTAAGGTCGTATCTTCGTGGAAACCAATTAATTTCATTGCTTCTATCATGACATTCCAAAGGGGTCAAGTTAGGTTAGTCACCTTCTATCAAGAGATTAGTCATGGTGGGAATTGCTAGAATGTCTACATGCTGAAACACCAGTACGCCACAATTTTCCCCTTATAAGAGGGATTATCGCGACTGTAGAATCCTGAGGCATCACCACATCGATTCTGGGAAATTTTATGATGTAGGCATATATCTGAGGTTTTTCTCAACATCCCATGTTTGAAATGGGGTATGTCGCGAGTTAAACATCCAGTGGAGGTGGATCAGACTGATCAAAACACTGATGGGAGTGAATCAGATGGGTTTATACCTAAAAGGGAGCACCTAGAATGTTTACTGAATGAATGGGGAAGAGTGACTAATAAGGAAGGACCCATGATGGTTTGTCCACAAAGGGGAAGGTTTCACACCCTGAACGCTGATACGAGCATCACAAAGGGGGAATTAGATGATGGTGTGTCCCAAAAAATGCAACACCAAGGTTTACCATTGGCTATTATTGAACCTCATGAAGTATTCCTACATTCACCATTAATAAGATAGGGACAAAACCCCACATAGTTTGAGAGGGTGAGGCATGTAATCTGGATGTACGCAAGCGACAACAACCTAGGAGCATGTTGGGTCATATTCATGGTTAACTACCTGAGTTATTAAAAGATAAATGTGATTAATGGGTCTTACACATGGTTAAATGCCCATATGTATAGTATTATTTCACAAGGATTTGGTGGCCCAGGTGGATTTAAAACAGATATGGATGAAGTGTCGAAGGGAATAATTAATGGGCATGAAACCAAGGGTCAGGGTGAAGGTGATGATATTGAGTTAAAACCTCAGAGAGGATTTTTATGTATCACAATAGAGGGAATCCATGTCTATGTAGTTCTGAAATGGGGCGATGAGCCACCTTAGGAGGCGACTCATGAAAATTGACTTACAGATGGGGACCTGAATGAAAATGGAACCAATGAATTAAGGTATGATCTTCCCAAGACACAAAGGCCCTAGCAAGAGGCCAAGATGAGGAGTGGGTGATAGGCTTGATTATCAGGGAGGCTTCATACGAACCATTGTAAAAAGGGTATGGATCAAATTTGACTTAGTTTAGGAATAGGGCATAGCATTGGCGTGAACAGAAATTATTGCAACTCAAAGACATGATAGAGCTTCTATGTGGGTAGCAATCCAACACAAGAGGGATACTCTTGGTTAGAGGAGTATGAATTGAGTGTGGGACTTACGTACTGAGATAGACTAGAGAATATTCTAACACCTCTAAGGGGTGGACCAAGGATGTGTGTCTGATCAAAGGGGACACCAAAGTTTACTAGTGTTTGGGGTTAATAATTTATGAGGCTTTCTATATACTATGTCCAGAGGGTAGAGGTTAAAACCGATGTAGTTAGAAAGAATATAGTTTATCATCATGTAGGATGAAAGGGGAACACAGTTAAACATCATGCAGGATGAGGGTGAACCAAATTAAAGTAGTCAGGACCGATGGGTGATGGGTGATGGGATTAAACCATGGGGAGGCTTGTTATGTACCTTAATCGAAAATGGAAAGCATCAAAGTCCACCAAGTTCAGTATTGAGGGGTATGGAGCATACACACTAATGTTCCCCAAAGAGTATGTCATGGTCAATTCTTACTCTATGCCCACATGGGTCATGCTCATTGTGAGAAACAAAATGTGGAGAAAGACATGATGATCGGGTCATGAATGTTGCGTCAGTGATAAGTCGAGAAAGGCTTCTATGTGACTAGTATCCCATGTAGGAAACAAGGGCTTATTCCTGATTGACGACCCAAAGAGAGGAATATTAGGAAACTCTATGAGGGTTTCTAAATGTATGATGAAGATATGGCCTTTGTACAGGGTGCCCCCTACAATGGGGTGTCGGGGCATACACAAAGGAAGACTGAGGCAGACAGGTTGGCAAAGTTCAATGGGACATGTGGAGTGAGAGGGAGATGATTACCAACCCCTTCATGGCCCTCTTGGGATTTTCACTCATGTGGTGATCATATTTTATCATTTTACATTGAATACATGAGGTTTCATACTAGTTAAACGTCTTTCATCATGGATAGTTAGGACTCACTCCACACCCCTAGAACATTCAAAACATTCACAAACCCGTATTTGGGGATAGTAAGGAATAAGAAATTTCATGGATTAATAGGGTTGTGGAGTAATCAATTGTGGGGTCCAAGTTACCATATATATGAGAAAAATCAATAACCATTATCATGCCTATGTGAAGAAGCACAAGGCATTGAAATGAAACATGAATCACAACTTAGGGACCTTAAAATCACTTCGTACAGGCTTAGAGGGATGCACAAGAAAGGGTTTCGTAACAATAGAGACTTCGTAAAGAGGGCCTTCATGAAGAGAATAGAATTAATGATGCTCTGGTGCATCATTAAGATGATTTTATATATAAAGGTAATGTACTTCATGAAGGACTAATGATTCACAAATATAGGTATTCAATGGAGCATATATTTTCTGTAGTAATGAACTTTTTAATTGGGCAGTGCTTCATGAAGGATTTATGATTCACAAATCCATAGGAACCCCGAAGAAGATCCCTCATTTGCGAATGGATTATTCTGTTTCAAATGGAATCCACACTATAGGTGGGTTCAATAAAAACACAAGGAGGCAGAGGTCACAAAGGCCAAGTACAGTTGGCGATCCAATTATCAACTTCGTGATGGTCATTGCGAACTGGGGGTTTGGCATTTGAATGGGCAGATTGATAGTGGTTGTAAGGGGTTGATCATTATCTTGATATGTAATGAAGGTTGTTTGGGTACATATAACTCAATGTGGATAAAATATAGGTGTGGATAAGAGGATGTGAAGACTCAAGGCCAAAGGGGAAGACACATACATGGTCACACTCACAGAGGGTCCAATAATGTGGCGATCACATAGCTGTATGTAATGAATAAGGGATTTCATGGAGAGTCAGGGCTCTGTCGGGATTCATAAGACATACCAAGGGTCCATAAAGATGAGTATGGGATCACAGAGGTGACCATCATGGAGAAATACATAGATAGAAAATGACACCATAAAGGCATTAAGATTCATCGGGCTGGAAGAGTTTCTATCATGGGTGCTCCTTATCACAGAGGTGGAATGACTGTGTGATTTTCATCACAAAATAGGCTCTTTAGGAAATATTTAATGGATTTTAAGTCCATTTACAAACTGTAATTACATTAAACCAACCAAAAAAATTTTAATGCCTCAAGTGGAATGAATTTTGGCACCGACAAATTATCCCCCTCAAAATGGGAGCAAAAGTAAAAGAGGGTCATATTATGAGGGTAAGTCACTGAAAAAAATAAGGTCTAAAAAATGGTATATCATGAAACATGGATCATTATGTTGGATCATAATACGTGATCGCAATGTGGCATTGGGAATTGGAATCACGAAGTAGGATTGTGATGTGTCATTGAGAAGCATCGGAATCCTATGCCGCAAAGTCCAGGCATCAGTCACCACAAATATTTGGTTGTATGCACCTATATATAGTGGAAAATGGTCATTGTTTACACACCTTGATCTCCAAAAAGGATATGTTGTTTCACACTCTTCATGATGAAATCCTCTCGGTGAATGCGACAATGTGAACTGGGAAATTTTATCTGGTGCCCTATGAAAGATTTAGCGAACCGGTGCATCATGATTTTGTTCTTCCATTGCGATGTAGACTGATATCGAGGATACTTCGAAGAGGTCTGTCTCTTTGTGAACCATCTCTTCTAATGGGACTCTACGATCATATATTCAACATGAACATGATTTTTTTATATTTTACAGGCCGATAGCTAATAAAGAGGTTGTTCAAGAGGTTATTGAGGACACTACATGGAGGGAGACCATGGAAAAAAACATCCATAAATGGTAATACATATCAGTAGTTCTGATCACCAATCATTGATGGTGTTAAAAACAGTTGTGTGGATGTAACATCCATTTTTAAAGCGCTTTCCATTAAACGAATTCATCTTCATGGATGATGTATTCACAATAAAGGTAAGTTGAGATGATCCAACATACTAGATTAAAAGAACACCAGATCAATATTAATAGTAATGGAAAATGGATAGAAATGCTTGAAATAATCATACTCCCATCACAACGTATTTCCTCCATAACCTTTTCAATAACATCGATGGAAAGGCGCTGTAGAAGGAGACATATTTTACTCCATACAAAACCTTTTACAAGGTGGGGCTTGGGAATCCAGATAAGAGTTGGATCAATAGATGGGATCTACACTTGGGTGGTAGCATCATTGATGAGTGGTCATGCGCTTACAGGGCATGCGCATCTTGTGAAGAGTTCGATACTGTGCCGAAGTAGTTCGGCCTATATGAACCAGCATGTACTTCCCAATTTAGCATTTCACAATTGATGGAGTTTATACTAGAAATTATAAGCTGTTGGTCGTCAGATACCAACACATTCCACCTGTTCCATGGGGAGTGTGGCATCATCCTCTGGTACCTTCATTAAATTATATGAATCCTGATCCTAGGAGGTATTTTCAATGAGTACATTTATTCCATTAATATCTCGGAGGATTCATAACATATGTTGTCTCTAGTGAATACATCTCTGAATTTAGTACCATCCATATATAATTATATGAAAAAATATAAGATGTCTACTTTATGTATTGGTTCATCTAATTTCAAATCTTTTATATAGAGGAAGAGACACTACCCTCAAGGGCACCCACATTACTGAGTGGATCGTAGTGGGAAAAATAGGGTTTATACTGGACGATCCTTGAAGATAGCCACTAGAAGATATGGGGTTATATTGTCAAGACTGAGCAACAACCAATAGTCAGGCCGACCACATTGATCTCAAAATTAGTCTGTGTGTGGATGCTATCATTTAGAGTTTCTCCAAAGGGAGTATGACCATGAACATTCATTATAGGGACATGAATGGCTAGTGGATAATGTTTCAACCTCGGCATACCAGTATAGGCAAAGTTATATTATTTATTATGGAACATCAAAAAGGGAAATAGACTATCTCATGTATGTGGTCCATTCTATTTATTATATATATAGAATTCATCAGATATAGTTGATACAAATATCTAAACCCCATCTCCCCACCTTGGATACACGCTCAAAAAATAATTTTGAATATCGTAGGGAGCTCCCCACTAAATCTAGACATATCGGTCGTGTTGGGTAAGCTAGGGTAGGAAGAGTAATTCATCTTCCACTCATTTGGTCTATCATCTAAAGAAATTATTGATTATGGCATAGACACCCACAAGAAATGATCATACCTATTTTTTTATGAGATTTCATGTTTGTGCGGAGGGACAACTATGAGACAAAATTCATTCCTTATACTACTCACTGATTATCGAGAAAATTATGGATACATGTAGATTTCAACCATTATGGTGTATCTAGGGGTGTGTCCTGATAACCACCCATGTGAGATTAGAAAATTGTGACTGATTATTAAATGATAGGATGTTAAGATCATTAACAATTTCCCACCGACCATCCCCCAAATTTGGATTGGTTTATTGATATTCAATGATTTAGGATGAAAACTTACTGAGAAAGACACTGAAGAAACCACCCATTCCGTCTAGAAAAGTAGTGGTCCACACAACTTGACGTCAGAGCGTGATGATTGGCGGAAATCAATAGGATGGTTCCAACGTGAATCATATAGAATAGGTTCTAGTATTCAGGGAAGCATGCCACTAATCTGCTCCAATGGAAGATGATGAAAGGGAACCACCAATGCTGAGTTTAGCCCCTCCAACCGAAGGAAACCAAGATAGAGGGGAATCATCAAGGGAATTGCATGTGTGGTCACCTCAATGATGTGGAATTAGGTGTTCAAGCAGTGATTCCTTGTGATTTTTTTATCCAGAGGCCTGGAAAGATTCAAAATTATGAAAATGTTACTTTAGTACTAATGACCATTTGGTGAACTCAAACAATCCAAGAATGGAGCTAGGGGAACTCAGTCTTGTGATGGCCAGTTTTTATGTGGACATCCCTAAGGGCATAAAATTTGAATGAGAACTGGAGTGTGTGGTCCACTATAGTGGTACTTCACCACCATTGACAAAGAGGGTGAGGGTATTGTTGAACAAAACCATCCCCCTAATAGAGTTTGTGGCCAAACTGGCTGAATGCTTTACCTGCTTGATGACTAATAAAATTCCTAGGGGGAAGAGGTTAGAGAGGAGGACCTCCATAAGGGTGATGAGGAAGCATCTACAAAGGGGGCCTCTTGAGAAGAAGGTTAAATAGTGGCTTGGGATGGGACTTCTCTGAGGAAGTCTGCTGCAACTCTTGAAGAATGATCTGAAACATATCAATTGTTCTATTTCCTTTTTTTTAAATTAGTCCTCGAATTGACACCTATCTGTGTAGGAGGATGTTGAACAAAGAACTCCTTATTATGGGAATAATGGCTTGAGAACTGTTATAGAGAACCGAACACAAGGACCCGTAACCGGTGAGATTATTGTTGCACTGTAGAGTAGTTACGCGAAGTGAGTGTGGTCACCTTAGAACCTTTGATGTCCATAAAATATTTTGGAGGGCCATGACTGGGAATCCCAAAAATGAAAAGCTATAGGCATGATGGTGTGGTATACCATCTTATGTTCCCCACCTTTAGGGCCACATGTGTTCTCTTCCTAATTCAATTGGCTAAAATGAACTATGTCAGAATAGTCTGTAAGATGGAACACATGATACTTGTGAAAATGGATGGAGGAATTGGGTCTCCAATCTAAATAGGGACATTGGTCCATATATAACCGAGGGTATGATATGACCATGTTATAGCCCCTTATGGGCAATCGATGGAAATGAGTGAAACCACTAGTGGAATAGAGTCTATAGGTGGTAAGGTGCACATCATTGAATTAGAATCAAGTGATAATGAAAATTTTTATGAAGATACTATGGAATACCTTCTGGAGACATTTCAGAAATATGAACATACAATCCTAGAGGTGTGTGATAAGATAGCTTCGAATGAATAGTATTGAAAGTTCATCAACCAGCGGTTGTGCGAACTAATCATATGCTTTGATCATAACCCCCTACAATCGGAGTGGATAATCCAGATGGGAAAACATCATCCCCCACTACGTGAACTATGTTATGGAGGAAGGGATTCTTGATGAACTCATATGATCACTCATGGTTATCTTGTTGAGAAGGTGCAAGAGGTTGAATGTGTCCTCTTTGTTGGATTAAAGTGGAGGAAGGAAATCAATAGCTAATGCTTCAGGTGAATGAATAGGAGATCTCGTTCTTAGGAATGTGAGAGGATGAGTGATCTTATATCATTTAAACCCATGAAAATCTCATATAATTATTATGGGACAATCTATAAGAAGTCATGGAGAAGATACAAAAAGAATCTCATGAAATGTCCATCATCTCAGATGATACGGATTGGGTACTGATCAAGGATAATGAAATAATCCATGTGACTAGAAAAGAAGAGAGGGATCTTATATGGTGATAAAAAATCTTAGTGGCGACACACAAAAAAATAGTAGTGTTGAGATTTTCTATTGAAAAGGTCAAACCATCTATTGGAGTGACCAATCCATAGGGCTGTAAATTGAAAGGACTCAAAATGAGGGTGGAATAATGATAGAGGGGAACAAGATGTGTAAATAGTGATACCTAAAATTCTGAACACAATGAGGGTGGAATAATGATGTAGGATAACTTTTGACCTACATATGAAACACATTATTCATATCATGTTATCCATAAATAGGGAAAAACAAATGAGGGATGACCACTGACCAAATTCGAATAATAGGGCCAAAACTCAATGTGTCGTTGATATATTCTGTAATGTTGGAAAAAATGGTAAGTAGGCCTTGAGTTTGATCATCTATAGAATTGTGGGGTCCCTTTGAAAGTGAAATATGAGGTGGTTAAAAAAGAGAGGTCATTAAATTTTTTAAAATGGAATGATGGTATTTTTAAATGTATTTTGAAACTCTAAGAACTACACCATCATGGAGAAATAGAATTGGGTGGTTGTGTCATCCAGAATCAAGGTCAAACCAATTTCCAGACAGGAGATCTATAGAGAGGACTAAAAATACATTGCAACTTTACAACAAGCAGATGTGGACAATGTAATGAATTGTTTAGAACTATATAGTCAAGACGTTACAGATAGTTTAAGGTCATACTATCCACATCCTGCAAAATAGTTTAATGTCATGATAATTGGACTGGGGACTCCTAGTTATGGGTCATATAATATGGACCATATTTAAGGGCAATGAACTAGAAATTTTAATAAACATGTGGATAACCCTAAGGGGATATTCCCAAATATCCATATATATCCTATAAGGTTATGAATCAAGGCATACATAGTTATGAAATTCCATGTAGTTTAATTTCATGCAGTGAGGAAATGGGAGCCACAATGGAAAAACATGCAGTATAGTACGTAACACGATTTGAATGAAAAAACAATAAGTCCACATGCCCCATCACATGTTCTCGAAAGGGTTGAGGGCCAAGAGGGTGGGAAGATGAAAAGGGGTGCGGTTGGGATATAGATGAAGCGTCTAGGAATCACCTCATATCCCATGAGAATGGGAATCAAGTGATACATAGTTCTGGATGAAGGTATGGTAGATGAAACAAACCAAAATAAGTTATATCATCTCAGTTGAGGAGAATTGAAATTATAATGTTGTTTAATGTCATGTTAACTAGTACGTTGGATGTCTTAGTTTAATGGTCATATAGTTCGGAACATACTAGGAAGAGGGGAGTAATAACACATCATGAAGTAACCCAACATGGATGATAAAAATGAAGTCCACACCAAATTGCATGTTTCCAAAAATGAAAAACTCTGATCAAGAAGGGGCGAAAAGTTTGATCACTCTACAGCTGGACCCAAAGGTAAAATACTTTGTCATCACTACATATCACACATGGGGGAGGTTCAATCCATACATAGTTCATGGAATATGGCATCGTAGAGGGCCAATGTAAATGGGGAAACATCATCATGAAACAAGACATCATGGGATTTGGTATTTTATTAATACATAGTCTAGATGTGAAAGGCATAGTTTAAAGTCATATGAAAAGAACATATGATATCCTAGTTTATGGTCAAAGCACTCAGTCCATAGTGAGGTGTGGTTCTTACATATGTGCACAAACTTCACCCAAATCCCTACAACCACATGATCCATGCTCGATATCAGAATTAAGGGGGGGGGGAAATATTCTTACAACACATGGAATTACACTGTAGGTAAAAACGCTTCAGAGTCAAGGTTGTTCCCATGATGTTAGTTCATCCTATCAGTGGAAAAAGGATCACCAAGGGACAACCCTGAGGGTGTTAAATTAATGTTTGGACATGATGAAATAGAATGTTATGTGAATCATGAAACAAAAATTTTGGAAAAAATGGGGTTGTAGTAATTATGGAGGATAACTATTGACTGTATTTGAAGCACATCATCAACATCATGTGAACTATAGAGGGAATAAACATTCGAGGCTAACTGATGACCATATTAAAAACAGAAAACCTATCTTAACTTGTCATTAAAAATTCTCTAGGATGTTGGCTAGAAATGGTAGCAAAGACATAAGTACAAGAATCTATACCATTCCAAGGTTCTTTTGGATGTGAAACATAATGGAAACCAAATTATTGGGACTTATGAAACATTGAAATGGAACCAAATGTTGTCTATTCCCAATCCAACACTCTATGTACTAACCAAAGTGCATGAGAGTGAATTTATGGGCATATTAATGTTTGAGGGTCCCCGTTAAGGTCATAGACTTGGGAATAATAGTGGTGGAAGGGAAAAATGATAGGTTGATGACATGGGGATAGACATAAAAAAAGTTTTCAGATGTTCCTACGTAACCCATGAAGATGAAAATCAAGCCACACATAGTTCTTGAAAACCATGATTTTTAATTTCATATTGTAAGTATGTGGAGGGAGGTTAATGAACCTAGGGATTGAACTGAAGAAAAAGTGTTTGGGAATTCCTACGTATCCCATAAGGATTGGGGTCAATCCATTTGTTGTTCAGGAATTGTCATGTAGTTTAACATCATATGGTAAAGAAAAAAGTTGATAAAGTTCCAAAGGGGGAGTGCATGGTATGGTAAATAGAACCTAGAGTGAAATAATAAAATGAAGTCTATATCATACCATGCATTACTCCCATAGAAATATCTGACCCAAAATTTTTAAATTGATGGAAATCATTATATTATCATGCAGTTTAATGGTGCACTGAATGAAGAGGTGATTTAATTTTATGTTCTTGTTGAAGGACCATAAATTTCATGCAGCTAAACAGCTTGTAAGAAGGAGAAAAGTTTTTAAGGAACATCAGGCTGGACCTGAAGACAATGTGCACAGGTGTTCCCATGTATTCTATATGGATGGGAATCAAGTTGTACGTTGTTCTAGAATGACATGCAATATAACGTCATGCAGTAAGTATGTTGGGTGAAAGGTTAAATAACATATGGGGGACATTGTGAAGATATTATAAACTGGATGTGAATAAGAGAAAAAGAAGTCCACATGGTACACCGACCCACCCCATATGAATTGGGGCTGAGTAGCTGATGGAAAGAAATAATTTGTGGAGCCTAGGCTAGAACTGAAGAAAACTTATAGTTGTTTTTACATTGTCCATACAGATGGGAATAAATCCATATATAGTTATTTAATTCCATTTAGTTTAACTTCATACGGATAAGATGTGGACGAAGGTTGTTCTATTGGTAATTTGAATGGGGTGATACAGAATTGACGACATGAATGATTAATAGAGAAGTCCAAACCACACCATGCACAATACCAAGGGAAAAAATCAGTCCGTGGGGATGGAAAAGATAAGGGGACATGGGGATAGACACAGAGAAGAAATTTCTGGGTGTTCCTACAAATCCTGCAGTGGTAGGACTCAATCCATACATAGTTCTATAAATTTAATTCAGTTTAACATCATCCAGTAATGAGGTAGGTAAAAGGGATATTCTGGAGGAAGTGGAACATGGTCAAGATATGGTAATCCTAATGTGAGTGAGGGAAAAAGAAGTCCATATAGTGTCACTTACTATCAGATACTTAGGCATAGTGGCCAGAAGGAAGCCAAAATATGTGTTATAAGGGGATGAACAAGAAGGAAAAATCACTAGGTATTCTTACATATCCCAAAATTATGGTATTCAAGGAATATATATTTTTTTGTGAATTTTGGCATTTAATGGTCATGTGGAAATGTCAAAAATGGTCTTAGTTTAATGTCATAGAGGTCGGACCATATATTACTAGTTTAATATTGTTTTCACGAGAAGGAAGGGTTGAAAAAAGGTAAATCACCGCACCTGATATTTGGGACACCATGGGGGTGGAGAAAAGGATTTTGGATCATTACTGGCCAAATATGCAACATAGTATCCATATAATGAGACTTTGAATGATAACAAAAATTTTAACATTGACCACTGATTTCAATGTGGGTCTTGTATCAAATTTTCATTTGAGATCCTTCGGGATGTCGCCCTCATATAGTAGTTGAGCAAAGGTGGCATAAGACCAGGTCACTAGGGGGGGCCTTTCATATGTGAAAGGTGATGAATATTAAAATTAAGGTCACACATGAAGCATAGTGTTACCTATGGAGTTTAAAATCTTGTTGTAAGGATGAGTGTGATCATAGTTTATGGACATAGAGCTCGGACCATGAGGTAGGTTTACCACTTTTAGTTTATCAACCTGCAGGACAATGTGGATCATATTTTAAGGTCATAGAGCTCAAAATATTTACAATTTATCATCATATAGGATTAATGGGACCCTTTGTGTGAAGTACTGCTTGAGAAATTTGGAACTGTTGGGTGGCCTGATATTCTCACCATCCATGGTGACAAGGGAATATGCACCATTAGGATAATATTTATGAATTTTATAAGGTCCCTCCAATTTGGGTTCTAACATTGGTGTCTTATATATAGGTTTCGTTGTCATTCTCAGGGCCAATACCGTGTATCCTTTATTGAAGGAACAAAGACAATAATTCTTATTGAAATATCTAGCTATCATGTTCCGATGCATCTCCAGATTCTGTGAGGCACGAAGCCTGTTCTCATCATGGGCATCTAGTTCACCAAGGAAGACTTCTAAAGCCTTCTGTGGTGTCTATAGATTGTATATGGTTGTTCCAAGTGATGAAAACTAAATCTCAATTAGCACGACTGCACATGTTCTGTACATTGGGGAATATGTGGTCACCTGGGTGGAATTACGAGTTTTCATCTGGTAATCATAGATAGCATTGAGAATATTTTCCGACCAAATCTTCTTTTTCTGACAAAAAATCTTCTACAAGATGTTAGAGAGGGGTTTTTAAATTTCTTATCTTCCCATTTTCTTGCACATTACAACGAGATGTACTATTTGAATGGTTATCATACAGAGCATATAATATTTTTAGATCAACTACATCAAAGACAGTACTATTATTAGTGAGGATGTTATGAGGGACTCAGAATTAGTTGATGATATTTGATATCACAAAATCAATGATAGAACATGTCATGACTTAAATTTTTGGAGTTTCTTCTCCCCACTTGGGAAAGATATTTGTATCAGTTCGGATGAACCTGCACTGGAGATATATTTCTGTTCAATATGGTCCCATTACATCGAGCCCCCAGACTAGAAAGGGTCAATAGTAATTATTTTTATGGAGATTATTTGGTAGCTTATTCACAAAATTAACATGGACCTAGAACATATACCACCTTTTAGGGAACTTGATAGAGTCATGGACCATGGAGAGATATATCTGGACCACCTTCGGATCTGATGGGAGAGTTTCGACACTACCTGATGAGACCCACAAAAAATGTCATAAACATCCTACAAGTATAGGGGAATCTAATCTACTTGATTGAAACAGATGTGAACCCCATTAAACGCATATTTATAGAAGATCAACTCAAGCATTTATCCAATCTGATGGGTGAACTGCACTATGAGAAGACAAATTATCTCATATTCAGCTCAGTCTGTCAGGATATTTTTGCATTGGAGATACTCGATAATTGAATTTTAACAACCAGGGTCCCTGTCCAGTGAAGTGGATGGGGTATCTAGAGGTCCTTATGTGGATTCATCGGTGGGGAGATGACTTACCAACTAACTCTCTCCATCGTCTAGAATGACGGGGATTATTAATCTTTAATGTACCATATGGTTGATCAAATCATCTGAGTCGGGCTCCAAAAGAGATGTAGAAAGAATGAAAAGGAATCAACTTGACCACTCTGTGATTGATAAATGTGAATGACCTCTTCCCATTAAGGGAACATGGCCATTAGATGTCGAGTGTTCTCTAATAGGGGAACATGCTCCGACTTCTTGAAAATGTAGTCATCGTTCCTCTTCTTAATGGATATCTCAGAGTCCCATTTCACATGTATATGGAAAACATCAATCTCTAGGGCTAGAAGAAGGCTAGTGAAAAGGGCTCGATACTCCGCCTCATTATTGGTGCATCCTTCTGATAATAAGAATGAAGAGGGATTGCCATACTTTGTAGGCACGGTGAAGATGATACACAAGACCACCTTATTATGTCCTGAATCATTTAGTTACTCACGATTTACATAGTGGAATGACCCGAGGATCCCTTGGAGGAACCTATGGAAAGGCCTATGGAACCTACAGAGCGTCTAGTGGAACCTGAGCAGGGTCCTGACGATTGATGTTACGCATCTTGAGTTGATTTGTTGATTCATACCAGGTTAATTATTCATAAACACTAGCCTCTACCCTATCTAGATTGGCATGGTTATCAAGATCACCTATGGGAATTTGTTTGGGGTGTTTTACCTACCCCTACTATCTTGTTGGAGGATGGTTGGGATCATAATAGGGATTCCCATAATAAATTTGTTGTCCCGTGATGCGCCCAGTGAGGAGCTCGTCAATGATAATGCTCTGTTCTATGAGTTGTTGTTGTAGTGCTTCAATTTTTGGATCTTCTTTCATCTTCAACACTAAATTAGATGTGTTGGGGGACTTGACTGTCTTGGTGTGTGCTTTTCCTTTTCAAGGATATCGACCGAGAGGCAAATTACTCAAAAGGTTAAGAAGGCCACACATCATTCTTTGATGGTGAGTGTGGACACATGCATGGGTCTATCGAGTGTTGTGCTACCCCAGTGTGTTTCTCATCCTTTCTAGTCTCTGTGATGATTCCCCCTTCAGAGTATATATCAATAATGACCATGCTTATTAAGGTGATGCCTAAAGGCATTACCTAGATATCATTGGGTGAAATACGATGGTGTAGGATATGACTAAAATGTAGGGTATCATAATACCCCAACCACACATCCAGACATGCGGGGAAGCCTCCATAATAATTCTATAGAGCACAATATAGATATTTACACATCATTTCTATAGTGTTTGACGATAACCATGTGATGTAGTGTGATGAACAACATGAAGTGAGGCCAACTCGACTAGGCGGTACTATTTCCCCATGTCGTCACACCGTTTTTGGCTCTTGGGGTAATCTATAAATTGATAAAATAGATGAAAATTTGTCGTCACTAAGGTTCTGTAGAAGTACACAAACTTCTCCTAGTTGTGGGGTATTTGAATATTAATTCTTCTAGTAGTGACTTCCCAGATCATCTCGAGGAGATGCTCTGCTGTGATAATATCCCACAAACATCTTAGCTCAGACTCATGATTTAAGTCTTTTTTCCCCATTCATCCACTGGGGGTAGTTGAGGGAATGGTATTGGCACTGATGTGTACCATTTTAGCGATATAATGGTCGGTGGAGAGTACGAAACTCAATATAAAAAACCACTATACCATAGGTTATCTTCAAGAAAATTCACTGATTGTATGACCACATCATTATAGGAAAGGGTACTGACCACTAGTTCATGCACAGGGGTAGCACTCATTCGCAGTAGGCCAGACTTGTGCTCATCATCAACTTGTCCCCGTATAATTATCATTGATCTATTTTTAAAGAAGATAATGAACATGGTGATAATAGAGGGATTTTTATAGAAAAATCCTGGAAAATGGAAAAATATTCGACCTACTTTATGTTTCTATGGAGGGATTCAGGGATCCATTGTATCTCACATCCCTGGATGGGAATGATGATATGTCGGGTTCCTATCCCAGAACTCTATATAGAGGATCGGGGTGAGGGATCCATCACCAACTCTCACTCCACTTCAGAGTCATAAAATAGGATGGTTTTGAAAATGATTTCAGGTTTTTTAAGGATCTTCCTTTGGTGGTGATAACCCTCCCCTTTGCCCCGGGGTGGTTCTTCAGGGCATGGTAGATTTTTGGCACTAGAAGGACCTCTATGTGGATTACAATTAGAGAGGGTAGGACCACCAATTAGATGATCTAGGGTGCATGTATCACCTGGGAAAATGTCATGTAGAACACATGGATGACCTCTATAGTGATGGATGATTGGGTGAGGAGGAATTTCACTCTAATTAATGCTTCTACGGGAAGGGCCCCTAGTTGAGATAATGATGATTTGAGGACGAACTATGAGTTAACATGTATTTATGTCGGGAAAATTCAAATACCAGGGATTATGGGCATATAGAAAAATGTTATGCTAGGTCAGAGAGTCGGGAGGACCTCACGCCATCCTATGGTGGTATGAGGAGGTAAATTGTACTGCACATCATCGTCACAGGTCGGCCCTTGATGGATGCTTATTACACTAGAGAACAGGAGTGTCAACCCATCCTAACCATTAGGTGATTGGGTCCTCAACCTTGATTAGGCATAACATTGAACCTAATCTACAGTAATAGAGAGGTGATAGCACTCTTCAGTTAGGGATTGGTACCCTAAAGCCATAGAAGATGATGACCTATGGAAGGAATCCTACTTATCTTTAGCACGACATAGTCATCGAGTAAGTTGAGAAAGAGAGGTTGTGCGGGGTATGGACCAGGTGCTCCTCGGTTTGTGGGGATAGCTGGAAGTGTTTCCATGGTCTGGTGGGATCCCTCCTTGGTATATCCTTGAAAAAAGTCACAACCAGGAGAAATTGGACACCCAATATATCGTCGATATAAGAGAGTGAGTCATAAGATCATTTGAGGGTGAGGCTCCAAAAACGATTGAAAATATACGTGGAAAGAAATATTCTTATGCATCCCCTTGGGGTGGCTGAGATAGTGGGGAATTAATGCCTCCATATCATGATGGGTCATATCCCTCATTGGGATTACCCTATCTTATTCGTATCAATGGACAAAAATGACCATTACCCTCCTTTGGACAATTTCGGATGTTGAGACGGGGCGTGGAACCTAGTAGTTGTGGTATTGGATGATGTCCTGGAAGAGGTGGAGTTTTGTTGGATTATTTCATCAGTATTTCCCCTACCTCAGTCCCTATGTCTGTGGGTAGTAGGTAATTGACTTCCTGTAGCTATAGCTTGGGTCCAACAATGAAAGAAGATTCAGTCATCACCAGAGATAGTAGGAATGAAATGCCCAGTTCTCTATCACCATTCATCTTTCCAGGGGTGGATTAAAAGATCAACATTGATGATGTCCCAGATTGGGATGATTGATGGTTAAATTCCCCAAATCCTACTGAGGATCATGCTAGGCCCACTGTTAGGATGGAGTGAACTAGCGCCTGATAGCTGGATCCAGTGACCCACTTATCAGTTGATTCCCCAAATGATACTAATCCCCATGTTGAGGAAAATATATTCACATTGGGTTCACCATTTCAATTTTCGATTCATTTCATTGGGGTTGCACATCGTCTATGGGGATGCATAACTGTCTCCCCGACATTCTCGGTTTCCAATTGTGGGTGGAATGTGTCGCCTATTAAGAAATGTTTGGTCCTTGATCGAAATTGGATGATGGGATGTTAGTTTTTCCATCAATGGGTTCCTCCTCAAAATTCATCACCTAGTCCGGGACCCACTTAAATATTAAGATGTTTTTCATGAAACTCTTCTTGGTTATATATCAATGTGGACATTGGTTAATTTCGCAGATTCTATCAAGACATTCCAAAGCGGTCAAGTGAGGTAAGTGACCTTACGTCAAGATAGTAGTCACATTATGCATCATTGGCATGTTTGGACGCTAACAAATCAATTCCCCTGGATATTTTCCCTAATAATAGGTCTTCTCAAGGGAACAGAAGCTTGAGGTATCCCATTTCAAATGCGAGGAGTTGTATGCCCGTGGAAAATCTCTGAGGGTTTCCTCGGCTTCCCATAATTGTCACAGGGTATACCAAGAGTTTAATGTATTTAAGAGACAGATAAGAACGATCAGAATAATAATGGGAGTGGATAAGATGTGGGAATCCCTAGGAGGGAGGACTTAAAATGTTTACCAGTTGGATGGGTCAAGACAACCAAAAAAGAAGGACCTAGGATGGTGTGTCCAAAAATGGGAAGGATTCACACCATAAAGGATGATCCAGAAAACACAAAGATCGAATCGAATGCTGGTGTGTCCCAAAAAAGGGCACACCAAGGTTTACCATTGGCTGGGATTGAACCTCATGGAGGTTTCCAACAAACCCAATTTAGATAACAGGGATGAAATCCCATATAGCTAGAGAAGGTGAGGTGTGTAAAAAGGGTGTACGTATGGGAGATAAACCTGGGAGCTTGTTGGGGCATACACATGGTTAATGTCAAGAGTGCTGCAAATATAAATTTTATGAATGTGTCTTACACAAGGTTTTCTACCCATATATATGGAATTATTTCACTAAGATGCCATGGCCTGGGTGGAATTTGGATGTATATTGATGAAGTGTCGAAGGGTTGAATGAATGGGGATATATCCAAAAGTTGGTGTAAAGGTTATTATAATAACCTTATAGTGGTTTCCTACATATCCTAGTGGATGGAATCAAAGTCCCCATAGTTCTAGAATGGGATTATGAGTGACCTAAGGAGGTGACATGTGATAATGGATATATGTATTCAGGACCAAATGAAATGGAGCCAATGCGTTATGTCCTGATCTTTTTGAGACACAAAGACCTAAGGGAGAGACCAAGATAATGATTGGATGATGGTATTGCACCATGGGGAGGCTTCCTGGATACCTTTCAAAAAATAGGCAATGATAAAAGATTGTGTAGTTCTTGAATGGGGCGTATAATCAGGGTGTATATTATGGACAACAACCTGAATTCATTTTGTGGTTACGCATGGTTAGTATCCCATCATAAGAGGAAAACTATTGGTTGGTGGAGTATGGGTTGAGTGTTGTACTTACACACTGAGAAGGTCCAAGAACTCTTCTAAAACCACAAAAGGGTGGATTAATGATGTGGGTTCAAGAAATGGGGACACCAAAGTTCACCTTTGTTTGGGTTTGATCCTCTGGGAGCCTTCCTACATACCATGTCATGGTAACAGGGACTAAAACCCACAATATTTGAAAGCATAAAACTTAGCATCATGAGGGATTAAAGGTGCATACATTTTAAGGTAATGCATGTTGAAGGTGAAACGACATTAAGTGGTTTGGACTGATGGGTGTTGGGTGATGGGGGATGGGCTTGAACCATTGGGAGGATTTTTATGTACCTTTCTTGAAATGGTCTAGGATCAATGTCCATGTAGTTCGGTAATGAGGTGGATAGGGATTACATGCAAAGGTAGGCCAAAGAGGATTCCATGGTTAATACTTACTCTATAACCACAATATTCATGCTCGGTTTGTGAAATAAGAGGTTGTGATATACTTGATCATCTTGTCGCGAAAGGTGTGTTTGAAAGATGTAGAGTAGGGATTACATGTGACTAGCAGCTAAAATAAGAAATAGGGGCTTACACATTATCGGAGGCACATATAAAGTATGATTTGGAAACTCTAGGATGGTGTCTGGATGTAGGAGGAAGATATGACCATCATACAAGGGTAATGCTACCTTGGTGTGTTTGGGGTTGCACAATGGCTTCCTAAATAACACATGGTGATAAAGTGATACTAGATAAGAGGAGTGAGAGGGAGATGATTCCCATCCCATCATGGTCCTCGTTGATTTTCACTCATGAGGTGCTCACAGTTTTTCATCATCTATTGAGGACATGAGGTTTCTTGGCAGTTTAACATCATGTAGCTCAGATAATGACGACTCACTCCTCATCTGTATGACTTACTTAACATTAACCATCCCGCACAAGGGGAAGGGAATTCCCATGAAATGACATTTATTAATGGGTTTGTGGAGTGATCTATCTAGGGGATCATGTTATCATGGATATGTGAAGAATTAATAGTCATTAGCGATAAAATGAATATAAGAACAAGGAATGGACATGAAACATGAAGCAACACTAAAGTGACCTTGAAATTAGTTTTTACAAGCTTGGAGGGCCATAGAGAAGAGCGGTTCATAAAGTATGAGACTTTGTACAGAGGGGATTCAAATGGTTTGGTACTTCTAAAAGACTATGGAATTCATGAATCGCTAGAACTTTGTGAATATGATGGACTTTGCGAAGGAAATGTTATTAATTAACTACTAATGCTTGAAAAATATGGGTTTTCAATGGAATATAGCTACACCATAGAAAATGACTCTTAAATTGGGGAGTGCTTTGTGAAGGATTAATGATTTGTGATGATTTTATCACCTTAGAGGAGCTCCGTAATTTGCGAAGGGCTAAGTCCTTCGCAAAGGGAATCCCTACCATAGGTAAGAGACATGAAGAACACAACAAGGAAAGGCTTGCAAAGGCTATGTATCGTTGGTGATCTATTTTTCAACATCACGATGATCATTGAGAACCGGGAGTTTGGAAAGAGAAAGGAGAGAGTGACTTTATTTTGATGTGGGTGGGGGTGCCTTCTTTTTATAGGTAATAAAGGGAATCAGGGGTCCCATAGATCACCAAATAGATAATCTAAGTGCTGTGAAGAGGAGGTGATGTCTCAACGCCAAAGGGGCGGCCTAGGACTCAGTCAGACATGCATAGGGTCTGTCAAAGTGATGATTTTAGAGATATTAGTGTAGAACATGGGACACCATGGAGAGGAATGGCTCTATCAGACTACATGGGAATCATTGAGGGTTTTATATGTCTCACAGGAGATCAAAATGGTGGCCATTTCAGAGTAGGATATATAAATAATGTGACATCATGAAGGCAACTAGATTCATCAGACCCAAACAGGGATTATCACATGCACTCTTGATTGTAGTGGTGGGACTACACTGCAAAGGTCTTCACTAACCAAGTACTCATGGATACTTTTTTATGGATTTTAAGGCCATTTTGATTCTAGATTTACTTCAAACTAACCACTACTTTGTCTGTACCACATGTGACCCAAATTTCAGTATTTGTTTCCCATAATGTAAAATAATAAAAATATTATATTTCAAAAAAAAACTCATTCAACATAAAATATGGTAAAAATAATAATTACATTCTTTGGATTATAAATTATAATTTTCATGAAATATTTATAAGAACATGGAAATTTAAAAATTAATCAGAACCTTGAATATGTATGAAGAACAAGGGAAATATGATGTTAAAGATCATAAAATGATAAAAGGTAAAATTCATCCCTTAAAGTCACCTCCCAGATGAATAAAAATAAAATAATAGAATATCTAAATGATGTGGAGTGTTTAGATTCTGAAATGGGGATATCTCAATTAAACCAAATATTTAAAAACATTTATTAGAAATAAAGTAGTATTCAATAAGACCATCATGAAAGATGAGAGAGGATACACAAAAATTTTATTATATCTATCTAAATAGGCGTGACATATTAGACATAAATTCCCAAAGTTAAAAGAATAAAATATACATGTAGTGTATAATGAGAAAAAATCATATGATAATTTTTTTAGTGAAAATGAAATTAATCTATGAAGGCTACTAGGATTGTATATGAAGTCTCCAGAATATCTTCTAAATCACAATAAAAAAGAGAAAAAAATCTTAAATAAAAAAAATAGCTTTGTGGATAAATAATAAGATAAGGTAAACTCCTATTATTGTTATATATCTGATTCAAAAATCTATTCTCAATTAAAATTATATTTTATTAATTTATTGTTGATGATTTATCTAAAATAATTAGTAATAAATAATAATGCACTAAATATATTAACAATTTATTTCATAATAGATGATGTTATGTTAATATGAGTGAATAATTAAAGTAAAAACCTTAATAAATAAACTTAAAATTGTAGTGATCATGAAAGATAAATAATAAAATTACACTATGATGTAGATTCATTTAAGATTTATTCTATCATATTAACTAAAGGAGAAGAAATTTTAAATAACATTGCTGATGAAAAATGTTATCATGTAAGAAAAATATAGACTAAGAAGAAATGGGGAGAAATATAAATTATAATGAAAATAATTTATACCAACATATAAATATAATGTAAATATACTCTAATTGGTTTTTATTGTGGAAATAGGTACATTAATTTAATGAATGATGTTTAATAAATCATCAAATTAATGTAATTCAAAATGATTTTATTTCCCAAAACATGTATGACGATTTCAGTTAGAATTTAGTTGAAATAAGTAAAATATATTTACCAAGATATTTTCATGCAATCCCAGTTGGACCCAAGAAAATATTGGAACCATGAAAAATCTTGTTTAAATAATTATATTAGAAAAATATCATAGGAACAAAAATGTAATATATTATTTTTATTATGTTTTCTCAATGCACATTAGTGGTGACTCATCATGTTTTCATACAGTCTAAAAAGTGGATGTAGGAATATATTCCACTAGAGGTAATGATAAAGGGAAGATAATTAGAATTTAATTAGTTGGAGATCCAAAATCAATTTCAATAATCAATGTGTTTTATGTTCAATTGATAAATTAGAACCTGATAAGTATCTATTAAAACTATAATGATGTGTGTTATGTTGATTTCTATAATAAATCCTTCCAAATTTTTAATGATAAAATATATAAATTTAGATTATCATGAACATTAAATTAGTATACCTTGGATCTACATTTCATGGGTTGATAAAAAGTGAATTGTTTAATTTCTTAGAAAAATTAATCTTTAATATAGAATAAATTAATTAGACACTAAAATTTATTTAATTTATATATATTGTATATGAAACACTTATATTCATAATTTGTTATTGTTAAATTTTTTGAAGATAGATTCTGGGATGCATTCCAAATTTGTAAACAACATAATTCATCCTTATTATCTATTAACAATGTTGATACATCCAAACCCCATGAACTTATGCAGTTAGATTTGATTCATTAAAGTGTACCATGTTTGGATTGAAAATCATTTATTTGTTGGTTACATTAATAATTTTCAATATTTACATGGTTTTCTTCTCTATTTCATAAAAGCGAAGATTTAATTTCTTTGAAATATTTTTTAATTTTTTTAAATGAAATATATTTTAATATAAGTCATTTAAGAAGTGATCATGGTTGAGAATTTCAGAATCAAATGTTTAAATATTTTATCTCAAATATGGGTATTAAATTGAACTTCTTTATTCTATGAAAACATCAACATGATGGAATTATTGATATAAGAAATATTAGTATTCAAGAAATATCAAGAACTATGTTAAATTAATGTAGTCTTCTTATATATATTTAGGAATAAGTTTTAAACTCTACTTTCTATATCAGTAATAGAATTATAATAGGCCATATTCTTTACAAGACACCATATAAACTATAGAGTAAAAGAAAACCTAATTTCATGTACATATTTTTCTGGATGCCATATGTATATCATGAATACTAAGGAAAACCATGGTTAATTTGATATAAAGAATAATCAATGAATTTTTTTTAGATATTAATATTCCTAAAAATATTATATTTTATATATTAAAAAATCAGGGATTATTGATGAATATGTTCATGTGATGTATGATGAATGTGATCATTTGGATAAAAGAAAAAATAAAATAGATGAAATTAATAAATCTTTATACAATTAGAAGATTGAATCACCAAATATTTATTTTGAAAATAAAATAAAATAAATTCATTTTTGTTCAATGGAACATGAATCTATTGATCCTGAATGTTACTAAATATGGTAATTCAAAACCGTAATGGATCACCATCTAGAAACTATATAGGTTGATCAAAATATCGGTGTGAGAACTAGAAGGAATTCAAAAAATATCAATGAATATAATGAATTCTTATCCCTATTATAATATAAGACTATAAGTGCATATTTAAATAATAAAAGATGAGTAATGGATAAGCAATATGAAATGAACAAATTTTATTGAAGTAATGTTTGTGAATTAGTTGATAAACAGACCAATAATTATGTAATATGAAACTAATGGTTCCTCACAAATATATTTGATTAAAAATGAATAATTACATGAAATAAAGATAAATTTTTATCCCATGGTTACAAATTAGAAGATGGTATAAAATATGATGAAACCATTCCACTTGTTTCGAGACTAGAAGCTATTATAATTATTTAAACTTATACATATTATATGAATTTTAAATTATATCAGATGATTATAAAAATAATATTATTTAAATGGAAATTTAATTGATAGATTTTACATTGGACAACCACTAATTTTTGGAAACCCTCAACTATCAAATTTTTATTTCATCATTACTTAGGGACATTATGGACTTAATAAACAACCTAAACCATGATATGAAAGCATAAATTTTTTTTATTGCAAACATAATTTTTTTTATGGTTAGTAGATCCAACTATATTTAAGAAAACTGTTTATTATAATATTATATTAGTATATATTTATTTATATGATGTAATTTTTGGTTGAATAAATAAAAGGATCTATTATGATATTTTTAATATTATGAAAAAATAATTTGAAATGAGTATAATAGTATAATTGAATTTCATAATTGAATTTAAAATCTATAAAAAGGTTTATGGAAATATTTTTTATCAATATAAATAAGTTATTGATTTATTGAAAATGTTTTAATTATAAAATATTATTAATTATACAACTCCTATGTGTACCCATGTTAACAGGATTTGGATGATGAGGTAAAACTAGTTGACAACAAGTCATATAGATGTATGATGGGTAGTTTACTATATCTTACATCCAGAATACTAGAAATAATTTTTTTACAATGTTCCTGATTTCAATATAAAACCAAATTAATCACATCTTACTGGTGTTAAAATAATTTTTTGACATTTTAGAGGAACTATATTCAATCTATTAAATATCCAAAAACAAATTATTTTAATTTAATTTCGTATTCATATGCTGATTTAAGAGGATATAGAATAGAAATAAAAAATACATTAGTTACCTATCATATTTAATGAAATTATTTTGTTTCCTGGTAAAGTAAGAATAACCATTTAGTTCATTTGTCAACATATGAGGTTTTATATATATCTGATCATTGTTTATCTACACATGGGTTGTGGATGAAACATACCTTACTAGGTTTTGGACATAATTTTAATAAAATTCTTATTTTATTTATCTATACCAATGTAATTAACACTTAATAAAATCAGGTATGTAAGTGAAGAACTAACCATCTTGATATAAGATGTAATGCCCTAGCCCCATTAATCTAGGAGACAACATATATTACCATAACCATGGAATGATGAAAAGGAATCAAAAACTGATTAACTGAATAGTTTAGTTTTCTTGGAAATCCAAATACATAAATTAGTAATTTTTCACAACTGAATACAAAAATTAAAACATAATTGTCTCTTCAAGGAGGAAACTATTCCAAATTAACACAACCTTGAACATATGTCTTCGTATACTTCTTGGATTCTTGGGGAAATGAAATAAAATAAAGGTGATATCAAATTATCGTTAAGGGTTATGTGAAAACTAAAAAAATAATGAATTAAAGGGAATAAATCATCATGTAAAGGTATAAAAATGAGGACACATGAAAATCATATAACTGGATAAATAATAATCATTATAGAAAGTGAAATAATTGAAATACATTCAATTTAATAAATAATATAAAAATGAAATAAATACATATATAATTTTGAATCCAAAAAAACATATAGATATGTAATTATAATAATAATTGAATTCTCAACTGAGATCAAGGCATAGTTATTGGATGTCACATCTGAAGAACATGAAATATTATACCATCATGACATTTTACAAGATGGTTTACAAAATACATGTAGAAAATTATTTAGTTTTCTTAAATGATTTGTCTCATGAGAACCTATCAATGCATTGAGGGGAAATATATATTCCAGGACCTACCCATCACATCCAATCAAATAATTGTTCATATATCTTGTGATCAATATAATTAGTAAACACTATTCCTCTTGAAATATATTTATTGGGTAAAAATACATATTTCTCATTATTTCACTGGATAATAAAATAAATGTAAAAAAAATACTATATCTAAAATCGAATATGGTTTAGGGAATGAACATATCCATGATAAATGATAAATATAATAAATGTAAATCAATTTTTCAAGGATTGTAGGAAGTAAATCATTAACGTAGAATATAAAAATTAATCAAGGAATTTAATGTTAATAATCTCTATCTACAAACCAATAAAAATAATATAGAGGATTAATAAGGATGGTATCACTACAACATATCCCAACTGTTTAAAAAATAAATGATTTTTGTAATTGATTAATGGAAATTATATTATTTATAAAAACATTCTTGAGGAAAATATCATTTTCATTATGAAAAACTCTTGGAATCCATTTATATGAAAATAAATTTTAAAAATAATTTTCTTTAAAAAGTAACCTTTTAAAAATTAAAATAACCTTCAATGAAACGATGGTTATTAATTCAATATATTAGGTACAACATAAAAATAAAATTGCATTTACAATATAAAAAGGCTAGAAAATTGCCTTGTTTGTAAAGTGAAAAAATATTTCAATTGAAAACATTTTAAAAAGAAAAAAAGTAATAAAATGTATTTAATAAATCACTTAACAATTGTTAAGTAAAATTTTGAATTTTTTCAAGAAAACATTATTTTTAGAAGAAAATAGGTTCTCTAATGAAAGAGAGAAATGAAGTCATGTTTTCATGAAATTAAATCTACATCATTTTAAGTATCAAAGTGTGGAAGACTATACTATTAATTTAAAATATTCATGAATTACCATAGGAGAATAAAATTATTTATTTATTTAACCATGATCACTTCAATTCTATTAATGAACATTCAAGAATATATTATGTCTATTAGAATGAAAATATTACATAAAAACATAAAATTATCATAACATCAAAGTGAGAATTAATCAATGAATTGATTATGTGAATCAAATGTAATTATTCAAATTGTTAGTTGAAATAAATCAATTGACAGTAAAATTATTCATACACGTAATCATATAATATTAATTATAATGAAAAGGTGATAAAATTCAATGAATGGTAATAAGGTATGAAGTTTCCTTACATCTTTGTAACTTTAAGTTCAAATTAAATTAGATTAAATTATTAAAATTGTAACTAAAACTACCATAAATAATGAATTAATCAGTTTATAAATTTCATTCTATATAGAATATGCACCACAAAAAATATATAAGTGTTTTATGTTGGGTATTATTCACAAAAGTCAAATGTGAGACAAGAATCCCTTTCAACTATAGAAACATCTAAATCATAACCCCAAATAGTAATACTTATCTAAAGAAACATTAAAATAACACAAATATAGAATACCTAATGATATAATATATCAAAAATAGAAGCAGATACACCTGAAGAAAAAGTATGAGGTTAATTTGAATTTTATCTCAAAGATTTAAAATAGAGATGAAAATTAATTATTGTGTGTATTATTTTGGGTGAATGTATTTTAACATCATATATAATAGTTTTAACCATGGTATTATTATATAACACAACCATAATAATATTTATAATATCATATTTTATTTTCTTGTAATATATTATTTCCTCTTTGATAACATTAATTCATTATTTTTAATATTTTGTGTGTTAATTTCATTGTTTTTCAAGTTTGTATTGTGTTGTTATTTTTTTATTCATAAGTTGATCATGATTTAATAATTCTCAAAATGTAAAAAATGATTTTATTTTCATATATATATTAATGATATATGTATTTATAATAATACTTTATATTTGGATATAGGAAATGAAACACACCGTTTATAGAGAAAGTATGTCACACACTTTCATGAACACTACATCGATTTATTTTTCATTTTTTAAAAGAAAAAAATAAATTAAATATATGCATATTGTAATTGAATTATCGTATTTAAGTCATATATTTCACATATTTATATTTAAACCATTATTAATAAATTTTATGTAAATTTTGAATGCATCTCATCGCTTTGATGATTTGGTAGTCCGCACTTCCACAAATGGTGTCATCGTACTCCCACTAAATCTATGGAATGAAGTTATGTTTATATAAAATGATATATGAGAATAAATATATTCCAAATATCATATATATCATATCTAAACATTAAATTTGGAGTCATTCCAACATTGAATTGTGGTAAATAGAAGAATAGACAACATCACATGGCAAGGCGGTTTTCTGACATAGACATGAACGATGATTTCCTATTGCATTTGATGGATGTGTGTGAAATTTTTTGTAGAAATATTATCATAACCAAATATTAGTATATTTATTATACTTAGGATATTATATAATCATTATATAAAATTAATCCTAGGTTTGATGAGGTAAATTAACCAATTGTGATCATTGAAGAGAGTTACCTCTTATTTCGGTAACTCTTTCTGGTTTAAACCAAAATAGTTTATTAGTTTTATTTAATAAAAAAGTGTGGCCTCTAAGATGATGGTTTTCATTTTTGGAAATAATTTTTTCATGGTTTGGACACATAATATTTTTTACTTTTGTGAATATATAGGAGGGGTATGTGCCTTTTTATCATGGAGGATATGTGGAATTCTTGTAAATATAAAAAGGTAAACGGTATTGAGAGGCCTCCCTTACATCATATGCCACCTTGATTGATCCAAATTAGAGAAAAGTGAGTATTTGGGTGAAATATGTCTATAGAATATAATGTGGACATTTGGGTAGCTCATTTTGTCTATTATGATTAAGGATTCGTCCCTTGTGAAGCAATTTTTTTCTAACAATATTTGTAATTAATTTTAATTATTTTTAGTAATGTTTTTGTTAAAAATACTATGTTGATATTATTATTCATTATAAATTTTTCTTGAATGAAAATATTAAATCCATTTTTCCTAATTAAAATCACAGAAATGATAGAAATTAATTTAGCCTTTAATCACACATATGGGACTACATAGTTGGGTTTTAAAGTAAAAATTCTCATATGATTGAATTTTTTTTATATTTTATATGAGAATAAAAATTATTCCAATGACATAAATTATATTAAATCAAAAAATATTGTTATATTTACACAGTAAAATCTAATAAAAAATCATTTAACCATTTTAATAAACTACTTTAAGATAAAATTTCAATTAAAAATAGTTGTTTTCACTATATCCCAAAAAATGAATGTTTTAAAAAATATCAATAATTCACCATAAGATTGTTTGGATGTTCCAATTTTAAAAAATAAGTTTATTTTTAAATATACAATTTATATAATTTATATAATGTTATTTTAAAATAGGGTTGTTGTTAAAAAGATTCAAAGTTTTCTTTTTAGAAAAATATAGATTCATCACCTTGGATCATGAACACATGAACATTAGGAGAGTAATTGAGGAATTCGTGATTTGGGTAGGGGACTAATATATGTAGATGGATTTGGGTTCTACCCATCAGTGCATTGAAGGCAGTGTCCTATGAGACAACCTCGATATTCATGTTGAAAATTAGGCCCCAAAATTGGGTTTTCAAGAGGATTTTCCAACAAGATTCTACTATATCCTTTCAAAACATTGAATCTTATGGTCATATGGAATAAAATATATTTCGGATAGCCCCAACTTGCGAAGTTTCTCAGTTGGTATGAAATTGGTCTCAGAACCTGTTTCGACATGACAGCTGCAGACTTTTATTCCATTGAATTAACTGGTAATATATAGAGGAAGGTTGTGGCCATATATAATTGAACTTTAATCTTCTCATGAGAATGTGATTATGGCCTATCATTTTACAAGTTCATCCTCCTCATAATGGAATACCTTTACAACTTCTACCTATATTTCAAATTTGAGGGGGCTTCTCAAAACCACTACAAGGGAATCACACATATCTTCAGACAATAAGATAGCTTCAAGAATCAATAGTTTTTCAGGGATACTGGAATGGTTATTAATCCCATCATACTTCCATGTTATGTGATCATTTAAATATATTGGAGGATGCTCAATGGTCGGATCCAAGGAATATGATGCGGGTTAGATGAGCAGATTTTAGCTATTGTTGGGGGTATCTTATTGGTTACAGGATGAAATTTGTATAATGACCATTAGATGATTAACAGATGATTGTGGGTTGGTATTAGATATTCATGGCACATCATATCATGGTTTCAATGACTATGTGTGGTAGATCAGAAGAAAATTTGGTGTAGTGGATATGATGAAACATGGTAAGAGTATTATACATGCTATGTACGGTGTTGTGACTATTTCCAAGTCTATGTGGGGTGCACGGCTCAGTCGGAAGCATTGACTAATAAACATTTATGGTTCATATATCCTCAGTTTTTTCGACACTGACGTTGTCTCGAAACATTAGGAGGGTTTGTTTGGAATTATTGGTCTTTGGGGACCACGTATGGGTCCACTAGCTCAATACTATTCACTAGGCATACTCCTTATCAACAACTTAGGAATCCTCCATTATTGTGAGATTTTTAGGTGAAATACCCACCCCTGAGGGTACCAAATGACCATTAGTACGAGATAGATTTAGTACCAGGGCGTGGGGGCAGGGAGACGCTTCTTAACATTACATCGGCAATGCATTTTCTCCTGAGATGGTGAAAGATGACATGTCGATGCAGAAGTAGTATCCAATGGAATCACATCGACTATAGAAGACATAGGTAAATTCAAATGATCTGGAATAATAACATAGTCAGGGGCGACTTCCTTGTATGCTATCCAATCTTCATACATCTAAGACCCATGACCGAAGAACTGCTATAATTTACCCTCACTATCATTATAATGATATTCAATCAAACATGTCACTTGTGCCAAAGATGGAACTAGTATAACTATATTATTATCAACTGAGTACTGGAGGCATTATTTAAACACATAACCCTTCTTCAGAGTGTGTCAGAGTAACTGTTCATATGGAAAATAATTGGGGTGATCACTTAGATCTGCCTCTTGGAGCCTCATGCATTCTGGATACCTTAAAATTCACTGGTCCAAGGAACTCTAGATGTAGCTGGGGAACTGAGCTTCATTGAATGAGTAGGTCTAGTTTCTCTGATCTGGGAAAGGGACTATGGGATCATGGCCATAACGAGGGGATGGAGGCTGATGAGGAGGTGTAACCTGGTTCTCTCGAATATGTAGTGGTGGTGCATTACATGTTGGAACCTTCCAATTATGAGATAAGAGATTCTGAGCCAGTGGATGAGCCTAATGTGCAGGACCTCAGTGAGGCTGTGGAAGTGGTTCAACTTTAAACCACTTGAGCTATATAAGGGCCTCTATCCACATTAAAATGTCTCTAACGACCCAATGTTTTGTCAATGGAATTACCCTATTATAATTCTTACTTATAATATAATCACATTAGGAAACATAATAAAATATCATGATACTAGATAATATGTGACCATTAAGCATTATTTTTCCACTTATATGGTTTGAATTTAAAAAATATGACATAAACGGTTTTGTTCTGGTGATTTTTGGAGTCTAATAGAACAAAAATAATTTTTATGGGATAGTAACATACTGTTATGAATAGTATTTCTTCCCATATGAATAGTGATACACCCTTTTGAATAGTACCTCACCTATGATAGTATATATTTATTATTTAACTGAAATCAAGACACACCTATGTTTTTGAATTAGTAATCCAATAATATAAAAACTATATTTTTTATGTAAACAATGATTTTAATTAAAATATAAATTAATAACATTTAGAAAATTATTTTTATAAATGGACGTCTTTTTGGGATTAAATACATAGAAAAATAGTTATGGAAAATTTTTGGGAATTTTCTGAATACTTGAATTTTTGATGAATAGTGAAATGCCATAATTTACAGAATAAGCTTAATAAACATATTATAAAGTTATGTATGATGTTATGATGCTATAAGCCCAATTATATTGGATCCACATGATAAAATTACTATTATTAGTAATAGAATACTCACTATTACTTGTCTTGTTGTAAAATATTAAATTTTTGAATATTATATTGAGAAAACATCACTGCCCTCCATTATAAGTACCACCCTTCACACCCTCATTTTCTCATACATCTAAAGCTTTAATCCATTCTTCAACCATGACCAAGAATCTACCCAAACCCCTATACAACATCCAAGGGATTATTTCCACATCACTAGGATCTTCATGGAGGATCTCTAAAGGAGGATTCAAGAGGTAATTCGTCTCTCTTTTTTATTTCATTTATTTTTCAAATTTATTTCCATTTATTTAATTATCATCATCATCCCTTATCAAAATTTCATGAAAACTATTGAAATATTGATATATATGTATGATATAATGTTAATTTATGATTACTCATTGTACTACTCAATCCCTCTCTTAGTTAATAAAGTGAAATTGTGGCATGTGAAGTGTTAGTTTCCCTAAATCATGGGTGATGCACTTACGTTTTTTATCAAATCCTTCAAGGATTCCAATAAAAAATAAAATGGTTGAAAAAATATTTGAATGTGTTTTTATTATCCCCTTTTATGTTCTGGAACTAACATATTTACTTGACACAATTTGATGAAATAAAACAAGTTCATTTTGATAAAAAAACAAACCAAATTAACCAAAAAAGGATCATCATTAAATTTTATCTAATAATTCATCCTCAAGATATATAACGAAATTCATTATAAGATCATTTATATCTCTGTAATTTCACTAATAATATATATTCACAATTATGGAAGTTCGACCACATTTCAAATGAACATTCGTTCATCAATATAAGTGAACTATTCATAAATGCTATGAAAAGTTACACTCTTAAACAATGAATCTAATCTATATAACTCATCCAATACCCCTTAAAAGAATATAATGAAACAATAGTAAACCATTTTATTGTATAAAAGGTTTTGGAAGTTCTAATTTATGAATATAATATCATTATATAGGACATTAAAGAGAATAAGGCATTCGGATACAAGGTGTTGGGAAATTCTCAACCAAACATTCATTTTTTGGGTTCTCCCTCTTTCACTCCATTTTTTTATGGCCACCCCTTAAAAATAATTTTTTATATTTATCCTATCATTTGTGGGATATAGATGTCTTCCAATAGAGTTTATGTATAACAAATTGTCTTCAAATGAACTCTTCTTTCAAAAACACACCTTTTATTTCTCAGTCAAGTTTGATGGTTATTTAATCAAGTATGTTATTCCCACTTTCTTTTTGGAACCCAATGTATATGAATGTGTTATTATGATATGAAAACGATTTATCTCCATGGGATAGTTTTTTTTCATTTTTTATATATGTTCCATGTGGAATGCCTGACAATGATAATGTTATGATGTGACGAGTGCACCTGGAATTATATAGCGTAATATAAAAGTTGGAAAGTGACAGGTGTGCCAAGAATTATATAGCACTCAAATGAATTTGGTAAAGTGATTAATATCATTATTTAATAAGAAATTATATGTCAACAAAATTCTAGATATTTCAGAAGTATGTTTGGTAGTTAACCACTAATAATTGATGTTGATTTTTATGCATTTCCACTTTTAAATTATTTTATTAATGCTTCCCCTTATTCTCATGATCACTTGACTATGTTATGCTTGTGCTCACCCCATGATGTATTGTTCTTATCTACCTACTTATTTGTCTATTATCTCACCCCTTTTGATTTATATACTTATGTTATTATGTGTACAAAGGTGTTTTCAAGGGATAATAAGAAGCTGGAGAAGATTGAATTAAACAAATGTTTATGTTTGATATTAAAAATGTTATGTTTGGTCTTAGTTTTCCCTAGACACTAATCCTCTGGATCCTCATGGTGTAATACTATTACATTGTTTATATATATAACTACATAATAGTATTGTTAGAAAAGGTAGGTTTCATATAGTTGGTATCAGAGGCAAGGTTTAATTAATTTGGAAATGAGGATTTCTGAACACTATAGAAAACCTCTAGAATGAGACTAAGTACCAATATGAAAACAAGATGCCATACATAGAGATCACATATGTTATGATTTTAATTTAAAAAATACTACTAAATAATTTATTCATGACTTGTTGACTTATGTTTTGTTTTATCCTTTTATATTTTTTTAATAGTGGGAAGTAGAAGAAACTAGGCCTACTAATCGAGTGGTGGCCAATGAAAAGATTACCTTAATGACATCGCATATTATACGGGGAACATGTTCCTTCACCAAATAGGGAGAAACTGACTAGCTAGTGTTTTATCTTGCAATGACCCCAGATGTTTAATGGATCCTCCAATCCACTATTTTCATAATAGTTAGTAAACTCCATGAAGAAGATGTTTTTTGTGATCCACTATTCATTGACAGATAACGCGACTCTAGCCACTTATCATCTATATGGAGAGGCTGATCAATGGTTGGATTTTATCAATAAACCCAATCCAGGAGATTTAATTTATGAGAATGAATGGGAAGACTTTATGATCATGTTTCGTAAAAAGTATTTCCCACAAAATCTCTTAACAAGATGGAGAGAGAATTCATAGAGCTCAAGAATAAAAGGAGAAGTTGTCACAAACTATGAATCTAATTTCATAAGGCTCTGAAGGTACACTTTGGGTTTTGTAGTAAACAGTGATACAAAAATTGATATATTCTACAGTGGATTAAAAACACAAATTCGAAATGATATTGAAATTAGAGACTTTGGGAGTGATGAAGAAGTTTTTCGGTGTACTTTCAATGTGGATATAGGGTTATTAGAATGGTCTAATGTCTATGGTGATAAGAAATGAAAGATGGAGTTTCAAGCCAGAGGACCTATGATAAATGTGGGAATAAAACTCAATGACCCACATGCCAAAAATGTGGGATGTTACACCATGTGAACTACCTCAACAGGACGGGGAAGTGCATAATGTTTTGGAAAGAAGGAAACCATGCTCAAGAGTGTTGAAAATACATGGAAAAGGAAGCATAATGTGGTGGAAGAACTAAGAGAACCACCCATGGATCAATGCTACAACTATCGGGAGTAAGGGATCTATGCAAGCCTATTCACTAAATCTTGAGTTCTCAAGGGTTATCAGTGTCAGAAGCCTCCAAATTAAAAGGAACAAGGGAAGTCATAGGCCATCACTACTATAGATGTGGAGCAATATAATGAAGTTGTACAAGGTACAATTTCTGTTCACTCAAGAATGAAAATAAGTCTTATTTGATTAGGGTTCTACACATTCCATTATATCTTTCATGTTAGGGAGAACTACAAAATCAAATCCCCAAAACATTGAAGTAGATATATCTATTAAAACACCACATGGTGTAATAATTGAAATCCATGTGTTTGAGTATTCTCTAGTTGGTGCATGTGGGAATATTCTTCTATAAAATCCCATAATACTTCCCTTGGTAGAATTTTCTGCAATAATGGGAATGGACTGGCTCTCATTATATAGAGCACATATCAATTGTCAGGAAAAAGAAAAATTGTTTCATATTTCAAACCATCTCATGGTCCTCTATAAATGAAAAGAAGATCATGAATCTCTAATAAAAAATCCTTCAACGGTGTGGTTGTTGATTCTCTATGAAGAGGTATACCTCGCCCAATTGGTTGTGTCAAAGGATAGGGCCAAGCATGCATAAATGCCCATTTTGAGTGAATACAATGATGTATTTCTTGAAGAGTTACCTATAATTCCACTGAATCGTGGGGTAGAGTTATCAATAGATCTTATACCCTAAGCTACTCCTATCTCAATGTGTCACTATAGGATGGATCCTATCGAAATGGAGGAGTTAATCAAGCAACTGCAAGAGCATATAGAAAAAGGGTTCATATACCCTAGTGAATCACCTTGGGGAGTTCTGGTGCTCTTTGTAAATAAGATGGATGGAACAATGTAGTTAAGTATCAATTATCAGGATACCAACAAGATCACTGTAATGAAAAAGTATCCATATCCAAGGAGTTGTGACTTGTTTGATCAGTTAAGAGGAGCTCAATACATCTCAAAGGTTGATCTTCGTTCTGGATGTCCTCAGCTAAATGTAATGAAGGAATATATTTTTAATACTGCATTCCGTACAAGGAATGAGGACTACGAGTTTCTGGTGATGCCTTACAGACTTACTAATTCCACCAAAATCTTCAAGGATATGATAAATAGAATCTTTAGACATTATCTCGAGAAATTTGTTGTAGTATTTAATGATTATATTCTCATCTACTCCAAGATAAATGAGAAAAATGAAGAACATCTAAGATTGGGGTTGGTGAAATTTAAAAATGATAAGTTGTAGGCTATGTTCAGAAAGTGTTTCTTTTGGATGAAGCAAGTCACATTCTTGAGACAGGTGATCACATGTGAGGGAATTTCTGTGGACACTAAAAAAACAAAGGCGATTGAGGAATGGACGAGTCCCACTAGTGTCACAAAAATCTGTTTTTTTCATGGATTAGTTGGGTATTACCTATTCTTTGGGAGACATTTCTCACTATTGTCAAGCCCGCTAACTACGTTACGAATGTAAGATTTAAGGAGTTAAAGAGAAGGTTGGTCAATGCACCTGTAATCACACTACAAGAATGTGGAAATTGTTTTTTGATATATAGTAATTCTTCAAATGTAGGATTGAGTTGCATACTCATAAAAAATTAAAATGTGATAGATTACACCTCACAAAAGTTCAATATCCATGAGCCGAACTACCAGATGCATGATCTAGAGAAAGAAGCCATGTTTTTTTGCCTAGAAAAAAATATTGAAACTAAAATTATGGGGAGAATTGTCATGTATACACTGACTGCATGAGGATAATGTATATATTCACACAAAAGGAGCTCAAAATGCATCAATAGAGATGGTTAGATCTAACCAAGGATAAAAATTCCTCTATTCACTATCATCCTAGAAAGGTGAACAAGGTAGCTGATTCTATACGAATAAAAGAACGTACAACATTATCCATGATACAGATTGAGAAATAACCTATCATATTAGATAGGAAAAGTATTGATTTAGAAACCATAAAGGTATGGGATACATCCTACCTTGCCCAATTTATTGCGCAACCATCCATCCACGAGATGATTAAGAGGCACAAAGGAATGATGTGGATATAAAAACGTTGGTGAACATAGTAAAGGGAGGGAAGCTTCAAGATTTCATATCGATGATGATGGTATGATTCGGTATGGAACATGGCTTTGGGTGCGTTGATCACCTAAGATAAAGAAGTAGCTACATGAAAATGCACATAGCTCAATATTCTCTATCCATCGTGGTGGAATGAAGATGAACTGTGATATCTTAGAAAACTTCTGGTTGGATAACATGAAAAAAGAGATTGGATAATATATATCAAGGTTTTGGGTATGTCATAATGTTAAATCAGATCAAAAAAATTCTAAAGGGTTGATGAAGCCATCACCTATACCCATTTGAAATTGTGAGATTGTCACTATGGACATGGACATAGGTCTCTGGAAGATGTAGAAGGGAAATAGTGTGATATGAGTTATGGTTGACTGACACAAAAATACAACCCATTTTATCGATATTCGGGAAGATCAATCCCTTGTTCAACTCTCAAGGATATATGCGAAGGAGGAGGTGAAACTGCATGGTGTTCCACTCTCGATTGTCTCTAACCATGATCCAAGGTTCACCTCCATATTCTGGAGAGGTCGTTACCATTCCTTGAGTACTGAAATGAATTTAAGCATGGCCTATCACCCCCAAAATGATGACCAATCTGAATGAACAAATACACTCATGATGTCATGCTAAGAGACTACTCTTTATAATTCAAAGGATGATGTGATTAGCATATCTTATTGGTTGCATTATCATATAAAAATAACTTCCTCTCGACTATTTAGATTGCTCCATTCGATTATATGTATGGAAAGCCATGTATAAATCCAGCCTGTTGGCATGAAGTTGGAGAAAGAAAGCTACATGGACCTGACCTTATACATCAGATGACAGGTAATGTTCAAGTCATGCAGAAACACATCATAACTGCCCAAAGTCAGCAAACGATCTATACTGATATCTATCGAAGAGACTTGGAGTTTGAAGTTGGGGATTAATTCTTCCTTCTAATATCACCATGTAAGAGAGTCATGCACTTTGGATGTAAATTGAAGACATGCACAAGGTACATTGGCCTCTTTGAGATCCTTGACCACATAGGAGTCGTGGAAATCAGCTTCCACAACCACTGAATATGGCTCAAGTTCATGATGTGTTTCACATATTACTATTGGTGAAGTACATAATAGATCCTTCACATATACTAAACTCTGAGGTGGTGTAGCTAGAAGAAGATCTCTCTGACGAGGTGCAGCCAGTAGAGATTCTGAATAGGAGAGATATGTTTTTACGCAACAATATAACAGACCTTGTCAAAGTGTTGTGGATGAACCATAAGTTTTAAAAATCTTCTTGTGAATTATAAGAGGTGATGAAGGATAATTACCCTCACATGTTTATGTAAAATGAAATTTCGAGGGAGAAATTTCATAAGGGGAGAATAATATAACTACCCAATATTTTGTAAATGGAATTCCCTTATTATAATTATGCCTCATATTATAATAAAAGTAGTTATAAAAATGAAATACCAGGATACTGAATACTATGTAACCATTATACATAATTTTTCGACTTCTATGGTTCGAACATCAAAAATCTGAGAGAGACGGTTGTGTTTAGGGTTATTTTTAGTGTCTCATAGAACAAACAATTTTTTTGGTGAATACTAACATAACCTTATGAATAGTAATTTTACCCTTATGAATAGTGATACACCCTTATGAATGGTAAAATCACCTATGATAGTTTTTATGTAAAATTTAAGTGAAAGCATGATTTACCAATGTATAAGAATAAGTAAACAAATGTTTTAAAAACGGAATTTTTCAAGTAAATTAAGATTTTAATTGAAAATTCTATTAATCATATTTTAGAAATTATTTTTGAAATAAGTATTTCATTTTTCGATACTATAGATTAATAATGGTTTGGGTAATGTTTTGGGATTTTTCTGAAATACATGAATTTTTTATGAATAGTGAAATACCATAATTTACAAAATAAGCCTAATACATTAATTATTGAGTCATTATTGATGTTCTTCTGATTTAAGCCCAATTTTTTCAGATTAACATTATATAATTACTATAATTGGTCATGGAAGACTCACTATTACTTGTTTGGTTGAGAAATAATAATTTAATGAATATTATATTGACAAAACCCCTCTCAGCTCCACTATAAATACCACCCTTCACACCATCATTTCCTCACACATCTCAAGCTTGAATCCTTAAATAATATCTGCCCAAGAATCTTCTATATCCCCTCTCCCTAGTCTAAGATATTTTGGTCTCATCATAAGTCCAAGCCTATGTTGTTTCAGGAGGATCTAAAGAGGAGGATTCAAGAGGTAATTCCTCTCTCTCGTTTCTTTCATTTTCCATTCCAATTTATTTTATTTTCTTATATTATCCTCTTTATATTTTATCCAAATTTAATTATAACTCTAGTGTTATTGATATATTAGTATGATAACATGTTAATGGATGATTACTCATTATACCACTCTTCCCCTTTCTTTGTTAATAAAATTAAATCATAACTCGTAATGTGTTAATTTTCCTAAATCATGGGAGATGCACTTCATTTTTCCTTCAAATACATCAACACTTCCAATAAAACCAAAAAATGGTTGAAAAAAATTTAAAAGTGTTTTTATTATCCCCTTTTATGTTATATAACTGACTTATTTACATGAAACTATGTGATAAAATAAAACAAGTTCACTGTGAAAAAAAATCACCCTAATTAACCATAAAAAAAATCATCATTAAATTTTATCTGATGATTCACCCGCATGGTACATCACAGAATTCATTATAAGATCATTTATATCTCTTTAATTCCACTAAAAATATATATTAATAATTATGGGTGTTCAAACACATTTCAAATGAACATTCTTTCATGAATACATGTGAACCGTTCATAAAAGCTTTGGAAATTAACATTCCCGAACAATTAATCAATGATATATAACTAACACAAACGACCATAAAAGAACAAAATGAAACCATATTGAACCATGTTCATGTATAAAAGGTTCGTGAATTTTTAATTAATTAATATAATGTCATTATATATGTCATTAATGTGAATAATCCAATCTGATACATGGTAAGGGGAAATTCTCGAACCCAACTTTCATTCTTCGTGTTCTCCCTCTTTCACTAAACTTTTGGTTTGATCACTCCTTAAATTTAATTTTTTCACATTTATATTACTTTTTATAGAATATAAATGTTTTCCACAAGATTTTTTGTCAAATTTTTTTTTCTAATAGAACTTTTATTTTAGAATCAATCCTTTTATTTCTCACTCAAGGTTGATGGTTATTGTATCTAGTATGTTATTTTCACATTAATTTGGGAATGTAATGTTTATGAATGTGTTCTTATGAGATGAAACCCATTCCATTACATGGGTTATTTATATTCATTTTTGATATATGTTCTATATGGAATGCATGATAATGATAATGTTATAATGTGATGGGTGTGCACAGAATTATGTAGCGGAATATGATTATTTGAATGTGACGGGTGCACCCAGAATTGTACAAGACTCCAATTAATTTCGTAAAGTGATTAATATTGTGATATAATGGGAAACTATGTGTGAAAAAGATTGTATATTTTTTCACAAGTATGTGTGGTAGTTAACCACTAAAACATGTTGTTGCATTTTTTTATTTTCCATATTTCATGTATTTCACAAATTCTTACCCTTATATTCATGATCCATTGACTATGTTATATTTATGCTCAGAACATGATATATTCTTATTACCTATCATCTTTTTGGGATTTTATATCACCACTTTTGATTTATATCCTTAGGTGATTATGTGTACGAAGGATTTTTCAAAGGATAATGAGAAGTTAGAGAAGATTGAATTAAATAAATGTTTATTTTTGAAATTTTAAATGTTATATTTGGGCTTATTTTTTCCAAGACACTAAACCTATATATCCTAATGGTGTATTAATATTACATTGATTATATTTATAATGATGTAATAGTAATTTAAGTAAATATAGAGTCGCTATAATGGCGGTCTCATCCTTGGAAACTCTTCTTGCTGGGGCTGCAAGAGGCAACGGGCAGGCCTGATTATCTAGATGAAAAGATTCTTCTTAACATTGAGCCCTAGAATTGAAATTTGAAAATCCACCTTGGAATTTATGGGTAATGAGTGATGGCATCGTTTTATTCTACACATTTATGTACTCACATCGTTAGTAGTTGTTCCTGAGTTAGTTGAATGTCGAGTGAGAATGTGAGGCCCTTCCACCTCGTGACAATGTCTACGACTCAATCATCAAGACATTTATTGCATATTATGCTGTTGGATGTACAATTCACGGGGGTAGTATATCTAAAGCGATTCTGAAACTGTATATGGAGATCCTCCCAACCACCTATAGACCCAAAGGGTAACTAGCTATACGAAATGAATACGAGCCCTTACAATGTCTGTAGGATACATCAGAGCCTATGAACTTCCTACTACACTGGATTTCCTAGAAAGGGTCGGCATCTTGAAATTATGTGGTCCAGATTTTGAAATGGACCACTCATACCATTCAAATTGGAGAAGGTGTTTTTTCAAATGACTAGGGTTATTGGAATATCATTCACCCATACCAGATATTGCTTTCCATTAAACGGTATCACCACCTTTGGGTTTTCAGGAGCTTCAAGGAGAGAAATTAGAGCATCAATTAAATCATATTGATGTAGATTCTTATCTTGTAAAGGATTCCTAAATACCATATAATTAGGAGGTTCATCACCATTATATGCTAGTTATGTTTCATATGGAGTGGCTTGTGGAATAACTTGAGTTTCCATTGGAGGATCCTACAGAGAAGCCATTGAAACCTGAGGCAGGTCCTCAGGAAGGATTCAGAACTTACCATATGGATCTTGTGATGCATATCACGGTATTACTCCATAAACAAAGGCCAATACCTTGTCTAGAAGGGCAAGGACATCGAGACCACCTCTGAGAAATTCGTTGGGTGGGGTGGGGGATTGTACGTGGCCCTGCTGCCTTGATAGTGGATGGTTGGGGTCTTACAAATTTATCACCATAATATGATTTCCATTGCACTATGCACTCTGTGAGGAGATCTTCAACAAAACTTTTCTATTCCATGAGTTGTTGGTGCAACATGGCCTCTTTGGTATCTTCTTCCATGTTTTACACTGAATCTGATGGGTTATAGGAATTGACTATCCTAGTGTGTACATTTCCTTTTCTAGGATCTCAAATGAGAGGAAAACACTCCAAAGGATTAGAAAGACCACACTTATTTCTCTATTTTAGTGGGTGGACACCTGCAGGGTATTCTAGGTGTTGTGTTTCCCCAGTGGGATACTCCCACTCTCCAGGCACCATTTTTATGCCATCTTCCGGGTATATCTAATGAATGACTATGTTCATAGTGGTGAAACTGAAGGGAATATCCTTGATTTCACCACGGAACGATCTTGTCATAGGATAGAACTGAAATGCAGGGTAGCATACTACCCCCACCATAGATCTAGATATGTGGGGAAGCCTTGTTAATACCTATACGGAGTACGATAAAGCTCTGTACCAATCGTTACCTGAGAGAATAATGATAACCTGGTTATGAAAAGTGCTGAACGACAGAGAGTGTGACAAACTCCACTAGGAGGAAGTGCTAGCCAAAGCTGTCAAAGTGTTCTTGAATCATAAGGTATTTTTTCCATCAATGAAGGAGACTGAAATCTGTACTCCCTACGGTTATGTAGTTGTACACATCGTCATCCTGGGTGAGGGACTCTAGAAAATTGAATCTTGTAGTTGTGACTTTCCAGCACATCTCGAGGATATAGTCCACTGTGATAATATCCCATAATCGTATTGGATCAGAATTGGGATTTTATCCTTGGTTGCACCATTCATCGAGTGGGGGTAGTTGAGGGAACAGTACTGGCACTTACATGGTCCATTTTAGTGGAATACTGGTCAGTGTATAGTATGGTTCATGATCTAAAAAACCATTAATCATGTGCTATATTTTGGAGAATGCACCGATTGTATAACCACATCTTTGTAGGATAGGTAACTAACAACTTCTTCAAGCATAGGAGTAGCAGTCGTTGGTGGTGGATTAGCCTGGTTCTCGCAGTCAACCAGTCCTTAGAAAAATTCTTTTTGATCTGTTGTAAAATTACATAATGATCCAGGTGATGATAAAGAGGATTGTATAGAAATACCCTAGAAAGGATCCAAATATTCATCCTCCAATATGTATTTGTGGATATATTTAGGGATCCATTGATACTCTCTTTTCAGGGAGGACTATTCTGATACGCTGAGTTCCAATCCCAGACCATGATATATAGAATCTTTATGAGGCCACTAACATCGAGTCTCACTCTGCATTCTAGTCTGAATAGCATATTGGTTTGAAAATGATGTGAGGTTTATCCGGATTATTCCATTGGTAGTGACAACCTTCCATCCATTCACAAGGTGGTTGTTTGGGGCATTGTAGATTTTTGAAATGGCAAGGACCTTCATGTGAGTTAATGTTGGAGAGGGGATGAACTCTAATTGCATGGACTGAGGTGTACGGAGCACCTGGGAGAATGTAAAATGAAATATTGAGAGGAACTACATGGTGATGGATGATATGGAGAGGGGGACCTTCACTCCAATTAATTAGACATTTGTATGGGAAGATTCATGAGCTGATTATGATTTGAGGAGGACCTTTGCATAACAACCGGGTATGTGGGGAAAATTCCCATACCAGGGATCCTTGGCACAGATCGGTACTTTGTGCTGGGTGTGAGATTGGGGATGACCTCTAGTACGTCTTTTTCTGGTATGGGGAGAACCACCATTTTAAACATCATCATCATGGGTTGACCCACGGGGGCTACTATATGCACCAGGGATAGGAAGAGTCAATCCAGCCCGCCAATGGGGTGGTTGATTCCTTAACACCAAATGGGTGTATAAATTATACTATTCTATAGTAACAATGTGATGATAGAACTCATTGGTGGTATCTAGTGCTACTAATGTTGTAGATGATTAAACAAAATGGATGGAATCCTCTTTATCATGAACATGACCTTTACGTCAAGTTAGTCGAGCTAGGGATGGATATTCAGGGTTATGGACCACCTTCCCCTTGGTCTGCGAAGCCATATAGCATTGTTTTTGTGGCTTAGTGGTTGCCCTCCACGGTAGCTCCTTGGCCAATGTTTCGGTTGGGAGGTAAAAGACAACCATTACTTCATCGACATAAGGTTTCAGTTCATATGAATATTTTGGTTAGTGTCTCCCAGAATGGTTTAAAATCATATTGGGGAAGTAGATCCATTTATAGCCCTTGGTGGTGGAGATGATGGTGGGGCACTCAGGCCACTGTATCTTGATGGGCCACATCCTTCATCAGGATGACCCCTCTTGTTTCTATCAACAGACAATAATTTCCATAACCATCTTGCAGACATTGACGGAAGGTGATACAGGGAGGTTGAACCTAGTAGTTTTAGTGGTAGATGATGTCATGTAAGAGGTTGAGCCATGCGATATGGCCACATCGGTATTTCTCGTGACCCTACCCCAGCCTTTGTTGGTGGGATATGATTAGTTTATTGTAGTAATATCTTGGGTCCTATAAAGAAGGTTGACTCAGCTATCACCACTGATAGTTGGAAAGCAATGATCAGTGCCCGAACACCATTCAGTTTTTCATGGAAGGATTGAAATATATAACCTTACAACATCATAGAATTAGATTCAAAATGATTAACTTCCCCAAATCCTTTTATGTTTCAAACCATCCCCATTGTTTTCCTTGTGGAACATGGTGCATGATTTCAAGATATAGTGTCACACTTATTTACTGATTCCCCATATGCTACTAATGAACATATTGAGGAGAATAAATTGTCGATGGGTTCACCATTTCTTTTTTTGATGATTTTCTCTGGGGTTGTGTGCCGTCTGTTGGGACACACATATTTCTACTCCACTATTTCACTTTATAATGTTGGGAGGAATCTTCCACCTTTTGATGGATTCTTTTTCCTTAATAGAAATGGGACGATGGGATTGTGGTCTCTTCTTCCATGAGTTCCTACATAGAATATTCCCCCAAGTTTGGGACTTCCTTAAAGATTAAGACGTTGTTTGTGAAACTCTTCCCGGTTCCATATCTTTTTGGATTCTTGTTAATTAAACATATTATATTAAGACATTCTAAATGTTTCAAGTCAGGGCATCGATCTTTGGTCAGGATAGTATTCATGTTGGGATTCTCTAGCATTTTTCTACACTGAAACAATGATACGCCTGAATTATCCACGTAAATGAGGGCCTCTCGATGGAATAGAATAATATGACATCCCAATTAAAATACTGGTAATTGTATTCCAGAGGCATATCTCAATGGTTTTCCTTGGCTTCACACATTCGACATGGTGTATGCCACATGTTTAATGTCTTGTATAGAGGGATCAGACTGATCAGAAGACAAATGGGAGTGTATCAGATGTGTGTATCCCTACGAGGAAGAACACATAATTTTTACCATATGGAAGGTCAAGAACGCAAAATAAGAATGTACCTATGATGGTGTGTCTATAAAGGGTGATGTTTCACAACATGAGGGCTGATCCGGACACCAAATATAGTGAATCAAATGATGGTGTGGCCCAATGAAGGGGACACCAAGGTTTAACATTGGATGGGATTGAATATCATGGGGTCTTCCTACAAAAACACATTTAGTTTGAGAGGGTGATCCATGGAATAATGGTGTATGCAAGGGAAAAACACATGGGAGCATGATGTGGATTACACATGGTTAGGATCTCAAGTGATGCAAAGAGAAATATAAAGAATGGGTCGTACACATGGTTAGATGCACGAATGGTTGAAATTATTTCATAAGGATGTGGTGGATTAGGATAAATCAAGATGGATATGGATGAAGTGTTGAAGGGCGGAATAAATGGGGATGTAACCAAGAACAGGTGTAAGGTGGTTATATTGAGAATGAACCTTAGAGATATTTTCTACATATATTAGAGGTGGGAATAAAAGTCCACATAGTTCGGGAATGGGGTTATAAGACACCTGTGGAGGTGACTCGTGAGAATGGATGCGTGGATGGGGACCCAAAGGAAATTGAACTAATGGGTTGACACATTATCATTCTGACACAAAAATTCCTAAAGGAGATACCATGATTGGGAGTGGGTGATGAGATTGTCACTCTGGGAGGCTTCCTATGCACCTTTCACAAAATGGGAATGGATCAAAGTTCATGTAATTTTGGAATTAGGTACAGAATCGGTGTTTACACAAAGGAAAACAACCTGAAGGCATTCTAGGGATTACGTTTTTGTAGAAGACCATATTTAGTAGGAAACACTTGATTGGTAATGTATATATTGAGTGTGGGACTTATGTACTGATATGACTAAGGAACTTGTATAACACTACTAACAGGAAAATCAATGATATGGTTCCTTAAAAAGGGGAAACAAATGATTACCTGTGCTTGGGGTTGAACCTATAAGAAGATTCCTACATTTCATATCTAGAGGATAGGGATCAAAACCCACATAGATTTAATTTATACAGTTAATCATCATGCGAGATGAAAGGGGAATATAGTTTAATGTCTTGTGAGACGAGGGTGAACTGATGTAAATTAGTTAGGGCCAATTTGTGATGGGTGATGGGATTGATCCTCGGAGAGGCGTCATAATACCATTATTGAAAAGGCAAAAAATCAATTTCCACGTATTTTAATAATAAGGGGGTTGGGGATTACAATCATTGTATGACCAAATAGGATTTCATGGTCGATGCGTACTGTAGGCCTACATGTGGCCTAGTTGGAGTGAGAAACAATAGGCAGTGATAGATATGAAAATTGTGTCGCGAAAGGTGGGTCAACGATAAGTTGAGTGGAGATTACACGTGACTAGAATCTCAAATTGGGAATAGAGGCTTACACGTGATTTAATTACCTAGGAGAGGAAGATTGGGAAACTCCAGGATGGTTTTTAGAAGTACGAGGAGGATATGACAATTGTACTGGGGGAACCATACCCTAGTGTGTTGGGGGTTACACATAGGCTACCTGAGGCACACAAGGATACAAAGTGAAAAGAGACTGAAGGTATGAGAGGGAATAGATGTCAATCCCCTACATGGTTCTCTCGAGATTTTCACTCATGTGGTGATCATAGTTTGTCATCATGTTTTGAGGACATGTGGTTTCTTCAATGTTTAATGTCCTACTTCTCAGATGGTGATGACTCGCTCCTCACTCCTATGAATTACATTACATCCACCAACTCTCACATGCGGAAGAGAAGGCACAAGAAAGTCCTTGGATTAACAGGGTCATGGAATTATACCTTGAGTGGTCCATTATAGCTTGGCTATGCGAAGAAGCAATAGTTTGTTAGTGTGACATTGTGAAGAACCACTAGGAATGGGAAAGAAACATGAATCACCAAACATGGGACCTTGAAGTAACTTCATACATGCTCGGAGGGCCATATAGAAGAGGGGTTGAAAAAGAATGATACATTTCATAGATGGTCTTTGCAATTCTTTGGTGCTTCGCAAAGAAGACAAAATTCTTGATGCTATGGTGCTTCAGGAAGAGGATGGACTTCACAAAGGAAATGGTCTTTGTGATGGAATGAGCCATTATAAAAGGAGGTTTTCAATAGATAAAACCTTCACCATTGAAAATGTCTCTATAATTGGGGTGTGGATAGTAAAGGCTTAATGATTTGGGAAGCCTTGAGCACCACGAATGGGATCCCTCCATTGAAAAGGGAAACAACCATCGCAGAGGGCCTCCCCGCCATAAGAGGTGGGCTATGAAGAAAAAAAAGTGACATGGATTTTAGAGGCCAATTATCATTAGAAATCCGTTTATCGACATCCCGGAGGTATTTTCGAACCAAGAGTTTCTAAGGTGAATGGGTGGAGTGAAAGTGGTTTTAAAGGGGATGAGCCTTCTTTTTATAGGCAACGAAGGTCAGTGGGGGTCATAGAGCTTTCCACAGAAAAAATACATGCCCTACGGATAAGAGGTGATTTAATGAAGCCAAATGGTTTTCCTTGAAGTGAGTCAGAATCGAAGAGGGTCCATCAATGTGATGATTGCAAAGCTATCAGTGTGGAACAAGGGACACCACCGAGAGGAAGGGCTCCGTCAGAAATCATCAGACTCACTAGGGGTCCCTCATGTAACATTGAGGAACTTAGAGGCATCCATTGGGGTGCATGATATATATAGAATGTGATGCTATTATGGTTTCTGGATTCCTTGGACTCATAGAGGGTCTATCACGGGTGCTTCTGATCAAAGATGCGAGATGACCCTACGCAAATCTTTACAAACCTAGCCCTCTAGGATAGTTTTGATGGATTTAAATCCCATTTGAGTATTAATTTAATTTGAAATAGAAGTAACATTGTCTGAACCACATGTGTCTTGAATTTCATAACCATAAATGACCATTATATAAAACTATATAAAGAATCTATTTTATGAAATTGTAACTTCCATAAAATATGTTATAAAATTAACATTAACATCATTTCAATTAATAATTATAATTTCCATGAATCATTTAGATGAACTGGGACATGGAAGAAAAATAGTAATAAGGGAAAAATTTAAAGATAGATTTGTTTAATAGAAAGTCCCAAGACACGATTAAAAATCATCAAATATATTATTTATTCTCCTGAATAATGAGCTTATATTAATTATTTACATTTTTATGAAACTTTTCAAATTATATTATAAATTTTTTAATTATATTTTAATATTAAATTAGATAATAATATATGTTCACATTATAAATTTTGATTTATTTGGATAATAAGACCAAATTTAATGGGAATGTATTTTTTCAATAATAATACACGAATGTTATTGGTTTTGATTCTCACAAATACCATTGATTGGTTTACTAATTAAATTATTCTAGGAATTTTATTGATTTTTTTTTGATAATATTATCTTTTTTATGAGTAAAAATAGTTGTTTAAACTATTCAGGATGTGTTTGAATGTATTATAGAAACACTATTCATATCCTACATTTATATGACTAACATCTGGTTTGGCAGTGGAATGGTTGGACAGAAATGTATGGATCATATACCCTATGCTGTTGGAAATGTATATATCAAGAAAAATGTATTTGGAGGAAAACCATGCATTAAAAGGAATAAATTTATGGTATTTCCATATTACATTATTGAACAATCGTACATTTTCAAATTCACTATCTGGTTTTTTTGTCACATGATGGAAACCTACGCATGTCATGTCAATGATAGAGTTTTAATTAAATTATATTATATGACTTTTCAACAATGGTTTTAATTGAATTAAATATCAATTTTTTGTTGTTATATAATATAGTCAATGGAACGTATTTAATAGATTACATCATTATTATTTATGAGGGAACTTATCACTCTTTTAAATGGTTAAAATTTAAATGATCTTGATTTTTTATGTGATGTTATTCTATTTTTTTATGACTGAATGAAATAACGAATTTCTTAATAATGATAATTAATATTTTGGTTTTTTAATAGAGGATGAAATATATTTTAAATATAGAGATGTTTCAAAGGAAATATCGAATATATATATTCTTCTAAAGAATAAACACCATAGAGAATTATATGTTTCAATATTTTTAAAATTTAAACATATACTATTATTACTGATTATCATTATATGTTTTAGTTTTGTGAAATACTATTTTAATCTAAGAATTTTTTGATGATTTTCATACTTGAAGACATTTAGATTTAAAGGAGAAGATCCATTTTCCATCGTTTACTACTAAAACTATGAACAATACTCTGTTTATACATTCAAATAGAACACTATTTATTTATTGGAGTTTTGGATTCAAATACATATTTTTGGTGGTGGATTTTCCGCTTCTTATACTAATCAATGGATGAATCAGTTCCTTGTAAAAGAAACATAAGGATATTTAAAAGTAATATGGTTGAGGTATAAGTTATTATTGTAAGTGGTTAAGGTCTCATGTTAAGATGATCTATTTATTGAAAATCACCATGCTCGTAGAGGGAGAATTTTTGGAGTGGACTTGGGGATCATTATAACATGAACCTTTTTAAAAATTGTTGTGTTGCTCTACTCTATTTATCCCCAGGCCAACATACCTAGAGAAGAGAATAGATACAATATTATTAAATCATGAAGAAGTCTTAAATTCATTATCTATTGAATATTTCAAAAAATAATCAACTCGCCCCATACTGTGGTATATTTTAATTATTCTGAAATAATAAATGTAATAAGAGGAGTTATTTTTTTGAAATTAAAAAATCTCTAGTAATATCAAATAAACATTTATATACAAAGGAAGATATCAATGCCTCACCCTTAATAAAGTTTTTCAAATATCAATTACATTTATTTCAATTTCAATAATTATATTTTATTGAAGTATTTCATGATTATATATCTAAAAAATCATGGATCCAATGTATACATGATGATTTTAACTCCATCTATAATCCCTAAAAAACAAAATCATGTGATTCTTACAAATATTTTGGGTATTATATCCATTAAAAATCAATTAATTCGATTTTATTTGGACATTTTCATGATAAACAAAATAGAGTATCTCAATTCCCTAATTCCTATGAAAAACAGAAAACTATTATTGTTTTCCCTGATGGAACAGACAATTTAAGACAATTCAAGTACAATATTATAAAACTAAAATTTAAAACCTTTAGAACCTATGATGTTGAAAGACACACCTAGATGAATGAGTGACTAGAAGTGATGAAAAATTATGTTTCTTCTATTGTAACCTCATTCACACAATCAGATCGTACACTAAAATAACTCAGAGTACTACACAATAAATGGAATAGAATATATGATTCTATAATATAATCAAAACAAGTCAAAATTTTAATATTAAAATAATTAATCAAAACCATTATGTTGAATGAAGAATAAATTAAATCTGATGTTAAAGATTATAAAATTATAAAAAGGGAAAATACTTCCCTTAATGTTACTTCTCAGATGCATAGAAATAAAACAATAGAAGATTAAAATGTTTTAGAGTGATTAGATTTTTAAATAGAGATATTTTAATTAGACTGATGATTTATAAAACATTATTATAATAATTAAGGATTCAATAAGACCTTCATGACATATTTGAAAATATACACACAAGATTAATTCAATGAATATAAATAGATACGACATATTAGACATGATTCCGTAAAGTTAGATGATAAAAAGATACACATAGAGACGAAAGTGAACAAATATATGAGAATTGACTATTAGTGAAAAGGAAATAAATGTATAAATGCTAAATTGAGTTTATCTAATGTTTATGTCCTCTTTCTAAATCTGACTCTTAAAAAACGAAAAAAATATAATATAAAAAAATGTGGTTCATGGATAAATAATATGATGATGCAGAATCCTATTATTTGTTTGTATATGATTATAAAACCTATTATAAAATAATATTAGCTTCTTCATTACTATATTATTGATGATTTTTGAATCATCAGTAAAAAAATCACTAGATAATTTTAATAATGTTGTTTTTAGAAAATAAGTTGTTATTTTATAACAAAATTAATAACTAAATTAAAAGAAATTATGAATCCAAATCCAATTATAGTGATCATGGAAACAAATTAATAAAACTTCAATATGATATAAATTTATTTAAATGTGATTATAACATATTAACAAAAGGAGATGAAATTATAAATCACATTCTTGAAATTAAATGTAATGAAGGAATAAACACATTGAATATAATGAAATGTGGAGAAATATAAATTATATATAAAAACATTTATATGAATTTTTAAATTTAATGACACATCATGGGTAATTTGTTTCTATCATGGAATTTAGGGACATTTATCTAACAAATTTTATTTAATAAATCTCTAGATTAGTGTATTGTAAAAAAAATTAAATTTCAAAAAAATCTATGATGTTTGTAGTAAAAATTTATGTGAAATAAGGAAAATTCGGTTTCCAATATATTTTCTTTCTAACATAGGTCGTCCCATGAAAATCTATGTATAAAAAAGTCCTGATTAAATTATTCTATTAGAGAAAGGTTGTAGGAACAAAAACAATATATAATACATTGATTGTGTATTCCCAATCCAGATAAGTGGTGACTCATCTAGTTATCATATAGTATAAAAATTGGCTAGAGGACTTGATGCCATTGGAGATAATAGAAAAGGGAATATAATTGGAATTGGATCAATTGTAGATCGAAAATATATTTCAATAAATAAAGTATTTTATGTTAAATGTCGAATGAAAAACCTAATAAGTATCTCTCAAAACTATGATGATGTACTTTTTTTAATAATAAATCCTTCATATCTTTCAAAGATAAATTAACTAAATTTATATTACCTTGAAAAGGAAATGATCATTCCTTGGATCTAAACTCATTATATTGATAAAAAGTGAATAGTTTAATTGTTGAGACAAATGTATCTTGAATATAGCATAAGAGACACATACACTAAAATGTATTTAATTTATATAAATTTTATATGAAACACTTAAATTCTGATTATCTTGTTAATAAATTGGATGGTGATAGATTATATGGGGTAGTCTAAATTGGTAAACAACATAATTCATCATTCATATATATTACGATTGATGATACATCCATACCACATGTACTTATCCAAATGAATTTTCCCCCAAGTGTGTCAAGTTTGGATTTAAAATTATTTTTTTTACATTAGTAATTTTCAAGATTTACATGAGTGTATTTTCTATTTTTTAAGAGTGAACTTTTCTCTATTTTTGAAATCTATTTGAAATTTTGTCAAAACAAAAAATTTTAATTAAAGTCTTTTATGAAGTGATCATTTCAGAGAATTTGATATTAAAGAGTTTAAATATTTTTTCCTCAAACATTTTTATTAAATTAAACTTATCTATACCAATAACACCTCATTATAACAGAATTATTGAATGAAAAACTAAATGTGTTCATGAAATTAAATAAACTATGATAAATGAATGTATTGTTCCTTCCTTTTTTGAGAATATTTAGTAAAAAAACATTCTATATTATAAAATGATTTTTAAAAAGACATATTATTAAAAAGGCACCATATAAACTATAGAATAAAAGAAAAAATTGTTTCATTTACGTAAAAGTGTTTGGATGCACTCTGTATATCTTGAATACTAAGGAAAACATTGGTATATTTTATCCAAAGGATAATGAAGTAATATTTTTAGGATATTTTTATTTCTATAATGCTTATATGTTATATATGAAAAATTCAAATATTATGGAAGCATACAATCATGTGATGTTTGATGAATGTGATCCTTTTGATAAAAGAAATAATAAAATGGATGAGATGAATGATTATTCAGAAAGCAAGTTATTTTAATTACATAATATTGATTTTTAAAATAAAATAAATGAAGTTAATTTTTCTTTATAGGAACATGAAACTAATGAACTTGAATTTTTCTAAAAATGGAAATCCAAAACATTAAACTATGACCATAAAGAAAATATATTAGTAGATCTAGTGGTAATAGTGAGAACTAGAAAGAATTCGGGAAACCTAGATGGATATTATTTCTTCATATCACTATTAGAATATAAGTCTATAAATTAATCTTTTTAAAATTAAAATTGAGTAATTGATCTGAAATAAGAACTTAACCAATTGTGTTGAATGAAAGTTTATGAATTAGTTGACAAACCAACTTATCATCCAGTAATAGGAAAATAAAGGTTATTTACAAATAAAGTTTTTTATAAATGAATATTTACTTGATATAATGATATAATATTATACAAAGGATAGAAATATGAAGAAGGTATAAATTATGATGAGAACCATTGCACATGTTGTCAGAATAGAAGCTATTATAATTATTCTAAATTATGCATCTCATATGAATTTTATATTATATCAAATGGATGTAAAATAATAATAATTAAATGTAAATTTATTATAGGCTATTTTAAATGAAAACCCACATATTTTTGGAAGCCCTTATCTATCCACTGCATCCGTCAACCTTACTAAGGGTCATTATGGTCCTAAAAAAGAACATAGAGATTGGTATGAATGATTATGCTATTTTTTAAAAGAAATTGGATTTTAAAAGGGTTTTTAAATGCTACACTATTTATGATAACTCATTATTATCATATTCTATTAGTATATATTTATATAGATGATGTTATTTTTAGATGAACAAATAAAAGGGTTTGTAATGATATTTTTAATATTATGAAAAAATAATTTCTATGGAGAATGATGGGATAATTAAATTTTATAATTGAATTTAAAATCTACAAAAATTATTATAGAAATATTTTAAATCAATGTATATAAATTATTTATTTATTGAAATGAAATTTACTACAAAATATTAATAATTATATAAATCCCATATGTACGAATGCAAAAATGATTTGGTTGAAGCTGCAAAACTTGTTGATAACAAGTTATATAAGGGTATGGTTGGTAGTTTTATATATCATACTTCTAGAAGACCAGACACAATTCGTTATTTTTGACTATGTTCTAGATTACATTATAAAACAAATGAATAACATCTTACTAGGGTTAAAATAATTTTTATATATTTAAAAAGAACTATTTCCAATATATACAATATCAAAATCCTAGCGATAAAAATTTAGTTTCATATTTAGGTGCTAATTTTAGAGGATGTAGAATAGAAAGGAATAATGAATCAGGAACCTATCACATTTACTGAAAATACCTTATTTCCTTTCGAAGAATGAAAAACTATTAGTTTCTATGTCAACATCTGAGGTTGAATATATATCTGATTGTTGTTTCTTAAAACTTTGGTTATGGATGAAACACAACTTACATGGTTTTGGACTTAATTTCAATATAATTGCTATTTTATATGACGATAGTAGTTTAATAAACATTTCCAAAAATCATATTAGTCACTAAAGAACTAATAATATTGATATATGATATAGTTCCCTAGCCCGAGTAAGAATGGGCCCAACATATATTAATATTACAATGGCATGATTATAGGGAATAAAATCCACAAATACTAAATTGTTTAGTAGTGTTAGTAGAAGATATACATACAAGAGTCATTTAAGAAAAATAAATCCAAAAATTAAAGCAAATTTTTTATTCAAAGATGAATTTATTCTAACATAGCATATCCTTGCATATTATTCATAGTATAATTCTTTGATTCATGGGGAAGTGAAATACAAAAAAGGTGAGATGAAATTCCCAATAAGGGTCACATAAAGAAGAATCAATTATGAATTAATGGGAATAAATCAACTTGGCAAGGAAGGAAAATGAGAACACATGCCAATCAAACAACTAGATAAGGAATAATTATTATTGAATTTTAAATAATTGTAATACATTACATTTAATAAATAAGACGATAATAATATAAACGCATAGACAACTTTGAATCAAAAAAACTAAAAAATAAAAAATTATAATAATAAATAAATTCTCAATGAGGTGATTCCATAGTTATTGGATGTCGTTTCTGAGGCTCATGAAATTATATACCATCGAGACATTTTAATAGATTGTTTAAAACTACATATAGGAGCATGATTAGTTATCTCAACTGATTTTTCGCACGACAATCAATATATGCATCGAGGGGATATATATTGTTCGGGCCCCACACACCATTTCAAACCCATGAATTCGTCATATATGAAGTAATTGATTTAATTAGTATTCATTATTCCTTAGGAAATATCTATATCGAATAAAAATATAGATTTCTCATTATTTCCTTAAATATTCAAATAAATATCAAAAGAATTACCATATTTAAATTAGTATACAGTTTAGGAAATTAAAATATCCCTTGTAAATGATATGGATAATAAGGGTAAATCCAATGAGTAATGATCGTATAAAGTGAATATTTGAAGGGGGTAGTAAAATGAATCAAGGAAGTTAATATTAATACTCTCTTTTTTACCAATCAATAAAAACCATTGAGAGGAAGAATAAGGTTGTTATCACGACAACATATCCCAACTGGAGTAGAAATAATGAGTTTCTATAATTGATGAATGTAAATAATAAAAAAATCGTTTAAAAACATTATTTAGGAAAATATCATTTTCATTATGAAAAACATTAGAAGTCCATTTATATGAAAATTACATTCAAAAGGAATTTACAATAAAAATTATCCTTTTAAACCATAAAATAATCTTCAATTAAATGACAGTAGATAATTTAATCCATTTGGTACAAGTTAAAAATTATTATCCTTTTATAAGATAATAAAAAAGAATTTTTCTTTTTTCATAAAGTGACAAAAGGATTAATTCGAGAAAAAAATTACCAAAAAAGGGATAAAATATATTTAATAAATCATTTCAAAATCGTTAAAAACATTTTTTATTTTTTAAGAAAACATATTTTTAGAAGAAAACGGGTTCTCTGATGAAAGAGAGAAATAAAGTTGGTTTTTCTTGAAATAACTTCTAAATCATTTTGAGTAGAAAAATGTGGAAAAATATACTATTAAATTAAACTCTTCATGAATTACCATAAGAGAATAATATTTATTTTTTTATTGAATGATGATCATTTAAATTTCATTAATGTACTTCATAGAATAAATGAACTTGATTTGAATTAGGTTATGAAATGGAACTTTAAAATGATCATACCTCAATGTTAGAATTAATCAACGGATTGATTTTGTGTTTCAACAATAAATAATAAAAAATATGTTGAAATAAATAATTAGATTGTAAAATTAATTATACACATAGTCATATAATATTAATGGAAATGAGAATGTAATATAATGCAATGAATGAATATGAGTTATGATGTTTTTTTACAACTTCGTATCTTTACCTTCTAATTATATTAGATAAAATTCTTCAAATAGAAACTCAAAATACTATAAATAATTAACTATTAGGTATATTAAATTATTTTTGGATAATACACACCCAAAAAATATATAAGTACTGAATATGACATATTATTTAGAACAGTAAAAATTGAGATGCATCACTTACAACTATGGTAAAATCTGAATCAACAACCACAATAGTAATCATTAAAAGACGAAACATTAAAATACCATGAACATAGATAAACTCTTGATATAATAAATCAAAAAATGAATTAGATACACCAAAAAATTATGTATATGGTAAATATGATATTTATATCACAGATTAAAATATAGATCACAATTCATTACTTTCTGTTTCTATTTTGGGTGAACATACTTTAACCTCATATATAACAGCTTTAATCATCGTATTAAATCATAAAATGACCATAATTGTATTAATAATAAAAATATCATTTTCTTATAATATCTTATTAACTATTAGATAATATTATTTCATTATTATGACAATTTCAAGAGTTAATTTCCTATTTTCTGAGTACGTTTTGTCTTGTTAATATTACTATTCATTTGTCAATCATGATTTAATCATCTCCAAAATATAAAACAAGATTTATTTATCAAATATATTATTGCAATATATATTTTAAATAAAATAAGATATTTAGAGATAGGAAATGATACACACCATTCATGGAGATAGTAGACTGTACATATGCATGAACACTACATCTATTTATTTTCCGTATTTAAAATAACAAAATTAAATTATATATATATATATTATAGTTAATTTATAATATTTATTTCACATATTTTACAAATGTTTATTAAAACCATTATTAATACATTCCTTGTAAATTTTGAATGCATCACATCACTTTGAGTAGGTTGTAGTCCACACGCCCACAAATGTTGTCATCGTATTCCCCTAAAAAGGATGGAATAAATGTATGACTATATAAAAAGTTATATAAAAATATATAAATTATTAATATTATATATATCATATATAAACAATATATCTGTCATTATTCCAACATTTAATGGTGGTAAACAGATGAATAAACAACATTGGTTCATGAGGCTTCAGTCCGTCATACACAGGAATGATTATTGCATGAGCCATTTGAGGTAGGTGTGTGAAATTATAGGTAGAAATATTATCATTACAAAAATTCAGTATATTTATGATACAAATGTTATTATATAATAATTATATAAAATGAATCGGTGGTGATGTAAATGAAAGAAAAGTGATCATTGAAGTGAGTTATCTATTATTCGAATATCCAACAGACTTGGTACCATTGATTTAATACAAAAAAGGCCTCTAGGATGATAAGATAGATTTTTGGAAATTATTTGGTCAGTGTTTGGACCGGTAATATCTCTTTACAGGTGTAAATAAGTGGGAAGGCTATTTTTCTTTTTATCATTGAAGACGAGTGACATTCTTTTAAATATAAAAAGGTAAAATGTTTTGAGAGGCCTACCTTACATTATTATCCTCCAAGAATGATCAAAATTTGTGAAAAGTGAGTACCTAGGTTAAATATGTTTATAAAAGATGATTTTTACCTTTTTATATCTCATTTGTCCATTGAGTTTAAATCTTAGTCACTTGTGAAGCTAATTTTTCTCTTAATTGTTATAATTAATTTTAATTATTTTCACTAATGTTTGTGTCAGGAAAACTCTGTTGATCTTATTATAAATTAATAATTTTTATATTCATAATACTGAGTTAATTTTTCTATATTTAAATCACAGTCGGAATGTCCCGAAGGCCTTATTTTTTTATTTAATTATGGATAATCCTCTTTTTAAGGGTTGAAGGGGAACTTGTACATGATGCATTGGCCAAAGGCACAAGGCTCGACTAACCCGCAATACAAGACCCAAAGGCCGAGAGGCATACTATTCCCATAACATGACCCGTAGGCCCAACCCAATAGAATGACACCTCCCCAACTTCTAAATTATTGATCACCAAGCTCCCCATCATTCTTTTATGATTGGATAACATTGCCCCATACAAAGCTATACAGTGCTTGGTCCCAATGAGAGCTGCCATTCCCTCCCATTCTTCCAATCTAGTTTTCTTTGCTTATGGTGGGTACTACTCTTATTGATATGATCCTATTCTTGGGCCTATTTTGTGTGAACTAGGCTACTCCATGGTCTCTATTTCCCCAAGGCCCTATGGCCTGAAGGCCTTTGATGACCTGAAGGCCCTTAAGAACCGTAGGCCCAAACTGGGGGCACGAAGGCCCCAATCGGGAAAATAGTTCAGGCTGCTATAGTACCAAACTATACTGAACAGTAACTGCTACATTACTACTACAATAACCAGGAAATTCACCTCAAACCAGTTTTGAACCTGGGTCTCTTTAAGGCCAAGTAGGAGCCCTTACCACTCAGGTATGGTCAAGATGGATTTCATTATTAAAATCACATAAGTGGTAGAATCTAATTTAGAATTTAATCCCACGGATGAGAGAATATAATAAGTTTTTAATGTAAAAATTCCCATTTGTTTGAATATTTTATCTATCCAATGTGAATTTGAAATTTATTAAAATGACCAAAATTGAATTAAAAGATATAATATTGATATAATAATACTTTAAAATCAAATAAAAAATAATTTAAATATATAAATAAAATGAAAAGAAAATTCAATAAATTATTATTGTTTTTTCCTATATCTAAAAAAATTAAACTTCTTAGAAAAATTCTAAACATACCACCCTAAGATAATTTCAACATTTATATTTCAAAAATTATGTTTATTTTTACATAAAAAATTTATAAAATTTATAAAATTTACTTTTAAAATAGGTGTATTATTAATAGGTATCAAAGTTTCCTTTTTAGAAAAATTATTTTTTAAGCATAAATATTTATTTAACCTTATCTTATGCCTATAATATATATTGGATGAATATAAACGATATTATTTAATAGATAAAATTTATAATTTATTAATATCAAATACTAATAGAAAATAATTTAATTTATTATCATAAAACACCATTGGCCCACAATATTAATTTTTATAAAAACATTCATTTTATATTAAATTGGTTCTTATATTAATTTTTAATTTATTTTAACAAATAAATTAAACAATTTATTTTTATAATTTAGATAATAAAATTCATAAAATCTACTTTAATGACTAGGATATATCTTATTATAATAAATAATAATATTTTAATAATATATTATAGTTCAATAAAATAAGGTCTTCCTTGTAATGCAGGATATCAATGAAATTATTTATTGCATTTGATGTCAGAAAACATAGTATCAAATACATTGAAAGCTATATAGTATATCAAATTAATTTAAAATATTAATTATATGACAAATTCTGATGATTTTTATTCCATTATAAATTTGGTGTTTCATGGAATAATTGATATGAAAAAAGAAAATATTATATAATTTTACGGTTTTTACATTCTCCCCACATTAAATAAATCGTGTCTTCTAAATATTAAATTGATATATATATATATAACCCTATGTCTTATATTTGAGAATTTTATTGTTGAAATACCCACATTGTAATGAATTTTATATAATATCCTCTTATTGAGAGAGAATGAAAAGTATAAAGGAAAAATGGGTAAACATAAAACTATATATATTGGAAAACATTAGTGTAATGTTAAAATATTGACATGGAATAAATGTTTAAATACATATAGTGAGTGATTAAGGTCATCGATGAAATAAAATTGAATGATAAATGGAAGGATGATGACTTCAAATCCATAAATATATGATGATTTTAAATATCATAAGTTCAATAAAAAAGGAATGTATTATGATAATTGTTTTATTTAAAAATAATTTTCCTAATCATGATGAATTATTTTATTGACCATCAATATAGAAAAATTTAAAAATATGATACATTTCAATTTCTAATGAAAATTTTCATATTTTTTTATTCTATTATCAACTTTTAAAAAATTAGTTAATCCATGAAATGCATATCCTAAAATGAACCCTTTTTTATTGCTGAAGAACATAAATTAATTTTTAGTGGATCGAAAGATCTAATAAAATTTCCTTACATTTGTATCTAAATATTTTCCAAAAACTAATATTCTTAATAAATTAATCTATAGACCTCAAAACATTCAGATACTAGTTTATAATTAACATTAATTCAGTAAAAATAATTTCATATTAACCAAGAAATTACATAGTACAGTGGTAGGCATGACACATTTGTCATCCTTTGGTAATGGGTTCAATCACAACTACCATTCTGGTTTTGATGGGTTGGAACTTGATATACAGGATATCCATTTTCAAAAACCATATTAATATAATCTCCAAAATAAATATAATGGACATAATTGATGGAATGTTAATAAATAAATAGGATTTTAACTATTTCTTTTAATACAACCCCAACGCATAAATTCTTCATCCATTTATTTACACATATTTCATTATTTGGTCGTGATTTTCCCCTATAGAAGAGGGATTTGACATAGGTAATTCCTAGGATCCTTGTATTTAAGGTAATGAATTGAAAATGGATCCTTATAATGATATTTATTTTCATCCATCTTATAATTTATTATTTTTTAATAAATTCACTAAAATATATCCTTTATTCCAACCTATAAAGCATTTCCATGTTTCATTGGAACAAATTCCTCAGTTTCTCCCCCCATAATTCTTGAATGATGGAAATAAAACCCTTTTTATCGATTCTCTCCATCCATCAAGCTCATAGAAACCTCAATCATTTTCATCATTTTTTGTTTCAAAAGTTGATTAAGGTATATATTTTTTATAATAATTCAGGAACACTGATTATGAATGCACAATAGATACTTAACAATTTCCAAAATCCAAATTTTTTTCTCATTGAAAAAACTATGTCCTTTATGTGAAATGTTATCATAATACTTTTGGCTTCTAACCATTGACTAAAACCAAAAATTAAAGCGTGAGAAAACCTTATCATTGTATAGAATCCATATTATCTTATTTATGGTTTCTAAATATTTAAAAAATACGTTTTTCTATTTTAATCCTCATGCTTAAACGTAGTTATTCATTGTTATTATCTAGTTATATCCTTTATAATAGATTGTAAAGAAAATGTGAAATATCTTATGAATATCACTGGGGAGTTTCAAACTAGATATTTAATATGGAATGTTATTGTATACTAGGTTATTATAGAGTTAGTGCATAAAACATTTTATAATATACTACCCTTGGTACATATATTCCAGAACCACACACACAAGTAGTATCCAGATAGGGATTTATTTCTAGTAAGATGAAAATAATCTATAACTTAACAAATTTAAATGTTTTCTTCAATTCTTATCCTTAAACTCTATCTTGTGTAATACCCCTAATCAATGTTTTGTAAATATAGTTTATATAGTTTCTATTTAACTTTTTTTGAGACTAACTATATTTCCCTAAAACCGGTATTCTTGCAGCAATGTGACACATTCCTATTGTGGGGTGTGGAAAAAAAATATAACCTATGTTAAAATGTATTATAGTGGATTACCTAGGTTGTCTCCAGAGAGGAGTGCACAACAATTAAGTTGTCACCTTAAAATAGAAAGAAGTGAGGATGTTTTTAGAAATTGATTGATTTTGAAAAGACAAGAGTGAAGGAAATAGGTTTAAGAAAAGGATAGAGAACAAATTGATAAAACAATTAATTGAAACTATTATATGATAAGGCTGATTAGGTTAGAGTTGGGTCTCCATTTGTAATTCTATCATAGTTCCAATTTATCCAATTCTCTTCTGTTAAACCGTTAAGAGTGAGAATCCAAAATCTTTTCTTCTCACTCTATTGGTCAATTAAAAATGTGAGAATAAACCTTACTAAAATATTAGTTTTGTCTAATCTCCTTCCAATGTGTAATAGAGTTGTATAAAATACTCCCAATTATCTTAGGCAATTCCCAATCGGGTCTTGTTTATCCCAAGTAATCAAGAACATTCACTACTCCTCACACACGTACCGATGATCACCGAGTACTTCACCACTAAGTCCTAGTCTATTCCAAAGTTTATGAACCAGAACCTAGTGGATGGAGATATTGATCATTGACCAAATATAAATGAACAATAGAGTCTAAAATCAGATACAATCGTACATGACAATAAAAACTGTTTTAGGAAATTGAAGCGGATTCACATAAGAGAAGAGGATTTTAAAACATTAAGAGAAGGAACTCATGAAATACAACAAGGAAAACCTCTTCTTCCCTAATCAGACATAATTTTACCCCACCATGGTATGGGTAATTGTGACTAATGGGAAAGAATAATTCATTAAAAAACTAAGAAGAACAAAATAGATAAAACAAAGAACAGAAAATTTGGTGCTCTAGATTCTGTCCTCCAGAAGTTTGCCTCTGTTCTGCCCACCAGATGACTGGAACGCACTGAGATATCTTCTTATACAATGTCAGAAATGAAGTTTTCTATCGACCCTAAATATTTGAGAGTCATTGTATAGGTGTGAAGAAAGATATAGCCGAATCAATGACCATTACCTTTCTGGCCGCCAAACACTTTTTCACCCACTCCACTTGGACGCGCCAAACAGAGGCATTAATGAGATCAATAATTTATGAAATTTATTGTGAACCATCCCATTGAAGTCCTCTGTTGACACAAGCTGTAATAACCTCATAATATGGTCTTATTAAAGAGATACTCCATAATTAATGAAGTAGGGTCCATTCTGCCTTCCAAACTGATTTCTCCACTTGATTGAATTTTCTGAACCATTGGGTTTAGAAATAGGTCTTGGTCCATAAGGAACATTTTAATCCCAAAAGTATAGGAATTGTAAAAAAAATTATTCACTTAAATTGTACCCAAATAATAAACGTTATGCCTGTAAAACATAAGCTATATAAAACTGAAAATTTTTCTGAATTACCCCATTTACACATTTAAGCCCAAAATACACCAAAAACACATAAATGATGAAAATACACTCAAATTGAATAATTGGGAGGGATTGAATCCTTGAAAAACATATAAATAATAATGACATTATTAGCTCTATCAATTCCCCCACACTTATCACTTGGACTCATGGACAATTCAGAATCAAAATAAATTCAAAGTAAATTCAAAACACATATCCATGAGATCCATCAATTTGAAAACAAGAAATAAAATATATCATGCCTCCTCAAACTCTATTATTTCATGCTCTCAATTTGGGATCATTCAATAAATTTAATATTCATTTCTCCTCCCATGCACACAAAACACTTACCTAACATTCATTATCTCTCATTACACAAATTTAAATTTTTTAGCAATGTCTTTTTTATCCAAACTCATACAAGGGTCACCATAGGCCTGATAAATTCCGACATCTCCACCCGCTGTGAGTCAAAGACATATGTTTATCATGAGGACTTGTTAAGGTTGTTCTGTGGATGTAGGTTGGTAGGATTTATATGTGAAATTTCTGAGGCTGAATGAAGAGGGCTTGGCTCTTTTTGAAACAAAATTGCATTTCTCTACTTTTCACAAAAGTATAGTCTTCTCTTCACTCCCCTTAGAAGAAAATAAACTCCTTCTCCATGGAATATCAAGGAATATTCTCATAGTTCATCATTTCAGCAGAGAACTTTTCAATCTTCTCAAATATAATATTTCTTGAAAGCTTTAGAAAAGGAACAGCTTCCTTTTTTACATTAGAAGCTCCATAAAGGCACAACTTCTCTCATCATGAAGGCTCTAGAAAAGGCACAGCTTTCAGCAGAATGATTTTTTTTGTAGAAATAACATCTCTTAAACATTGTTTTCACCCAAAGTATCCCCAAAAAAGGTAGTACAATACATGACATATTCCCCCCCACACTTATGTTCAAATAGATCATGCAATTTCACTTCAAGAGCAGGTTGGATAGGGAATATTGGCTTGTAATGTGGCTAACGTAACAGGATGTTCATGGATTATATGGGCTACAAGGATTAAATGTTAAAGGTAGGACATTATGAAAGGGATTATCTTGAAAAGGGGGCTTTCAAACCAAAGAAATGCCTCAATCATTTAAAACACAAGTACCTCAAACCCTCATGTTTTGACAGGAATAAATCAAATTCTGTTTAAATCAAGCATGATTTGGTTATCTCAAGAAGTTAGGTGAATGTAAAGAATATGAAAAAAATTGGTTTAGAAGCCTCACGGGAATGTGATTTAAAATATAAAGACAGTGATATGTGGCATGGGATTCAAAAAAACAGAGTATTTTTTCATGAAATTCCCAAAGAATTGAACTTGAAATAATGTCATTTTCAGCATTCATTTATGCTCAGTTTCAAGGAATAAATTATTTCACTCATGGAGATGGGTTTCAAAATTATCAATGATAATAATTTCAGCTCAAAATTTTCAAGAACACAAAAAAATTGAAAAATAAACACACAAAATTTTAAACACACACATGTTTTTTTTAAAACAATTAGGAAAACAAACAACACATAAAATTCCTACACTGTAAAGGTTCCCTCCCCCACCCATAAATGATGCAGTGTCCACAATGCATTCAAATGTATTTAACATGTAAGAATATTGGAAATTGAATCACACCAATCATGAAAATATAAAGGAGAGGTATGACCTGACTTATTTGTAGTGCAATGTTGAGTTAAGCTTCTAAGTGTGACGCATATAAAAACCTACAAATAAAGGTAGATAATAAAAACATAATAAATTTATTGAATGTAAAGACAATATAAATAGAATGAGAATAGAAGGATAGGGCTTGGTTTAATCCCCCAATTGGGCCCTGGGTTTTGACTGCCTCCAGATGGGCAGTTTCAGTTGGTTATCCTCAATCCGATGGTGGGTTAAGTTTCTTTGAGATGAACCACCACCACATTTTCCTTCCAGTTAAAACTTCTTTCTTTCTGTTGAAGAGTATATGGATACGGTACACCAAGTCCACCCCTATGAAAATGATATTATTCTTGTATGTTTGGGTTAGGATAAAGAATGAGTCCTCCTCTTTATTGTTTTCCAATTTCATAACTTCTACTTCATTATCCAGCGTTTTTTCAAGGTATCTTGTATCAAAAGAATATTCAAAGTGAAAATAATAGTGTAATTCTATTTGAATAAAATTAAAACATGATGAATCAATATCAAACTCTTCCCTTTTAAAGTAAGAATCTTGTGTCCTGTTTTCTTCATGGAAATCCACTTTTATCTCATCTTGAAATTTCTCTAATAAGAATTCATCTAGTTCAGGGAGCTCCATATGTTCTTCTTCAAGTGTATCTTCTTCTTTTTCCTCATCCACCAAGTCAATGCATTTGTTGTCCCAACCTGATAATTTCAATCAAGGTAAGGTGATACTAAATTTAGATTCTATATAATCATAATGAAAAGGGTTACGAAAAATATTATCTCCCTTATGTAGCTTGAATTCAATTGCTTCATCAGTATGAGGTTCCTCTTGTAGTTTAATTTCACAAGGTAGAGGTAAGTAGTCAGGCTCCTCCATCTTTTCTTCAAATTCCACAGCTTTGGTGGTGTCTTCCTTCAATGGTTCTAGATCATCTACTTTGTAAGGAATATGTGGATCAAGTAGTTCTTCACACTCATTCCAGAATTCATCTAGATCTTTTTTATCCCCCACATGTAGCTCAATAGGTAATTCTTCATTCTTGTCCTCTTCAGGTTCATTTAGAGGGTCTGGTTTTTCCATCATTGCACAAACATATTAAAATGCAAGTTCTACTTTGTTCTCTAGTTTTGTGATGTCATTTTTAAGTTCCTGCATATGAACTATATCATAACCAGCCTCATCTACTTGTTATAAATGTGGGTAGTTGTTACATGAATTAAAGAAATAATCATTTGAAAACATCATGTAAAAATATATTTTTTAATTTTTTGTTTGAAAAATGTTAAATATTAACAATTAGATTTAGGCACTTCCTCCCCAGAAACAGCGCCAAGATTTGACACATGCCTGTCGTGGGTGTGGAAAAAACAAATATAACATATGTTAAAATGTATTATAGTGGATTACCTAGGTTGTCTCCAGAGAGGAGTGCACAACAATTAAGCTGTCACCCTAAAATAGAAAGAAGTGAGGATGTTTTTAGAAATTGATTGATTTTGGAAAGACAAGAGTGAAAGAAAGAGGTTTAAGAAAAGGATTGAGGACAAATTGATAAAACAAGTCATTGAAACTATTATATGATAAGGATTATTAGGTTAGTGTTGGTTCTCCATTTGTAATTCTATCATAGTTCCAATTTATCCAATTCTCTTCTGCTAAACCGTTAAGAGTGAGAATCCACAATCGTTTCTTCTCACTCCCTTGTTCAATTAAAAATGTGAGAATAAACCTTTATAAAATCTTAGGTTGGTCTACTCTACTTATAATGTGTAATAGATTTTTAGAAAATACTCCCAATTGTCTTAGGCAATTCCCAATCGGGTCTTGTTTATCCCAAGTAATCAAGAACATTCCCTACTCTTCACACACGTAACGGTGATCACCGAGTAATTCACCACTAAGTCCCAGTCTATTCCATCGTTTATAAACCAGAACCTAGTGGAGGGAGATATTGATCATTGAACAAATATAAATGAACAACAGAATCTAAAATCAGATACAATCGTACATGATAATAAAAACTGTTATAGGAAATTGAAGCTGATTCACATAAGAATAGAGGATTTTAAAACATTAAGAGAAGGAACTCATGAAATACAACATGGAAAACCTCTTCTTCCCCAATCACATAGAAGTTTACCCCACTATGTTAAGGGTAATTGTGACTAAGGGGAAAGATGAATTCATTACAAAACTAAGAAGAACAAAAGAGAGAAAACGAAGAACAACAAATTTGGTGCTCCAGATTCTGTCCTCCAGAAGTTTGCCTCTGTTCAGCCCACCATCCGGCCGAACCTTACTAACGTCCCTTCTTATAGAATGTTGGAAATGAAGTTTTACATCGACCCTCAAAATTTGAGAGTCATTGTATAGGTTTAAAGAATTATATGGCTGAATCAATGACCATTACTGTTCTAGACGCCAAACACTGTTTCACCCACCCCACTTGGACGCGCCAAAAGGATGCATTAATGAGCTCAATAATTTATGATATTTAATTTGAACCGTCCTTTTGAAGTCCTCTGGCGACACCAGCTAGAATAACTGAATTCTATGGTCGGAGGAATGAGATATTCCATATTTAATGAAGTGGCGTCCATTCTGCCTTCCAAACGGATTTCTCCACTTGATTGCATTTTTTGCACCATTGGGTTTCGAATTGGGTCTTGGTCCAGAAGGAACGTTTTAAGCCCACAAGTATAGGAATCCTAAAAAAAATATTCACTTCAATTGGACCCATAATATAATCTTTATGCCTGAAAAAAATGAAGCTATATAAAACTGAAAATTTTACAGAATTACCGCATTTTCACATTTAAGCCCAAAATACACCAAAAACACATAAATGATGGAAATACACTCACATTAAATAATAGGGAGGGATTAAATCATTGAAGAAATATAAATAATAATGAAAATATTAAATCTATCACAATTCCTAAAAGCATTCAATTATAATGATTAAATGTTATCAAATATATATGGGACAATGTGTTATAATGTCATGGTAAACTAAATAAATACATGAGACTACAATTTAAACAAAATAAAAAAATTAGAAGATAATTTTCTTTGAATATATCATTATTTAATCATTTAATATCTTTACACATATTTCATATTTGACTTCTATGATTTTTGTGGAAAGGAAACAAAATTAGGGTATGCTCAAATTCTATATAAGGGTTATATGCAATGGAAACAAATATGAATTAATAAGGATAAATAAAAATGTGAATGTAAATAACTGATAATAAATTATAATCAGTTAACTAGAAAAGGAATAATTGTTTTGGGAAGGTAAATAAATAAAACACAATAAATTTAATCAATATGTTGATAATAAAATGAATAATTAGATAATTTCAATGTGAAAAAACCCATGGATAAAAAAATTATAACTGAATTCCTAATGAGGGAAAATCTTAATAATTGGAAATTAGGTATTGGGAACATAAAAACCTATAACTTCAAGACCATTCACATTATGGTTTAAAAATACACGTATAAATCCATTTTACTTGTGTAAATTATTTGTCTCATGATACCTTATTGATTCATTGAAGGGCTATACAATGTATGGGTTTCCCTCGTCACTTCAATTCTATGCATTCCTCATACACCAAGTATTCAATTTAATTAATAAATAATATTCCTTGTCAAATATATGTACCGATAAAAGAATAAATATATATCAATATTTCTTATTTTAAAAAAATAAATATCAAACTAAATACCATATGTAAAAATAGAATATGGTTTAGGAAATGAACATATCCTTGAAAATTGATATGGATAATTACGAGAAATTCTATTTATAATGATCATAGGAATGTGAATATTTCATAGGGACTAAAAATGACTCAAAGAAGTGAATGTCGATACGATCCTTGTCAAATTCAATTGAAGGCCATCCATAAGAAGAATATGTATAGTATTAAAAAACCACGTGGTTTAAAAATATAGGGTTCTTTTCATTGATGAAATTAAATACAATAAAATGATATTTTTTAAATAATTATTGAGGAAAATAAACATTTAATATTTAAATACATTTGAAATACATTGATTCATATATTAATGTTTAAAAACTATTTACTATAAAACATAACATTAAAAAATGAAAAATATATTTCAAATATATTCTGATGGGTATTTTTATTCATGTTGTCTAAGGTAAAAAAGGGCATTACTTTTATGAGGTAATGTATTTGAAAAGTTCCATGTTCATAAGGAGAAAAAAATATTCATTGGAAAAAATATATTAGAGACTAAATTGGTATTTTTTCATATATATTTTTTTAATTTTTAATAACATTTTTAATTTCGTTTTTAGGAAACATGGTTTTCAATAAGAAAACATGTTATCTAACTGAAGTGAGAAATGAAATCGATTTTTCATTAAAAACAATAATAATACCATGTGAGTATTAAATAGTTAAAATGGTAATATTACAAGAAAAAGGCCATTATTAGCTAAATGAGAATAACATTATAGGATTTATTTAATAATTATCATATAAATTCCATTAACTTAATTTCAAGAATAAGAAATTTGTATTATAATGAGATTGTGAAATGAATACAAAAAATTGATCATAATGTCAATTTGTAAATAAATTAATGAATATATTATGTTTATAAACTAAAAGACAAAATTTAATAATTGAAAATTCATAAATATATAGTAAAATTTATTATACACATAATCATATAATATTAATTCTAATGAGGATGTAATGTTTCTCAATTAAGGAATTCAGTTATGAAATTTCTTTACCATATGGAAAGAATATTTTTTGATCACCTTACATAAAATAATTCAAATTGAAACTCAAAATAAAATAAATAATTACATACAACTAATATTAAATATACTAGAATAAGTATATAAACAACATAAAATAGATATGGGGTGAATATGTATTATACCTCATGAATGTAAAAGTGAGACAAGAAGCCCTTACAACTATAGTACCAAATGAACTAGGAACCAAAATAATAATAATCATCAAATGAAACATTTAAATATCACAAATATAAAATATGTAGTTATATTATTTATCAAAATAAGAATTATATACACCACAAAAATTAATTATGGGGTTAATATGACATTTATCTCACATATTAAAATTGAGATGAAAATATATCACCAAGAATTTATTTTTTAGTGAACATCTTCTAACTTCATGTACAGTAGTTAAATAAAATTAATAACTTATAAAATAACGATAATAACATTTATAATTTCATATATTAACTTTTTATATTATCTTATCACCTTTTTGTTAATAATATATCATTAATTTCACCACTTCGAGTGTTAATTGCATAGTTTTTCTAGTATGTTTTGACTTGTTATTTTTTTTCTTCATAAATATATCATGATTTAATTATATATAGAATGGAAACCATGATTTAATTATTATATATATATATTTATAATAATACAATGTATTTGGATATAGAAAATGATATTCACCGTTCATGGAGAGGGTTGGCCATACGTTCACAAGAATACTGCTTCCAATTATGTAGTATATAAAATAATCAAATGTAAATCACATACATATATATATAATAATTAAAATATCATATTTATTTCATATATAAAAAGTATCTTAAATTAAACCATTCTTAATACATTCTATGTAATGTGTGAATGAATCACATCTATTAGAGGTGGTAGTAATTGACACGCCCACTAACGATGTTGTCACCTTACAAAAAAATAGAAGGATTGTAGGAAAAGTTATTTAAAATATTTCATAATTACAATGAATTTATTAATATAATATATATAATATATAAACTATAAATATATCATCATTAAAACCTTTAAATGTGGTAAATTGATGAATGAAAGACATCAGTTCGTGATGTGGTAGTCCAAGACACATAGGAAAGATGATTGTTTCTCCCATTTAATGTGTGTGGATTAAAGTGTATGTTGAACTCAAATAATAACAAAATAAATTTATATTTATGACACTGATGTTTCTATATAATCTTAATAAAAAAGTAATATATATTGTTGAGAAGTAAATGAATCAAAAGAGATCGTTGAAGAGAGTTGCCTCTTATTTTGGTAACTCCTTTTTGTTTATTCCAAAAGGATTTATTGGATTTAATTATACAAAAATTGGGGATTTTAGGATTAGGGGAGGTATTTTGGTAGATTATATGGGTAGATTTTGGATGATTTAAATGTATTTTGATTTATGAATAAGTGGTAGGGGTTCGGGCGTGTTTCTATTGGAGGAGGAGTTGCATTGTTTTAAATATAAAAAGATAATCACTATTGGGAGGTATACCTTACATTATGTGCTTCAAATAAATATAAAAATTAATTTAGAGGTATTTTAATATATAAATATGTCCATAAAATTTGTTTTGGACTTGTTTCAAGGTCATTATTTCTCTTAGTATTATAGTTTAGTCCTTTTTAAAAAAAATTCTATTAATGACATTAATTAATATTAATTACTTCAAATAATAATGTTCATCCAAATAAATTACTCACAATTATACATTATATAATTTTCTGAATTAAAATATGGAATCCATTTTTCCAAATTCCAATAATGGGTGTGTCATAAATTAATTTCAAATGTAATTCCCACAAAACAGACAACAAAGCGTGTTGTTAATGTAAAAAAGTTCAAAAGATTGAAATACTTTAACATCTAATTTCATTGATAAATTTATTAGAATGAACTAAATTTGATTAAATAATATAAAATTTATCTAATTATAAATCAAAAAAAAACATAATTTAACAAAATGATTAAATTATACGAAAATGATGTTTTTAATTTGAAATAATTATTTTTCACTATACGCCAAAATATGAATCTTATCAGTAAATAAAAAACATTAAAACTAATTTAATTTTATTATCCTATTTAAAAATGAATTATTTTTTATATATAATGTTTATAAAATTCCCAAAATCCAATTTTAAAAAAGGTTCCCCCTTAAAAGTCGGTAAAATTTCCTTTTTAGAAATATATGATATTTATGCATCAAAATTGATTTATTGTAATCCTATATCTGTCTAATATGTTAGATGAATATAACACATAATGAGTTAAATTATATATTTATATATATTAAAATATATCAATCAATAATAGTAATTAATTTAATTTACAATGATGAAACACCATTGGTGCATAATAATATTTTTTATAAAAACATCCCGTTTAAATTCAATTGTTTATTATATTCATTAAGAATCAATTGATAACCATTGAATTAAACTATATATGATCATAAGTTAATGAATACAATTCATAACTACTAATTTAATAGATAGTTTTTAAATTATTATATTAAATAATAACAATTTAATAACATATTGTTTTTCTGTAAAACTCGGTCTTGTGTGAAACAAAAGCTATCCATGAAAGTCGTTCCTGAGTACAACACATGAAAACTCTGTATTTCATGAATTGAAATATAGAGAACATTTTAAATAATTTATAGTATTAAATATAATATATTATCTTGAGATGTTACATTCCATTCTATGTTTGGTGGTCTATGTTATAGACACTATCGAATGGATGTTTTTATATTAGAATTGTCGTGGCGTTCACACAAAATAATTTACTAAGAATTCATATAATGAAAACATATACATCATTATAATTTTCAAATACTGAATATCAACTGGATGATATTTTTACTAATCCACATTTCACTTCTAGATTTTATTTTATTAAAGGGGAAGTATGGAATTTTTACTTTTAAATTAATTTTTATAAATTTGTTATTTTATTTCTCCATTGACTGATTTAATTATATTATTTTTATTATATTTATTCTTCAATAATTATTTTGAAAAAAAAAATTTAGTAGTCATTTTTAATAATAATATACTTTCAAAATAAAAATAAATAATTTTTACACTATGTAATTGGCTATAGAAACCATAATTAGTGTCACCAGTATAGTCAGTAAACCCTCCCTCCCTATCTCATTCACACATACCCTCCTTCATAAAACCCTTTCAATTTATAGAGATATTATACTCCCCTCGAAACACTAGAATCCAATCATTCAAAATTTAGATTCTCTGTAATGTTGATGAATTAGAGTAGAGAAGAAGGTACTCCAAGTGGATCAAAGTGTCGACATGCAACCCACTGGAAGAAATTTTAAGGAATGGTCATATATTTCAAGTGGATAATTTTTGTAAATATACAATTTAAACATTATATATTCTTTGAATGATATATATATTTTTTAATTTTGGAAGATACTGTTTTTTTTAACATATAAGTAAAATGTGTTTTTAGACATATTCGGTTCAATTTTGAGGACACAAATGATGTTATCATTTAAAATGTAAATGATAATGATTTTAATATTTATATAATAGAAAATTATTTTTTATATTTCTCCTACTATGGGGGTTTTAATTTTGTTATTAAATCAATTAGAAACCATTTGAAAAAAATTGAGGGTATCAGGTCATTTATTTCTAATAGAATATGATTCAAAAAATGTTCAGGAAGGATATTAAGGATGAACGCAATTTACTCGTCCAATTTAATTATTCAAAAGTAATTCAGATTATTTCTGAGTTAGAAATGAATTTTTATCTAAACATGTATATGAGTTTTTGTGTTGTGAGTGATATAAAATTTAATTTTACATGATATGTGCTTCGATAAAGGCATCACAGTTGTTTTAAAGATGAAATGATGTAATTTTATCTCGATAGATAGTTTATTTCCTATAATTTGTATAAAATAGGAATAATTTAAGATTAACATATAAACTCTATGTGTTAGAATAATAACATATAAATACTATAACTACGAGAATGATAGGTTCCCTATTTAGTAAAATTAGATGAATGATGTTTCCTGTTGGAGAAGATGACCAACAAAGGATTTCTACCATTGAACAAGGAGAGAATAGAAATTTTAAATTATCTAGTTCAGATCATATTTGCGAAGAAGATTTTGGAGAATACAGAATTAAATATGTAATCCAAATAAAGAGAAATAATTCGAAATGTTTTCTATGATATTAAGATTACAATAGTTGTTCATCGATCGCTTATTGAAAATTTTGATTATGAAAGAAATGATGGAATGGTTACCCAACATAGAAAAATATGTAAACCATTATATTAGGCTATTGAGGTTCATAGAAAGAATATATAGCTACTGAAACTGGTCCATTTGACATACCATTTTTTTAGGAGAAAGAACTCTTACTGAGGAACAACAAATTTAGAATTAACCTGACCACAGAGAAGAGCCAACCAATCAATCTAAAAATATTTAAATAGAAAGAGGATCATGATAAATATCAGTTTAAAATATTGAATTCTCAATATAATTTTTTGAATATTTTTACTTATTTAATAAATAACATCCTTTATTAGTTGACATCACTATTTTATTTCATAAAAAATCAATTTCTATTTTCTATTATTCCTTAGTCAAGGTAATTTATATTTCCTTTGAGGGAACATGAATTTTTAATATTAATTAAACATATTATAGTGAGGTGGATAAAGTAAAATCTACATATGTGGTTGATAATAGATAAAAAACATTATATCAAGAATAATTATCATCACATTCTCTGAATAATAAAAAATAATTAGTATTTTTATCAAATTTAATCAACTACAAGAGAAAAAAATTAAAAATTAAAAATTATCTAGAGATTATGAGGAAATATTATGAATATTTGAGAAAATATTCTATAATAAGAAAATAAGTGAAATCAGTTCAACATAAAATTCACAATAATAGATAATGATCAGTTTCAATAATAGATTTTCTTGCTTTTGAAAGAGAAGAAGAAGATTAGTTTGGAAAGATTATATGAAAATCAATTACAATGTAATATTGTGGTGATTTAATGTATTATAAATTGATTCAGTTTGAATTTTCTAGAGTAGTGCCTATCAAACATGAACATCTACTAATGCTCCATACAATTATCTAGATTTAACCAAAATGTTTGATGAAATTTACGATGTAATGTCTACCATTATTAATCTAGTAAATTCCCATTAGTTTTAAAACTCACCTCTCAATATTTTATTTAAAAACTATAGAGAGAATGTTGAGTCATTAACTTCTATAGAATAAATTATCGTAAATATTCTCCATCAGTTAGGATATATTATCTCAAACATTGTTCAATCATAAGATAATGTTAATGAGTATCTTAAAGTAACATAGGTGGAAAATTTTAAAATACATCAAGTTTCTAATAAATTATTTAAAAGTTGGTTGAAAAATATAAAAATAAAATTAGAGGTTTTACAGTAGACATTAATTATGTTCATCAAGATATTCAAGTTTCTCAATCTTCTTACACCTCGTATAGACAATACCTTTCACCCTTATTGTGACCAACATTTGGAAATTATTAGAAAAAGGATTCAAATAATAAAAAACTAGTCTTTATGAAATTATTATTATTATTATTATTTTATATATTATTTTATCTTTTATGTTATACTTTTAAAAAAATATCATTTTTTATTAGAATATTGTAACATTAATTCATAATTAATACTGCATTGAATGTTTTGTAAACCATTTTTAACTACTTTTTTATATACAATAAAAAAGGGGAGAAAATTGATAAAACCCAAAATCCATAAATTCAACATTTTTATAAAACATTTTTTATTGACTTTATAAAATTGGAATAATAATGTTTATTGTTATAATAAACAAAAAATATCAACTGTAGATTCTATTAAAATTTCTTTTAAATCTCTTTAAAATATATTATTTCATCTTTGTTTAAAATTACTGAATTATGTAAAAGTAATATTATAGGATTTGTGATCATTAAAAGTGGGATATTTTTGGAATTTATTGAATCAACAACACTTTATGAATATTATTTATTTTGATGCTCCCAAATAATCGTGTTTTATTACTAATAAAATTATTTTATGTATTTTTAAATAATATATTTCATGATAATTTTATCTTATTTACATGCCAAAATTAAATTTTAAAGTATTATCAACATGTTTTAAACAATTTAAGAATCACTATTAATTTGGTACATATGATATCATGTTGATTGGTTTGGGAACCCTACGTTTGGAATAAAATGTATGCATCATTTACCCAATACTGTTGGAAAAGTATAGATAAACAACACAAAATTTGGAAGAAACGCGATGTTTAATGAAATTAATGAATTCTTCCTTTAAAACAAATTTTTTAACATTATATGTTGTAAACTATACACTCGGGTAATGTCATGAGATATAGGAACCCTGAATTTTAGAGCTCAATGATGGAGTTTTAAATTAATGTTATTATCTATGTTTTCAGTAATGATAATACCAAATATAATATAATTTTTATTCCATTTATTGAAAAATCTAATGATTTTTATTCAATAGATAATATAATTACTATTTTTTATGTTTTTTCACTCTATATTATGATTTAAATTCAAATGATTGCGATTTATCAGGATATTCTTGGGTATATTATGACTGAAATAATGCCAAGATTTCATGTTAAACAGAAAAAACATTTTCAAATTTTTGAAAAATGGTACTATAAAATTTTGAAAAAAGATTTTTTTCAGAAGGGAAAAGATAAAATTTATATGTTTTTCATTTAAAGATACACATTAGAGAATGAAATTATTCAATAATGTGTTGAATAAATTTTTTTTCTTCTTACTACTATGATTTGACTATTACAATTTTTATTAAAGATTAATTTTAACCAGTATCTCTTCAAAGCTATTCATTACTAGATAAATTAATCTATGAAATAGAATATATAATTTCAATTATATTATATTGTAAATATGAGAAATAAACTATTTATTAAATAAAATCATGATATAATTATTTATTGGATTTTCAGCTGCGTTGACTCAATCATGATGGTGGGGTATGAGCTTATCAGACAATGATTCAGATAAAATGATTCCTTTTAAAAGAATCAGATTATTATATAAAATCCTTATTATAATGGTAACAACAAAATGTACTTATTTTTATCTTCATTCCATTATAGAACATGTTTAGTGAAAATCACCATGCTCACAAAGAGAGAATTGATGGAGTGGACTAAGAGATCCTTGTACCCCGAACCACAATAAAAATTATTTTGTTCTTCTTCACTATTTATCAATTTATCAACATTATTAAATAATTTAATTGTATGTATATTATGAAATCATAAATATTTATACAATTCAAGATTTGTATAATATTATCAAAAAGGAAAAAGTCACCTCTCTTGTATATCATCATATTATTCCAAACTATCAAAAATGACTTATGTAGTATGGATATTCTAAATGAGGTCACTATATCAACATATAATGAATAATAATAACATAATTTTTAATAATTATTATAAATCGATAATAATTTTAAATCCATCCATGAAATATTGATAAAAAATGAACTATGTTATAATCGTTGGGATGGTTGGGCGTACATACACATGGGTAATTGTTTTCATTCCATCATCATAATAGAAAGATGGTAAAAATTATTTTATCATTATGGAATTATAATTATAAAAAAATTACATATTATGTCATTAAATACACTTATATTTACCATCTATGTTAGGTTTTAATGAAAAATCAGTCTTGTCGCTTCATGGATGTGGTAATCAACATGTATACATGATTGAAGTTTTCATCTTTCAATAAATGGAAAGGTAAAAAATATATGAAATATTAATATTAATGAATTTTAAATATTTAATGAATATAATATAGTTATACATTAAATACATCATGATAAATAGAAATTATTATAGATGATGGAATATGTATTAGGTCAGTTCACGAGAGGGTAGTCTGTTATACACAGGAATGATTGTTTTGTTTCTCATTTTATAGAAGGGTATATTTTTAAATGTTATTCCATTAAGATAATTAAATATAATTATGTTGGAAATAAAAATTGTATTATATCTTCATGGTTTAATAATATTTTATGGGGGTTGATTAATGCATAAAACCAAGTCTCTCAGTTAATAATGATACCACTTATTTAGAGAAACTCTTTTGGTTTTCACAAAAAACCTTTCTAGAAAGATTTTCTAATAATATAAAGGATTATAAGACATGGAAAGTGATGTAATGAATGTTTTTTATAATGGATTTTATGAGCCAATGTCTTTTTATAAATATGAAAATCCAATAGAAGGCTCCCATTTATATTTGAGCGGATTGACCTATCTGTAGATTTTTAAAATTTAAAAATAATTCGATATCACATTAATTTAAAAATGGATCCATAATAGCTCATATCATATTTTTAAGGGTATGGTAGAAATTGAACCAATGGATAGGTTTAATTAACCTGAATATGTAATTTAAAACCTTATCTTTATTGATTACCCCTTTGTAATCCCATTTTGACATTAACAATAGTAATTAATGTTTTCTATTTTTTTAAATTCAATATGAAAACAATTATGTGGAAATTATTTAAAAAATATTAATTATTATGATTCTAAATATGGAATACATTTTTTTTTCAAATTCCATTCCATAAATTTGGTGAATCAGAAATAAAAATAATCCCGCAAAATGTGTTGGAAAACTGTTTTCCATTAAATACATTTTTTGTGAAAAAGATGAACCTAAATTTACTTTATGATTTGTAAAAATAATTTTATAAATTTAAATCTATATAGTTAGATATATATTCTCTAAATTTTATTTTAATTTATATTTTTTATTATGGGTTATTTTAATTAATTAAAATGGATAAACATTATAAACATCAAAATAGGTTCCCAAAAACCATGTTTTAAGAATAAGAAAATGTAATGAGAAATCTATAAAATTACATATTAAAAAATAATTAGTTTTCAAATTATACAAAAAATGGATCATGTGTCAATTTAATATCAAATTTTACATAAAATTGTTGTAATTCCACAAAATTCTAAAATAATAAATTTTTATTTGATAGTGTATGTGACCCACAACACCCAGATTAATAGAAAATATAACACCCAAATGTTTATTATATATATATATATATGTAAATTCAATCTATTCGTTATAATGTATTACATGCAACACTTAGTTTATCTTGTGTTTCATGCAACAACATCATTAAATAAAGTGTGGAATTTTATCTGAATATTATTAATTAATGTAATATTTATTACCATGCCATTAAATTAGAGGGTATGAATAATACTAAATAAATTATGAAAATTATAGTTTTCAATTTATTAGTTCTAAAATAAGAATCATTTAATGTATAAGTAAATGTTTTCCAAAAACCAATTTTTTTAAAATGATTGTTTAATTTCACATTGCTCATATAACAAAAAATTAATTTTTACCACTTTAAGAAATGTTATTTTAGAAAGTTAAATAAATATTTGAAATAATAATATCAAAAATATATTTGGTTGATATTTCGAATATTTATAATGTGTTTAATTTTTATGAACTCTATAAATAATGAATTTTAATTAAAAATATCATTTAAATTATTATTTTTTATTGAATATCATTTATATTAAAAAAATTGTTTTAATGTAAAATTGGTTCAATCATAAAAAACCGAATCTTATTTTTTTAATAGAATAATTTCCATTTAATATTTTCATGTAAAAATATCAGAAACTATTAACCATTTTTCCATTAAAAACCCACATTCCCATTATGTATGCTAAATAATTTTTAATTAATAATTTACCCCTAATAAATCATTTAATTATGAAAAATGGATTCAAAATATGGAATCTTAGTAATGTATAATTTATAATATTTTCAATATATTTTTCCCTAAAATGAATAGGGAAATAGTGAAAAACAATAATTGTGGTTTAGGTAAAACTTTACTAACCATGGGATATAGTTAGAAGATAATGCATAATAATTGACAATAAAATTATAAAACAAAAATATTATTTTTATATGTAGATCATATCAATTCAAGTTTTGTGAATGTACTATTTTTTTAAATTTTGGAATGTGAAAAACATTGGTATGATTGAATCTTTTCAAAATATTACAATTCTGCTTCTCACCACACTTAAAAAAGGCCATATCATATTTTATATTATTACTTACATAAAACCTATTTGGATATTATAAGGCAAACCCAAAAACCATCCCATGTTCCCTCCCCTATTCATATATTCCTTATAGTGGGCATGAATCCATCATAGGAAGACTTTTCTTCAAATCCAAGGAGGATACCCAAAGAAGTGTTAGCATTTTTTGATGATCATTTTTATGTAATTTAATCATACACAACATTAATTACTATTAAACCATGATCATTTAATTATAATGGAATGATTAATAAAATGTGATTTCCTAATGTTATGATCATGTCCAAAATAATCTCTAATTAGAAAAAATGGGTTACCAAATCATACTTTGTGTGTACGGTAGACTACCGCCTCATGAACCGATGACATTAATTTTTCCATCAACACCTATCACGGTTGGATATGATTCTAGATATAGATTATATATATATTATTTATATTATAATGGTACCAACCTAGTTATTATACTATATATAATGTTTTACATTCCATTTTTATTGGGATACGATAATGTCTCTCATCTGTATGGGAAACTATCGCCTCGTGAGGCGATGTGATTCATCTTTCGCAGCTGATTTTCATGAAATTGACAAGGATAATGTTATCTATTATATTTGATATAACTGAAAAAATTATGAAATAAATTATATATTTATCATTCATTAGATATAATGTATCATTTTATTTCTTACATTTTTTCTCACATAAAGAATATTACATCGTTTGTGTACTTGTGGCTAATCACCTTTGTGAAGCGATGTTACTATTTTTTGTAACCATAAAACATGGATGACATATAGAAGTATATATTAAATTAATAATTATATTATTATAATTATATAGATTTAATACATTACTAACCACTTTTCTGTAATCATTGGTGAAAAATGGAAATGTTACTCATGTGTGAATATGACCTACAGTCTCCTTTATTGTAACATACAAAAATTTTCCTAAACATATATCATGATTTGTTTTAAATAGAAAATTATTGTGTAAATATTATAATTAATTCATAAAAATTATTATAGATATGATACATCTATAAATTATATTCCAGAACGAAAAATGTTACGACGAAATCCACATGAGAAAACAAGTAAATTCACACTCAAAATAATGAAAATAACTATTTTTTATCTTCCAACAAGTTATACGACTTCATAAAATGATCATATATAATATCAAAAAATTTAAAATCATTACATAATAATTTAGTAACATTTTTTAAACCACTATAAAAGATGCTATATCATTATTTACCTAAATTAATCATGGGGTATAAGATTTTTTCTCAATTTCATTTCATTGAGACATATTTGTAATCTTATAATCTTAGATTCCATTATATGTTGTATATGGTACTCAATTACAATATCATATCATAAATAATTAAATATTAGTTAATTTTATATTCAATATGAATTTTGTTATCCTACAGTCTTTGACTTGAAAATTAACATGTTATAATTAATTTTATAACTCAAATTCCTTTCATTGGGTTATATTACTTATCCATTGTCATTGATATTCTTTGAATATGTGTAGAATTAAATTTTATCATTTTTGTCACATTAAAACTCGTTTTATTTGGTTTTAATTTTGAATATTTTAATATACTCATTGGTTAATTCTCACGTCAATGTTATGATCTATTCAATGGTTCACATCATTATCTCAATTTAGTCTAGATTTTATTTACTTGTATTTCATTAAAGAAAATTATTTGATAATTCATTAATATGACCATAAATATTATTATAATATTGTTATAAAATATATTTTATGTAATAGAACAATTTTTACTCTTTGGTTTTTGAAATTTTTATAAAATAATTTGTTTTATTCTAAATTTTAATTTTTAAATTTCTTATAAATTTATAATGAAATTATTGTTATTTATATAAATTAATGAATCTGAAAAAATATAATATTAAACTCACCTATGAATGTATAAATAATTTTTTAATTTCATATACGTGAAAATATGATATAATAACACCATAGAATAAGTAAATAAATGTATTAAAAATCATAAAATAATAATTGTTATTTTTGTGACACATTAATTTTTATTTTCAATATTATAACTAATATAATGATTTAAAGAAATATTTTCCTTCATAAAAAATATTAATAAATTAATAATATTTTATATTATTTTTATAATATAAATATACGAGTCCTTAATTAATTATTTAATCTTTCAAAAAATTAATTATAATTTTAAAATATGTATTTTTAAAATAAATAATATTTTTAATTAAAAATTAAATTTCTAATATTTAGGATATTTTTTTAAAACATTTTTGTTCATTTTTTAATTCATCACATAGAAAAATGGTTAGGGTGATTTTTAGGATTTCTCTAAAATAGTTTATTTTTTATTGAATAGTGAAGTAAAAAATAATTACGATATTTAATAAATAAAAGAATTATTTATTCCTTCATGATGTAAGCACAGAATATAGAAATATCCTTCAATATATATATATATATATATATAGTGATAAGGTTCAAACTATTCATAGTCTGCAGAAAAAAATAAAGAACTAATGAATAAAATAAAAAAACCCCTCTCTCCTCCACTATAAATACTACCACTAACCACCTAATATCCTCACACATCCCAATCCATGTATGTTTTTTTATTTTATATGTAATTCCCTTGATTATACTATTCATCATGTCCATGACCTATTGGTATCGACCAAATTCCGAATCCATGTGCCTTATAGAGGTTCCTAAGGAGAATATGTTTTAGTGGTAAAATCCTTTTTCATTTTATTTTATATTTAATTACAATTTATATTCTTTTATTTTCATATTATCTCTTATCCACCCCTAATAAAATGGAAATGATAAGTACAATATCCTCTTTATAATTTTATTTTATTATATTAGCGGAATATGCACCATTATTCCTGTAATCTTCTCTTTTTTAAATGAAAACATTATCAGTGATGTATTGATTTACCATCATCTTGGACGCTGTGTTTTCATTTAATTTTACCACCTCATGACTGTTCATCAAAACATTATTATGCGTAATCAAAATTTTATTATACATATTTTATGTTTTGTACATTTCTATAAATTATATATATAATGATATTAAATAAAATTATATAATTTCTTGATGGTCGTAAAAACACAAACATAAAATTAATAATTTAAAATAAAATATCAAATAATAAATACGTATAATATAAGAAAAACAATTATATATTGTATTATTTAAAATAATTTAAATTCATTAAATCCATTTCTTTCAAATTATTGATTTTTATTTATACTTGACAAGATAGCCAATAATAATCTGACCACAGATACCATGTTATAAACATACAGGAAACAATAAAAATAAAAAAATATTATCAACAAATGTGAGTGAATATGTTATTAAAAGATAATATTATTTATTATTAATACTAATATATGTTTATATGAAATTTATCACACTCTTTAACCCATTATAAATGATTTTTGAACACGTTGGAAGTAAGAGAAATCTAAGGAAAGGGACATTCCTCTTAAAATATGATTTAATGTGCCTTTTGAAGATATTCAATAATAATGTTTCTTATTAACTTATAAAAAAGATATTATTATACCATTTCTGGGATGCATTTTTTCCAATCCTTACATAAAAATAATCCTGATTGTTTTAAATGAAATTTTTTTCCTTTGTATGTGTAATGTATTCTTTTTAAATAATTAATATTAATGAATGTATATTTTTATGATGAATGTATTTAGTTTTTATTATTCAATTGTAGTTATATCTAATGTTTTAAGGATAATCAGGGGGACCAATATATCCCTCTAATAAGTTGGTTATTTTTATGTTTGAAGTTAACCATAACGTTTATTCCAAGTGTAACAATGATGGTTACACCATATGGTAGTCAAGATGGTTACTTGATACAGTATCCATGAGGGTTTTATTTTAAGGTAGTCCCATGGGTTGAAAATCATTTGGTAACCTTGAGGGTTAAAAAAATTAAGTTACTAATTACACATGTATCCAAAATATCTAATTTATGTTCTATATGTTTTAAAAAAAATACCATATTATATGAAGTATGTATGTGATACTTAAAGGGAATTAAGCATGTCTTTGTGAAAATGATTTCATATGATTATATGTATTCATTGACTAATGGTTCCTTTCTTTTATGTCCCTTAATTTATTTATTTTTCTCATCCAATGATTTAAAATTTTATTCACAAGGTTTAAGTACTGGAAATAGAAAATAAGAAGATAAGTTAAATGTTGTAAAGATTTTTCATGAATAGATTTCACATAATATTTAAAAAACATCAAAATGGACGAACTTGATTATTTTAGTATTAAAAACATTGAAATATTTTGGAACGATGTGTTTAAATTATTTAATAATTATATAAAAATATAAAATGGAAATATCAATGGTAATGTGATAATTTTTGTTCTAAAATAATTTACTAGATTATGAAAAATTTATGGTTTTTTCATTATAGTTTGTATCAGATCATTTTTTAAATAATATTCAGGGTTAGAATGATGTTAATAGAATAACATAAATGTTTTTACCTGAAGGTTAAGGTTTAATGAAATATAATTTAATCATTAACTGTTTTTTAATCTATTATATGTCTTTTCAGAATTGATTTCCATAAAAAAATGGGATGCTATAGTTGTAAGGCACTAAAAGGATGATATCTTCTCGAATCTATATCCAAGAATGTCGGGAATTGGAACTCAGAATTATCTGATTGTAATGGATCAGTTTTAATTGTATATAAATAGTTTTGTAATCAATTCCATATAATAATTAGATTTACCATGATGGAACATGATGGTATTGGAACATTGTATGAGGTAATACCCTCCAACATTTTGTGTATTTTCTAACCTAATCATGGATAAAGGGTGGATTAAATCCATTTAAGAGATATTTTATGTCATTATGTGTTTATATAATCATGAATTTAGTCAATATATTTATTATTTATAAGGTTAATACAACCAGTTGTGGGAAATGTTCAAGAATTCCAGATATATCGTGGTATTTATTCCTTAGAATTAGATAAATTTTAGAATATATTCCTTGAAAATTATTTTCCTAATGTATTTTACATAGTATGGAAAATAAATTAAAATAATTGATATATATTGTTGATGAATTAATGGTCTTGTATGATGTAAAATTAACTCTATTGGAATGGTACTCTCCAAATAGTATTCCAGATCATTATATAATGATCAAACTTTTTTACTCGTGATTGAAGCCACGATAACGAAGGATACTTTATTCACAAGAATTGAAATATTATGAGAAAAATGTATGGTTTTCTAAGATGGTATAAATTTATTTTGATGATATTCAAATGTACATTGGGAAAAAAATAAAAAATAGTAGATTTTATACAATGGGTATGAATCTTCTAACAAGAATATGAAAGAATGTTTATATAGTTTCCTTTTTCTGGGAAGTGGGGAAAAACCACACAGGGGAATTAATTAAAAGATATTAGAAGTATATTTTATGTTGTATATTTCGACATATGTAATGTTATTTAAATTAAAAGGATCTTACTGTTGGTATATTTAATTCATATTATAATATTTTCCAGTGTTTCAATTGTAGTGAGATTGGGCATTATGAAAATACCGACCCAAATAATGATCCAAATGATAAAAAGTAGCAATATTATAAGTATAATGGTTTAGTGAGATCATTTATGACTACATAAACATTTGCATGACTATACAATGAAGTGGTATTAGGTACATTGTATATTTACTAATATTTTTAAAATATCTGGTTTGATATGGGGTCTGTAAATTAATTTATTTCTGAGAAATATTCTAATAAATTGGTAATGTCAAAACAAGAAGTGATACTAGACCTTATGGCTAATGAACCAAGTATAATATTACAGTAGTAAATAGTAATAATAATCTTCCTGTCGTTGTCGGTGGAACAGAATTATCGAAAAACCATATTGTTCCCCCCTCGAAGAATATGATGTTATTATAGGTAAGTGTTGGCATACTGTTTAATATGCTAATATTAATTTTTGAGATAACCATTTTTTATAAATATATTCTATTTTTATAGAATAATGATAACATTCCATTGATTTTTTGAAATAGGGTATGTGTTCAAGTTATTTATCCTCCAGTGTTAAATAAATATCAACATTTTTTGATAATGAGTATACTGATGTAATAACTAAATGAGAAGTTGAATTTAACATTTAAATATATCTTTATGGGATACTAATTTTAAAACACATTTATTGGATGGATGAAGTGGAACTTTTGGAATTGAAAATCATATTCGTGGTTTTCTTGAAAAACGATTCATTCTTCCTTGAATGTGACTATGGGTTGGTCTAGTTTTGTTCATTAAAAAGAATGATGGTTCCATGAATCTTTTCACTATTTATATTAAATTTAATAACATTACTATTAAGAATATTTATATATTCCTCATAATAATGACATGTTTGATATCATTTAGGGAGATTCATATTTTTCCATGATTTGGTTGAGATCCATGTACGATCACCTGAAGCTGAAGGATGATGGTATTCAGAAAACAACATTTGGAACTATAATTAGTATTAGGAGTTTGTTGTTACGAATTTTTTTCGGAAAAATTCCATTCCTATATTTATGTATCTTATGAATAGAATATTCCATGACATTTTTTATAAGTGTTATGTGTTTTTATTAATGATATATTTGTTTTTTAAAAAAGATTTGAGGATAATGAAAAAATTTATGGATTCTTATAAAAACACTTAAAATAAAATAAGGAATATATGAAATTTATAACAAGTTATTTTTCATTTTAATAAATTTATTTTTATTGGGACATGGTAAATAAGTATGAAATAAAAGAACGTGAATACAAAACAAATGTGATTTGTGAATTGTAAAAACATAAAATTGATACATCGAATAATAGTTTTCATGGATTATATATCTATTAAAAAGGATTTTTAAAAACATTTCAAGATTATTAAGACCTATAATTATGTAAAATGGAAATGTGTTAAATTTAATTATAAATAATAACGTGATGTTTATTTTCAAGAACTCAAAAAGGGATTTGTGAATGCCCTAGTTTTTTCTCTTTCTTCCAAAAATTGAGAGTATTTTATCTACAAGGATGATTTATTGAAGGGGCATGGTTTTATTATGATGTAAAATGAAATGATAATTGGTTAAGCATCACTATAACAGAAACCTCATCAGTTGAACTATTCCACAAAGGATTTGGAATTAGAATCATTAGTTTTTTCTTAACAAATTACGACACATAATATTTATGTATCCCATTGTGATATATATAGAATACATAAAAGATTTCATTATATATTTAAACATAATGAATTCAACCTAACATAGATAAGATTGTTGGAATTGATAAAATATTATGATTACACAATCAAAAACCATCCTAGAAAAGAAAACAATTTGTATGATAACTTGAGAAGAAAACAACATGATATATTAACCATATTATGTTATGAAGATGACCACTTGGATCCTGATTTGAGGAATTTTTCTTAGAAGTTATTAGTGCAGGAAATTCCCCTGATTTGTTTTAGGTGTCAACGTAATCATCTCTTTTATATAGAATTATACAAGCCCAAAAATAAGACCATAAGTTATGAGAAAATGTAGAATTGATGAATAGGGTATGTTTACAGAATTTAATGTTTATTAATATTTTACCCAAATATTTAAAAATAGATTATGTGTGCCATGTGATTCCCAAATGATGAAATAATTATTATGTGAAGCTCAAAATTTTCCATTTTAGTTCATTATGACAATACTAAGATCTATAAAGACTATAAATAGTATTACTGGTGGGGTGGAATGAAAAGAGATATTACTAATTTTACAATGAAATGTTTGATTTTTCAATAGGTAAATGCATAGAGACAACTACCAAAGGCGGTGATTCATCCATTTCCAGTACTATAATAAAAATGGGAAATTATTTCCATGGGATTACAGATGGGACTACATATTAATTCTCAATGTAAAAATGTGATCTAGGTAATTATTGATATACTAGATAATTATTCACAATTTCTTCTTATTTTATATTCCCTTCCTCAAGATCAACAATCTCGAATGTACCTCAAAGATATTGTTATATTACATGGAGTTCCTCTATCTATTATATCTAGAAGTGATCCCATGATAAAATCTATATTTTTTTAAGTCCATTATAAGTTGTTGGGAAATTAATTAAATTTGATCAGATCGTTTTAAACTCAATGTTATGAAAAAACCATGAAATAATTCAGAAATTGGTAAACAAATTTTGTTCTTGTTCAATTGATTACTACAGAAGTTGGGATTAACATATTTCATTAAATTCGTTTTCTTATAATAACATTTTTCATTATTTTATATAGATGGATTGTTTTGAGAAATTAATTTGAAAGCATTGTTGAACTACTATATTTTGGGATGATGTTGGAGGAATGGTGTTGATGAAACTATAATTAATAGTAGAAGTGGTTGAAAAGTAAAGATGATCTAGTTACACATGAAGAAATCTCAAAGTAGGCATAATCATTTTTTAGATAACAAGAGGAAAGGATTTACATTTTATATAGGTGATCATGATTTCCTTAAAATCACTCGTTGGAAAAGTGTTGTGCATATTTTTAAGAAATGAATGCTAAGTCTAGATGTCCTTTGACCTTCTTAAATCGTATATAATGTTTTGAAATTTTCCTATCAATTAGCGTATCTTATGAGTTTATCAATGCTGCGTAATGTTTCTAAGGTTGTGATGTTAGGAAAGTATATGCTACATTCATCTAATGTTTAAATCGTAGAAGAAGTTAAGCTGAAATAGAACCTTTATTATTTGGAAAATCCTATTCATATAAATGATTGTATAGAGAAGGTATTGCAGAATAAGGTAATTCCCCATGTTAATTCTTAGTGGTAAACACCCCTTTATTCTACATGAAAAATGGGGGTTCAAAACCCATAGGGTACAGGTACTATAGAAGTACCGTAGCGTACTGTAGCTGTGGCAGCACTATAGTACCGTCGGGCACTGTAGTAGCGACATGTCACTCTAGCAGTGGCATGGCACTGTAGCAGTATCAGTTATTATAGTAGTGGCGGGTACTGTGTTATACTATAGTAGCACAGTAGTGTAGAAGTACTATTCACAGAATGGGCCTTGGGCCGAAAAAATGGGACTATGGGCCATGTAATGGGATAAATGTCCATTGGGCCTTCGATCTATGTAATGGGTCTCCCTCTACCCTGTTAAAGAGGTCTTTACTTTGCTTTAATAATAAATGAGGCTTTGGCCCAACCATTATAAAAAATTTCAAGTCAACAGTTTCAAGGGGGGAGAATATAATAACTTAGGTACTTATAAAATATTTTTTTTTAATTCAAGAATTAAATAGTAATATTCTTTATAATTGTATTATGAAATAAGTTGAATTTAAAAAAATTATGAAATATTTACAAATATAATAATAACACCACCAATGATAGTATAAATAAAATGTATATATCTTATAAGTGAAAAAATTATATATTTATATAGTGAAATAAGTAAATAATTTTTTTAAAAATGATTAATAAACTATTGGTATTTTTTGTGAAACACAAGTTCATTATTTACAATTTTATAATCAGTATAATGAATCAAATGAAAATTTAGCTTCATAAAATATATTAATAAATTATGTTTTTTTCTTATGATTAAAATATAATTTAAGGATAACGTATAAATTAGTTATAATATTCAAATCACTATTATTAAATTTAATGATTATTTTAATTAATAAAAAAAAATTCTCATATTTATGAAATTATATTTATAAAATTTAGGTCATTTTTGAATTATACATGTTAAACATGTTTAGGGTGTGTTTTTTCTATTTTTGTAAAATAGTTGAATTTTATTGAATAGTGAAATACATCAATTTACTATATTTAAAAAAAATATTATTTATTGAGTCATATATTTTATATGGATTATATAAGTACATAATATTTTACAGTCTATAATTATTTTTTATATTTTTTGATTTGGTTCAACTATTCATATTCCTGTGCCAGATCAATAAATTAATGAAACAAAAATCAAAAAACACTCCTCTCTCCTCTATAAATAACACCACTCACCACCTCTTCTACTCACAACTCAAAAAGCTTTTATCTTGTTTATTTTCTACCCAAATCCCATTCCAAGATAGTACTTTATATTTAAGACATGATAGTCTCACAAAAATTCCAAAAACATGTTCACTAAGGAGGTTCTCAAGGAGAATAAAATCATGAGGTAAAATCCCCTTTAATTTTCTTTTAAATTTCATATCAATTTAAATTCTTATCTTTTCTTATTGTACTCTCCCCACCCCTTTTCGAAGTGACATTATAACTCAAATATTTTACATATACTTGAATATTATTGTATTAATTTATTATTAAACATCAAGCATCTCATCTTCTCCACTTACATTTAAAAAATTAATACACTGTCCATGATGTATCGATTTACCCTAATCATGGATGGTATTTTTTCATTATATTGTACAACCATAAATGCTGGTCCTAAAACTGTTATTATGTTTAAATCTGATTTTATTATAAAAATTATATGTAATATAATAATCTCGAAGGAATATATAAACATGATATTAAATAAAATAAAATAATTTCATGATGGTCAAAAAACATTAAAAATAATTTAAGTCGTTCTCATTTAAATTCTATATATTGAATCATCCTCATACAAAAATGATATACGATATCAATTAAAATTCTGAAAATATGTTAACACAACTTCGTTCCACTACATGACTTATGTTTCTACTAAATTAAAAAACCCATCATGATCCTACAATGGAAACGTTGAAATAAACGAACTTGAAATAACAAAAATAAAAAATTATTATAAAAATGGGAAAGATGTTATAAAAAGGTAATATAAAATATTATGAATGGGAATATATACCATTAATAAATTAATAAAACTCTTTAAACCATTATAAATGAGGTTTCAACACGTTTTAGGGGAGTCAAACCAATCGTATGAAACCTTCCTTTTAAAATCATCTTTGATGAATCTTTTTATTAAAATGAATATAATGTATTCATAATAACAAATATGGCTTGACAAGATTATCTCAATTTCATGACTCCTTATTTTTATGAATCCTTAATTACAAAATTTCAGGTTTATTTTCAAAGAATGTTTTTCCATTATAAGTTGGAAGAAATTTTTTAAAATAAGTGGTTTTTCTCAAGGAATGTTTTAATGATTCAAGAATTTTTGTTCTATGGTTATGTTGAGGTTATTTATACATTTCTATAAGAATATATGGGAACTATATATCTGTAAAATGCATTGGGAATGTTTATTTTGGATGTTGTCCATAATGGTTATTCAAACTGTAACTACAGAGGTTAAATAATAATGAAGTAGTGAGAATTATATCATATGGTAGATGTGATAATTAAATTACAATGTAATAGTGAGGGTGAAAAATCATATAGTTTTTACGAGGGTTTAAATTATATGTAATTTATTCCCTATGTTACCAAAATAACTTATTTATGTTTTATAGGTATTAATTTAATATCATGCTGTCACAAAGTTAATACGTGATAATTTGAGTGTGAGAAGTATGTTATAAATACTCGAAATTTCCATTAATGTTTTTTAAATACATGAAAATTTTACGAGTCTGCAAAAATTGATGGCGCGTGATTCGGAGGCCCGAAGTGCTCGGAATGAATTTCTTAACTTTTGTTAGGGTATGTTCAGTAAACATGTGAGGGAGTTTTTCAAACATTTGAGCCAGTGTTCAGAATTGAAATCCAAGGAAAGCAATGAACTTTCAGGGCCGATATTCGCTTAAGGAGTCCTTCACCTCAACCATAGTGGGTCGAGAGTGAAATATAGATATTTCGTTTTTCGTGATGGAAAAAAAGAAAATAAAATAAAATGGTCTAACATTTAATTTTTAATTTATTTTGAAACCACCCATGTGGATATTTTACAGGTGGGGACCAACTAAACTAAAAACTCACATGAGAGGTTATGGATAGGGGGACCACCGAGCTTAACCACCCAGGAGAGGTTATAGTGGTGGGTACCGTCCAAGGTTTAAAACCCCTTGAACTCCTTCATAAATGTGGGGGATCCTCTTAAACTTTCCCCACTTAAATGGTGCCACCCCCTTAAATTTATTATGTTAAACTATGTAATTGATTAATCCCATTTTAAATTTTGCCAACAATTTAATTGGGAAAACATATCGTTTTGGCTACTGTGAATTTTTGTGGATTTTGGGAGAGGAGAAATATTGGGAGGATTTGTCCTCTCCAATGAAGAACGCTATTGAAGAATGTTCTTCAGAAATCAAGGAAGAGGACGACGAGTGGGCCCTCCATTGAAGCGTAGTTTCAGAAGCACTGATCGTTGTCAGTCTCTTCACCATCATCGACTTACTTCTTATGCTAACATAATTGAAAAATCAAAGGTAGGGGTATATTTGTGTATGATTATTTGAAGGAAGTTATAGGGTGGTCATTTGAAATTTTTCTCTCTTTCTGTTCCTGATAATTCTTCATAATTCAAGAAGGAACTAAAGTCGCTCGCAACCGCTCTAACCCAGATAGTGCGGTGTTTCGGTGCGGATGTGCGTCGGGTTTCTGTTCCGACGTTGTTCTGCCAGGGCGCGTTCGCGTGTGCGCCCGTCGACCCGAGGGGATGAGCGCGCGCGGCTTGTGGCCCCGCAGTCCCGCTTCCAAAGGCGGGCGGCGTCCGTCCCTTATTCAGGGGCGTCTGCTCCTTGATCGAAACCGGGATGATGGGGTGTCGACTCCTCCTTCCGTGGACGTCTCCTCGGAACTCGTTGCCTAATCCGGGTCTCCCTCATAGATTTAAGACGTGATCGTGAATCTCGTTCCCAGCGCCATGTCTCCATGGACACCGGTTAATTACGCTGCTTCCGTCCGGACGCTCCAAGGAGTCTGGTCGGGGCAGCAACCTACGGTGAGGAGACCGGGTAGCTCTGGGTGTTGGGGGCGTGTCTTAACACTGCGGCTCTGCATGTCTGCCTTCCGTCCCTAATAGGGCTTCTCGAAGGCGTGATGGCCTGAGGCATCCCGCACTGGGTGCGGGGAACTGTGTTACCTGAGGGTTTCCTCTGCTTCCCATGTTTAACACGGGGTATGTCGTGAGTTTAACGTCCAGCGGGGACGGCATCAGACTGATCAACACGAGAAGTGGATCAGATGACAGAACCCCTTGCGGGGAACCTCCGACGCTGGGGCCAGCACATGGGCGGCTTCCCGAGTGAAGTGGAGTGGAATGAAATGGCATGACCCCACCGGGATTTGGCGGTTCGGGTAAGGATCAGGATGGATGATGGAGTGAAGAGCTTGGACCCCGTAGGGGCTTCCTACGTACCGCGCATTAGCGCGGATCAAAGTCAGCGTAGTTCAGATATACAGTTTAACGTCATGCTGGACGTTGACAAGCCGACTCACGAAGAGGTCGAGGCTGCCAGGCGGAGGATTGAACCGAACCACCTCGCACAGAGGGGGATGGAACGGCTGGGTGGATCACAGTTTCACATCATGCTGGACGCTGAAAAGAGAAAAAGGCAGTGGGGAAGCACAATGGAGATACACATGTGCAGTCTCCCACAATGGCGGATTCATAGGTGAATCGACGCAAGTGTGAACCCGGGAGGGGTCCACTGATGGACGAACCGACGTGAATACGACCGGGATGACCAGGTGGTGGGCTTGAACCTCGGAGAGGCTTCCTACGTACCCTGTTTAGGAGACAGGGATCAAAGTCCACGTAGTTCGTTCTGTCAGGACTTACGCACTGAGGCAACCTGAGTGCGGCAAAACTCAGTTGGAGAGGGACTTGGGCCGAAAGTAAGAGACAACTCGATCCATGTCACGCCCTCTACTGTCTTTGGAAGTGGGAAAGCACAATGGAGATACACATGTGCAGTCCCCCACAAGAAACTAGGGGTTTGTAATACCCTACCCCCGTGGGCGAAGGCCACTCCAATCCCGACATCCCTGCAGAGACGAGCGGGTGGGGGCCACATCCAAACCGGGGGGGACCCTGCGTGCGAGGCACGAGATCGGGTGATGCGGACGGTTTAACGTCTTGCCGGACGAAGTACAGTTTAACGTCGTGTGTTGAGGACGAAGCAGACGGTTTAACGTCTTGCCGGACGAAGTACAGTTTAACGTCGTGTGTTGAGGACGAAGCGGGCGGTTTAACGTCTTGCCGGACGAAGTACAGTTTAACGTCGTGTGTTGAGGACGAAGACGCTTGGCAGTTTAACTTCTTGCAGTGCGGACGTGGTGCAGTTTAGTGTCATGCAGGCCGAAAGTGTAGTTTAACGTCTTGCGGGACGAATGCTGCACAATTTAACTTCTTGTATCTTAGACGATATGCTAGGCAGTTTAACGTCGTGCAGCTTGGACGTGGTACAGTTTAACGTCATGTTGGACGAAACACTTGGCAGTTTAACGTCTTGCAGCGCGGACGAATGTGGTGCCGCCGATGGGTCCGTGTCACTTCGCGCAAGCCTAGAGGGCCGTACGGGAAGAAAACGTACGGTGCGGGCACCCGGGATGAGGATCAACGGGCGCCACGCAGGCGGGTACCCTCAGGGGGTCAAAGGGGCGACCCTGGAGGTTTGCGCGCAAAAGAGCAGTTTGGCGCGCAATACCGCGGGTCGGCGCGCAGATGGACGGGCTGGCGCGTAATTCGGCCAGCGCTTTGCGCGCGGAAGAGGGAGATTGCGCGCACCGGGATTCGGATAGCGCGCGGGGGCAACGGCTCATTTCTTAACGAATGGCCACTTTGAAAAAAGGGGGGTGCGCGCAATCGGGCTGGATTGCGCGCACCCGGGGGCAATTGCGCGCAAGAGGATTCTTTTGCGCGCGAAGGCCTTTGGGTGAAAAGTTAGTTCAAAAGAAAGGAGCCAAAGGGATTGCGCGCAAAAGCGAACCCCGAGGCTTTTTGGCGCGAAAGAAAGGAGGTTACCTGAAGATCGGCATTGCGCGCGGAAGGGGTTGGATTGCGCGAACGAGCGACTCTTCGAATTCCGGCAACCTCCAAAACGTCGGGGGTCGCCTTATATTTATAGGCAACCCTGGGTGCGGAATCTGGTTCGCGGGCGCGGAATTTCCTTCGCAGGCGCGGAATCGGGCCCGGCGCGCAAGGGAGTCGCGCGGGCCATGGGCGCGCAAAATTGCGCGCCGGCCCAGCGCATTGCGTGCATCCCGGGAGGTTTGTGCGCGGCTCTACAACTTTGCGCGCGGGTCTCCAAAATTCCGCGCAAGGCCTCCAGGCCCTCCGAAACGTGCTTCTGACTCCAAATACGACCTCGCTTTCCGCATCCGGAGCTTTGTTTGGGAACAAAGGTCTTTTCCGGCGTCTACAAAAGACCCCCCTCCGAATCTGATCGGCGAGAAGTCGCAACGATCGGGTTCTGAGGGAGACGCCGGAATGCCGAAGTCCTGGGTGGCGCGGGACAACGCTAGGGGCGTTAAGATTTTATCCGAACATAGGGAAATGAGAAAGGGTGAATCACATGTCTCGAATTCAGAAATCCACGACGATCGGCCTTCCAGGAAATGCCCAAGACGGCAAGCGGACAATGGATCAATCGACCATACTACTGCAATAGACGGACCGAAGGTCATCATTCATATTGCAGGAGGCGGATCACATGTCATCATCAATGCCGCTTTGGGGGTTCCTTCAGGCACAAGGGTGGAAATCCAGATCAACAGGGCATGCGAAGCGTGGGGCGAAGTGGCGATTTGTTCGGACAGAATCTAACGCTCTCAAAATTGCGCCACCGTGGGGAAAGCGTATTAGGCGGATGCACTAATCTGGCCGTGAATCACCCCAATTATCAGACAGAACCTCTTTGACGAGGAAACTGTCGCTTCCCATCATTACAATGGGGCACCCCGAGCTGAATCAGGGAGAATATCACAATCACACCACTCTACCAGAAGCCAGGCCAAACGACCGGCGACAAGGAGGGGCGAGACTTAGCGATCCCTGAGGCTGGACCCGAGCCGAGATGCCCGGGCGTTCCTACGTACTCCATCAGGCTAGAGATCAAGCCACACGTAGTTCTGAAAGTGCAGTTTAACGTCATGCAGGACGTAGAACCCCGTTTGGGGAGGTCTTAGTTTAAGGTCGTAGAGCTTGGACCATAGGGGCAGATCTTAGTTTAAGGTCTTAGAGCTCGGACCATAAGAACCTCAAAGTACGCCACATCGTGGTCCTATCCCCTGGATATGCGAAGATGCACTGAGGGATAGTGCCAAGAGTGTCGAGGTTTCGCCTGGTCAGAATGGGAGGTGGAAAACGTAATGTGAATCATGCGGCCATTCACTCAAGGACTGGGGGCACCGGCGTAACGATATGGGAGTACTGCCGACTGTGGCGGAAAAGCAGCATCAATATCGCACTGACCGTTGATGGAATGAGGCAGCAAACGAGCATCAACCGCTCAAGCGCATGATTCATATCGATTTGCTGCCCGAGGCCCTTGGGGGCACCAGCCCGAGTCGGTGTGTGAGCACTGAGGCATTGTGTCCAGACCGCTCACGGGGGCTCCACCCAGGGCGCAGGCGATGGGTCCGAATGAAAGGGAACACAAAGCCTGAAAATTGGAAGGAACCTGACCAAGCTGAACCTGACCCTCCTGGCAATAAACCAGAGTACTCTTGACACCGGTGGACCACTGCAAGGGGTCGAGGGACACGCCTTGAGGGTGACCCGAAGGCAGAGGATTCCCAAGAGAAGGGGGAATCTTTAAGAGGTGGGGGCTGGACCCGAAGTTTCAAACATCTGGGCGTTCCTACGTATCCCATAAGGATGGGAATCAATCCACACGTAGTTCTTGAAGCGCGGCGCAACACAATCGGGCACCAGCGCGGGGAGGGGTGCGGGTCTGACCCTCGCACACAGAAGAAGCGGTATTTGATATTTCTTATTTGTCCTTAAAGGTGGATGGTTTTTCTTTGTGCAGCGACATGCCTGTGATTAAGAAATCCCTGGCGTCGCCACAATAATCAAGCCATGAAAGGCATTGATAAATGGCGTGGTTATTAACCAGCGCCCAACGTGAGTGCCCTCTGAGGAGAACATCACGATGCAGTGTCGTTTCCCGTCGGGCGGCCAAGACGATCACAGTTTACGGTCCTGTGGTAGGACCAGACAATGCAGTTTAAGGTCATGTGGTTCGGACCATGGAGGAATCCGCTTATCGCGATATGGTGGACCCAGCGGAGGTGGGAACATACCCAGCCCTGCGGTCACGCACGATTCCAGGATAATGATCCTGGGATAGGGGCCTGCGTATGTCCATCACCCGAGGGGCAGAGATGCTAGCCTCCAGCTATACTGGGCCCAGAACGCGATTGTTCGGGCGACTCCTTCCTCCTTATGGGGACGAGGGTCTAGCTACACATGGCCCTTAGGGAGGACATCAGCATATATCCTTGGTGCTCAGATCGTGGGAGCCAAAAAAAGACACCATTACCCTGGTTGGTCTGCCTAACGTGTAAAGGTGTACTGAAGGTCAGTATGAAGAGAGTGTCGAGATTCCACTACAACGCAGGAAGGCGGAGTGTGATGAGAACTGCGCAACCAATGTTCAGAGCCTGAAAGAGCCGACATGGCGATCAAGGATGTCGCTGACCATATTCGCAACACAACATCCGATCGCGTCAGCCTAGGATGGGGCAAGCAAACGAGCATCAACCGCTCAAGCGCAGGATTCATATCGATTTGCGGCCCAGGACCCGCCGGTAAATCAACCCGGAGCGGTAGGAGTGCACTGAGGCATCGTACCCAAACCGCTAACGAGGATCCCTTTGAGTGAAGGCTCGAACAAGAGGAAGCGTGAGGCCCGACAAGCAACACAGGACTTGCCGGGATTGAATCCGACAATACGGGTCATAGACCGAAGTACCCAAAACATGTTAACAGATCACCGGAAAGGGTCAGAGGACTCACCCTGAGAGCAACCAAAAGACGGCAGATCCCCGTGATCAACCAATAGACGGGGCTGGACCTGAAACACAAGCGTCCAGGCGGTCCTACGTATCCCATAAGGATGGGAATCAAGCCGTACGTAGTTCTTGAGAGGCAGTTTAACGTCATGCAGGACGATGAGGGGTGTGAGGTAGTCCCACACACGGGGGGAGGCGTACGGCGCGGCTAGTAGACCAACGTGAATGAGGACATAATCCCCCGCTCACGCCACACACCTCGCACAAAAAGAAGGGCAACTGGGGACAGAGGCCCAACGCGGGATAGAGATTCCCGAGAAATGGGGCTGGGCCTGAAACATGAATGTCCAGGCGGTCCTACATATCCCATAAAGATGGGAATCAAGCCACACATAGTTCTTGAAGTGCAGTTTAACGTCATGCAGGACGAAAAGAGAAAGGGGGGAGCAGATGGCATCCCCAAACGTGGGGGGCGTACAGCGTGGCGAGCAAACCGACGTGAATGAGGGCATAGCCCCGCGTTCACACCATACGCCGCATACCCAGAGGCAACTGGGCCAAGGGCCCGAGATGGGATGGAAATTCCCGAAGGATGGGGCTGGGCCTGAAACATGAATGTTCAGGCGGTCCTACGTATCCCATAAGGATGGGAATCAAGCCGCACGTAGTTCTTGAGGGGCAGTTTAACGTCATGCAGGACGAAGACGATTGGCAGTTTAACGTCTTGCAGCGCGGACGTGGTACAGTTTAACGTCATGTTGGACGAATGCTGAACAGTTTAGCGTCTTGTAGCTTAGACGAAGTACAGTTTAATGTCGTGTTGGACGAATGCAGTTTAACGTCGTGTGGGACGAAGTGCAGTTTAACGTCGTGCGGGACGAACTGCAGTTTAACGTCGTGCGGGACGAACTGCGCTTAGGCAAAGTACTGCTTGAGGAAACTAGCGTTGGTGGGAGGAGTGACACGCTCACCATCCATAGTTGCTAGGGAGTACGCGCCATTGGGATAGACCTTGTGGACAACAAAAGGTCCCTCCCACTTGGGCTCCAACATGGGTGGCTTCCTACCGGGGATCATTGGCGCTCTTAGGGCCAGTACTAGGTCACCCTGCAGGAAGGAGCGGAGGCGAACCTTCTTATTGAAAGCTCGAGCCATTCTGCTTTGATGCCTCTCCAAGTTGTGCAAAGCGCGAAGCCTATTCTCATCCAGTGCTTCCAACTCGACTAGACGGGCTTCAGCAGCTCTGTCCGGCGCTTGCTGGTCGTAGACCGCAGTGCGCTAGGACGGTAACTGGATCTCGATGGGCAGGACGGCCTCAGCTCCATACACCAGGGAATAAGGGGTCATCTGGGTGGAATTGCGAGTCGTCGTCCGATAATCCCAGAGGGTGTTGGGGAGCTTGTCCGGACAACTCTTCTTGTTCTGACCAACCATCTTTTGCAGAATGTTAGAGAGGGTTTTGTTAAACGCCTCAATCTGTCCATTTTCCTGCGCATGATAGCGAGATGTATGGTTCGAGCGAATGTTGTACTTGGCGTACAACTTCTTCAACTCGGCTGCTTGGAAATTGGCTCCGTTATCCGTGAGGATAGCGTGAGGCACTCCAAATCGATAAATGATGTTGGAGGTCACGAAGTCAGCGATCGAACAGGATTTGACCTCTCTGAGCGAAATCGCCTCTGACCATTTGGAGAAGAAGTCTGTGGCGGTTAGAATGAACTGGCACTGGCGAGCCGTCGCCGGCAGGTAAGGTCCCACAACGTCCAGACCCAAGACTGCAAAGGGCCAAGAATATCAGGTGGTATGGAGAGGATCTGGCGGCCGATGCACAAAGTTCGCATGAACCTGGCACGCATGGAACCTCCTGGCATACTCGATGCAGTCATGGATCATGGAGGGCCAGAAGTATCCCAACCTCCGAATCTGGTGGGACAGCTTCGGCCCAGTCTGGTGGGCACCACATGAACCAGCATGAACCTCTTTCATGACTCATGGGATCTCAACTCCTTGAAGGCAACGGAGGATAACACCATCAAATCTGCGCCTATAGAGGATCTTCTCCAGGCCGGGACTGCTCTGGAGGACAAACTACGATGCGCGGCATCAAACTCGCTCACGCTCGGCCCGATCTGACGGGAGAATTCCATGTTGGAGGTACTCAACCAAAGGCGCCCTCCAATCAGGGGCTGATTCGACTGCCATATCTGGGGTACTCGGGGCTCCGGGCACAGGGGCAACCGTGGTGAGATTACTTTCCGACGGGCCGCGATCTCCCTCCGGGGTAACGGGGGCGATGAGCCTGCGATGCGTCACGCGGACGATCAGGTTGTCCTGTTCAGGCTCTGTAAGTGACGCAGCAAGGCTGGTCAAGCATCTGCTTGACCGTTCTGCAACCGGGGAATATGGACAATTTCTGGCCGAGAAGGGAACTGGGCCATCAGAAGGAGGGTGCACTCCAGCAATGGCACATGTTCCAGCTTCCTGAAAACATAGTCGCCATTGATCTGCTTAACGACCAGATCGAGGTCCCCTTTCACACACAGATGGGGCACGTCGATCTCGAGAGCCAACTCGAGGCCAGTGATGAGGGCATGGTATTCCACCTCATTGTTGGTACAGCCCTCTGACAACAGGAAAGAGTATGGCAGCACGGCTCGCTCCGGGGTAATGAAGACGATACCCAAGCCCACTCTGTTGAGCTTAGGATTATCGAGTCTTCTACCGGTGGGGCTCCGGGAGGCACCGTCAAAGTGCATCTTCCATCATGGATCGGCATGATCGACCGAGAGAATGGCCTCATCAGGAAAGCCTAGATCCAGCGGCTGATCCACGGAGGTTGGGTGAGCAGCCAGAAAGTCTGCCAATGCTTTCCCTTTGATGGCCTTCTGAGACACATACCTGATGTTGAACTGCTGGAGAATCACAGCCCACCGCGCTAGACGGCCAGTCAACATAGGCTGGCTCAGGATATATTTCAACCGGTCTACCCGAGAAACCAACTGTACCTCATGGTGCTGCAAGTAGTGCCGTAATTTCTGCACGGCAAATACGAGTGCCAGGCAGCTCTTCTCGATGGGGGAATACCTAACTTCCGCATCGAGGAGCATGCGACTGAGGTAATAGAGGCTATTCTCTGTTCCCTCGTTGTTCTTCTGGGCGAGAAGGGCACCAAGGGACCGTTCCAGGGCAGTCACATAAAGGACCAGCGGCTTCCCAGATACAGGCGGCATCAGAACCGGAGGTTGAAGCAGGTAATGCTTGATTTCCTCAAAAGCGGTCTGACACTCTTTATCCCATACATAGGTGGCACCATTCTTCATGAGCCTAGAAAAGGGCTTACACTTGCCGGCCAGATTCGCGATGAATCGACGTATATAGGCTAAGTGGCCTTGGAACCCTTGCAGTTCCCGGAGGTTACCTGGGGGAGGCATCTGGCTAATCGCCCTGATCTTCTCCGGGTCGATCTCAATACCCCGGTACCTTACCACAAATCCAAGGAACTTTCCGGAGGTGACCCCGAAGGCACACTTCAACGGGTTCATCTTCAGGCAGCGAGACCGGAGGAAGCCGAACACATTCTCAAGATCTTTGAGATGGACCTGACGCTGGCGCGATTTGACCACCAAGTCGTCGACGTAGCATTCCACCAGTGTGCCGAGGATTGGCTTGAATATGCGGTGCATCGCCCGTTGATAGGTGGAACCTGCATTCTTCAGGCCGAAGGGCATGACCTGGTAACAAAAGATACCTTGGGGGGCCCTGAAGGCAGTGAACTCCTCATCCTCAGGGGCCATCCGGATTTGGTTGTATCCGGAGTATCCATCCATGAAGAAGAGGGCTTGGAACCCTGTCGTGGCATCAATCAACAGCTCTGTCACTGGAAGTGGAAAATCATCCTTCGGACAGTGGCGGTTGAGATCGCGGAAGTCGATGCAGACTCTGATCTGCCCGTTCTTCTTCCTGACCGGCACAATGTTGGCCAGCCATTTGGGGTACTGGACTTCCCTCACGAAGTTGGCTTTGATAAGCTTGTCAACTTCAGCCTCAACCATGGAACCGTGGAATGGTTGCATCTTCCTGGGAGGCTGCTTGAACCCGCGATGGTTCGCCGGGAGACCAAGGCGGTGGACGACTACCTAAGGATCTAGCCCCGACATCTCGTCATAGCCCCAAGCGAACACATCACGGTGCTACCTGAGGAAGTCCACGTACTGCCACCGCTCCTCAGAGGGCATGACGGCACTGACCAATGTGGGTCTTGGATCTGCTTCGGTTCCAAGGTTCACCTGTACTAACTCATCGACCGTGGCGGAGACGCCCTCCTCAAAGGCTGGGGGTGCATCTTCCACGTCCTCTCCACTCGGGGAGGGATCGTCCACGGGAGAGACTGCGTTGGAAACTGCATTGGGGCTACCAGATCCTGCTGGGCCGCTGGTTCTGGCATGGGCGGTCGCGGTCATCTCATCAGGAGACTCACAGGCCATCGAGACCATGGCTACGTCCAACCGATGAATCGGGAGGACGTAAGCGTCATCCATGCTTGCCCAGGGATCACCTGCAACAGTGACAGGCTCAACCTCACCTGCCAGGATCTGCTTATCCTTGCTCTTGTAATAGTCCACGTCCAGATAGCGAGCTTCACATGAGGCAAATGGAGAGGCATCTCCTTGAAGCACGCCTACTCGACCGTTAAGGGAGTATTTGAGGCATTGGTGGTATGATGAGGGAACCGCCGCATGAAGGTGGAGCCATGGCCTGCCCATCAATGCGTTATACGCAGTGTCCTGAGAGACTACCATAAATTCGGTGTTGGCAACCAGGTCACCGAACTGGGTCTTCAAACGTATCTTGCCGACCGGAGTTTGCTCGGTGCGGTCGTACCCCTGGATCCTGAGGTCGGAGGGAATCAAGTCATCCTCAGACAACCCCAATCTCTGGAGCGTCCGAGTTTGAATCAGGTTAATCCCGGACCCCGTGTCGACAAGACAGCGCCGGACTTCAAGGACATTGAACTGGCCGGTAACATACAGCGGACGAATGTGCCCCTGTATAGGAGGGTCTTCATCCTTACCAGAGAACGAGAAAACTGCCTGACATTCGGCGTCCTCGATCGTTTCGGCGTGAAAGGCCTCTGCAGCCGCAACCTCTGTCTCAATCTGGAGGGGGCTCTTCAGGGCTTCAGCGAGTGCCTCGTGCATCTCAGATGACATGCGTAGATCCTCATGGATGGAGAGTCTCGCTGGGATGTCGTCCAAGTGCTTCAGGACATCATACCTTTTGGCCAAGCGCGATCCCCTGGTTGCAGGGGGTTTCTCTGCGGTTGGAAGCATGACGGGCCTTGCCGGTTGGGCCGGCGGCCGACTGGTGCTTGGCGCATCTCGCTGTTCATTGGTTGAAGCCCAGGAAGTAGTCACCGTACTGGGGCCAGGAGGCCGGGATGGACTCGTGGTAGGGCAGAGCTGATTGCGACGCGGCTGAGGCGGTTCTGCCTGGTCCCACACCACAAACAGTGGCGGAGGCGAATCCGTCATCCCCGGATGGGGGGCTGCGCACGCTGAGCTCGGTCTTGAGCCTGCTGCCTAGTCTCAGTGGCGTGCACGGCCTGGCTGGAGGTACCAACTGCTGTGCCCCGGCGACTCCTGTTGTTGTGGTTCCTCCGACGGTGGCGACGACCGGGGACACTAGGGAGGTCCACCTGGTGTTCTTCAACGTCAGGAACCGAAAAGGGATTTACCAGCTCGACGGTATTAACCGAAGCGTACCCAACACTTTCATCGGACGAATCATTCACCACTGGGCGGATCCGGGGAGGGATCCCCATCTCTGGGGGCATGAAATCGCCGAGAGTGCGGGATAGCGGCAGAACTGGCAGGGCGCGCTCTTCCTTCTTGCGCCGCCGCCGTTTGCTCTTCTCGGAAGAGGCAGGCTGGGACGACGATGCCGAAGCAGCACCCGCAGATTCTGGGGGCTCAGGCTGATTCAAGCGCGCACGGATGATTCCATGGGCCTGAATGATCGTCTTGCGGGCCATCCAGTTATTATACTTTTGGGATCCGCCGGAGACCAGCTGCCATTCGTCCTCATTGCCGCTATCGTCATCTTATCCCACGAACACGCCCGCCACTTGAGCTGGAGCTGGGCCCAACCTGATTACATTTTTGTTAATCTGGTCTTGGAGACAATTCTTAAACACATAGCACCGCTGGATGGTGTGCTCCAGGGCCCGATGGTAAGGGCAGTAGCGGGGGTTATCCGTGAGATGTGCCTCCTCTGGCTTCCAACACTCAGGCAGTCGCACAATCCTCTGCTCCAGGGCGCTCCAGAAATAACCGGGGACCTGATCCTCGTTAAATGAGTAAGTCAGGTATCACGGGCCCCTGGGAGTGTGGTCTTGACGAGGGGCTGGAGGGGCCTGCCGAGGAGGTGGACCCTGATTATCTCGCCTGGGTTGTGGCGGTACATTACGCGGAGGGGCCGGCCGGTTCTGGGGCTGCCGCTGCTGGGCCGGGAACTGAGACTGTGGAGGCGGATTCCTGTGAGGCTGTGGATCTGGCCTCACTGGCAGCTGCTCCAACGGCCTGGGGGCCTCTATCTGGGCAATAGCAGCGGGCTCAGCCCTGCTGACTCTTCTTGCAGGAATCATAGGAGGCAGCGGGTGTGCCTGACTGGCCTGTTGCAGGGCTACCTCGAGACGTTGAGCTTTGTCTGAGAAGTTCCTGACCCCTCCGGGGTAATTCTGAGTGATCAAGGAAGGGACCAGCTCGGTCTTGACGTTCCCGACACACATTGTCAGCAACTTCTCCTGAGTCAATGGCATGTCAAGGGAATACGTGAGACCCTTCCATCGGGCGACGAAGTCCGCGACTCGCTCATCAGGCCTCTGCTTGCACTTGAAGAGGTCTGCGATACTCGTCTTCCAGGTCGTGGAACTGAACTGGTAGAGGAATTGTCTACGAAGGTCCTCCCAGCTAGTTATCGACCCGACGGGGAGCTGGCTGTACCAGACAAATGCTGGCCCTTCCAGCGTCTGGACAAAGCAGCGAAGCTTAGCGGCCTCTTGCTGCGCCGGAGTTCCCAACATAGGCCCGCACCTCGAGTTGAAATGGGCCAAATGTTGTGGCGGATCTCCAGTCCCGTTGAAGGGGGCGAAAGTGGGGTTCCCGAATCCCGGAGGTGCCGGCATGTCATCCACCCATGCTGGGTATGGCTTGCCGTCCGGTGGGATCGCTACTTGCCGAGTCTCCAAGGCTTCCAAGCGGGCGATGAGTGCCGCCATCGGATCGTCCGGACATGGGTTCCAGTCCTGGCGAGGATCTCTAACCATGAGCGCATTGCACGGCCCTTCAATTGGGTCATCGACCGGGTCGTCGAACTCGACAACTCGTGGGATGGCGAGCGGAGCGGCCCTTGGGGCAGCGGGAGGAATCCGAGCGTGGTCTCTCAGGTAGTCACGCCGCTCGGGAGGGTGTGGTGAAACATACCGCGCCCTCTTGCCATAAGCAATGGCCTCTCCCTTGTCAGCGAACACAGCGTAATCATGGTTGCCCGGGAGAGTCTCGTCGAGGAGCGGTTGTTCCGGTCCCTGCTGTCCTGGCCTAGGATCACCGTAGTCAGGCCGCTGCTCTGCAGCACGCTCAGTGAGGAGCTGGTCAACTAGATTCTTCTTCTCGGCGAGCTTTTGACGTAGCATAGCCTTCTCGGGATCCTCATCCGCCCTCTGCATGGAGGCAGATGGGTCGGCGGGCTTTACAGCCCCGCCGTGCTCTTTACCTTTGCTGACGTTTCGGCTCAACGTCAGTGCTTCAGTAGGCGTGGGGAGACCCAGGAGGTTCCTCTGGTGACGAGTAACTCTCACCGATTGATCCAACGACGGCTTGTCTTCGGGGGGAGAGCCCCCGTCAGGAAGTTCCAAGTCATTCCCCTCTCCCGACAGGTCATCCATATTGACCGTTTCCGTCCCTAGGGATGTACCCTCAGGGCCACCCAGTGAATCGGGTTGTCGGCGAATCGCACTGAAGCGTAGGGCAGCGTACTTCCCCCATCCACGGATATACACGTGGGGGGTGGCTCCCTCGATAACCTTGCGGAGTACTTGAAAACACTCAACGCATCGTTGTTGGAGGGCCTCATGGTGCCCAAATGACCCGGGGTGCCGAACCGCGGGGAGCGTGGCCTGGTCAATTTGACGGCACTGCTCACCAATATCCTCCAGGTGTGCTTGACTCCCGGTATATGGCATTTTTAGGCGGTGAAGACGGGAGTGAGTCTCCTGGAGAGTTCGGCGGAAGCATTCGAACTCATCCGGGGTGAGTGATTCGGGTGCATCAAAGTCTGGTCCTGCGACTGGCCAAAACTTCTCAGGGAAGTGGCCCTCTGCAAGGACGGTCCAGAAGCTCCACGACTCAATCTCGGGACCCAGGTCTCCTTGGTCCTCTTCAACGACTGGGAATGGACGGGGAACCGGCAGTGGTGCCGAGGCGGGCCGCCGGGCCGACGGGCTGGCCGGCGGTGAATACGGCGAGCAGGCCGATTGGCCTCCATATCCCGGGCCGCCCTCTGAGGGTGGCGGTTCCCCAGCTACCACATCACGATAGGACGGGCCGGAGAGCGAACATCCTGCCGTAGCGTCGGTGCTCGCCGAGGGTGCACTAGATCGTGGTTCGACCGTCGGTCCCCAGAAAAAGTCTCCGGCTTCTTCGATCGAGGGAGAAGGCGCTTCCAGAGGGGCCGGTACCAACCGCAAGCTTGATCCTTGGGTGTCTACCAGGCCCTTGCTACTCCGGATATACCTTCGGAGAGAAGCGGGGATCGTATCGATCTCGCTCTTGGGAATTACGAGGCTGACGTGCCGCATTCCTACCCCTGCCCCTAACTGGCGGGATCGGGGGGAGGGCTCTGTCGCCGAATCATACTCCGCCTCTGTATCAGAGAAACGAACCGGTCGGATCTCTGTCCGGAATTCCGTAACATTCTTCTCTCGGCGTCAACGCCTCGCCCTCTTGCCCCTGGGTGGTTCTTCGGGGCATGGCTGATCTCTATCCTGGCGTCCTCTGGCCACACCGGTGTTGGGGCCAAGAGGACTGGAAACCAAGGTGCGAGGAGCACCGGGACAGATATCAAAGGGGACGCGGGGAGAGATGATTCCGGGTGGGCCTCTGGGCCGGGATCGGAAGGTGGGATAACCCATTCCTCTTTGATCGGCCACACGGAGTAGCCCCTGTTGGAAAATAGCGCTACCGCGAGGTGGACCGCGGTGGCTATTGCCTGTACCAGCAACCGGGAGAGTCAACCCAACCTGCCTTTGGGGCGGTCGGGGCCTCGATCCAGGTCGGGCATAGAAGTGCCCCTGCTCAGGATGCGCAGGGGCCTGGTGACTGGATCCAGCAGTGGCTTGAGCCAACGCGGCCGCTGTTTCTAGGGCCCCAAGGTGGGAATCCTCTTCCGCTCGTGCCCGACATTGGCGTCGGGACAGACGAGTCGGGATGAGCGGCGCGGGCAGGTGGAGAGCCCGTTCTTCGACTTGAGAGGCCCGACAGTGATGTCGCTGTGGCCTGACAGGAGCCCTTATCGCGGATCCCTGGAGCGAATCCCAGATAGGGTGGTCCCGGACATCTTCCACCTCGTCCGCATAGGGGAAGGAGCTGTCGGAGCGTTCCGGGGATAAACTCCCGAAGCGATTGGACGTCAAGGTAGGCAGCGGTGCCTCCCTGCGCGGCCCTCGGGGGCAGCGTTGGTGGCGAGGTGCAGCTTCCTCGAGGTCTAGGCGAGCCATGTCCCTGGTGGGGATGACTCCCTCTTCCTCATATCTCTGCACCAAGTTGTTGATCACCCTTCTCTGGATGACCTCCGAGGGGGAGAGAGGGCGTGGTTGCCCCGCAGCTACGGCTGCTGGGACGGCTGTGGAACGGGAGGGACCGCGCGGAGTAGTCGCGTCGGTGTTTCCCCTACCCCTGCGCCAGTGGGCGGGTGGCGATCGGGCACTGGATCGGGCGACTTGATTCCTGAAAGCAGGGAGAAAAACCCATTAACACTGACAGGAAAAGGAATCGACAACCAACCATTAGTGCCACGACGCCTTCCATGGGGGGAACCCAGGCCATCGACGTCGTGAGACGGAGTGCCCGATTTCCCTTCCCCAGCCCCTGGCGGGTTCCGTGCCCCAGTATTGAATGCTTGGCCGGGCAACATGCTGGTCTTCCGACACCTCTGAAAGCAATCGGTCTTCGTATTGAAGAGAAGAGATTCACGTCGGGTTCACCATTTTTCTGTTTCGGTGCGGATGTGCGTCGGGTTTCTGTTCCGACGCTGTTCCGCCAGGGCGCGTTCGCGCGTGCGCCCGTCGACCCGAGGGGATGAGCGCGCGCGGCTTGTGGCCCCGCAGTCCCGCTTTCCAAAGGCGGGCGGCGTCCGTCCCTTATTCAGGGGCGTCTGCTCCTTGATTGAAACCGGGATAATGGGGTGTCGGCTCCTCCTTCCGTGGACGTCTCCTCGGAACTCGTTGCCTAATCCGGGTCTCCCTCATAGATTTAAGACGTGCTCGTGAATCTCATTCCCGGTGCCATGTCTCCATGGACACCGGTTAATTACGCTGCTTCCGTCCGGACGCTCCAAGGAGTCTGGTCGGGGTAGCAACTTGTGGTGAGGAGACCGGGTAGCTCTGGGTGTTGGGGGCGTGTCTTAACACTGCGGCTCTGCATGTCTGCCTTCCGTCCCTAATAGGGCTTCTCGAGGCGTGATGGCCTAAGGCATCCCGCACTGGGTGCGGGGAACTGTGTTACCTGAGGTTTTCCTCAGCTTCCCATGTTTAACACGGAGTATGCCGCGAGTTTAACGTCCAGCGAGGACGGTATCGGACTGATCAACACGAGAAGTGGATCAGATGACAGAACCCCTTGCGGGGAACCTCCGACGCTGGGGCCAGCACATGGGCGGCTTCCCGAGTGAAGTGGAGTGGAATGAAATGGCATGACCCCACCGGGATGTGGCAGCCCTGGTAAGGATCAGGATGGATGATGGAGTGAAGAGCTTGGACCCCGTAGGGGCTTCCTACGTACCGCGCATTAGCGCGGATCAAAGTCAGCATAGTTTGGATATACAGTTTAACGTCATGTTGGACGTTGACAAGCCGACTCACGAAGATGTCGAGGCTGCCAGGCGGAGGATTGAACCGAACCACCTCGCACAGAGAGGGATGGAACGGCCGGGTGGATCACAGTTTCACGTCATGCTGGATGCTGAAAGGAGAAAAAGGCAGTGGGGAAGCACAATGGAGATACACATGTGCAGTCTCCCACAATGGCGGATTCGTAGGTGAATCGACGCAAGTGTGAAACCAGGAGGTGTCCACTGATGGACGAACCGACGTGAATACGACCGGGACGACCAGGTGGTGGGCTTGAACCTCGGAGAGGCTTCCTACGTACCCTGTTTAGGAGACAGGGATCAAAGTCCACGTAGTTCGTTCTGTCAGGACTTACGCACTGAGGTAACCTGAGTGCGGCAAAAATCAGTTGGAGAGGGACTTGGGCCGAAAGTAAGAGACACCTCGATCCATGTCACACCCTCTACTGGCTTCGGAAGTGGGAAAGCACAATGGAGATACACATGTGCAGTCCCCCACAAGAAACTAGGGGTTTGTAATACCCTACCCCCGTGGGCGAAGGCCACTCCAATCCCGACATCCCTGCAGAGACGAGCGGGTGGGGGCCACATCCAAACCGGGGGGGACCCTGCGTGCGAGGCACGAGATCGGGTGATGCGGACGGTTTAACGTCTTGCCGGACGAAGTAAAGTTTAACGTCGTGTGTTGAGGACGAAGCGGACAGTTTAACGTCTTGCCGGACGAAGTACAGTTTAACGTCGTGTGTTGAGGACGAAGCGGACGGTTTAACGTCTTGCCGGACGAAGTACAGTTTAACGTCGTGTGTTGAGGACGAAGACGCTTGGCAGTTTAACGTCTTGCAGCGCGGACGTGGTGCAGTTTAGCGTCATGCAGGACGAAAGTGTAGTTTAACGTCATGCGGGATGAATGCTGCACAGTTTAACGTCTTGTAGCTTGGACGATATGCAAGGAAGTTTAACGTCGTGCGGCTTGGACGTGGTACAGTTTAACGTCATGTTGGATGAAACACTTGGCAGTTTAACGTCTTGCAGCGCGGACGAATGTGGTGCCGCCGATGGGTCCGTGTCACTTCGCGCAAGCCTAGAGGGCCGCACGGGAAGACAACGTACGGTACGGGCACCCGGGATGAGGATCAACGGGCGCCACGCAGGCGGGTACCCTCAGGGGGTCAAAGGGGCGACCCTGGCGGTTTGCGCGCAAAAGAGCAGTTTGGCGCGCAATACCGCGGGTCGGCGCGCAGATGGACGGGCTGGCACATAATTCGGCCAGCACTTTGCGCGTGGAAGATGGAGATTGCGCGCACCGGGCTTCGGATAACGCGCGGGGGCAACGACTCATTTCTTAACCAATGGCGACTTTGAAAAAAGGGGGGTGCGCGCAATTGGGCTGGATTGCGCGCACCCGGGGGCAATTGTGCGCAAGAGGCTTCTTTTGCGCGCGAAGGCCTTTGGGTGAAAAGTTAGTTCAAAAGAAAGGAGCCAAAGGGATTGCGCGCGAAAGTGAACCCCGAGGATTTTTGGCGCGAAAGAAAGGAGGTTACCTGAAGATCGGTATTGCGCGCGGAAGGGGTTGGATTGCGCGAACGAGCGACTCTTCGAATTCCAGAAACCTCCAAAACGTCGGGGGTCGCCTTATATTTATAGGCAACCCCGGGCGCGGAATTTGGTTCGCGGGCGCGGAATTTCCTTCGCGGGTGTGGAATCGGGCCCGGCGCGCAAGGGAGTCGCGCGGGCCACGGGCGCGCAAAATTGCGCGCCGGCCCAGCGCATTGCGCGCATCCCGGGAGGTTTGCGCGTGGCTCTACAACTTTGCGCGCGGGTCTCCAAAATTCCGCGCAAGGCCTCCGGGCCCTCCGAAACGTGCTTCTGACTCCAAATACGACCTCGCTTTCCGCATCCGGAGCTTTGTTTGGGAACAACGGACTTTTCCGACGTCCACATGCGGGCCAAAAAAAATGGGCCATACTCTCAACCAAACTTGTGGTTAATTTATGATCACGATAGAGGAATGACTACAAACCATGCTGGGGCATTATAATGGTGGCTGACACCACCGCCGGCCACACCGAATGCGCCATCGTCATCCTGCAGCTACCACCACCCCACGATCGGGCCACCGCCATGCGGTCTCACCAAGCCGCCCCACGACCTCCGCCCTCCCAGTCGATCCGCCCTGTGCCCTAACGACACGTCCCAGCCGATCCGCCCTGTGGCCTCCATCGTCGCGGACGAGCCTCCCCAGGCCGGGCCGGGCCGAGCTGCCCCACACCCTCACGACACCTCCTGGTCAAGCCGCCCCACAGCCTCTACCCTCTCAGCCAAGAGGACCCAGGCCGGGCCGACCGGCAGGCTCGGCCGCACCATGGGCCAAGTGGAACCGAACCGGGTTGACCCAAGCTAGGTCTGGTTGGGTCGGTTTGACCATGTCGAACCAGATACGACATATACTTTACTTGGGCCATAACATTGGCACCGGACATCCATTTGAAAAACCTTCCATAGTGCTAGAAATATTGTTTTGAGACAGTATCTTTGAGTATACTCCATTGGAGATTTTTATTATGATCGGGTACATTTATGTTGGATGAAGCACAAATCCAACCGGGCCCCGAGACTAAATGGATAATAACTCACAGACTGGGCGTCCGATTGACATACCGTCTATTGCTTTGAGACCCCTATGACATAGAGAACATTTTTGATACTTCTACATGGGACTTCGTGACGGTTTTAGTATTGACCAATGAAATTTTGAGTGGATCCTCTCGGAGATGAGAGAGCATAGTGATCCTGTGTGGATCTGCTCCTAGCGATCCTCTGTGGGTTAGCTCTTAGCGATCCTGTGTGGGTCAGCTTGTAGTGATCTTGTATGGGTCATCTCATATCACTCTTGTGTGGGTCATCTCTTATATCTCCTATGTGGGTCAGCTCCTAGTGATCCTTTGTGGGTCATATCCTAGCGATCTAGTGTGGGTCAGCTTCTAGTGTTCCTGTGTGAGTTAGCGACTAGCTATCCTGTGTGGGTCAGCCCCTAGTGATCCTATGTGGCCCAGCATCAAGTGATCCTTTGTGGGTTAGCTCGTAGGGATTCTGTGTGGGTCACCTCCTTGAGATTCTTTGTGGGCCAATAGAAGAGCCTCTTTACAGAGTAAGATGATTCAATAGTTACATCTAATCATCTCTACTAATGTACTTAATTTATACCTAGTGTGAACAGAGTTCGTACTAGTGTGGTACTTTTACATTGTGGTAATACCCTGGTTGTATTCTTTTGTATGGAATCCGTATGTGAATCTTGCCTTTTTTGTTTACTTTACTTTGTGTAACAGTTGATCCTTGAGCTTTTGGGTTGGACCCTGTGTTTCCTCATGACTATGATGGGTATACTTGATAACATAGATTTATGTATTGGCATATACCTAAGTAGGGTTGACAATTGACTTCATGATTTATGGTTTCTGGGACCTTGAGGGTCTCAGGGTACCTATTGAGTATCTTTATACTCACCCCTACATGGTGTACACTTGCACTTCGTTGTGTTTTCTGTAGACAACAGACAATGCTGACTGAGGATGAGAGTACCGGGACTGGAAGGTTCCCGGAGGTGGACCATACGACATGTCAGTACGCAGAGGAGACGGGTGGACATGGAGTGTTGAGGAGCCGATATGTACCTACCCTTCAGGTAGGAAACTTGGAGGACAATCTAGCAGTAGAATTTCTCTTTCATCAGTTGTATTTTATTTAAGTTGTACTTGTACCTATAATGTTGGGTTTGTATTCTGACCCCTTTTACTTTCATTAGTCTTTTGGTTATATAGTTTTCTTGCATTCATATATTACTATGTACTTGGTAGTGTTTGTTTACTGGTTATAAAGGCAACGAATTCATAGTTTTAGGAATACACCTATCAGTTCTAGTCTCCAGCCCCTTGCCTATAGAAGGCAGGCTTGAGGTAGTTAGGGCACGAGTCTCAGGGGACGGGTTATGACAAAATGGTATTAGTGGATTAGGTTCTACCCTAGAACATATGACTTTGATATTTCTTTTAACGGTAATAGTGTTATGTTTAGTGAGTGTGGTTATCAGTTTGGGAATCCAGTGTTGGTTTGGCGGCCGACATATTCATACACCAGGACCCTGACTTCTGATTTCAAACTCAGTGCACAAAAAAACAAAATGCGTGTGTGTTTTCAAAAGTTTTCATTGTGATATGTCGATTCATCTCACCAGGTATAAATTATTGACCATGACACACCTGTTTCATTTTATGATTCCTCCACGAAGACACCCACCTAGGATTATGAGAGTTGTACGCACTGATAGCCAACCGACCAACAAGGCCTCGGTACATGGCCCTTTTCCCGTAGAGGCACCAGTAGAGGCACCGAGGGTACCATTACCCATTGGGCCATTGATGCCACAATCCCCAACATCAGATGGTGCATGCCATTTGAGTGTATTGCATGAGTTACAGTTCCACAAGCCACCCATGTTCAGGGGAGAGATGGACCCACAGGAAGCTGAGGATTGGTTGGAGGCTGTAGTAAGAGTCTTCCGACTGGTAGAGACACCGGTCGATCTCATGGTGATCCTTGCTGCTAGACTTTCATAGGAAGTAGCAGAATGATGGTGGAGCATGATGCTCGTAGTTCCTGTTGTGGTAACACTTCTATGGGAAGACTTCGAGAGGCTATTTTGGGTAGAGATTTTCCTAACGACTCTTCATGTAGTGCGTATACATGAGATTCTTTATCTAAGCAGGGCAACAAGACTGTAACCCATTAATCAGAAAGATCCACTGAACTCTCACTCTACTCCACAGATATGGTGCAGAACCCATTCTTCCGGGCTCGAACCTTCGAGTATGGACTCGGGTGGGAGATCAGGGCTTCGATGATCCCACTCATCATCCTGGCGTAGGTAGAGGTGTTAGAGCGAGCCTTATTAGGGGAGAGTTTCTTTGCTGAGCAGTCCCCAGCAGCGAGACCCACCACTGGGCATCACGTAGCAGCGTCTTCCATAGTTGGCAGCAGATAGATGTCGCAGAGGTCCATGAGGACCAGACATATAGGTGTATAACCGCATGATTCATGGTCAGTTGTGCGGGGGAACCTGAGACATGGCCAGTCGTGCAAAGAATTGGTAGTGTTACACATGCGTAGGGCATGGTCACATGAATCATGAATGTATGACCCATCCTACGGATGATCAGCTCATGGTCGATGGACCACCCAGGAAGAGGATCTGGTCAGGCAGCTGGAAGTGGGTGATGATTCGAGATGTTACTGCCACCAACACTAGGAGGTCCACCCCGACCTCAAAGAGTTGGTAGAAAGGGGCGAGCCCAGCTACAGGCTGCTAAGGCTTATGATTAAAGTGCTCCAGAGATGATACGTGGTACGATCTGTGTCTAATCCACCTTAGTTGCAGTACTTATAGAAAATGGTTCTCGTCATTATTTTATTTCCACTTTCCTCATTTGAAGCTCAGAGATTATGACAAAGCCGATGATTCGATCCTTATGACTAGAGACTCCAAAGAGAGTGGATTAGATGATTACACACTCATTCCAGTAGTGTTATCTTACTCTAGGAAGCGAGATCTATGGCTGTGAGATCCTAGTAGCAGCGTCGAGGCCTTATAACGTCATCTTGGGTATGGGCTGGTTATCAACAGTCCATGCACAGATGGATTGTATTAGGCGCAATGTGAAGTGTGTCTGCATGGATGGGACCAAATTTTTATTAACATATGATAAGGGAGCCTTTTCATCACAGGATGGACTTACCTAGAGGAGAATGCAGCCGATCACTCATCAGTTGGCTAGCCTTACTCTCGAAGTAGTTGATGTAGAGAGTCCAAGTTATCATGTAGTGGTGGACCAGTATGCAGATGTCATCCATAATGATGTTCTAGGTCTACATCCTCACAGAGAAGTGGACTTTTACATTGAGTTGTTCTCCGGGACAACACCGATATCCACACCAGCATATCGGATGGCTCTTGCAGAGCTTCATGAGATGCAGTAACTGGTATAGGACTTGCAGGGGAAGGGATACATTCAGCCCAATGTTTCACCTTGGGAAGCCCCGATTTTGTTTGTCAAGAAGGAGGATGGGAACTTGAGGCTTTGTTTTGACAATTAGTGCCTGAATCAGGTGACTGTTAAAAACAAGTACCCACTTTAAAAGATTAACGACCTATTTGATCAGATAAAGGGATCACAATGGTTCTCTAAGATAGTCCTTAGATCAGGCTATCACCAGCTCAGAGTAAGAGATGAGGATGTGCAGAAGACGACCTAAAAATGTTGGTATGACCACCACGAGTTCTTGGTTAAGGCATTCAGCATAACCAATGCTCCGAAAGTGATCATGGTAATGTTGAACAAGATCTTTCATCCATACCCTGATCTCTTGGTAGTTGTCTTCATCGGTGATATTTTAATTTACTCTACACATGAGGAGGATCTTGCCTATCATTTTCAGGTAGTACTGGACACACTCTGAGAGCACTAGATTAATGGTAATCTCCCAATGTTCCAGATCGGGATCTGAGAGGTTTACATTCTAGGACCTGTCATATCGGAGGCTTGAGTTGCAGTAGATTCAGTGAAGATTGAGGCGGTACTTACTTGGGAGCCACCCATGAGTGTGACAGAGGTTTGGGGTTTCCTGGGATTGGCCGGATACTGCTGGAGATTTGTGACAAATTTCTCCAGATTTTTTGCACCACTATCAGCATTGATGATGAAGGGGAAAACCTTTGTGTGTTCCGAGAGATGCCAGTAGAGTTTTTAAGAGTTGAGGTAGAGGCTGACTAGTGCCCATATCTTGCATCTTCTAGAAGAGGGCATAGGGTATGTAGTCTACTACGACGCATTAGGGACTGGACTCGGATGTGTTCTGATGCAAGAGCGACCAGTGATCGCATATGGATCTCAACAGCTGAGACAATGTGAATAGAACTATGATACCAATGACCTTGAGTTATCATCCATGGTCTTCACCTTGATGATATGGCTACATTACTTGATGGGAGAGCGTTTCACAGTCTACTCGGATCACAAGAGTCTCAAGTATAACTTCTCTCATAAGGACCTAAACACGAGATAGCGACATTTTCTTAAGTTCCTCCTGGACTATGACTTCTAGATTGTCTATTCTCATGGGAAGGTGAATGTTTTTGTAGAAGCACTCAGTAGGAGATCTGGTATATAGCTGATAGGGGAGCCAACATAGCATTAGACTACTATACAGAAATCCTTTGTGGATCGGGATAGAGAATATTTTCTTCATTCTCATACAGTCACTCCCCCACTTATTCAGTGAGTCTGGGAGGTACAACATGAGGATATTGACTATGAGACTCGACCTTCTCAGATATCAACTGGTTAAGCCCCTGATGGATTTTATGAAGGTGGGGAGCACAACATTATTTTTAGAGGACGTCCCATGGTACCAGTTTTGCTTCAGGGGGAATTGATGAGGGAGATCCACACATCCAATCTATCGGTACATCCACGAGTGGTGATGATATACTAAGATCTCCAAAATCACCACTGGTGGCCGAGAATGAAGAAAGAAGTTGCATAGTTTGTCTCTCGGTGCCTCACTAGTCAGCAAGTGAAGTCATAACATCATGGACCAAAATTCTTGGTTCAGCCTTTGTAGGTCCAAAAGTGTAAGTGGTATAGGATATACATTGACTTTCTGATAGGAATTACACGTACATCTAGGGGTCATGATTCTGTTTGGGTGATCATCGACCGACTCACAACGTCGGCCAACTTCCTACCGATTAGAGAGCAAGGATCAGTAGAGAGATTGGGACATCTATATGTGCAGGAGATTGTGAGGTTACATGGAGTACCCTCAACGACTGTCTCTGATCGTGATGCACATTTTACTTCCTAGCTATGGTAGGGGTTGTAGGAGGCTTTTAGGATGCAACTTTATTTGAGCATCACCTTCCTTTTTATAAGGATGGAGAGACTAAGGTTACCATTCAGACCCTCGAGGACATTCTGTGTGCTTGAATCCTCGACTTCGGTCATAGTTTGGATGATAACTTGTCTTTGGTGTAGTTTTCACAATACAAAAGTTATCACTCCACCATTGGGATTCCACCTTTTGAGGCATTGTAAAGGAGACCTTGCAGATCATCTTTGTGCTGGATTGACTCAAGGGAGTCATTAACAGTGGGGCCAGAAATGGTACAGGCAACCACAGAGATGGTGCAGATCGTCCAAGAGCTGATGAAGACTTCACAGAGAATGAAGAAGTCCTATGCCGATAGGAGACAGTGACCTCTATAGGTCAAGGATAGTGACCATGTCTTTCTATTGGAATCACCTCGACGAGGTTTGCGGCAATTTGTCCGAGGCAACAAGTTAACTCTGAGGATCATCAGACCCTTTCAGATACAAAACCGAGTTGGCAAGGTGGATTAAAGCTTAGCTGTTTCTCCTTAGTTTCACAAAATGCAAGGCGTTTTCCATTTATCCCGACTGAGAATATACGTGCACAACCTTTTCCATGACATCAAACACAGAGAGCTAGACATCGACAATGGGGCGACTATTACGAATGTTCCAGTAGAGATTGATGATCGATAGAATCCGGTCCTTTGTGGGTTTTAAATATCTCTGGTGAGGGTTCGTTGGCAGCACAATAACCTCCATGAGAGCACAATGTAGCGGGAGACTTAGATTCATGCACAGTACCATAACTTGTTTTTCTAGTTTTGAGTTGTTGCTTACGGGAACATAATTCCCTATAGTGGGGAGAATATAAATACATAGAATTTCAATGTATTGTTTTTAAATATATGGGAATTTTATGAGTCCAAGAAAATTGATGGCCTGTGATTCTGAGGCCTGGAGTGCCTGGAATGAATTTATGAACTTTTTTTCAGTTACGTTCAGTAAATGTCCAAGAAAGTTTTCTAACTTTTGAACGGGTGCTCGAATCAAAACTCCAAGGACACCGTTGAACTCACAACGTTGGTATTTTCTTAAGTATACCTTCAAATTGACTGTAGTGGGACGAGTTTCAAAGATAGATTTTGGGTTTTACGTGTGGGAAAATATAAAATAAAATGGTGTAAAATTTTATTTTTAATTTATTTTGAAACCAACCATGTAAATATTTCACAGGTGGGGACCACCTGAACTAAAACCTCCCAAGAGTGGTTATGGAGATGGGGACCACCGAGCCTAACCTCTAATAAGATGTTATGGTGGTGGGGACTACTCGAGCTTTAAAACACCTTGAACTCCCTCATAAGTGTGGGGGATCCTATTAAACATCCCCCAATTAAATGGTTCCACCCCATTAAATTTATTATGCCATCCTATGTTATTAATTAACCAGATTGAAAATTGTGCCAACAACTAAATTGGGGAAACATATCTTTTTGGGAAATTTTAATTTTGGTTGATTTAGGGAGAGGAGAAATATTGGGAGGATTTCACTTCTCCAACGAAGAACTCCATCAATGTCTGTTCCTTGGAAATCAAGGAAGAGGACAATGAGCAAGCCCAACATCGAAGCGTGGTTTCAGAAGCGATGATCGTTGGCACTCTCTTCTCTTTCTTTGACTTCCTTCTCATGCCAACATCAATGAAAAATCCAAGGTAGAGTTTTATTTGTTTATGATTATTTGAGAGATGTTTTAGGGTGGTTGTTCGAAATTTTTCCCTCATTCAATTCTTGATAAATCTTCGTAATTCAAGAAGGAATTATAGCTTCTTGCTACTGCTCTAACGCGGAGAGTGCGGTCACAATGAACATCGTATGTCATCTCTGCAAACCTTGTGGTTAATTCATTATCACAATGGAGGAATGACTACGAACAACAGCAGTGCATGAGAATGGTGACCGGTACCTCCGCCGGTCAGGCCGAAGGCGCCGTCGTGACGGTGCTGCCCCTCGGACCCCACCGACCCGCCGCCACGCAATTGAGCTGCCACTATCCCTGGCCGACCCGCCGCCAGTGGCCGAGGCAAACCGCCCCACGCCCTTCTCCCTCCCGGCCGAGCCACCCCAGGTTAGGCTATGCCACCCCGCACCCTTACGGCACCTTCCGGCCACGACTCCCCATTCCCTAGCTGGACCTTCCAGATGATCCACCCCAAGGCCCCCGTGCTCCAGGCCGAGCCGCCTTGGGCCGAGCTAAACTACCCCATGCCCTCGTGACACACACGTCGCAGATCCAACATCTGCGCTCGAGCCAACCCGCCGCCTCTACGGCCCCTCATGGCCTGCCGGGCCACACCACGGGTTTGGTCGACCCGAACCGGGTCGACCCTAGCCGGGTAGGGTCAGGTTGGTCTGTATGAGTCAGACCAAACTCGGACTTGATACAAACTTATACTTTAATTGGGCCCTAATTTTGGCCCCAGATGTCCGTTTGACAAACTGTCAGCGGCACTATACAGATTTTACTGAGACAATCCCTTTGAGTATACTCCACCAAAGATTTTGATTATGACGGGGTATTGTCCGGTTTGATCGAGCACGAATCTAACCGGGCTCCCGTGACTAAAAGGCTAATAACTCATAGACCTAGTGTCTGATTGATGCATTGTTTGTTTTTTTGTGACCTCTATGACGTGGAGAACCATTGAGATACTTTTCGTGGGACTTTGTGGTAGTTGAAGTAATGTCCAGTGACTTGTGAATCGGATCCTCCCAAAGATGAGTGGGCATAGTGCGGGAGCCCAGTAGCTAGCTATGACGAGAAGACTGACTAGAGATCTTATGTGGGTCAGCTCCTAGCGATCCTGTGTGGGTCAGCTCCTAGAGATCCTTTCAGGGTCAGATCCTAGTGATCCTGTGTGGGTCAGCTCATAGAGATCCTGTGTGGGTAAGATCCTAGCGATCCTATGTGGGTTATCTCCATGAAATCCTCTTTAGTATAGCTTCTAGAGATCCTGTGTGGGTGAGCTCCTTGCAATCCTGTGTGGGTTATCTCCTAGAGATCCTATGTGGGTCATCTCCCAGCGATCCTATGTGGGTCAGCTCCAAGCGATCATGTGTGGGTCAGCTATTAGCGATCTTGTGTGGGTCATCTCTAAGATATTCTCTATGAGTCAGCTGCAGAGCCTCTTTACAGAGTAATATGATTCATTAGTTACATCTAATCATCTCTGTTACTATACTTAAGTTATACCAGGTGTGAGATGAGTTCGTACCTGTGTGGTACTTTTCCTTTATGATAATACCTTGGTGGTATTTTTCTGTGTGGCCTACCTATTTGGTACTTGCCTTTGTGGTTTTTCTTCCTTTTTGGAAAAGTTGAGCATTGAGCTTTTGTGTTGGACCCTGTGTTTCCACATTATTAAGATGGGTATACATGATAACTTAGGTATATGTTTGGGCATATACCTAAGTAGGGTTTATAGTTGACTTCATTCTCTGAGGTTTATCCTTTGTGGATTTTGTGAGTACACTAGGTTATTGGGGTCCCTACTGAGTATCGTTATACTCCACCTACACGGGCTATGCCTACACTATGTTGTGTTTGTTGAAGACGACAGAGAGCGTTGACTGAGGATGAGAGTACCAAGACTAGACAGTACCCAGAGGTGGACCCTACGACGTGTTAGTATGCAGAGGAGAGGGGAAGATGTGGAGTACTAAGGAGGCAATATGTACCTACCATTCAGGTAGGAACCTTAGAGGATAATACATTAGCTGTCTTTCGCTTTCCTCAGTTGTATTGTATTTTAGTTGTACTTGTACCTTTACTGTTGGGCATGTATTCTAGCCCATTTTACTTTCATAAATTATTTGGTTATACGGGTTTTTTGCATTCATAACTTGTTGTGTACTTGGTTTTGTTTGTTTACATGTTATAAAGGCAATGCCTTCCCAGTTTTAGGGAATATACATTTTGGTGCTAGTTGTCAGCCTTTGGCCTATGGAAGGTGGGTGTGGGGTAGCCATGGAATGGGCCTCTGGGGACGAGTCATGACATATGTCTTTTTGAAAATGATTTTATATATTTATAATTATTCGTGGAATAATGGTTCCTTTAATTTATGTCCCTTAATAAATTTTTTTATCAAACAATGTTTTATATTGATTTAATTAGGGCAAAACAATGTGTAAGAGAAAATAAGAATGCAATATTAATGTTATGATTATTTTTCATGAAAAGATATCATGTTTTAATAAAAAAACTTATTCCATCGAATAAATGGATATTTTTTATCTCTACCCACATTATATGCTTATTAAATGATATGTTTGAATTGTATCCTAATTCTCTAATACTATAATCCTAAAAGATAATTTGTAATGTAATAAATTGAATTATAATATAGTTTACTAAATTATGTAATTTTAAAAGATATTTCCTTATAAAAATTGTTTATAAAATGTTTTTATGAATTCCATACATAATATCAATCTTAGTTCAGAAATATTTTTCTTCAAAAACCATGTTTTCTGAAATTTATTCAAATTTTTTTATCCTTTTCAAAAGTATTTATTATAGAAATTTTAATGTAATTTATAATTTATTTATAATTTTTCCCAATGAATATTATTTTAATTTTTGGAGGAATGTTATCATCTATAATTTATATGGTAAAAAATGAATATTGTTGTTTATTTTTATGACATGTAATGAATTACCCACCAACATGGCCATCATTTCATTGGATATTTATTTTGAACATTTTCAAGGATAATTTTAATAAAATGATTTCTATTTACATGATGGAAATTATTATATTGTAATATTTTATTTCAACTCATACGAGTATTAAATGTTTTATATTTTAAAAGTGATATTAAAAATTGAAATTTTATTTTAATCAATAATGTTTTAAATATATTTTTATCTTAGTACTATTCATAAAAGAAAAAAACCATCATTTAATATATAAACCACATATGATATGTTGTATCAATGCCATCAATCTTGTTACTTTGGATTGTCTATAACTATATTAACCTAGAATATTATCAAAATTTAATTCATTATTTAATTTCTTTATGTCATTAAATAAAGTATGAATTATTCAATTTCTATTGATCATTGAACATTTTATTTTCCATAAATATCCATTTTTTATAGTGGATATATTTGTTCATATACCTTATATGCATTCTACATATGGTGTTATAAATTTAACGTTATTTTTTTATCTAGAAAAATGTGCATAATTCAATGTTCTTTATTCAAGATTAATAATGGATGATAGTGAATATTATTTACAAATTGAATTTAATATTCAATATATGAGGAAATCTTGGGAAATATAAGACATTGTTGGGTCCTAGTTAATTAGATCCCCTCAATGCCTTGTAAATATCATGTGACAAATCAGTTGGAAATCCATAGTTAAATGGGTTTATATCCATCCGTTTAAAACATTCTTGAAAATATATCCATATTTTAACTGGTTCATGTGGTGTGGAAAACATATATCCAATAAATTTTCAATTCCATTATTAAAAATGTTGTTTTTTATGATATTTAATGATGATATGATCTATTGATGCATTTCGTTGATAGTTTATTATATAAATTTAATGTTTTTTATGTTACTTTACATTCTATATTAATAATGCATTATATTGACATTGAAATCATGTTTTAAAAATTCCATGGGTGTAGCACCCAAAAATATGAAATTATAACACTGTATTCACTAGAATGTAAGACAAACAACACAAAACATGTAAGGGAATATAATATCATTAGACTATAAAATATATTTTCAATTTAAATTAAATTCAACACATTATATTATTTGTAATGAATGATAGAATGAGATAGCTTGTCATTCATGCTAGAGTGGCCTTCCTCAATAACCTGTGTTACATGCAAGACCGAGGTTCACCAAATAAAAAAATATTATTAAAATATTTTTTTTAAATAATATTATATAATATTCATTTTAAAGAAGTTTTGAAGAATATTAATACAAAACATATAAATATGTTGGTTCACAAAAATATAAAATGATTCATTGGTTAACAATTAAGGATAAATTAAAATAACAACGAATTTGATATAAAATGAAATATTACTATTTTTATACTTCCAAAAGATTTTTACCTTAATTAACATAAATAATTATAATTGGTGAATTATTTTAGTGATAAATATGTTTAAAAAATTCAATAAAGAAGTTTTGATATTTATTCATTAGGTTTTATATGCATAAAATAATAAAAACCCATATTTCACACATAAAACCCTATATTTTTATAAAGGAAAATTTACCATCTTTTAATGGAAAACCTATATTAAATATTTATTTTGATTCTATTATAAACGAAATTTGAGAAAATAAAATTCAATAATAATGTCAGAATGGAAAAATTAACCAAGGGTGATTTTTTTTTACTTGAGAAGCATCATTTTTTGATGTATAGTAAACAATAAATTATTTTAATTGAAAAATACCTTTTTATTTAAATATTTGTATGTGTTATATTATATTTTAAATTTTTTATAATGTCAAATTATATCAATAATACATATATGAATAAAATTTGTTTATTTTAGTCAATTTCACCTTGAAATTTAATATTAAAACTCTACAGTCATTTGAAATATTCCTGAAAGAGCACTGTCATGGGCACCTTCAAATGATTAATGTGATTTGGGGTACTTAGGTGCAGCAGAGTGGCTGACCAAGGTCGTCTCTCAAAGGAGGAAGTGAATTAAAACAATTTTTGGAGGTATTATAGAAATAAAATAAAAGAGAATAAAAACACTACTTGAAAGGATGGGGGTGGTTGTTTATAGTTTATGAATTTAGAAGAAGTTTGCTGGAAGAAGATTGCATTTTTTTTTGTTTTTAATTTTGAAATGAAGTTTTGATTAGAATGACACAACAAGAAGATGTTTTTTTTAGAAATCTATTTAAAAGACGTAATCGATCTAACTCTACCTCATCAATCATTTATTAATCATTATCATTTAAATTAATATTTACTTAATTATGATCCCTTAATTTGTTAAATCCCGAACCCTACGAGAATTAACATTACCACGAAGATTGAAGTGAATTTTAACCTTAGGCTAACTTCGGAACATGCAATCGCAACACCCTGCTTTGATTGATGTTCTAAAATTAGCTTATGGTCTGTGGTAAATTAAGGCACATAACCACTCTGGAAATGAGGATTAATTGAGTTTAGGGATTATATTTGAACTCTACAAATTGATCCCATGTGGTTTTGAATTACCGGTTAAGGTTGCGCTCTCACAGTTCACACAATTCCCGACCTCGCGTGTTTTGTGTTAACTATTCAATTGCTTGCTTAGTTTCATTTAAATTAAAAACTCAATTAATAGATCATAACATGTGAATTACAGTAGCTCATTGATTCAAAATAAATGAATGAATAAGGATAGAGGTCGATCGATTATTAAAAAGAACTACTCTTCCATGGGTGGTGTAGTCATCGTGGAGACGTTTTGCATAAGCAACGGATTGAAAGGGTACAACCCAATCTTGTCTCCACTCTTGATTCGAACCCAATTAAGAAGATTAAGATAAGAATAAGAGGGATGAACACAGAATATTATTTGAATAAAAATTCAAGAAACAAACATGAAAGAAAAGAAATACAAAGAAGAGGTGAGAGAGGAGAGCCTTTTTGGAAGAGAGGTTTGCAGAAAGGATTACTTCCTCCAAGAGTTGTGAGGGGCTCCGAAGAGACACCCTTTCGGACACACCTTCCAAAAGCCTCCACCAGCCCTCTCAAAAAGTTAAAACCCCCTTTAAATAGAGTTTGTGAGGGCTAGGGATACATAACTTTTTAAGTGTGAAATGAAAAACTCGGCCAAATATTTTATTACAACTTGCACCGCCCATTTGACCTCCCAAACGCGTGAATTGATCGGCCTTCCAGAAGGATGCTTTGTGTAAAATCATGTCCCCGAGCTGCCCTCAAAATTTGGGCTCAATCCAAGCCCGTATGTAGAATATATGGCCCAAATAGAGAACCCATATCCATTCTGCCGAGTCCAGCCCACCATTTGATTAATTGGTCATTTACTCCATCCAAATGCACTATTTAGCTCTAGTGTCCTGATTGAAAGTTGTATAAACTGAAGTTAGGAATACTGTTAAAACATTTCAAATTCAATTAATAATTATAAAAATATTTATCTTCGAAATACTATAATGCACTATTAAGGGTAAAACTGGAATTTTCACCAAATTTTCAAATGAATGATCAAATCCCAAATATTTTATAAATAAACATATTTAACACAATGTGAGGAAATTACTTCATTTATTATCAATAAAGTATTCAATAAAATAGTGTTTTATCAACTCCCCCACACTTACCCTTTTGCACACCTGGGAAAAACCTCATATCAAGTAAACATCAATATCAAATCAAAACCAATTTTAAAACACATATCCTTAAGATCAATCAATTTCACACCAAGAATCAAAAGATATCATGCCTCATAAAAAACCTTATTTCAAGTTCTCCATTTATATCATTCAATATATTTCCACTTCATTTATCCACCCACGCACAAAACACTTACCTCGCTTGAATTTTCTCTCATCACTCAAATATCAATTTTTTTTGCAATGTCTTTCTCATCCAAACTCATACAAGGGTCACCATAGGCTTGATAGATTCCTACATCGCTACCCGATGTGAGTCAAGGACATATGTTTATCATGAGGACTTTTCAGGGTTGTTCTGTGGCTTTCGGTTGGTAGGATTAAGATGTGAAAAACTCTGAGGCTGAATGAGGAGGGCTTGACTCTTTTGAAGCAAAATTGCATTACTCTAATTTTCACTTAAATATGGTCTTCTCTTCAATCCCCATAGTATCAATTCAGCTCCATCATCATGAAAAGTCATGAAAGGTTTACACCATTCATCATTTCAGCATAAAAAATGTCAATATTCTCAAACATGATTTTCTTGAAAGCTCTAGATGAGCACAGCTTTCCACCTCAATTAGATGCTCCAGAAAAGCCACAACTTCACTTGTCATTAAAGCTCCAGAAAAGGCACAACTTTCAATATAATGAATTTCTTTAGCAGCAAACACATCTCTTCAGAATTTAATTTTCCACCCAAAGTATCACAGAATGTGGTGGCAAAACCCAAGACAGCTTCCCCCACACTTAAGCTCAACTAGATTATGCAATTTCACTTCAAGAGTTGGTTGGATAGGGAAAATTGGCTTGTAATGTGGCTTAACCTAATAGGTTGTGCATGGCTTATAAGGGATACAAGGATTAAATATTCAAGGTAGGCCATTATAAAAAAGTATTCTTTGAAATAGGGGTTTTAATACCAAACAAATGCCTCAATCATTTAAACACAAGTACCTCAAACCCTCAAGTTTTGACAGGAATAGATCAAATTCTGGTTAAATCAAGTATGGTTTGGTTCTCTCAAGAAGTGAGGTGAATGTAAAGAATATGAAAATAATGGTTCAGAAGCCTCACAGGAAAGTGATTTCAAATTTAAAGACAGTGAGATGTGGCATGGGATTCAAAATTCGGTGTACTTTCCATGAAATTACTAAATATTTGAAGTTGAAACAAAGTCATTTCAGCATTCATTTAAGCTTAGTTTCAAGGGGTAAATTGTTTCACTTATTGATATGGATTTAAAAATGGTGATGATAATCATTTTAGCTCAAAATTTTTCAAAAACACACAAAAAATTGTAAAATAAACACACAAAATTTGAAAAACACACAAATTTTTTTTTTGGTTTTTTTTAAACAGGAAAACAATTGAAATTACTAAACTAAAAGGTTCCCTCCCCCACATTTAAAATATTGCATTGTCCTCAATGTGAACCCGTGAGATGATATATGCACATGAAATGTAGAATTTTTGAATAGGACAAATAATATAAAAGTGAAAGGGTTAGGAACAGCCTGATGTGATCAAGTGATGATGGGGGCATGCAGTGTGATAAAATCCACTGCATCAGTAGGATGTCCCTCAATGTATCTCTTCAAACGTTGCCCATTGACTGTAAAGCTCCTTCCAGTGTCCTCTTGTGTGATCTCCACTGCACCATAAGGAAAAACATTAGACACAATATAAGGACCTAGCCATTTGGAACGCAACTTACCAGGCATCAACTTCAGTCGTGAACTATAGAGAAGGACTTTCTCTCCAACATGAAACTCCCTTTGTTGGATCATTTTGTCATGAGCTGCTTTTGATCTTTCCTTATAGAGCCTTGAGTTCTCGTATGATGATAGTCGAATCTCCTCAAGCTCTTGAATTTGCAACTTCCTTTGAATTCCAGCTTGGGCCAAATCCATGTTACATTTCTTTATAGCCCAATATGCCCGATGCTCGACTTCCACGGGGAGATGACACGCTTTCCCAAAAACTATCCGAAATGAGTACATACCAATGGGGGTCTTGTATGATGTCCTATAAGCCCACAATGCATCATCCAAGCGCTTCTTCCAATCCTTCCTATTTGGCTGCACAGTTTTCTCCAAGATTTGTTTCAACTCACGATTTGAAACCTCAGCCTGGCCATTTGTTTGGGGGTGGTATGGTGTTGATGTTTTGTGTGTCACCCCATACTTTCGAAGGAGGGAAGCAAAATTCCTATTGCAAAAGTGTGTCCCTTGGTCACTGATGATGGCCTTTGGTACTCCAAACCTGCAAAAATTTTTTGCTTTGACAAAGTCCACAACAACAGGAGAATCGTCAGTCCTGGTGGCCTTGGCCTCCACCCATTTACTCACATAATCAACAACAACCAAAATATACAAAAATCCAAATGAACTAGGAAAAGGACCCATAAAGTCGATGCCCCATACATCAAAAATCTCACAAAATAGTATGGGTTGTTGGGGCATCTCATGTCTCCTAGAAATGTTCCCAGTGTGTTGGCAATGAGAGCATGACTTACAAAACATATGGGCATCATGGAACAAGCTAGGCCAATATAATCCAGAGTCTAAAACCTTCCTAGCTGTCCGTTGGGGTCCAAAGTGTCCACCACAAGCAAGTGTATGACAGAATTGAAAAACAGACTCAAACTCATGATCAGGAATACACCTCCTAATGACTTGGTCACTACACATGCGCCAGAGGTACGGATCATCCCACACATAATACCTAGACTCAATTTTTAATTTTTTGACTTGATGCTTCTTCAAATTTACTGGGATTTCAGAGCCAACAATGTAATTAACTAAATCAGCATACCAAGGATGCTTACCTGAGATGGTATAGAGATGCTCATCGGGGAAAGTGTCCCGAAGTGGTACCTGGTCCAAGGTGTCACCCTCTAGTGTGTGAGTAAGCCTACTCATGTGGTCTGCCACCAAATTCTCTGATCCCTTCTTTTCCTTTATCTCAAGGTCAAACTCTTGAAGAAGGAGCATCAAACGGATAAGTCGTGGCTTTGCATCTGGCTTCTTTAGGAGGTACCTCAAAGCTGCATGGTCAGAAAAAACAACTACTTTAGAGCCCAATAAATATGAACGGAATTTATCTAAAGCAAATATGACAGCAAGAAACCCCTTTTCTGTGGTATTGTAGTTTGATTGGGCTGAATCTAGCGTCCTCGATGCATAGGCGATCACATGTGAACGTCCCTCCACCCTCTGAGATAAGACAGCTCCAACCGCGAAGTTGGAGGCGTCACACATAAGCTCAAATGGAAGGTCCCACCGTGGGGGCTGTATGATTGGTGGAGTGGTCAGACACTTCTTCAGCTCATCAAATGATACCCTGCATGAATCATCAAAATTTAAGTCAATATCTTTTTGAAGAAATCGAGATAAGGGTAGAGCGATCTTACTAAAATATCTGATGAAGCATCGATAAAATCCAGCATGCCCAAGGAATGATCGAACATCACGCACACATGTAGGATATGGGAGGGATGAAATAATGTCTACCTTAGATTTATCAACTTCAATTCCATGTTGTGAGACTATATGACCTAAGACAATTCCCTTTTCGACCATGAAATGACATTTTTCAAAATTTAAGACCAGATTCTTCTCAATCCAACAATGCAACACATCACCCAAACTAGAGAGGCATTCATCAAATGAGGACCCATAAAATGTAAAATCATCCATAAATACCTCCATGCAGGTCTCAATGAAATCTGAGAAAATACTCACCATGCATCTCTGGAAGGTACCTGGGGCGTTGCAAAGTCCAAATGGCATCCTCCGGTAAGCAAAGGTACCGAATGGGCAGGTGAATGTTGTCTTCTCCTGGTCCTCTACTGCAATGGGAACCTGAAAATAGCCAGAAAATCCATCCAAGAAACAATAGTGTGTCTTCCCAGCTAGTCTCTCAAGCATCTGGTCAATGAATGGAAGTTTGAAATGGTCCTTACGAGTGGATTGATTTAGTTTCCTATAATCGATACACACTCGCCAACTGTTTTGTACTCTCACAGGAACAAACTCATCATTTTCATTTTTTATAACAGTGAAACCAGTTTTCTTTGGTACAACCTGAACAGGGCTAACCAATTGTGATTCAGAAATAGGGTAAATGATACCTGCCTCAAGTAATTTTTCAAATTCTTTCTTAACAACTTCTAGGAGGGTGGGATTAAGTCTCCTTTGTGGTTGTCTCACCGGTTTAGTCCCATCCTCCAAGAGAATCCTATGCATGCAAATGGAGGGGCTAATACCTGATATGTCAGCCAAGGTCCACCCAATCGCCCTGATGTTCTCCCTTAAAATATTCAAAAGCCTTTCTTCATGTTCAAAAGGGAGATTGTTAGCAATGATAACAGGTAATCTCTCACCACTCAACAAGTATGATTATTTCAGATATGGTGGCAATGGATTGAGTTCTAATGAAGGAGGGTGTAGTATGGATGAAGACATTGAAGGAACTGAAATATGTGCACAAAGAGCATCAGTATCAGAATAGACATCATCAAAATCATAGAATAACGCATCAAATCAATCAGCATACTCAACAACCATTTCATAATCAGAGTGAACATGATCAAAATCAGAATATGAATCCACTTCAAAATCAAATCCAAGATAGGATTGTGTATCAGAAACATGTTCGGAAGTGCTCTTAGACATCAAACTCGAACCAATACTCATAATCTCCCTAAGCATAGGACAATAAAATTCTATGGAGTTTTTATTTGGTGGTTCAAAATGGGAGATAACAAAAGCAGAATGGTCATCAGAGGGTTACTTCATGGAATCCATAATATTAAATATCACAACTTCATCTCCAAACTCCATGGAAAGTGTACCCTCATTGACATTTATGATAGTTTTTGCAGTTTTGAGGAAGGGCCTACCTATGATAATGGGGGCATGAGAACTTACTTGATCATCCTCCATGTTAAGAACATAGAAATCCTCTGGAAAGATCATGTCTCTTACCCGGACAAGTACATCCTCAAGGACTCCTGCTGGATATGTCGTAGCTCTATTCGCCAATTGCACCACTACTCTTGTTGGCTTCAACTCACCAACCTGCAAGGAAGAGAATACAGAGTGAGGCATCACATTTATGGAAGCTCCCAAATCACAAAGAGCATCAGAGAAGTGTAACTCCCCTATGGTACATGGGATGGTGAATGTCCCAGGATCCTTGCACTTTGTTGGCATTGCTAGAGTTGGTGTAATTAGTGCCGAGACATTCCTTCCAAGGTTGATCCTCTCATTCCCCTTGAGCCCTATTCGATTGGTGCAGAGTTCTTTTAAGAATTTGGCATACCTTGGGATTTTCTTAATGGCTTCAAGTAGAGGAATGTTGATCTCCACACACTTGAATGTGTCCAAAACCTCCTTTTGCATTGCTTCTTCAGCCATCTTCTTGGTTTGAACAACCCTGTTTGGAAAAGGAAGAGGTTTAGAAGGAACATCATCAATATTTTTCATAACTTTATCTTTCTCCTTGGATTGCTCCTCAGTTGGTATAGAATGCGGCTTCTCTGAAGTTGAGGTGAATCCCGGTGGAATGGTAGGTGCAGATGTATCGTTCATTTTCTTCCCACTTCTCAATGTGATGGAACTAAAATTCCCCTTTGGATTTTGAGTGGGTTGGGAAGGTAGATTTCCGGAATTCTTACTCACAAGTTCATGGAGGGCGGTGGCAATCTGACTCATTTGAGTCTTCAACTCTCTCAGCTCCAAACCTTGACTCTTCAGCTCATTCTGTTGATTAAGAACAATTTGTTTCAAAAGATCATCAGTTTTAGAGTCTACCTTGTGTTGGATATTCCCTTGTTGCTGAATCGTTCATGTTTGAGCTTCGAATCTCCTTTGGGGTTGTTGGAAACCCTGTTGGTAAGGTGGAGGTTGCTGGAAGTTTGGTTGAAAAGGGGGCCTTTGTTGTTGTCCAGAGCCATACCTCATGTCCGCTAGATCTTTCCACCCTTGGTTGTATGTTGGATCAAACTTCTTTTGGGGATATGGTTGTTGTTGTTGCTGCTGAAATGGTCTTCCAGGGAACACTGCTGCACAATCTTCTGTCTCTTGGAGTTGTGGGCAACAGTCAGTTGGGTGGCTTGTCTTAGTGCAAATACCACAAGGCCTTGAAGGCGGGGGTTGGGATGTCTTTTGAGCCAATGCAATCTGCCTCACCATAGTTGTCAATTCTTCTAACTTAGTATCAATCAAATGACTTTCAAGAGAAGAAGGACTTACTTGATGTACTCCTCGAACATGTGGTGTACCTCTATCCCCGAATTGTTGAGAGTTTTGGGCCATTTTGTCGATCAATTCTCGTGCAGCTACTGGTGTCTTGTCCACCAATACTCCTCCAGCTGCAGCATCCACCATGCTCCTCTCTATGGGTGTGGGTCCTTCGTAGAAGTATTGGATGAGGAGTTGCTCACTGATTTGGTGATGTGGGAAGCTTGCACACAACTTCTTGAATCGCTCCCAGTACTCATACATTGACTCCCCTTGTGCTTGCTTGATCCCTGATATCTCCTTTCGAATGGATGTGGTCCTTGATGCTAGAAAAAAATCTCTGCAAGAAAAGACGTTTCAAATCGTTCCAACAAGTTACATCTTCGGGTTGTAAATAATACATCCAATCTTTTGCAGCTCCATCAAGTGAGAATGGGAATGCTCTTAATTTAATTTGATCTTTAGAAACATTTCTTGGTTTTAAAGTTGAGCAAACCACATTAAATTCCTTAAGGTGTTTGTTGGGATCCTCACTAGATAAGCCATGAAACTTTGGAAGAAGGTGAATTAATCCATATTTCAATTCAAATTCCGATTCGAGATTTGGGTATGCAATACAATTTGGTTGATAGTTAATATCAGGTGCAGCCAATTCTCGAATGGTTCTATTAAGTTCATTTCCATTGTTTTCAGCCATTGGTTCCTCTTTTATGTTTGAATTTGAATAGCTTCCAATTTCAATGTTTCCAGAAGAGAGGAATTCACCAACTGGTTGAATATTGAAACTTCCCGTAGATTGAGAATGTCTGATTCGTGCCCTAAGGCTACGTTCAATCTCAGGGTCAAGATCTAAGAGATCTTCGGGATTAGTTCGTGTCATCAATCAATGAAAGATGAAAAGAAGGAATGTGGACCATAGTAAAATAAAAATTAGAAGTTTGAGTTGATGGTCCAAAAAGAAGTAGAAAGAGATAAAAGAAGAAAAAAAAATCAGATTGGGTAAAGACGGAAGAAAGAAGAGAGGAAGAGAATTAAAATGTAAAATAAAATAAATACCTATAATTGGTTGAAATAATTACTTGCCTCCCCGGCAACGGCGCCAATTTGAAAGAGCGCTGTCGTGGGCGCCCTCAAATGATTAATGTGATTTGGGGTGCTTAGGTGCAGCAGAGTGGCTGACCAAGGTCGTCTCTAAAAGGAGGAAGTGAATTAAAACAATTTTTAGAGGTATTATAGAAGTAAAATAAAAGAGAATAAAAACAATACTTGAAAGTATGGGGGTGGTTGTTTATAGTTTATGAATCTAGAAGAAGTTTGCTGGAAAAAGATTGCATTTTTTTTTTAATTTTGAAATGAAGTTTTGATTAGAATGACACAACAAGAAGATGTTTTTTTAGAAATCTATTTAAAAGACGTAATCGATCTAACTCTACCTCTTCAATCATTTATTAATCATTATCATTTAAATTAATATTCATTTAATTATGATCCCTTAATTTGTTAAATCCCGAACCCTACGAGAATTAACTTTACCACGAAGATTCGAAGTGAATTTTAACCTTAGGCTAACTTCGGAACATGCAATCGCAACACCCTACTTTGATTGATGTTCTAAAATTAGCTTATGGTCTGTGCTAAATTAAGGCACATAACCACTCTAGAAATGAGGATTAATTGAGTTTAGGGATTATATTTGAACTCTACAAATTGATCCCATGTGGTTTTGAATTACCGGTTAAGGTTGCGCTCTCACAGTTCACACAATTCCCGACCACGCGTGTTTTGGGTTAACTATTCAATTGCTTGCTTAGTTTCATTTAAATTAAAAACTCAATTAATAGATCATAACATGTGAATTACAGTAGATCATTGATTCAAAATAAATGAATGAAGAAGGATAGAGGTCGATCGATTACTAAAAAGAACTACTCTTCCATGGGTGGTGTAGTCATCGTGGAGACGTTTTGCATAAGCAACGGATTGAAAGGGTAGAACCCAATCTTGTCTCCACTCTTGATTCCAACCCAATTAATAAGATTAAGATAAGAATAACAGGGATGAAAACAGAATATTATTTGAAGAAAAATTCGAGAAACAAACATGAATGAAAAGAAATACAAAGAAGAGGTGAGAGAGGAGAGCCTTTTTGGAAGAGAGGTTTGCACAAAGGCTTACTTCCTCCAAGAGTTGTGAGGGGCTCCCAAGAGACACCCTTTAGGACACACCTTCCAAAAGCCTCCACCATCCCTCTAAAAGAGTTAAAACCCCCTTTGAATAGAGTTTGTGAGGGCTAGGGATACATAACTTTTTAAGTGTGAAATGAAAAACTCGGCCAAATATTTTATTTCGACTTTCACCGCCCATTTGACCTCCACAACGCGTGAATTGACCGGACTTCCAGAAGGCTGCTTTATGCCAACTCATGTCCCCGAGCTTCCCTCAAAATTTGGGCTCACTCCAAGCCCGTATGTAGAATATATGGCCCAAATAGAGAACCCATATCCATTCTGCCGAGTCCAGCCCACCATTGGATTAATTGATCATTTACTCCATCCAAATGCACTCTTTAGCTCTAGTGTCCTGATTGAAAGTTGTATAAAATGAAGTTAGGAACACTGTTAAAAAATTTCAAACTCCAATAATAAATAGAAAAATATTTATCTTCGAAATACTACAATGAACTATTAAGGGTAAAACTGGAATTTTCACCAAATTTTCAAATGAATGATCAAATCCCAAATATTTTATAAATAAACATATTTAACACAATGTGAGGAAATTATTTCATTTATTATCAATAAAATATTCAATAAAATAGTGTTTTATCAATTCCCTTGAACTCAGTTAAACAGTCTGTTTGTAAGATTAGTATTAATCATAATTTATATGAATCACTGATTTGAATTTCAAAAAATGGTCTGAAATCATTTTAACCAGGATTATATTTTTATTCGAGTAATATAAACCTAATATTTGACCACAATGATTTGTGAACGTGATAAAAATCATTTACTGGGATTAAGGTGTAATTAGGCATAAAAATGACCTAAACGTCATATTTAAGGTCCAAAATGTCCTAAGAATTTTAAAATACCAATTTTCTATCTATAATTCTTCTACTAACCATATTGTATTTATTTGGGTTTTTTGGTAGTATTTTTTAAGTAATAACATTTGTACACATAATATGTTTACGAACATTCCATGTGAGTCATTTTCCTTCCCTATAAAAGGTGTCCATCACTTCCCATTTCTCAGACCTGTAATGAAACATTATCTCATCCAAAATCTTCCATAAGAGTCTCTTACCATCCCCCATATTGACCTTGAATCTTCCCTTTTGGCAAGAATCCATCTATGAAACACAAACCAAAAGTAGTTATCTGATTAAGAGGTAACGTCTTCTCAAAAGATTTGTAGTTTCATTTCCATTATTTAACCCCCATACTATTCATATTCTATGAATAAATTTAAAAAAATTATTATAAATATACTAATATGTTTTATGATTTTATTTTTATCTACACTCACACAGACCATCATCTAATGGGTAACAAACTAATTTTTTCTTTTTATGGCGAACTACTTCCCAACAAAACGATGATTGTTAATTTTACACATCAAGCATTTATGACTGGCCATCATGATTGACACACTATTTATATGTATTATATAAAATATTTATTATGTAATAATTATTTTTTAATTATTTTATAATGTAAACCTATATTCATTCTATTTTGCATTAATACGATGACATCTTTTGGGGATGTGTGGACTACTGCCCCTAAAAGCGGGGTGATTCACTAATATGAACCATTGAAATTATAAAGGATTTTTATAATTGAAAATATGATACATAAAAAAATCTATATTATATTAATGAAAAAATTAACATTATATATATATATATATATCATTTTCATGATTATTTTTTCACACACTACAAAGAGATAATGTCGGTTGTAGATGGGTACACAACCGCCTCCTTGCCACGATGTGATTCCTATTACTTCATGAGATTGGTAAGTAAAAACTACTAAAAAATATTTTATTAATTATATTATGATCAATCTGGAATGATACAATTCTACATTCCTTCTTTTCATAATGATCATTGAATAAAGAGACTGTTACTCATGCATACATACCACCTACCGTCTCCATGATTGTAACGTTGGGGCATTTTTCATGACCATATTTAATGATTGATCATAAAAGTATGATTGATGTATATATATGATAATTGTTTGATGATAATTATTCTAGATATGTTATATTTTGACCACTTTGACCATAGTTGACCTACCAAATATGTTTTTGACAAATAAACTAAATTTGGTCAAAACACCTGATGCAAAAATAATTGTTTAAGTAGTTGAATTGAACATTGTATTAAGTGAAATAATATTAATGATAAAACAAAAAAGGTTATCAAGAAATTATAAAATTAACAGAATTGTACTATACCAGATGTAAATAGACATTTACCTGAAACAAAAATTAAGGTAATGGACACTTTTCTCAGTTTTTGTTCTGTACGACATACTTTATTGTTTTTAACCTAATTTCTTATATATAGTGTACATAATCAAAAATTAAAATGTTATATAATGAATTATTTTATCTTTACATTATATAGATGTTTCAATTTATGATTATTAGTTTTGGGAATTTCGATTCATTATTAGCAATTCTTCTGTGACTTTTTTTCTATGAGGTATAATTTATTGTTGTGCACCTAATTTATTATATATGGTGTATATAATTCTACGTTGACATATAATATAATGAATTATACAATTTTCATGGTATTTAATTTTTTAATTTAATGATTTTAACCTTTCTGTTTTCTCATTCCTTTTTTACCATAATGGAAAAGGATTTCATCTGAATTTATATTCTTTTAGGATTGATTTGTTGTTCTGCACCTAGATTCTTTAAAACAGTGTATATACTTCCATTTTTCATTATATATCATGTAAATTCTTACTACGATGATATTATGACATTAATTTAATATTATTCATTCATGATTTATATAATGTATAAGGTTCAAATTAGTGTGGGACACATTGGAAGGTTTAAATATTATTTTCCTCAAGATTGTTTTAAAACATTTTTTTATAATATATCGATTCATTAAGAAAAAAACCCATTATTTTACACTTATTGGGGTATGTTGTATTTATACCATCCTTTTCCATCATCTAGATAGTTCAAAATTTATTTTTCCAAGGATAATATTCCTATTCAATTCCATTATTTATTTTAATCCCCATGAAATATTGAATTTCATATGATCTGTTGAAATTGAATTTCCCCGAAATATCCATATAACTTTTTATGGATATGCTTATTTCCTAAACTATATAACTTTTTTTACATTGTTTACTTTTAATTTTATTTTATGATTTTGCGAAATACTGGTAAACTTTTATCATTTATTCAATATAGATATTTCATAAGGAATTTTGTTAATTAAAGGATTTGTACATGAACTATATAGGTCAGTGACTCATTAATGCATGCCTAATGGGTTATAGATTGTTTAATTCAAAATCTACAGTTTGTGTACTCATTAATTAAATACCCATAATGCATCGGTAGTCCCATGGGACTAATTGTTTTATCACATTGGAAAATTGTAAAATTTCTCTTGATGGTAAAGGTATCATGTGACTCGGAAACATGAAATCTATTAATTAAGCTTGCCTTTATTGATAATTTTTTATTATTATTAATCCATGAGATTTTGTTTTGACATATCTATGGATAAATTTTATTTTCATTCATTTGTTTTATGGTATGTCTTTTATTTTCTTACTTTTCCATATTTATTTTCCCTTATCTAATTATTCTAATGGTTTGGGTTTCCATTTATTACCTTTACATATTATTTATTAACTTCCATGTCATTTTTTTGTTACATGGTATGTGGATTTAGTTATATACCATTCAATAAATATTACTCCCATTGATTAATTATTTATTCCACTATATTTTACCATTACTATGAATTTGAGCTCAACCTTATTTTGTATATATACCTTAAACTATTTTTTTTCCAAAATCTAGTTCCCACAGATTCTACTAAACATCTTTTGAACCCAACTATTGAAACCCAACCCTAGAAACCTTATGTTGTAGTAAACATTATTAAATTGGTATTTGATTTCAAGAATCACATCTTGAGGGACTGAATAATTTAACAATCATGAAAAAAATATATAAGTACATGATTCCCTTATACATTTTAATGCACAAATTATACCATTTATTGAGAATATCATCATTACATCTTTCATATACTTTATCATCAAACATTATACACTACATCAATACTGGAGTGAGAAGTCAAAATAAGGGTGAGATCAAATTTTAATTTAGGGTAAATTATAGTGGAAGATATCTTCAAACAATAATTTTTAATATTCATTAAATGTAAAATAATTTAAAAAATTCCATTTAAATAACTGGATAACTCATATTTAATGTAAAATGTTTTTTAATTGAAAACATATTCTATTTATATAATTTGATAAGTAAAAATTATTATGAAATGGTAAAAAACTAAAAACACATGTAATGTAAATAGAAGGATATGTAATAATAATATGTATGTTTAAATAACTAAATAAGCATTCAATTTTAATAAATAGATATGGAGTAATCAATATTAAAAGGTCAATAGTTGATAACAAATTCCATTTTATCAAGAATTTTAGAATGAAATGCATCCAGATATAATATCACTATGAAAATATTTTTAATAATAATAACTATATATTCAATGAAGGAAATAAACGCAAGAGACGGTTTTTCTAACTTTTGAACCGGTTCTCGTAATTGAACTCCAAGGACACCGTTGAACTCGCAACGTAGGTATTATCTTAAGGAGACCATCATCTCGACTATAGTGGGTCGAGTGTGAATGATAAATTTTGGTTTTTTCATAAAGGAAAAAATAAAATAAAATGGTGTAACATTTTTATTTTATTTTATTTTGAAACCAACCATATAGATATTTCACAGGCGGGGACGACCTGAACTAAAACCTCCCATGAGAGGATATGGAGATGGGGACAACCGATCCTAACCTCCAATGAGGTTTTATGGTGGTGAGGACCACCTGAGGATAAAAACACCTTGAACTCCCTCATAAGTGTGGGGGAGCCTCTTAAACATCCCCCAATTAAGTGGTTCCACCCCATTAAATTTATTATCCCATCCTATGTTATTAACTAACCAAATTGAAAATTGTTCCAACAATTAAATTGGGGAAATATATTTTTTTGGAAACTTTTATTTTTGGTGGATTTAGGGAGAAGAGAAATATTGGGAGGATTTCACTTCTCCAACGAAGAACTCCATCAAAGAACGTTCCTCAGAAATCAAGGAAGAGGATGAAGAGGAGGCCTGACATCGAAGCGTGGTTTCAGAAGCGATGATCGTTGGCACTCTCTTTGCTTTCTTCAACTTCCTTCTCATACCAACATCAATGAACAATCCAATGTAGTGGTGTATTTGTGTATGATTATATGAGGGAAGTTGTAGGGTGGTTATTTGAAATTCTTCTCTCTTTCCATTCTTGATAAATCTTCGTAATTCAAGGACTTATAGCCACTTGCTACCGCTCTAACGCAGAGAGTGAAGGCCAAATGAACATTGCATGTCGTATCTACAAACCTTGTGGTTAATTCATTATCACAATGGAGGAATAACTATGAACCACAATGGTGCATGAGAACGGCGGTCGGTACCTCTTCCGGCTAGGCCTAAGGCGACGTCGCGACAACGCCACCCCTCGGACCTACTGACCCGCCGCCACATAGTCGAGCTGCCACTCTCCATGGCTGAGCCGCCGCCCGCGGCCGATCCAAGCTACCACACGCCCTTCTCCCTCTCGAATGAGATCCCCAGGCCGGGTTGTGCCACCCCACTCCCTCGAGGAACCTCCCAACCGCGTCACCCCGTGCCCCCGCGACACTTCCCAGACGAGACACTGCATGGACCTGGCCCTCCCGGCTGAGCCTCTCCAGGCTGAGCTAAAACGCCCCATGCCCTCACGACACACACGTGGCCGAGCCACTATCTGTGCTCGAGAAAACCTCTGGCCTCCACAGCCCCTCACGGCCTGTCGGGCCGCCCAGCGGGTCGGGCCGTACCATGGGCCGGGTCGAGCCGAACCGGGTCGACCCTGGCCAGGTCGGGTTGGGTCGGTCTGAACGAGTCAGACCAGAATCATACTTTATATGATACTATACTTCAATTAGGCCATAATTTTGGCACCGGACATCCGTTCGATGAACCGTCAGCGGCACTATAAATCTTTGAGTGAGATAGTCTCTTTGAGTATACTCCACCGAAGATTTGTATTATGCCAGTGTTTTGTCCAGTTTGATCAAGCACGAATACAACCGGGCCCACGGGACTAAAAGGCTAATAACTCACAGACCTAGTGTATGATTGACCCACCATCTATTTCATTGAGACCCCTGAGACGCATAGAACCATAGAGATACTTTTCATGGGACTTTGTGGAAGTTGAAGTATCGACCAGTGACTTGTGAATCGGATCCTCACGAAGATGAGCAAGCATAGTGCGGGAACCTAGTAGCTGGATGTGACGAGAAGACTGACGAGCAATCCTGTGTGGGTCAGCTCCTAGCGATCCTGTGTGGGTCATCTCCTAGAGATCCTGTGTGGGTTAGATCATAGCGATCTTGTTTGGGTCAGATCCATGCGATCATGTGTGGGTCAGATCCTAGGGATCATGTGTAGGTTAGCAACATGAAATCTTGTGTGGGTTAGCTCCTACAGATTCTTCGTGGGTGAGCTCATTGCGTTCCTATGTGGGTCATCTCCTAGAGATCCTAGGTGGGTCATCTCCTAGCGATCCCGTGTGGGTTATCTCTGAGTGATTCTGTATGGGTCAGCTCTTAGCTATCTTGTGTGGGTCAGCTCCTAGAGATTCTCTATGGGTTAGCTGCAGAGCCTTTTTACAGAGTAATATGATTTAGTAGTTACATCTAATCATCTCTACTACTGTACTTAATTTATACCTGGTGTGAGATGAGTTCATACCGGTGTGGTACATTTCCCCTATGGTAATACCTTGGTGGTATTCTTCTGTGTGGTGTACCTATGTGGTACTAGCCTTTGTGGTTTTTATTCCTTTGTGGAATAGTTGAGAATTGTGATTTTGGGTTAGACCTGGTGTTTCCACATTATTAATATGGGTATACGTGACAACTTAGTTATATATCTGAGCATATACCTAAGTAGGGTTGTTTTTGACTTCATTCTTTGAGGATTATCCATTGTGAATTTTGTGAGTCCATCATGTTCTTGGGGTCCCTACTGAGTATCGTTATATGCCCACCTACATGGGCTACTCCCGTACGATGTTGTGTATGGTGTAGACAACAGAGAGCATTGATTGAGGACGAGAGTACCAAGACTGGACGGTACCCAGAGGTGGACCCTACGGCGTGTCAGTACGCCGAGGAGACGGGCGGATGTGGAGTGATGAGGAGGCGATCTGTACCTACCATTCAGGTAGGAACCTCAGAGGATGATCCAGTAGCTGTCTTTATCTTTTTTCAGTTTTATTGTATTTTTGTTGTACATGTACCATTACTGTTGGTCATGTATTATGGACCCTTTTACATTCAGAACTCTTTAGGTCATACAGTTTTCTTGCATTCGTAACTTGATGTGTACTTTATTGCGTGTGTTTACAGGTTATAAAGGCAATTCCTACCCAGCTTTAGGGAATACAAATTTTAGTGTTAGTCGTCATCCTCTGGCCTATGGAAGGCAGGATTGAGGTAGTCATGGCACGGGCCCCGGTGGACGTGTCGTGACATATGTGTTTGTGGATATTATTTTAGATGGTTATAATTATTCATGGAATAATGGTTCCTTTAATTTATGTCCCTTAATAAATTTTTTTATCATCCCATTTTTATATTATTTTAATTAGGGATAAACAATGTGTAAGAGAAAATAAGAATTCAATATAAATGTTATGATTATTTTTCATGAAAATATATCATGTTTTATTAAAAAAAATTATTCCATTGAATAAATAGATATTTTTTAGCCTACCCACTTTATATGCTTATGAGATGATATGTAGGAATTGTATCCTAATTCTCTAATACTATAAACCTAAAAGATCATTTCTAATGTAATAAATTGAATTCTAATATAGTTTACTAGATTTTGTAATTTTAAAATATATTTCCTTATAAAAATTGTGTATAAAATGTTTTTATGAAAACCTTACATAATTTCAATCTTTGTTCAGAAATTTTTTTTCTTCAAAAACCACGTTTTCTAAAATTTATTCTAGAATGTTTTTATCATTTTCAAAAATATTTATTATATAAATTTTAATGTAATTTATAATTTTTTAAGAAAGATTCACATTGAGTATTATTTTCATTTTTTGAGAAAATTTAACATCTATACATTATATAGTAAAAAATAAATTTTGTTTTTGACTTTTATGACATGTAATGAATTACCCACCGACATGGCCTTCATTTCATTGGAGATTTATTTGAATATTTTCAAGGATAATTTTAATAAAATTATTTTTATTTATATGATGGAAATTATTATATTGTAAAATTATATTTCAACTCATATGATTATTAAATTTTTTATATTTTAAAGGTGATATTAAAAATTGAAATTTTATTTTAATCAATAATGTTTTAAATATATTTTTATCTTAGTACTATTCATAAATGAAGAAAATCATCATTTAATATATAAACCACAGATGATATGTTGTATCGATACCATCAATCTTCTTACTTTGGATTGTTTATAACGATATTGACCTATGACAGTACCAAAATTTAATTCATTATTTCATTTCATTAAGACATTAACTCCAGTACGAATTATTCAATTTCTATTGATCATTGAACTTTATATTTCCCATAAATATCCATTTTTTTATTGTGGATATATTTTTTTCTTAGACCTTTTATATATTATACGTATGGTGTTATAAATTGAAAGTCATTTTTTTATCTAGAAAAATGTTCATAATTCAATTTTCATAATTCAAGATTAATATTTGATGATAGTGAATATTTTCTACGAGTTGAATTTAATATTCACTATATGAAGAAATATTGGAAAATATAAGACAAGGGTGGGTGTAGTTAATTAGAGCCCCTCAATTACTAGGAAATATAATGTGTCAAATCAGATGGAAAGCCATTGTTAAATGGGTTTATACCCATCTGTTTTAAACATTCTTGAAAATATATCATGATTTTAATTAGTTCATGTGCTGTGGAAAACATATATCCTATAAATTTTCAATTCCATTATTAAAAATTTTGTTTTAATTTTCTAGGACATTTATTGATGATATAATTATTTTATGCATTTCTTTAATAGTTTATTATATAAATTTAATGTTTTTTATGTTACCTTCCATTCTATATTAATAAGGCCTTATATTGACATTATATTCATGTTTTAAAAATTCCATGGGTGTAATACCCCAAAATTTTAAATTATAACATTGTATTCAATAGAATATAAGACAGACAACACAAAAAATGTAAGGGAATATAATATCATTAGACTATAAAATATATTTTTAATTTAAGGTATATTCAACACATTATATTGATTGTAATTAATGAAAAAATGAGATAGCTTATTGTTCATGATAGAGTTTCCTTCCCCAATAACCTATGTTAATACGATGACATCTTTTGGAGATGTGTGGACTACTGCCCCTCAAAGCGGGGTGATTCATTAATATTATCAATTGAAATTATATTGTATTTTAATAATTGAAAATATGATACATAAAAAAATATAGTATATTCATGAAAAAATTAACATTATATATATTTATATCAATTTCTTTATTATTCATTCACACTCTACAAATTCATAATATCGGTTGTAGATGTGTACACAACCGCCTCCTTACCATGATGTGATTACTTTTATATCATGATATTAGTAAGTAAAAACAAATAAATAATATTATACTAATTATATTATGATCAGTATGGAATGATACAATTCTACATTCCTTCTTTTCACAATGATCATTGAATAAAGAGACTATTACTCATGCATACGTACAACCTACCGTCTCCATGATTGTAACGTTGGGTCATTTTTCATGACCATATTTAATGATTGATTATAAAATTATGATTTATTTATATATATGATAATTATTTCATGATCATTAGTCTAGATATGTTATATATTGACCACTTTGACCATATTTGACCTACAAAATATGTTTTTGACAAATAAACTAAATTTGGTCAATAAAGCTGATTCCAAAATAATTGTATAAGTAGTTGAATAGAACATAGTATTAAGTTAAATAATAGTAATGATAAACAAATAAAATGTTATTATGAAATTACAAAATTAACAGAATTTTACTCTACCTGATTTTAATGGATGTTTACCCGAAACAAAAAATAAGGTAATGGACACTTTTCTAAGTTTTTGTTCTATGCTGCATACTTTATTGTTGTTAACCTAATTTCTTATATATGGTGTACATAAAAAAATTTAAAATGTTATATAGTGAATTATTTTATCATTACAGTATATAGATGTTTCAATTTATGATTATTAGTTTTGGGACTTTTGATTCATTATAGGGGATTCTTCTGTCACTTTTCTTTCTATGTGGCAGAATTTATTGTTGTGAACATAATTTATTATATATGGTGTATATAATTCCCCATTGACATATAATATAATGAATTATACAATTTTGATGGTATTTCATTTTTTAATTTAATTATTTTAACCTTTGGGTTTTCTAATTCATTTGTTACCATAATGAAAAAGGATTTCGTCCGTATTTATATTCTTTTGGGATTGATTTGTTGTTATACACCTAGATTCATTAAAACGGTGTATATACTTCCATTTTTCATTATATATCTTGTACATACCTACTACCATGATATTATAAGATTAATTTATTATTATTCATTGATGATTTACATAATGTATAAAGTTTTAAATTAGTGTGGGACACTTTGGAATTTTTAAAGATTATTTTCCTGAAGATTGTTTTTTAAAAAATTATAATATATCGATTCATTAAGAAAAACACCAATTATTTTACACTTGTTGGGGTATGTTGTATTGATACCATCATTATCCATCATCTAGATTGTTCAAAAAAAAATTTCCATGGTTAATAATCCTATTCAATTCCTTTATTTATTTTCATCCCCATGAAATATTCAATTTTATATGATCTATTGAAATTGAATTTCTCCTAAATATACATACCACTTTTTATGGATATGATTATTTCATGAACTATATAACATTTTTTACATTGATTACATTAAATTTAATTTTATTATTTTGGGAAATACTGGTAAACTTGTATCATTTATTCAATATAGATATTTCATATGGAATTTTGTTTATAAAATGATTTCTACATGAACAATACAGGTTGGGGACTCATTAATGCATGTCTAACGGGTTATAGATTGTTTAATTCAAACTCTACAGGTTGGGTACTGATTAATGCAATACCTGTAATGCATCGGTAGTCCCATGCGACTAATTTATTGCTCAAATTATAAAATTTTAAATTGCCTCTTGATGGTAAAGGTATCATGTGACTCAGATACATGACATCTAGTACTTAAGATTGCCTTTATTGAGAATTTTTTTTTATTATTATTCCAAGAGATTTTGTTTTGACATATCTATGGATAAATTTTATTTTCATTCCTTTATTTGATGGTATGTGTTTTAGTTTCTTACTTTTCCATATTTATTTTCCCTTATCTAATTATTCGAATGTTTTGGGTTTCCATTTATTACCATTCTATATTATTTATGAACTTCCTTGTCATTTTTTTATTACATGGTATGTGCATTAAGTAATATATCATTCTATAAATATTACTCCCATTAATTCATTATGTATTCCACTATATTTTACCATTGCTATAAATTTGATCTCACCCTTATTATGTATATATACCATAATATATTTTTTCCTAAATCTAGTTCCCACAGATTCAACTAAACATCCCCTGAAACCAACTATTGAGACCCCAACCCAAGAAACCTTATGTTTTAGTAATCATTATTACATTGGTATTCAATTTCGAGAATCACATCCTGAGGGACTGAATAATCTAACAATTGTGAAAAAATATATAAATACATGATTCCCAAATACATTTTAATGCACAAATAATACCATTTATTGAGAATATCGTTATTACATATTTCATATTCTTTATCATCAAACATTGTACACTACATTGATTCTGGAGTGAGTAGTCAAAATAAGGGTGAGATCAAATTCTAATTTAGGGTGAATAATAGTGGAAGATATATTCAAACAATAAGAGTAATAATCATTAAATGTTAAATAATTAAACAAACATTCCATTTAAATAACTGGATAATTCATAATTAATGTATAATTTTATTTAATTGAAAACATATTCCATTTATATAATTTGATAAGTAAAAATTAATATGAAATGGTAAAAAACTAAAAAAAATGTAATGTTAATAGAAGGATATGTAATATTAAATATGGAAGTTTAAATAACTAAATAAAAATTCAATTTTAATAAATAGATAAGGAGTAATCAATATTGAAAGGTCAATAATTGAAAACAAATTCCATTTTATCAATAATGTTAGAATGAAATTCATCCAGATATAATATCACTATGAAAATATCTTGGATAATAATAACTAAATATTCAATGAAGGAAATGATTATTTATTTTATGTCATGTCTATAGAGAATGTTATACCTAAACAATAAATATCAATCCATAAGAATGTTTAGAACTAATTTTTTGAAACCCATCTAACAGTAGTTAGCCAACTGATTTGACCCATGAGACTATTGATGAATCAAGGATCTACCAATTCCCATGACCACTCATTTACTTATTGTAAAATTCATTTCACATATATATAATAATATATTTAATTCATAAACAACATTCCTTATCAATAAGTATTCATATTTAGTATGGAATTCAAATACTTCAATATTTCCCTAGTAAATAAAATAAGTTTCAATGTGAGGACTATATTTGAAAAGTGTAAATGGTTTAAGAAATAATCATATACATCACACAGGAATATGTAGATTTATGATAAATGTTTTTTCTAATGAATAATGATCATATTTAATTGATTCTTTCTAGAGAATGTTACCAATCCCCAGAGAATGTGAGATATCTCATCAAATTTTAAAACACTGTAATTTTAAATTAAAATCCTTTGGATGAAATAATAGAAATTGAAACATAAAATTCGAAGAATTATGAATTAAAAATTAAATTACTATTAAATTTGTGGGATGTACACCATATAAAATAAATTACGTTCATAATAGTATAATATGACTCAATAAAATGAAATTTACAAAAAAATGCATTACAATACTCATATAATTTAGCTGAGGCTTAATAAAATGTATCCATTATGTGTTTTCACATTACATAAAAATAAAAAATTGGAAATCCAAAATAAAATAATCAAAATTCATTTCACACTTAATCTTAGTATGACATGATCAATGAAGTATAATTATAACCCAATTAATAGAAATTGAGTTAAGAAATTCCTTAACTTGAGTCTAACTCATTGCGTACAATATTTATCTCCCAATTAATATATATGTTAATTATTTACATTATTAATAAACTTTTTTAATTTTATTATTAATTCTATTCCACTGATATCAATTTTATATATTTTTACTTAATAGATGACGTTTATGTGATGTTTCAGTGATATTTGGCTTATGTGTCAAAAGTGAATTTGGTAGGTCGACTATGGTATGAGCGGTCAGTATTTAAAAATATAAAAATTCATAATCATCAAGTAATAATCATATTTATATATAATTTATTAATTTATATCTAATCCTAAAAAATGGTCATTCCATATGAATTAAGATACAATCTTGAAGATGGTATGATGTACATATGCATGAGTGATGATTCCATTTTTATGTTATCAACCTGGAAATAATTTATTTAAAATAATATAATTCCATAATAGATATAATATATTATATGAAATAATATTTCTTTATATATGCTTATATATATCATCGATGTGGTTTGGTGATGAAAGGATAGTCTCGTCACATTGTGAAGGTGGTTGTCAACAGGTACACAAGCGACGGTGTCATATATCAGTGTAAGAAATAAAATGATGTATTTTCTTTTCATTATGAAAACCATATCATGAATATAATAATTATATCATTTATATTCCATATTTTAATGAAATTTATCTTTTTTACATTCCATGAAAAAACATTATTGAAAAACAAAGGACAACGCCTGGCTAGGCATTAGTCCACGGTGCACATGAGTGATGTTATTTAATCCCATACTAAATGGAATGTAAAAAAGATATATATGATATAATGACTCTTGAGGTATAATTATGTTGTAAATATCATATATATATATATATAATTTATATACATCCTAACAACCAACTGTTATAAGATGTAATAAAAAAATAAATTATAAGGGTTTGCGAGGAGATAATCCTCCATAAACACAAATGATGATTTTTGAACCCATTGGATAGACGGGGATATGGTTGTAGGTCATTAAATTAACATAATAAAACTCATTATAAGGAATATATTGAGTTTATTGAATAATAATGGTTTCATTATAATATAATTTTATGGATAGTGAAACAAAAAAAATAGCTCACTGAAAAATGTTGCCTCATTATTTGGTATCCTCATAAGGATTCAACCATAATAATTCATAGTTTGTATTTATGAAATAAAAAATGATTCTAGAATGAGATTCGGTTTGTCGCTAATTTTTCTCTTTAGGTATTGGGTTAAATAATAGGATTTGACGATGTGATGAAGATATTAGAGATATGGCCTTCTATAAGTGAGGTGAGTGGCACCGATGTATATTTTACAAAATATTCAATCATACCCACACCATTATCATTATATAATTAGCAAAAATAAGGATTTATAAAAACCATAAGAGATAAGATCAAAATATTTCTATACAATTGGTGTTTGGAAATTATTAAGGATGTCAGTAAATTTTTTGGTCTCTGTTTATCCCCCCCCCCCCCCCGATAAATCAATTTCAACCGTAACTGGGGTAATTGATTTTATAAATTTTTTCACTATTTATTTTAATGAAAAAAATAACTTGAACTTATTAGAAATTAGAAATTATTAAAATTAAAAATATGTGTTCAATTATCCCAAATTTAAATCATATATTTGGAGAAATTTAATTTAAAATTAATGATGCATACGTGATGAGAAAGAGGGATTTTAAAGAGAAAATATTCAAAAGAATAGAAATGTTTATTGGTGAATATTAAATCTAAAAAATTTTAAAATTTTATAAATTGTATTAACTGATATATAAGTGAACTAAATTTACTTCTATACCAATTTAAATTTTAATTTAATGTTTTAAATTATTTAAATGAGATGTCAGTTTCATGTTAAAATTCAATATTTTTCTCTGTTCATTGAAAAATGAAATATTATAAAAAATAGCTAATATTCCCAATGTGGTAATTATGATATGATTATTTAAAAAACTATTTTTACCTTTTCAATTAATTTTTCAAAAACTAGAATAAATTATTTTAAAAATATGTTCAGAAATCTTGACTTATCCGTTTGTCATAGAAATCTATTTTTTCGAATAACATTTCATTTCATATAAAAGATATTTCTTATTTTTTTTATAAATATATAATCATTATTTTCATAATTTATACTCTTAAATTATAGTGATATTATATAAAAATTAGGTTATAATTAAATAATTTGTTATCATTTATTTTTCCATGGGGTTTTGCATTCCACAAGCTATCAAAGTGTGAAAATTTTACGAAATATATTTCATGGGTTGGTTAATCTTGATGTTGAATTTCAAATAAAATATCAAATAAATTCTTATTATTTAAGATTTTTTTGGTGCTTGAACTTATATGTACCTAATAAATTGGATATGTGGAATATGTTGTGTTCTTCTGAAAGGGTTGGTTGGAGTCCCAGTCGATAAGTTATAGCTCTAATGTGATTCAAAATCTCAAAAACAAATATGTACTTATGGATTAATATTGCATTCAAACCAATTGCCGTGTATCTAATCCTTTGAGACATTTAAAAAAAACTTATACCTAATATATAAATATAGGTTCTAATGTAGATGTTCCAAATCATACATCTTCATATATAAGATGTATTGATGTGTTTCCGAATAATATTTTCCTTTTCTACCATTTCCTCATCCATTTTAGGTCACAATAGGATGTGTCCACCAACATGTTCCAAACACATAGGTGTTCTACATATCTTACCATAGTTGTCTTCAATAGGATCCATATGGATACATTACTAAATGTTATTATTTTTTGAGAATAGTACAAGAGACATATTTTGATCCCATCCTCCATTGAAGCGCACTGGGAAAAAACTAAACATGCATTCTAGTTCTTAAATAGTATAAATTGATCTACCATCACGTCAGGGGTGATAAGGTGTACTAATGTTCAACTAGTTATTTAGATCATGTTGGATACGATACTAAAATGCGGAGTTAAATTATATATCTCATTAAGATAAAATCTATAATTTTGTTCCATGAAACCTCAATACCGCTCTAATGTATATCATTAGAAGTTGATCGATCGAGATGTCCTAACGATTGAAATGAAGTGTGAAATCATTGCAAGTTGCTCCACCACTACCTATATAGAATTTTTTATTCTGGATGTAATTAGAATACAATTGAAAATTTCCTTGCAGATGATTTCCCATTTACTTATTAGTATGGGTAATAGTTTCAACATTACCTCAATCTTTTTCCTTCGACCCAATACTTTATAACAGATTAGAAACTACGATTTATATTTTATGAAATCATTCTTTATATTTTTGATCAAATATTTATCTCTTGGATCTTGATACATATTCACAATCCCAAGGTGTATGGAGAAGGTCAATCAATGTTTTTCATTCAATATGTATTAAACTATAATAAGATTTTATGTTGCACATATTGATGGAAAAATCATACATATCCTTCTTCATCAAATTTATACTCCGATGATTTTTTTATCATATAAAATCATTATTATTCGAAATTTCTAAATAATATCTTTGAGTTTCATGTATCATATCTAAAATATATGGTTGAGAAATTAGTTGAGGCGGTACTGATAATGTTCTTACATTCAAGTTTCACATGTCCATCCTATTCAAATCTATGAATACTAAAACCTTTTCTATTATCATTAGTTATATTGGTAATAGATAATTTGTACAAAGGGAATATATACATTATTGGCTTTCCCAGGATGAAAATGGATACACTAGTCAAATTTCTTGATTAGCTCAGATTATATTCCCTGGTGAATATTAATATCTTTATATGTTAATATATATTTGTGGCTATGGAGATTCCAATATATTTCTCACCTCTCCCTATAGAGATAATGTTGATTAATTAATAAAAAAATATCATTGAAACCAACTCCTGATCCTATGTTGGAATGTTATATTCATTTAATTAAAATACCTATTGAAATAATCTATCAAATAGTTCTTATTCATCAATATTCCACCCCATCCCTTCTTTGAATCATTTCTATATACCACGACAAGTTCCCCACAACAGTGAAGAAGAATGGTTTTTTAAGTGAAAAGATTATTTTTTAACTCCTTAACTATCTCTTAAAATTCATGTTTGAAGATGAAACATTCCCACATCCAATTCATCAAGGATTACAAGGTTGACAATCATAAGAAGTTTCTCAAATATAATATGAAATATCTAGATAGTTCAAGGAATCAAAAGATGATTATTAAATTTTTTTCGGGTTACTCCTTAATATATTTTGTCTTAGAAGGGTCAACATATATACATTTTTATTGCAAATATTCTCCAAGAATGAACATTTCATCACACATAACTCAAATTTAATGCACTTTTAAAATAGATTCTATTTTCAAAATGTTTCAGGCACCATATTAAAACTAATTTTATCATCCTCCGTGATTTTGGGGTATATCAAATTATAATTTATAAAGAGAAAAAAATATTACTAGGTAATATCGATAGAGTATATTAATTGGGTAAATAAATATCTCTATATCATAGGTGATTCGGAAATGGATCACTTTAAACTCATTGTGTCTACACATTGTTTGTAATATAATTTTGAGAATATCATCCATCTTTAAATTTAATTCATGATATCCCAATCGAATGTCCTCCATAGTGAAACACTAGTCCTTACATAGTTTATCTCAGAAGTTTTATATCCATGTTGGTGGGAACTTTTTTATTATAATGATTTTTTACTGTTCATGATAATTAATAGAGAGGAACATTTACATATCCTTCCCTAGGGTAAAGAGAACTGGTTCAAAGCATGATAAGGAACACAAGAATACAAAATCCTTTTATCATTATCTTGAAATTAATTTTCATGTTCTTACACATCTCGGGTGTTAATTATATATGGATTCTTGGATATATAAAGAGATTCAGGTATATTTTTGATTGAGAACTAAACCTCTTAGTCTGAGAATGGCCAGGAAACTATTCAATAAATAAATCAGTATAATCCATCACAATTTTAATTTCACCATCTATGATTTTCTAATTTGACTTTGTCAATTAAGCTAGTTACACCAACTTATAATTTAATAATATACATAATTAAGAATGAAATTCCAAAAAAGGTTCATCCCCCTTATCATACATTTATAAAATCCAAATATAACTTGTGGCACGATGAATGACATCCCTCTATTGATATTTTCTGTTGAATATATATAATAAATCCTATGCAAGCACTATATAGAATCAACTTACAATAATGGGATCAGGAGGAGGTTTTTGAAATATTTAGTCCATTATATTTTATTAGGGAGGAGTTATATTATTATAATGGATAAATGTCTCTATTTTTTGTACTCATAGATTTCAAAACCCAATGTTTGGAGCGTTTGTTAGAATATTTATACTAAAATTGAATGACTTTCATGATTTAATATTGTAAGAATAAAAAAGAATATTTTATATTATTGAATGAATAACCCCCATACTTATAACCAAATCAAATTTAGGATTAAAATTCATAATAGTGATATCATATTCACTTCCTTTATCTCTAATAAATGATGGTTCTTATCTTTTATATTCATTGAAAACACTTAGATTAAGAAATTATCTTGAAAACAACTCCTTTCCAGATTGTTTAAAAACTATGCTGCAGGATGAGTTTTGATTTGAACATTTATTTATTAACTCAAAAATAGTGAGACTATTAATTTCCATTTTTCTCTAATTGTATAGATTCCCCACTTTTACACAATTGAAACTTATCAGAGTTCCCTTAAAATAGTTTTCATCATGCTTCTTCCATAAATTGTAAAAAATGGGATGTTGGGTTTTCATTCCACCAGGAACTTTATCCACAGATGAAACTAAATTAGACTCTATTTTATAATTTTTTCTCTAGTAATGTGAGAATATTATTAGTCATTACTTTATGTGTTAGCATTGAGGTCACAATAATTGTTTTCCTCATAGCAGTCAAATCCCAAATCATTTAATATATTCACATATTCTACTATAACCATCACAATTAAATAGTAGACCATAATTTCATTATTGATGAAAATGAAAAAAGGTGTAACATGTTTGAATTGTGATGTTAGACTCATACACCCCTGTTGAATCGTCTTCTTTTTTTATTCAGTTTGGGAAAATTCTTCTCCATTTTAAGATATAGGGTCAGGAAAAATATTTATTGAATTGTTTTTTTCAATATCATCCCATTCTCTAAAATCTATGACCTCTCAAGTATTTCTATTCATTATCAGCATCCACCACTAATAATATTCCCAATGAATTTGATAAAATTAGAACAAAATGTTCTCTTATTTTGAGTATTAGTGGATATAAAATATATATTTAATTGATTTAATAGATCATTATCATTTGTGTTGATCAAAATGTCTACTAATTATAGGAGGAATTTTTCACATAAAATTCACAACAGGGACTTTATTTTTATTAAGAGAAGGTTGTTCCATGTTATTCAAGTTATTATCCATTAAATTAGTTATTTGAACTAATACATCCATAAATGTCTTATCTCCCACTACCATAAGGGTATATATATCATTATGGAAATTATCACATTACATATCATGTTGGTTGTTATACTGGGTATTCCTATTATTCATCATTTTCTTATAAAATATGAGGATTCATTAGTGTAAAAAAATGTTAACATATAAACATAGAAGGAATTACTTATAAATGATAATTATACACTAACCTAAGTGTCTTAAGGTCTCAATCTAGAATATCCATTATATGGTTTCTGATAATGTTTTTTGACATAATTTCTTTAATGTCTTTCATAGTGGTTCATAAGGAATTTTCAAATTTCCAATATAAAACCAACATGAGTGTTAAATAAGGTGTTATGTAAGGTGGGTTTGTCTTCAACAAGATGAATATCAAGTTAAAGACCTATGAATACTATTTAGAGTTTCTACCCCTAGGTAAAAATGATTCTTTGAAACATCTACGTATAGTATATATATATAGGGACATAATTTCAATAAAACCAATCACTCTCTACTTCTCTACAATGACACGATATTCACCTGCACATAAATATATCCAATGAGTTCTCACTATATTATTATATTCCAAATCCACTAAAATATATAGTACATTCTTCAATACTAACTATTATGACCCAAGTTACAGACATATATTATTCTATGGTTTTTATAATAAGTCTCCAATTAGAATAACCCACAAATCAAGAGACTTATTGTCTTTGTAACTACAGTTTCATAATATACCAAAACGATAGTAAAACATGAAATCATTACTCTATTTTCCATAATGTTATCCTAAATCTGTTTGAGAACTTAACAATTTACTGGATAACCTTGGGAAATACATAATATATGTTTGAGAGATAATAGGACAAGTAATGGAATAAATTTTATATGGTACCATATATTATGAGTCATGTTATATCATGTTTCAACTCAAATAAGGCTCATGTGTAATAAAATATTATCATAACACAAAAAACATTGTAAACAAATAACATGGAATCATAAGAAATGTGGATTCAACACAAAATATGTCAAAAGAATAAATCTAGGTGAATTTACATTACAACATCACATAGTTGATAGTTTCCTATAGTAGATTACATTTACTCTTGAATCCCTTATATAACATCTCATGAGAGAAACAATTTTCCCAATGCAATACTGTTATATCTGGGAACACCCATCAAAAAATATTCAAGATTATGTGTGAAAAAATACGGTAATAAATCAAATTTACTATGAAAAAAATGACTCATGAACAAATAATTAGTTTTATTATCTTGTCCCATATCATAATAAAAACTAGATTTCTTAAATTAATATTTTTAAAAATGGTCATAACCCATATATTAACTCACCAATGAAATATAGATAAATCATGGAAGATATGGGAGAGGTATAAATATTGATTTTAGGAGAATTGGATAAAATTATTGATGTAGAGAATGTGAGTTAGAGAGAGATAGATCAATACCCCAAATAAAAAGTGTGTTTTTTAGGGATCCCATTCATTTAAAAAAAATCAATACTAATGTTTTCAAAATAAATGAAAGAGGAGTTAATATTTTTATAATTAAATAAAATCAGGTAATGTAATAAAATAATCAAATTAAAGTTACAAAGGAGGGAATATTTTTTTTCAACATACCTATTAAATTAGAACATTCATTTTTTTATAATTATGGAAGTAAAAAACGTTCATATAAAATATTTAAAATGATATATTTTGAAAATTCTAAAAGGATAGAAAAAAAGAGATATTGAATGTCCTTTATAATTCAGAAAATTGAATATAAATGAATTTATAATATTTTATAAGAATATTTTCATGGAAGAAAAATATTTACAAAAAAATACTTAAAATATTTAAAAACAAGGTTTGAAAATGATAGTGTACAATAGAAAAACCCTTAAAGGATTATTTTTTAAAAATATTTTAAAGAAAATAAAATATATGGAAATGTCCTTCAGAATCCACTGAATCATAGAAAATAATATCATTTTAACCTTTATAAGATCATGGACTTGGAAGAAAATGTATTGTAATGGAATCTTTGAACTTTGATATTTTTTAAGAGCGTTCCTTACCTCGAGTTGAACTGGTCCCATATGTTTTTATCATCCTAAATAATGAAAATATGTAAATTATGACATTTATTATGAGTATTGTATCAAATGTTTTTTATTTTATTTTAATTATTATCATTTTATGATCAATTAATTAATCATTTATGTTCACGTAGGATGTTTAGATGATATTTATCTCATTAGTCCAAAATTACTTCCACGTGGTGACTATGGTCAATGAGGTATTTATTTCATCAACTATATAGTAATAATCTAGAAAATATTACCATTATTTTAATTCAAATATACTTTTGAATTTTTTTAAAAAAATATTTTTTTTATGAAAATTGGGATATGTTAGAATCAAGAAGATAACTAGCCATATGTATGCATGAGTAACACTTCTGTTTTTCAATGATCATGATAGGAGGTTTGTATGTATTATTTTAACATTATAGAAAGATAACTATAATATAATTTCCATATATTTTCTTTAAATACGCTTATATATTGAATCCTTGTGATTCAGTAATGAAAAATGAATCATATTGTATCTCCGTGGTGGTAATCCACATGTACACCGAAACAACATTATCATATTTAAATAAACTGAATGGTAATAAAACATATAATATATTAATTTTACAGAAAGACAAATATTCAATTAATATCATATATATATATATATATTCATTATATACATCATAATAAATTACCTAGAGATGGGATGATATAAAATGAAATACGTCTGTCCCCAAGGTGGTAGCCCATTTACAAATGAATAGTGGTTTCTTTGTCCATTCATCGAACATGAGATAGATGTAGTTTATGACATTAAAATAATATCATATATAAATATTATTCATATTTAATTTATTATATCATCAGGGTCTAATAATAATATATGGTTCTTGAATAATAAATAGAACAAAAACACTCAGTAATGAATGATACATCTTCTTCAGAAAACCTATAAGGTTTGCAGAAAAATCCATTAACATATGTTTTTACAATAATAAAATATTATAGGATGTTTAATGGAAGTAATTAATATATTTTGGATGTTATAGTTTGGATTAAAAAAAATTTTATATGTGATGAAAATAGAAAATGAGGTGAAATTCTTATAGGTGTGGGGAGTGGAACACTATAATAAATTAGTGTTTCAGCAGAGGTTGGTGTCGCCCAAATTTACACAAGTTTTAAGGGTCAAGCAGTCGCTTGCAGTGTAGCATGGGTTATCGAATCCTCAGAGTCCTCAGAAGAACCATTAGACACTCAATAAAAAGAGATGGATTTTTTGCTATGTAGTGGCGAACATGGGTTGATTTTAGATGGTTTTAAAAGATCACTAAAGTATCTATGTGAATTCAAATAATGAGAAACTGAGTTGATCCTAGGTTATTGCTTGAGGTCTATTGAATGAATTCTTTCTTTTACAATTTTAATTTTATTAACTCGATAAGGATTCATGAAATGAATTCTTACTAACCTCATCACATACTGATTAAACACCTTCACAACACATGAAAATCACCTATAAACTTGTAGGATAATTTTAATGATCACTCCAAGTTAAAGGATATAATTAGCACATGAATGAGTGGTGAATAAATTCAATAAGGAAGAGGAAGAATAGAAATCATTGAATGAAAGAAACTCAATTAAAAGAAATTTATAAAATTTAGAGAGTGAGAAATAACATTCAATCCAGCCCCTTGCAACTCCATTGGATCAACCCATAAAAGGTATATCCCTCCATTGATGACAAGTTCTCAATGGAAGCAGAATGTATACTTTTGAGGGTGGAATTGAAGAAGTAAAAACAACAAAAATAACGATCACTCCACCGTTGTGTGAAAAAAATCACAAGGTTTGGTGTGAAAAAGTTCACACCTTGAGGCAACGGTATCAAGGTGATAGAAATAAGAACACAACAATAGAATAAGAAGAACTTTTATTAAAAACTAAGGTGATTCGAACAACTTACATGGGAAGGAATAATGCTACAAAGACAATTTGGCATAATAACATTACAACCAAAACAAAGCTCCAAGATCTCTAAATCCTCCACCACTAATGCCTTAAATAAGAAAACATGAAGCCTTGGATGATCCCCAAACATCCCATGTGCCTTTAATTAATTGTGTTTGGGAAATGTGGGTGGAACATTAATGTTGAGAGACTTTTCCACTTCTTTCCCCGAAGTTGTCGCCAGCGTGCATCCACCGGAAGAATTCTCCTAAAGGACCTTCTAAAAGGTAGACTTTTAGTGGGCCATAGAAGACTTAAATGAATCAAGTGATGTCCCCTAACAGACTGTGAAATATAAGCCCGAAATAATAATTCTTTCGTGAGATATGATATAAATAGTGAGATGTTTTCCTGGGCCGCAGAATCTGCCCCAGAATTCCATCTTCAACTTGGGCCGCCTAAATCACCACCATGTAGGACAAATTAGCACAGGTTTTAGTACAATAAGTTGTTCCCCTATATGGCTTCCATCCTCCCATAAATATTGGGCTTCATTGGGCCTGTATTGTGGGCCCCACATTCAGATCAGTGGGATGATATCTAATCTGCCTTCTCCAGAATTGTTTTCTGTAATCGCCAAATATCCCCATCATCCTTTATGAATCCTCCATTGATCCTTGAATAGAAAATGTTCATATATATGTTTATATCCATTTCCCAAAATATAAAATTAAAATGTGGATTATTACATTCGTTATAATTAGATGAAACATTGGGCCTAAATTGGTGCATATTAGGCATAAAGTGCACAAATGATGAGAATGGGTGTTCAAAATTAAAATCCACTAACTCAGGCCCATAAGATCAAAAATGAACATTTATTACCCTTTAAATGTAATAAAATATGTGTTTTTATTGGAAAATCACACCCCTCAACTTGAGTTTTTCTAGTCCTGAGCAAAATATATCTCACAAAAATGAAATTCGAATGACCTTTTCCAAATACATTTTAATACACATTTATCACCCAAAGATATCATACCAAAAAATTATGAAACCCATCAAAATCATTTAAAACAATCTATGTCCATAGGAATATCACAAGCCCAAGCCCATTCCTTTGTTCAAATTTATCGCCATATTTCATCCAAATTCATTTAATCATGATGAAGTGTTGTGTGTCACAATTGACATGGGGGTTCATTTTCATTCGAGGGAGAAAAGGTGGAAGAACTATGAGAAATAAAATTTTAATAATAATATGAGTACTCATTTTTTATTTTATTTGTTTTATTTGGAATTTTTGGATTTTTTTTTTCAGTTTTTCCATGGTAATTGAAATTGAACTCAATCGAGCCATCCCATGTAGCAAGACTATGCTGATGAATCCTAGGCTCAATGACCTTAGAGCCCCAAGTGAAGCTCAAATACTCGAGCATCATCTCGAGTTAACTCAATCAAAAACAAATTCAAATTATCACAAAAAGAGATAAAATGCCCAACTCTGGTCCAGACAACTATAGAGTCATGATCCCCAAGTGCCGAAAGCCACACATTAGGTCAATTCATTACTCTACGCGCAATTTGTTTTTTTAAATACTCATGTTAAAATTAAAATGATCGCCAATCCTATGATATTTATTATGGGTCCCTAAGAACTAAAACTAAAACCCCAAAATCTATAGGACGTGCATTGTGTTTTTTAAATAATTTGATGAAAATATAAATGGTGAAAAATCACATCAGACAACCACACTTTCCAATATCCATGCACAAGAACATAAACTATCATTAAAATTAGAATCAAGGCATGGAAAATTATTTGATATCAAATTTCAGAGTTTGGAATGTGTGTTATCATGTTCACGGTTAAGGAAATTTTTCCTTCCACACATTTTCATCTCCCCCCCCCCCAACTTAGAAGAACACTGTACCCAGTGTTTAATGAATTTAAACATAGAAGGGGTAGGATAGAAGTTCAAGGAAGACATTGAAAATGAAAATTATGGAATGAACTCAGCTGGTGGTTGATGTTGAAAATGCATTCCCATGTCTCCCTTCAGTTATGGTTTGTCTCCCAATCTCATGGATGATTGTGACCATCTTTTCCCAACGACCTAGGACATGCATTTAATTTTTTTTAATATAAATATATTTTTTCTATTTTTTTAACCTAAAAAAACATAAAAATAACATAAACTGATGATAAATTGTCTTCTCTTAAATTTATGGGTAAGTTATTACTCAGGGATCACACCGCGTGACACGGATGGATACGGTGCTCCCCTTTCATACCCATCCTTACTCATAAAATAAGAAGAGGTCAACAATATATTTTTCTATAAACCTATAAAGCATAAAATAAAATAAAACAAACTGATGATACATTGTCTTCTTTATATTTTATAGGTAAGGTATTACTCAGGGATCACACCTCATGACACAAATGAATTTAGTGATCCCCATTCATACCCATCCTTACTCATAAAAGAAGAACATGTCACCAGTCTATTTTTAAAAAAAAATAACAAAATGAAGAAGGAAAAAAAAGATTATTCACAATGATTAGAAACATGAAAACCACGGGTTGCCTCCCATGCAATGATTTTGTTTAACGTCGTTAGCCTGACATGGATCCAACATCTATCAATTTTTTCCTGGTTCATAGGTTGGATCTGTTAACTCAACCTCTATTTCCTATTCATTAAATGATTCAATGAATGGTTTTAACCTATTACCATTGAACTTAAAAGTGTTACCACTTGTGGGATCCTAAATCTCTACTGCCCCATGGGGGTACACATGATGCACTATGAATAGACCTGACCATCTAGACCTTAACTTTCCCGGGTGTAAATGATGTTTTGAACTGTATAAGAGCACAGGTTTTCCCAGTTAATATTGTTTGACTTTGACATTCCTAGATTGTTAGGCTATAAATCTAGCTTTATTTTTCCTTGAAGTTTCATAACCCTCTATCCTAAGTTCCTCAAGTTCATTAAGATCGAAATTCCTCTTTTCATCGGCAAAACAAATGTCGAAATTAATTTTTTTGATTTCCAAAAATGCCTTATGATCAATTTCAACAGGTAAATGGCATGATTTTACACAAACCAACCTTTATGGTGACATTCCTAGGATGGTTTTGAATGTTGTATGATATTCCCACAGAGAATCCAAGAGTTTCTCAGCCCAATCCTTCCAAGAAGGGTTGACAGTTTTTTCAAGAATTTGCTTAATCTCCCTATTTTCTAACACATCTTGACCATTGGTTTGAGGATGGTATGTAGTGGAAACATTATTATAAATTCCATACTTAAACATGAGTGAAGAGAATGGGAGATTATAGAAATGGGTTCCTCGATCACTAATTATAGCCCTAGGAATTCCAAATCGAGAAAATATATGTTCTTTCAAAAATCGGAACACAACATGATGGTCATTGGACTTGGTGGGAATGGCTTCAACCCATTTTAAGACATAATCAACAGCTAATAGGATGTAGAGGAATCCCTTAGATTTTGGAAAGGGTCCCATGAAATCAATTCCACACCCATCAAAGATTTTAACGACCAAAATGGTAGTGAGGGGAATTTGATTCCTTTTGGAAATGGATTCTAATTGCTGACACTGAGGACAACCTTTACAGAATTGGAAGCAATCTTTATTGAGGATCGTCCAGTAAAAACCACATTGGAGGACCGTTGAAGTGGTTTTCTTTGTAGAAATGTGGCCTCCACATGCCTCTACATGACAAAATTATAGAATGCACTCTTGCTCAGACTCGGGAACACATCTCCTGATCATTTGATCAGGAAAAAAAATGAAGAGGCAAGGATCATCAAACATATCGTGTTTGACATCAAAAAGGAATTTCCTCTTAGAATGGGTCCCCAGGAATTTTGGAATGTCACCAGTCACCAAATGGTTTGCTATTTCAGTATACCAAGGGCAATCACTCACTAAATAGAGGTGCTCATCGGAAAATGAATCAGACACAGAGAGGTGGTGTGAGTTGTCTTTGAATTCCATCCTAGAGAGTTGATCAGCTACAACATTTTCAACACCCTTTTATCCTCAACTGTTAAATCATACTCTTAATGAATAAGGACCCACCTAATCAATCTAGCCTTGGCATCTTGTTTTTGGAAAATGTATTTTAGGGCTGAATAGTCAGTGAAGACAATGATGGGTGATCCTAAGAGATAAGACCTGAATATCTCCAAGGAAAATACATCAACAAGAAACTCTTTCTTAGTGGTGGTGTAGTTCATTTGTTCATCATTTAAATATTTTCATGCATAAGCAATGATACATGGAGTTTTCTCACACCGTTGTCCTAAGAATGCTCCTACAGCGAAGTCACTTGCATCACACATGAGCTTGAAAAGAAGTTTCCAATTTTGATAGTTCATGATAGGTGGAGATATAAGAGTTGACTTCGGTGTAGAGAATGATTTCTCACAGCTGTCTATCCATAAAAATGGAGCATATTTTTCCAATAGAGCACAAAGTGGTCAAGAGATAGAGCTGAAATTCCTAAAGAACCTTCTATAAAAACCAGTAAGTCCTATGAAGGTCATCACTTCCGTAACAGTTTTAGGAGAGGGAAGGTGACGAATGATGTCAACCTTATTTATATCAAATTCAATCCCTATACCAGATCCCAGATGAACTAGAATATGTCCTTCCCTTACCATAAAATGGAATTTTTCCCAATTTAGTATGAGATTCTTATCCTCACACCTTGACAAAACCTTTTTAACATTAAGAAGGAATCCCTCGAAAGTATCCCCAAAGATGGAGAAATCATCCATGAAGACCACTAAACAATCCTCCACCATGTCCGAGAATATTCCCATCATGCACCGCTGGAAGGTTCCAGGGGAATTAAAAAATTCAAAGGGTATGCACTTGAAGGTAAAAGTGCCAAATGGACAAGTGAAGGTTGTTTTTCCTTGATCCAATAAGGAGACTTCGATTTGATTATACCCTGAGAATCCATATAGGAAGCAGTAGAATTGATGACCTGCCACTTGTTTGAGGAATTGATCAATAAAGGGTAAGGGGAAATGGTCTTTCTTGGTACAAGAGTTGAGTTTCCTATAGTCAATATATACTCTCCATCCACTACTGACCCTTGTTGGAAGCATCTCTCCATCCTTATTGGTTATTATTGTGATTCCATCCTTCTTTGGAACCACATGGATTGGGATAACCCACTCACTCTCAGTAATAAGATAGATGATACCAACTTTTCAAAATTGTAAAAGTACTTTTCTCACTACATCCATGAGATTAGGATTGAGTCGCTGCTGAGGTTAATGGCATGGATTTGAATCAGATTATAGAACAATTCTATGAGTCCCGATAAGTGGGCTAATCCCAGTAATATTAGATAGGGTCCATCCAATGGATTTCTTTTGTCTCCTAAGGACATCTAGATGCATCCTATCATTATTTTCTTCAAGAGAGGATGAAATGAAAATATGAATGGAATGATTGTCCCCTAAGAATGCATAATTGAGTGATGAAGGTAAAACCTTAAATTCAAGATCATAATGGATATCACTTTCGAAAAAAATATGATACTTTGTATTGAAATTAGTTTGTTTGTTCAGATTTCATGACAAAATTGGTTCCTTGTGAAATGAATTTTCATCCACTAAATTAGCTAGAGTAGTTTCATTAATGGGTATGGACTCGATGTTATTGATTTTCCCATGGTATCATTGATTGGTGATTCTAGAAAATCATCAATAGAGCTATCTGAAAGAGATTCAAGCCAAGCAGAAAAATTTCCCTCAAGTGAGCAAAGAAAACCAATCATTACTTGACTTAAACATCATTCAGTAATTCATTGATGTTGCTTGAGTTCACTATCAACACTACCTATCCAATTAACCTCATGGGTCTCTTAATCATCCCCAATTTGAGAGTTTTCATTGTAGATGTTCAAGTCTAGACTCATGTTTCCAAATGTGATGGTCATGTTCCCATTTCGGACTCGGATAACAGAGTTCATTGTTGCAAGGTAGGGTCGACCGAGGATGATTGGGGTTTGCTCCCTAGGACCTAAGCTTGGGTGATTATCACGAACAATAAAGTCATATGGGTAAATGAAATTTTCAACTTTCACCAAAACATCCTTTAAGATCCCCTTTTGAACCATAATACTACGATCAGCAAGTTGAAGTGTGACAGATGTGGGTTGGAGGTCTTCTAGGCCTAATTATTAGTACACAACATAGGGGATGAGATTGACACTAGCACATAGGTCACAGAAGGCCTTGACAAATTTTCTCTCTCCAAGTTCAACATTGATGTAAGGGAAACCCAGGTCTTTCAACTTAGGAGGAATGGTCCCTGGAATATTGGTACTCACATTAGCAGCTAAAAGGACTTGGTTTTTATGTGAAAATTTTCATTTAAAAGTTCACAAGTCCTTAAGGTACATTGTGTATGCCGGAATGGTTTGAATTGCATCGAGTTGTGGAATAATCAACTTGACTTGTGAGAATATTTCCCACAATGTTTCACTCAATTCATGCATGGTTTCCCCACTCATTCGTTGAGGAAATGGTGCAGGTTGTGGGGTTTTTTTTGAATTTTTGTTTCTTTGACAAATTTATAATGTTTTTCAGTTTGATCATGTGGTTAATTTGAATTTTCATTCGTGTTTGAAGCTTCAGATGGTTTTTGAACTATTGGTTCAGGTTTCTCAATTGATTTCCCACTTCTCAAAACTGTCACAACCTTTAGTTGTTCATGAGTTATTTGAGTGCAACTAGTCTATCTATTTGATGATTGTTGTGGAATGGCAGGTGTAGGGATGGGTGCCTTTTCATTTTTGATGGTTTGAAGTTCTTGTTTAATGGAAGAGACTTCTAAGTTCGTCCTTTCCATTTGTTTGCACAATTGTTCAAGGATTGGGAGAGGGAGAGATTTGGAAGGGGCTTGTGTTGGTTGGGTTATCACCGAGGGATACTTTAGTTATTCGATGGGTTGTTGGTATTGTACTGTAGGATGTTAGTATTGGACTGGTTGTGGTTGGAATTGGTTATGGTTTTGAAAATTTTGTGTAGGGTAGGGGTTTGGTCCTTGTGGTTGGGTAGGTTGTTGGTTATCATTCCAACGGAAGCCTGGGTGGTCATTATACCTTGGGTTGAATGTGTTTGGGTATTGAGGCTTTTGAAAGTTTAGGGCATTGACATCAGCAGGTGGTCCTCCTAAAAGAACTTTCTTTATGGATGGAATGGTTCATCAGTTGTCTGTTTTGTGCTCATGTTTGTCACAGATTGTGCAAACAGGGTCTATGGTTTTCATTTCATGGATTTTTCTATAGTCTATCTCTCCAACCTTCCTAGAGAGTGATGCATGTTTCGCCCTAAGGATTTCCTCTTCTCTAAGTGTATTTATTCCTGAAGTTCTTTAAGGCTTTTCAGAATAAGGTGATCTTCCCCATGTTTGGTTTTGTTCAGCAAGGATTTCTAAATACTCATAAACATTATTTGGGGATTTGTTTTTAAAGGCCCCATTACACATCATGTCAACGAATTGTTTGTTACCCGGGCCCAAAACTTCATAGAAAATTATCACTTGTTCCGGAATCGAAAAACCATAGTGTGGAACCATGTTTAGGGTGTCTTTGAACCTCTCCCATATTTCATAAAATGACTCTCCCACTTTTTCCAAAAACTTTTGGATGCTCTTTTTTACTAAAATGGTTTTGTGATGGGGGAAGTATTTTTTGTTAAATTCTATTTGCAGTTGGTTCCATTTTGGATTGATGAAGGACTCAGATTATTTAACTAGTTCTTTGCTCGATCCTTAAGTGTGAAAGGAAAGAGCGTCATCTTAGCTGACTCATGTTGATGTGGTGAGCACATGGTTTCAACAATTTCAATGAACTCCTTGACATGAAGGTAAGGACTTTATGACTCCATCCCATGGAAAGTTGGAAGGTGGTTTAAGAAATGAGGTTTAAAGAAATAGTGGGCGTTCCCTAGGGCATCATGACTAATGAAAGATGGTGCATTGGTCCAGGTAGGTGTAAGATAGTCATTCATGGTTTGGTCGACTACATTCCCCAAATTTCGGGCTGCCTCATTTGGATTTCCATTTTGGTTCCCACCCGAGTTTATGAGTTGGTTTCTTTGAAGAACCTCCATTGAAATTGACTCAATCTTTATCTTTGGGGTATTTGGAAGATTAGGATCCAATGGTGTACTTGACTCCCCTATCCTCTGACTTTCCACCCTAACTAGCCTGTTTGAGTTATCGCGAGTGTAGGCTAACATGCGCAAAAAGAAAAAAAAGGCGAGAAAAGGAAAAGATAAGAGATCATGGGTGAGAATAGAAGAATGGGGTGAGAAAAGAAGGTTTTGGTCTAAGGAAATTACTTGGTCCCCAAAAACGGTGCCAAAATTGGGTGTCGGCCAAATTTACCCAAGTTTTAAGGGTCAAGTGATCGCTTGCAGTGTAGCTTGGGTTGTCTAATCCTCAGAGACCTAAGAGAACCTTTAGACACTCAATAAAAAGAGATGGATTTTTCACAATGAAGTGGACAACATGGATTGATTTTAGATGCTTTTAAAAGAGCACTAATGTATCTATGTGAATTAAAATTATTATAAAATGAGTTGATCCTAGGTTATTGCTCGAGGCGGATTGAATGAATTACTTTTTTTACAATGTTAATTTCATTAACTCGAGAAGGATTCATGAAATTAATTCAAAATAACATCATCAATTACTAATTAAACACCTTAAAAACACAAGATAATCACCTATACACTTGTATATTCATTTTAATGAGCACTCCAAGTTAAAGGATATAAATAGAACATGAATGTGGGGTGAATAAATTCAATAAGGAAGAGGAAAAATAGAAATCATTGAATGGAAGAAACTCAATTAAAAGAAATTAATAACATTTAGAGTGTGAGAAATAACATTCAATCCATCCCCTTGATACTCCCTTGGATCAACCCATAAAATAGCAATCCCACCATTGATGACAAGTTCTCAACGGAAGCAGAAAGTAGACTTATGAGGGTGGAATTGAAGAAGTAAAAACAACAAAAATAACGATCACTCCATCGTTGTGTGAAAAAAATCACAAGGTTTGGTGTGAAAAATTTCAAACCTTGAGGAAATGGTATCAAGGTGATAGAAATAAGAACATAACAAGAGAAGAAGAACTTTTATTAAAAATTAAGGTGATTCGAACAACTTACATGGGAAGGAATAATACTACAATGACAATTTGTCATAATAACATTACAACCAAAACAAAGCTCCATGATCTCTAAATCCTCTACCACTACTATCTTAAATAGGAAAACATGAAGCCTTGGCCGAGCCCCAAACATCCCATGTGCCTTTAATTAATTGTGTGGGGGAATGGTGGGTGGAAGATTAATGTAAAGAGACTTTTCCACTTCTTGACCCGAAGTTGCAGCCAACTTGCATCCCCCGGAAAGACGCACCTAAAGGTCCTTCTAGAAGGCATAATTATAGTGGGATCTATAAGACTTAAATAAATCCCCTGATGTCCTCTAATATCCTGTAAAATTTAAGCCCAAAATAATAATTCTTTCACGAGATATGATATAAATAGTGGGATGTTTTTTGGGCCGCAGAATCTGGCCCAGAATTTCATCATTAACTTGGGCCGCCAACATCACCACCATGTAAGACGAATTACCACTGGCTCCAGACGAATTATTTTCTCCCCTATATGTCTTCTATCCTCCCATAAATTTTGGGCTACTTTGGACCTGTATTGGGGGCCCCACATTCCAATCCGTGGAATGATATCCAATCTACCTTCTCCAGAATTGTTTTCTTTCTTCGCCAAATATCCCCATCATCCTTTATGAATCATCCATTGATCCATGAATGGAAAATATTCATATTTAAGTTTTATCCATTTCCAAAAATATAAAATTAAAATATAGATTATTACATTCTTTAAAATTAAATGAAACATTGGGCCTAAATTGGTGCATATTAGGCATGAAGTGCACAAATAATGAGAATGGATGTTCAAAATTAAAATCCTCTAACTCATGCCCATAAGGAAAAAAAATGAACATTTAATACCCTTAAAATTTATTAAAAATATGTGTTTTTATTGGCTAATCAGAGGTTTTGAAAAACGTAGAAAAATTTCATTCGATAACAAATATTGCACTGGATTTCAAAACGACTGTTAAAAAACCACTGCTAAATGTTTTTAAAACATTTCTTATAAATTTTTATAAATTTATTTATAAAATTTAAAATTTTTATAGGATATATTTTTTCAAAACCACCACCAAATTGAAGAAAAAAATTAACAAATTATTAATTAATTGATTAATATTTTTTATTTTTTATTTCAAAAACAGTAGTTTATTATTTAAAATTTTAATTATTTATAATATGTCAATTAGTAAATTTTTATAATTGTTAGTTAAATAAAAACATTAAAGTGAAAAAAATCATCAATAATTTGAGAAACATACTTCAACATTAAATGACTATAACGTATGATCCATGAGTCCATTGCTGCTCCAAAACCAGACAAATAAATGTTTATCAAATGATTTAAAACCAATTGGGATTTTAATCATGTCATAATGAAAGGAAAAAATATATTCAAATTTATAAAGATGAAAATAGAACTCGAACTTCAAACAGGCAGAACTTTTAATCATGGTTTTAGATTTGGCTCTAGCACATATCAAATTGAAGCCCACAAGAAGTTATACATTGTTTATGTTTGGTAACAACTTTTCATGTATTTTACCCATTTTTATTCTATCAAAATGATCAAAATACCTTTGAAAAAGAGGTTTTAGTTGCAGACCCTAATTTCCTAAAAATTTAAACTATTTTATTTTTTGATCCATGCGTCCGTTCGGCTTGTACAACAAATCATATCAAAGATAATTTCATGATCTTTGATTTGACTGGTTGCGGGGTAGAAAAAGGAGTCCCAGATTAGAATTTTTGTTCATTTATGGATATTCAGTTTATTTATTTATTATTTTAATATTTACTTATTGATATATATATATATATATATTAATTAATTTATTTAATATTTAATATTTATTTATTTATTTATTATTAAGTTATTATATACAGATTAATTTTAAATTTATTTTAAATTACTTATTAATTAGTTATTATTGTTTTATTATTCATTTATTTTTCATTTATTTTTCATTTATTATTTATAAATTAATTAATTATTAATTATTTGTTAATCATTAATTATATATTAAATATCTAATAATTAATATCAAATACTAAATACTAAATTTTAATTATTAATTATTAAATATTAAATATTAATTATTAATTATTAGTTATTAATTACTAGTTATTAATTATTGATTATTGATTATAAGTTATTAGTTATTATTAATTATTAATTATTATTTATTATTTATTTATCTATATTTTTATATTTATTTTCATTTAATCTTTAATCTTTATTTTTTATTATTTATTATTTAATAATCATTATTTAATATTTATTTATTCATTTTTATATTTGAAAATATTAATTTAGTATTCATTTATTATTCATTTATTATTCATTCATTTATTTACTATTTATTTATTCAATATTAAATATTTATTAAATATTTATTAATAATTTTCAAATATTTTATTAATTATTTATAAATCATTAAATATTAAATATTAAATTGTAATTATTAAATCTTAATGATCAATTATTAATGAATTGTTATTACTAATAATTAATTAATAATTTTTAATAATTATTTATTATTGATTAATTACTTATTATTTATTATTTATTATTTTTATGTAATATTTACTATATACTACATACTATTTATTATTTAGTATTTATTATTTATCTATTTATAATTTTTTTATTTATCTATTATTTATTAAATTTTTATTCTTATCACATATTAAAATATTATTTGGTTAATTTTTTAGACATTACTATTATATTATATGTTACATATTATATATTATGTATTATGTATTATGTTTTATGTATAGTATATTATATATTATATATTATATATTATATATTATATATTATGTATTATGTATTATGTATTATCCATTATCTATTATCTATTATCTATTATCTATTATATATTATATATTAACAATTACCTATTATATATTATATATTACGTATTATTTATTATATATTATACAATATCTATTGTCTATTATATATTATATATTATGTATTATATATTAAACATTATGTATTTTGTAATATATATTGTACATTATATATTTTATGTTTAAAATTTACTATTTTGTATTTATTATTTACAAGTTACTATTTATTATTTACTACTATGTACAATGTACTATTTATTATTTATTATTTAGTTTTTATTATTTAATTTATCATTTATTCACATATTATATATTTCTTTACTTATTATTCATTTATATTATATTTATTAGTTTTTAATTATTAATTATTAATTAGTAATTAGTAATTAGTAATTAATAATTAATAATTAATAATAAATAATTAATAATTAATAATTATTGATTATAGATTATTCATTATTGATAAATAATTAATGATTAATAATTATTTAGTGTGTACATATTTGTAATGAATTATTTATTTTTCAAATTAAATTATATATACGTATATTGAATTTGATTTGTAGATCATAGGAAGTGCCTAATGGTGTGGTAGTATTCTGAGAATAAGCGAGAGGTATAGGGTTCAAATCTCACCAAACATAGATTTTCTATATTTGACATGGGCATGTGCATGGAAATGGACTTATGCATGGAGATGAGCATTAGTATATTAAAAATAAAAAATTATTATTTAATTAATTATGATAATAATTAAGGTAAGAATATAAATTAATTAATATATAAATTTTGAAATTAAATAAATTATGAAAATAATAAATAAAAAATAAATTTTTTTATTAAAATACAAAAATTATTAAATATATTATGAATAAATAAATAAAAAATAAAAAATAAATAAAAATAATATAATTAAATTTAAAAAAAGTAACTTTAAAAAAAAGTGAAAACAATTAACAAACGGTCGGAAGAGCGGCTAAATCATTCTACGACGATTTTAAAAAACCACTACTAATTAATTTATAACACACATTTTAGCATCAGTTTTCCAAAACCGCTATAGAATGATTTTACCGTGCTTTAAATAACCCGTAAAGACATATTTTGGGGTAGTGGCACACTTCTAATTTTTAATGTTTTAAAAAGATGTCATGTCTCATTTATAAAACAAATCCAAAAAAATATTTTAAGGTCAAAAGGGGATGGTAAAAATAAAAATAGAAAAGTTTTGTTTCAGAATGTTTAATGTTATTTAACCCTTTTAATTAGTGATTAACCAACCAGTAGTATTTTTTTCACAAAAAAACCTTATAAATAAATTTTTATGGTTTTAAATATTAAATATTGGAAAAATTAATATGAGAATGTGAAATTATATTAAATATTATTCTTCAGAATATATAATTAATTTTATTGTACTCAATTTATATAATTTAATGAAAATAATTTAAAAATAATAATGAAAATCATGTCAAAAAAAGATTTCCCAAGAAATAAATTTATAAGAAAATAATTATATCTCATTTACTTTATGACTAGTAATTATCATTATATATATTTAAAATAATATAATTACATATAATATATATAATTTTTTAATATAATTTGTTCTTATTATTGTTTATTTTTTTAAATAAATTTTTTTAAACGTTATGCACTTCAAAATAATTTTTAGGAAAATGAGTTTTTATGAATAAAATATCATATAAAAAATTCCAAATAAAATTGATTAAAATGAAAATAATTGTTTAAAATTAATAAATGGTTCATATTTAAAATAAATATAACATAAAAAATATTATTTTACTTTTAAATTTAATTATTTATTAAGATAAATGGTAATATTTGAAAAATTAGTAATTTTTACTATTAACTAAAACCCTATCATTTGAAAAAAAACCAAAATTGAACATAAAGTTAATTTTAGTTTCCTAATATCCAAAACAGAATTCAAAATTTTAATATATTTTCTGGACTTATCAAATATTAATTATAATATTTTATCACAAAAATAAACAAACATCATTTTTAAAGAATTCAAAATTTCCTAATGAATAAAATGTATTTATAAAAAAACAGTGATTATTTAATAAGAACTTATCATTTCATTTACATTTATTGGGACCTTTACATATATTTAATAATTTATATAATCATATTCAAACCCAAAAATTTGACTCCTTGGATTTAACAGAAATATTTAAATATTCACGGTTTGTTTATGCTCGATGTTCAATTTCTTATACAAAACCAAATGAAGTTTAATTTTTTAAAACATAATTGTGTTAATATTTCTAATAAACACCTTTAATATTTATTATCATATGGTAATTTATGCATAATTCATGATTTACTATCATTTTTTTCACTTTAGTTACTCCAAAGACCAAAAGGTCATTTTTAAAGAAAATATACTTTATTACACTTTTCTATCAAAAATAATTTTCTCTTCCATATAACTTTTTATATAAATTGCTTCAATTTTATTAATATTATTTTACAAATTTTATAAATTCTTTTTTTACCTTATTAATAATTTTTAGATGTATGTTTCAAATAAAATTATCAATCATTTTTTGAATGTGGTATTTTTTGATTTGTTTAAAAAGTGTGAATGGAATGTTTTCATCTGAAATATATAGAATGAACATAACTTCCCACCATCAGAACCCCTTTATTGATAGAATATTAATTACAATGTTTCTATGGTTATTATTAAAGAATATTTTTCAGATGTTGTATTGAAATAATATATTTTATATATAATTAATTTGGAAATTATTATTTTAAATTTCACCTGAAATATTTATGTGACTATTTTAAATGGATTTTTATTTATGAAAAAAACATTTGATGTTAATTTTGTTTTATTTGGGATATGATCCAATGATACCATGATTATTATTTCTCTTATTAATTTATTATTATGATTATGATTTTTTAGAAACTGTATTTCCTTTTCTTGGGTTATGTAATGATGAAGTTATGTGATGTTTATCAAACCCATTTTCTTTTCATGGGTTATGATATATTGATATTTTAAATGATTTTTGATCATGTGGCCCAAACATGTAGATATTTCCAAATGTTACATGTGTTCATGGAGTTATATATCCCTCTAATTAATTGGGTAATGTTATATATATAATGAGATAACTATGATAAATGTGTCATTTTTTTGATACACTATGGAACAAATGTTGATTTTATTAATATAATATTAGAAACATGTATATGTGCATGCTCCACTACACTAAACAATTTACCATTCTAGATTTTTTATGATTTTATAGTATCAATATTTAAGATTTTAATATTAAATTATTTTTATACATATAACTGTGAACACATGGTGAAATACTTTTTTGTTATGAACTTATGATTTGTGATCGATTTATAATGATTTCACACAATTAAGATTCCTTTTTTAAATGGTAATGTATGATTCCATAAATCATTTTAATAATTCATGATATATTTTAAATGAAAATTTTAATATATTTTCGTGATCACATACCCTTATTCATAATCAAATAATTTCGTATGATCATAGATTGATACCTCCCACAGTTTCCCTTATTATGTATTTAGTTTCATTATTTCTAATGCTTCCTTTCCCAAGTCTATGAAGAAAGTATTATGTGTGGAATTTGCATGAATATTTCTACAAGGGAATAACATTATGGTAAATTTTATGATATTTCATGAAATGAAATAGTTGTTTATCTTATTTCAAAATACATTAAACTAATATCCTATTTAAGAATGTATTTGTTAAAATTATTAAATATTCATAAAAAATGTAATATTATTGTATGAAAATATTGGGTCTCTATAGATGGTATCTGAGGAAAGGTTTAGTCAATCTATGAATATTAGTATTGTAAATCATTTATAAAAACTTCTAGTATCACAAAATATATTGGATAACATCCTATTGTTTTGGTAATGGCCTTGGATAACCTGTGTTATACATAATGTCCAAATGATTGATATGATGGTGTCATCATTTGTTGATCATATGAATGATATTTCTTTATTTTTTGATTATTTTCCCTTAATATTATAACGTGATGCTTACACTATTAATTTTAGTTTTAGTCAATGGTAGGAACCAAAAGAAATTATCCTAAAAAAATACTGTAATTCATAATGCAATGATTTCCCACTTGAGAAACCATATGTAATGAGATATTTAACAAATAATCTTGTTTCTAGCCATTGAAAATTTTCAATCCATAAATCATGTTGAACATCCAAAAAATCAAAATATTGACTAACATAGTGTGGAATATTTCATGATGAAGCATCCACATAGTGTTTATTCAGTTTACCTTGTGGATGAGCCATGAACCTTATCAATTTGGAAAATATTTATGTTCTAATGTTTATGGAAAATAATTTTTTTCACATATATTCAATGTTTTTAATTCCAAAAAAGTAAATGGTGTATTATCTTTTAGAATATTTGTATATATCATGAAATTGAGTCCCCAGAATGAGATGTTTTTAATATGATATTTTTTCTAAAATTAAATTACTCCAATTATACGTAGATATATATAGAATAAATTCTTTTATCTAAACTAAATGTAAGAAAAATTCATGTGTTCTTATGAGTAAAATTTTATTTGACATGAATTGTATGAATCTTGATAAATCAACAGCTCTATAAAGTAAAATTGATTGTTTGTTTGTTTCATTAATACGATGTCTCAGACAGATGTTGGTTGTAAGATACAATACTAGCTTTCAATAATTCATTCAATTTTAACTCAATATTGAAATGGGAATTAAAGATTCCCACAATTGAAATGGGTTTGATAAGAAAAGTAAGATCAATTCTCATGAATACTCAAATAACTCTAACTGTGGAAGGAAATCCCAACCACCTACTTGAAAAATGAGGGAGTAGGAACAACATAATTTATTAAATGGTGTTAGGAGGTGATTTAAATGTGTAAAGGTGGGTTATAAAGCCTATTAATATCAGAACACAATGAATAGGCTAGTTAATGAAATTAAGTAAAAGTAAACTCCCACCAATGGACCAACCATGCTCAAATGCTTCGAATTCAAGGAGTATAAGAATTATTCCAACCAGTTCGTGAATACAAAGGATTTGGAAAATGATTAGAAGTAACAACCTCGTAAGCTCAAAGATGATATAGAAATATCTTGTGATATTGGCTGCTGAAGTTGGATATATGAAAGACGTCGTGAGATGTAAACTTGTCAACCATTCTAGATTAACTAATTTATTATCTGACTCTACATCTACCCAAACTTTTATATTTATGGAATTTTTAAAAATCATATAATTACTAAATCTATGATTATATATTTTTAAGTGGTGAAAAATCATTATGGAAGGATGGTCACATCTCATCTATATAGTCCCACTCCAAAAAAATGTTTTAGGGAAGGTTATTAAAGTAAATATTTTGATTCTCCCTTTAGTTGAATATGATATGATTATATACATGGATTGGATTTATTTATATGGATCCAACATAATCATTCAAGGATGATAAGTCACATTTTATATTCTAAATGAATCTATTATCATTTATTAATGGGAGAGTGAATATGAAATCCCAATGGAAATTATATTAATCATGAGGGTCTTAATTCCAATCCATGATGTATATTTATCACTCATGTTCGGGGAGAAACTAAAAAATGATGATACCATAATTGTATAATATTTTTCTGATGTATTTTAATCAAAATCCTACACTTCTTCTGAATTATTGAGTAGAGTTTTCAATAGAAATAATAACATCTGATTAAACTATTTCAAATAATACTTATAGAATAGGAAAAAACTAGTATTAGTAATTTGAAAATGGATTTTATGGGATCATTATAATGAATTTTTTCATGCAATTTCCTCACCATAGAGTGTTTCATTTCTTTTTGTTATTAATATATAGGGGATAATGTAACTCTTCAATAATTATCAAGTACATGAAATTTCACTATCAAGAATATGTATCCCCTCTCATTATTGATGATATGTTTGATGATTTTAGTGGATCCCAATACCATAAAAAATTTAATATTCATTCTGGATAACATCAATTGAGGTTTAGGATAGAGGATATACCCAATATGGTTCTTGATTTGAGGTATGATAATTTTGAATTTATAATTATACCATTTGGTGACACTATTACCCCTGATATCTTATTGTAATTAATAAATAGATTCATTAGTGATTAATGTTATTATTTTTTGGTAGTATTTATATATGATATTATTATATAGTCAATGGAAAAGGAAGATTAGGAAAATATATTTATAGTTGTTGTGAATACCATGGGTTTGGAGAAATTGTTTCAAAAATTTACCAAGTTTGATTTTTGGCTTCACAGTGTTTCATTAATGGGTAATATAATCCCATGTGTGGGTATATATGATCCTACATAAAAGATATAATTTATTGAAAAAATGATAAGAAAACCCACAATAACAAAAATCCGTTGTTTTTATGACTTAGTTGGATATTACCATCACATTTTTAATGGTTTATCATCAGTTTAAAATATACTAACCAGTTTGTCTTGGAAGGGGGTCAAGTTCTTTTTGAATGATGAATTTAGAGTTAAATTAATGGAATTTAAGAGAAGGATAGTAAATGCACATGTACTCACGATACCATGAAGATGAGAAGGGTTTATATTTATAATGTGGCTTTAGTGAAGGGAAACATATTTTTGCTCATGAATAATGGAATAATGACATATTATTCATCATAACAATTGAATATTAATAAGAAAAATTTACTAACTCATGATCGAGAGTTATATTTGGAAGTTTTTTAATTAAATATATGACAAAATTATTAGTATGGATAATGGTTTGATATATATATATATATAAATTATAAAATATAGAATTAGATTTTCATATAGAAATAGTTGAATATAAACTAGAGATGATGATCATAACTGATTAAAGATTATAACTATTCAACATATTACCACCATATCAAGGAGAAAAAGTTGTCTAATTATCCTACATGAAAAATATTAGTTTTTCCAAAATGTGGATTTATATAGTTCCAATTATTATGAACTCATATAATGTGAAACATGAAATCCAAATGGAAGGGGTTGGATATTTTCTTTTTCATATAAATTTACTACCATTTATCTGTGTGAGGGTTGAAAAGGTATTAAAGGAATATGTGGAACTATCAAATTTGATTATTATTTTTTCTTAGTTTATTTAGGATTTTATAGAATGATAATATTCCTAATCCATGTATGCATCCCATCCATACCATATTTGTTGGATTAAGCCAATAGTTCATCATTCAATATTTATCATAGATGTATGAAAATGTGTAGAGATGAAACATAGGATTTATGAGGGAGAACATTGATACAATTATTGATAAATATATTTCTCAATTATTGATATTATTGAATGTTTAGTCTTAGTGATATAATTATAAATTGATATTACAACCACTACCCAGACATTAATGGGAAAAGGAAAAAATTACCATTGATTTCATTTTAAAACTCCCTAAAAAATATTATGAAAAAATGTTAGTTAAGATGTACTCAATAAGCTAATGAAATAAAAACACCAAATTAATCTCATAACATCTGTTTATCTTGATCATATCTAAATAATATATATTAAGTAATTGTTAATTATTCAATGAGTAATATATTTGATTATAACTAATAAGGATCTAATGTTTACCTAGAAGTTCTAAAAAGAATTCAATGGGATTTGTATACAAAGTTATGTTTTAGAACTACATTTAATCGCATGAATTATGGTTTGTCTAAGAGTACCATTTATACCGTGGACTATATGTTGAGATCTTGTTCTATGTAATTCAGTGGTGGTTGGGATTAACACCTCCTCCTAGTCAAGGTTTATTATAAAAATATAATTCATGTGTACTTTCATATGAATCATTATGAGGAAATAAATGGTAGGATGTGATGAAATAAAATATGATGGGATGAAATTGTAAAATGTGAGCTGCTGGAACTCGAGATAGTGAAGAAATTTCAGAGAATGTAAGATCCCATCACCAGTACATAACAGTAGTTACGTTTCAACAGAAAAATTATTCTAACAATCCCCAATGATATCCATAGTTAAATGTTTGTGAAAAGGTGTTTATTTCAATTTTTACATGGAATGAGGATACTATATTTATAAATAAAGGATAAAAGATTCCTAGTTATGTTGGTCCCTCTAAGATTCAATATTTTTTAGGTAAAATAGATTCACTATTGGAACATACAATTAACCTCTCCCATGTTCATGATGACTACCATGCATCTCTCTTGATGATGTACACACTTTATCCATCAGATGTACTAAACCCAGAGGTCATACTAATAGATCATGATCTTTCTTATTATGAAAAACCCATAAAAATCATGTATTTTAGATATAAAATTCTATTAAAGAATACTACCCACAAGGTTAATGATCTCTATTGGAATCCTAAATTTGATGAAGCTACTTAGGAACCCAAGGATGTGATCAAACATATATTTCATATTTTTTTTATCAATTTGAAAGAATATTAAGTTTCAAATTCCTTATAAGGGGTGTTTAATGTAACACCATGATATTTTAGGGTATACTTTTTTACTATTTAATTTAATTTCTTTTATAACTTGTAATACATACAACCCCATGTCTAAATGAATTGTAATTTCGTATAAAGTTATCACCTAGCCAAATGGATTTGATGTTATGAAACGGAATATAAACATCTTAAAAATGTACAGTTATACATGTATAAAATGAATTTATTTGTTATAAATTATTTAGAATTCAATATCAAAATTTTTTTAATATAAAGGATATTTTTTCTGAAAATATTTTTTATGAACACCACACCTTTTTATAATGATAAATAAAATAAAAAACCATTTGTGAATTTTAATAATGAAATTCATATATTATATATTCAATTAAATTACATGAAATTAATCTTATTATTTTTCTTAGAATAGGATATTAATTATTCTTATTTCACGATTAAAAATGACTTTTTACTAAAAAAATTATTATCATCATGTTTTGTGAAATTAGTTTGAAAGTAAATTAATTCAAAATGGGGAAATTAATTATGATAAATTGTTAAATTTTTTCTATATATAATGTAAAAAAATTATGAATTAGTCCCTTTTAATTTTTGGAATCATGAATTGATACCCTGGTAAAAATTATAACGTCGTTGAATGGAAAATCCATTCAACCAAGAATAAAAGTATATTTTAAGGACACTAATTTTCCAACTAATTTTTATTTTATAAAATTCATTCAACCATTATAACATTTAGATCTAAATTTAACATTTTAAGGGACTCTTGTCATAGAAATGAGTTAAATAATATAGAAATAAATAAAACTAATAATTCTGACTCCCATATTTTTAAACATTTCTTACGTTTTCACATAGTGATAAAAGAAGATGTCAATGAAGGATAATGGTTATTCTGATAACAATGAAATTAGTTTTAAGTTTGGTAATTTATTTACATTTTTTAGATATTATATCATTTCCATATATTCTTATGCAACAATGAAAAAATATTTAATCAATTAATAGAAAAATTACATAAATTATTTTTAAACATATTAAAATTTATATAATATGAGTAATTTATGGTGTAATAGAATGATTATATATTAATATGACATATAAGTGTCATATTAAAGGATTATTCTTTATTTAAATGTTTTCCATGATGTGTTTAATTTCATAATAAATTAATAGTGTACAAATGATTTTAATGATATTTTATGAAAATAATATTTTCTCATTTTTTAAAATTAATATTATTAATAATATTTAATTAGGGAAAACTGTATAATATATAGTTGAAAAATGTAATCCAACATAAATTTATATTCCAATTTTTACCCTACATGTCAAAATATTACCCTTTAATAGTTAAAAAATCTTATATAGTAGTCACAATTAAAATTTGTTAATGATGGGGTTAAACCAAATGAAAAAATCTTAAAACAAAAAGACACCTATAATAATTTTACCATAAAATGAAATTTCAACCGAATCAAACATTATCCTCAAATATATATCAATTTTTATGAATTTTTCTGGATAATGAGGTCCATATATTTTAATCTTTTAATAAATTCCAAGATTTTTCTCCACTCACTTGTAGAAGGGTAGATATCATTTCACTTATATTCACTATTTTATTCCATTATGCTCAAAATAAGAACAAAATTCCTCTAATAAACACCCCATAAATCAATAAAATGTCGTATTGAACTTAAAATACTACTAAAAATGGCCATATAAAGGAATCCAATGCAGTCCTTCCCATGAATATGTAATCCGCATACCCGAAACTCTTTCAATTAGATCTTATTATATTAACTCTAAATGTTCTATATTATTCAAAAATTAATAAATTATGTATTCTAAATATTATATAATTATATAATTATATTAAAAAACATTATATATCCTCTACTCCATTAAATGAGTAGTGAAATAATTCATCATGGGCATGTACAACTTAACATATCTGTATACCAATAAAATTAATTTCTCATGTCCATATTTTAATTATGGATATTATGTAGTTTTTCATGTTTATATATGATATTTAAGACATAATTTCACTTTAATAATTATTATATCATATTTACCTTCATACCATCCAATCTGTTGGAAATGATAACATCTCTCATGCATATGTTTGGACAACCACCTCCACCTGGCAATTTCATCAATTTTTAATTTCATCCTTTTATAGATGGTAATTAGGATATTTTGGAGAATGTATATGATTTATATGATGTATGAAATAGTATATAATGTTGAAATATTATTTACACATCTTTCATTTGATTCATCAAATAATTTGAACGCATTCATGCATAAATATGTCATGTCTTCTCGATGAATGGCGCAATTCATTTATGCATTTCTATATTTTATGGATAAATAAATATATATCTAATATGAATTATAATTATATAATTATATACATTATATAGATGTTCTAGATTTGATCTGTGTACATATAATGAGACAATCAAATGAAAACATTCCTAAAAAAGTAACTATTATCATGCATGAAAATGAATTTTAATAAAAACAATTGTAATAAAACTTGTGAAAAGACATAATATGTAAATTATAACTTACATGATATATATATATATATGATAATGATTTTAGAAAAAATATATCATAAATATATTTTTATTATATCATAGGTTCATAATGATCAAATGAAAAATTGGACTTGATGTAAGGGATTTATGTTTCAATCCAATTTTTTTTGGGATTGTTTATGCTTCAGTTCCAATTATGTTAATTATATGATCATTGCCTGATAAATTAATTTTATTAATTTTATCCTATTTTATTTTATGAATTATAAAATTTTTTTATTAATTTTTTTCACATTATGTAATTATGATATTAAAAAATAATGATTTTTTTAGGAAATATAACATTATTTCTCCCTTCTGTAGAAAATCAATTTCCTTCCATATCCATGTTCTCTATAAAATGTATAAAAAATGTTTTAATAATATATTTTGATTATTTAATGTTATTTTTACCAATTTTTACTTTCCATATATATGTTTAAATTTAACATTTAAATTTGGTAACGGCGTGAAAGGAATGTTTCCTTTCATGGAAGGAATGTTTCCTTATATTATAGAATCATGGAAGGAATGTTTCCTTCCATGAAAGGAATCATGGATGGAATATTTCCTTTTCACGTTTATGACATGAAAGAAATTTACCCCCATTATAAAAAATCCATTATAGGAACAATACATTACCAATTTTCGTGGATATTATAAACTAAAATTTAATAGGAAAAATTAAGGAAAATTTTAAATTTTAAATAAATGATTTCATAATGAAAGGTGTAATTTCATAGAGAAATATCTCAGTGATTATTTAAATTGAATTTTTATCGATGATAACATCCATTGATTGTATTTTTGTTTTACTAGTGATATGATCACGTGCTAGCATCATTATTCTCTCACTGTATATTTGGTGATTGTAATTATATCTTATTTCAAAAATATTATATATTTAATCATTTTTTCTATGGTGAAACTATAAAATGTTTATCAAACACGAATTGTTTCAATAGGTAATGATATGATTATATGATGAATGATTTATGATCATTTTTCAAACATATATATGGTTTTCATTATCTGGAGGGTGGGAAAAGAAAATATATTTCCCTGCAATTAATTGTGTATAATTCTATATCTTCTATTATAACTATCATATATAAGTGGATTTGGTTTATATACTATGGGAAACTAGTTTATTTTCTTGGTCCACCTTGTGGAACATGTTGATTTACGTGATCTAATATATGAAATAATTGATGAGAAAGGATTCATTATTATTTGATTGTCTTAGTAGTTAACCATAACATATGAAATGGTTTAGAAACTTATGATGGTGCCATAGTTTTAGGACATGAATATATTATTTATGATTGGTTTAAGAAGATTTTGTACCCCTATGATTCAAACCTATTGGAATGGAACTATTTTATTCCATGACTCATGTTTATGATCTATTATACACTAGGTATGAACTTTTTATGTTATGTTCATTATATCATTCCCTTATTCTTAACTAATGATTCTATATGATAATTAATTGATATCACCCATGTTTACGCTTAGTGAGAATATGATATCATGGTTTCATAGGTTTCCTAAACCAATGTTTTGAAGAATTGTTTAAATATTATATGTATATAATGAGTATTACATGGGATGATATCTATGAGAGATGCTGTAGATATTTTATCGAATGAGATTATTGTTAATCTTGTATCCAAATACAAAAATCCTATATGGTCTTTGGGAATTTATAGGTGAATTTTATTGAATATTTTTCTAAGAATATATAAAATTTATGTAGAATAGAATTTTTCATTATATGCTTCATACTGATGTTAATCAGAGATCTTAAAAAGTGTTTTTGATATATTTTCACAATTTGTTATATATGATACAATATAAGTCTAAATGGAAACAAATTCACGAGGGTTTAGTGTGTGTGGTGGATTTTGGAGATATAACCTGAATATATAGGATATGTCTATGTAATATAGTATTTTGAGATATGAATTTTTCAAAGGAATGTCAAACATGATGTAAAATCATTTTTTAATGAATTTTGGGGATATTGTTCCTTATGATATAGATATTTTGTATCATTTATATCATATCCAAATTATTCCATTACAAATATTGATACCGTAATGAATAGTTATTTATTAATAATAACATATTATTATAAAATCTTGTCGAATTCTAAAATTTAATTTTAAGATATATTCCACATAAAGTATTTCATTGACTATATAAAATTCATATGATGAAGTGATTAGATTAATATATTTAGTTATGTGGTTCCAAATTAAATAATTAAATTATTTATCTAATTATATATTTTATATAACTCCTTAATATTTAAAAAACACAATGTTTGATAGAGCACAAGATATACAACATCGAGTCCAAACGAACCATGAAATAATTTTATTTTAATATGGCCATTATAACATTGCTGGTAAATTTTAATAAATGAATAATATTACCTAATTTATGAAATATATATATATATATATAGTTGTCCTAATAAATATAATATTATTGATAAATGTTTATTAAATAATAAATCATTTATAATTAATTCATTTAATTCTTCAAAAATATATTTTCATCAAAAATAATATTATTCCCTTCTTTGAAAATATTATAATTAATATTTAGAACGTTTATAAATTTTATTTGAAAAATTATATATTTATTTGGAATTTATCTTTGAAAATTATATTTAGATGTTTTTTTGAGAATGTATTGGAAAATATTATTTTTCTATGAATATTGGAAAATATTTATTTCAATAGGAAACTGTATTTTAATTTAAAATGTGTATAAAGTTACACTTTCTTTTAAAAAATTTAAATGTTGAATTAGTTATATTATAATTTTAAAATATCAATTATGTTCCTTAGAATCACTTTTATCTATGAACATGGTATAAAATCAAAGTTTTACATAAAAAAGTATTTTTTATAAAAAAATGTTTCTATAAAAAAATGTATTTTATCAGGATAAATATCATTGAATAATTTCAATCTGTATAATATATATTCAATAATATAATTTAGAAATTCATGTAATATTTATTTTATTCATCATATAAAAATAAATCCGGTTTTATGTTTACAAAATATATTTTTCTAAAATAAATGTTCACCAATTTTTGATACATTATTTTAAATTTAATTTCTTCAATATATATATTTATTTATTGAAAAATTTAATTAAATATTTATAGGTTTTAGGTTCAAATTTCGTAAATGGACCCCTTTTATTTTTGGTTAATATGTATAGAAACTATGGTAAATTATATATATCGATTAAAGGGTAATAAGATTAATCTATGTTAATACTAAGTAATAAATAAATAAATTTCATTATAATTCATATTAGAATATTTTAAATTTATTATTATCTCTATTATCTCGAAATATATTTTTCTAGTGAAAATTTTTCCTTTAAAATGTTTTAATGAAAATTCAATGTAATGAATATTAAAAATCACCACTCTCTTAGTCTTAAATATCTCATACGTGTTCACATAAGGGAAAATGAAAGGTATAAATGATTATTAATGGAACGTTTTTTGTAATGAAATTATATTCATTATGTTAATTTATTTCTATATTTTAGGGGATAATTAATATACATAAATGACTGTGCAGCCGTAATACTATATTTTATAAAATAGAAAATTTGAGTTACAGATTTTTGAAATATTGAATGTTGTTTAATATAAATGATTTTTATTGTCAAATGAATTTAATATATGATTTTGATGTATTAGTGTTTATTTAATGGAATATATTAAAATTATAAATATTTAATTTTTAATTTTAATTCAAATTAAATGAATAGTGTCCAAATCAACATTAATTATAATTTAATAAATTAATATTTTATTATAATATTTGAAAATAATAAAATTTGTTAGTGAGTAAAAGATGAATAGTATATTGTTGAAAATTTCATATCATGTCCATTTATGAGGAATATTTTTCTTTCGATGTAAAATTATAACCTTTTATGTGTGAAAAAGATGTTGTAACAATTAATGTTTAAAAATGGAAACAAGGTTCTTAATAAAAAAGATATGGTTTGTAAATCACATAAACATACCAAAATTTTATTGGTTTATGGGTTTTACATATCATAAAATCATATATCATTATAGATATCCATTTGGCATTATTTTAATAGAAAATGACCTTATTAAATTTTAATGTTTTATGAAATCCCAAGGGTGCCCCTCCATTCAATTATAAAAGCACACCCCTCCATTATCCAATTCCCAAAAAATTCGGCCATTTATCATGGCCATAACATATATAAATACCATTTAAACTACCATATTCACATTATTAAAGTTATGGTTTTCCAAAAAGACCGAACTAGGATCTATAATAGGTGATCAAAAAAAGTTTTTTTGAAGAAGAGAAAATTTCCTTTACCCATCACCTCCATTTTAATTATTATTTTTCCTAATATAAATTTGTTATATTGTTAAATAAATATCATATTCAGTATAATACCCATGTCAAAATTTTATTATGATTATGAAAATAGATTTATTCACCATATTTCCAATGAAATGTGAAGTAAAAGCATCGCTTATGCGTACATACGACTTAACATCTCCATATATCGATACTATTCAATCACCGTTACCATTAAGTATGGATGAAAAATTTTATGAATTTAATGATTATATATAATATTTATTGTAAGAACCCGGATCTTCGCTTTAGGTATGTTTTTCCTTTTTTACATTTTTGATAAAAGAGGAGTTTTTGTAAAATTTTGAAGTACACGACGTGTACTTTATGATTACACGCCGTGCACTCTCTTGCAGCACCAGACCGTGAGCTGGCCGTGCTTGGGCCACACACACAGTGTGGAGGGGTGAAGTGAAGGCCACTTAAAGTGGAGTATGAAAAAATGGAGTACACACTGTGTACTCAAGAAGCACACGTCGTGTACTTTTTTTCATTAAACGGACAGGGGTCGCGCCTAACGGACAAAACACACTCCTTTTCTAGGTTCTTCATCCGAGAGTGACCCGTATGGTCTCGATTCTTCTCTAGATCCTCGTTCTTTCGTCTGATCTCCGTTTCAGCCTCTGTCGAATGCCTTGGAACCACAATGGTGAGTTCTTCCTTCTCCTAGAAATTTGTTTTCCAAATCCTCCTCTTTCTCAAGATATCATGGGTCGATCATTTTTGACGTTTTCTCAGATCCTCCACATTCTATAGAGAATACATCATCGTGGTTAAAGTATATCGTTCTCCTAGCATCGAGGTAGGTGGTTTGTGCCTTTTTGTAGGAAGTCTTTGAATATTATGTGCAATTTCCACCAATACCCTGAACGAGGTATTGCGTGTTTCATGGTTTTCCCTATTATTTTCCTACTTTGATTGATTTCTTGAGTATAGGTAATTTCTTGTGAATAGGGTAGATTTTACTATACTCTGGTTGTTTTCCATGATTGCGTTACTTATTTGGCATTTTTCCAGTTTCTATGCCTAATTTTAAGTTAGTGGAACTGCTGTACTGTTATGATATTGTGCCTTAGAATGATAGCCAAGTAGTTTTTGAGGTTTACTTGGGCCGATACGTGAGCTATTCATGTTGTGTTACATAGGACTATGAGAACCTAGTGTAGTGGACCATAGAGAGAATGGACGTAAGGGATTCTCTATAGTGTCTTTAATTTACGATGTGAGACAACATGGGAAATTGACAATGAGTGCTTCTCTGGAGAGTTTGTAGAACCTCGACAAGGTCCACTGGGGGAATTGACGTTGAGTGATTCCCTTGAGGGCCTTTAGTATGATATGAGACTATAGGGGGAATTGACGGTGAGTGCTTCCAAGGAGAGTCTGTTCATAGCTGAACCAGAGGGGTGAGACTGTTTGTGTCTCCCAGAGAGACTGTGATAAATACCCAGAGGTTACCTTTTTGTTCTACTTGATTGAGTGGATGTTCCTTGTTGTAGATTATTTTCTAGAAACTATGGATCATTACTACTGTGTATTATCCTGTTTAATGCTTACTATTTGCTGCTTACTGTACTTTACCTGCCATATATTCACTGACTGTTAGGCACAGATCTTTGGGTGGTTACCTATTTGGACTTTGTCTGACACCCTATTTGGGTCATGATTTTGGGCTCAAATAGATTATATTGTTGAAGGTATAGATAAGGGAAAACACCCTTCTACTTAAGGTTCATGATTGTACTGGAGTTGGAGAGCATGGGTCCAAGACAAGTCTTGCGTTGGTGAGGAGTTGCTCATCTTTTTTTTTGTACAATGGTTTAGTATTGTGTTCAGCATTGTGCCATGTTTGGCTGTTTTCTGAGACATATGTGTATCATACATCATTTATATACATTTCTGCTTCAATTGTTTATCCATCAGACTTCAAGTGTTTACTCTTGTATAGATTTCTATAGTTTCCACTATTATTGATTATTTGTTTTCACATCCACTATTTACACTACCAATTAGGGAATAGTTTTCCCACTATCTTAACAATGGCCCTCACTGCTTGTCAACAACCTCTGGAATTTGGGGAAATGCACTTTAGGCCATGTGACCAACCTGGTACGGGGTGCCTCCAGGTGGCTTCTAGAACTGGGATGTTACAAAGTGGTATCAGAGGAGTTATTTTCTCTTGATTTACTTTTTGGAGGCTTTATCCATGGATATGACAGATTCAGTACATGGTATTAAGCTATGCTCGTGAGTAGCTAACCCGTGTACATGGAAAATCCATAATACCTCGTTAACTGTAGTTTTCAAGTTTTTGAGATTCACGGTTGATATGATTTCACCTAGAGTGATTCACATTCGTTGTGTTGTTATTGTTGTTGATATTGTGGTTCTATTTCTGTCACGACCTGATAAGATGAGGGTATGTCATCTCATGTATCATATATGCACTTATTAGAAATCACATGACATGAATTATTGCCATGCCATCTAGGGTGCATTAGCAATTGCATATTGTTGTGATAGATATTGTGTAGATAATGCATGTTGTTGTGATAGATTCTTGATAGAATCTCTACAGTTTTATAGAAAGGTTGTTTTTTGTACCTTTCTTAAATGAATCCCAAATTTTGATTCTTGAGGTGTTATGGGCCCTCATGAAATGGAGTATGGTGAATCATTGTATTTTTTATTTTTTTATTTGATATGTAGGAGATGTAAAGCTCTAATTCGCGGGGAGTATGGACCCTCAAGGATCGGAATTTGGCACCTCAATGATTGTTTTTCTGTGTTTTCTGGGATTCAGAGTAGTTTCTGAGCTACTGTCCAGAAAAAACCAGAATACACGGCTTGTACTTGACTACACGCCATTTAATTCTAAAGTGTGTCATAGACTGTGTGAGAAGAATATGGGGTGGTGAAAAGTTTTCCGGAATACTCCATGTACAGTAGTTACACGCCGTGTAGTAGTGAGCAGTGTACCCAGCCGTGTCACTAACAAAACAGGTCGGGGAAGCTCGTGTCATACACGTCGTGTTTTGTATTAACAAGACATTTATCCTTGTCCCCAGTACCCGACCGTGTCACAAACAACACGGGACTGTGTTCTCTCATCCTATATATGTCGTTTTTGTTCGGAACACGCCGTGTACTTGGAAATTTCGCCAACAAAACGGGTTGGAAAAATATTCAATTACACGTCATGTTTGTTTGGAATACGCCGTGTAGTCTCAGCTATGTAGCCGGTCGTGTAACTAACATCACGGGTCGTGAAACCTTGTCTACTACACACCGTCTCCACCTAGAAAATGATGTGTAGTCTGAGTTTAAGAAGACCATGTGGGTTAGCTGTGCATGGAGACACATGCAAGGGAATAGTGTTAAGAACACACCGTGTAGAGTTTCTACACACCTTGTAGTCATGTTTTGTAAATATTGAGTGTTTCCTTCTCATGTTTCCATTTGTTACACCATTGTTCTCTGTCCTTGTTTTCCTAATCTAAGGTATGCTTTTGATCTTTTAAAGCTATGACTCAGAGACATCCCCCAGTTGACCGTCAGTTGTGATTCATTGATCAGATGCCAGATATGGCTGATCAAGGACATCCTGCTGATCCTCTAGTCGGACCACCCTTGGTACTGGCTGTCATACAAGTTTCAGGTGCGGATGCGTGGTTCAGGGAAGGAATTACAAGGATGGTTCAGACTTTTCAGGGAGCACCGCCTCATGCCACGTCTATGGTGGACTTGATGTGGGTTTTCCAGTAGCAACATCCTTTTACATTCTCTGGGAAAGGTGGACCACATGTTGCAATATCCTGGCTAGACGCCATGCTGACTATCTTCGAGCATATTGAGATTCATCTAGAGAGACAGGTCAAGATCACTAACTACATGCTTCAAGACTCCTCCACGAGGTGGTGGGACGTGACCTCACAGGAGGGTCATCAGCTGGTCATTGCTTGGGAGGAGTTCCACTGCGTGTTTTACGACTACTTCTACCCGGAGACCCTGAGGGCCGATCAAGCCCAGGAATTCATGAGTCTAGAGTAGAGTACTTTTTATATCACAGTTCATTCATATCATTTCACCGAGCTATAGCATTTCACACCCCTCTCGGATATATTTGAGGTGTTATTAGTAAGGAAGTTTGAGGATGGTCTCAGGCGGGAGATCCGCTCACAGGTGAATCTCTTCTAGTTGACTTCCATCACATCCATCGTCAACCAGGCACTGATTACAGAGAGAAATCTGGGAGACTCCGGAGCTTCGATACATGGTGGGTCTGCATTAAGAATTAGTGTTCCTCCAGTTGGCAGCAGTAATCACCGTAGTGAGTCTACACGTGGTGATCCCATGAGGCGAGATACATCTTTTGGTAGCCAGGTCGTATGATACCAGTGTGGAAGGTCATGGAACACAAGGCCGTATAGCCAGAGAGACCCAGTGGAGTTCCGATCTTGCGGCAAGATAGGTCAACTTCAGTGTTTCTGCCAGGTTTTTTCACCAGTAGCTGGTGATGAGGGTTCTTTTATGACTCCTCGTTCAGGAGAAGCACCAGCAGTTTCTCACCAGTCAGGGAACTGGAGTTCATCCGGCAGTTCAAGATGGGATGGAGGTCGAGGTCGTGGCAGTCAGTCACCAGTCCTTCAGTGCAAGTAGGGAGGACCAGCTCAGAGTGGTTAATCAGGGTCACAGGGCCACGAGCCAGGCCAGAATTTTGCAGTGGAGTAGACCTATTAGGAGCAGGATCCCAGAACTTCTGTTGTATGAGGTACAATCATAGTAGCCTCATTTTTATCTTCAACTCTTTTCGATACTGGTGCTACTGATATATTTATCTCTGTTGTTGTGGTGGATAGCCTTGGGCTATGTATCTTTTCTTCTGCCGACTTTTTGACACTAGACACACCTTTGGGAACGAGGAAATATAGTGTATATCAGTTTAGAGAGTTCCCTCTTGAGGTTGCGGGGTATCGTTTCTTATGGGATCTCTATGTCCTAGAGATGAAAGGCTATGCTTTCATTCTCGGGATGGACTGGTTGGTTCCCTTATAGGTGTCATCGAATGTTATCTCAGCAGGGTGAGTTTCATTTCACTAGAGGGTGAACCTTTTCTTCACAGTGGCGAATAGGATGTTCTGGAGAGTCGAGCAGGACTCGAGCATCATGGGCTAGGAAGGGTGAAGACCCGGATTGGTAGTCGTTATCTGCATGACCAGGGGACTTCACAGTTGGAATTTCCTCCAGTGGTGGATCGTTCAGGAATGTGTTTCCAGAAGAATTTTTAGGTTTTCCTCTAGAGCGTGAGGTGGAATTCTTTATTGGGCTCGTTCCAGCAGCGGCACTGGTGTCCATCCCTCCCTATACAATGGCTACACCTGAGTTGTAGGAGCTCAACAAGAAGTTGTAGGAGTCCCAGGAAAAGGGTTTCTCTAACCCAGTACCTCTCTTTGGGGTTCTCTTATCCTATTTGCAAAGAAGGAAGATGGTACCCTTAGGCTCTCTGTGGATTATCGGAAGCTGAACCAGTTGACGGTCAAGAACCGATATCCCTTGCTGAGGATTGATGACCTCATTGATCAGCTTCGAGGAGCCCGCATATTTTCAAAGATCGATTTGAGGTCCGGTTATCATCATTTTCATGTTAGACCATCAGATATACCTCTGACAGCCTTCAGGAGCAGGTATGGTCTCTACGAGTATACGGTTAATCCGTTCGGTCTCACGAATGCACCAACAGTTTTCATGGAACTGATTAACCGAGTGTTCCATCCATACTTGGACTCCTTCATCGTCGTCTTCATGGAGGATATCTTAGTGTACTCTCACAGTCGACATGACCATGCTACCGATCTTGAGATTGTTCTGAGTACACTGAGAGAGGATCACCTCTATGCTAAACTCTCGAAGTTCCATTTTGGATGGACCAAATTCACTTCTTGGGTCACGTCATCTCAGAATCAGGAGTATATGTGGACCCATAGAAAGTGAGAGCTGTAGTTTCATGGGAGTAGCCGAAGAACGTTTTGAGGTACGGAGTTTCTTAGGGCTGGCTGGATACTACAGATGCTTCATTCAGGACTTTTCATGCATAGATGCACCTTTGATAGGTCTGACCAAGTTGGGGGTGAAGTTCTTATGGTGAGATTCTTGTGAGTCACCCTTTTTAGGAGCTGAAGGGGAGGTAGACGTCGGTACCAATACTAGTCTTGCCAGATCCAGGCAACAACTATACATTTTATTGTGATGATTCAGGTATCAGGCTGGGCACTGTGCTTATGCAGGGAGATTGGGTCATTGTGTATGTGTCTCAGCAGTTGAGGCCACATGAGAGGAAATACCCGACACATGATCTAGAGTTAGCAGTTGTTGTTCATTCCTTACGTTTTTGGAGACATTACCTTCTGGGAGAGAACTTTTTGGTTTTCACTGAACACAAGAGTCTCAAATACATATTCACTCAGTGTGATCTAAATCTGAGACAACTCCGGGGGTTAAAATATCTTCAGTATTTTGATTTTGAGCTTGCCTATACGCCGAGAAAGGGCAACACAGTGGCAGATGAGTTGAGCAGGAGAACTCAGATTCAGGCAGTTCAGGAGTCCCGTAGTGAGTGACTGCTTGTGGATCTGTTCTCTGAGATGAATATAGAGGTGAAAAATAGATAGGGACATTCTTTCCTATATTTTGTAACTGTTACCTCTACAATACTTTGTCAGGTACGGATGAGGTATCTATCAGACTGAAAAGGTTTTGTCCAGCGGGAGAGTGTGTCAGGAGAGGACCCTCTTCTGAGATGGACATTGGGCAAGGATGAGATCTTGCATTTCTAGGAATGCGTATGGGTTCCAACAGACATACCCGAGGAGATGATACAGGATTTTCATTCCTCAGTTTGGGATGTTCATCCTAGCATCACCCAGATGTATCGGGATCTTCATCGCTAGTATTGGTGGCCAGGTATGAAGAGGGATGTTGCTGGTTTCTTCTTGAGTTGTTCTAATTGTAAGCAGTTGAAGGCAGAGCATCAACGACCAGCAGGTCTTTTACAGCAGTTACCCATTCCAGAGTGGAAGTGGAACGATGTTGCGATGGACTTTGTGACCATATTGCTAACGTCACCTCGAGGGAACGATGCTGTTTGGGTTGTTGTCGACAGGCTTACGAAGGTTTCTCACTTCTTACCAATCAAGGAGACCTTAAGTGTTGATGATATGAGACAACTTTACATCCGAGAAATTTTACGCCTGTATGGAGTTCCACACTCCATTGTTTTAGACAGGGATGCGTGCTTTAATTTTCGGTTTTGGCAGGGGCTTCAGAAGGCTTTGGGTACCAAGGTAATTTTGAGTATATCATACCATCCCCAGACAGATGTCCAGTCTGAGCGTACGATCCAGGTGCTTGAGGATATGCTCCGAGATTTCCTGCTAGACTTCAGCAATTCTTGGGAGAAGCATATCCCTCTAGTGGAGTTCACCTACAACAACAGTATTTAGGTGACTATTCAGATCGAACCTTATGAGGCTTTGCACGGTAGGCCATGCCGATCACCTTTATGCTGGATGGAGGAAGGAGAGGCATATGTACTAGTACCTCATCTTTTTCACGAGACCTCATAATAGATAGAGTTTATTGGGAAAAGGAAGGCTACAACACATTGTCGACATAAGTCTTATGCTGATCAATGGAGAAGACCTCTGGTGTTCGAGGTCAGGGATCAGGTTTTCCAACGTGTCGCACCGAGGTTGGGACACAAGAGGAATCAAAGACAGGGTAAGCTTTCACTACGGTATGTTGTGCCATTTGAGGTACTGGAGAGATTTGGGCTGATTTCCTATCGGTTTCAGTTAACTAAGAGGTACCTGGCCATGCACGACGTCTTCCACGTCTCTCATCTCCGACGTTACTTTTCAGACCCGTCTCATGTCATTCATCCCAAGGAGGTTGAGTCGAAGAATATGCATCGTTTGAGGAGCATCCTATCCTGATTGTCGATTGTAGTACGAAGGACTGCCGGGGCAGTCTGTTCCTATAGTGCATGTGCTATGGAAGCACGAGAAAGTACAGGATGAGACATGGGACAGGGAGGCCGATGTGTGATCGTAGTGGCCAGAGCTGTTCGGGGATTCTTATTCTCCACCTAGTTAGGGAAATTCGGGGATGAATTTCTTTAAGGGGGGAAGTTTGTAAGAATGTGGATCTTTGTTTTTGGTATGTTTTTCCTTTTTCTGGTGTTTTTGAGAAAAGAGGAGTTTCTGTAAAATTTTGAAGTACACATCGTGTACTTTATGACTACACACCTTGGACTCTCTTGTCATGCCAGGCCATGAGCTTGCCGTGTCCAGGCCACACACACGGTGTGTAGGGGTGAAGTGGAGGGCGCTTAAAGCATAGTGTAGAAAAATGGAGTACACGCCATGTACCCAAGAAGTACACACTGTGTATTTACTTTTTTTTTCATTAAACGGACCTGGGTCGCACTTGCCAGAAAGAACCCACCCTTTCTCCAGTTTCTTCATCCATGAGAGACCCGTACGACTGCGATTCTTCTCTGGATCCTGGTGCTTCTGTCATTTCACTATTTTATCCGTTGTCGATTGAGTTGGAACCAGAGCTGTGATTTCTTCCTTCCCTTGGAGCATTGTTTTCCAATTCCTCCTCTTTCTCATGATATCGTGGGCTGAGCATTTTTGACATTTTATTAGATTCTCGTCATTCTAAGGAGAATCGATCATCGTGGTTCAAGTATATCATTCTCCTTGCATCGAGGTAGGTGGTTTGTGCCTTTCTGTAGCAATTTTGTGAATATGATGTGCAATTTCCACCAATATCCTTGAATGGTGTATTTTGTGTTACCAGTTTTCCATGTAGTTTCCCTGCATTGCTATATTTCTTTAGTATTGTAATTTCTTGAGAATAAGGTAGATTTCACTGTACTCTGGATGTTTTCCATGCTTGTGTTTCTTGTTTGGCATTTTTCCAGTTTCCATTCCTAGAATAAGGTTAGTGGTACTCTTGTACTATTATGCTGGTGTGCCTTAGAATGATAGCCATGTAGTTCTTGAGGTTTACCTGGGTCGATACGCGCTCTATGCATATTATTTTACAAAGGGCTGTGAGAACCTAGTGTAGTGGACCATAGGGAGAATAGACCTATGGGATTCTCTAGAGTTTCTTTAATTTACGTTGTGAGACCACATGGGGAATTGATGTTGAGTGCTTCCTCAAAGAGTCTGTAGAACCTCAATACAGGCCACATGGGGAATTGACGTTGAGTGCTTCCTGAGAGAGCCTTTATTATGATACGAGACTATAGGTGGAATTGATGGTGAGTGCTTCCACAGAGAGTCTGTTCTTAGCTGAACTATAGGGGTGAGACTGTCTGTGCCTCCTTAAGGGTTTCTAGTACTTGTAGGTTAAACCTTAGGGGTTACAGTGTGAGAACTACCAAGAGGTTACCTTTTTTTTCTACTTGCTGGAGTGGATGTTCTTTGTTTTAAATATATGCTAGAAACTGTGGATCGTTACTACTATGTATTATCTGGGTTACCACTTACTGTTTACTGCTTACGTTACTTTACCTGCCATATATTCACTGACTATAAGGCATTGGTCTTTGGGTGGCTACCTATTGGGACTTTTTCTCACACCCTATTTGGGTCGTGCTTTTGGGCCCAAACTGATTATATTGTTGCTAGTATAGATAAGGGAAAGCGCCCTTTTACTTCAGGTTCCTGATTTCACTAGAGTTGGAGAGCATGGGAGCAAGCCGAGGGTTGTGATGTTGAGGAGTTGCTCATATGTTTTTCTTTTGTACTTTGGTTTTGTATTGTGTTTAGCATTGTGACCTGTTTGGCTATTTTCTTAGACATATGTGTATCATGCATCATTTATATACATTTCTCCTCCAGTTGTTTATTCATCAGTCTTCCATTATTTACTCTTGTATGGATGTCTACTATTTCCTCTATTGTTGATTATTTGTTTCTCTTCCACCGTGTACTCTGCCAATGAGGGCATAGTTTCCCCACTATCACACTCAAGGCCCTCGGTGCTAGTCGGCAGCCTCTGGTGTTTGGGGAAATGCGATTGAGGCCATGTGACATTCCGGGTACGGGGTGCCTCTAGGTGGTTTCTGGAACCGGGATGTTACATTTATGACTAAATAATTAATTTTAAGTATTATATCCTATTTTCATTTTTACCTTTCAAACTGTTGGAAAAAAATAACATTGCTCATTCATACTAGTAGACTACAACTTGCACGAAGTGATGTGATTTGTGTTTCATATAAAATTTATATGGAATGTAAAAAATATGTATTTGATTAGTATATATTAAATATATTATATAATAATAATTACTTAAAAAGTAATTATTATTTATGTTTCCTTCCTTTAATCTGTCAAATAGTGAAAAAAGAGTTCAAGTGTATGTACTGTCTACCATCTACATGAATGGTGTCATTAATTTTTATATATATGGATTTTATGGATGTATATATATAATTAATATAATTTATATTAATACACTTATTAAATTTATTATTATGATGGAAACATGATAATATAATAATGACCAAAACTATTGAATAAAAACATACATGAAAAAATAAGTTATCATTAAGAGCAGTGATTTTAATAAAGAATGGTTAATAAGTGAATGAGAAATGGTTATATATAAATGCAACATTGTATGCTATATATATTGATTTATGATTAATACATGTTTATTGAATTTATATTTATTATATAGGAGGTTTAAACATGTACGACAGATGTGATTCTTAAGGTACGGGATTTTCATCTCACATATGTTTTTTTCGAGACACATGTCATATAATTCACTTGTTTATTTTATGTGGTGTATATACTTTCACTATTTAATTTTTATTAAATTTATATGGATTTACATATCCATATGCAGTTCTTTCTTTCATTGTGATTATGATTAAACTTTTACAAATGCATTTGTGATTTTATGGTACAATCTTATTTTTTATTGATATTGTTTATGATTAATTTTCCGATGATGAATTATTATGATGTACCTCTCAAGAAAAAAATTAATATTTTATACTATCTTTTTTTCATTAATATAATTTTCTCAATTTCTTTTTCCACCCATTAATTACTGATGTGACGAAACATATTTTATTATGTAAAATTGGCTTCATTTCCTTCTGTAATAAAAATTAATTTCTATTCCTTGCACATATTTTCTTGAAATTTTTTAAAAACTATTTTTACTATTTAATAAATATTGTTAAAATGAGTTTTAAACCATTATTTTTTTGACAAATAATTTATAATTTTTCATCAAATAATTTTTCAAAAGAGGAAATGTTTGACTTATTTTAAAAATGTCAAAGCAATGTTTTTATATTCTTTGGATCTAACATAATTTCCTATCATCATGTAAAATCAATTTTAAAATGATATAATATTTTCTATGGTAATTTATAAAAAAAATCTCCATAAAATTTTGGAATTTATTTGATTTCATATAATTAATTTCAATGTGAAGAGGTTATTTTCTTGATGAAATATTCATGTAATTATTTTAAATGATTTCTCATCCCTAATGACATCATTGGATGCTAATTATGATTTATTTGGAATATGATCCAATGATACCATACCTAATCTTTTCGTGGATGGATTATTTTTAAAATAATGATATTATTATGAAACCTAACCATTTTCATAGTTTACGCATTCATGAATACGTGTAATATTTTGGAAACCCATTTTTATATGAGTTATGATATTATAATATAATAATCTTTATGATATTATAGTAGAAATATTTGTGATTATTATTATGTGATGGGTGGGTTTAAAATTATATAACACTTTAATGAATTTGGTAATCTTTTATATCTCATTAGATAACTATATTAAAAAAGTCAATTTATTTGATCCATTAATGGAATATAGAATATCTTCTTGAACTATTATGTGAATCAAGTCTTTTGCTTAATCCATTATGAAAAATAGGTTGATTTTTTTAATACTTTATATGAATCAAGTTAATGTGCTTTTAAAAACTGTATGAAAATAGTTTTTAGGACAAATCCATTACGATTTAATGCATTAGGATGTTAAACATTAAATATTCAATGGTTCATATACCAATGAAGTTGCAACACTCAACTATCCTAAGAATATGGATCTTGATTGGTTTATAACAATTTATCATGATTATGATTCTGGTATTTTGAACATAAATAAAATTTATTCCATGGAACATATTTATGATGTTTTATTAGTTGGTTATAATCTTTTTATGTTACTGTCATGATCTCAAAATAAAAATTTAATTTTTTGTTTGGTCATATGGTCATCAATTGATATCTCCCATGTTTACCCTTTATGAGAATCTAATGTCACCATTGTTTTATGATTTTCATCCAAAGGATACAGAAATATGACTTATATTGGGAAATAAAATTAACATGACCAAATTGGAAGATCAATTTTGGATATTTTGGAGTAATTTAATATGTAATAATATTATGTATCATGTCTCCTATGAATTTAAAAAGTTACTACCCCTAGGATTGTATTTTTGAAATATATTGAAAATTAAAATAAAAATAATTAATGTATATGTATGAAAAGAAAAGTTCTATATATATTATGATGTATGTTTTGATTCATTTTTTATAATTTTTATATATATTTTGAATACCATATCTATGTGTAATTTTCTAGGAATGCTAAAAAAAATTTAAAGGAATTTTTTTTCAAAACAAGGATATAACTATGGATAGCTTTTCAAGGAATGTTTGATAATATATTAGAAGTGGCAGGTTATGAATTTATTTTTATCAATTTTCTTCAATTAATTCATTATTTCATCAGATTAACATCAATTGGAAGAAACCAAATGAAATTTACATTTTGTAAATTAATTTTATTTCAAATTATTCGACACTGATAAAAAATTAATGTACATAAGTAGTACTCAGTTTGTTTTATGATTAAAACATAATTTATTTAAAGGAATCATTTCAAAGGAATAAAAATTTTATTAAGATTAAATGTATGATAACATGAAAGAGTTTTATAATATATTATTATTATCATATATTAATTATTATATTTCAAAAAAATACAAGAAGAAACATTTCATAAAAACATTTCATAGAAAATATAATATAAGAAGTAAATTTTTCTAAAAGAAGGATATATTTTAAAATTTAAATTAAATTCACTAGATAGTGTTATAGAAGATAGAATTTTAGTTTTTTTAAAGGTGAAAATTTATATTATCATAATTAAATTAATGAATAAAATTAGTGAGTTTTTTCAAAAATATTTATGGAATAGAATTTCATATAATTATTTAAAAAAAATCAAAATAAAATTTTGGAATAATTTCATAGAATAAAATTTCAGAAGAAAATATCAGAACAACAACTGAGAATAATATTTCAGAATAAAAAATTAGAATAACAATTAAGATTATCAATCAATTAAATTTTTTATTTATGGATAAAAACATATTGACTTTAAATGTAAAAATTTAGAGTAATGAAGTTGTATATTTTAGGATGTATGAAGTTTGATCAATTATGATATGATGTTATTATTAAATATAAATAGGATTATATATCTATGTTTGTACACATATTGGTGGTTTTTGGATATTTAAAAAAATATTATAATGTAATTGATTATGAATTAATGTAAATATGAAAATGTCTGGTGATACATTACATTACGTTTTTACATTCATATAGTGTGATTGTTTGTAAAAAGTGATAAATGATTGATGATCATTAAAAAACAATATTATTTTTATATACATTGAAATATAATATACGATACTGATACATAAATAAAATAATATAAAATTTATAATTTCATATGTTATAAAAGTATTTATAATAGATATAAATTTATGGGAAACTAATTATCATTTTTAAATTTATACATTGTTAATGTTTTTAACCAAGAAAATGATGATAGTAAATTTATATAAGCAATTTAATTTCAAACATTCTGAATATTTTTACATTGTATAAGTACCTTAATAAAATTACATAAACATTTTAAAAATCATTCATTTTGATGATAATGAGTTGGATGATGAATATGGAATATAGTATTTGTTTCTAGCAAATATTTGAGGACGTTTTGAAAGAATAGTTGATGTAGTATGTTGTGGAAATTTATGTTGAATATGATGTTTTATGAATAATTTAACCTATATTATGAAGATATTTTTTTAGGGATTTACATTCCATGTATCATATTTTTGTTTGGGATATCTATGAACATCATAATTTTGAGGATGTAAAATTCCTTATATCTCTTATTTGATTAGGATTAGAATGTGTATATAAAGATAACAGTTTCCATGCATCTAATTATTCAGTTTTAGAAGTTATTGGGGGAAAACATAATGGTTGGACGATCAAATTCAATTTGAGTATCAAAATTGTTAATGAAAATTTTGAAATTTCATAGATTTTGGTGTTGCAATGATTCTTCATTTGATGAAGGAATGTATATTTTAGAGTAAAATAAATCATTTTTATATAAAATATGCTTTGGAATAATTAATCAAGATTGATTATAGTGTGGACATAATTTAATTATCTAATATTAATATTTTTCTAAGAAATATATCTATTTGAAATATGTGGGATCCATTAATATTTATAGGTTAAAGAAAAATGAGGTTTAATTTGATTTAGTCAATTTAAATTCTCATGAGTTATAGTGTATAAACGTCGATTTATGTAAATAAAAAATATAAGAACCAAGTACCCATAGTGGTACAAAACCATGAAATAATTGTGTTGCTTACATTATTTAATTTATTAATATATGTTGGTGATGTTGAATTTTATATTTGAGAGGATTTAGTTATTATAAATATGAAGATTTTAATTTCAAATGAAATGTTATAGTGTACCTCTAATTCCCCCTCCCTTTTAGTGTTATATACAGTCCTAGTAATAATTTGTTTTATTAAAGATAGCTTCTGTCTGTATGATCTATACATTCTTCATCAGGGATAATATCATCTATATTATTAACCACATTATTTTTATAATTGATTGAATCAATTATCATGGATATAAAATTATAATTTTAGCATAACTTCTATCTTTATTAATTGTGGTGATATATTTATCTATGATATTATTTTAACCTATTTGAAATGAATACACTATGACATTATATGAATAATAAAATCATGGGTATGATGGAAAATACCATAATGATATTAGAATGTATTTTATGATATAATTCAAATGAATATAATGATTCTTAGAAAATGATACTTGAAAAATTCTAATATATTATTAAATTGACTATATATATACAAAAGATTTAACGAATAAAAACAAGAGATGAAATTTAATGATATTATGATAGCTTAAGAGAAAACATTATTACTTTTCAAAGAGTAAAATAGTTTGTCAGTAACATCATAGGATATATATATTTTATGGAATATTAAACTAATATTAAATAGTCAATCCTGAAATTTATAAATATTTTTTCTCATAATGTATATGAATTTAATCATAATTATGATTTATTTCTTTAGTTTCTACATGACAAACCTACTAAGCATGAAATATGGAAACCTCCAGAATTTATAAATTATATAATGGATGTGATATATTTTGTTGTAACAAGGATGATAAAGATTACAGAACTAGAAGATGAGAAAATGGGGTAAAATGAATAGAAGGATATGGAAACTATTGATGAAGATAATTAAGGGATTATATCCCTTATAACTATGAAGTATTAGAATGCTAGAAGAATGTAAAAAAATTAAAAATCCAACAAAAAATTATTTATTATGGGGGAATTGAAGATTTATTAGTAATATTTATAAAGGATAACAATGATGAATAATTTAACTATAATGATTCAAAAGGAAAATGTCATACAATTACATGGGGTAACATATATATCGAAACTATATAATTCAATAGAAGTAATAAATGGTTCATTATTTGGAAAAAATTATCATGATGAGTAAAAATAAAGATAAAGAATTTAGTTACAACATTTATTAAGAATATGTAATTTCATTGATGTTTTAAAGAATAATGGTTCATGAAAAAAGAAACGAAGATAATTCATGTAGTGAAGTAGAAAAGGAGAAGCAACATATATTGAAAATTTACTGAGATCAGATGTTGATGCTTTTCTTAATATAATCATCAATCTAAATAAATAATACAATGTATTGATGAAAAAAATAAAAATAAAAATGTATTGAAAGAATAATTACCTAAAATAGAATATGTGTTCATATTGGAAATTAATATCATCAAGATGAACAATGTATAACAAGGTAATGATAGTGAATAAGGGAAACTTTTATAAGTGGTTTATGAAAGACATACTTCCTTGGAAGAGGATATATATACAATTCATTCAATATATTTAAAGGATAAAAATAATCTGAATAATTTCAATTTTATTTCAAAAAATATTTATAGCTATAGGATTAAATATCTCTAGATACTGAATGTACTCAACTAAATTTCAATTGAAATTGGAATCAAATAATTTTAAAAGTTCATTTTATTTTGCAAACCATGATAATTTAATAACCAATAAAACAAATTCTTCGGTTAAGAAAATAAGGGATAAATATTTTAATCATTGTATATTAAAATAAATAATTGGAAAATATTTCTCCTCAATATGGAAAAATAAATTATTTACGAGTATGAAATTATCAAAATAACATTTACCGAGAGGAAAACATAATTCAGTGGAAGATTGAAGTTCAATGTATTTTAATGTTTTTGTGTGGTTTTTGGAATCAATGAATAAAATAATTAGACAAAATTTTCTCTTCATGGGAGTATGATGTAACTAATGGGGATAAAAGAGAATGATAATAAATTATCATTCAAAATATATTAAAATAAATAAAATAATACTCATCATAAGATTAATACAACTCTATAAAAAACTTTTTGGAATATTTGTAGTAAATTTGTAGAAGATGTGACCATCCAAGTCACTCTATATAAGATATTATTAAAATACATACATTTAATGTTACATGTATCAAAAATGATTTGAAAGAATATAAAATTATTATTAAAGATAAATATTTTTATTTATTCACTTCTTGAAAATATATAAATAATAATAATCCATGTATTCTTGAAAGTGGCCATTAGTTACATATGTCATGTTAATTAAAAATAAAAAAAATAAAAATGTGAGGGTGTATTATTTACTTTTTTAAATCTATATCCTTAAAAACAAGAAAAACTGGTACAATGGAGACTGAATATCATAGCATAAAGTCAAATAATGTCCTATATTTAGATGGAATGAAACAAAAATTAATGAGTGTTTGCAAAAAATTGATGATGGTATGAATGTTTTTGGTAAAAAATATAACTATCTCATCAAAGGTTTTAACATTTAGTACTTTTGTTACTAAGGTATAAAGAAACATCAATCATCTATTCCTAATTACCCATCACAATAATTATTTTTATATAATATATTTGGAGAAAAAAATGATTTTCATGAAAGTCAAAGGTATCTTGGTTATAAATATATGTGTATGATTTAAATGAAACATTAAGAAATAGATTTATGAAAACTTATTTGAAAAGATGAATTTATTATCATATCATTACAGAAAGAACAAATGTTGATTATGGGTCATATGAATATTGAAATTCAATACACCATAACAATTAATCATTTAATTTATAAACTATATTGCATAAATTCATATCCATCATCAGAGGATGGCAATTAGATTAGTTATTTCATTTATTATTTTACTTGGATGGCCAATGTAATTTAAATAAAAAAAACTAGAGCTCATATAAATGTTTTAAATATTTATTTGTGAAGTACATAAGGATTTGGGTGTTTGTGTCCCAAATTTGACAATAAAGAAAATAAATCAGTACAGATGTAATTAATTCATTTACTAATTTATTAGATAAGGAATAATAAACTAATTCATTTATCCCCACGCTCCTAAAAATGGATTGGTAAAATTGTAAAATAGATTTACGGTAGACATGGTAATATTTATTCTTGGAGAATAAAAATATTCTATTTTATAATAAGGTGATTCAATAACTACTTATATATAATTTCAAAACAATGGTTTGCTTTGACTTGAAGGAAATATGACTATATATGATATATGGTTTAATATAAATCATATAGTTATATATTTTTGGGAACTTGGGATCCCTTGATTAATTAAAATTAAAAAAATAAATTTTTCTGAATGTATGATGAAAAAGAAAAAGAATTATTTTTTATTGGATACTCATGAAAAATAAGAATTTTTATTTGTTCTATTAAATTAAAAAATAATTTGGTTGATTATATTTATTAAAAGTTCATGGGAAATATTTATACCATAATATATGTTCTTCTAGGTGATGTGAACAATTTCACATAAGATAGAATGGTAACACAAATAGATGTTAATGAATGGGAAGACAATGGGGAATAAAATATTTTATGTTATGATTTTAATTATTCAAACAAGGTGGAAAGTAATACTAGATGAAAAAAATAATGGACATTATAAAAACATATTGAATACAATATTAACATCAGATATTAGGTTTCTTACTTTTAAACTAGGAGGATGTTTAGATATTAAAATTATATGGAACTTATGAGACAAGGTGAACCAAAATATATTTTATAATAAAATAAGTATAAATAATGGTTCAATGTGATTATTTAAGAGTAATATCAAATTGATAAAAATACCACATGGAATATTATTCTTCAATATAATAAAATAATATTATAGGAAAAAATGGATTTCAAAAATAAACTCAATAAAAAGGTAGAAATTTTATGGAATAAAGAACATTTAGTTTTTATAGATTATTCATGGGTAGTTGTTGTTTATTTTGATGTGAAATTTTCTATATTTTCAAATAATGAAACTATATATTCGTTTTTCTTATATTTACTTATCAATATTTTCAATTTCTATAAAATGGATTTAAGTCAAAATTCCTGAATAGAGAATGTGAATAATAATCATATATTCCGAAAAATGATGGGTTAATTATTGATAATTTTAGAATAATGGTGTTTAAAATGATGAAATATTTATGTGGATTAGAACATGACCCTTATGTATAGGATTAAAACAATGATTTTCTTATATTGTATCTGAAAATATCTTCAAGAAATATTGATAAAAATTTTTTTTTTGAAAGATATGAATATAAGTGACCTGATTATCATTGTCTATGTTTATGATATAATTTTTCTTTTCAAATGGATAATGATTGTAATGAAATTACAAATAAAATAAATATTATCTTTTATTATTCAATTTCCGTAGAGTTTAATTTCTTTCATGGACTAGTAGTCCAACACAAAATAATATACATCTTTCATTGACAAGAAAATTAAACCAAAAAACATTACAATTGTTTTTCATGAAACATTAACATAATTATCAACAAATATTTATTTTTTATAACTATAATTAAATATGAATATGTAAAAGGTGTAAATTATAATGTCTTCAAAATGTTGATAAGAAATTTATTATAACTTATAGAATTTTGATAATTTATTATGTATGTAGTAAAATTATTTTTTACATATCCTTGTAATCCTAATCAATCTCATATAATTTATACTAATATACGTTTTATATATTTTAATGTAACAATTAATTTTGTATTATTGCATTATAAAATTAATAAGTTGAACCAACATAGGTTCAGCAGTCTTTATTGGTCTTGTGATTAGGATGATCAAAACTCAACATCTAATGAAACATTTTCTTTAATGAGTTTTATGTGAGTTGCCATGTTAAAAAATCAATGTTATGTTTCTTTGGCTATAAATGCATCTAAATATGTTGATGTTATACATGAATGTACAAAAATGATGTGGATGCAACAACTTCTTGAATATTTGAGTATAAATCAAATGAAACCACTGAAAAATGTTTTCAGAAATCAATGTGTAATTGATCATTCTAAAAATCATATTCAACATTTAATATTTAATTATATTTATATTAGATCTCATTTATCAATGAAAGTGTTTATAGTTGAGATATTTGTATTTAGTATATTCTATAAATATATAAAATTGATTAAATATTCTCTAAATTTATGACAAGGTAAATATTTAAAGAAATGTGGATAAAACTACATGTTTTTTCTTCATTAAATATATAAAAAGTTATTGAGTTTACCTGCATTTCTATATAATTTTTTTAAAGGGGAAAAGAATTGAAATATTTTATTTTATATTATATGAATCCAGAGTTGATTATATCATTTAAATATGGAGTAATGTTTTTTGATGTTACATTTTTAAATGTTGATATCTTTTAATTAGAGTATATTAATGTCAGGGCCACAAAAGTGCTTATCATAATGGTAATTATGTTCATTCCAAAACACTACTTAATCTATTAATGTAGATTCATTTTACATTTCTATGATAAAGGATACAGTTTTATGAAAATTGGGATGAGAGTTTCTAATAATGTAGTAATAAATCATAAGGGGGATATTGATGGACTCATTGTTAGACATCGTAAACATTCTATATATGTTTTCAAAATTTTATTTTTGATGATTTTTTATATAATGTATTGAATTTATTGATGGAAATTATTCATAAAGAAGAATGGTTTTATGGATGTTTTTTAGAGGAAGAGTACTTAAGGGATTAAAGATTGTGAATAGGTAGAAGTGTAGAACACTATTCAAAATATAATTCTTAATTTCATCGAAATATCATTCATAGAGATAAGAATTATCAAATTTACTTTTTTATGTTAATGTAATTCATGAAGTTATATTCTAATTTTTTTATGGAAATAAATAATTTTTAATCAATAAAATTAAGTATCATAATAGGGACTTATCATAGAATGAAATTTTTATAAACATAAAAATATCTATTCAGAACAAATGTACACATAAAAGAGTTTTTATAGAAATATTTTGAAAATTTTATAAATAACATATGTAGAATAGTTTATAAAATATTTTTTTAGAAAAATTTATATAATAAATCATTAAAATATTTTTTAATATTTTTTTTAAAACATTTATGTATGATCTTCTCCAATGCATTTTGATAGAAACATTTTAGAATGAAATATTTTCAAAGCATATCATGTATGAAGAAAACTGAATTTCTAGATGGAGATACTTCATGATAAACAGTGAATTTACAAGAAAATGTTTTAGAAGATGAAATTTTTGTTTTTTGGATTATTAATACATCAAATATCGGAAAACAAAATTACAAAACATATTCAATGTCTTTATATTTGAAAAATATTGATAAATAACATATTGGAATAACATTTTAGTAGAATATTATAGACGAATATTTTATAAGAAAATTTATTTTGAACATTACTATAAATAAGTTATTTAAGGGTTCAAACATATGAGTTGACATATACAATGGATTTTACTCTTTATGATTTTTTATTTACTATAGTATAATTTTATATTAGGAAATGTATAATATCTAATTGATATGTTTGTACACTATATACAGGTTTGAGGATTTTTGAAGAAAGTTATAATTTCAAACATCGTATATTCATTTACAAAAAATATATAAATTGAATAAAATTACATAAATATTAAAAATTCATGCATTATTAATTATTGTAAAATTGATGAAGGATATTAGGTTAATAATTTTTTTATTAATTCATATGTCTTTAAGGATTCTATATAGTACTGATACATGATGAACATTAAAATATATTATTAATGTCATGCATTGTGAATGTTTATACATAGAATAATGACTGAAGGAACATTATCTAAAATTCATAGTATCATAACATGTGAATTTTTGTTGACTGGAAAGATACATGAGGATGTTTAAATAATAATTTTCTATTTCAACATTGTGAATATATTTATACTAGATATATAATATAGTAATTTTTCATGATCCTTATAAAGTCATAAATTATGATGATGATGATATGGATCATCAATTATCAACATAGATGGTGTTTCAAGCTATGATTTGATGAAGTTTTTATAGACGAGTTCACATATTATTTTTTAGATATTTTAGTTCACTATGAAGTTTCATTAATGATCCCAGACTTATTAATGAAATTTAAAATATTAAAGAAATTTAAATAAATTAAATCTCCTATTTGGCCGGGATGCTTTTGAATATAAGAATTATAGGAAGTTTAAATTACATTAATATTATATATTTTTTGAAATGATAATGATTATATAAATAAATTATTAAATATTAATCTGATTTCTTAGATATTGAGATATTTTAGAATAAAAATACTGAATATGAGCCCAACCATCAACATTTAAAACACTTAATAATAGAAGAATAATTTTACATTATATATATTTATTAGATTAGACGATTCATCAATATATTGCATCAAACATAGTTTATAGGAAGAAATTAAACCTTATAATGAAGTAATTTTTGGAAATTTTAGTGTAGACATATTATAATGTTTTTATACTAAAAAGTTATGAAATTAAAATAGCTTATAAGAAGGAAATGAAACTTTTAACTTGGGGAAATCATTCATATTACATTTTGAAATACATAATTATCATGATATGAGATGGGTTACTTTTATTCACTTGTTTTAAACAGTTGTTATTTATAAATTGACTGGAGTTGACATGACATGTACTATAACCCCACATTAGAACCAAACCCTGTAAAAATTGTTCCCTTCTTACATTAATTTCCTAATAATTTCATTTGATTGAGGTTGAGTTTTAAATTTGTGAGGTTAAAACATTGAAAATGTTTAAGGTTTATAATCAAAAAGGAAATTGAATTATCTTACCAATATTTTAACCTCTATTTGGAGTGGCACATTAATTTCTAATAACATAATTATATATTATCAAATTGAATATAAGGATAGATATGTACTAAGGCCTATATAAATAGTTTATAATCATTTATATGGAATTTATATTCTTTAATTTTCCACTAATTAAGATATTTTCTTTCTCATTCCTAAAGTCTTAAGAAATTTTTACATATTATTTTTGTTATAGGATTATCAAACAAGAATTTTGTAATTTAGTCGATCCACAAATTCACCTCTAGGTATTGACTCTATTGGTTGTTCATTTGTGATCATCATCAACTACTATTACTGATGAATAAAATTAGGGTCGATAAATAATTAAATGAAACATGTTCGTATGTTTTATTTAAAATTATATTAATGCTTCCTAATAAGGTTATTATATGTTTTAGGATTATAATATATTTTATTTCATTTATTACATATTATTTAGTGCTTATAAATTCAACAGAAGCATTATTCATTTTTTAATGTACCTTTATTATACAATAATTTTAATATAATTGTGTATTTTTAGTGTTTTTTGTTTCATAAATCTTGTGTATTTTAATTTTAATTTTTTAAAGTCAATGATAAGTGTTGATTTGACTTATCATGATCATATGAATTCCTTTTATGTGTCCAAACAATTTTCTTTGCTATCCATTCCATGACATCTTGATTAAACAATTCAACATTTTATTTATATCCATACATATATTCATAGTTTTAAATTATGGAAATAATATCAATATAATCTAAATTATGGTTTGTTTAAGTGAATAACTAATTGGTGTATTTTTTTGTATATTAATGATACTTTTGTAATGAACCCCATGATATGAGAAACATGATACAATTATTCTCATAGAAACATCATATATATCAATTATTTATACTAAATACAACTAGAGTGTAATAATTCATTAAATAAAAAAAATTATATTATTTTGGCACATATCCTAAGCTATAAAAACCACACAAAAAGTATCACTCCTAAAAATTTCACCACCCACTCATGAAGAGGCCCTACTGCTGGATGATTTATAATCTACATAATTAGTAGATCTTATAAAATTAAATTAATAAGTAATAACCAATAATATGGACACCTTATTTAGAATATAATAACATTCCATTTTGATTTTATGATATATTTAGTTTTAAAATAAACTTAATATCTTGGATAGCATGGGATATCATCTGATACATTGATCCCTCTATTTTAATGAACAATTAAAAAATATATAGTTATAAACTAGATGTTAAATTAGTTGTATGAATAGGAATAAAAGAATTTTCAAAAATTTTATTAAGGTGTTTATATAATGAATCAATTTTTATGTAATGTAGTTCTCTATTTAATAATGATAAATTATTTTTTAAACATTTTTAATTAATTTTAATGAGAAAATAATATAATTGGTTTTTCTCAATAAAGAAAATTAATTAGTAAAAACTAAAATCATTTCATTAAACAAAATATCAAAATTATCTTGGAGAGAATTTTTGATAATTTTTAAGAAGGCTTAATATTTTAATAATTGTTAAAAGGATTTCTTTGTGTTAAAATATTCTACTTCATTTAAAGAATTAAAACGGTTTAATTTTATATACATTATGTTATTATTAATCCAATTTTTTTCATTGGAATCAGATTTATGTTGAATTTTGATATAATGTTTTTTATACATAAGAAATTAATTTTATTGGAAAAAAACATATCATCATGGTTATAGAATTAATATTTTATAAAATTATTCCACCTCTATTAACTAACTATGTCGAAATATAATTAATATTTTTAATAAGTTAAACTAATATCTAGAAGTGGTTTCAACAAAATTTTATTTATCAGGATGACATCTTGGAGTACTCCATGTCTCTAGATGATCATTCACAAAATCATGACATCATCCTATATAAAATGAGAGAGAATCCTTTATATGACATGATATATGTGTGTTAGTTTAGGATTGACTAGGTACACTTCTTAGGTAACATAATATTAGAAGAAGGTGTGTTTGTAGACCATAGAAAATACATGTGGTTGTTTATAGAAGAATCCCAAGAATTTGTATGATATCTGTATTTTTCTTGGGACATAAGTTTGTTGGTGGTGGTTTATCCTAGATTGGTCCAGATTGATAGAACCACTATTCGGATTGACCATGAATGGGATATATTTTTAATTGCTAGAACATGTGTATATTACTTATAGGATTTGAAGAAGAAATTTAAATCAACACCAATATTTACCATATCAAATATACGTGCGTAGTATAAGGAGTTTTAATGATTCTAGGATTGGTATTATAGAAATACTAATGAATGGTTATTGAGTTTTGGAGGATGGGTTTTATCAGTTCACATCACATGAATGGAACCGCACTACACATTACCTCAAGCTAGCTATAGTTGTTCATGAAATTAAGTGTTTGGAGTATTATCTTTTGGGTGAGATGTTTATTATGTATACTGACGAAAATATATTAAAGTATCTATTTTCATAGGCAGACTTGAATCTCCGCAGCAGAAATGGGTTGAGTATATGCTATTATTTACATATGATTTAACTTATTTTCCTAGTAAGTGATATTTTGTGGTAAACAATTAACATATGAAAATATAGACTCAGGAAGATAAAAAATATAGTTTTATGTGCATGATGATTAATTTCATAGATGTGATGAAAGACGGGGTTCATGATAGTCATGTGGAGATGACTTCTTTTTTAGTTTTTTTAGAGTCAACACTCTTGAGATAGATAAGAGGAAATAAATATTACTGTCCAATTTTTTTTATCTTAGATGTAAATCCCTAATTCTGTCAAGTAATATTCTGATTAGACTATAGATGAGGATGAGATCATTTTTTTAGGAATAGGGTTGTTGTTCTTATGAGTACATGATAGGAGATGATGCTAGATTTTCATGCCTCAAAGTTGGTGGGTAATCCATGTCGACCAAACATTACAATGACCAATGGTGATGTAGGGAGAGTTGTATATTTTTGAGACACTCCATCTATATATTTGGGTGAGTTTTATGTTTTTGAGATACTCCATCACTATAGAGTTCCTCCGTGCATTGTTTTAGACCATTCCTTATGATTTAATTCACACTGAAAGAAGGGTTTGAAAATGGAACATGGTAACCATGTTCTATTGATTATTTATTTCCTCCTATAGACTGATTTTCAGTTAGAGTGAATTCTATAGGTTCATGAGTATATGATCTGGGATTCTGTTCTAGACTCCGGAGGGTATAAGGAGAATCACATAGTGATCATGGAATTTTTCCAATTAAAAAAGTTATCAAGTGGATGTACATATGAAACTATACAAGGGGAATTATGTTAGACCATGCAGATCACCTCTATGTTTGATGGAAGCATGAGAATTAGATCTCCTTAGACCATTCCACATCCATGAGACAATAGAGTGGGTTCAAATTTATTAAAATTGTGTGGCTATGGTTCAAAGTAGATATAATATGTATTATGATAGACTTAGATAACCTCTATAGTTTATAAAGCTTGATCTTGTATTCCATCGTGTTTCACCTTGATTGGGACACAAAAGTATACATAAACAATGTATGTTGTCTCCAATTTTTATTGGAACATTTGATGGTGTGGAAGAAATAAGGTCCCTGGAATACCGATTGGATATTACACAGTGGTATAATTCCATTACTGGTGTTTTTCATGTGTCATGGATTTGAATGTTTGACCTTAACCCTTTTCATGTGATCGATTTGGATGATGTTTAACATGAAAATGATGCATCCTTTGAGAATAATATGATACGTGTGTCAGATCATATTGAGAAATTGTTTTGAGGAAACACCCGGAAGATAGTGAGGGTGTTGGAGAAACATTGGTCTGTCATGAGGAAACATGTGATAGAGAAGCCAATATGTGGTCTTCGTTGTCAAACCATTTCAACTAGGCATCTCAGAGATTATTGGGAGAAAAAATTGAGGATGAGCTATTATAAGGTGTGGATATTGTATGAACCATGCCATATTTTGAATATGTATAGATCTTGTTTTAATGTATTAATTTTCCTTGTTATTAGTATATCATGTATTCATTTTACATCAGGTGATTTTGGGTGAAAATTTCTTAAAATAGGAGGGAGGAGGGGTAGTGCACGAATGGTGCACAATTTTCTTAAACCTCGTGCCCATCCCTACCAACCATGCCAACTCAAATAGAGAGGATTCTCATGGTTAGAGATTTTTAAAAAAGGTCTCTTTCTATTATTCATAGTTGTGCCCCTCCCCCCCCCCCCCCTAAAAAGATGTGTATTATTTAGGAACACAATTAGAATAATATTACACCCCTACCCAAGAAAATGTGCACTCAGATTTAATTAATGATAAAATTGTTTTTAAATATTCCAAAACCAAAATTTTATATCCCAAAACACCGTAGATATGACTTAAACAATTTCTGTCATTTTTTGGAGGCCCTAGATGGATTCCAAGTACTATTCAACACTGTTCTTGACAATCTGATTCATGGATTGATGATGACCACCCTCCATATATTTACATAAATCTCATTCTTCATCAATATCATGGTTTTTCCTAATTAATTAGGGTTTCCCGTAGTGATCTTATTCCATAAAAGTTTCTCTAGGTAGTCTAAATTGAGAATCTGATAGTCATTATTTGATTACAGGAATGAAATTTTGAAATTTCAATTTCCATGATTGGGGTAATATCATTGGAAATTTAATTGGATAATTTTTATTAACACATGATAGTTAACTATTTTGGTAATGAGGCAACTAAAATTGGGGAATCAGATTAATTAATTAGAGAATTAAATAATGAGATATTTTGATTATGAAATTGGATTAAATAATTGATGAATTAATTAATGGTATACTGGTATTGTGATGTTAGAATAATTAGTTTCTGAAGTAATTAATGTGATATCGGTATTGTGGAATTAGAATAATTAATTAGAGAATTTGTTAATGTGATATTTTATTTTTGGAATTGATTGATTAATTGAATGGGGATTTGGGTAGTTAATATTTTTTATGTTTCTTTAATTACTGTGACTATGAATTAATTAAAAAAAGGGATTGTGAGAATATAGATTATCCTAAATTGGATAATGGGTTATATAAATAAATGAGGATAAATAGTTTAATAGTGGTTTCCATAATATCTCAGGGGATTTAAAGTGTTTTACCATGTATCTTGAAACTATTTTTGAAAAGGAACACATTAATGAGAATTATTGAAAATGAGTTTTATGGTTCCTAATAATTATGCTAATGAAATTGTGATATGTAGGTAATATTATGATCCACCAGATATTGTGATTGATTGATATTCATGTGTAGGATGTCAAATACTAATTCAAAATCCCACAGTGACAAATTGATAAATGTTTGTTTGATATAGACTACTATATCAAAATCCCATAATGATAAATGATTGTTGAACACATACTACAGCTTAAAAATCACACCTTTTTGATTGATTGATTAATGAATTTTGTTCATGTAATTATGCTTAAAATAACAATGGGGTCCTATGCATGGTGATGAAGACACAAAATGTTGGCATTGGACCATGGTTCCAATTAGATGTAATACACATTAAAATGAAATTGATAATGATAGCCAATATGACATAATGACGTTTGAATTAAATATGTGAAATGATTCAGAATGTGGGATGTGACGAAGTAGGTATTTAGGTCTAAGTATCCTAGGGATCATGGGTTTTATGTTGTTAAAAAAAGGATAATAAAATAATTTGATAAATATTTACTTATGAAATGTGTATTATTATTTATATAATGACCTACACAGTTTTTGATTGGATATTTTTTATGTGTAGTTTGTTTGGACCAACAATGTTTTACTCACACCATACTTAGTTTTCCTAATCGATAAAAATATAGGATTCCTCTTTTCATGAGACAACATGGGAAAAGGAAATGTGTTCGATGACTGATTTGGGATAGAAAAAGCATGTGGGAACCAATCTTTCATTCAGGAACCTCTTGGGAGTTGTTAGTTAATTTATGTATTTTGGGATTTCCGTATTGAAACATAAAATGTATGTGAAATAAAATTTCTCATTTTTTTAGTTTTAGATATTTGAATTACAATTTTAGTCATTATGTGGTATTAGTTTTGATTTATTTGGTTATTGGATATATAATTTGGCGATAATATGTTTCTTTATTCTATGGATTAACATTTATATATAGGGTATAGTCTGCCCATGATCGATATTAGAGCCTCACTACTTGTAAAGAGACTATTTCATGTGCAGTAGTGCAGTTGAGGTCATTTATCTAATCATATAAAGGAACAAGTATGTGGAACCCAGGTTGGGATGTCACATTTTTCAATTAATTGTATAGATATGGATTAATGAATTTAATGATTTACAAGTCAAACTAATAATATTGATTTCTGAAATTTATGAATTATGTATAAAAGAAACTATTCAAGACATTATCGACCTTTTAAAAGATTATGGGGTTGTATCCCAACTCATCCTTCCCTATACACCACATTAGAATAGTTTATGTGAAATGTAAAACACCACCCTTTTAGACCCCAATTTGAAGAAATTAATTACAAACTAGAAAAAAGAATCTTATATTGGATCCATGAATAATGGAAGACCACGTACCATATGAAATAATGTTCAGAAAAGAGAATGTGTTGTAAAAAATACATGTATGAGGTGGCGATGAGTTGGTCAAGTCCAACTGTAGAAAAATGCTTGAACCCTATAGAAGAAGGTCGTATCATTATTGTTTATACTAAGGAAATGATGGGTTATTACCTATATGAACCCTAAAAATGTTTTAGTGGAAGAAAATTGAAATATGTTTATTTAGGATTCACATCCTCAAGGAGAATATTAGGATAAATATTAACATCGATAATGTTAATTATAAATATACAAAAGTGTTAGCAGAAGAATATATTCTAGTATTCCCAATAGAAGAAGATATTCTTAAGGCACGTGTACTATGTAAAAGAAAAAATGATTTTATAGAACAAATATAACAACATTTTCTACTCATAGAGGAAGATGAATCAATATTGGATGAAATTGATTACCGTTTTTCATTAAGGGATGATGTAGAGTACTTAGAATCCCCAAGATGAATTAGATTACCTAAAACATGAAATGAATTCCATGTATTAATTACATATCCTAATTTTGGTCAATTCTACAGTTTATGTAATTCATGTTTTGTGTAAATAGGTATTCAAGGGAAATGTGGACAATTATGTTAATGCGAGTACATATAAATCAAGTATTTTTAATAAAACATTTGAACAATATCATGTAATTGGCTATGATAAATTATTTCCCTCACTTTTCATGTTTAAATACATTATTATTTTAAATTCTAATGTATAAATACATGACTATGAAATTGTTTAGTTGAATGGGGTAAAAATCTTCTAATAGGGTAACATTAAAGAAGATGCTTATATGAAAAAACCAAAAGGGTTTGTGACCCCATATAATGGCAAAATGGTCTGTAAGTAAAATGAATTCAATTATTGATTATGATATGCATTCCAATCATTGAATATTAATTTTGATGAATTTCTATGACATTTTAGGCTCCTAGAGAATTCAATTAAATTATGTTTCTATTGATGGTTAATTGAGAGTGAAGTCATTTTTTTCACTTTTTGGTGATATGTTAATTTTTGAAATAGGATATTGGACATGCATATAGTTTAGTATAGGGAAAAAAGTGTTTCAGTATGATGGACATAGTTGAAACATTTTACATCATTGGGATCAGAATTATTTTTAATAGATTCACTAGGTTACATGTACTAGGATAGGGTACGTAGAGTGAAATGATACTGGTGAGATTTAGTATAGAATAATACCGAAGGAGACCGGTTCAATTATCACATAGCATTCACCTATATAATAAATGTATCCACAAACACAATAAGTGTGATATAGTATGACTAAGACCATCAGGAATCTATAATAGAATAAATTATGTGTGACACATTATATACCACTTTTAATGTTGGTTATACTATAAGAATTGAAAGAAAATATCTAGCGGATCTGGGAAAAAATGTTCCGGTTTCTATTAGGAATATCAATTAGTATTTGAGGCCTACTATGTATAATTTCATGATATAAAGAAGTTATTTGTTTCTAGTAAGTATGGGATATATATAATCTAGTATCCAAATATTTCATGATAACATGATTTCACAATTGGGACATCTCTTCACACTCAATGGTGGATTTATGAGTTGAATGATCTCAAAGAGATGGATTGGGTAAATTCTACAATGGAGACCATATATAGTATAGATTTGGTAATTTCTAAGGACTAATATTTGTAATTTTTAATTGAACAATGATCTTCATTTGATGGTTATAATTACATAGACTATCACAGTGCACTTTGATAACTATGTAGTAGTGCCTCTTGTAATGGAGAAAAGGCCTCAAAAAAGGATTAATCAAATATTTGGATTATTTCTCATGAGGTTTTTTACTCAATGAGATCATGTCTTTAAGAGGAGAGTATATATAGGGAATAATTTAGAATATCACTTAAGTAAATTATCACCTTGATAAAATAATAAATATCATATGAAAGATAGTGGGATGAAAATTATTACAATTAGGATTTAGTTTAAGTGGCGATTTGTTAGAGTTTATGGTGTTAAAAAATCTACTTCCCTTGAAATTTTGATCTGATTTCATATTCATGGGTTTTTAACATAATATACTATATTATAGAATTCTCAATTCATTTAAATGTGATAATTTCCTAAGGATATTTTTCTCATCAAAAGTACATAACAGATCTCCACTATATGGACATTCTTTAGATGATATGATAGCATTCATTAAAACATTATCAATGAAATGATTATATTTACTGATGGGGAACATATAATAATGGATATAATTGGAAATAGTCTCATAATTTATTAATAAGCCTTATCATAGTGTTTTACTTTTCTAATCTATATGAGACATGTTTTGAGAATAGACCTAACAACAAGAATTCCACATGTTTCATGTGTCTTTGGATATTACTATCTATGTACTTGTGTAGGGAACATTTTACTGCATGATTACTATTAGTTTATATAAATTCTTGAATTCTTATATTTAGTTCATAATCCAAGACAATAATATCTCATATTATGGCTGGATATGTTTCGTGTTTCGTGACTGAAATAACATTAATGAAAAATTTTGTAGAGGGTTTGGACGTTTTGTTAAATGTGAATTTCTCAAAACCATTGTTGTAATTGAAAACAAATTATATCAATGAATATTATGGTTTCTCAGTGTCATCAATTCCATAAATTAAAATTAATATAATAATACATATAGGATAATGGAAGAAGGTAGAAAACCTATTTAAAAAGCAACATCATGAAAAAAAGATTATGTTGAATGGTAAGGGTTCATTGGAGGATAAATGTGTTTGTTATAATAATATGTGAATTATAATTTTGTTATATACTAACCATGGATGTTTGGCTGTTTATTAAAATTACACTAAACAAGGGGACAATAGTTCCACTCAATAATTATATACAAGAACCTTAATTAAATTATCTTTTACTTTGAATAGTTGATTAGAATATTTTTCTAGTATTTATGGAATAATATTTAATTTGAATTATTGGTTGATCAAAAATATTTATTTACTATTTTATATAAAAATTATATTTTCATAATTAAATAAATAGAAGACTTATCCTTATAATTAATTAAAAGGACAAGTATACTGAGTTATATTTTGATTGGAATTGAGTATCATTTAAGTAAATATTAATTTATTTAATTTTGAATAATAAATTTTTATTAGACCAATGGTTATGCTCATGTAATGTAACATATAATAATATAGTTAATAATTATACATGTGGTAGTCTAATGGTTATTAAAATATTAAAGGTTTTTTTTTTGAAAATAATATTAATTCGCGAGATTTATAGATACCGTACAACATAATTCTCATGATATATGAGATTTTACTATTAATTGGGGTACAAAATATTTTTATATAAAGTGAATTTTTAAGTAGATAGCTATTCTCAATAATTCTCTATATGTTTTGAGCATTTTCCACCATCATCTTCCATATCCATATATGAAAGAACGAATATAATTTTTTTTATTCTATGAAACACACAATAGTTATCTACATATGGTTTAATAATATATCACTATAATTCCTAGAACCCTAACATGACATTCAGAGATTACCGGTGCACATTTGGATCATATTTATAGGGAATATACATAAGATTCCTCCATAAAAGTGATAATTCAACAAGATGTGTCAACCATATGTGAAAAGAAATGAATAATTTAAAATGTGTTGATTCTTGATATATATAAATTAAAAATAAATTAGACGTGAGATCATATCACCACCCATGTTAAATAATTGGTGATTATTTACTCAATAGAACATAGTCCGAAAACCCCTATTGTTTGACATGGATTTCCTTAATGTGGGAAAAGCTTGTTGCTTTACTAGAAGATACTTATCATGGTTTCATATGGACATGGTCCACAAGTAATAAAAAATATAATATGGTGATGGTTCAACCAGATAGTGCCTGTGGAATTTAGATGAATACCACTAATTGGTTGGGATTATTTTATAACATGGAAAAACATATTATTCTCCTAAAACAACCAACCACTAGGTTGGGTGAGCTATGTTACGTTGATATAGGTACATGACTTATAAGGAATCCATTCGAGTAATGAGCTAAATCAGGTGTGGATGAGGTTTGTGTTTGACTCTTTAGTGCATAATGACTCAGAATATGTTGTTTTTTTATCAGAAATTTAAGTTATTATATAATCTTTTATACATATTATTCAATAATTCGAAGGATAAATTTGTGCCATCCAATTGATTCTTGTAGTCGCACCCTATTTGGGATTTTTTTGCGCTTCTAGATTTTATGACTAGAGATCTAGAGAGGGGAAAGTGATTTATAGTGTATGGATGATTAGTAGGGAATGAAGATGGAGAATATTAGGATAAACTCATAAAGACTACAACTATTTCATTGTTTCATATAAATTATTTTCATCTTCTTATACTCATCATGCTCTCAAAACCATGGGAGCTCTTATAATGTATTCCATTTTTTCAGTTTTCAAATTTTTAATATGATTATTTATTATTAAATATTAGTTATTATTATTGATTATGACATGATATAGAGTATATTTCTTCCCCACTATTGGAATAAATTCTTACGTCTATTCATTTTCCTCCTATGTATGGAGAGAAGCACTTGAGGTCATGTAGCAACCCACAAAGGTCAGGTGGTTTGGGTTGGAATGCTACATAGCCGAGTTATATTTTGAAATAGTGATAAGGATTATATATTCATTATTATTTATATGTTTCTAAATTATTTTATTCTTACCAATAAATCAATGTTATCTTAGTGACATCAATTTATGATTTTTGGTTAGTTTTCATCTAAAATGTAAAAATTTGTTAATTTTGTAAATTTAGATGATTTCTATTGCATTCAATTTTTATGTTTAACTTATCAAATTTTGATCAAATTCATGACATTCAATTTTTTGTCTTTATTTGTTCAGGCACTAAAATCTTTTCTTCTAGGCCCATAACCAATTTTAGACACAACGACCCAGAGAAATCAATCATTAAGAAAACTATCTTTGGACTACTGAATGGACACAACATTAGTAGATAAGGCATATCTAATTATACATAGAATAGAATGATGAAATTCTAGCTAGTTTTGATATATACCTATAAACTTTCTTTTAAATATAATGTTAATAAAATAAGGAGATCATTAAGGCATCTTTTGATCTAGTCAAAGAGGATTAGGTGAAATAGGGTTTGGAGGCTAGAATAATATAAACTCATTTTTTAGGATAATAATCCATAAAACCTATCAAAATTATTTTAAATTTGGAGGGTTGATATCCAGATTCATTCGGAACATTTTTTAAAAAGATATCTCTATGATTTTTCCATTGATGGTGGGCATAATAAATGAAAAAATATGGTGTATAGATTTTGGAGGTGCAAAATATTTTTTCTATATTTTCTTTCTTTTATTCATCATAGATTTGTAATGAATTTTTCTTCCCCCTTATTTATAATTACACTAAAAATGATGGGTTACCATTCTTGCTGACTAGTGAATGACTAGTTTTCCCATTCATAATTCTTGATTTAGTTCACCTAACACATAATGTATTAAAATTATTTTTCCTATTTTGAGAAATTAGTTTTAATTTCTTATAACAATTTTAATTATCATGTAAAATTTTATTTGATTTTAGATTCAGAAATTTTCATTAATTGGGTCAATGATTAATATATCCCATTACTATGTTCAGGATTATATACGATGGAATACATTAGGGATTATTAGTGATGTACTTCATGATAGCCAGTACTTTTCTAAGGAGTAGTGAACATTCTTCATTGTTTGGGATAAACATGTCCCGATCGGGAATTTTCTAATTCATTGGGGGTGGAGTATTCTCTATTTCTCTATCACACACAGAATGGAGAGTATACCAATATGAGATTTTAGTTTGGTTCATTCTCACCATTACCATTTGACCAATGGTGGGCGAATAAGCGACTGTGGATTATCATTTTTATCAACATTATAGAAGAGGATTTGAAAAATCAGATCTATGATAGAACTTCAATTAGAGGAAAAAACCTGAACTAATCACCATATCATATAATTGTTTTCAATCAATTGTTTTATCAATTTTAACTTAATATTATTCTCAATTTTACCCATTTTCTGAAATTTTTTGTCTATTAAAAATCATACAATTTAAAAAAACAACCTCAATTATTTCTTTAATTTTATGGTGGAAACATTATTATAGTGATCTCATCTCTAAACACAACCAAGGATAATCACTATAATTCATTTTAACATAAATTGTTTCCCACACCCAATGAGACGCACATGTCCAAACTTGTTTCTATTACTGGAGAGGTTGTTCAAACAATATTTTCTTTTATATTGCATTACAAGAAGTACTAACCCTAACCATTCCCCCGTAGATAAATGAAATTGATTTAACCTTATTTAATAGACATAGAAATACTAATTTAAAATTTGAATTTAAGGAAATTTTTCATTAAACCTCATGATAAACAACATGAGTTCACTCTTCACCTCTCATCATGGTTGGAAATCAAAACCACACACTTTGAGACATCATTGCACCATATTTTCTAAATCAAAACAGTCAACAATCAATGACAGTTTTACATACTTATTTTGAGCTCAAACTGAACATCATTCAATTTATCCCTGAATTTCATGTCTTTGTTTTTTGAAGATTCAAACAAACATATTAAAGAGTTCACACATGTATACATTACTTTCAAACCCATAGGAGTAGTTGATGGGAAGGTAATGTGGAATAACATCCAATTTTCATTTTAAAGAGCTTCGAAAGAGTGGTTTTTGGCCTAAAACCGGGATATGTGAATTATTGGTATCAATTGGTGTGATGCTTCATGCAAAGATTCTTCCCCACAACTATGAGCTCACCATTTAGAGAAGAAATATATTACATCAGACACTTATTTAGAAAGTATCGTTATGTGTATTGGGAGAGACTTCATAAGATTTGTGTAATTTCCCCACATCAATAAATTGAGGAGCAACACATTATTTTATTCATTTTTCTATAATTACTAAGAAATTATATAAACCTTCTAGATCCTCATATAGAGGTGCATTGATTGAAAAGATACCACAATAAGGCAATGGATTGATTGAGAAAATATCTCAAAAATCAAAACAATTTGGTACAATAGGTATTGGAACAAGTGGTATTCATGCGGCATGAAATTATTATCTATGACCATTATTATAAAATAACATTGGAGCACTGACTAGTTTTGTGACACATATGGCCATGAAACAAGTGGGTGACCCACAATAACTGGCTAAGGTATGTGTTATATTCTCATCACGTAACAATTCAACTGACTAGTGTGCTGAGACACATGGAATGGAATATTGTGCATTAACCTTTTAAATGATGTAGTTTAATCAAAATCATTGAAAGAGATAACATAAACATGTTCAATATGGATATCAAAATTAGCATAATCATGATAGATACCCATAAAAAAATTAATTCAAAAACCAACCCCCATTAAAGAATCAATTCCAGAACGCACTACCATTTAATAAAAGAAATCTTATAACCATAAATCATAACTACATCCACCAACATTTCAGAGACCCTTTGAGAATACATGAACCAGTGCACAACCACTAATTAAAAACCAACAGTAAAAATTTGACATTAAGAGGATGAATAACATCGCAAAAGAGTAGTCCAACATATAAGAATGCCTCATAGACATACTATCCAATATCCCAGGAAATATATAATCACAAAAATACAAAACCCAAAGTAGAATTTGTTCATGATAATAATAATTTCTGAAATATAACTCCAGCCACCATTCACCATTTATCCTAAACAATAACACATGAGATAATAGAGAATAATGTTACGAATTCATAAAAATCACAAAAAAACCTCAAGAAGAAGAGAATAAAGGGGAAGAGGGGAATGATACGAAAAAAATAAAATAAAACACCATTTAAAATCGAAATGGAGAAGAAATACATAACCCTGCCAGTTCCTTCTTGGATTATTGAATCAAAGCGGATTCATGAATAAGCGCTTCAGAAATAATTTATAAACCCCTCTTAAAGAGTAGAATTTAATATCCCCCTGCATGATGTCCTAAAAAAATTACACTGTATTCTAAATTCTTATGTATAGTTTCACCAATAAGAGAAGAATTCAAGGGAATGAGAAGATCAAATTGGGAATAATTGTCTTGTCCCTTATCACACCATTGTTTCCAAACAAAATATCAAGATTTAGGGACATTTTATATTTCATGAACAAATAGATCATTAAAATTAGATAATGATTTATATGATCTTGGGGATTCCATTAATTTATTTACTCACTCACTATAATCTTTATTATATGTGGGAAAATTTAATCCCACAATATTGGTGGTCCTACATGTAAACAAATTCACAATTTTCCCAGCATGAGTTTTGGAGGATGTATTAATGGAAGTCAAAGATCTATTTTTTCCATCAGGATCTATGTGATAAATATGCTAGACTATAGGATCCCATCACACTCACCCATCATTTTGGGGATACCATTCTTAAAAATATGTAAAACCATCATTAATGTACATGAAGGGTCCCACACTAAGGATTATGGAGGTATCATTATGATCATCAATATTTTTGAATCCATGAGGCACCAATGAAATGACCACTCACTAATTTCACTCTCCCACATTTTTTGAGTTGAAGCCATTTATGAATCAAGTATATTCCATGAACTAGTATCCTTAGGAGGGACTTCATCCCTTTTAAATATCATTAATATTATGGATTCCCAAACTATTGGATATGTTGATTTCATGGGGGAGGAAGAGGAAAAATATAATTTCTTTTATGATTAGTTAATTGATGATGATGATGATGATGATGATATGATTTATTTTGTATAGTATGTCCACACTTTGGATAAGGGGAACCAAAAAATAATTTAATCTATTGAGAATCCATTGGAAACCACTCCTCACTGATATAAAATTTGATTACATTGTAGGGGAAGATAAATTAGAAGATAAAATTTCTAATTATTTGTCTAAAACCAATGAAATACTGTTTATTGATATTTTTAGACAGAATTTCCTTGAAATAAGGAGAATTTGACTTGAAATATGAATAATCAGTCCAAAAATATGCACACATAGAATATATCTTAAGGGAGATTCAAACCTATCAGAAAACCCCAATGGAAGTTGAACCCCACCCTAATAAAGGTTGTGTTGAAGGATATTATGATGCTCTTAAATGTTGGAACCATCAATCCCATCTCAAAGTGATAATGGTTTATCCCCAACAAGGAAGTTACAACAAAACTAGCACGACCATTGTGAGGAATGAGAAATGTAATTTAATCCCTATACATATTCTCAATAGTTAGAGAGTGTGCATAAATTTTAGGAGGATGAATCTGTCCCTCAAAAAGATCAGTTATCCATCCCTTTTATTGAACAGTTGTGAGAGTGATTGACAAAGAGTAATCATTATTACATTTTAATGGATATTCATGTTATTTCAAAATATATTTTCCTCTTTAGGATCAAGAGAAGGACTCCCTTTCATGTACCATAGACACTTATTTATTAAAAAAGATTCCATAGGGATCATGTCATTCTTTATGTACATTTCAGAGGTGTTTGGTATGTCTTCTTTCATATTTAAGAATGCATTAAGGTTTTGATTCTTGATTTCACTATGTTTTGAAAAACAATTTACCATTGTTTGAAAAAACTGGAAAAATATTTGAAAACCTGATTTGAAAAGAATATTATTTTTAATTTGGAAAATTTCATTTCATGGTTTATAAAGGAATTTTCTATAGGAATTCCATTTCCGAAAATTGAAAACATGTTGATAAATCAAAAAACATAAGTGGAAAAGTCTTTTCCTTACCAAATTTTATTAATAATTTTGGATCATTTATAAGAAATATAATAATTTATAGAAGTTTTATCAATAATATTATTTTGATTTATCACCCTATCTCAATATAAATTTTGAAATATTTTATTTGATTTCAAGGGTTCCTGTAGGGATGTATTTGATGAATTGAAGTGGAGATTGATTACACAACCAATAATGTTTCCACTAGATTGGGAATAACCATTTAAGCTACATTATAATGTTTCAAACAAAGTAGTTGAAAAAATAATATCTTTGTGAATTGAGGATAGGAAAAAAGTCATTGATTATTCTTCAAGAACCTTAGATATGGACCAATTCAAATACACAATAATATAAAATTTATTTTATACCCTTAAATTTTCATTAGAAATATTATGATCATACTTACTTGGAAATAATGTCACAATATCTTATGATAATGTAGCTCGTAGGTACTTGATGAAGAATTAATAAGATGAACCTAGGCTAGTTATATGGATTTTATTACTAATGAAATTCATCTTTGAAATGAAATAAAATAAGGGATCTGAGAACTAGTTGGCTGATCACTTATGTAGGCTTCCTAACACTGCTAAAGCTGAAATTTTAGATAGAGAGAAACTGAATGACCAACTTCAAGGAGAGTATTTGTACATTACTAATAGAGAAGTTCCTTGTAATGATGAAATGTTAAATTATATATTAACATCTAGGTCCCATATAATTTAAATTCCCACAAAATTTAAAAGATTAAATATGAATCTAGATATTACATTTCAGAATATCCATGTTTTTGAAAGACATTAAATGACCATGTGATAAGAATATGATTATCTCAAAGTGAAATTGATTCTATCTTTCAGTTTTGTCACACTTTAGAGTGTGGATTCCACTTTTTACCTGAGAGTACAATAAGGAAGGCATTTTAATCTAGAGTTTTTTGGACCACCCTTTTTAAGGATTCTCATGAATATTGAGAATGGAGTGAAAAATGTTAGTTTTTTAGAATTATATCAAGGAGACATGAAATTCCCCAAAAGACAATGATTTTTTATGAAAATTTTTACTTTTGGGAGAATTATTTTCGGTGACTTAATTCTGTGACACTTGGAAATAATTATAGCCTTTTTTATGTTGTTTATGTTTCTAATTGGGTGGAACAAAAATCCATAAAGACTGACGATGCTAATGTTGACTGTGATTATTTCAAGACTCAAATATTTCGTCGGTTTGGAATTCCCAGAGCCATCATCAATGATTAAGTGGCTAACATTTTTAATAGGAAAATGGAGTATTTTAGGAAGAATTATGGGTTTCATAATAAGACATCAACATCCTATCTGCCACAGACCAATGGAAATGTTGAAGTGTCCAACAGGGAAATCATAGGAATTTTAGAAAAGTTAGTTAATCTAAATAAAATTCATTGGACCCAATGGTTGGAAGATAAATTATGAGCTTACAAGGTATCCTAAAAAATATCAATTGCAATGAGTCTGTATAGGGTGATTTTTGTGAAAAAATTTCCTCGACCAGGGGAATTGGAGAATAAGGCATATTTGGCTTTTAGAAAGTTGAATTTGGATCTTCAAATTTCTTGAAAAGAGATAATATTGTAGTTATAGGAGTTGGAAGAAATTATAAAGGATGATTTTGAAAATTCAAGTATTTACAATGAAAGAACATGGGTGCCTCATGAAAAGATGATCCAATTAAAATACTTCCATCCTGGTGACATAATGTTGTTAGTCATCTCACTACTTAAGATGAGGTATGGTAAACTTAATTCTCACTAGGAAGGTCCATTTATATTTACTAACGTATATCCTTTGGGTGATATCTATACTATGAAGGATGGATCATAAGATCCATTCACTATTAATGGACATTGGTGGATGAAATTCCAAGGGACAATTCTATTAGATCTTGTTGAGGATATCACACTCTTCTTAGCTATTTATCATTTGAATCCACATGTTTGTACCTTTCCATTAAATTTCATTGCTTTCTGTATTTAATTTCTCAAATTATATTACAAGTTAAATAAATTTTAATTTATTATGGTCATTTAATCATATAAATATAAGGGATGTCACCTTTGTAGTTTAGGTTTTGTTTTATTTTTTTGACATCCTATTTTTTTAAAAACTGTTTTTCCTGTTTTGTGTTTGTATAAATTAGTTTTTTTATTTTTTTGAATCTTTGAGTAGAAATTATTATCTATTATATTTTTTAAACCCATTTCCAGGAGTGAAAAAATGTATTCCATGAAACTGAGCATAAATTAATGTTTAAAATCGCATTGTTTCTGGTTCAAATATTTAGGAATTTTCTAAAAACTACTATGATTTTTAAATCTCATGAAACATATCCGTTTCTAAAACATTGATATAATACCCCTATGCGGATTCATAATCATTTTTTTCATATTATATACATTCACCTCACTTTTTGAGAGAACCAAATCATACATGATTTAACAATAATTTATGTTGATTATATGAAAACATAGGGGATTTAAGTACTTGTGTTTTAAGTGATTGAGGCATTTATTAGGTTTTAATGTCCCATTTTTCAAAAAAATAATTTTTATAATGGACATACATGGAACTTTAATACTACGATCTCTTAGAATCCATGAACATCATATTAGTTTAGCTGCATTAGATGAAAATTTTCAAATCCATCTTTCTCTTGATGTGAAATTTCATGATCTAGTTGGACTTCATTTTGGGGGAATATATCTTGTGTATTGCTACAACATATAGAGATAATTTGGGTTGAAAATCACATTTCAAAGAGATTTTTTTTTCTAAATAATAATTATTTGGAAATATGTTCCTTCTCTAGAGCATTCATGATAAATGAATTTGTTCCTTTTTGGAGCTTCCAATGGAGAAATAATGTTGTGCCTGTAAGTAGCTTTCTTGAAAAACTAGGTTTGAGAAATTTGACATTATTACTGCTAAAATTATGAATGGTGTAAAAATTTCATTAGTTTTCTGGATGTTGGTTTTTATTTTCTTCTATGGTGAGTGAGGAGGTAACCATACTTGATTTATTATTAAAATCTTGTATTTTTTCTTCCAAACTAACCAAACCATCCCCATTTGAACTCCGATTTTTTCACATCTAAATCCTACCAAATGAAATCTTAAAATAACCCTGTAAAGTAATTATGGGGAACATTTTACCTTTACTCATATAGGGTAGAGATAGAGGAAATTATCAAGACTGTGGTGATTCTTTTATGAGTTTGGATGAGAATGTCAATGCAAAAAAAAATAGACAGTTATGTGAGGAGTAAAAATGAATGTTAGGTAATTGCATTGTCTATATGGGATGTGAAATGAAGAAGAAATATATTGAATATTCTGAAATGAATGACATAAAATAATGTTTTATGTGTAATGATATTTTTTTTATTTTTTTTCAAATTGGTAGATCTCATGGGAATGTGTTTTGAATATTCATTTCATTGATTTTGATGTAGACTTACTCAGGGTTCCAAGTGATATGGGGGGGGGATTGATAAAGATAATATTTATATTATTATTTATATTTTTTTCAACTATTTATTCCCATAATATTAATCAATTTGATATTATTTTCATCATTTTCATTTTTTTGGATATTTTTGAGCCAAGTGGTGAAAATTGGTTAAATTGTTAAATTTAGTAGTTTTATGTTACTTCTATTTTTCATTCATAACGTCAAAAAATTTCATACTATTGAAGTGAATTATTTTTTATGTATTTATTTGTTAATGTGTGTCACATTTTTTTTCAGGTCAAAGATACAATTCAAAAAATAATGGCCCAACAAAATCAATCAAGTTGGGAAATATTTCCCCCTTGTAGAATGGACCCACCTTATTTAATTATGAATATTTCATTATATCGATATTAAATTTATTGTATTTCATATATTTTCAATAGAGGTCTCTAAAAGTGATATTCACATTATATTTCATATATTAATGATCTTATTAAGGATGTTTTGTGTCGAGTCAATATGTTTTTACTTATGACTTTTCCATTTCTTCTTATTTTGAAAATCACAAACACCTTATACATAAGAAAATATATTTTTTACTTCTGTAAAGAAAATTTTATACCTTAAAGAAATTTACCCTAACCTAGATTTTTCTTATACATTGAAATATTTTTCTTATGTACAAAAACAGGATTTATACCCAAAACCCCGGAATCATATAATGACCAAAATTTGAGTATTCGGTTTTTTAGGATCCGAATTCTGGATGTGAACTTTAATGAAGTTCCACTCCGAATTTTGGATACGAACATTCGTAAGTTTGACTCCGAACTTTTATGAGGTTCGACTCCGAACATTCATGAGTTCGACTCTGAACTCTTATGAAGTTATAATCCAAACTTTCATGAGTTCGACAGCAAAATTTCTTGAGTTAGACTCTAAACATTCATGAGTTCGACTTCGAACATTCATGAGTTAGACTCCGAAATCTTATGAAGTTTGACTCCGAACATCTGCAAGTTCAGATTTTGAACTCTGGTGAAACCAGAATCCTAATTTCATTAGAAATTTAGACTCTGGACTTCTATAGATTTCAGGTTCCGAATTCCTATAAAATATAATCCGAACATTTTTTAACATAGACTCCGAATTCCATTTTGGTTAGAATCCGAACATTTATTTAATTACATTCCAAATTATAGTTTTTCTTATGATTACACTTGTTTAATTGTAAAACGATGTCGTGCATTCAGTTACACATGTTTTTTTATAAAAAAAGGTCGTCCATTCTGTTTCTAATTTACCGTTGGTTTAGTGACACGTGTACAGGTCCCTCCGATATTCAAGGAATATATGACCGTTAGGGGAGGGAGCTGATCGTTCCAACCGAGGATATAAATAAGAGATCATTTTATAGACCTCAATAATAAGTTGATCACACTAGAGACCACATTCTATTAAGGTGATTTCTAGAGAGATAATATTTTCATGCTTTGTGCGTACTGAACCGCTCGTTCAGATTGCTTCGTGCGACTCCGAATGTTGGTGATTACATTTGAGGGATTCCAAGGATATGAAGATAGAGGTGCCGATTACCTTGAAGTTCGAGGGCTTCCGAGGATAGGAAAACAGAGGTGCCGACTACCTTGAAGTTGAGGGCTTGCAGGGATAGCATGACAAAGACACTGATCTTCTTATCGAGGGCTTACCCTAGTGTGGGTAAGCCATACTTGCTTGAATGTATAAATCAAAGGGCCTTTATACAAGGTTGTTGGATACCCTTCTATTTGGGTTAAAATATTTATATCTTGTTACTTGTATTTTTTACTACTTGTTCTTCACTGCATTTCATATTGTATGGAATGTATAATCTTCTTATATTTCCTTACACTTGTACTCTGATTAGTTTAGATTCTATACTCTTTAAGGTAGAATCTCATATTGTAAATTTTGGTTAAGTTTTAATTTCCGGATCCATATTTCCCGTACCAGTTTTTTGAAATCACTTTCCAGATTTAAGTAAGTGCATAGAACTAGAAGTTTGTAACTTCATACTTTTTCCCAATCATTCATTGGTGTTAGAGGTGTCGTAAATTTTCTTATGTTTAACTTTTTTAAACTTAGATCCTTCCTTGTTTAAGGAAATTTTTTAAAGTTTACAATTCACACCCCATCTTGTATATCGAGCATCTATATCATTATCTCGATCCTACAATTTGTATCAAAGCATGTCTATGAAATACATATACTCACATATAATTTTTATTTCTCACTTTTTCATTAAACTTCATCCTTGCATATAAATACTTTTTCATTCTGAACATTTTCTTTCTGAACTTTGTCATTCCAAATTGCCATTCTGAATTTTTTATTCCGAACTTTGTGGTTATGAACTTTTCATACTTACAAGTTTTGTTTCCAATGTTTTTTTATCAATAATGGAAGGAATACATGTTGGTTATATTGACAATATAAATCCTAAAAGACCACCAATCTTTGATGGTAATGACTATGAGGATTGGAGAGATCTAATGAAGACTTTCGTTATCAATACTGGAGTGGATAATTTCGTTATGCTTACTGGTGATTATAAAATTTCTGATAAGAAGTTAGAACATTCACTAACCAGGAAAAGAAAGAATATCAACTCAATTATAAGGTACGCAATACTTTACTATGTTCAATGACTAGAAATATATATATCCAAATTTCTTCTTGTGAAGCATCTAATTGTATCTGGAAGACGATAGAGGTTACACACTTTGGCACTTCTAAAGTGATTGAAACTAGGAGAGACATGATTATATTTGAATACCATGGATTCAGTTTTCCATATGGAGAACCAATCTGTAAAGTTCAATAGATATTTATGACTACAGTGAATAGTCTTCAGTATATGGTAGAAAAAGTGTTAGATGATGAAGCCCTTGTTGACAAGATTATTGATATTATGCCTAATGAGTGGGAATCAAAGAGAACAGAAATTGATGAGAATAGGAAGGTCACTCAAATTTCTTTAGATGGGATATTTGGAACTCTTCTTCAACATGAAATAGGAATGAAGAGAGATGCCGACAACATCAAAAAGAAGAATCGAAATGGTAGTGTTGCTTTTACAACAACTTCAATCCACATGAAAACTAAGACTTCTGAGAGAGTAACTAGGTCCAAGTCTAAGAAGATTATTATTCAATCAGAATCTAGTGATAGTGAAGTCTCAGAGAATGAGTTAGCAAATCTAGCTCGAAGGATGAACAAGATAGCTGGCCAGAGAAATTTCCAATATAAGTATTAGAAAAAGGAATTGAAAGATAGGAAAGATGGAGAAGTTAATTGTTATGAATGCAAGAGAGCTGGACATATTAGACCAGATTGTCCTTTGCTAAAAATGAATGAAAGGAAATAGAGGCATTCTGAAAGGAACAGAAAAAAGTATTACATGTCCAAAGCTAAGAATTTTCTGAAAGAAAATGACACCTAGAGTGCCAGTGGTGGTGACTCTTCAGATGAATCTTCTGATTATGAATCTTCAGGACAGAAGAATCGTGGTCTTATAGCCAGATTACCTATTAACAATCTTGGCTTCATTTCTGAGGTACACAATGCTGAATCATTGACCAATGTATCTTTAAATTCTAATAATAGTAAATATTATACCTCTTCAGATGAAAAATACTCTCTTGATGAAGAAAATGCTTCACCTACCTATGAAGAAGTTTCTAGGTTTTCTAAACTTCTTGAGATTGAGGATTCCAAACTCAATAAAAAATTGATAAGGAAAACTGTAGGAATACTATTATTACAAAAGAAATGTAAGATATTTCTAAAGATCTTGTTAGGAAAAATGCTGATTTTATAAGTGTTTCAAAAAAATCTTGATGAAGTAAGCTCTAAGAAGAACAAACATTCTAAAGAGTTAGAAAAAGTAATTTCTAAGAAAAGTGTTTTCATGCCTATCCCTAATTCTAAATCTAACAATATTGAAAATAAAAAAATAGTTATAAAACTCATGTCCGAAATGTTTTCCTTAAAAAAGTTTATATCAAACATTACCCATGGTAATGAAAATTTTGATAAAATGTATTCACAAATTCGACCTTTAAGAAACACATCTTGGTTTGGTTATACCCATGCAAAACCAACTTTTAGTAACAACTACTTTGTTCCACAAAGTGCCCCATTTTGTACCTAGTGTCAATGTGGTGCTCACTGGGAAAATAATGGCTCTTTAAATAAAACCCAATCTTTAGGTTTTCATAATGCTTGCTTTTCTAAGAAGCTGTGGGTGCCTAAAATTTTGTTATCTGGAAATCTCGGATCCAAACAAGTTTGGTTTCCGAAATCCCAACTCTTTTCTTGTTTTCAAGAAGATAAAGGAAGTACCAACAACAATACATGGTACATGGATAGTGGATGTTCCAGGCAGATGACTGGTAACAAATGCAATTTTGAAAATATTATCAAGACGAAAGGAGGAAAGGTAACTTTCGGAGATAATGCTCAGAGAGAAATTGTTGGTATAGGTAACATTGTTCTTCTTGATAAAACTTTGATTTCAAATGTTTATTTGTTAAGGGTCTTAATCACATCCTCATTAGCATAAGTTAGTTCTGTGATGAAGGATACCTTTTGAATTTTAGGAATGATAAATGCTTATTTCCCAATTCCAAGGATGAATTTATTCTCTCATCCAATAGGAAAGAGAATGTTTACACTTTGAACAATGAAGACCTCAGGAGTCAAGACCTACCTTGGCTAAGTGAAATGGAATATCATTATTGGTTATGGCATAAAAGACTAGGTCACTGTAACCTTAGATACTTATGTAAACTTTCTAATAAGAAACTATTTATGGATCTACCGGACCTTAGATTCGATTCTTCTAAAGTTTTTTATCCTTGTCAATATGGAAAGAAACATAAATCTTGTTTTAAATAAATCGGTGAAGTCTCAACAACTGATGCATTACAGTTAGTGCACATGGAACTTTTTGGTCCAACAAAAACCGGAAGCATTGGAGGAAAATACTATGTGTTTGTTCTAGTTGATGATTACACCAGATTTACATGGGTCTATTTTCTAGCAATGAAGTCTGAAGATTTTTCTTGTTTTAAAAGTTTTAGATCCCATGTTAAAAATGATAAAAATCTTCCATTGAAAACAATTCATAGTGATCATGGAGGAGAATTTCAAAATTATGATTTTGAAACTTTATGTAGTAGATAAGGTATTACTCACAACGTTTCAGCACCAATATCTCCTCAACAAAATGGTTTAGTTGAAAGAAGAAATAGAATTCTTCAAGAGATAACTAGAACCATGTTGAGTGAATATTCTATAGCTAGACATTTCTGTGATGAATCTATAATTACTACTTGTTATACTATAAATAGAGTCTTGATTAGACCTTTTCTTAATAAAACTCATTATGAGTTATGGAATGCTAGAAAACCTAGACATTCCTACATCATGATTTTTGGTTGCAAGGAATTTATCCTGAATAATAAAGATAATCTTCAAAAATTCACACCAAAATCTGATTAAAGAATATTCTTAGGCTACTCCACAACTTCTAAGGCTAATAGTGTTTTCAATAGAAATACATGTACTGTTGAAGAAACAGTACATATAAAATTTGATGAATCTGATCCTTTTGTTTTTAAACCATCCCAACCTACATCCTCGGATGAGTTTTCAAAAACTAATTATCAACCTTTGATAGAAGATCCTTCTGATAAGGAAAATGTTCAAGAAGATACATCTGAAACATTTACCCCAGAAGACTTTTTACCCTATGTTGATGAACAGGTTTCAAAAAACCCAAACCAAGAATTCCTTTAGAATCATCCCAGTGATGGTATCATTGGTGATCTAAATCAACCTGTAAGGACTATAAGTTCCATAATATATGAATTAGAACATCTAGCATTCCTTTCCCAATTTGATCAAAAAAACACTGATGATGCTTTAGGTGATGATGACTGGATCAAAGCCATGCAAGATGAACTAAAAGAATTTGAATGGAATAAAGTCTGGGCCTTGGATGAATGACCCATGGAAACTTCTATTATTGGCGTAAAGTGGGTCTTCAAAAAAAAGTGTAATGAAAATGGAGTCATTATAATAAATAAATCTAGACTAGTTTCTAAAGTCTATAATCAGCAATAGGTAATAGACTATGAAGAAACCAATGGTCTATTATCCAGACTTGAATCTATCCGAATTTTACTTGCCTTTGCAGTATTCTTCAATTTTAAACTTTTCGAATGGATGTGAAATGTTCTTTCCTTAATGGAAATGTTCAAGATGAAGTTTTTATTGAACAACCTCCTGGCTTTGAAGACACAAAACATCCATATCATGTTTTTAGACTTACCAAATCATTCTATGGCCTTAAAAAAGCCCCACGAGCCTGGTATGATAGACTTATATGATTTTTTCTTCAAAATAAATATGTTAAGGGAAATGAAGATCCAAAAAATTTTATAATGAAAGATAATAAAAATGTTTTGATTGTTCAAATTTATGTTGATGACATCAAATTTGGTTCAACTCATCAATCTTTAACTTATTATTTTGCATGTCTAATGAAATCTGAGTTTGAAATGAGTATGATGGGTGAGTTAACATTTTTCCTTGGTTTTCAAATTTATCAAAGACCAAAAGGAACCTATATATCTCAATATAATTATATTAAAGATCTTCTTAAAAAGTATGGTTATGACAAAACTATGAGTATAAGTAATCAGTACCTCAAACTCTTTAGATCTTGATGAAGCTGGGAAACCCGTAGATCAAACATCATTTAGAGGTATGATAGGAAGTCTACATTAATTAACAACTAGTCAACCAAACATAATGTTTTTAGTATGCTTATGTGAGAGAGATCAATCCAATCCCAAGGAATCTAATTTAAAGGTGGTAAAAATAATTTTTCGCTATGTGAAGGGAACCATGGAACTTGGATTATTTTATACTTCTGGAAATTATTTTGTTTTAAAAAGAATTTTGAATGCTGACTTTGGTGGATGTAGAATGGATTGAAAGAGTACATCCAGAACTTTTCATTTCATATGAGATTTGTTAGTTTCTTGGTCATGCAAGAATCAACACTCAGTAGCACTCTCCACTACTGAAGCAGAACATATAGCAGCTAGAAGTTGTTGTGCTCAAGTGTTCTGGATGCAACCCACACTCACAGAATATGGCTTGAGTTTTACAAAGACTAAAATTGTTTGTGATAACACAAGTGTCATTTCTCTTACTAAAAACCCTGCACATCACTATCGTGCAAAGCACATAGATATTAGGCATCACTTTCTTAGGGATCACATACTAAAAAGAGATATCATTCTTCAGTTTATCGCAACACAAGATCAACTTGCTGATATTTTCACAAAATCATTACCCTCCGTTAGAATTGAATACATTAAACAGAAGTTAGGAATGATAACCATGAGGTAGTCCTTCTTCATTAACTTCTTGTTGTATAATTCTCCATACAGTAATAAACATCTTCTCAAAGGGGGAGTACATTTCCATGTTAGTCAATTTTATTTTCATGGTGTCAGTTTTCTTTTCAAACTTATGTAACCTAAATATTTCTCAACAATTTTTTTTAGAAAAGTTTCTTGAAATGGAAATTCTCCGAATTAAAACTTTTGGAATGAACATTTTCAGAACTAAAATTTTTTTATTGAAAATTTATAGAACGGATGTTTTCTTAATGGATTTTTGTACCTAAAATTTCCGCAATGAATTTTTTGTAATGAAAATTTTCATAATGAGAATTTTCGTAATGAGATTCTCATACTGACAAATTTTCTTAATTAAATTTTCGTACTGAGATTTTTGTATTAAGAATTTTCGTAATAAGACTTTCGTACTAGGATTTTTTGTAATGAGTTTTTTAAGAAGAATATTACCAATTACGAACAATATTTATAGAAAATCCGAAATGTATGATTTCCTTACTTAAATTTTCGTAATAATATTTTGCTTTTTGGTATTTTCTAGAGTTTTAAAATAATTCGAATCATAGTTTTCCTTAAATCCGAATGTTTTTCTTAAAACCTAAAAAGATCAGAGTCATGTTTTCCTTGCGATATTTCTCTCAACCGTCAGATCAGATCACTTTTTTTTCAACCATTAGATGGATTTTGGAGGACAAAAGTTCACATCTATAGACTATATAAAGGGGAACCCAAGACTCATTTCACATCAGTTTTTCAAATCTTTCACATCTCAAATCCCTGCTGTTCTTCTTAATATCGGTTTCGATCTTCGAAAAGCCGTTCCGAATCCTTCAGATCCCTCTGTTCCAAATGACTGTTGAAGCAACATCTCAAGATATGTCAACTACTAAGACAATATCAAAATGGTTAGTCTTCAGGGAAAGGTTGGTGCATCCAGATTTTTACAAGATTGATTCTATTATAACCAAGAATATCAGATTGAATAGTTGTGAAGATGTATGCTTGTACATGTCAAAGAAATAGGATCCGGTTTACATAGATTTACTAATCGAGTACTATGATTCTGTTTCCATCCAGATGGAAGATGGCAGAGACTGGTTTTCGTTCATGTCTTATGGGAAGATTTTCAATTTATCTTACACCAAGGCTGCGATCTTGGTTGGTTTATCCCACGAAGGGGAAGTTGAGTTTTGCTCACATAGGATTCCAGATTTTAAAGGAAGTTCCAACAAGGTGAAGGCTTTAAAATGTCTTGCACTTAAGGATTCTACGATTGTAAATATTTCTCATCTCACTCTGAACAATAAGATTCTACAGCTCTGGGTACAAGGTTTTCTCGTACCAAGAAGAGGTGAAAAGGATAATCTGAATAAAAGTGTTATCTATGTCTTAGATTTCTTGGTAAATCTAAGAATGATAATTTTGATGAGGCATGTCTTGATTACGATCAAGAACATCAAAGAAGGGAACTAGGGAGGTCAAATAATTATGTACCCATACAAACTATCTCAGCTGATAATTCAATGATTTGAATCCTTCAAGGGTTCTTGCAATTCAAAAGTCCAGAATTGTAAGCTTATGCTGGTAAGTGATGATACTTTGAAGAGGATGAAGATGGGTTTTTCTAGTGAATCCGGAGAATTTTATCCTCTATATATGGAAGAGGTTGAGGTAGCTCAGAAAGATACACAGACTTCGGAACCATCTAAAAAGGAAAGGAAGAAAAGAAAGCTTAAGGATGTGGTTACTGATAAAAAAATCCCATGTTTAAGGAAACTCAGTTTGCGCTCCCCCAAACCGAAGAAACAATAATCTTATCCTGATGATGTTGCTGCGAAGTAGAGTGAAGACAAGGAGAAGAGGAAAGAAGGGGATCCAAAGTTCAGATTGGACCCTGTAGAGGCTAAGGACTTAAAAGAGAGATCTGCAGATGTGTTAGAAAAGCAGGAAAAAGAAAAGAAGATGAAAAAGAGGTTTTCTGAAGCTGAACTGGTGAAATCTCTTTTGAGAGATACTGAAATTGCTTCTGAGCAGATTTCGGTTCCGGAAACATTCCTTATAGAACCTTCTTTACCAGAAACTCCAGCTAAGAACTCGGTCACTCTGGAAAAATCCATGGGTAAAGAAGTAGGTGATGAAGTTGAAAAAGAATCTACTGAAGAAGTAGAGGATTAGATTGAAGAAGAAGAAGAAGAGGGAAGTGTAGATTTGGATACCTTGATCAAGAAAGTAGAGGATTATCAAGATAAGGTAGAATCTGCAACGTTAGTTACTCTAGGAAAGGGAGTTGAGGAAGATAGTAAGAATGTTGATAAGAAACAGCAAGAAGAAGAAAATGTTTTTTATGATGAGGAAGAGTCCTATGAGAAGAATTTTACTGAGCAAGGACAATAAAAGGAGAAACCATATGAAGACCAGATTATTCATGTTTTTGAATTCGAGGAAGTATCTCCTGATGAGAAACCCAATCCGAAGAATGATAAAGGGAAGAAAGTGCTATTGGAGACACTAATAAAAGATATTATATAGAAGAAAGAAGTTTGTGGAACCTATAGAAGGAAGTTGGTGCAGGATGAAGAAGATCACTCTCCATGAAAAGTTTCTGATTCGGAGTCATCATCACAAAGTCATGATTTTATTGTTGTGTCTTTGAAAAAGTTGGTGTATGTCATTCCAATATTTCTGACCATTGACACTAGATGTCAAATTCTTTAGTTATGCGAAAACCAAAAATTAGAGTCACTATCCATGCTGATGGATAAGTGTGTAAAGACCAAAGCTGAACAAAAAAGTTTCTTTATTGATTATGATGTGCATAGAAAGTCCTGCAGTAAGGTAACAAAGTGTTCTAGGAGAGTTGATGAAGACATAGTGCAGTTTGAATATTTTCATAATGATGTTCAAAATGATTTTGACATGGTGGATAAAATGTTTAACGATCTTCATAAAAATATGACCCAACAGAAAAAATTTAGTAATCAACAGGTCAGAGACCTGAATGGGAATCTTAACTCAGTAGCTCAGAATTGGAAAAGTGAAAGAGATTTCTGGAATGAGTTTAAGGAGAAGTTGGAAAAGCAAGATGATTTAATAAAGATAGAGATCGAATCCATGGAGGCTCAGGAAGAAGCTTTGAAAGCTCAAGGGGAAAGGATCTCAGCTTTGGAGAGGCAGTCTGAAGAAGACCAAAGGGATTTGAAGAAACAAAAAACCTTATTAATGAAGTTGATCCCAAAGGAAAAGGAAGACAAATAAACCCACTCAGATCTTTTTTTGTATTTGTCTTTCCTGGTAAATTTTTTGACAACTCTAATGAAATGTTTTTTGGTTGGTTGTATATTGTAGTGTTATTACTAATCTTTTAGGTACCATATATTCCATTCCCATACATTCTTTTTAAAAATCACAATGGGGGAGAAGGAAAAAGATCTACTTAAAAGGGGAGAAAGACTTTAAATGGATAAGGAAAACTTTTCCAAGTGAAAATATCCTTAAAGTAAGGGGGAGCTTTCCATTATGAAGTTTTTCATTCCCATGATAATGAAAAATCAACAATTGAAATTCAGAATAAAATCATTAGAGCTTCAGTGCCTAAGGGGTAATTAGTTGTATTCACTATTATTCATGAACAATGGGAGATTAGTTTTAATTTCAAAGTTTACGGAAATTTTTCAAAGTTACTATATTCTTTTTCATAAGGATGTTTTTTCATTCCAAAAAGGGGGATATTGTTGAGTAAAAAAGGTTTTCCTTATGACTTTTCCATTCTTTCTTGTTTTTAAAATCACAAACACCTTATACATAATAAAATATATTTTTACTTCTATAAGAAACATTTCCTACCCTAAAGAAATTTACCCTAAACTAGAATTTTCTTATACATAGCAATATTTTTCTTAAGTATACAAACCGGATTCATACCCAATACCCTAGAATCATATAATGTCAAGAATTGGAGTACTCTTTTTTTAGGATCCAAATTCTGGATGTGAACTGTAATGAAGTTCCACTCCGAATTCTGGATACGAACATTCATAAGTTCGACTCCAAACACTAATGAAGTTCGACTCAGAACTCTAATGAAGTTCGACTCTGAACTTTCATGAGTTTGACTCTGAACTCTTATGATGTTTGAATCCGAAAATTCACGAGTTCAACTCAAAACTTTCATGAGTTGGACTCCGAACATTCATGACTTAGACTCCGAACTTTCATGAGTTTGACTCTGAACTCTTATGATGTTTGACTCCGAACTTCTGCATGTTCAGATTCTGAACTCTGGTGAAACCAGACTCCGAATTTTCATAGGAATTAATACTCTGGACTTCTATAGATTTCAGGTTCTGAATTCCTATAAAACAGAATCCGATCATTTTTTAACATAGACTTCGAATTCCATTTTGGTTAGACTCTGAACTTTTATTTTCATACATTCTGAATTCTAGTTTTTCTTATGCTTACACTTGTTTCATTGTAAAATGATATCGTGATTTCAGTTACAAATGTTTTGTTATAAAACGATGTCATCCATTCTATTTCTAATTAACCGTTGGTTTAGTGACACATGTACAGGTCCCTCTGATATTCAAGGAAAATACGACCGTTGGAGGAGGGATATGATCGTTCCAACCGAGCCTATAAATAGGATCTCATTTAAAAGAGCTAAATTATAATTTGATCACTCTAGAGACCACATTCTGTTAAGGTGATTTCTAGAGAGAGAATATTTTCATGGTTTGTGCATACTGAACTGCTCATTCAGATTGCTTCATGTGACTCTGAATGTGGGTGATTATATTTAAGGGATTCGGAGGATAGGAAGACAGAGGTGCTGACTACCTTTAAGTTCGAGGGATTCTGAGGATAGGAAGACAGAGTGGCCAAATACCGTGAAGTTGAGGGCATGCGGGGATAGCAAGACAGAGACATCGATCTTCGTATCGAGGGCTTACCCTAGTGTGGGTAAGAGAGACTTTCTTGAAAGTATAAATCAAGGGACCTTTATCCAAGGTTGTTGGATACCCTTCTCTTTGGGTTGAATGATTTATATATTGTTTCATGTAGTTTTTACTACTTGTTTTCTGCTACATTTCATATTGTAATGAAAGTATGATCTTTTTATACTTCCTTACACTTGTACTCTGATTAGTTTAGATTTTATAGGCTTTAAGGTAGAATCTCATATTGTAAACTTTGGTGAAGTTTTAATTTCCGGATCCATATTTCCGGAACCAGTTTTTCGGAATCACTTTCTATATTTAAGAAAGTGAATAGAACAAGAAGATTGTAACTTCATACTTTGTCCCAATCTTTCATTGGTGTTAGAGGTGTTGTGAATTTTCTTATGTTTAACTTTGTTAGAATTAGATCTTTCCTTGTTTATGGAAATTTTTTAAAGTGTACAATTCTCCCCATCTCTTGTATATTGAGCATCTACATCATTATTTCGATCCTACAATTAGTATCAGAGCAGGTCTCTGAAATACTTAGACTCACATATAAGTTTTTCTTGCTCACATTTTCATTAATATTCATCCTTGATTACAAATACTTTTTCATTCCGAACTTATTCTTTCTGAACTTTTTCATTCCGAATTTTCATTCTGAATTGTTCATTCCAAACGTTGTGGTTACGAACTTTTCCTACGAACAAGTTTGGTTGCCAATGTTTTTTATCAAGAAAGGAAAGAATCAACATTGGTTATATTGACAATATAAATCCTACAAGACCACCAATGTTTTATGTTAATGACTATGAGTATTGGAGAGATTGAATGAAGACTTTAGTTATCAATACTGGAGTGAATAATTTCATTCTACTTACTGGTGATTATAAAATTCCTGATAATGAAGTTAGAACATTCACTAACTAGGAAAAGCAAGAATGCCAACTCAATTATAAGGTACGCAATACTTTACTATGTTAAAGGACTAGAAATATATAGAGCCAAATTTATTCTTGTGAAGCAGCTAATTGTATCTGGAAGAAGTTATAGGTTACACACTTTGGTACATATAAAGTGTTTGAAACTAGGAGAACTATGCTTAGAGCTGAATACCATGGAATCAATTTTCTGTATGGAGAACCAATCTGTAAATTTCAACAGAGATTTATGAATATAATTAATAGTCTTTAGTTTATGGGAGAAAAAGGGTTTTATGATGATGCCCTTGTTGACAAGATTATTGATATTATGCCTAATGAGTGGGAATCAAAGAGAACAACAATTGATGAGAACAGGAAGGTCACTCAAATTTTGTTAGATGAGCTATTTGGAACTCTTGTTTAACATGAAACAAGAATGAAGAGAGATGCTGAAAACATAAAAAAGAACAATGGAAATGGTATTGTTTCTTTTACAACAAAATCAATCCACATGAAAGCTAAGACTCCTGAGAGAGTAACTAGGTCCAAGTCTAGGATGATTATTATTCAATAAGAATCTAATGATAGTGAAGTCTCAATGAATGAGTTAGAAAATCCTGACTGAAGGATGAACAAGATAGCTGGCCAGAGAAATTTCCATTATATATATAAGAAAAAGGCAAGGAATGATAGTAAATATTGAGAAGTTAATTGTTATGAATGCAAGAGAGCTGGACATATTAGACTATATTTTCCGTTGCTAAAAAAGAAAGAAAGGAAAGAGAGGAATTCTGTAAGGAACATAAAGAAGTATTACAAGTCCAAAGATAAGAATGTTCTGAAAGCAAATGACACCTGGAGTGCTAGTGGTGGTGACTCTTCAGATGAATCTTCTGATTATGAATCTTCATGACAGATGAATCGTGGTCTTATAGCTAGATTACATAGTAACAATCATTTATTCATGGATAATTGTTACAATGCTGAATCATTGACCAATGTATCTTTAAATTCTAATGATAGTATATATTATAAATCTTCAGATGAAGAATTCTCTTCTGATGAATAAAATACTTCACCGACAAATGAAGAAGATTCTATGTTTTCTGAACTTGTTGATATTGAAAATTAAAACCTCAATAAAAAAATTGATAAGGAAAACTCTAGGAATACTATTATTATGAAATAAATATCATAAATTTATAATGATTTTGATAAGAAAAATTCTGATTTTATAGTTATTTCAAAAAAATTTGAGGAAGTAAGATCTGAGAAGAACAAACATTCTAAAGAGTTAGAAAAAGTAATTTTTAAGAAAAGTGATTTCGAGCCTAGCTCTAGTTCTAAATCTAACAATTTTGAAAATAACAACTTGTTTATAAAACTCAGGTCTGAAATTTTTTCCTTAAAGAAGTTTTTATCAAACCATACCCATGGTAAAGAAAATTTTGATAAAATGTATTCACAAATACGACCTTTAAGAACCAAATCCGGATTTGGTAATACCCATGCAAAACCAACATTTAGTAACAACTACTTTGTTCCACAAAGTGCCTCATTATTTACCAAGTGTCAATGTGGTGGTCACTGGGCAAAGAATTTCTCTTTAAATAAAACCCAATCTTTAGGTTTTTATAAAGCTTCCTTTTCAATGAAGGTGTGGGTGCCCAAAATTTTGTTATCTGCAAATCTCCAATCCAAACAAGTGTGGATTCTGAAAGTCTAACTCTTTTCTTGTTTTTAGGAAGATAAAGGAAGTACCAACAACAATACATGGTACATGGAGAGTGGATGTTCCTGGAACATGACTGGTAACAAAATCTATATTGAAAATATTATCAAGACGAAAGGAGGAAAGGAAACATTCGGAGATAATGCATAGGGAGAAATTGTTTTTTATTTTGAAATAGTTTTATTTTGAATAACAATGAAGAAAATAAACCAAAAAATATGAAAAATATTAATATAAAATTGATAAAAAAAGTGATTCAAAAATTAATATATTATAATGTGAGTAGGTCATGTATGCTTCTCCAATTATAATTTGAGTAGGTCTTGGAACCTTTTGAGCAATTATCAATATGATTATTAACCATAATCAATGAGAATGGGGAAGAAAAAGGATGGAAAATAAAGTAAATTAGGGGAAATAGATCCCTTTCATTTATTCAAATATATGTAACAAAAATGGAGGACATGGGACACAAAAAACCCTAAATTAGTATAATGTGAGTAGGTCATGTATGCTTCTCCAATTACAATGTGATTAGGTCATGGAACCATCTGAGATATTTTCAATAAGATGATTAACCATAATCATTGAGAATGGGGAAGATAAAGGAAGGAAAATAAAGAAAATTAGGGTCAATAGATCCCTATCATTTAGTCTAATATATGTAATGAAAAGGGAGGACATGGGACACAAAAGACCCTAAATTTTAATTCTTGGTTAAATTTATCAGAAATAAAAATTATATATTAAATCACATTTTTTGCATAATATTTATGTTATACATATATAGTAAACTGAAAATATATTTTATATTTTTTAAATATAAATTGTTTCTAATAATACAAAAAAATTTCATAATTATGAGTTATGACATTCTTATGATTTCTGTGTCTGGTTATGAATTGTCTTAGATATCTCAAAATATATTTTTATTTTTTCCCCAATATTTCCATATATCAAATTTCATAAATTAATAGACTAATATTTTTTATGTTATATTAAAAAATAACAATGAATGGAGATAATTTATAAAAAAAATATATTACAATAATCCATTTTAATAAAATGATTTAACATATTTATATGGCTCGTTAATAAAAAGAAACAAAAAAAGGATTTACAGGAAATGTTTTCAAAATCATCATGTGAATTTATTATTGAGTCATTAGGGATAGGTTCACCTAGGGAATAAATTTTTTGATATATAGTATAAATAATTAGTAATTCATCATTACACAATGAGAAACACACAATACACTAGTTGAGATAATGGAACATAAGCCCATCCCACCTTTGTTCTCCAACTAGATTTCCTAAGGTTTTAATTAGTATACAACAAATTCATTTTAAATAGTCTCTAATGACCAAATAGTTTATCAAGGTAAATGGTTCCCTTCCTATTATTATGTTATATATTATAAAGCACATATATATCATGGATATCCCACTAACAAATTATTCTAATAAATGAATTTTGAAATAAGTGACGTTATAAATTATGAATCCTATAACAATAGAATAATAAAGTGACTATTGAAACAGTAACAATACCATTAATAATATTCATCAGAAAAATAGAATAGTCACATCACCTATGAATCTATAAATAAAATTTAGACATCTTATAAATTATAATTTAATATAATTATATCATAGTTCATGTAAATTGATGTTTCAAATTGATAAATTATGTGTTGGTATTTTTGTAATACATAAATGTATTTTTTCAATTTTACAATTAAGATAATTTATTAATTTTTTTATAAAATATATTTATATATTCATTTTTTTCTCTTATGATATAAGAAATTTTTTTGAGACCTTCAGCAATTTTTAAAAGTGTTGTAAATCATTAAAAATTATAAAAACGTTATTTTTTGACTAAATTGTTATTCTGTTAAAAGAAAATTCTCATATTTAGAGAATTATTTTCATAAATTAGAGTTCATATTTTAATTCTAATTATCAAAATATGGTAATGATGAATTTTATTTTTTATTTTTTGAAAATTTAAATTTTTGGGGGACAGAAATATAAAGTAATTTAAATTATTTAACAAATACCTATAATATTGGGTCATATATGATGTATGGAAGATATAATCCCAAAATCTATAAATAGTTTTATTTATTTTTATATATTTAGTGATAAGGTTAAAACTATTGATAGTCTTGAGCCATAACAATACACTAATGAATAAATTAATAAAAAAACACCCCCTCTCCTCTACTATAAATACCACCCTCACTGCATCTTCTCATCACCCCTCAAAAGCATTGAATACTATTTAGAAATTCCTAAAAAATTATTCGTAACCCTATACACTATGTCTAGGAGAATTGGGTATCAAGAGGAAGTAAAATACACTTTTTAAATAATGTTCTCAATGAGAGGAATTAAAGAAGAAAATTTCACTTTCATTTTCGTTTAAATTATTTTTAATTTCATTTATTTTTTTATTTTATACTATACTACCTCTATAAAGGTGAAATTATAACTCATTTATCTTATATTTACAATAATTGTATTATTTTTTGGATCAATCTATCATCAAACCTCTACTCATCACTCATTCATTCAAAAAATGATAATGCTAACTATGATGTATCGACTTACCGCCATCGTGGACGATGCATTTTCATTTTCAATTTCCACCATCATGGCTGTACATAAAACCATTATTGTGGTTAAATAATATTTTACTATACTTATTATATTATATATACTTTTTTGGAATCAACATATAAACATGATGTTTAATAAAATTATATGAGTTAGGAATGGTCATAAAATATACGTGAAAAATTAGATTATTCCACTAACTATTTAACTAATGGTTAAACCTCATACCATATAAAAATGATATATAATGTAATTTAATATTATTAGTGTTCAATAATAAAATATAATCTAAATTATGAAACATTATCATCATTTTACAAGAACTATTATACATGTATTCAAGCACACAGATCATGAAAACCAAGTAATAGAACACTCTCTAAATAATAGAATTCAACCCTATAACTCATTATAATTGACATAAATGAACATAAAAAATTTAACAGATGAACACTATTTAAAGAGGTTTTTTGTAATATAATTAATAATTAATATATTATTATCCATGATGTTTAAGTGATAAAATTATTCTTATTTAAGGTAAGGGTATTCTCGAACCCAATTTCCATTCTTCGGGTTCTCCCCATTTAATTCCAAATATTAGGGTGTATATTCTTTAAATACTAATAAAATATAATTTATATATTCTTATATATTCATTTAATATAAATTAAAACATAAAATATTTTTTTCTGACAAATATAATGATTTTTTGAAAATAATATTTCATTCTAAAAAAAACACATCCTTTAATTTTGTGAGATTGTATATTATATACTCATGATTGAAAAATCTTGTACCATTTATTTTATTCTAGTTTTGTTTTGAGAACCCAAATATTTATTCAGGAATGTATGATCGTAAAATTATCATGAAACCAATTTCCATTGTATGGTTTATTTTAAGGAAAATATTGTTATAGTTTTTATGTTGGATGTATGATTTTGTTAGTGTTATGATGTGATGGGTGAACCTATAATTAGGTAGTTCTCCAGTGAATTGGGTAATTTGATGTATCTCAAAGAGATACTAAAATCATCCCTCTGTTTTTGGAATGTTCTTACCTATGTTATTATGTTCTACACATTATATTATTGTTTTTTATACACCCTCAGACTCTCTTTTTGTCTCCCTAGCTTGAATACCCATACCCATATACCATGGAGCACATGTAATGCATACATACTTATGTTATAAATTTGTTCCATTGATCATGTATAAATAAATATTAAATCATCACAAATAATCAATTGATTTATTATTAGAAAATAGATATTTTAGAATTTATATAAAATGAGAGAAATTTTAAATTATTATATAAGAAATTAAGGAAGAAGATAATATGAAATCAAACATTAAGAATTATCCTTGAATTAATTCCCAGAAAGAAGTACTTAATATAGTGTTGGAGTTCATTTTTACATGATATCAAATAACATTGTTCTTTTTTAAAGAATATATATTCATGGTTTTTAAATATAATATAATTTATTATCACATACTAATAATTATTTGATTTCGTAGTGTATGTGATAATGTCTTAAGGACAAATTACATGTAAAAATTTCAAATCAACTCCCCAACATTATTAGATTCATTAGATTATATGATATTTTTATTTAAACCCTTTCTCTATGGTTGGGTGATATTTTCTAATTTGTAACTGTTTCCTTAAATATATATCATTTTACATTCGATTGCATTTTGTCTTCCTGGTGTTATAAAAAATATAATTTCATATCATATCCAAATTATTATTCTGGGTGACCATTTATGTTATAATGTTATATGGTTAATGTCAATGTTAAATGCATATAATAACTCTCCATTATGATAAGATACTTTTGATACTGTGAAAGTATTACATAAACCAATGTTCTATGGCATAGTGTAATTGTCAGGTTGGATACATTTGATATAGTTTATCAACAGCCTGAGGCTCATAAGACATTAAGATGAAATCTCATACGGTTCTTCCTTATCTCCAATAAGGGAGGTTATGATAATTTACCCATGAATATGAATTATAATAGTTCCATGTATTGTTGGACCATCCCTTGTGGCATGATATTCATGAAAAATGTGAGGGATGATATTTACATTATGTTTCATGTGAATATGTTATTATCTTTTATAAAATAGAAAATACAGATTAATTTTGTGACCATGGATGTTTGTTGGTGTGTTCACTACAAGAAAGTGAAAGGAAGAGTGTTTAATATACATGTTTATGTACTATGATATGAAACATATTTGAAAATATATATCAATAGAAATGGATTTTATTACATGATACAGGTTCATATGAGGATTAATATCATTGGGACATAATTTAATTTTCAATGGGATCATTGACATATCTTTATATAATAAAATAAAAATTTTGATGGTTTATCCAAATGAAAATATGTAATGTTCCAAGAGAGAAAATCTATAAATGTATCCAAGAAACGTATTTATAATCCATATTATTATAGAATGTAGTTTATAATATTCTTTACATATCTATGAAATAATTTTATATATAGATTGTCGGTGGAAGTTATGTATTTATATTTAGGTGATAAAAGTCGATATATTTATTTCTTTAAATAAATTGATGTAATACATTGTCTGTAAAGTAATGAGGTTGATGAGTATATTGAGTTATGGTTTGCGGAGAATTAAATTTTATTTGAAAAAATTTTAATTTATTTATTCGATAAAAATAATATTTATGTAGACTATAGGTTATGTTTATTTCAAATAAATAATAGAAATTATAATTTTATTTGTATATGTGGTATGATAACAGTTGAGGGAATACTGAAGGGGACTCATTGAAATAATATTCTAACCACAGGTCTATAAATACATGGATATAAATTATATTAATAAATGTGTTTTTACTAAGAATTTTTCCACACCACATTCTGTTGTCGAGAGATTTTACTCATCCTCTAGATATACTAAAGTACACTCCATGTTTCATGAAAATTATTTATCCTCACCATACCTATCATGATATAATAGAACATAAATAATCTAATAATTGTAATGGCGTTATAAGGAATTATAAACAAACAATGATACAATGCATATGGATATCCACACTAGCATTTGTTGAAACATAACACGGTGTTCAAAAATTCATGGTACATGTGTGGATCACTTCTAGAGATAACCTATCCTTTATTCCCCTATCACAATGATGGTTCAACAAGAAAGTTCAACAGAATTTGAATATAATGAAATAATTTAAAAAAACTAACTTATTGCACAACGTTTATTAATTAAAAAATACATGTCAAATCGAATCATTGTTGATTATGTGAACACATTTCTATCTTGTTATAATGAGAAATATTATGACTTTGAATAAATGATTTAACTATAAATTGGGCTGAAAACCTCCACTACACCTCAGAATCTCAATGTTTTTTTAAACCATCAATTTTATTACGAAAAATGTGATTGGAACTATATGAATACAAAATTTAGAGACATATGAAATGTCATGTACCCCATTAACATATACATCTGTAAGACTCAATTAGTCACTATGATTGTGTCACAAAATTAATTCTTATGGACAATATGGAGTGTTTCCAATGTTCAAGACTCGTGTCTCAATATATATCAAATGGTTTCCCTGAAAACCTTGGTGTAACCATGTGAAAATAGTTAGAAAAAAATCTAATTATGTGTTCACACAAAACTATACATTGATTCTATATCTATATAGTCATTGTGAAATGGTTTTATATTTTAAATATTTCCATAGTAATTAATGATAAACCATGTAATATGTTAATATCCCAAGTATATTAAATATAAATTTCATGCCTTTACATACCCCTATTGATTATACATATCTTTTAAACTCCATGTAATAATATTAATAACTCTACATAAAACAATTCAAATATAGTAAAAAAATATGATTTAAAAGTTCATGTAATTTGTTTTAGTTATGTTCATATAGTGTGGTTTTACATTGAATGGAATTTGTACATGGTTATCTTGGATATATTGATGGGTTTTCAGACAGTGGATTGAACATAGTTCTAATGGTTGTTTAGGATTTTTTCGGTGTTTTTTTGGTTTTCATCCGCAGTGAAGATGACATAAATTAGTGATGTTATTTTTTCATGTTGTAAATAGTGTTAAGTTTTCCTAGTTCTATTCATGATGGGTGGATTATTTTTAATTTTTCTACAGTTGTATATAGTGCTTATGTGATTTCTAATTTTTATTCATCATTTTATTTGAGAGTATTTGGTTTTATGATGGGTTTTCTATTTCCTTCTATGGATATAGACGGGGGATCTAGTGTTGATGGTGGTGGATGGTTTTCAGAAGAAATTAGTTTAAAAGACCTCAAATAACTAGTCATGGATATAATCCTTTTAATATTGATGATGTTAGTATATTTTTTCATTGATGTAGACCAATAGAAAGGATTTCATTCATTTAAATATGTGGATGATTATCCTGATAGTTTTCCACTCAATTCATTCCATAAATCATGTTCTAATTATTTTTTCATATTATTGTTGGGTGATTTTTCAGAATGTTGTTTCAGGAGCTATTCTTCGAGCAACAATTGAAATTATTATAGGGAAAACATTCATTGGATTAGTAAACATTGGTTCTCTATTGGTTTTTCTTCTATAAAGTATGATTTTGCGTGGGATTCCCACATCAGCATTGCAGTTGAGGATGATAACCATAGAGTGAGAAGTTACATGGATCAAGGAGAGACATAGTCTAATAGTGGATATAGCTTGGGATGTTTAACATTCCTTCTATTTGATAATTAATTATGAAATCAGGAATGCATAGTTACCATGGATGGAGGACTAGTTGTATATTTAGTTGGGTGTTTTGAATTTGGAATCATGATTTTCAATCGTTTTGGAATTATTCTCATATAGAAATTGTCTGATTTTCAAATATGAAATTGGTACCCACTCATCATCAAATTTGGTTTATTATAAATGTTAAAACATTGATTTGGAGTTCTGGAGTTAATTCATGTTTATAGTTTAGGTGAAACTAACCATTCACATACACTGGTAAGTAGGTGGAATGCAGCGTCCTTAAACATAAAATCACTCATGGTGGATTTTCTTTTATAGTTTACTATTGGTTTATCATCCTTTATGTAAAAAACTATTAGATAATTTACATGATAAAATAAATTTATTTATTTTTTCCAATTATTTTCATTTTATATTATTTATTATTAATGTATGGAGACCACATAAAGTTTTATAATTTAAAAGCATAAAAGTTATAATGAAATAGACCAGATCATGAATTCATTTGTTCTAGAAATGTTTAATCACTTATGTTATGTCCACATAAAATTAAAAATCATTTGTTTGGGTAAAATTGTATTATTTTACACATAATGTGTTAGATAAAATTCCTTAAATAAGATATAATTTCATTTGAAATATATATTACCTTAATTAGAATAGAACCATCAGTGTAAATATTTTTATTACAACCCTCAGTAGGATTATTTAACCTAGAATAGAAATATAAATAACTTTTTCCTTGACATTGACACATTTATATAAATATTAATATAACTCACTAGGTTTAGAAAAAATTTGGAGGCATGTGTTGAGATAATCCATGCACATGTTTTTGAGAGTTGGGAGTATACTCATTGGATCTTGGAACACAAAGTCATTATTTAGAAATAACATTCATACCTAAATAATTTCATGTATATTAACTAACATTATTTTTGGTAATTATAGGGGACCAAAGAATCATTAACTCTAGATTATCTATGTTATATGATATTCCTATATTAATGGTGAGATCTATAGGGATATGATAAAAAATTAGAATACTAATAAATAAAATTTATTATACTACACATTTGGTAATAATGAAATGTAATAAATATGACCTATTTACAATTGAAAGGGAAAATCCCTAACATTTGAAATTATAATTATGAAATATCATTTAGAAGAAAACCCTACTAAATGATTCGAATTTTTATGATTGTTACAAAACCTTGTTTATTGCACCACACCTATAGTGAAAATTATATATTCTGGAATCCCCAGTTCCCATGGTACCTAAAAAAGATGTTACTAAGGAAATTTTACATATATTTGAAAAAAACATCAAATTTGGTAGATAATTTATTTTGGATTCTATAAAATATTTCTACTGAGATTCTTAATATTTATGAAATGATGGATATTGTTTGCAACATGTCTTATCACTATAATTATTACTACGGTAAACCATGCGATTAGAGATTTTAGATATCCATGGAGTAATTGAAATGAAATCATGGTGATGATGAACTATCTAGGACATAGTTGGTGAAGATTATTGACTATATAGAACTATTGGGCATCTTCGTCTTCATACCACAAGACACGTTTCATAGAAAACTCAATTTTTCCTCACTACCTCAGAGCTTCTCTTGTTTCATTATTTATAATAATATGATCTATGTTTGGATTTCACTTATGAACCTCTTAATTCTTATTCAAAATGTTGATAAAGATATAGTGTGTAAAATACCCATTGTCTATATAGTGAATATTGATATGTTCACAGAAATGGGATGAAATTATCAATCTATATTTTTTTATTCTATGTAGTGACGTTATTTGAAGAGGAATATCTTTTGGTAGTAATAGGTAAATATGAAATCTATTTTTCATATGGAATTACTGGACACTGGAAGATGAATTTCATAATGATGAACCAAGTTGATTGTTTAGATGAATTCATTATCAATATAAACTTTTCTTAAACTACTAGTTGGGTATTAGATACAATTTTTGATGAATGCATAAGTTTCAAAATACATGAACCAAGTAAATTCATAATGATCTATTGTGTGGAGGAGGATCCTAAATGGGAAAAGGGGGCTTCATTGGTGGACATCAATTTTTTATACTATCAACTAAAATTCAAAACAAGAATTATCATGGATTTAATGAATAATTATTATATACATACGATTACGAATAACATCATTTCATATTATTTTCTTGATTTAAATGGTATTTTTTATATTTTCATAAATACAAAATTTTATTCATATATATAATTTTTTATGTTATTTCATGACATAATAATGATTATTTTTTATGAGATTATGAAATCCAAGTTTTGGAAGCAAATAAAGAGTAACTTTTTTATGTCACATATGACACTTAGTTATGGTATTCTCTTCTATGTAATGTGAACCAAAATTGATTGGTAAAGATCTATCAAAAATTGTATTTAGACTCTTATGATACAAAAATCCTAAAAGATGTCTTTCTTGTATAACATTAAATATGAAAAAACCAAAATTTAGCTATACAAGTTAATGGGAAAAAGAGAATCATGATTTGATACACACTTATGTGTGAACACCATTTCATGTTTATTCGAGTTATGGATTCCCAAACATAATTACATTAAATATAAGATCCTTACCTCTTACGATGATTTAAAGTGATTTTTTTGAGGTATTTTGTTTCCTTGTTTGGAGTATATATTGTTTTGGTTTAACCATGGGTGCATTTGGGGTGAACATTAGATGAAATTGGATGGAGGAGGGGAATCATAATTATTACAAGGTTTTCCAGAACTGTACAGCCAACCCAACAAACCTTCAGTACTCAAATAGATGTGATTTCCACATGCAACACATGATTTTTCAAACAATTGATCCTCTAAGTAGTAATTGTGAACCCCTATGAATATTCACATAGTTTAAGCATATATTTTAACATTCCTTGATCCCATGGCCATGAAACCATTCCCATAGTTTTAATTAATCATAAAAGTAGTTTTAAAATTTACCAAACCCCCATCATATATCCCTAAAAACCATATAACATTGATTAATGATGTATCTCGTTTTGATTCTCTCGGATGGATTCCAAGGCCTTCTAATGTCTGTTCTAGATAATTCAAAGCACATATTGAAGATATGCACCCCTCTGGGTTTTGATCTTAATATCATTCTTCACCAGGTTCTTAGTTGTTCTTCAACAATTGGGATTTTCCATTTGGGATCCCTTTCCTATAATTTTTAGGTAGGTGGTTTAAATTGAAAATCCCATATTCATTATTTCATTGTGTGTTTGTAATTATAAAATTTCAATTGAATTGATTTTATAGTCTCATCGGAAATTTAACTGGGTAATTTTAAATGTCATTCCATAATGAATTTTGTTTAAACCTTGTAAAATGTAAGTGGGGAATTAGATTAATTAATTAGTGATTTAAATAATCATATATTAGGATTGTGAAATTTCGTAAATTAATTTCATAATTAATTATAATGATTTATGGAATGTAAAATTGGACTAATAAAGTGGAAAACTAATTAATGGGATATTTTTTGGTTCAATTGGATTAATTAATTGGTAAAATAATTAATGGGATATTTTAATTGTGGTGTTTATTGATTAATTGTAAGTTTTTTACTAAATTCTTATTTGTATTTTTTCAATTAATGTGTTTATGAATTAATTGTGATAGGGGTTCATGGTATTGTGGAATAACTTATATTGATTAATGGATTATATGATTAAATGATATTAAATGGTTAAATGTTCCTTTTTCATATTGTTCCATGTGATTTAAAAAGTTTAACCTTGTTCATTTGAAATGTTTATTGAAAAAATACACTATAATTAGAATTTATGAAAAGAATTTTAAAGGTCCTTAACCTTGATATTTATGAAATTATGAAATATTTTTAATATTGTGATTGAATTATATTCATGTGTGGGATAAGGACTACTACTTCAAAATCCCGTAATGATAAATTGATAAAGGTGGGTGAGACATGGATTGCCCCTTAAAAAGACCATAGTGATAAATGAGTGTTTTTATGTGGACCGATGATTCAAAATACCACTTGTGTGATTTATTGATAAATGATATGTGGGTGAATGATAAATAAATCAAATTCCCAGGGGGTCCAAGGCATGGTGTTCTAATCCCAAAAAATTGGAATTTTACTAGGGATCCAACAATCCACAATAACAGTTAAAATGAACTTGATAATAAAATAGCTTATGTGATAATGAATTGTGAATTGAAAACATAAAATGATTTATACTATAGCACGGGTCAAATAATGTACTGGGGTTCGGGTTTCCATAGTAACCCAGTGGTTATATGGTTAATTAATTACTTATAAAAAATGTGATAAATGTTCACTTTTCCACTAAAATTTATTATTTATAAATGATATCCTCTTTTGGTTTTTGGATATTTTTTAGATTCCATTTAGGGTAGCCTACTGATTTTTAATCACAATATACTCGGGATGCCTGATTGATAACCAAATAGAATTCATGTTTTCCTTAATGATTAATTTTAAAGGAACCATGTTATATGGATGAGTTATGATGGAGCATGCATATGGGAAGAAAAATTTATGTTGGGACCCTCGTGGGAGTTGTTAGTGTAATTATTTATTTCCAGTTTTTCATATTGTAACTTGAAACATATTTGGAATGGAAAATAAACCTTTTTAGTTTTGGATATATTGTTTCATATTTTTTTCATCATGTGATATTTTTTTTGTTTTGTTATTTATTATACAATTTTGGTATTGTTTATTTATTTGTGCTATCATCATAGTTTGATAAAGAGGGTATTGTCTCACCTTGAATGATATTTGACCCTTACTACTAGTTGGAAGAATATGGTGTATGTGTAGGTGCACTTGATGTTTTATAACCGACCGAATCGGGCAATTAGTTTTTGATACCTGGTTTGGGATGTTACAAATTTGTTTGAGTGAGGTTTAAACTATTTTCATTTTACATACATTATGGGAATGAAATTTACTATAATAGTACTAGTTAGGCCTTTGTTATGATATCTCGAATGGGAGTAGTTGTACCATTTATGAGGGATAAAGTAATGAACATAGGTTTAGATTATTATTATTATTATTTTAATGTATTTTGATGATATTTTACCTTTATTGATGCACTTGAAGTGGGACAAGATTATTGTTTCTATGTTTCTGTGATTCGACATGTAACCCAGAATTGAATAATAGTTGTGTATACATGAATCATTATTAGAACATGAGATTACTTTGGAACAAGAATCATTTTACACACGAATGAGAAAAAGGGTTTTTGTAAGTTAATAAATTTGAATTTTTTTCCCATGATATTGAAATTGAACACAAAAGGGTTCCTGATAAATTGGAAACTGTAAAGTGATGATAATTTTGGAAAGGTTTGCCTATTGAGAAAACACCATTAATGATTTTTTCTTAACTTTTTTGAACAATGACCATGATGTATTATGGTTATGGGTAGTGATAGTTGATTGGATTTGACCATGTAGTGGAGTTTGGGTAAGAGAATTGTTGTGGAAAATTATGATTTACTCTTATGTAAAGTGATAATGTTAGGTTATTTTTCCTGAGACTTGATATCTTAATTATAGATATATTCTTCTATAGTAAAACTTATTTATAGGATGACCGGAGGATATGGTTGGAAATGATCCACCAGTAGTGCAATCTGAGTCACTAATATTTCCAGTTTAGTAAGTTGAAGAGATGCCGATGAAAACATTTATCTCTCTATGATGTTAATGAGAAGAGACCAAGGTTAGGCTATGAAGAGTGTGCACGATCTTACATGGGATTTGTTGTTGAAAAATCCAATGAAATTCAAATCAGACGGTAGAAATGAGGATGATGAGTTCATGATTTAGTACATCTAGGCTATACTTGACCTTTTAGAGACTACTTATGATAAGAGAGTCAGGAATAAAGCTTATCTATTTCATAATTCGGTGAAGAATTTGTGGGACATGAGAACACGAGATGGAAATAGGGAGGATATAGAGTGGATGTATATCCAAGAGATGTTCCTGGAGAACATTAATCTAGTTACATGGAGAAATGGGAGGGTAGATGAGTCCTTGATATTCACTTAGGTTAGTATACCAATGATAGATTACATTGTACACTTTATTGATTTGAATCACCTTTCGACAATGTTAGTAGTGGATGAATATACATTAGTAAAATGATCATAGAATGTGATTAAATGTGAAACTATGTAACATGTGAATATATTATAGATAATGATATTTTTAGAAGTGGTGACTGTGGATCTCATATGTGGGGGGATTATGAAGGAGGCTTAAAATGGAGTACATGTTGTTTCTTCTGGAAGGACATGTGGTAAGAAATATAGGAGAAAGAAATGCTGATTCGAGAATCTTAGAGATGAAAATATGATGATCTGTAGCCAAGGGGAATGGTTTGTAACACAAGACCTTTGTCGAGTGATCTATCACAATTATGCTATGCAGGGAAACTCTATAGATAGTTCTCTCGACCAGTAGTAGTGTTCTATGGCAATGGATGGATGGAACATTTATATTGGATTTGTAGGAACCCATGATAGATTGGTAGTGACTGGGAATCTAGAAATAACTAGAGTACATTATGGGGTATTTATTCACCATATCAATTGTGTAGTTAGAGTTCTATAGGTCATGGTAGTTGAGGCAATGGATTTTGAGAATCTGGTAAGGAGAACCTATATCAATAGAGTTTTGTAGCTTGGGTGACACAAAATACATCACACGGAATAGGGTAAGGGATGTTTAATGTCGTCCATCTTACACTTGTGGATAGCGAGGATGGGTCGTCAATAGTTTGATGTACTATTCATGGATCTTATACTCTATATAATCTATTAACTAATATTGTGCCTCAAATATATTCCTATATGCCCATATTTTTACCTATTTTATCATGGAGGTGGTGTTCGTGAGTTGGGTTATTATAATAGATACCCCTTTAGGTGTACGGTCAAGATATGTATTTTTATGTAAAGGGGGTTTTCTTGAGGTTGAGGAGTATTGTTTTAGTAATGATATTTAATTCTTTGAAATGTTTGTTTTTTATGTAATTATGGCTAATTACTTCTTAGTATAATTTCTTGCCCATGGTGATTGTTTCCACATGATAATGACTTTTATGTCTCATGAGGGTGACGGTTATCCACAATGATGAGAGTTGGAAATTCAGAAAGTCCATAATCAGATAGTTCATTAGCAATTAGGGGATCACATCACATAGGTTTGAAATATTTTTCTAGAAAAAATAGGTGTAAAGAATGATGTAATTACACCCATAGTGGATATGTTACATGATTTGTTTATTGAAGGCTTGTCCGAGCTCCAACTTGGGGGAGATGAGGAATTTATCTTTGAGCTCATGATGGGGGTAGGTCTAGAATTTATTCCACCATAAAGAACTGAACCAACATATCTTCAAGAGATTAAGAATCAATAAAAAGATATTATAGATTATTTTTTACCCATTGGAGTATGTCACCCTATGGTAAATTGTTTTTCCAAAATGGCATACACAACATTTTGTTAATGTGTTTATTACTGGTAGTTGAACCAGATTATAGTGAAGAACTTTTGTCCTATTTCTTATATCGATAATAATTTTTACCATGTGAGGGGATATTTTATTTTCTACATTATCGAAATGACATTAGGTGATCTTATGTTGAGTTTCCTACCATTTGATAATCCTTGGACTACATTCATAAGTGGGTGTGGCGTTTATGAGTTCATCATAATGTCATTTGTGCAGACGAACCCAAAAACACTATTGAAGTCCTAAATTAAAATAATCATCCACCCGTACATATATCAATATGTGTTTTTGTTTGTGGATGAAATATTGACGTACTACAAGACTCATGATTATCATCGACAACATCTCCACATCATTCTGATTACAGTGAGAGAGCATAAATAATATGCCAAGATATCTATGTGTCATTTTTGGATTGTTTGGGTACACTTATTGGGTAACATAATAATAGTGGATGGTGTGTCAGTGGACCCATTGAAAGTACATGTAGTTCTTTAATTAGGGGAAGACCAATAATGTATTTGATATTCATTGTATTCTGGGGATAGATTGTTATTATTAGTTGCTCGTGCTAGAATTTTCTTGATTGACAACAGAACATTTAGGATTGACGAAGACTGTGATACATTCTGAATGTTTGGAATACTATGATAATTTCTTCTACGAGTTGAGGAATAATTTGAAAGAAAACCAAATATTGATCTAATTCATTCTGGGTGAAGAGTATTTTTTTGACACTTCTGTGATTGGGAATGTAGAAGTGTTGTTGCATTGTGATGTTTTTTGGTGTATGGGTCCCAGCAGTTGGCGCCACATGAATGGAACAACCCTATGAATAACCTCAAGATATCTAAATATTTTTATTCTTTGAAATGTTGGTGGTTTTATCTTCTGAGTGATATTTTTACTATTTATACTGATCACAAGATCATAAAGTATATATTTTCATAGCGAGGCATGAATCTCTATCAGTAGAGTTGGTTTGAGTATATGCATTTATTTGAATTTGATTTATCATATTTTACTAGGAAAGAATACATTGTGGCTAATAATTTAAGTTGGAAAAATATACTTAGGATGTTTAGGAGTCTATTATAAATTGGAATATGAAACATTTATTAGTTGATATGAATGTTGGGGTCATGAGATTCCAGAGTAGATGACATTCGTATCCATTTTAGATGATACAACACTGTTGAGACATATCAATGATAAAAAATATGGGGATCCAAAATATTTATCTTTTATGTTAATCATTAAATGTGTGGGGTCAAATTTTTATTATATCATAGATGTGGATGGGAACATTTTTGTTATGAATTGGGTTGTTTGTGCCAACTATTATTCAAGGGGAGATGAATTTGGAATTTTATGCCTCAATTTTTGTGGTTCATCTAAGTGTGACAAAACTGTATGATGAAAAATAATTGTATTTTTGTTGGATTGGAATTTATTGAAGGGATGGTGAAATGATGATACACATTTTGAAAGTTCAAAGATGATAATCAATGACCAAGTGGTTTAATGTGACCATTACCTATTCCAAAATAGTTGTAGAAGATGTTACTATGAACATTGTTGTGGTTATCCAAATGATTCGTCAAAAGAATGGTGTTATTTGGGTGGTTATGTATTTACTGTAGAAAGTAGCACATTTCATGCCTATACGTGATACCTTATCAAAAGATAAGTTGGGAGTGTTTTATGTTTGATAGATACTTTTTCCACATGGTGTGAGTTAGAGATTTTATTCATACCATGAATCAAGATTTACTTCAAGCTTATGGAATAGATTTTAAAAGGAACTTGGTAAAGGGTTTATATTGATTATGGCTTTCCTTCCACAGATAGATGGGTAATTAGAGTGACTATACTAGTGTGTGAGAATATGATCTGGGTAGGTGTTCTATACATGGGTGGGAATTAAGATAATCATGTATATATCATGGATATTTCCTATTACAATTATTATCAAGTGAACATACATACAGAACTATATGAGGCACTTTATGGTATATCATGAAGATCAACTCTATGTTGGGTGAAAGTGGGAGAATAAAACCTGTTTAGAACATGCCTCATGCAAGAGACCTCTGAGATTGTTCATTTTATTCAAAAAGCTATGGATATGGTTTCTAGTAGATAGAATATGCAATTTAATATAATTCTATTCCCCATGTTGTTTACAAGGGGTGATCTTGTATTCCTTCAGCTATTAGGTAGATTTGGTCATTGTATGATACAGAGACAAAGCATGTTGTCTCCCATGTTTGTTAGACAATTTCAAGGTGTTGAATGAATCAGGCACATGAAATACTAATTAGACCTTCCACGAAGGAATCATTTAATAAATTTTTTTTTCATGTGTCACAGCTTCAATAGTGTCACCCTTAGCCTATTGATATGATCAAATTGGATGATTTTTAACATGATACTTATGTGTCATTTGAGGAGAATATGATATGTATGATGGATTGAATTGAGAAAGTGTCATGAGGAAATAATTTTACTATAGTTAGGGAGTTGGGGAAACAAGTTTTTGTCCTGAGGAAACATGATATATAGATGCATATATGTGGGCTCTTTGTCCCGATCATTTTTGCTCAGAATCCTAAAGATTCATGGGAGTACAACTGAAGGATGTGTTATTATAAGGCAGTTAGATTGTATGAACCTTACCATTTATAAATATATAATAATATTTTTTATTTATTCAATATACCTTTTTTGAATATACCGGGATTAGGTTTTACCTTGGTTGAGTTTGGGTGAAAATTGGATAAAATTTGAAGGAAGATGAGCAGTGCAAGGTTGGTGATTTGTTTTCCCAATTTGTGTGCCCAACCCATCCAAACATTAAAACAAAAATAGGAAGATTATTATTTATATAAAATTTTCTTCAATCCTTTCTTTCTATTATGAATAACTTCTCCCCCCCATAGAAGAGGTGATGGTTTAGGCACATAGTTTGGAAAATAATGCACACTGCCCAAAAAATCGTCTGCTCAGATATAATTATTCATTAAATTTGTTATAAAAATTATCAAACCCATATTTTATATCCCTAAACAATATATTTATAACCTAAAAATTTACTTTAGTTTTTGGAGGCTCCTCGAAATATTCCATGGCCTTCCGAACTCTATTCACGATGATTCGATTCCTGAAATGACGATTTTCAGCCGTCCTGATTTGGATCTAGATATCATTATTCATCATGTTTGTGGTTTTTATATTTATTTGGGTTTACTTTGGTGATTTTTTTCCATCTATCTTTTGTTAGGTGGTCAAAATTGAAAATACAATTTTCTTGATTTAATTGTAGGTATGTAATTTTTAAATTTAAATTTCATGGTTTTGGAAATGTTATTGGAAAATGACTTTGAATTTTTTTTTGACATGTGATTATTAATTTGATTTGTAACAAGGAAATATTAATTGGGAAATAAAATAAATTAATTTGTGAATTGATTAATGAGATATTGGGATTTAAATTTTTGAATAAAAAATTGGTTTAATAATTAATGTGATATTGGGATCGTGAAATTAGATTAAATAAATGGTGAATTTATTAATAGGATATTGGGAGTGTATAACTGGATTAATTAATTAGATATTTAATTAATGGGATATTTTAATTATGTAATTTATTGATTAATTGGATTTGATTTGTATAAATAATGTTTTTATGTCATTATTCAATTAATGTGGTGAAAAATTAATTGACAAATGGGATTGTGAGACTGTGAAATAAACTAAATGGGTTAATGGGTTGTATGGTCAATGTATTATAAATGGTTTAATGTTTATTTCCATATTATTTCATGCACTTTAATGTTTTGAACCATGTTTGTCTAAATTTATTATTGAATAGGAATGTATTGATGATAATTTTTTAAAATGAGTTTTATGGTACTTAAGCATTATGTTTTTAAAATTGTGATATAAGGGTAATATAGTAATCCATTGGATATTGTGATTGATAGATATTAATGTGTGGGAGATGGACTATTACTTCAAAATACTATAGTGATAAATTGATAAATGTTTGTGGGACATGGACTGATGGTTCAAAATCGCAACGTGGTAAATATTTATGGAATACACAGCACTACAAAAAAGTCCCACTTTGTGATTGATTTATAAATGAGTTTCAAGTCGTGTACTACTACTTCATATACCAATGGGGTCCTAGGAATAGTGATATAGGCACAAAATGTTCCCATTGGGTTATTCTTCCTATTTGACTTAATATGAATTTGAATGAAACAGATAATGGAATCCCATGTTTTATAATGAAAAATTATTTATTTATAGTTAAATCGTTATAATATGGCATGTTACAACGAAGGTATTGAGGTCATTTTGTCCATTGAAACATGGGGGTTTGTAAACAATTAATGAATAATAAAATAATATGATAACTATTTATGTATGCATTGTATATTGTTATTTATAAAACCAAAAACATTTTTCTAGGCTATATATTATTTTAGACGTAGTTGGTTATGGCCTACTAAGTTGTACTAACACCCTACTCAGGTTTCTTGATCAGTAACCAAAAAGAATTCATGTTTACACAACACAAAAAGGGAAAAGGCCTCATGTTCGATGGTTGTGTCGGTATGGACTATAGATCCAGGAACAGATCAAAGTGTTAGGACCCTCTATGTAGTTGTTAGGTTATTTATTTTATTTTTGTTTTTTCATTTTGGACCGTATAATATATTTTAGGTGAAATATCTCATGTTTTATATTTGAATATTTTATTTTATATTTTTCCCATCATCTAATACTAGTGTGTTTGGGTTTGGTTATTTTACATATCATTTGGATATTTTCTGTTTATTTACAATATGGTTCATCATTAATAAAGAGGATATAGTCTCTCGATGATCGATATTAAACCCTTGCTACTAGTTAATAGCCTATGACATATAAAGAGTTGTGCTTAAGGTCATTTAACAGAAAATATAGATGCACTTGTGTATGGAACCAAGGTTAATATGTTACATTAACAAATTAATTGATTAGATAAGTATTAATATAATTAATGATTTATAATTCTGTATTGTCAGATACATTCTTGGAATTTAGGGATGAGGTATAAAATCAAATTTTCATGAATTTATCAACATTTTAACAGAGTATGGCTATGTATATCAACTCACTCATCCTTATACACCACATTAGAATAGTGTATGTGAAAGGAGGAACCTCACCATGTTGGAAACCCGTTTTGGGGAATGCATTATAGACACTAATAGACATACTTAACCAAGAAGCAATAAAAATGGAAGATGGTATACCACATGATATAATGATCGGAAAACAACCCATGTTGTTAAAAAACATAAATGAGGTTATAATGAGTCTTTTAAGGACACATTTGAAAAAACAATGGAACCCTATGGAAGAATACATTATCATTATGGTTTATACTATGGAAATGATGGTTCATTACAGATATGAACCCACAAAAAGGTTATTGTGTAAAAAATTACATATTTTTAGGGAGGGATAATATCTTTTGGAAGTATGGTAGGTTAAATATTAACATTAATGAAGTTCAATTTCAAGATACAAAGATGTTGGTAGAAGAATAGATTCTATTAATCCCCATAGAGGAAAATGTTCTTAAGAAAACAATTCAATGAAAGAGCACATAATATTTTGTAGAAAAAGTATAATATGGATTTCATGTAATAGATTGAGATGGATCATTATTGAATTAAAATGATGACATGTTTTTATATAAGGATGTTGTGGAGTTCTTACAAACCTCTTGATAGAACAATTCCAAATAATTTTTAAGGAATTCGAATAATTAATTCCATTTAATGGTTTTGGTCAAGTATGTACTTGATGTAAATCTTGGTGGGTGAAAATGAGAATTCAATAGAAATTTAGACACTAAAGGTAAATAGAGTACCTATAAAACTATCTATTGGATAAACGGATTGAACTGTATCATGTTAGTGACTTTGATGAATAATTCTCCTCAGTTTCAATGTTTAAATCCATTATGATGGTATATTCTATAGAAGAAATCCATGAATATGATATTTTGAAGTTAGATGGGGAATTATTCTCCCAATAGGGGAACCATCAAGAAGATTTCAATTTGAAACAACCAGACAGGTTTGAGATGATTGGTAATTCTAAAATTGTTTTTAAGTTATATAAATTCATTTATTGATTGCATAAACCAATAAAATTGAAGAATAATCATTATTATGAAGAATTATGAGATTTTACACACATGATGAATGTATTTCAATTATCAGTTTCTTGATGGATTATTGATTGAATTCATTTATTGTTTGTATTTTATGATGAAATATTATATTTTTTAAATAGAGTACCAGTTATACATTTCATTAAGGAAACGATAAAAAAAGATTCGACCTGATGCACATTAGTGAACAATCCTACATCCTTGGGATCAATATTCATTATAATATATCAATGAGGTTACTTGTACCAACCCATGATATATATAGTGAAAAATACTTATAAGATTTAGTATGTAATAATACAAGAGGTGAGAGGTTCAATTGTAAAATGGCTTTCATCTCTCTAATATATGAATTCATAGACACAATATGTGCCATATATGATGAGTGGGACCATCATGTATCTGCAAAATAATCAATTATAAAAGACACATTATGTAAAAATAATAATTTTTTTTAAACTCAAATAAAAGAATGAAGATATCATACAGATCTAGGAAAACATAATCAGGTACGTATTAATAATATCCATAATTATTTGGGAATAATAAGGATACATTCATGAAATACTGAGATTATTTTTATCTATTAATTATTGGATATATAGAATATAGTATATAAAATCTTCATGATGACATGATATCACAATTTGGAATGGTATTCACACACAATAAGGGAGCTATGAGATGATGGATATCAAAGAAACTTATTGGGGTAGATTCTACAATGAAGACCATACATATTTTAGATTCTAATATTTATAATGAATCACTTTTAGATTGGAAATTTCAACAATGAGATTCATGTGAGGATTATAATTATATATCATATCACATTGTACTGTGAAAATACTATAGTGGTGCCTCTTTTGAAGAAGCCAAGGATTCCCAAAATGATGAATCAAATATTTTGAATGTTTAGGTTTTTTTCATAATGAGATAAAGTTGTAGATTGATGGTTATACATGTATGAGAATGTGTAATACTACATAAGTATACTATTTCCATAGTAAAAAAATAAACATTAAATGAAAGCTAGTGGGATTAAAATTATTAATATTTGTCTTTAGTTCATGAGGGAGTTTGTTAGTGTTTATGGTCTTCTAAAACCAACATCCCTTTTACTTTTGATCAATTTTTTCATTCATGAATTTGGAATATAATATACTATCTCATCACATTCTAATTTCCCTTCCGTGTGATAGTGTATGTGATAATATCATAAGGATATAAGTCTAATCAAGAGTACACAATGACTCTCCACTACGATTAAATTCTTAAGATGATGTGATGTTATTCCCATAGAACATTTTCTATGACTGGATGCTAAGTACCTATAGGAAATATATAATAATGGATATTATTGGAATAAGGGTCATAATACATCTATACAACCTATCATATTTTTATCCCTTGGTAATCACTAAGATTGAAGTTATGAGAATTTGTGTAACAACATGATTTCCCCATGTTTCATGTGTAATTGCATATTTATATCCATGTACTTATGCAAGGATTATTAAAATATAATATTATTATTAAATATTTCAAGACTTGTGTTCTTAGATTTATTTCATAAAAATAGATGATAATAGTTTATACTGTGTTTGTATATGTTTCGTGCGTCATGAGTGGAATAATATTAATGAATATTTCGGGAGAGGATATATAACTTTTTTATTAAGTGAGTATCTAATAAAACTTGATGTAATAAAAAAATAATATTATATCCATTACTATGGTGGTTTATTAGTGCCATTAATTCCAAAATGCAATTGTATGATATTCTGACATATAAGTTTATGGTTGAATCTATAAAACCTATGTAAAAATTAGATATCAATAAAAAGGGATTATATTTCATGGTAAATGTTAATTGGTGGATGCATGTGTTTATTATAGTAACTGGTGAATTGGTATATTGTTAAGTACTATCCTTGAATGTTGGGTGGGTTGTTAAAATTCCACTAAGAAAGAGGCCTAGTGGACTACACAATGATTATATCGAACAACCTCATTTAAAATAAATTTTAGTACAAAACGTTGATTTGAATATTATTCTTATGTCTATTTAATATTATTTATTTGGGTTAATTGGTTGATCAGAAGTATTTATTTAATAGTTTATGTAGAAATTCTATTTATTTAATTAATTAAATATATGTTATACATATTCTGATAAATACCTAATAGGTTGTGTAGACTGAATTATGGTCTTGTGAGAATGAAAAATCATTTAAATAAATTATAATTTAATTATTTTTTATAAAATTTAATTATTCAAATGGTTATGTTCTTGTAATGTAAATAATTATAAATTTATAATTAGTTATACATGGGGTAATCTATGGGTTATGAAAATATTAAAGCGTCTTTGGGAAAATAATTTTTCAACACATGATCTATAGATATCAAACGATATAATTAAAATGATATTTGGGGATGTACTACTAATTTTTGAACATAATATTTTTATATATCTTGAATTATCTTATTAGAGAGATATTAAAATTAATATTGCATTTTTTGTGAGCATTAGTGATCATCATCTTCTGCCTCCAGCTACGAGAGAACCAATAGAATGAAATATTATTTTTAAAAATCTAAGGTATTATCAAGAATGAACAAAGAATGTTGAATGGATATTCACACTTGCATTCAGAGAACCCTATCATGACATTTAGATATTACGGGTGCACTTGTGGATCATATTTAGAGGGAATCTACACTTGATTCCTCCATCACAGTGATAATTCATCAACAAGGGTCACTAATGTTAGAAAATAAATGAATAATTAAATGATTTGGAGATTTGTGATATATCTAAATTAAAAATAAACAATATGTCCGGTCTTATACCCATAGAGGAAAAATATGTATTGTATGGTTACACAACATAACACATTTCTGAAATTTAATCATTTTGGGTGTTGATATTCCTATATTGGGAAAATCATAGTGGTTTACTGGATGATACCAGCCATGATTTGACAGAGACTTGTTGTACAAGTAATTTAATGGATAAGATGGTTATGGTCCCACATAATAGAACATGAGGTATTTTAATAACAAAAATTGAATCATTAGGGTGTGCTGACGACATGGAAGAGAATAGGATTCTCTTGTGATTACCACTAACATGGTTGGGTGAGCTAGGAAACATTGATGGTTTTACATGAATGCATTGAAATCTGTTCCGACAATGGTACAAAGAAGGTGCAGTTGAGGTTCAAGGTGGCCTCATTAGTGGACAATGACTGAACATATGTTGTGTGATTATTTATCATAAACATATGTTATTAAAAAACTAATATATATATATATATTATGTTTATATGGTGAGGATGAATTGGTGGTCTCCTCCTGATTCTTGTACTCAACCCCTACTAGGGAATTTGTAAACATGTTGATTTTATGACTAATGATCCGGAGAAGGGAAATTGTTCTATGGTAGATGGTTGAGTAGTGGAGAAAGATGTTGGAGAAGATCATGATATAATTTTAAGGACCTCCACTATTAATTTATTAAGTTATCAGTTATTCATTGCTTCTTATAGTCTTCATAATCTTACCACCCTTGGATCTCTTCTTATGTATCCCTTTTTTTTCATTTTTCACATTTTTAATATGATTATATATTATATATTATTATATATTATTATTATTGATGACATGATATAGATTGTATAATATCCCCAATTTGGAATTATATCCCTAATAGTTGTTGGTATCCACTTTCATATTGGGAGGTGCACATGAGGTCATGTAGCACCAAACGCAAACCTTGTGGGTTGGGTAAGGATACAACATAGACATCTTCTATGGTGGCATTGATCCAATTGGAATCCTATTGTTTTAATGCTCACAAATATTGAAAATAATGTAAATACCTAATCATGTAAGTAATTGGATTCTTGTTTAAATCATATAATTCATGATTAATATTTTTCTACAAGGTTTTATTATATGTATGATTATCCTTAATCCATTTTGTGAGTATTACATATTAAGATAGATGAACGATATTTGACATAGGATGAGACACTATTTATATGATCAAAATATTTCACTGTAACCTTGACTCTAGTTCAAGATTTAAAAAATCACCTTCTACAATTTCTATGCAACCATTTCCATGACACTATAACAAGACACCCTTCAGAATTTTGACGAAGGACTAGACAGCGTTACCTGAGACATAGTTTCCCTCACACGGTAACCTTGATATGAGCTCTAAAAATTTCAAAGGATAAACCACCATAACTGTGAAATTGGTAATATAACTCACAATGGTTTTCACTTCGGATGGTGACACCACTTCATACATACCATGATTTTGGCATTTCTTCTATCTTGCAAACAGTTTGGACACCGTTTCTCACTTAAAATATTTTTTCCTTTTCGATTAAATTTAAATATTGATTCATAGAGTTATATTTGAGTTATTTAATATCATTTACATAAATAATGATATTATATAGACATGAAACCTGATAGTACTAGGTACAAGTTAAATATATGTTCCTTATTTTTTATCATAATAAAAACACCCTATGATAAAATAAAAGGTGGTGCATGAGCTGAAAAAGTGACAATAAGTGAAGTGTGGTGACTAAATAAACATGAATAAAAGAACATATATAAGAACACAAGAAAAAATATAATTTTATATGATATTTATATCAATGCATCAAAGAAACTTGTAGTAGAAAAACATAGAAGAGAAGAAGAGCATCTCACTGATCCAAACCTAGTTCACAAAACTCATGAAACTCTGCTTCTGAGTCTGCTTTGAGAAGAGGACCCAAACATCAAATTTGATACATATTTGAATCCTATAACTACATATAAAAACACTCACATCATTTATAAAAAAATTTTATTATATTATACTCTATTATGTACTATTTTGTTAAACACACATGTATTGTGTGCGTCTGTACAAAAAGCACACACCATATCCTTCACTAAATTTGAGAATAAATGATATCCTCATCCAATTTACTTAAAAAAGTTCTTTCTTAAAAGTATAACTGTTGAATAGTTACTGTGTGACCCAGTTGTTATTTTTACCATATAGAACTATGGTAGAGGTTAGGTGACCTGAAAGGTCATTGGTAATTTTTTTTAAACCCCAATCAATAGTCTCGATCAATGATTTTTATATATTTATTTTGTTGGTCGAAGTTGGAATTCATATTCAGTGGATTTGGTCTCAGCTTGAAAATAAACGTCATGTTTTTGTTGGATCTATTTTCAATGTTATTTTTACTCTATTTTACCTCATATTTCAGAAAACTATTTTACATTTTCATAGTTATTATTGGAAATTATTTAAGTTTTTTTATTTTGTATTATCGTTTTAGATTTTAATCTAATATTTATTATTATTATTATTTATAAATAATCAATCTTTTAAGAAAATATTTAAACAATAAGATTGTTATAACTTCAATACATTGTTTTTACTAGACAATTTTGTTTTTAAAATTATTGGATGTTCCATTAATTTTTTAAAGGAAATTTTTATAGGAATTAACTTAACCTCCCCCCCTCTAGTGTGTCCTACATTGACCATTATTTGGAATGAGTGTTAGTTTTTAATATACTATTTTAAAATTTTTCCAAGCATCTTCAGGTATATTGAAATTTATTTTAGTTGTGTTTTTTATATTTATAAATTTCTATTTGTTTTAAATTTATCCCTATTTTAATCCTAGCCTTTATTTGGATGATACAGATAATATATAGGATGGTACTGCTACCAAAAGACATTCCAACATTCATGCTATAATTTATTTTCAATGGAATATTAAAATAAAAATCCACATTGAAAATATGGGATTTGATATCAGGATAGTAATATAAGAAAAATATGAAATACCCAAAACTCCAAAAACAACATGGAGTGAAGCTACAAGTTATTCTTTTAATAATTATTGTAAAACTATGAATTCCATATGTTTTTCACTAGAGGATGAAGAACTTAATTTAATAGCCACTTCAAAATCTACTTATGATATTTTGGATACCTTATACATATCACATGAATGGAAAACTAATGTAAAAAAATGATACTAAATACCTATACTATAATCTATGAAAAATTATAGTAAAGTCCGATGAACCCATTTTGGATATGTTTCTCACATTTAATGAAATTTTCAATACAATGAGATCTCTTGGAATGCAACTCTGTCTCAAAGAACAAATCATTAAGCCACTCAGATGTATACCTAAAAGATATAGATGAGCCTCAATATCAATTAAAGTATCCTTTGATATAATTATGTATCCATTCAAATAGATAATAGGTAAATTTATGATTTATGGTGAAGAGTTAATGTTAATAAAAGAAGACGAGGATGAACGAAATATAAATTTAGAGGATTTCAAGACCACAACATCCAAAAATAACGACAAGAATAAGTTTCTTTCTCATTTTGATAGTACATGTAATGATGATTCACTATCAGAGAGTTCTGATGAAATTTAACTATTATAATAAAGGTTAGAAATGTTTTATTGGGGGATAAATTCTTCATGACGCCCAAAAAAATGGAATGTATGATAAAAAGGGAAACTAGAAGAATGAATGTAAAAGGAATGATAACTGAAATTAAATAATCAGTTAGGAATGTAAGAGAAATGTTCAAGTAATGGCAAATTGTCCCAAGCTAAAGTAAAAGAATTACTATGATGATATGGAATGAAATATAAAAAGGAAATAAAAGAACCATGGAGTTCTTCTTCAGACAACTCATGTGACTTGGAATTTTTTTATAATGGAAATTATGACAAAGAGAATATGTGCTTCATGAAAAAAACTTCATCAGTAACCCTTATGTCTTATGTTGATAATTTCTACTATTATTACATGAACGAAATTTTGAAAATATTACTAACTATTAAATTTTTTAATACTGAAAATTACATAATGATAAATGTGATTAGCTAAAATATAAATATAAAGCTTTAATGAAACAGCTTACTATCACTTCTACTGTTAAATATTATATTAATATAGAAAAGGAAAGGAATGAAAAACTATATAAAAGGAAAAATGAACATAAAGTATCTATTGAGAAATTAAAAAAGGACATATAAAAATTTACCAATAGAAAAAATAAACTAACAAAAATTCTTGGTAAATATGTAGGACCTTGGAATAATTCTAGTATACGACACCAAATTGTACATAAAACATCGATAAAACTCATTTTATAACAACATATGGAAAATTTATTTTTATACCCCGAACAAAAAATTATGCTTGTTCTAGATCTATGATGTCCTTCAATGCGGCTAAATTTTCTAGACCAAACATGGATTACTTTTCCTATACTTTAAATATTGTTTATAAGAAACCCATGAAGAATAATTGGGTTCCAAAGTCTCTTGTTACTAATGTTACAGGACCCAAAAAATGGATACATAAATCATAATTTTCTTAATTCTTTTGTTGGAATAATGTCTGAAGATATCATGTATAAGTCTATGGTACTTTGATAGTGGATGTTCATGACACATGTAATAAGATTACTCAAGATTAAAAAATTTGATAATGACTCCTTGTGGACATACCGCTTTTTGTGGCAATGCTAATGGAAAAATAACTGTCCATCGCCAGACTGGTAACTCTAAATCAGTTTTAATCTATAAAGTACATTTTTTTGATGGATTAAAATATAATCTTCTAGTATTTCAGAATTGGGTGATGATGGTTTTATTTTTAAATTTGAAAATGATTCTTTCTAATTTTTAACTCAAAAAATGAATTAGTATTTTCTCTATTTGGAAATGGTAATATTTATGCAATTAACATATATACTTTAGTAGGACAAAATGTTTTGGGTTTATGTGTATTTCACTAAGAGTCTTGTAATTGACATAGAAGACTTGTACAATGAAATATGCAGTCCTATAGAATCCTTAGAAGACAATAATTATTAAAGGATCCACCCAAACATGATATTACAAATAAAATAGATTGTAACACTTGTCAAAAGGTTAAGAACAAAAAATATACTTCAATCCAATGAAATAAGTTTCAACTTCTTAACAACGTGACTTGGTTCACATGGAATTTTTTGGACCATCTAGTGTTTATTTGTTAATGGAACACACTATGTCTATGTTCTAGTAGTTTAGTACTCTATATATATATGGACCATCATCTTAGATCACAAAAGCAACATTTTATCTCATTTCAAAATGTATGATATGACTTTCAAGAATATATGTGGTCTTAGATTTGAATCTCGAACATGTGACCATGTCCCATGAGTTTGAAGACCATGAATTGGTATCATTTTTCTCTAAAAATGGATAAATTCATAACTTATCTTCCCCTAGGAAACCTCAATAAAATGGTGTTATAGAAAGAAGAAATAGAACCTTATAATAAATATCTAGAACTATGCAAAATGATCATGACTTAACTATCTAATTTTTTAAGTATGTTTTGAATACAACATGTTATATTATTAGTAGGTTCTTAATAAGACCAATTCATAAGAAATATCCCTATGAGTAGTGTAATAATTGAAAAACCAATGTTAATTACTTCAATGTTTTTTTAGTAATGTTTATATTCTCAATACGAAGGATACTATTGAAAAATTTTCATCCCAAAAGTGATGAATGAATTTTCCTAGGATATTTAATCTTTGGTAAACCCAATAGAGTCTTTAATAAGAGAACCAAAAATTTGGAAGATTTCGTACTTGTAAAATTTGATGGAATAGATCCACAAGAACCTAATACCTCTACAAAAATCGTATTTATGACATGTAAAATCTAGACATCATTACTAAATCTCTTGAACAATGTGTTAAGGAATCTACTAATCTTCTAGTTCTATATATTCTCCAGATTCCATCCATAATGAACCTGAACCTATTAATGAACACAAAATTTATAGTCTTCCTTTTCATGGACCTGTTAGAACTCTCAAGAACCAACTTTTAGATGATATAGTAGGAGATTAAGATTAAAGAACCTAGAATAGAGATTCTCTAATAAATTAGGGTGAACAAAATGGTTTCTTATGACAAATTTAGCTAATGAACATCATTGAAGAAATCAATGATTAGTTTTTAGCGATTTCTATGTGAAAATAATAAAATAGTTTTGAAGAAATAACTTTTGGGAACATTGGGATAGACCTAAATATACCTTGATCAATGGAAATAAACGGTTCTTTAGAAATAAATTAGATCAATCTTGTAATATTTTACGAAACAAAGATAGATTGGTTTCTCATGATTAGGTTCAAGGAGAAGGGATTGACCATGATGAAATGTTTTCACTAGTTTATAGAACTCAAGGCATTAGAATCATACTTTCATAAGCATCACATATAAATTTTAAACTACATCAAATAGATGTTAAGAGTGCATTCCAAAATGGTTATACAATATAAGATGATTTTTTTTAAAACCCTCTCATTTTACAAACACTCATTTTCCAAATAATGTGTTTAAATTAAAAAAAATCATTATATGGTTAAAAACCTGATATAATAGCATGGTATGATAGACTACGTTGTATTCTTATCTCTAAAGGTTTTACAAAAGGTATAGATGATATTACACTCATTATAAAAATAATTTCTAAAAATTAAATATTTCTTCAGATCTAAGGAGATGATATTTTTTATTGATCTTCAAAAAATTATTAATGTGTTCATTTTTCAAATATTATTCAAACTTAATTTTCTATGAGTTTGATGGGAGAACTGAAATTATTTCATGGATTTTAAATCATTAAAAATAATGAATGTGTTATTTTAAATAAAATTAAATATACTATAAATATTCTAAATTTTTTTGGATTAGATAATACTAAATGTAGTGATACTCCAATGAGTACCACTAGAATGTTGGATCATGATGAGAATGGTAAATCTGTTTATCAGACCAATTACATAGGAATGATGGCATGCTTATTCTACATAACTGTTATTAGGACAAATATTATGTTTAGTGTGTGTATGTGTGCTCATTTTCATAAAAATATAAATGTGTATCATATTCTTTATTTTAAAAGGATTTATAAATACCTAAATCATATTACCATCTTAGGAATGTTGAATCCTAGAGGAATGTATTTTGACATAGTTAGATACATAGATATATATTTTTGTGGTATTGTGTTTGATAGAAAAGAACCTCTAGAACATGTCACTTGTTGGTCAACTCACTAGTATCATGGTATAGATAAAAGAAAAATTCTATTGCATTATCTACTACCGAACCTGAATGTATAACTTTTGGTAGTTATTGTGCTCAGATTTTTTCTATGGAAAAATATTTTCATGATTATGGATCTAAATTTGGACATGTCCCTATAAACAGTGATAATACATGTGCTATTAACATATCGTCGAATCTTGTTTCTCATTCAAGAAAATATAATATTGATGTAAGACATCAAAAATTGAGAGATCTGTATCAAAAAGTTAATATTATTTTAAAATTTATTAAAACTAAACATAATATTGGGGACTTTGTTTTCTAAGAAATTAATTTTTGAGTGGAAGTGTTACATCACACATGAATGAGGAATAATCATACTTGAGTGACAAGTTTACTATATCATATTTACTATCATTTGATTCATTTCACCTTGTTACTATCCCTCAGTTACTGTCTCTCAGCTTATTTTCTATTTTTTGTTGTCTATTTAGTTATAGTCCCACAGTTTAGAGTCACACTACTTTATTGACACCGTGGCTGAATGTTATAGTCTCTCCATTATGACTCTTTCTTTCATTTTACAGAAAAAATTATTTTTCATATCATATCTGAGAATTTATTATTTTATTTATTTTCTATTTTGCATCTATTTTCCAATGTTTGAAATCTTTAAATGATAAAACCCCATCTTTCATCTTTTATCTTAATTCATAATCTCTACATACCAATAAAAATTATTTTATCTTGAACTCCTCCTCCACCTTGATCCTATTTTGAATTTTCAGGAAGAACCATCCATCATAATCATCTCCTAGGAAACACTAGTCTTTAATGAAATATAAAAATCCTCTGATTACCAGGCCTAAGAAATAGTTAAACCCATGTTCTTAGGAATGATAATTCATTCCTGAAAATTAAATTTCTATGGAGTGTCTTAATTTAAGAAACATTCTTGTTTTTAATATCTTTGATGAATAAGTGCGGTTAAAATGGTTTACAAAAGAAAAGATACAATTCTAAATGAAGCTAGTTTTTGAATTTTATCAGTATGTTCAATTATCTTTCAACTCGGAGGATTATTGTGTTGTTAGAATCCAAATAAATGGAAAAATATGTACTTTTCCACTGTGGTTTTTGGATTCCACCCTGGAAATACCCCCATGATGGATTTTTTGAGGATTATCATTGTGTTCCTCCTACATTATGTGATATATTTAGTCTAGAAGAGGTATTGGGTGAGTTAACTAGAAACAAAAAGATAATAAGGCTTATAGCTACTATGTTAGATGGAGAAACTAGGTTTTTATTTATGTATATTCAACAAATTATTTGTCAAATAGAATGATACATTAATACTCTCAAGTATCAAGATGGATTTTTGATACATTGTGTATAGAGTAGTCACACGATTAACAAGTGAATGTATTTTATTCTTTACATATATGGAATGATCAATAAAACCTCAAAGTAAACTTTTCTATATTATTCAAGGTTGATTTCTACTATGAAATTATCCAATGGTGTGGTTGGAAATAATGAAGATGTGGTTAAGGATTATTATATTGTTATATCTAAGAATACATGTAGATTAAGGAAGATCAGTTGAAATCCATGGAAGAGGGTATGTGTTTAATATAATGGCACATTATATGAGGATTTTAATCCTTCTATGCACCCTTATACACCTAAGAATGTCCTTAACACTAGTTTTGGATTCAGATGAGCATGAGGATTACTCAGATGAATGAATATATGTTGATAGACCTGAAGGAGAAAAATTTGTTAATAACGGTGAAATAATTATAGATCAATATCATGATCCTTAGGATGATCCATCTATAGAATATTCACTCTATATAGTTAAAGAATATGTTATTAAAGTAAATGAAATTTTCGAATAATGAAATGCTGTTTTTGAATAAAAAAATGTTGTTGTGGAAGATCATGTTGCTACTGAGGAACATATAGGGGAAGAACATATAGAAACAAATATGATTTTATATGCTGAAGAGAGAATGAAACAAGAAATTCAATTATGTAGTGGAATGTATCAATCTAATAGCACAGAGGGTGTAAAATATGTTCAAGATATTTAGTGAAATATTCCTCAAAGAGAAGCTTCTATTGAGTGGGAAAGAAGGTCTACATTGAAATGATTGATATTCCCAATCCTATTGAATCAAGTTTAGTGGATACATGGTACATGTTTCCAGGGTATTTCGATATTGATGAGTCTTATGGAATCTTAATTCCAGGATTAGATCTTTCAACTTTGTTTCAGATAAAACCAGTTTCTGGTGTTTTGTCTACTAAATAACAAGAACTATTTTCAATTCCTATAGTGAAACCTATTCATGATACTCCTAGTTATGTAATTTATGGTGAATTGAAAGAGTCTGGAGAAGCTTTTTTCTTTGGTTTTGAGATCCTCATGATGCCACAGCCTGATCCTATGACCAATCTTCATGAAAGAGAAGCTACCTTGCTTCTAGGGAAAACCATATTGAAGATCTAGGACAAGACACTTCATTAACTTTGGTATGTCTGGATTGAGAAAAATCATTTGATTCATGATGTGATCTCTCAAAAATATATGGATGAAGATATGAAGAAATACTTTTATGCTATCTACGATACTATTTCTCCTCTAATTGTGGATGATGCTAATAAGATCCTAGAGAAGGTTGTATCTCTAATTCAACCCCACTTAATTACTGTGTATAGAAATTGACTAAGAACAACACCAAAATAGAAAAAGAGACGTATGGGCTTGTATCTAGAATCTTAAGGCATACCGATCAATATAATGGATGTTTGAAAATTTTCATAAATTATCTTATGACAATTTTATTTGAGTTTTCTCGTCCATCTAATTCAGTTTAGCCATCTTAATACATGGATAGTGAAATGGTCTGATCTGTATATAAGGAAAATTTTATATCATTTATTATGGTTTTTTATAAGGTATGTATTGATATAGTGTTTATGAACAGTGACTATGTGCTTGATTTTTTAATATTTAATTCCCAAATTTCTATTGATGCTCAAGAAGAAATATCGGTGACAGTGTATTTATATATCAAGATAATCTATTCCAAGTATGATTTGAACATTCATTTTATCTATCATGGGGAGAATTTAAATATTACTCATGAAACTCATGATTTCAAGGATCAAGTTCATATGTTAAGTGACTTCAGACTTAATCTAGAGTAAATAATTCAATATAAATATGATTTTGAAGAATCCATGTAGTGTGGTGATGAATTCTTCAAAGACATTATAAATCTGTTTAATCCGTATCAACATGTTCAGAGCATAACCATAGTGGCTCCTGTAACAACTCCTTTGAGACATAGCCTGGTTCCTAATACCAATCCTCATTATTATACATATTTTTATCCTACAATCATGTTGGTCTCTCAGGCTCCAATCTAGATCATACATGTTATAATTGAGAAACCATTTACCCAATCTTCTACCAGACCAACCCTTGACCCTTCTATCATTGGTGGAGTTCTTTTTCCTTCCCTGGACACTACATCTACCACATCCGCATCTAGAAATCTTTCTTATACTCATATTTATTATGACCCGGATCAAGAAAAGGCTACAGAATATGATGAGTAGTGATGATTATTCTATATGGTTGTGATGTAATTTATTATTGTGACTGAAACTATACTCTCTTACTTCATTCAATTAAATTTGTTCGCTATCATTTCATCCCTTTTTTTCTTTTCCTATTTCATTTCCATTCACTTATTCTCTAATTGATAATCTCCAAGGGAATGAATAGTTGACATTTTTTCTAAAAAGATAAAATAGGAATTTGTTTTTTAGAATTTATCTTCATTTATTATATTTGATTCATATTTTCTCTAATACTTTGATTTGATATGATAATATATGTCTTCTAAATTCAATGATTTGTGATTATCAAAAAGAGGGATATTGTTGGACTCCTCTTGTTTTAATGCACAAAAATCAAGAAAAATATGTAAATCACTAATTTTGTATGTCATGGGAATCATGTTTAAATGACAAATGTAATGATTAATCTTGTTCATCTATGTTTTATTATGATTATGATTAAACGTAATCTATTTTTTGAATATTCCTTCTTAAAATAGATTAAAGATATTTTACAAAGTATGTGACACCGTGTCTCTGATCAAACTATTTCACTCAATCCATGCTATCGGTTCCAGATTTCACAAAAGAGATGACATCATTTCAGAGCTACCATTTAAAACAAACTGTAACAAGGCACTTTTCAGAAATTTGACAATGGAATAGTTATCGTTACATGAGACACCATTTCCCTGACATTGTAACCTTGCAACCAGGTCAAAAAAATTTAAAGTACAAAACACCAAAACTATGCTACTGATTCTCGATCTCTCGATGGATGTCACTACTGATTGTGGAATCGCTTCGGACTCACAACGACTCTAACACAACATCTTTCTCACCATCAAATATGACAAAGTTACTCACTAAAAATATTAGGTCCTTATCAATTTAATTTAAATGTTGATTCTAATGATCATATTTGATTTATTTAATAACATTGAAAAAATTAATGATCCTTTGTAGACATGACACCTGACATTATAAGGTACGAGGTAAATTGATGGTCCTCCTATTTTCAATAATAAACCCCCCGAAGATAAAATGAAGTCTATAGATCAAGATGAAAAAGTGATAATAAGTGACGTGTGGCGAATGAATATACATGCATGAAAGACACATCGACGAACACATGAAGAACACTCATTTTAATTGAGTTTTATGTAAAATATTAGAACATCCTTGCAGCAACAAAAACCAGAAACGAATAAGAGCATCCAGGTAAATTAAAACTAGAACATAGAACTCACGATGCTCTATTTCTGAGTATGCTTTATGAAGTGGACCAGAACATCAAATCTGCTACATCACAGAAGTCTGAAATTGCATGGAACAACCCAAAGAAAATTTCTAACAACGTCTTGTTATATCATGATATGTTGTGTACTATTTTATTATACTTGCTAGTAGTGTGTGTGTCTGTACAAAAAACACACAGTCTCATGCACTGAATTTGAGGATATAAGATATCCAGACACAAAATATTTTTAAAACATGTTTCTACAATGTATAAATATAGAAGAGGTCATGTGTGACTGGTTTGTTATTTTTTGCACATAGAACTGTTGTAGAGGTCAAGTTACCTAGTTAGTTATGTGTACTGTTGTGTAAACCTCGATCTACATTGTGGATCAATGATATATATATATATATATATTTAATGGTGGAATGTGATCAACTATTTTAGTGGATTAGGACTCAGCTTGAGATTGAACGACATGTTTTACTCTACGACATTTCCAAATTTAGTTATACTCCTTTTTAACTCCTATTGTAAAAAACAATGTTATATTTTGATAGTTTTTCTTGGATCATTTTTAATTTTTTAATTAATTATACTAATTTCAAAATTTCTACAAAAATATCATATTCTTATAGTTTAGAAATAATCAATCTTATAAGCAACTATTTTAATAGTCAAACTATTATAAAATAACTTCATTGATTAACTACACTATTTTTTCAAGTTAGGGGATTTTAAAAAAATTAACTAAAATATTTATAGTATCTCAATTCATCCCCAATATTTAGTGTCATACTCCAACAAACAGAACAATTTGAGATAATTTCAATCAGATTATTATTATTATATATAGATTAGTGAGAATACTAAAGACAATAAATAGGCACAATTTTCGGAGATATATCCTGGTAATTTAGTTTAATAGATAGAATGAAAAGGGAGGACAAGGGACACAAATTAATCCCAAATATTAATTCATGTGTAGATTTATGAAAAAAAACTATATACTAAATAACATTATTTTATTAATATTTATGTTATATATATTTATTTATATTATATAGAGGTAATATATTTTATATTTTTAAATATAATTTATTACTAATAAGATACAACATTTTCTTAATTATGAGTCAGGATATGCCATGGTTTTATGTGTCTATTTATGCTTCTTATTAGATATCTCAATATTTATTCCCTATATTTCCATATATCAAATTTCAAAAATTAAATTATATAATTTTTTAATGTTATCTTCAAATGTTATAATGGTTTATGCTACGTTAGAAAACATTTATAGAGTTATTATATACCAGTTATTTATTCATACACTAACACATATGGAGACCCACTAAAAGATATATATAATATGTTATCTATGCAAACCAATTAAATTATATCTCCAATTTGTTGGGTATAAAAGGTTTCAAAATGAATTGAGCATAATTTTCATGAACCACATATAGGACACCCTTGAATTGGGACCCTAGTGTAATTCCCCGACCCTAGTTACCTAGAGTCGGTGCATTATTACATAACAATGGAATGATCACAAGGAAATCATGTCTCGAAAGACAAATCAGTAGTATTATTGGAAATAAGATTTATACATAAGTTCAACTTTACAGCTTGAAGAGAAAAATAACAAAAATATATTTCATTAGAAACATCCAAGACTCATATATTATGCATGTAGGTCCGTCAAACATAACTTCTTCATATCTTGGGAAAATGAAATATAAGAAAGCGGTGAGCTCAAATGATCAGTAAGGGTAAGTAATACAGTGGAAAATGACATAAATATTGTGCATGGTGAATAATTGAAACCACATTATTTTACGGATAATAAACATGAATACTTTTATTGCAAGAATATGAGCTGTGAAAATAATGCCATAATAAAACATAATCATTGGTATTCTACTTGTCAAATGACCACATGAACCATCAATATTATTTCCATAAGGAGGGAATGTATAATTCCAGACATTCTGAAACATTTTGTCAAGGCCTGCGTCAAGACATCTAAAAATTATTAAGGCATCGACCCAAACCCCAAATCAAATTGGGAAAGGGCCTCGGCCAATTACACATCAAGTTTTCTGATGAGACCTACTGATGCATTGAGGAGCTATAGCGGGCTCCACCCATCACATTCTATGTTTAATACATTCCTCATATGAAAAAGTTTAAAAAAATAATAAACACTATCATATGAAATGTCAATACTTATAGTCAAAACATTAAAATGTGTTTAGATCCAAAACACTTTGAATAAAATTTATTAGAAAATGAGATTGTGAAAATTATATGTCATGGTATATTAATTGGGAAATTAATTAATTGAAATATCTTTTTGGATAACTAAAGTCCAGATTCAAGAAATCTAATATATGGAATATTCATTTATGATTTATAGGATTATACAATAATCTACTTATAATGAAACCATTACAATAGTTGGATGTTTCCAATATGAAACAAAATATAATGATTAATAACTAGATAGTTATTTTAGTAGTTCATTTTACTTATTTCAATATATATGGATGAATTCTCTTGAAAAAAATAAACAAATAAGGATGTATGAACAATTAGAAGAAGGTATTCAAGAGTTATATGAAGAATCATGTACCATAAAATACCACATTTTCTATCATGGACCATGTAAATGTAGTTTTAATTTGATGAATATTTTTTGTTTGGTGTAAAATATAAGGTTCATTAATCACATTATACCTTATAATAATAGGAATCATTTCATACGGTGTTATTAAAAAATATAAATTTTCCAACTTATAGATTAATTTGGGGAGATGAAATAAATTAAGACCATATACTGGGATGGGGTTTGGAATTAATGGACTATACATATATATATATATATATGCCTCTGTTTGGTTACACATACATCATTGTATATCAAATGATAATAATAATACACCCATATAGATATTTCAAGGCTTTGTTCACATACCTTGCTCAGGATGAAAGGGAATTGGGAGGCTCCATTCTGATTCTTTTATCTTATAAAAAACTATTAAAAAGTGGAAACTAGATATCTTATTGTAAACATGATATTATTTATAACTAGTCAAGAAATTGGATTTCCAAACATCAATATATATAATTAAATTATAGGGATTAGCCCACACATACTCTATAAAAGTATCATTACTTGTATTTTTATCTTGTGAAATTAAAATAAAATAACATTATAATAGAGTCCAGTTATAAAAGGGAAGACTCATTTTGAATTAGAAGGATCCAAATACCATGAAAAAAACATTCTGAATACTTTTTTCTCATAGTGGGATTTATTCTGACTGACTGAAAATTATATTTTTATTTCAAAAGCACTTTCAAGGAGAAAGTTGGAAACCAAAATGACATCAAAGACCTAAACACAACCATGCCTCCACAACCAATATCATCAAGACAAAACAATCCACTTAAAAATCAAGTAAAATCCCCATCCAGCAACACAACAATATGATTAGCATCCACCTTCCCAACACTACTCGGCTAGCTATCCCACATAAGAATGCATGGACCTAGTACCGATGGGAAGAACCATACCCTCTCAAAACATCCAATTCCGGATAGAGATGAAAAGGAGAATGCTCCCTAGTCTGATCAACCTCTATAATAGTTACTTCCAAATAAGCTTGATGCAATGACCCCATGGTCTGAGGCCATAGTTCCACAAGTAAACACAATGAATTAATGACCACAAAACCACATCAATGCAAAGAAACATATACCAAAGCATCCTTCATCAGGTCAAAAGAAATCAGAAGTTGTATCCTCCCAAAAAACATTCCACTTAGGACATCTTCAGTTGAATCATAACTCAAAAACAGATGATTTAACCAACCCGATATTCATCCCAAACCACGATCCTAATAAACCAATTAGAAATTTCTCTAGAACCATGGGCTTCATTGATCGTTTTGGCCTTCATTGTAGCACCACCGCTGGACCAAAATACACTGGTGAAAAACACGAAAGCTGTCCCAAATCCTACCAAAATAGGAACCAGATGCAAACACTAATAAAAATAAGAACCTTCACCAGAACACCAGAAGAGAACCCAACCATAATATCGAAATGCGAAGGTGACAATCCATCATGCTTCAGAACTCTATATCACCGGAAGAATAGAACCAACCATCACGAAACACACTGAAAACCCACGCGAGCATCAAGAAACAAAACCATACTTTAAAGAAGGAAAAATATCCAAAATTGAGAACCCCTCACCATGCTGAAACCCACCGGAGTGCTGAAGGTTCTAAAAAAAGAAATTGTAAAGCAGAACATAATTCTCATCACCACCCTCCAGAACTCTTAGACCGCAAAAGACCACCCAACACACACATTGATGACGAGGTTGCATCCATCAAGCATGTCATCTAGAAACTGAATTATGGACCATCACCGTGCTACCGTAATAAGCCATATCCAGCGTAGGTTAAGTGAGGCTGGAGGTAGGCCATCACCTTTGAGGAATGTTGAGGTAGGCGGTTCCACTAGGTCACATGAGGGAGCTGCCGCAAGCCAGTTGATCAACGCTGAGGAAGAAAGATGAGCTGATCCGAGATGTGGGGCGGCAGTGACAGGAAGAGAACTTAGGGTTCAATCACCCCTTACGGGCTCATCCCATCTCCCCATGGGATTTATTCTAAATAGATCGAAGCACTGGTGGTCTTTTACATGGATCTAACACACATTCATAAAAAATAGGTTATATAGAGTAAGAAAGTCTATCATGTTTTGCAGTCATAGAAAATTGTATATATGTCATGCAATTTGTTTTCATCTAACAATGAATAATTTTTTTTGTATTTTATGGTCATATGATTCGGAAATTTATGTTATGGTCTCTATGTTAAAATATCATCTGTGAAATTTTAAATTAAATGATCATATTGTAGGATGTGAAGAGAAAACATGAAACAGATTGATTATGTTGTTGATATCATGATAATAGATAGATGACTCCTATAAAATTGATTGGTTGTTTACTATGTAGATTTGGTAAAAGTTACTAGTGATCTCAAATCACATGGTCAATAATTTCAACATTCCTGGGAAGCTAGATACATATATTATTACTATATTAAATTGTAAATATTTAAAATATATCATCAATAATATTCTTATACACTTTATATTATTCTAAATATCAATCTTCATATAATCTTAGTGTAAAAAAACATACAATGATCTCATATACTCTCTAAGGGTTGTGTACAATTTAATCTATGATGATTAAATATGGAATAATCAATATAAAAATTTATATAACTGAAAACATGTTATATTTAATTAATAAATTGAGAAAAAATAACCCAATGATATTATCAGTATAGTTTCTTCATTGATAATTATAAATAAATTATCAATAAGTGAAATTCATAATTTTGGATGTTAATATATTCAACATTACGGTATCATTAATATAATAGTCTTGTGCTATGATAATTTTATCAATGATTATGTATTAAAAAAATTTCCATTGGTATATTCATTTTTTGATATAATTATTTATGATCTATTCATTTTTTATTTAATAATTCATTGTGTTTTTTTTAATTTTATTATGAACTATAAATTTTGGACTCAAGAAAATAAATGTTTAAAATTTGGGAAACATGATTTACACATCATGTATTACAAATATGAATTATAGGACTCATTCCCAACATACCTATTAATCCATAGACCATTACATGAATACTTTACATGATGCAAACATAGTACATAATTTGTACAAACATTACAAATTATGGAGATTTCAATATCAGAATCCCATATAAAATATTTTCAAATACATGATGCAAAAAAGATATAAGATTTGTGTTGTTCAAGATCCAACCCAGTCTAACATGCATGCTAATTTTTACGTGGAGAATGTAGATATCAAATGCCCAGTGTGTGGTGAAATCTCACATATTGTAAATGAAAAGTTTGAATCAAATAAATTTAATACATGATGTGTAGACATTATACATTAATTACTTTCTGAGCCCATATATTTTCCAACGCCTATCCCACAATCCAATATGTAGAGTCACATGTTTTCTATCATTTTTCATCTTCATTTTAATTTTTCCCCCTTAAAACTCAGTTTAAATTCATTCCTTTCATTGTTTTGTTGAATGATTTTGTTTTATTAACCATTCAAGATTTGTACTTATATCATTTCTATTATGTTTACATTTTAACCCTTGATTTAGATAACAATCATCATTCTTCATCACCACGTGTTGATGTTTATTTTTTTATTCATTTTGATTGTGTGTTTTTTAGATTTATATTTAATTTTATTTACTTGTATTAAATATTTCATTTTCTAATTTATAGAATTCTTTATTTCCAACTTTTTCATGATTTTTCCATGCATGTTTTATATTCCTTTTTTTAACATAGTACTAACATATATGAATAATATTCTTAGGATTGGTTTGATAGTATGGGATTTTTATGAGATAGGTAAATCTATACAATGAACCTTGGTGAACTTATAACTATTAATTTTAGAAAAAAAACATTTCATCATATTATCTTTCACATCATTTCCTATGGTTGTTTAAATTAGATTAACCTAACATAACTATATTCTTCAATTAGAAGGTTATTTTCCTATGATGATTTATGAAACAAAGATGTGTGTAATGCATCTAGGCTATTATATATACTATTACCAATGGAAAATTACAATGTATTTAGTTATAATTGGTTTAAACAAAGCTAACTGGTGACACATTCACCTCTTTATAAGCTATGTTGTTAGAATATTGCAGAAAAGATTTAGGATTTTCATTTTCCTAGTGCCCTAAAATTCAACCTGATCCCTTCATAGGGACCTGAGATAAGGGGGAAATATTTAGTTCTCTAAAAAATCAAATAGGAGAGTAGATGCGATGAATCCATTCAAAGGTTTTGGTTCAAATAGTTTCTTGCAATCCAAACATCTTTATGGATTTGAAGCCACTCTACCGATTTACAATGACTTATAATATGTATATTTTATTACTATAAATGTCTAAAATGATAAATATCTATATATATTCATATATTAATGTTGGTGCACGAAATGTTTCATTGTTTCTAATAATTACATTGGTTATGTAATAGTAGTATTCAGAGTGAACATGGATTATCTCACCCACCAATTGTATTTTATATTTATACTTCCGGAGGAACTATGTCCTCAATATAAGATTCATGGATATTTCTTGTGTTATATACCTCTAACAAATTTATGATAGTTTTAATTCATAATAACTACTTTTTTGTTTCCTCATTTTGACAGAACAATTACATCACACGAACATTCTACCATCCCTGCACGCAAAAATCATACACCACCGCACATGTATAATGATCAATATAAACCAACATTAAATAAGGGAGATCATCCAAATATAAAAGTGAACGTTATTATGGACTATGAATTTCCATTCATAAGTGGTGATGTTCCAAGAATTATGTTTCATCCTATTTAGGAACAGATATTTTTAAAAAAATCATTGACTAGTTGATATGATCCATAACATGGGTTAAATTAATTGAATTCTAGGTGTAGTACCCCATGAGAAAATTTCAAACATTTTAGAATATTGTGATACCTTTCAAAAATAGGTTGTTATCCTAAATGTAATTGGAATCCATGTATTTACATTCTTCTTACACTACCAATACAAATATTGTCCCCAAATATATTCTCATGGGTCAATAATGACTTGGTACAATCAATACAAATTGTTAATAGACAAGTACTTCCCCCAGATACAGTCATTCATGATCTAAAATGATATTAAATGTTTTTCCATGAACATAGATAATCATTGTGGGAGAGATGGTACTAATTTATGGATATCACTAGAATATGTCCACATCATGGACTTGATTTGTGGATTTAGATTCCAACACTCATTCATGGGCACTAAATTTTTTCACAAATTGTGGAAGATGCCCCTGCTGATGGAGGAAACAATCATAAGACTCTATTAGTTATCTGATAACTTCTAGATGACTCAACCATAATTGTAGTTAGTTTATGATAGATTTAGGTCTTCCCTGGTCTGAAATCAGCCTACTGGAGGAGTGTATTGGCATTACAGTACGTGTAGAATCTATTAAAAAATAACAAGTCAATTCAGTTACATGATGCACCACTACTCACTCATTATCATTTGATGGAAATTAAATCCTTAAATATGATTGAAAGGGTGCACTCATACTAGAAATTCATGGCAGAGATAAGTATCAAAACTCCAAAAATATTAATTTGATCAATTATAATAATAAATTCTATAACTTCATATAATATCATCCAAAACAACATCAGCATAATACCAGAATAGACTGACTCAATAGAAAAAACAACTATGCAAACAATGCTATTATCTATATATGATAAGTCAAGTACCAAAAAAGAATTAGGGAAAACCAATGTACTGATATTAATATCCAAATCCTTAAACAAAACATAAATTATCCCACCAACACCTTCCCCCAAGTTCCCAATATAAATTTCATCTCTCTCCATAGATAACACCACAGAAAAGGGTCACCTTCACAATCTATTCTTGAAAACATTATCACCAAATTTATTTTGAAAGTAAATCAGTGTTTGACTGACATTAAAAAAAAATTAAACCCAATTTGGTTCTCTCCATAATCCTATGAAACAAATTGTTCAAATATCAAAGACCATATTTTACCGACTACAAGGTATGATTCTTAATAATTCACGATATAACTTACAGAAGAGGAGGAGGAAGTGGTTCTATGGAGTTGAAAAGTCATAGTCTTTTAGAATCCTTGAAAGGATGAGTAAACGAATCTTGGTGAAACTATGAATGTAGCTACAATCATTATAGATAATGAAAACATCCTCTAAAAGGAAGATGATAATGAAAAAAAACAATAATTAGACACTATTGAAAAATATCCATAAAATGTGCAGATAGAAAGAAAATAATTTTTCGTATAAAAACCCCCATTCAAATCACCTCATTTATTAGTACAATGAAAGTAGAAAGGGAATATTGAAGATAAAGATATTATATTTCAAGTGATGTTCAAAAAATTAGAAATTGACATCTAATTCAATAATACATTTCCAAATATTGTTCCTTATACAAGATTCTTAAAATAAATGGTTGTCAATAATATGAATATGGAGTGATTATGATTCAAATACCAAAATAATAAATTCTCCCCCATTGTTTAGACGATGCTACCACCAAACAAAGTGTCCCCCCATATGTTTCCAATAAAATTCACCATAGGGAAATTCAATTTTTTGAGAGCCCTGTTTTGTCTAGATGCACACATTAAACTCATGAGAATGAGTGAATTCATGAATATGGGGGATATATAATTATAACCTATAAAAGTGGCACATTGACATTATGACCACTTAGTTATGTTTCCTTAAATATTATTCAAGGAAATCATAATAAAAGTTAGATGATTTATATTCCATACTATTTTCCAAATCATGACAAATGAAGAATGAGTTATTCAATATATTTTAGGAAGAAATGTTTTATCCACTAGGAAGTAGTTGACAGAAATAAATCAATGATTAATAATTTTTATTGTTTATTATGAAAAAGTTGTGATCTAATTATAAATGGATATTTAGAATCATGATGATTTATATGACTATGATGACATTTTCATAATAATAAGATTAATGATTTAATGACCATGAATTTCAATAATGATAGTCTATGAAAATTATAAGCAAATCGTAGTGAAAATGAGGATATAAATAATATTGAATTGTTGATAAGGGACAATATCCCACCATTCATATCATATATATTCAAACCACCAAGAGACCATGTCATATTGTCACATAATATTGTTAATGTGATTAATCTAAGGGTATGTTCAATATGATAAAAGTGGTAAGTATAGAGTTTGGAACTATTTATATCTAATTGAATCTTCTTATGAAGAAATGGATCAAAAATGAGCTCAAATGCCCAAATTCACACCTAATAACCATTAAATGGAATACAATAATCATAAAAAACAACTCATTACAAATCGTTCATTTGTTAAACCATTTGTAAATATTGGGTCTATTAATTTCATATGGATCCCAAGTACATACTCACCACACCACCTCTAGTTTTCACCTCCCTCATACGAGCACTCTCTCTCTCAAACTTTTGATGCAGCTTCCACTTCCTTCCACCCTTTACATTGACCATTTATCAATCACCCTCCCCTCCCAACTATATCCCTTGAACCTCTATCCCTACTATTAAAAATTGGAAAAATAAAAACCATACAAACATCTCCAACCAAATGCACGCCCAAACAAGATAATCCACCTTTACCACAAATTTAGAAGATTCCCCCTTCCTCTATCGACCACAGAGACATACAAACCCACTTCATCCATTATGACATACACCTAAACTTCTTCTAAGGAATCACATTAAACATCTAGTGGGTCATAAGTCATTTACCAACCCAACCTCTATCTATGTATTCACCTCTCAAGATACAAGAATCAGTTCATAATGGTCCAACTCCAAAAGATCCCATAAGTTCCATTATATCCCTAAACCATGCTATGATTGATAAGATCAAGATTCATTTGGAAGTCCCATACCTCATTGAATGACTATAATATTACCCCATCACCTAGGTGCATGAGGAGAATTACAGGAAGATCATCCCGAGGTTCAGACCCCCCATAATGATAGACATAGACTCATTTATATATAGACTCATTGGTTGGTGATAGAAGATCACAATTTTTCAATTTAGTATTATCCTTGATATTTATTCCACCAACTCCATCACCTCCCCAGTTTTCCTCACATTCTAGCCCCTTCATAAGAATGATGAGGTTTTATGGATTTTGGAGAGGATCACTAAAGACCTACATATCCCTTAGGATCATTTCATTACAAAGTTCACATCTCTCAGTAGTATTTCCATTGGTATCCTTCACCAGGCTATAACTTGTGAAAATACGGCTAGAGGGGATGCTCATCGAAGTATGTGACAAATTTATGTCAATATTATTTCCTAGTCGATGAGAATCCCAACACGTTACATTTTTAGGTAGATGGGTATGTTTTACAAGAATTTTCAATAGAGTACATGAAGTACATTGACATTGGGGGTCGTTCATTACCCATATTAATATTCATATCTGTTCTATTGACTATCCTCATCCCTACACAACCCTCATTTTGTTGGTGTGTATGAGCTTATTTTTTCTAACTATTATGTGGATATTGACAAAGGGAAAAAACATTTACCAGTGGTTTCATGTATATATAGAGAATTTTTAAGAGGCCCCAACTCATCATTCAGAAACCCCATCCTCCACTAATCATGTTTGTTGAACCCATATTTCTACAACTACCTACACATCCACTGATTCCACTACACTTTTTCAATAATACTATTACACATACCACCACTACCATTCCCAATTGTTTATACCACCAACACCACCATTTTATATCTTCATCCCATAAAAAACATCCCATAGTAATATTCCCTTTTATCGAATACATCTTGGGAAAACAATGAAATATTTATATATATCTAAAAACATCAAACATCGACCTATAAAACATCATCACCCTCCCTTTTCATCGTTACATCCATCATTCAACCAATATACACCTATAGGCCCCGTATCATCATCCGTTATTCTTACACATCCCACCATGGCCTACCTACCTTCAAAGCATACTAACCCAACGAATCGGTTGGAGTACCTATCTAATTAGATCCTTTTAGGGAAATAACCCATCATTCCATCCCAATATAAGGTTCCCTTCAACAATATATATTCCCATAAAATGACCATAGTGCGGATCAAAAGCATTCCACCACAATCCTAAATCATTCAATCTTCCATCACCTTAGAACCCACAATATTGGCCAATTATCCTGCCCCTTACACCAAAGATGACCATAGACGAGTTGTCCAGATATATGCCCACATTGTTTGGGAGGGGAATTCTGATGTGAAAATCAGTGATATTGATTTTAATTTCTAGTAATGTCTTGGTACCTTCCCCTTTTGTAGATTTTTTGAATTTACCTTTTAAGACTATATGTATTCCATTTACACTTATGTATCATTTCACATATATATTGATTAGATACAGTTCTATTCTTCCCTAATTTTATTCATATTTAAATTTTCATCAACATCAAATAATCTCAATCATTAAATGTATGCTTAGTTGGGATTTTACCTATTAAATTATTAAATTCTTTTCCCACCACATGAGATTTGTGATCGATACACACCCATAGAGGTTAATTATGACAACCCTACTTTTATTACAAATTTAAACATGATTTATTACATAAATATTCACATGATAAAACAAAGAAGATCGAGAGGTTTAGTGTCTTTAGGGCTTAGGATCATTACATAAAAACATAAAACATGAAATACAACATCTTTATTGAAAACATCGTTTACATGACCACTACATTCCCTCATACTTAGCATTGCATTGGATAACCTGAGAACATTCATAGGAAAAGGGTGAGCTATAAAGCCGAGTTTGGGAGTACACATAGAATAACACGAGGAGTAAAATACATGTTAGACAATAGGAATATCTATAGAGCATAAAAGAAACATGAAAATAAAGGCATGATAAAGAATGATAATAATAATAATATGGAAATATGGCAACAACACTTAACATGGAATTAGCATGAGCCAAGGCTCATTGCACATAGAGCATGAGTAAATCCTCATTGCACATAAAGTATGAGTAAAAACTAGTTTAACTAGAATTAGCATGAGTCAAAACTCATTGCACATGAAGTATCATGATACTATACTTTACCCAATGCATTGGAGCTCTATGAGGGCGCATCCTTCTTAAGAATTTCCTTTCATGCATAAGTGTCCCACATGGATTCATAAAACATAATAATTTATTCCATGATAATGGAATGTGGAATTAATACATGAAACATGGTAATAAATATGTAATGGCGCATAAATGTGGATACCCTTGATGGAGAAATGGGCATGGTATCCACTACACAATGGCGTTGGCTTAGAAAATCGGTGCGATTTCGGCAGCGTAACGACGTGAAATATAAATGTATAAGAAAGGTTGATGAGAGAGAAAGGGGTTACTCATCATTTTTACATGTAATGGACAGTAAGGAGGTCATATATATACATGTCCCAACAATTTTAATTGAATTTATATTCAGGATACAAAATTATTTCTTGAATGTAATAGAAGAGAGAGAAGTTCCTTTCGGAATTTCGGCATAGTAACGGGTGTACATGGGAGGCATTTAATGAGAGAGAAAGGGGTATCCCACCATTCAAACAATAATAGGGCAGTATCGGGGAGGTGAGAAACCATAACCCAACATTCATAATTGAAATTAAAAGGGCAATACAACTTAAGGAAAATTGACAAAAATGAGAAAGGAAGAAAAAAACCTTACTTGGATGTGTGCTTCCAAAGGATAGAGAGAGGCTTGAGAGAGGCTTATTGGGAGCTTGGGGCACCTTGAAAGGATTCTAGAGAGTGTAGGGAAGAGGTTGGATGAACTCCAAAGGATTTGAGTGAGGATGAAGTGGGAGCTTGGGTGGGTTTATTTAAGAATGGTGAGGGAATAATTTATTATTTAGGTTTGGGTCCCCTTACATGAAATTGATCCAAACCACAAACCATCACATGGTTTTTGACCATGATTTTTGGAAAATGGAAGAGTAAAAAAATATTTTAGAATTCCAAAGTCCGAATGTCTTAAAATATTAGGGTTTCTTATGTGGAGGTGAGTCACACTCCCACAGAAATTAATTTAAAAAGGCAAGGTGTCGAATAGGTTTTGAGGGGTCAATTAATGCTTTGAAAAGTAAGTCAAAAAAACCAAAATCACATTATTTTAATGAAAAAACATATATAGGACGAACATAAAGATTATAGTATTTTATTACATCACTATTGAGTCATTATGATGTCATAAAACACATTATATATTTAAACGGTATTTAATTTTTACCCAAAAATTTGACTGTTTCAGAAAATTATGAAAAATTCACCGTTGGTTAATTTAGACGTCCTGATTCCAGAAATAACATTTATTTTATCTAAATAATTTTCTAAATATGTTAATTTTCACTTTTAAAATAAAAACTGACATTTATCGAAAATTCACAAGTTTTGACAGAAATGGCTTTCAAACCGTAATAAAAATTTTAATTGCATTCATAAAATTATAAGATCATTTATATTTAATAAAAATTAATTTAATAATAATTTTATTATTATATTAAAAAATTATTTAATTCCAAAACCCCTTAATTTAAGAAGATATATTTATTAATTAAATAATAAATAAAAACACATTTTGTACTTTAAAAACTATTTACAATGTATCAAAAATGACAAGAAATTATAATCATTATTATATAAAAAAATAATGTACATGAACATAGTACTACATATTAGTTACATAACCCCTTACAATAGCTATATAAGACCTAAGGGTAATGTGTGTGATGGTGACAGACTTTTGGGGTGGCTCGGATAACATCGCTCAAGTTGTAATTTCAATCAACTTCCGCTTTTCCCACAGACTATCACGTTTGAGCTTGACATGATGAAGATCGTATTGGGCTTGGTCAAGGGAAAATCCCAAAGATGCCACCTCTATTTCGAGCTCTGAAAAATGGGCTTCGTATGGGGAAATTCTACTGGATGTGGCCATCTCTTCCTTTGTCTGAGTAAATTGGATTTGTTAAAGTCCTATATATATACTAATCACGTGATCACTATTCAACGAATATATTTTCAACAATCAAAATTCTTAACATAAAGCCAAATGTGTTGACATTTTATATAAACATAAAGAGACAATTAATTAGATCAAGATGGATTTCCATTAATGAAACTTTGGGTCATTACAATATTCCCCCCTTAAGAAATTTCACCCTGAAATTTTTCTTTTCCCACACTAAAACAGATGTGGGTAACTCAGCTTCATCATTTCCTCTGATTCCCAAGTTGCTTCTTCAAACTTGTGGTTTCTCCACAACACCTTAACGAGTGGCATTGTCTTATTTTGTAGAACTGTATCTCTATGATCTAAGATCATAACTGGTTTCTCCTCATAAGAAAGATCATCTTCCAATTGTACCACCTCAAAAAAGAGTACATGTGAAGGGTCCGGTATATACTTTCTTAAGAGGGATACATGAAAGAAATAATGTACTTTGGCCATGGAAGGTGGATGTGCAAGTCGATAGGCTACAACCCCAACATGATCATGAATCGAGACGGGGCTGATGTACCTAGGACTTAACTTCCCCTTCCTTCCAAACCTCACAACCTTCTTCCACAGTGATAAGCATAGAAACACCATGCCTCCTACTTTAAACTCAAGGTCTCATCGACGATTATCTGCATAACTCTTCTGTCGACTCTGGGATGCTTTGATATGCTTCTGAATGGTTTTCACCTTACCCACCATTTCTGTCACCATTTCTGGTCCAATCAGCTTACGTTCACCGACCTCATCCCAGCATGCCGGTGTTCTGCACCTTTTCCCATACGGGGCTTCATATGGTGCCATTTGGATTCTTGAGTGGAGACTGTTATTATAAGAGAACTCAACCAGAGGAAGATGTCGATTCCATCCCCCTTTAAAGTTCATTTACCACGCTATCAACATATCCTCAAGTGTTTCGATAGTCCGCTCAGATTGGCCATCAGTTTCAGGATGATAGGTCTTACTGAAGTTCAGTTCAGTATTCAGAGCATGTTGAAGACTCTTCCAAAACATATAGGTGAATCTTGGATCTCGGTCAGACACATTAGATAGTGGTACTCCATGCAACCTTACCACTTACCTGATATATATCCATGCCAGTTTATCCAAAGAGAAATCCTCCCGAATAGAAATGAAGTGTGCAGTCTTTGTAAGACGATCCACAACAATCCAGATTGCATTGTTGCCTTTGGATGTCCTTGAAAGTCTGGTGACAAATTCCATGGTGATGTTATCCCATTTCCATTCTGGTATGGGAAATGGTTGCATCATCCCCTTATACTTCTGCCCCTCTGCCTTCACTTGCTGACACACCAGGCACTTTGATGTATATTCAATGATCTCCTTATTCATATTATCCCACCAAATTATTTCTCATAGATCTCAATACATCTTTGTGCTCCCTGGGTGAATAGAGAAATTTGAACTATGTGCATCATCCAAAAGTTCCTTCTTTAGTTCCAGACTTGATGGAACACATAGTCTTTTCCCAAACCGCGCAATTCCTTCTTCATTGACATTAATCTCTAAGGATTTACGTTTTTTGATAGCTTCCACTTTTTCCTGAATTCCCACATAATATTTTTGAGAATCCTTTAACCTTTCCAAATTAGATGGTTGAGAAATAATTTGTGAAAGGATTGATGATATTCCCTTCTTTATGATTCCCACATCTTTCTTCATCAACTCTAAGAATATATGATCCTTCTCAATTCTCATCATTGATAGAATTGTTGGGTCCATTCTTCTTAGGGCATCTGCCACCTTGTTCGATTTCCCTAGGTGGTAATGTATTGAACAGTCATAATCCTTGATGAGCTCTATCCATCTTCTCTGGCGCATATTAAGCTCTTTCTGTGTTAATATATATTTAAGACTCTTGTGGTCAGTATATATTTCACATTTCCCTCTATATAGACAATGCCGCCAGATTTCCAAGGCAAAGATCACCGCCGCCAACTCCAGATCATGCGTTGGATAGTTTTGCTCATGGATTTTCAACTCCCTTGAGGCGTAGGATATACATTTATCACTCTGCATCAGCACATATCCTAATACCTTCATTGAAGCATCATTGAAAACAACAAAAAGTTCCCCACTTGTGGGTAAAGTGATCATGGGTGCAGTGATAAGCCTCCTTTTCAACTCTTTGAAGCTTTCTTCGCATTCATGACTCCAAGAAAACTTTACTCCCTTTCGAGTTATCTTGGTAAGTGGGTGGTAAAATCATGAGACATTTCTCACAAATCTTCGATAATATCAAGCTAATCCCAAGACGCTATGGATATCCTTTATCGATGTTGGCCTCGACCATCCCTCAATTGCATCTATTTTGGAGGGGTCCACAGATATTCCATTTCTTGTGATGATATGGCCCACGAATGAGACCTCCTTCAACCAGAACTCACACTTGTTGTACTTTTTATAGATCTTATCCTTGCACAAAGTCTCTAGTAAAGTATTTAAATACTCTTCATGATTCTCCTTGGTTTTGGAGTATATTAGAATATCATATATAAAGACTACCACAAATTTTTCAAGGTAATCTCTAAAGTCTCTATTAATCAATTACATGAATATTTCTGGAGCATTGGTGAGTCCGAAAGGCATTACTATGAATTCATAGTGCCCATATCTTGTACAAAAAGCAGTCTTGGGGACATCTTCCTTATTCACCCTTACTTGATAATATCCCGACCGCAAATCCACCTTGGAGAAGTATTGTGCTCCACGCAGCTTACCAAACAGTTTATCGATTCTTGGAAGAGGATACTTGTTATTTATTGTGATTTAGTTATATTCACAATAATCGATGCAAAGCCGCATTGACCCATCCTTCTTTTTGATGAAGAGGACTGGTGCACACCATGGTGAAGCACTTGGGCGTATAAACCCTTTATCCAGATTCTCCATTAGTTGTTTCTTCATATCTTCAGGCTCAACAAAATCCATTATATATGGAGTCTTGGATATTGGTAGCACCCTAGGTATAAGTTCAATTGATAACTCAACATCTCTTCTAGGAGAAAGACCAGGAGGTTCCTTGGGAAACACTTCAGCGAACTCTCTCACAATAGGCATTTCTTCAAAGATGGTTTCTTCCATGGACTCAATCATCTGAGCTAGGTATGTGTGCTCATAAGGTAGTAATATCCATGCTTGAGATGATGGAGCTAAAGGAGATTCATCTTCCTCCTGACACTTGTAAAGAATCAGGGGTCGATTATCCATAAGGAGTGTGATTTCCCTCTCCCGACAATTTATGTTGGATCTATATAAGGAAAGCCAATCCATGCCAATAATTGCATCAAATTCCACCAGAGGGAGTATTATGAGGTTCTCTAGGAAATTCAATCCACAGATTATAACAGGGGAGGACTTATATTCATGGGATGAAATGATTGCCCCATTTTCCGTACTCACCGACATCTTCACTTCCATGATTTGTGGTGGTGCAGGGATTGTTCAACTAAACATTCGAGATATTAAAGAATGAATAGAACCTAAATCAAAAAGTACATTCTCTATTCTTGAATGAATAACTAGAATACCTTTCACCACTTCATTGATGGGGTTCACTTTAGTAGAAGTGATGGAAAAAGAACTTCCTTGTTGTATTGGAGGTTGTTGGTTGCCTCTGAAAACCCTTGGATTAGGGCACTGGTTTGAAAAATTACCTGGTTCTTTGCATTTGTAACATTGAACAACGTGTTGAGGGTCAAATGGGGAGTTTCTCTCCTCTGTCACAGCCGTAGGTCCTTCTTGCCGATAGTTAACAGCAAGGTGCCCTTCCCTTCCACACCTAAAGCATTTCCTCATCCCCTTAAGGCAATTTCCAAGGTGCTTCTTTCTACACTTTTAACAAGTGGGGTGCTGGATCTTCATAGCACCATTGGATTTATCCATCGGACCACTAGAATTGAATTCCACCTCATTCTTATTGTCCCCATGATACCCATGTGATTCCACAATCTCCATTTCGACCTTGAGGGCACATCAGACAATTTACTCATAGCTGTTGAAGTCACGGATCACCAATGCTTTCTGCAGGTTAGGCTTCAGCCCACCAAAGAAGAGGTCAACTTTGAATTCGGGGGTAACGACAAATCTGGAACTGTATCGTGCAAGCCTTGTGAATTTTTCCTCATACGCTCCAACATATTCTTCATATTTTTGCTTGAGGTAAAGTAAGTCCCTTTCCTTATTAAGCCGGAGGGTGCGGGGAAAATATTTATCAAAAAACATCTTCCGGAAATCCTTCCATTCCAACGCCTCGATCTCCTCCTCAGGATTCGTATTTTTTATCATCGTCCACCATTGATCAGCTAAACCCTCCATATGATAAGCATCCAGGAGAACCTTCTATTGTTCATAACATTGAAGGATGGAGAAGATCTTTTCAATGGAGTTGATGCATTGTTCAACGATCGTGGGATCAGATGATCCACTAAAAGTAGGAGGTCTTTGCCTCATGAAGCTCTCGATAGTGACTTGTTCCTTCTTAGGGGGGTTTGGACGTTCCTCTTGACCCACATTTATATTCAAATCTTGAGTTAGCTGAGAGAGAAGCATGAAAGAGTTCGTGATTCCCGCTCCCATTGGATTTGGCATCTCATTAGTACAATCATCACACCGATCTTCACATCGGTTGTTAGCCCGAGCCCTCCTATTACTGGCCATTGGCTGGAATAAAAGGAGATTTAGGGGTAACACATAAAGGTTAATCCAAAGACAAGAGTTGCTGACTTATAAGTAAACTTTTAATTACTTAACTCATGAGTCTATAAGCTCCAATCTAGGATTTTCATGATCTACTTTCTAGCATATATTTTTAGGGGAATTTTTTTATTCCCTTAATAAGGGTTCATACTAAGCTTGTGAATTTATCAAAACAAATCCCTCGGGAGTTTCATAACCAAGAGTGCAGCAAGGCCCGTTGTCGTGAACCAGTCCCCGTTCGAGTCTACCTCAAAGCGGTGTTTTCGGGTTTTACCCCAAGGATACATCTGTGCCAGAGACGCCTCTACCTGCTCGTATCCGGGCAGGGAAGTATTTTCTTGATAAATCACTTACTCAATACTCACCAAAACGTAGGGACATTTATATTGTACTTAGTCTTGTCTCTAAGGCTTTACTAGGGTTTTATAATCCTAATCCCAAAAATAACTAAACCTATCCTTTGAAACCAACTATGAAAACCCTTCTTTTATTACAAACTTAAACATGATTTATTACATAAAACATCACATGATACAAAAAATAAGATTGATAGGTTTATTGTCTTTAGGTCTTAGGATCATTACATAAAAAAATAAAACATGAAATATAACATCTTTATTGAAAACATCCTTTACATGACCTCTATATTCCCTCGTACTTAGCATTGCATGGGATAACATGAGGACATGAAAAAGAAAAGGGTGAGCTATAATGCCCATTAAGGGAGTACACATCGAATAACATGAGGATTACAAAACATGTTATACAATAGGCATATCAATATAGCATAAAAGAAACATGAACATAAAGTCATGATAAAGCATGATAATCAAAACATGGAAATGTGGCAACAACACTTAACGTGGAATTAGCATGAGCCAAGGATCATTGCACATAGAGAATGAGTAAATCCTCATTTCACATAAAGCACGAGTAAACCCTAATTGCACATGAATTAGCATGGGACAACACTCATTGCACATGACGTATCATGATACTATACTTCACCCAATGCATTGGAGCGCTATAAGGGAGCACCCTTCTTAAACATTTCATTTCATGTATAATTGTGCCACATTGATCATAAAACATGGATTCATAAAACATAATAATTTATTCCATGATAAAGGAATGTGGAATTAATACATGAAATTTTGTAATAAATATGTAATGGTGCATATATGTGGTTACCCTTGATGGAGAAATGGGCATGGTATCCACAACACAATGTCATTGGCTTAGAAAATATGTTCGATTTCGGCAATTTAATGGCATGACATAAGAATTCATAAGAAAGTTTGATGAGAGAGAAATGGGTTCCTCATCATTTTTACATGTAATGGACAGTAAATAGGTCATATATATACATGTACCATCAATTTTAATGGAATTTAGATTCATGATACAAAATTATTTCTTGAATGTAAAAGAAGAGAGAGAAGTTCCTTTTGGAATTTCGGCATAGTAACGGGTGTACGTGGGAGGTATTTAATGAGAGATAAAGGGGTCTCCCATCACTCAAAAAAATAAGAGGGAAGTATGGGGGATGTGTGAAACCATACCCCAACATTCATAATTGAAATTAAAATGGAAATACAACTTAAAGAAAATTGACAAAAATGAGAAAGGAAGAAAAAACCCTTACTTGGAAGTGTGCTTCCAAAGGCTAGAGAGAGGCTTGAGAGAGGCATCTTGGGAGCTTGGGGCACCCTGAAAGGATTATAGAGAGAGTAGTTCATAGGTTGGACGAATTAAAGAGGCTTTGAGTGAGGAGGAAGTGGGAGCTTGGGTGGGTTTATATAGGAAAGGTGAGGGAATTCATTATTATTTTGGTTTGGGTCCCCTTACATTAAATTAATCCAAACCACAAACCATCCCATGGTTTTTGCCAATGGTTTCTGGCAAAGGGAAGTGGAAAAAAATATTTTATATGGCCAAAAACCGAACTTGTTAAAATATTAGAGTTGCTTATGTGGAGATGAGTCACACTCTCATGGAAATTAATTTAAAAAGGCAAGGTGTTGAATACATTTTGAGGGGTCCATTAATTCTTTGAAAATTAAGTCAAACAAACCCAAAATCAAATTATTTTAATGTTAAAACATATATTAGCCGAACAAAAAGATTATAGTATTTTATTACATCACTATTGGTTCATTATGATGTCATAAAACACATTATATATTTAAACGGTATTTAATTTTTACCCAAAAATTTGACTGTCTCAGAAAATTATGAAAAATTAACCGTTGGATAATTTCGACGTCTTGATTCTAGAAATAACATTTATATTATCTAAATAATTTTCTAAATATGTTAATTTTCTCTTTTAAAATAAAAACAGGGATTTATCAAAAATTCATGGGTTTTGACAAAAATGGCTTTCAAACCTTAATAAAAATTTTAATTGCATTAATAAAATAATAAGATCAGTTATATTTAATAAAAATTAATTTAATAGTAATATTATTATTCTATTAAAATATTATTTGATTGAAAAATAATGTACATGAACATAGTACTACTTATTAGTTACGTAACCCCTTAAAACAGCTCAATAAGACCTAAGGGTAAGGTGTAAGATGGTGACAGACTCTTGGGGTGGCTCGGATAACATCGCTCGAGTGGTAATTTCAATCAAATTATACTTTTCCCATAGATGGTCACGTTCGAGCTTGACATGATGATGCTCAGCTTGGGCTTGGTCAAGGGCAAAGCCCAAAGTTGCCACCTCTTTTCTGAGCTCCGACAAATGGGCTTCGTATGGGGCATTTCTACTAGATGTGTCAATCGCTTCCTTTGTCTGAGTAAATTGGATTTGTTAAAGTCCTATATTTATACTAATCATGAGACCACTACTCAATGGATATATTAGGAACGGTCAAAATTCTTAATATAATCCCAATGAAGTTGACATTTTATATAAACCTAAAGAGAAATTTAATAAGATCAAGAGGGATTTCCATTAATTAAACTTTGGGTCGTTACATTAATAGCCCCATGTGTCGCCAAGATGTAAATTAAACAACCACTAACTAAATAAGGATGTAGATGACCACAGAATTGATGGATGAATATAATTAATTCACTTCTCATCTTTTTGTTTATAGTGAATTTTTAATAATTATATGGGATGGTTACCATTTGGTTTTACTTAATTTAATTTGTGTTCATAGGATCATTGTTTTTTCATTTTCAGGAATTTTTTTAATTTCATCACAAACATCATTGTACTAAAATTATTTAATTTGTCAATGTAGATTTTCCATTCTGTAAACTGAGTTCACCAAAAACATTTCCACTTAAATCATGTTTTATACATATTAAATAATGTCATATACAATAATGGTTTATTTTTTATCTATTTTTCATTTATCTCAAATTCAATTCAACATCCACCATGTTTTCACATGGAATGACATTCAATACAAAAAGAACATGATTTTAAAATTTCTATTTATATTTTTCATTTGAATATTATCTTTATGTTAGTTTCTATATATCCCACTTTAATTTTATGAATAATGATGAAAATATATAATTTGATATATGGTTGAGTCCTTCCTAATAATTACTTCACTTGAACATGCATTATTGCATGTTATCACATTTCTAGAAGTTTTTTTTTCATTTAATGTATTATTTAAACAAGAAATATTATTTCATCCATTTTAAAAATATATAATTTTTAAGGTATATTGTTGAAACCCATTTTTCCATCGAATAATTTTTTTCAGGATTATTGTGTTGAGTAATTAAATTCTGATTAAAAATTCATACAATTGATTTTTATTTGATCATAACTAGATATTAAGTATTTATTTATTTAAATATATTTTATACACCTATTCCTGAGAGGATTCTAGATATACATTGAACAATTATTTTCTTTGTAATTTTTTGAAAAGACAACAATGACACGTAAAACAATAAAAACATAGATTGATAACATAATTAATATATGACTAATTAAATAACACATTAAAATTTTTAAGGCAATATATGAGTGCTGTATTTTATAAAATCCCACCTATTTACTCATCCTTCATAAGACATTAGTATCTATGAAAAACCATGTAAATAAGGTCATGCATTAATCATACTTTCAATTACAATAATAATATAGATATGATTCATGATTATCCTTTAAATTATTGTTGTTGAATATTCATTATTGATAGAAATGTGAATTTATTAGTAAGGATACATAAAAATAATATTTCAACTGACTCTATGATATATTTAATGATTATCTTCCTAATTTTTATGTTTATGCAATACCATTAAAAAATAAATAAATATAATGTGTTAGTTATTAGGATGGTAAAAAATCACCATTACCACACTTATGAATCATATCAAAAATCATATGTTGGTAGTTAATGGATTTGTGTCCAGGAAGAGACATTATTTTCAAAAAATAAATGAAAATTAAAATAAAGGAACAATGGTAATGTTTTTTATAATTATGTGATATACTCATGGACACACATTTAAATGTTATATCACATATATGATTTGTTATAGAGGATAAAATTTATTTCACTATCAATTATTTTCATTCATTTAAACTAGAGATTAATCTCTTTTTGAACTTGATTGTTTTACACCACATTCCCTCACCTTAAAATATATTAGAACCATATTGTTGAATCCCTCATGACTGATTTTTTATTTTTGAATGAAAAGTGGATATTATAGAACCAATTTGTGCCAATAGTTAGGAACATTTAATCATACTATGATCTGAAATATTTTTTTACTCTACCTTGAGTGTTGAGAGAATATTTATGGTGGGATAAATAAAAAATTGGGTGTGGAATTTAAGGGATAGTTATTAATGTTTTATTAAAAGATGAATTATTATGAATAATCAACTGAGCTCCAAGAAATGAAAAATTTTATTTACATTATTGATTCTCTATGAGTTACATCTTCTTTATACACATAGTATTATTTTCCTAGTTGAAATGAATTTTTACTTTTTAAAATTTTATCTTTTCGAATTCAATTAAAATAGTTTTCCATGAGGATATTTAATTGATCATGTGTGTTGGAATATGACATGATGAAATTATATATACATTTTGGAAACATTTGTTTAATTATTATTAAAATTTTATTTATTAATTCATTTTAAATTGGACTGATTTATATGAATTTGGATTATTTTAATCTATATATTAAATGGTGAAAATATGTGAAAATAGGATTTCAAAATCTTGTATAATATACATGATGTGTATTACTCTTTCACATAATGACCACCGAGAAGTAATCAAACCCATTGAGGCTTTACAAGAAGTCAAAATAGTATAGTAAGATAACATGGATTACACATATTGATTATTTCAAAATAATATTCCCACTAAAAATATAATAAAAACAACGACCTGAAGAATTAAAAAAATGTGTAATGTTTGAGATCCAACCCAGTTAATGGTACATTCCAATTTTCTACTGGTGATTTTGGATCTCAAATACATGACCTGTAGAATTCATACATACTATGTACATTTTTATACAGAAAAAAATAAAATAAAATACATAAATTTATGTCTTGTTACATCATTTATTATTTCGGAATATATATTTTAGAGTTCCTCCACTATGATATATAGTATGAAGACCTATATTTTACCTCATTTTCTTATTTTAATTTCATTTTATTCATGATAAAATAATTTTTTTTCTTTTGTTTAGTTTTTTTCCCTATTGTTTTTTAGTTTGTAACTGCTCAACATATTTTATGTAACCGATGGAATTCAATTTCTATTTCTATGTTTATTTTCAATAATGATCATTTTTATTCATTGAATGTTGTTTTTATTATATTTATATTCAATCCATGTATGTGTTAGATTATATATACATTTATTTTTTATTTTTTATCACTTTTATTCGTTTTTATATATTTTGGATTAATTATTTATCTACTTTTTCATGAGTATTCCATGCTTGTATAATGTTACATTTATATTTATCTAAAACTTCAATTGTAGCTAATCCTCTTAGGGGTAGGGGTGAATAGTAAGAGTTATTGTATGGATAATTGATCTATAAATTGACCATTAATAACCCTACATCTAATAATTAGTTTTAAAATAATTATTTATCAAATTCTATAGTGCATCCCAAAGTGTGGGAGGTAACACAGAACAAACCCAACCTTATTGGAGTTGAGAAGTATATAACCATTCTACAGTTATGGTTTCAACAATGATAATAAGAATAATAAATCTATGTATTTACCTATATACTGACTAAGGGATAGTTACATCATAGATAGGTTTAATTGTTATGACCAACAATGTTTTTTATCCTTTCACCTCATGGTAGCATAATCTATAACATCGCTTTGTGAAGATGGTAGATAATACATATGCACAAATGATTATATAAATTCAATTTATAAGAATGATGTCAAGGAAGTATATATTATGATTTATTTAAATAATTTTAATTAGGTGATATTTATAATATATATTCATTTATTATTTCTTTATAACTATTGAAGAAAAGTGTTGATCTATCATGACCCCCTCCCACCAAAGATGCCCCTATTGAGCTGGAAATGGAGAAATGGAGATAATGACCCCTGAGTCCAACCTCCAGTAGGCCCCGGGGTGGTGACTAGCACCAAGGCTATGAGTTTTCACAAATATTGGAGGCATTAACCTTTTTATTATTTAGGATCGAGAAATAGGACAAGTCAACCACCAAAAATGAAAAAGAACAAGTGTATAGAAATAAACCCAAACCAAGCCCACATGAATTTTTAAACAATTTTATAACATGGTACAAGTACAAGAAAGCTCAAAGTACAATACCAAAAGAAAACAAGAGTACAACAACAGCAACGACTCCTACTGTCCGACTAGTAGGGGCCTGCACGGCCCTGGTAGTCCTCCTCAAAACCTGAAAGTAAATGTACGGTGAGCATACAATTTTACTCAGTAGAGAAACCTAATGCTCTCATGCACAAGTGAGGAGACATCCTAATGTCCCGTAAGAACAACAGAAGAAACCTAGCAAGGAATTATACCCACCCAACATCACGAGCCACACTCACCAAAAACATAATCACAACAGGTAGTTGTATATAAGAACAAGAGTAATGGGTACCCCGCACCATTTCACGTTAGTTAGATACTATTCCTAATGATGAACGTCTTGACGCTGCCACACTCTCCCCGCCCGCACACAAATGGGCCTCACAACCACGTATCACCACCCTCACACACCTGGGCCTCACAACCACGTATCCCCAACCGCACACACCTGGGCCTCATCCCGAAGATTCTTGGGAAATAGTAGAACCTTCCCGAAGAGTTTTGGGTGAAAGACACCCCAATAAAAACCTACCCAAAGAGTCTTAGGTGTAAGGTCACCTCAAGCCATCACAGCCTAGGGGAGAAGGAGCCGGAAGGAGCTAGTTACTAAGGAAAAAACACCCTTTCCCATGAAATGGGAGTGTTCGACACTAAGTGCTCAACATCGGTGGGGTGCGATAAAACAAAAAAGATATAGATATATATATATATATATCAAACACACTTCCCAACCTATTTCTTCTAAACAGAGAAACTGAGCACGTGCCTCGACACCGCTTCTACGAAGCACGGATACAACAAACAACCCCAACCCCATTTAGGTTTTCACGTTTCAGGAAAATTATTTTTTTAGTTTCTTTACTATTGGGAAACTATACACAACCAGCCACATTAATCGTTCATAAATCATATCCCTGTCATCCTCAAATCATGTTAGGAAAACACAAGCAACATAACCAGAAACCCTTCTTATCAACCAACCAACCCCATTGATTATTAATCTTGTTCCATTACCATGACCCACCTTTCATTAACTCCTCCACATTTATTTATTATTCACAACCCACTGCCTATTCACATACAACCCATCCCCACAGCCCCGCTTCCAACCACCATAACCACAACCGCACCAAACATCATTATCCCTTCAATGCCATTATCGCAGCCCCACTTCCCATTACTAATATAGAATTCACACCAACCCACAACCAAGTCAACCGCAGCCCTACTGCTCATCCTATCCACAACATCCCACAATACACCCCCTTCACATGCCACGTATCCAAGCCAACACCCACATGTTCATTATTCCATTTTTTTAAACCAGGGTTATCATAGAAGGGTTCTAGATTTTAAATAGCCAACTTTACATGATTAACCAATTTCCACATTCCATAATGTTCAATTCACATAAACGGTCTAGAATGATAGGGAAATATTTAATTGCGCAAGAAAAGGCCCCAAACAACCGTTATTTTTAGTATTCATAAGCCTCTTCATTTCTCAACATAATCACAGGATATAAAAAGTAAAGTAACAACAATCAAAACTTCCCAACCCCGTTCTTTAACCAGTCATTATCTTTATTTAATGGTTAAACTATTTATCATTAAAAAAACAGGATACCCACCCCTCAAGATGCCAAAATCTGAGAGACGAAGGTAAGATCCCTACCTCAACAGGTTCCGATCGCAACGCTCCCCCGGATCAACCTTAGAAGACGTCTGTCGGCGTCCGTCACTTTTTTCGGGTCCCGGCAAAACCTCCTCAGGTGGAAGTCGGAAAGGAAAGGCCAAATTAAAGACAATGGATCCAAGATTGGATGTTCCACCTCGTTGTTACGATCCTGTGGCCTCTGACAGATCATAAATCGGAGCTTGGATGAAGAAGTTATAGAAGGAAGAGCCTTTGAGTATCATGGGAGAACTCTGCTTAGAGGAAAGGGGAGGAGAGTAGTGAATTGAAAGGACAAGGGGACCCCTTCTTTTATAGGCGATAAAAGGAAAAGTACACGGCGTGTATTTTATGGTACACATCATGTACTCTGTTATTTTACATTGTCTCCATGCGGCTTCCAACATGGCTCTGCAGCCGTTGACTGGTCAACACACGGTTTGAGGGTAACGCATATGCGGGGAGGGACTACACGACATGTAGTTTAGACACACGGTGTGTACTCATTTAATACACATAGTAAGGACATGGGTCCAACATGTTACATGGTCGTTGACTGGTAACGCGTACGCGGGGAAGTACTACACAACGTGTAGAACTGGACACACGGGGTGCACCCATTTAGCAGCAAACCACTAGGAACACGGGGTTCAACCTTCACTTGCTGGAACACTAGGCATTTAGCCACAAACTCTACCACTGCCCATTTCACTCCGGGCCACCAAAACTTTTCCCTCAGTCCTCGGTACATTTTTGAAACTCCTGGATGTTCCGCCAAGTCTGAGATATGGAACTCACGGAGAACTCCCTCACGCATTGTCTTCGGGACAAACAACCTTACATGGAAAAGAATCTTATGTTGTCTGTTCTCTGACCATCCTTCTAGAGCGTTCCCCTGATCGACACGATCCTGCATCACTTCCGACTCAAAGTCCCCCCACTGAGACTCTTCCACCTGCTGCAACAAGGAGGATTGCACCGTCATCTGAAACAAACAGCCTCTAACACCTTCTTCCCTTGCATCCAAGTGCAAGGCATCCAACTCTCCCATCGTTTTCCAAGAATCAGCGGATTCCCGAACTACTTTCCGATGTGACTTCCTGCTCCAGTAATCAGCGACAACATTTACCTTACCTTCAGTGTATGATATCTCAAAATCATAGTCCAAGAGAAACTTGACCCATCTCCGTTGTCCTAAGTTCAGGTCACGCTGGGAGAAGATATAACGCAGGCTCTTGTGATCTGAGAATACCACAAAGTGCTCCCCGAAGAGGAAATGTCTCCACAAATTCAGTGCGAACACTACTACTGCAAGCTCTAGGTCATGGGTGGAATAATTACGCTCGTGAGGGCATAACTGCCTAGACCCATAACAGATCACTCCCTTCTTCTGCATCAACACGAACCCCAGACCAAGGACAGAAGAATCAGAAATCACTTCATAAAACAACCCTTCCTCTAGCAACCTGAAAACGGGAGCACTGACCAACTTCTCCTTTAGGTAGTTAAATGGTTTCTGGCAGTGCTCTCTCCATAGGAAGACCCAGTTCTTCCTAGTCAAAGCTGTCAATGGAGCAGCAACTCGAGAGATGTCCGAAACGAACCTCCGATAGTAACTTGCAAACCCTAGGAAACTACGAACTTCTGCCACACACTTGTGTGCTTCCTAAGAAAAAACTGCCTCCACCTTCGATGGGTCCACCGATACTCTATGCTGAGACACCATGTGCCCAAGGACGTGTACTTATTGTGTCAAGAAATTACACTTCGACAATTTCCGGTAAAGCTGGTGGTGTCGATGGACTTCCAAGAATTCCCTGAGATTCTCAACGTGCTCCTCCTTTAATCTTGAGTAGATCAGGATGTCATCGATAAACATATCGACGAACCGGTCCAGAAACTCTCAGAAGATAATGTTCATAAATCCCATGAACACAGCTGGTGCATTCGTAACTCCAAATGGCATCACTACAAACTCGATGTGCCCATACCTACACCTGAAAGCCGTCTTTAGGATTTCATTATCCTTTACCCTCACCTGATGATATCCAGATCATAGATCAATCTTGGAAAACCAACATGCTCCCCTCAGTTGGTCGAAGAGATCTTCTATCCTTGGAAGGGGGTAACGATTCTTGACCGTTACCTGGTTCAAACTTTTGTAGTCTATGCATAACCTGAGACCACCATCTGCCTTCTTCATGAACAAAAATAGAGCAGCCCATGGCGATACGATGGGTAGAACGAAACCATTCTCCATCAGATCATCAATATGAATCCACAACTCCTATTAACTCCGATGTTTCCATCCGATAAGGGGCCACCGAAATCGGACGGGCACCAGGCTGTAAGTCTATCCTGAACTCAACGTCACGTCGGGGGGGGGGGGGGGGGAGGGTAGAGTCAGAACCTCCTTAGGAAAAACATCAAGGAACTCCCGAACAACCTCTGAGACATCCTTCATATTTGTATCAGCTGAAACCAATGATAGCCCGCATAACAAGGAAAGGAGAGGATTCACATTCTGGCTTCCCACCTAATAGCTCCTCTCGCCAACAAAAGCTACACGCTGCCCATCCACGTCGGAGAACACGACTCTTCTCCAGAAGCAATCGATTATGGAACTAACAAAAAACAACCAGTTGATGCCTAATATGACATCGTATGGCTGAATCTGTAACAGAAGAAGGTACCCACTAGATCGATGTGGTCCCAAGGTCAGCCCACATCCCCGGAAAACACAAGATACGCTGGTCTGTCCTCCAACAGGTGTACTTAGTACCAGTGGTATGGAAAGTCTCTTTATGTATAGTCCCAAAGCATGGGCTAGACTAGGTGAAACAAAGGAGTGCAAGGCTCCCGAATCGAACAAATCAGAAACAAGAGTGCTAAACAAACAAATAGTAACTCGCACCACCTCTAGTCCTACTAGAGAAGTCAACTCTGTTGCGTGAAACTGTCCACACCCAACTCCTCTGCCTCTCTGATGTCGTCCACCTCCCCGACCACACCCTGGTCGAGGTCCCTATGAAGCACCATGAGGTCGGCCTCCTCCCGTAAAGTCTGCCCTCAGAGGAGCATGATGCTACTACTGCTGAAAGGGCCTCGCCGGCAACTGGTGCTGCTAAGGTGGGTGCTGAACCTTCCCACCTCCACCGTACTAAGCTCGGGTCAGGCACCGACTCTGAACATGCCTGAAACCTCCACAAGAAATACACTTCGGTCCTGGGCTCGTGAAAAAGGGACGAGGACCTGAAGATCAGAATAGGAACTGCTGGGGCCTGCTCCCCACAGGCCTGAACATGTAAGGTCCCTTCGCAGGAGACCTGCTTCTAACTGCCTTCTCATTCGACGAGCCCAGCTGGATCACCTCTTGGGGTGCACCTCCCAGTGATTGAATCCTCTCTACAACCTCTTCCTTCTTCTGTACCTCCATGTACGTCGGAAGGGTGAAGCGGGTGACATCATACTGGAGCGAAGGATGAAGCGCCTCCTCCAAACATCTTGCTCAAGACTCCTCATCCCGAAAGAGATCCGGAGAAAAGTGTAGGAGATCCTTGAACTTGATCCCCAGCTCTTGTACTGACATACTCTCATGCTGAATGGAGAGTAACTACTGCCGCTTCTCCTCCTTGATCATCGAAGAAAGGAATTCCTCTCGGAATTCCTTCTCAATATCAGCCCACAGAACCTCTTCCTCTATCCTCTCTCCAAGGTAGAGCGTCCACCACTGTCGCGCCGCACCTCTCAGCTGACTGAATTCTAGGAGAACCCAGTACTCCCTCTGAGCATGGATCAAGTTAAAATAGATCCCTAGCTCCTCAAGCCACCCCTCTGTCTCCTTATCTGAAGTACTACCCTCGTACTTCTTGAGGGTTTGCCGTTAGAATGAGCGGAGAGTCTTATGCCACTAGCTCTCTTCCTCCTCTCGGTCAATCCTCAACTGATCGACCGCCTGAATCTACTAGGCCTCGGCCGTCTGAGCCACCCAGGGACGACGTCCTTGTGCCATAGCTGTATGGTAAACAAGGCTCGCCTAAGCCCAAGTAGTAAGGAAAACTAAAGGTTTTATTTTATCATTTTATTTTAATTCCTTTCCCAGAACACCCAAATCAAGTAAAACACAATCATGATGATGCATGTACCTTCCCTAGGGTCTCTACCCTGCAATAAAAATAGTCTCTCTTGGTCATTCGGTAGGCTCAGAGTCCTTGCATCAGATCACGGGAGGCCCTAAAACCCACGTCCTAGCCGGTCTACCCTGGCCTATGTCACGCACCAAGATTAAATAACATTGTCTCCCTACCATCCCAGGCAATCCTCACTGTTCCTAACTCCAGACTTAATCCTATCTCTCAACCATCACCTCTGGTACCATTCTGTCATGACCCCCTCCCACCAAAGATGCCCCTCCAGAGCTGGAAATGGGGAAAGGGAGATAATGACCCCCCCGAGTCCCACCTCTAGTAGGCCCCGGGGTGGCGACTAGAACCAAGGGTATGAGTTTTCACAAATATGGGAGGCATTACCCTTTTTATTATTTAGGATCAAGAAATATGACAAGTCAACCACCAAAAAGGAAAAATAACAAGTGTATATAAATAAACCGAAACCAAGACCGCATGCATGTTTAAACAATTTTATAACAGGGTACAAGTACAATAAATCTCAAAGTACAATACCAAAAGAAAATAAGAGTACATCAGCAGAAACGACTCCAACTATCTGACTAGTAGGGGCCCGCACGACCCTGGTAGTCCTCCAAGAAACCTGAATGTAAACGTATGGTGAGCATACAAGTATACTCAGTAGGGAAACCTAAATCTATCATGCACAAGTGAGGAGACATCCTAATGTCCAGTGAGAACAATAGAAGAAACCTAGAATGGAATTCTATCTACACAACCTCACCAGCCACACTCACCAAAAAACACAATCACAACAGGTAGTAGTATATAAGAACAAGAGTAATGGGTACCCCGCACCATTTCCCTTTAGTTAGCTGCTCTTCCTAACGATGAATTTCCTGACGCAGCCACACTCTCCCCGCCTGCAGACACTTGGGCCTCACAGACCACACATCCCGCCCGCACACACCTGGGACTCACAACCACGCATCCCGCCCGCACACACTTGGTCCTCACAACCACGTATCCCTGCCCACACACACCTGGGCCTCACAACCACGTATCCCGGCCCACACACATCTGGCCCTCATCCCAATGATTCTTGGGAAACAGTAGAACCTTCTTGAAGAGTCTTGGGCTAAAGAAACCCCAATCGAAACCTACCCGAAGAGTCTTACGTGTAACGTCGCCTCAAGCTATCACAGCCTAGGGGAGAAGGAGAAGGAAGGAGCTAGTAAATAAAGGGAAAACATCATCTCCCATGAAATGGGAGTGTTTGTCACTAAGGGCTCAACATGGGTGGGGAGCGATAAAACACAAAAGATACAAATATATATATATACCAAACACACAGCCCAATCAATGGATTCTAAATAGAGAAACTGAGCACGTGCCTCAGCACCGCTACTATGAAGCATGCAAGAAACAAAAAACCCCAACCCCATTTAGGTTTTCACATTTTAGAAAAATTATTTTATTAGTTCCATAACTACTGGGAAACTATCCACAACCAACCACATCAATCATTCGTAAATCATATCCCTACAATCCACAAATCATGTTAGCAATATAAAAGAAATACAAACAAAAAACCTTCTTATCAACCAACCAACCCCATTGATTATTAATCTTGTTCCATTACCATGACCCACCATTCATTAACTCTTCCACTTTTATTTATTATTCACAACCCACTACCTTTTCACAAACAAAATATCCCCGCAGCCCCGCTGCCAACCACCATAACCACAACCCCACCGAACATCATTATCTCTTTAACACCAATATCGCAGCCCCACTTCCCTTTACTAACATAGAATTCACACCAACCCACAACCAAGTCAACCGCAGCCCACCTGCTCACCCTATTCACAACAACCCAAAAAACACCCCCATCACATGCCATGTATCCAAGCCAACATCCACATGTTCATTATTCCATTTAGTTTAACCAGGGTAATCACCAAAGGGTTCCAGATTTTAAACAGCCAACTTTATGTTATTAACCAATTTCCATATTCCAAAAAGATCCATTCACATAAACGGTCTAGAATGATAGGGAAACATTAAATTGCGCAAGAAAAGGCCCCCAACGACCGTTATTGTTAGTAGTCGTAAGCCTATTCATTTCGCAACATAATCACAGGATATAAAAAGTAAAGTAACCGCAATCACAAACTTCCCAACCCCGTTCTTTAACCAGTTATTATATTTATTTAATGGTTCAACTGTTTCTCATTAAAACAAGAGGATACCCACCCTGCAAGATGAAAAAATTAGAGATATGAAGGTAAGATCCCTATCTCAACAGGTTTTGATCGCAACGCTCCCCTAGATCAACTTTAGAAGGCATTTGTCGGCTTCCGTCACTTCTTTCGGGTCCCAGAAAAACCTCCTTGGATGGATGTCAGAAAGTAAAGGCTGAATTAAAGACTACAGATCCACGCTCTGATGTTCCACCTCGTCGTTACGATCCTGTGGCCGCTGACGGATCATAAATCGGAGCTCAGACGAAGAAGTTCTGGAAGAAAGAGCCTTCGAGTCTCTTGGGAGAACTCTGCTTAGAGGAAATGGGAGGAGAGGAGTGAATTGAAAGGAGGAGGGGACCCCTCCTTTTATAGGTGAGAAATGGAAAAGTACACAGCGTGTATTTTATGGTACATGGTCTGTACTCAGTTATTTTATACGGTCTCCACGTGGCTTCCAACACGGCTTCACGTCCGTTGACTGGTCAACACACGGTTTGAGGGTAACGCATACACAGGGGAGGGGGGACTACACGGCGTGTAGTTTAGACACACGACGTGTACTCATTTGTTGCACAAAGAAAGGACACGGATCCAACATGGTACACGGGTGTTGACTGGTAACACGTATGTGGGGAAGGACTACACGGCGTGTAGAATTGGACACACGTCGTGCACCCATTTATTGCACACGGCAAGTACATGGCTTGCAACACGGGGTATTCCCGGAAAGGGGGTACATGACGTGTACCCAAACTACACGGCGTGTAGTTTCAAAATTCTGGAAAGTGTGGGAAAAGACCATTTTACCCTCTAGAACACTTCGTGGACTTCTTTTTGACAAAGGAATGGGACGGAGAGGTCCGGGCCATTACATGATCAGAAAATTATTATAACGCTACATAGAGATTGTAAGACTTATGAAAAAATGAATAATGTTTTTTATTTAAATTTGAGGTATATGTGTTTTAAATGGTTATAACATAATAATAATAACATAATATCATTATATATATGATACTAGAGACCATATTTTAGGATGGGTACAAATGATTTACATGACGTATAATAAGAGATAAAATTGAATGTAAATCGCTAATAATTATACTTCTTTGTAGAGAAACCTCCTTTAGCAAATAAATTATTCCTTTATTAGATGGTTTATTTAAAATAATATAAGATAATGGATTTGGGTTTGGAATATAGGATGGTTTTAGGAAATAGATTTACTGACTTATAGGGATCATTCAGTTTTGTAAAATTTGAGAGAGGTGTTATACATTTTTATGGAGATAAAAGATACCCAAGTAATTAATTAGAAGAATAAATAATATAAACATAATAAACATTAATATGGAACCATGGAAACCAAACGTTTTATATAATACATGATATTAATTAAATAATATCTTCGAATTACATTTTATAATGTTTTAGTAACATTTACATCAAATTATTTTAGTTAAAACCCTTTATAAAAATTATGACATTAACCATGATATCATAAACATTAAAAAGATAAAATATATATATGAGAAAAATTAGAAGAATAAATTGAAAAACAAATATATATATATATATATTTAAAAATTTTGAATCAATTTTATTTGATTAAAATTTCAGGGGTACATGAAATAACATTTTAAATATGAATGTAAAACACATGAAAATAGTTTTTTCGAATTGCCTATTTTGTGTTTATAATATAGTTTACTATAAATTAATGTAATTTATCAGTTTACATAATTTTTCTGGGTAAAATTATAAATAATTTAATAATTTATATTAATTTAGAAATTTAAAATAATATTTAATATTTTAATCATGATGTTAACATTAAAAATAGAAAAATAGTTTGTAATTTGAATAGAACATAACTTTTCCACACAAAAGTCATGTTTGGGATCCATATATCAAAATAATGCATCAAAAAATTAGTTAACTCTTTATATATAAAATTGTTTTAAAAAATATATATATTATAAAAACTACAAGTCTTAGATTGAATTTAATGTCTTACACATGATTTAAACATATTGTACCTATATTACTCAAGTGAAAATTATTTATTTATGTTCATACTCTTAATGATTAAAAAATGATTACCTTATTATATTATACTAAATTTATTTTTGTAAAATATATTTTTTTAATTTCAATAAATTCAATTAATATAATTATAATAATTTACTTAAAAATTAATGCTGGAAAATTATGATAAAAATGGTTTTTTTAGGAAAAATTTCATCTAAATAATAAAATGTTTTATACTAAAAAAATTATAATATTGATTAAAATAAACATCAATGGAGTGGTCGTAATAAAAATGATCAAATTTTATATAATAACTACTTTCAAATATAATAATAAATTTTTAAATATGATAAACAAAAAATCTTTTTTTAATGAAAATAATAATTTTTATTTATTAATCGAAAAAAAAACATTTCAGATAATTCTCAAAAATTCAGTCTACGATAATTTTCATAGAATAATTTGGAAAATGATATTTTCCTACAAAATAAAATTAATAAAATTTTTAGAAATTAATAATAACTTTTACTCACAAAAAATCAATACTTTTTTATTGTTGAAACATTATTTTTTATGGATAAAAAAGAATTTAATGAAAATAAAAATTTTGTTTTTATAAATTAACAAATAAAAATGGATTATAATATATATATATATATATATGTTTTCACAAATTCGTTATTGAAATTTATATAACCAATTTTAATGGCTACGTTAAAAATATATAGTAAATTATCATTCTTTTAAACTTAAGGATACATATTTCACAAGCCTTCGAAAAGAGTAAATTTATCTAAAGAAAAATATATCATAAATTTTTATAGCGTTACATTATACCCCCTTATAAGAATTACACCCTAGAAATTGCATCTCATTGATAAAAAATATTGAGGATTATTCAACCACATTGATTCCTCAAGCTCATATATAGCATCATCACTTTTTGGATTTCACCACAATACCTTAATTGGGTGAGTAGTCTTTTTCAACGAACATTCTCTCTGTGATTTAGAATCACCATTGATTGTTCCTTATATAATATATTATTCTCTATATATATAACCCCATAGTTTAGTACTATTAATATAACTAGAATTGATTTCCAATGAAGAGAAACATGGAACACATTTGGAACATGAGAGATATTTGGTAAAATTGCATCAAATTAAGCTATCATCACAATATAATAAATAATTTAAATGGTAAGGATATATATGTGTCTCAACAATCTCATTTTTACAAATTTCATATCCTATTTCCACGGTGATATTCAATGATAATCATTTCCCCTATATTTCAACTCAAAATTTTTCTGATTATTAATAGCATAAACATTTTTTCAACTCTATGATACCCTTATGTGATTAATAATGGATGTAAATTATCATCAATTTTCTCAAATAGATTATTTACAAATATATTTCTCCAACTTCATCATTGAAAATTTTATTTTATCACTTCCATCTTTGAATTTTTTGATAAGGATTTATATGAATGGTTGGGTGAATGATATTGTTCCCAACATCCATTGAAATCCATTTATAAACCTCTCAATTTGTCCTTTCGAGTTTGAGTTGTTTCCTCATAATTACATTATATCGGGGGATGATAGGTACTACTAAAACATATCTTTGTATCCATATTTTAAAAAGATATCCTTTACATCATTAAGACAACCCTCATTTCCCCATCAAATATGAAAATGAGTGGTACTCACAGAATTCCCATAAAATCATTAATTTATTACATAGTATGATTATCAATAGTGAATTACTATACTATAGAAATGAATTTTTAAGACATTGAATCGTGATCGACTATAACCCAGATTTCATTATAGTCTTTATATGTTTTGGGTATGTTGATGATTATATTAGTTGTAATTATTTCCCATTTATATTATATTATGGGTAATGGTTGTAACATCCCATTAATATTCTATTTCATATTCATAACAAGATGACATGCGAAGAATAATGAAATATACTCTACAATATAAATTTTCATGATTTCACACTAAAAATAATTTTAAGATCTCAATGTATCTGAATAGTTCATGGAATAATAGAGAATGATGAACTATGTTCGTCGTCTAATAAATCAGTTTTTAAATTATACATTTATGGGACACATACTCATTTAAATAATGTTATAATTCTTGCATCATCATGGATGAACTGATGAACATTCCACATCTCTCCTGTTATTCCATATCATCCTTCTATGAATTCTTAATATTATAATGGACGGATAGTTAAACATTTATCTGATAATGATAATATTTTACCACTTCCTCAAGATTTTAATATTCATCTAACGTAAATTTATAAATATTTTATTTCATTCAACCAACATAATAGATAATAATGAATGGTATTATTAAATTATAGCATCATCCAGCAGGTACAACATCCTAAGGTCATAATTTATATTTATATCATAATCATTGATAGACTCCCACCAAACTATTTTTAACATATTCTGCCCTTTTTATGTTAGTATACAAATAACTCTTTTAGGAACATTATATTTAGAACACATTGAATAAAAAATAAAATCACTCCATATCTTAAATTAAAAAATAGTCTTTTCCATCTTAAAATAAAGATTAGAGTAATTATTCTACTTAATATTCAATTATAAATAGGAATAATGTATCACCATATAATTATTCATGATGTTTCATCATAGTACCATAATTGATGTATCATTATAGATCACAAACCCTTCCCCCACCGTATTGTAGTGTAAGTATAGGCACACTGACCATCCTTATATTCAGTTCATTAAAATTATCCCCATATTAGACATTCAAAAATATGATCACCACTTTATAATAGAAAATATTTTGCTGGGATAGATAGTATTGAGATTTACCTTATGAAAAATTTGTTCTTATATTTCAATCCATGAAATCTACATATATCAATAATTGTCGGTAGACTAGGCCATTTCTAAATAATTTCTATCATTCGAGTGTCCAATAAAATGTAATCACATGATATTACATAACCCCTGATTGATATTTTTTTACATAAATTCATAATTGTTATATTTATAATATGACTTCTACTTCAACAAAGACATCATAACATTCCACAAATGTTCTTTATACCACAACTTTCACTTCCAATTTATGGTCAATCATCTATAAAAACATCTAAAAATTGGTCATGGTAATAAATATATTTTTTATTAATTATATTCCTGAATACATTTGGATAATTGGTATTTATAAATGTAATTACAATTAGTTCATAATGATCACACCTTATATATAATGATTGCTTTGGTATATCCTCTTGGATGACCCATAAATGATGATATCTAGATCGAAGGTCGGTGTAGGAAAAATGTTTAACTATGAATAGCTGATCAAGTGGAACCAACTCACTAATATTTGAGTACATGATGTTATAAGGTTTATATAAATTCAACCTATCACATTTTAGTATGTTTTAGTTACATTTTAAGCCTTATCTAAAAGTTATACCACATTAACCCCATTTGGACAATAGTTTTGATAATTTGTCCTTTACAATGATAGCTTATATATATAAAAAAGTAAATTAATCCATATAAAAATATCAAGACATTTTTATTCTAAATTTTTAATATCTTTTCTAATATTCAATCTATATGTGTTAATGAAATGTATTTAAATATAAAAAATTATAATTCATGGAAAAACATCAATAGGAAATACATGATTTCCATGTCAAAATCATTTTAACATTACATAATGTTATAAATTTGATTACATTGTAGTTTATTGTAATATAAATAAATAACAACATTTTTACTATTTTATTATAATAAAAATACCATTGTAATCACTCAATCGTGTCATTAATTTCAAAGACACAAAAACAGTTTTTAATTCGATTGAAATATTAATTATCATTACAAAATAACATGAGTTCCCAAATTAAAAATAATATTTTAAAATAAATTATTTAATACTATAAACATATATTTTGTTCAAATAACTCCCAAAAAATATGATAACGGAAAATGATAGATAGATTTTATAAATTTACCCCATTGTTTATCTCAATTGTACTTGTTTCACCAAGGAGAATCATATTTAAAATGGTTACTATATATAATGAAATAATATTAAATTTAATTAGGTATGAAAATTCCAAATAATTAATTCATTTAATCCAATTCAATAAAAATAATCGAAATAATTTACCTTAATATTAATACAGAAAATTGAGATTAAAAGTGGTTTCCAAAACGAATATATTGTTGTATAAAAGGATTGTATACAAAAATCATTCATAATATTGATACCAATAAACATTATTGTAATATTAATAATATAAAATAACCATTTTTACATTTAAATACATGTTTAAAAAATATATATCTTTGTAAATTCACGAAATTTAAAAAATATTTCATTAAAAATATGTTTTTCACCCTTCATTAAAAAATGAAACATTTCATAAACTTCTCAAAAACTTATTCTATGATATTTTTGATATTATGAATTAAATTATTTCTCTCTTTTCCAATAAATTTTCTTTCAAATGTGTTGAAAATTAGTAATAATATTTTTTAATTAAAAAAATAGAACCCATTTTTAGGAAACAAATTAATTTTAAAGAATAAAATGATATTACTAAAAATTGAGTTCTAATATATTATACATTATTAAAATAATTTTAATTATTTAATAATTTATTTATATTATTTATAATGTCATTATTTTTATTCAACCATCCCATTTTAAGGGCTACGTTTTATCGACATATTATATTATTGATCATTTGTAATGAAGTTTGATATATCATAAGATATTTGTGAGGATAAAATTTATAAAAGAAAAATATGTAATAAAAATAAGGGTATCACATTAATGAAGTGACTATTTATATGAGATGGTATATATGTATGATACATATATATATTCTGAAAATGAATCTATGTGTCTTATAATGATATGAATCAGGATATATGTAGTTTTGGAAATATGGTGTAGTTCTTCATTAATATGGATTAATCTATAAAGAATATCATTCACTAATTTTCAATACACTTATATGAATATCATGTATGCAAACATGGCCATATTGTGAATTTCATTTAATTTAGTTTATTTCCATTCTGGATAGACCATATATCTTTTAGTTTAACATCATGTTACAAGAATAATGATTTCATGTAGTTTTAATGGAATTATAATAGGCATAATTAAAAATAATTTGATTCATACTGAATGGTCGATATTTAATATTGTTTAAAGTAATTTAATTTGGATTAGTGAATGTTTTTGTAAAATTATAGAATTAGTTATTGAGAAAACATGAAATGGGGTTCAGTGTGATAAGAACATCATTGACCACCTTTATGAAATAGGTTTTATTAGAGTGAAACATTTAGTTGAGACGTAAAAAATACCATTTAATCTCTCTATTATCTACATTTTTTCAGGATATATTGATTTTTCATAAAGACTATATAATTTATCCACTGATGAAATTTTTAAGATAATAATTCTAAATTAATACACATTTTATCCATTTTTATGGTTCCCCAATTTTTGTTGTTTTCACAACCCTTTCTCATAACATTTATCTAATTCATCAAACCTTATTTGAGAATAGTTTTACTATGTTATTTGAATTAATATAGAAGAGACAAGTGAATATAGTGAAAAATTTATGGGTAAGACTACCTATTATAATGACTTATTTTGTTGAAAAATATCTACACATTGTACTGGTTTTGATGATTCCACGAATTAAAATATTTATTTGAATTAGAACAACATAATGGTTTTAATTTTATTATATAATAATGGGAGACCTATTTATTTGGAATGAATTTATATAATGCTTACCATGTGTAATTATATTTAAATAACTAAAGTATTTGATCTTTGGAAAGTATTTTACCATATAGAAATATTGTTATCTTTGTTTATCTTTCTAGGTAAGAAATTTTCTTGTATAGAGAATAAATTTAATATATCAGAGTAAAAGACAAATATTTCACTCAATGATTAGGTATGGAAGGTCCATATATTGTGTATTGGATATCATACCAAAGAATATATTGTGTTGTAGTTATCTTATGAAATGAAAAATTCAACGATATGTTCAATCTTATGATGATACTCATAAATTCATTTTTTGAGAATTATACTATCATTTGGTTCTCTTATTAAGAAAATGTTTTATTATACACCATCATGATTACTATAAGACTATATCAATTACAAATTCCATAATTTTAAGAATATTTTACAATTAAATCTATAATTATGTAAAGATAAATTTTTATAAAGTGAAATTTTCTAATAAAGGAAATATATAATGAATAAAAATTATGATATCCCCACAAAAAATGCGTATTAAATATTTTTATAGAATAGACTCATTCCATAAAGAACATTTATCATAAACATTTAAATGCATTATTCACTCAATCATTGTGATTATCTCATATAATCATGTTTATAATCATGGAATATATATAAATTGGGGATTTAGTCGATTAATCAATTCATATACATATATATATACATATACATTTGAACACTATGATAATGATAAAGAGGATCACATGTTTATTGAAAAAATATTGACAAATTCATCAATGTAGTGCATAAAATACTATTAGATGCATTTTAAGAACATATATCAACGTCCAATGATGATCATACTCATATGTTTTGTATGTTAATATTTTATCATTTTTTGTTAGCAACTATGGGATACAAAAATTCATTAATGTAAATTCATATCTATTTTATCTACAATAATTTTATGTCACTATGTTAACATCATGGATTGGTATTGTAAAAAAATAATCTGTTAAAAATATCTTCAACCTTAAAAATAAGTTTCATATACTTGTACAGAACTTGGAGAAACTGAAAAAGGTTTGTATTTATGAAAGACACCAAACTCATAAACTACAATGTTAGTCAAGTAGAATACAGTATTTATCTTCTTAAAACCACTATATATCTCTTTTTTTTCAATGTCTTTCTTCTAATTTTATGTTTCTTCTGCTTTTTTCTATTATTAAAAATATTGGAAATCACATACCATGAAGATGGTGATATTAATACAATCCTAGGAACTCAATTCTCACTCTTGTGATTTTCCATTATCCATTATTTGGGACATTAATTGGTATCAGAGTTAGAGACTATTGAGTTAAAAAATATCCTTGGTTGAAGTCTTATTTAATTTTTTCAAATGGATTTTATCGAAGATAAAATCGAAGGTGTGTAAATGGTAATAGATCCTAGTATTAATGGTGAATAAATGGTTAATGGATGGAATTTATTAAAATCTATTTGAAGAATTTTGTATTAATAATTTTTTAAAGAAGAAAATCCATATGAAATTCAAATGTCACAACTAAAAAACCTGGATGTTGATACTGATGCAATTTATGATTTGAATTCTGAATATATTAATTCTATAATTATTTTACTAATTATAAATGGGTTTAATCATGTTCCTCAATTTTGTATAGCTTATAAATTTTTGTCTACTATAGTAGTTTCTTATATGGGAATATAAAATGTTAAGGCCATTACGCATGATACTACCAAAGTTAAGCTTGAAACCTTCAAAGTTGCTGAGGGGAAAGAATTAATCATATAAAGCGTAGAGTCACTATGATTTGGAATAATATTTGTCCTCTATGAACACCAATTACTAAGACAGAGTAGGTATTGAATGTTATATTATTTGTCACCACCTATGTAGGGATGTATCTCAGCCAGGATCCGAAAATATATTGAGGCAATGGTTTTTAAAATAAAATATTTGATTGGAAATAATATATTTTTTAATGAAAAAAATGAAATATGAAGATATATAATATAATATTTTTAAAAAATAATAAAATATTGATGTTTTCTCTATAAAAATATAAATAAATAACTGTGTTTCATAGTTCTCTAAAAAATATTTAGATGAAGATTCCTATTGAAATTGTTGTTCAAATAGAAAACCTACGATGTTTTCATAAAAGTACAAAATTTTATAAAACTAATAAGTAGTTAATTTTATCACTTAAAAAAGTACAGTAGTCAGGATGAAATTCATATATAAGTGATAATTAGTGAGTGTAATATGCAATGAAATATATTTATAGATAAACCAAAAATAAATGAATATAAAATTTTAGAAAAAATCATATTCAGGAATTCTCGGTTGATTGAAGAAGTCCATAAAGGTTAGTAAGTCAATGTGATGTGATATTGAATAATCTAGTGAATGAAATTCACCAGCATAAGATGATGAATCATTTAATAAAAATTCCATCATGTTTCTTATGGGACATTCAGCTGAGATACATGGTTATTAACCTTTTGTGCATTATTATCAATTGGGGAATTGAAAATTTTCATCTGATGTATTAAATAAATATTGAACAATCTCAAAGAAATCAATATAAGATATTTTTAAGAACAAAAAATTATTATCTTAATAATTCAAAAAACAAAATTATTAATGAATATAGGGACATAAACAAAAAAAATTAAAATTGAATAATTTTTTTTGAAAAGTCTATTTCATCTTTTAATGATTAGATTATCAAAATTTAGATCACATTAAAGGAGTATAAAAACCTAAAATATGATTCATTAATTTTTTACTAAATGGAAGGATTATGTAAACAAAACCATTGATTGAAAAAAAATTAAAATTGATAAATTTAAACTATAAAGTCATTGTTAATGGCCAAATTTCGTAAAAATAATTTTAGCACATTTTGAAAAATAATAACCAGTACAATGTTTTATAATTTTATTATTTAGAATTTAAAACTATGGAAATATCCATAATCTAAAAAATATTTTTTTGTGGAATTAAATTATAATTTATTTAAAAATATGTTTCTTAATAATTTATACTCTTTTTTATAGAATATAATAATATATTTGGACCCCCAAGAATTTTGTAGCTAGAATTGCTAGAGAAAAGATAATTTTCATACTAAATAATATGGTGAATAATTTTCCCAAATAGGTAACAAACCTCATGAAAAAATATAAAATTATTTATTGATAATGGCTTCAAAAGTGATATGACTGGATATTTCTCAAATGTTCTCATTGTATCGAAGACTTATGGGGGAAATGTTACATTCTAGAATGAATCAAAAAGAAACTTTCTAGTAAATGGATCTGTTAGGTATCCAAAATAGATCTACATATATAGTTACATTAAATTTATGTCTTAAAGCACAACCTAATAAGTATTTCTATGATTTATAATTAGGGATATTCAATTTATTTTTCAAACAATATAATTTTTGTTTTAAAATAAAAATATCTCATATCCATGAAATCAAAATAAAAAAATGTATAGAATTTAGATATTAATTATTTGTGTATAAAAAATGATATTTTGTTGATTGATTAAATAAATTAATAATAGATTTTTCATAGAATACATATACACTATAAAGTTAATTTTTCAAAACAATTAACTAAAATAAATATTATTTATACTTTTCCTTTTCTTATATTGGTTAAAAAAACATCTAATACATGTCCAATGAGAAAAAAACAATTAATATTTCAAAGAAGTAAATATCTTTTCACATCTAGACATCTTCTTCCTATCTATATGGTTCTATTTTTATGTTCTTTAACCACAAGTCCTTCATGAAAATAATTTTATTATGTTTTGGTTGATTATTTTTACAGATATACATGATTTTAATTTTTGATACTCAAAAGTGGAGAGTGTTATTTTTAGTAGTTTCTAAAAAAATTGGAAAAATTAGAAGTATATCAAAATTGTATATTTCTTAAGTGATAATTTAAGATAATTTGAGAATCATGTAATTAATTCATATTAAACAAAAATGTATTAAACATATTTTTCTACCACCAGGAAACCTCAACAAAGTTATGTTGTTTAATCGAGTAATTTTACCATTAAATTTATTTATTTAACAATATTATTTTAATATAACATGAAAAATTATTTTATCGATAATGGTATTGAAAAATTTTTGATTTCATTAACAACATTCGAATATGACCTATTATAAAGAAAATACCCTTGAAGTTGTTGTACAATTGAAAAAACTGATAGTGTATATTAATTTATTTTGAAGAAACTTTTATATATTAAAAAAAGTATAAAATGTTAAAAAGTGTGATCTTATAACAAATGATATAATCAGTCCAGGTCATTATACTTCATATAAATATTACAGATTTTAGAGTAAATAGAAATGGATTATTGAAAAATAAACTGTTGTGACCATTTTTGATGATGATACTTCTGATCACAAATTAACATATTATGATGAGATAAAATATTATATTATTACGATGAGTCATGATAAATTTTTTAAAAATGAATAGTAACATGATTTGGAGATTTAATATTTAATCCATGTCACATAAGGATTGTTAATATCGAACTAAAATGTGTGTTGCATAGACCACCTTGAAACCCAAATGAAAATCCTCTAAAAATAGTTGTATGATGTTTGGGAAAGGATTTAAAAATTTAATGAATGATACAAATCAATTATAATTACATTAATTATAATTCTATATGAATCCATGAATTGAAGAATAATATTTAACAAATGATTTTTGGGTTTTATCCATGTAAGATGTTTTAAACCAGTCCTAGTTGAATAATCTATATGAATTAGTTGATAGAAAGTATGACCATATTTTAATTAAAACTAAATGGGTACATAGGAAGAAACAATGTGAACAAGGAATCATCAATAAAAATAACACTTTATTTATTAGGAAGTCTAAAATCAATAATAAGGAATATATAATTGTGATATTGTTTACCATGTATCAATGATAAAAGTAACTAAATCATTCTATCATATTAAACATATATGAATTTATAATTATATCAAATTGTGCTAAATCATCATTTCAGAATGAAATTTTAGTGGTGTTTTATTACAATGAATAGACTCAAGTTTATTAAGACCCTCTTTTTCAAATGTATGTTTTTAAAACCACCAAATATCTATATATAATTAAAAATGAACACATATAATGTAATAATAGATTAAGATATTTTATTTTATAAATTTTTTATTAATAGGAAGAAAATATCCTATACAATGTAATACAATTGCATTTTAATATATTTTATTCATTCAAATATATTTGAATTATGTTATTTTTTGATTAAAAAATGAAAAAAAATTATTTATTTTTTAAAATATATGAAAAATTAACCTGAAAAGAGTATGATGGTTGATTAATAATATTTTCATGGATTTAAATTTTATCAAATATGTTTTTGGATATTTTAATCCAATGAGAATAAATTCATGATTTTCAAATTAGTTGCATACATAGATAGAGTATGGATTATTCAAATTTTATGAGCTCCAAAATTAAACATCAATTAGATAAATATAGAAAACAAATGAAAAACATTTGAATATATAAATCATTGGAGATTTACAAAATAATTATATTGGTAGAGTAGAAAATATGTTTTGTTATTCTTTTGTGAATGATTAAAATCCAATCCCATATTATCCCATTTAAATGATTCCAAACAAATTTTATGATATTTAAAGAAACTATGTCTCTATATCTAATTTATACAAACACTATGTAATTTTCACTTTACATCATATTATGATTTTTATTTTGGTATATGTAGGCATGATATTATAATAACGTTAGTAACATTCCATTTTATTGTATTCACCGAATATATATTCCTTATGTGAAATAATACTCTATATAATTGTCAACAATAGAAGCTAAATATATTGTATTTGTAAGATGTTGTGCACAACTGTTATGGATGAAAAATGACCTAATATAATTTTTATTTAATTTTAACTGTTTTCTACTAAATTTTTATAACATATGTGTTATCAAAATATCAATAAATCACAAATACCATTTCAAGAACAATAAAAAAATATTTATGGAATAGTCTCTCAAGGGATCATGGAATCAAGGGTGATATCTCTCTAGAATTATTTTTAATGGAAAATAAATTAAAAAAATTATTATTGAACCATTTCTTGCTAATAGATTAAATTTTTTAAATTCAAATTTAAGTTTGTTTAACATTGGTTATTTTTGTTACAATATTAAAACATTAACAGTATGAATTAATTATTATGTAAAAAGTTTATTTGAATAATTATATTCCATATTTGGTATGAATATTTTATTTATTTATCATGAAAATTTCGGAAACATCACATATTTTATGATAACTCTTCACATCAGACTACATGACCCATTAATTCTCAAAAAACAAAAAAAGTGAATATGTTTATTCGAAAACCATTGAAATAATTTGAATCATAAACACATTAATATAATGACCTTGCATCCCTACTTATTAACTATTTCAACCACTTTAAAAATGTTAAAATCTAAAAGAACTTATGGTGTTACATATATCAATGTTAGACATCCATGAATCACCAGAAATGTTTTGGGAGGATATGCTCTAAATTATAGTTGGTTGGTTGGTACTGATATATTAGATAACAAATTTTTAAATTATTAATGTATGGAATTAATTTTTTATGAAAAGTGAACATATTTTGTTTATAAAAATTTATTTTTTGTGTTTTATATATGTTTATATTTCATTTCGGTAATAGTGATGATTCAGTTATCTTGAAAGTGAACCTAAAAATATTTTCAATAACATTAATTGAAATTGATGAATCATTAAAATTACCCCATTATTTTTATATTTATTTTGGTACTTATTTATAATTTATATATGAAGTAATTCTTATTGAGACAATGAAGTCTCTCCCTAGAACAATTGACACTGAAAATAAGCTACTGATTGATTTAGAACATAAGTAGATGATTATTGTAAAATTCAATAAGTCTATTAATGTGTAGTATAATGGTGATAATCAAAAACATATTTGCCAATATATTTTATATAATATCATTTTTTATTGAAAAATTAATTAAATTTTCATGATATAATATGAATTATATATTCTATATTCAAAAAATGTATGTAAATATGAATATATTCAAAAACATTTTGGCCTTAGAATTCATAAAGGTCATTCCCTCTCTGGACAAAATCATTGAAACACATTGTCATGGATTTGTAATGTTCTATTTAATAATGTTAATAAGTACTTTATTTATTGTTTTTAATAAATGAATAAAATTTTAATGGTTAATTTGATGAGAATGTTGAGATGTATCATGCTATTACTTGGGGGTTTTCACTCATGGTAGTATCTAGTAGTGTTTCCCCTCAAAGTCATATGATTTTTCCTATTTAAATTGATGAACTAGTTAAATGATTAGTTTTAATATATTTTCTTGAAAATAAAACTCTAATTGGAATGTAAATAAGAGTGATACTTAATTTACAATCCCTATAATGATGCATTTTTTATGTTAGTACATCCCATTCTATTATAACCATTCAATCAGCTATCATTCCTTTTGATTTTATAAAAAAATAATTTTACCAAATAATTAATAAATTTTATACTGATAGATTGGAAAGGACTATGTCATCTATATCAGTTTTTCTCCACCTCTTTTAATTACCTCTATCTAGGGATACATGTCGATAAACTAGAATACCTCATGTAAGTTTTGTTAAAAAAATGTCATTGGCAATAAATAAAGATAATGAGATGGAGAATATCTATCTACTATTTTTATTAAAATATTGAGTATTATAATTTATATAACCATATCGTTAGGAAAAAGTTCCAAATGTTGGTCAAAATAAACAGATTGATGTCAATAAGAGTATTGAAGCTCATCAGGTCGGGTTCCATCCTATTCATGAAGAATATACATGTTAAAAAAATCATATAGTGTAATTGGAAAACTATGTTCATTTAAGAACAATATATTTCTATTTTAAGTTTATATCTGATGTAGAATACATCAAAAAATAGATACTTGTTTCGATAAGTGAAATTGTGACTCTCTAAGAGAATTATGTTTCAAAAGATTATGTTGTTGAGTTATATTTGTTTGTTCCACTAGTTTTATTGAAAAATTTAGAGTTATAATGTATATTAATGACATCAAGTAGCTATAGTGTCTTAATTGGATGGATTGTCAAAATTCTATTCAGAATTCTAGAGAATGGAAATAATAATTTCATCTTATAATTATGATATCCATTCTAGAAAAATGTTTCCAGATTATCAAATAAATAAAATTACTAAAGAGAGAATTTTATTTACTTTTTACAAAGTTTTATCATTTATTCTTATCAATATCATAAGGAATTGAGTTCCTTACATGAGGGAAAAAATTTTGAATCATTCAGTCATGTGAAAAAGGGTACTAGCTTTATAATCATATGGTTCAATAAAATGGATGAACCGTTGGGAACTAATTTCAATGTGCTGGAAAAGAAAATTGAATATTAGAATTAATTGGTCATAAAACTTTAATTTCATATTATTATTATGAATAATAATAAGATCATAATTATACATTTAGCGAGCTTAGGATGTTTTAATATTCCAAAAATGGATGGGAAATATTTATGGTTAATCATTTGGTTCGTCGGTCAAATAATCATTTTGAAACATTGAATAAGATAATTTTTCTCTATGTTTGGAATTGGATTTTTTATATATATTTGGAAATTTTTCTCATAGAATATGTAATAGTTTAACAATAATCACATACTGTTTAAATAATAATATAGTGAATAGAATCATCTTATTTGTATAGTCTTAGTATAATCTTCGAGGATGATGTCTTTTTAGACCTCAGATAGATGACCAGTATGACTATATATCTAATATGTTCTATTAGATCATCTACCCCCACAAAGATATATTTAATGGACAACCTAAAATATAAATTTATTTGGTAAAACCGAAGTCAATTTTTCTAAATATCAATTCCACCTCTGTAATTATAACTCGATGTGGTAGATATCGACATGGACGAATATTACTAAATTTGCATAATGTTGATATAGAATGTTTTAATGATTCTATTACTACATCCCCCATTACTGTTTTCCATCAAAAATAATTTGAAATAACCCTCTATAAATTTTTTTTTCATAACTGACATATTTTATTCATTCAATTGTTCAGTTGAAAGGTGTATTAATAGCATTTGAAGGGTGGATTGAAAAACATTGTAATAGTTTTGTGCTAATGTTTCTTGTTTTTACAGGATTTATTTCATTATTTTTAATTATATAAAATAATATATTATATTATCATTTTTATCAATATTAATTAATATTATTATGGAATGTATCTTTAATTTTTATTGGTTTTTTCTAATTATATCATGATTTTTGTTGTTAAATACGTTTGGTAAGAAAACATCATGAAAAAATATATTAATACTTATTGTTGTAAACAATAAACACCTTTTCATGTTCTTTGATTATTATATTCATTTTCCATTTTCTAAATATTATTTTCATATCAAAAAATGGGAGATGAAAAATACAAAATAGAAGAATAAAATAATTAAAATCTATTAATTTTTTTTCAATTATCCATTCAGTTTTTTGATTATCTAAAAGTGGGTTATTCCTTGATTGACATATGTTATTCCCACATATCTCAATTTTTTTGCGTTTTGATGATTTAAAAAATACATATATTTATTCTATTTATTTTATCTTATCTATTTCATGATAAATTCCATTATTAGATGGGTGATTTTTATTATCAACGAATTTATCTTACCCTGAACAGAAGTTATTATCTTAGGTTTAGAAAAGTTTTCAACATGCGTTATAGTATTTTATCTTATATAAGTAACTGTTAAATTTATATCTTTCTATGTAATATATTAACATTTTAAGAGAATATATTATCTACCTTATATTATTCTTAAATGATATTCACAAAAAATTATCTTATTAGAGTGAATTGAATTTATCAATATTATGAGACATTAATAACATATATTCATTATGTGAAATAGTTACTCTATTATTCATTGAACATAGTTTATCTAACAAACTATAGAAGGCAAAAAAATTATCTTATGATGTTACATCTAATTATATTTAATTATAACAACAATATATTTTATTTATCATTTGAATAACAATTTATTATGAATATCATCAAGATTTATATAATAATATTTAGATAAACCATTTCTTTCATTAGAGAATATTTGAAATTGAGCATCCTAATTAAAAAAATATTTATTTTTATAAAGTGTTGTTTTCTATGAATGTAATGATATAAAGAATATAAAATATGATATCACTATTTTAGAAGCTTGATCCATAGTTTGAAGGTATCGACACAGGCCATTATGAGAATGACTCATCAAATTGTTAGTGGATTATTCACTCAACTATAGTGACTATCATGTATGATTATGTTCAATATAAAAAAATAGATATAAGTGGTGAGAGTTTCCAACATCATCAAGACATATACAAAGACACACACGTACGTATGAATAACCTAATAAAAATAATTAGGATGATTTGTAAATATATAAAATATCACAAAACTCTCGCATATTGTGATTATATGTATATCAATTGTAATAATGGTATATCTGGAAGAATTATTTCATTATCTTCAACTTCTATAGATATATACATTTCTTACGTTAGTATCTTCTTGAAACTATTTGATGAAATAATTAATTGAACATCATTAATTGTAATTTTATATACACTAAATATAAGTGAGTGCATTAAGACAATGTATACTTCTTGTAAAGGGAATCCTATTTTTAGCTATTGAACCTTGACAACAAGTAACTGAATCTTGTACTACATTGGTATCCCTAGTAAAAATTAAAGTCTTAATGAAAATAACAAAACTCATTGAGTATATTGTTAGTGTAGTGGATAAATTGAACTCTATTCCATGAATCACTATAAATATATTTTGTTGAATATATTTCCTCCGGGGATTTATGTTATCTATCCTTATATCTATGATCAAAATGAGTATAACTAACATAAAATGAAAATGGTGTTATTGAAGTTAATGAAAATATTCCAGTACTCAATTCATCCCCTATTGAGTATTGAATCATCCATTCTCAAGAAAGATAACACCTCTATCTCATATATAATAAAATATGGGGTCATCAATATGGATCTGTAATTTGTGTTGGTATAAGACTACAGAGTATACAACGTCTTGTTAGGAAATGATTTATTATCTTTACTACCACAATTTATGGCTATTTAGTAAAATATTAAATCCATATTTCTATTCCCCAACCACTATATCACATCAGGATAATGGTTTTCATTGGATATTATTTTCTAAAAACATACACTTTAGTTTAAAAAGAATCAAAATTGGTGTCATGATATATGAATATCTTTCATTAATATGAAGTCCATCAACAATATTAGACATCATAATGTTGGTGATTTCCTTCTTTCTAAATTACAAGAGAGATATAGTCATAGTAAATTTTGAGAAGAAATAAACATCAATAAGAAGAAATTTTTATATCATGGTTGAAATTTGGTGATACAAAAAAAATAAATATATTCTACTTAAATAAATTTCCTAATAGTATTTGGAGCTATGTAAAAATTATAAGGGTTGGTAGATAAATTTTTGAGGTATCTGCCAATGACAGATCTTTTCAAATTCCATAAACTCTTATATCATTGGGGTAAAATGTAATATCACTATACATAGTGGAATAAATAGGTATGTAACTAGTGTGTTTCACTAAGAAAAAATATACTTATTTTATAATTATGATGGTCTGTCCTCCTCCAATTACCCTATGGTGTATTCAATTAGAGAATTTATTATAGAGTACCATCTTGGAATTCATTAAATTGTAGAGGATGACATTTCTAACACAGTATTAGATATGATATTTCGGGAATGAATATGTTGAGAGATACACATATTACTAGTATACTATTATAGAATATATCTATCAAATTACGGGACCTATCATTGATGATATAATATAAAATATATCAATAGTTTTTTTTAATTCAACAAATATCTTCAATATCACTAATGAAAAATGGAGGGACCGTCTAGTGATATATGATGAGAATTTATAAATCATCATGATTTTAAAAAACATTAGTTTTAGAAAAAATTTATAATGAATATTTGTAGGTACCGGTATTTATAGATCAAATTCTATGCTAGTAATTGGGGAATATTATTACATATTATTTTTATACATCACATTAAAATAATAAATTATAATCGAAAACCACTTTTTCTTGAGGGACATAGTTGATCCCCATTCATTCTATGTTATGTTTCAGTTTTTCTATCCTAGTGGTTGATCTAATCATCATATCACTATCAAACTAAAAATCCTATGGTTTGGAGGTTTATGGATAGATATTATTTCATAACTGAAGACCTCCATCTAAAATAATTAATTCGTTGTTATTGGGTGTTATATTAGGTAATCGTCCAATTAATTCCATTTGATAACATTTTAAGAGAGAAATTGAATTACTAAGTATTCCATTTTTTCTACCCACTATTATAGATATAGAGTTTATGTTACAAAAATTATAATATATATGTGTATTACAACAGTAGAAACTTGGATGACCAAGTGATGTTGTAGAAAATTTATCATCATTTTCTCTAAAAAGATAATTTGAGGGAATTAATAATTAATTTTATTGTATGGGTTTCATGTCCATTTTCCAACAAAGATAATAATAACTATTTTTTGTGTAGTTATTATTTTTAAGGATTGAATAGATATATTTCTCAAATTTTTTCACATAGAGGAAGAGCATATTTACATCCACACATAGAATCTAGAAATGTTGATATAGGTGGTACTTCATGAGAACATCAATGAATTTTTTAAAATCATGATCCCATTGAAAGGTAATTATTTTCCTCATCAGATTATTGAAATGGAAACTCTAACACGTAAGGTTATCTATTAATAATTTCATATAATAAAAATATCACTTGATTATTATAATGTCATTTAGGTTTTGATAATGTTGAATTACATGTATTACATTTTACTTTTTAAAATTTATGTCAATGTAATTATGGGTTTCCATAAAGCTGGGGAGCATCCATGATACCTCTCTAAAATTTAAATTCATGGATTTTGTTGTAAATATTTTTTCCATAGTTTTTTCAAAACTATCTCTCTATTGATAAGATTAACCAAAAAAATTATTTTAACTAAAGATCATCCACATAATAATCAATTGATTTACACTAAAGTTATTGAAAATATGGTTCATGGAATGGTAGAAGGATTCAATAATGTTTATGTAGAAAATGTGAGTTAATTTGTATCAATATATCCCTTAAATCACCCTGATGAAAATGATTTACACCTCTTCAGGGGAAATCTAGGGTTGAATATATTTGTAATATGCATCAATGAATAAGTTGTATAATAAAAAGACATTGTATTTATAAGTAATTTAACGATCATGATTCATATATCATCATTTGGAATGTGACAATTGATATCCCTATCATATAATTTAACTAAAACATTTCTATCCTTTTTCATGAAGGGAAAAATATTGTCATGTAACATTCATAGTGAACTATATAAAAAAAGTTGGAGATGTTTATATTATCAATATCGTCATTAAATTTGGCCACATATGTCAGAATCAATCTAATGGTATATCATATTATATCCATGTAAATCATTAACTCAGATGATGGGTTGCTCTTCCAGAATCCAATCCATGTAATTTCATGTAGTTTAATATGAATTAGACCCAACCTTCATTCATAAAAGATATATATTTCTCCTATAATTTACAATTTATATTGGAAGAAAAAAAATGTAGGATGTATATATTTCTATATATACCAATTAACATTCAGAGTTCATAAATGATAGTATAAAGTAATTCAAAAATATTTATATGATCATACCTAAAATAATTATCTTTCAATTCATTGTATTTTGGAGTAGAATATGGGATGAATAGTTATATATAGAATATAATGTATGTGTATCATCCATTATATCATACTTAAATTCACGTTCATACATGTTTCCATCATCTAATATAATAAATATCATGATAATATGTAAAAATTTCCCAAAAACATGTATGATTACTCTTATACTGGGATTCCTATGCACTTGATTGAAGATCCTTCGATAGGTTTACTGAATATTTTTCATACATGAGGTATTTATAATGAAACTAATGCCAATAATTTATACTATTGTATTTTATGGAGATCATCATCATGGTTGGTGGTGACCGGTTCATGGTAAAATTTTCAAGGCCATTATATGATTGCAATGTTATATGATTTTTTGGATTATTTTTTAGTGTATCAATCATAACTTAATGAAATAAAAAACCTTATTTTCTTCCTACATGTGTTTTATGTAAATCATGTAATCTTAAAAATATTCGCTCCATGGTTTTACATGTTCAATTTATTAACCATTAGTTGATGTGATTATCATGTGGATATTTACCAAATGTTGTTTTTAATGATCCGAACACAAACATTGCATATTCGAGTTTCATTAGACTATAAATCTGTTAATTTTTTGAAAAGTGATTTTGTTTATAGATTTGGGAATTAATTATTAACTCATACAAAAGAAACTAATATATTATATGTGGTCACATATAATTTTCATCATTTTATATAACCCTAAAAATATTAATCTAAAACATTAATTATTATCATGAAAAATAATAATGAATAATATCATCCTCTCATTAATTTTCCTACTGATTAATAAAACCCTGTGATTTTTTGAAAAAAGTGTGATAAACCCAAAAACTTTATTAAGGGATATAAAATATAGGATTATATTAGTCTAGTGAAAAAATATAAAATTATTGAAATGAATGACTTAACCTCAATGATATTTGTTTAAATGAAATAAACCCATTTACCATGAAATAAAAACACACACACTTTTTTAAAGAAAACCCATAAAAACAGAATAAATAAAATGAAAATCCATTTTGTAAATTTAGATTATAATATTCGTCAACCATTTAAACTTGTTTAAAAAATTATTATATCCCTATTAAACACAACATATAAAAACATAGGTAACACCATCCTTCTATTATAATATTTATAGGTATATTACTAAAAGCATTGGACTGCTTCTTGGGTGCTCCCATCTTATAAGCCATATCGAGTGCAAAGGACATAAACTAGGAACACCGATCATATAATATATATCACTCTCACCTTTTAACCATTATAGTGTTGAACCATTCATATATGTTATATTAGGTTCACCAGTTTGTCATGTATAATTATCCTATATCTTTTCATTACTAAATAATTTATTCCTGCACTTTATATTCATGAAAAATTTTCAAATATTATGAAAATCACTTTTGTATATCAAAATACCATTTCCACTAAAACTCCAATTTCAATATCAAAATACCTTGAAATTTGTTATTTAATCGAATAAAAAATGAATGACAATAGAGGATGCCAAAAATCAAAGAACAATAATGTACTTAAAAAATTTTATTGTCATAATATATGTTAAAATTGAACATTATGTATTATATATTTTTGATGAATGTCCAATTTTTTCATTAAAATATATTTTCTGAAAATACAATTAATGAATATCAAATAAAACCATTTAAAATATAAAAAATAAATAAAATAAAAATAACACTTTATTTGAAATGAAACTAGGAATCATATAATTAAAAAATTAAATAATTTAGGTTTCATGATGTGGGAAATTTAATAAATTCCACATATATGAATAAAATACCTTCATTTTTACTTTTTTTAAATTAACTGAATTAGAATCATTCAAGTAGGATTTTAAAAAGAATGTCCATTACAAATTTAGAATTATTTAAATAATAAGATAAAAGAATGAATAACCTTTAAATATAAATCTAATATCATGGTATAAGAGTCATTCATTATATAACATTCAAAAGGGATATATATACACCTCATAAAATAATATCCATTTATAACTTCATAATATTCCATAACAAAAGGAAATTGAGATGAATTCACTTTCCTCGAGTTCGACTCATCTTGATTGTTCTTTACATTACTAAATAATAACATTATGTTAATTATTTAAATTCATAATAATATTTTTGTAGTTTATTTAATTTTTTTTTCAAATTTACTTTATTATATATGATTACATCATAAATTATGTTAACATTAAATGTTATGATGATATTCAAATTTTGTGTCAAAAATAACATGGGATTGTTTACTGTAGTTAAATTGATCATTATTACCTAGTCCTTAGAATAATTAATCAGGAATAATTATCATTTTTATATATAAATTATAGATTTAAAATAAATATGGAACTATGTTTATGATAAATAAATAGAATTACAATCATGGGTATGATGGTTTCATCGTACACTAGAGAAATGTTTCCATTTTTTGGGAATCATTATAAAAATAAGTTTATTTTTTCTATAAATAATTATAATTATTTAATAATAGTCATATAATTTCTTTAAAATTAATTATATAAATCACTATTTTTATGTGGTGATTAAAAATAAATCACATCATTTCTTGTAGGTGTATGTCAAGATTTATTCATGGATAATGTTATCGTTTTTTATTGAATCAAATTATATGAATTTAAATGGTATAATTTATTATATAAATGATAAATATGTCATCAAAATAATATAATAACATTAATTCCATCATTATAATCCATCCAATATTAATAGTAATCAATAATTAATTACAACTGTTCGTGAGACGGTAGTCCCCCATAGAAATGAATGATGGTTTCATTACTCATTTGATGGAAGAGAGTATTTATAAATGACACTAAAATATCATAATAAAATTTAAGTATATGAATGATAAATTTTATTTTATTATTATTTAGTATCATTTCAAATAGGTTTAAGAATTTTTGAATCATAAACATTTGATTTAGAATAATAAATATTTATCGGATGACTTAAAATTTATAACACATCAGTACCATTATAGTTGGAGTTATTCCTAAATAAAATACCTCTAAAATGAGATTTGTGAAACTAGGAATGTACATGGTTAGATCAAGGTAGTATGAAATGGGGTTTTATGTGTTATTAATGGGTAAAAGTATATTCATTTTTTATAATAAAGGGGATCAGCACACTTGTAATTATTCCAAATAATATATTAAAATATATTAGTATTCAATTCCATATTTATACTACCTGATTAATTACAAATAGATGACGTGTATGTATCTATTTCAAATCAAAAAATATATATCATTTTTATCAAATTTTAAACTTTTCTTTTATTTATAAATACTCCTCAATGTCTTTCACACATACACCCACAACCATTTTTTCAATTTTAGGATCAATATAGTAAGTTTAAAGAGTCAAACATACCATTAATAGACTATAGACTATATTTTCAACCAATGAAAATTATTTTGGACTATAACATTTCTATGAATTATATATAATTTAATAATATATAACTTATTATTCATTATTTTAAATTTATATAACAATTCATTACATGGATTTTTATAACATCAAGAAAAGATTAGAAATATGAAAAACAATTTTCATTATATCAATAACATGTCATGTAAATATATAAAATATTCTTATAATATTATTAAACTTAAATTATATCAATAATAAAGTTATTAATGTAATTTAATTTATTTTCCACTAATTAAACAATTACTAAATTAGAATGGTATAATTATTTAAGGCATTTATTTGTTCAAAATAACATTATAATAATTTTTTATGATGAAAATATTTCATTTTATAATTCAAATAACTTTTTGTAATCGAAAATATCTCTTGTATTCCAGAAGTTAATATTATTAATGTTATTTAAACGAATAGTGTGACATTTTTCACTTTTCTTAAATAAAATACTATCAAGGTCAAAATAAAATAAAAATTGATATCAAAATATCATAAATTTTTCAATAGGATAATTATTGAAAAGCTATTATTTTTTTAATATTAATTAATAAATAGTTATGATATTTTTATAGAACTTATCATTTCATTTTGAGCTATTAATTTCCCTATTTACGAATTAACATGGTAAAAAAATTACTAAGGTCGTTGTTTGTTTTGATAAAAAAAGGACTATATAAAAAATTATGTCCCACTGATTACAAATATAAAATAAATTATCATAATTATAAACGTAGAATATTAATAATTAAATTTCATATTAACTCAGAAAATCATGGTGTAGAATAGTTTTTGAAGAAAAAACATTCTTTCTAATATAAACGTTTTTTCACTAAATTCATGTATAATTTTAATCCAAAAAACCATATTAATATTATTATTAATAATAATTATTTAATTTAAATTTAAAACTAATCAAATTTATATTATACTTTCAAAATACAGAAATACATAATACAATTTTCAATAAAAAATAATTAATTTCACTATTCATTAAAAAATATATATTTTTGTAAAATTATTAAACTTTAAAATAATATAATATTAATTTGATTAATAAAAAATGAAATTAATTTTATATTTTTTTTAAAAACGTTATAAGTTTATTATAAGATTAACTAATAAAATGAAAGGAAATCATTTTTTAATGAAAAATTATAAAATCACTTCACTAAATATTTAGTGATTATTTTATAAAAATATTCCAATACATTTATTATTGTTTTGTAATATATATAATTAATAAATAAGATATTGATATTCTTACCTTTCAATTTAGTATTATGGTTATAATGGTCACATTTATATATTAATATTTTGTAGTTCATTAAATCTTAGTGTGAATATCTCATAAGCTATTAAACATTGAAATTCCATTTAAAATTTCAAGATATTAAGTTATATTTATTCATAATGAATTTTCATCATAATTGTTTTATCCCAATAATAAATACTAGTTGTTTGTATTTTCAAAATACAATTTATGCAATCCCACATTGTCAATAGTGTTAATAGAACATCGAATTTAAATGATAGAAATGGTATGTATACTGAATATATTTAATAACACATAAACATGTTTTTTTATATTAATACATTTTTGGGATGTGAAAATATTTCAATGTAATGAAAACAAAAACATTCAAGGCCGGATATTGAGTTATAGAGATCCCAGTAATGGGAAAGTAAACAATTACAAAACAGGGAATTGGCGATGGGTTAAATACAATTTATATATGAGAAAGATGAGTAAATGATTAACATTTTTTAAAATAATATTTTAGAAGTGTTATGGAATTAATTTATCATATATAATAAAATAAAATAAAAAAGATATTTACTTTTAAATTATATGTTTTTAATTTGATTAATTTCTACCACAATCCCATTTCATTCTTTAAACAATTATTATTCAAGATGAATTTTTCATGTCTGAAGAACTAGAATCAATAGATCACGTAATCCTCATTGATATAACCTTAATATTTTAATATATCTTTATATAAATATATAACTATAAAATTTATAAAAAATAAATTAAATTAATATTCAAACATATAGATTAGAAGGATTTAATCATATACTCATCAAACATAAATATATTTTTCATCTTGAAATAACACCAATCCCTATTAATGCCTCATTCCGAAAACATAATTTCTATAATAAAAAATTCTACAAGATATTCTAGGTATTAATATAAAAAACCATAATAACATTAATAAAAATTTGAACCAAATATTATTCAAATAGATAATAAAATATCATTATATAATATTCAAATTATTTCATTAATAATCCCAAAATTATAGTGATCTTATTATAAAAACGAATTAATCTACTATTAAAAAAATAACTTCTCGAACTCATGGGAATATATATAATAAAAAATAAATTCCATATAATATAATGAAATCACAAAAAACAATTTTTATTCTATAATGTTTTATCTACTTCTCATTTTTTTAAGAAATGAAATAATATTTCATCAATAAAAAATTAAAATAGAGGATTATTTTTTCAATCATATTATTTCTTCAAATGAGTTTTTGAAAAGTATAAAAATAACTATAGACCAATTTTCATATGTATCAATTTCCTTCATTCATGTTATGAAATTTTTAGCTATTACTCTTATATAAAATGTTACAATATCAGAATATCTTGGATGAACACATCATTCAATTCCATCATTAAAACATTAACAATTACATATCATCTTATTATACTATATTACATATTTCATTATGATTAATATATAAGACTAAATAATTATTCATACTTATATAATAAGAAATAATTCATGCCCAAAATTCCGAAATTATGGTCTACTTTTATGTTGTTCATGCACCTGTTTTGATCCAACATGTAGTCCTAGTCTCTATAAAAGATATATTCATGTCCTTGGTTTTATTTTTCTTGAATAATAATAATATTGAGAAAATATATTGAAATTAAATAAGATATATTTTATGATCTACTGAAATTTAGGTGAAATATATTTTATTTGATATATCCAATATATTCTTACTTATGATTTGGATACTCAAGATGATTTCAATATCAGATTAAATAGAGTTTGAAAGAATTTTATGATGAAATTATATAAAATGTACCAGAAGGTTGTTTGAATTACTTTTTCTTACATAATAATAAATTAAATATTCAATATAGATATGATAAATAGTAATACATTAAATTCGTGTTAAATTGAAAATTTTCTTTATAAAGTCAATTCACATAGAAATAATTTAATAATTTAACGATAATGTATAAACAGAATATGTACATCATTACAGAATTTTTTAACCTCAATGTGTTTTTATTAACATCCCCAATAATTAATGAAATTATTTTGGAATAATCCAATATTTTAAATAGAAGGGTTACAAATAATTCAACAAAATAAAATGTATCAAAAAATATTATTAATCACTTTAAAATATCATCCCAATAAACATTTAAAGGGAGAGAAAATTGAATTGAACGTATGGTAATACATAATCATATTAAAAAATGATGATGTGCATAAATCATAATATAAACCAACATTTAAACAGTATAGTATCCAAAGATATCTAAATACCACTATCATACAAAGAGTATGGACCCGACTATAAATAGTACATATTATAGGGACCTTAGACTATATTTTAAAATGTTTCTCAAAATATCATGTAGGATTGTAGTTTTATAGAAATAGGTTATTAGAGATACATAATTAACTGATGCATTAAAATTATACACTTCTACTCAGGATAAATTTTTTTATGATAGAAAAAAATGAAATAAATGATGAATTCTATTTATGAAAATGTTTCATTAATTTCCACATGATTTATTATTTTTTATAACCCATCCTTAAATCACAATTAAAATTATATTACAAATATGGTATTGGGACAAAAACCAAATTAATTAAAGTAAAACAAAAAATATCATTATGGGATGAATGTTATTAAAACCCTAGAAAATTTTTACCATTACCTAAATGATCTTTGAAAATATGAAATAAATCATATTAAAATGAAAAACAAGCACACTACTTTTCATAAATAAAACCATAATACATATATTATGAAAACAAATTACTTTCTTAAACATATATAATCATATTTGATAACCCATCTTAAACACATGATTGAAATATCTTAAGCCCCATAAAACCCATACAAGAATCCCATTAAAAAATATGTCATTCCTTCTTGAAAGGAAAATCTTTAATACATAATTAATTGGATAACTATATAGGTGGACTTATTTTATAACCTATATAATTCTCACCTAGCACCATCAAGGTGTACCCATCTTAAAAGTTATATCAACCTCACTTGTGATCTTTCATGGGGCTTAACCCTTCATTTAAGTTTTATTGAGCTCACAAGTTTCTCATATATAATTACCATGTACCTTTTTAAGAATAAAATATTTTTTTAAATTAAAATTGTTTGGGAAAATAATTAAAATTGATTAAAAAGATATTTTGGATTTCAATATACACATTCATTAAAAATATTAATTTCAATGATTAAATTCCTTGAATGAGGGATTTTCATTGAATTATACATGGAATCTTTATAAGGGAGACAAAATTCAAATAATGGTCACTCTGGTGGGAAATTATTTTGTCATTGTGAATGATATAATTGAAAAGAAATTCATTTCTAAAATTAAGAAAAACTTTTTGTATGAAAATTTATTTGAAAACATATGAATGAAAGTTAATGAAAATTACTAAAATAAAAAAATTAAGCACATGAGAAAAGAAATAATTTAAATTGAAAATAACATTGTAATCTTATAAAGGAAACATTAAACCATAAAGGATTTGGAATGTGGGGAATCTTTATTCATGTTACATCAGATAATTTTTTTCCCTATTAACATTTTTAAAAATAGTTGATAGAGGAACTATAACCCATTATTTTTAATAGAATATCCCATACAACGTTGAAAACATTTGATTCATAATACCCATAAAATAATAATATTAAAAACGTTTAAAATCACTTAAAAATATCTTTTCTTGATTTAACTTGTCATATGTGATCTGTATATAGCTCATAATTTAATATACGTCCATAAAATAATAATATACCTCCATGAAAGTAAATTTAGAAATATATCACATTGTCTTTTATGGCGCCTAAATTTTTCTCCTCATCGGTGTAGGATGATATGTGTGGTGTAATGTACTATCAGTTTTGTAATAATCCCTACATTGTCTGACCCATTTTTATTTTGCTTAATAAATTTTTAGGATCGGTTCTGGCCGGATCCTGGACTTTCTTGGCAAGGAAATTGAGACAAAATCCATTACCTTGACTTTGACTAGTCATGTATATTATTTTTATCCCTAATAATAAACTTATGTTAATGATTCCTATTCCCAAAACACTTTTTGGGTTTTTATTTCAATTATTTAAATAATTAAAATGCCTTATAGTATCACATAACCATTTACATTTACTGTGTATGTTTTAATCAAATTCAAGTTATGTGTAATTATTCCTTGGGTAAGTTTATTAGGGTAAATTGTTTCATTTATCAAGAATATCTTGAATAATAATCAAGAAATAATTATAATTTTTATACATAAATTAAACATTAATTACTTTCAATAAAACTAAAGTACATACATCTCATGGATATAGTATGTCATATTAGTGAATGAAAAACATTTTCATTTTTCCAAAAAAATTACCAAAATATAGTTAGTATTATTTTAAATTTCAATAATTATAATTATATAAAAAATTACATATCAATTAATTTAATAAAATTATATATATTATCCATATTATGTGGTCATGAATATTTACTACATCCGAGTTGTGTAGTTTTTATGTCATTTATTTCATCAATAAAAACTAATAAATAAATAAAATATTATATAGATAAGTATTTTATATCTAGAAAATATATTTCTAACAAATCATACCTCTAGTTTGTAACCATTTAAAATTATATTAGTTATTAAAAGAAGAGTGTTAATTTTTTTGATATTTCATTAAATAAAATAATTCAAAACTTTTACAAACAACAAAATTGAATATAGAAATTCATATATTATAAAATTTGATTATAATGTAATAGATATAATATTATAATAAAATTTTCCCAATAATTAGTGTAAATATATTGTCATTATCATATAATTTTTTACCCCAAATTCTATGAATTACCATGTACCATGGTAACAAAATTTATTAAGAATATAAATTATTTTAACAATAAAAGATAAATAGTTACCAAATTTGGAACAAATCATTTTAATTATATATAATATTATTTCAAAAATTAAAAAAATATTTTATCAGATTTAAATTTATTATTAAACTGGATAATTATTAATAAAATTATTGTTCTGAAAAATGCTCCATTTATGTGCAACATGTTTCTATACAAAATAAAAATATAATATTAATATATAATTACAATTATTGGATTATTATAGATAATAATATTTTAATTATAATAAATATATTGTCCAAAATATAATTTGTCTTTATAAAAAATAAAAACCAAATTCGATTTCATAATTAAAAAAAGAATTTTTATATTATCCTTACATAATAAATATATTCAAAAAATAATAACAATTTTATATTAAAATTATATTTAAATTATTATTTCAAAATTAAAATTAATATTATCAAATAATGTTTCTAAATGTTTATAATTTTTTAAAAAAAATTTAAAAACAAATAATGTATAAAACATATTATGATGAAAATTTATAATTAAAGCACTAAAAATTATTTGATTTAATTCTAAGAATTTAAGGATTCAATTTTATCGATTATTCCTATATATATTTTAAAAAAAGTATTTATTCATATTAATGCATTCAAATTTAGTGGATTGTGTATAAATAATAAATTTTATTAATAAGTCTTCAACATTCATTTATGTTTGGGGTTATGTATCATGTTTGTGGTCCAACATAGATTTTCATTTTGAAATATTTGGGTATTACTCTTTAACATCCCTTTTGTTGAACTCTTTTATAATATAATAAAAAATTAAACACTAAAATTAGGAATTGTAAACATTCAATACTTCAATTCCATAACTAAAAAAGTACATCTAGCCCAGATCATAAGAGGATGACACTTCCATGGGTATGTGGAGACAAAAATATTTTAAAATAATGTTTAAATGTTTGTCTTGACGGATTAGAATAAATTCATAATCTAAAATCATATCACATAATTTAAATAATATATTTTTTATTTATAATTTTCACTCCTAACTAGTATTATAATCTGTATTTTTAGGTTAAAAGGGAATAAGTAATCAATACTAATGGATAAGTAGTTAAATATATTTAATAAAATGTGATTACTCACAGAACCATTAAAAATTGGGGTTCAACTAATCTAAATTACATTGAGAATTACATATATAATGGTACTATTACTACTAATATTTTATATTCATCGTATTCCTATTTTACATAAAATAATATTTCAAATTCAAAAAATATGTCCTCTGCCGAATATTTCTCAATTATAGAGTCATTATCTTTTAATTATTCCTCAAAAATAAAAGATTATTATGGTAGTTTGTTCCTTACATTACATGATGTTTTAAACCATTATGAAATGATTTGGGTATGTTTTGATAACCTTCATGATTTAAGAGGTTTGTTAAAACTTACGGGTGATTTTCATACTACCGATATCTAAGGAGAATCATTATGATTTTGTAAAGGTAAATTGGTTTGAAACCGACATGATAAATAATTAAGTAATTTAAAATATAATATCATGTAATTGTTTTATCTTTTTTTCATCAATAGAAATATTTTGTGGTTGTTAGTTTGATTTTATATTTTATAATATATATTTGATACATAAAGAGAACATAAATTTAATAATGTAAATATAGTATTGAAATAAAAGACAAGTTATTTTTTTACCAATATATAGTGATAGTTTCACCACCAAGAAAAAAATAACCATGAGGTTTTTCAAATATATATGTTTTAAACTTATACTAAGAAGTGTAAAATCATGATAAGAAATATATATCCTCTTAATATCCTAATAGGTTGAATTTAAAAATTATATATATGTATATATATATAAGACTCTATAAATAGTTAGTGAAATAGGAAAAGATAAAATAACTAAAAACAACATATCATAAAACATATAAAACTAAAACATTCTTATATCAATCACAGAATGTGAAATATATACACATTTTTCTAATGTATACAATATGATATCGAGGTATAAAACATCTATTATACCCCTATAATTCATGTTTTAAAACCAATATGAAATACCATCCTTATATTCTTTTTGATTGATATCCTCTAGTGAATTTGATGTATTTGTTAACATGAATTTTATATTATAATTATTTATAATTACATATCATGCATATAAATTAATTTTTAAATTTTTATCCAAATAATATAAAAATATAAAAATAAATTTTATTGAATTAGTAACACTCATATGACAGATGGGATATTTTAAGCAATAATCCGAGTAATTTCAATAAATATTTTACCCACTACACCACCCATTAACATAAACATAACATTCCAAGATATTAACAGTGACTCCAATTCATTTATTATATTTAGAAGCAACATAGTTTTAATTTTTGATTCTAATATAATAATAATGGAAACATTACATAAACCTCTAAGAGAATATATTGGTGTAAATAAATATGAACTCCCCCTAAATACACATAGGGGAGGGTTTCCAATACTCCACCAATTCACATGAAAGATATTCTCTATGGATAATACAAGGGATCCTAAATAACTATTGAAGATACATCATTGCTTTAGGGGATTTTTTTCCCATAACTCTTGAATAATAAATTATATATATAATGAAATTAAATTATCTACACAACTGAAAATAATTATGTTATGAAACTATCACCTAATTTATACGCATAATGTCATTATGCATAAATATAAAAAATCAACACATTAATAAAATATATTTTTAAATATAACCAAATTGAAATTCATAAAATTAGTTTTATATCACATTTAATTGATAATATTATTCTACTCCTTCAATTTGTATTTATACTTTGAATGATTATATATATTTTGTGAATAAAAAAATTAATTTTTTAAATAAAATTTAATTTCCCAATATAGGAATATTGAGATTCATCGTATAATTTTTAAATGAAACAATATATAAATCGTGTAATAGATTTACATAGTCATTATTTAAATTTTATATTATAAAACGAGTAGGTTTATGTCAAACAATTAAACAGAAATCAGAGTATAAATTTTTTTAACCTAAAATCTACTATTGTATTCATGTATAACAATCTCAAAAAAACATAAATTTAAGAATTTATCACCATAATAAATTTTAACAATGTAATATCAAATTTATCTATATTATTTTCAATGTTTTAATACAATGAAAATGGACAATATTTATAAAAATATACTAAAAATAATTTTATTCAATAATATCTTCAGCATTTATAAAAAAATAAATTATCCAACATCAAATATAAATATTCATGATGCTATATTATTTAGTAACTCAATATTTATTACAATAAAATATACCAAAACCATAGGTTCACATTATAGATGTATAAAAAAATTTAATACTCCAAATATAAGTTCTTTAACAGTTTACAATTTTCGATTCAAAATATTGGACTTTTTCAATATATTTATCACATACATAATGATTCATTTATGAAAATATATTAGTTAGTAGGGGATAGAGATAATAAAAATACTGCTTTTGATGATATTGAATTCCATAAAATTGTGTCCTTAAGAATAAAATAAATAATGATCTTTGTTTGATTATGGCTATATTTAAGTGTGTATACACACATACATGATTATGTACAAAATATTATATAATTAGTAAAAATAATTTTATATCTTTGTAATTTTAATTGGATTAAAATATTTAAATTAATATATTGAAATATTATATTTTTTAGTTGAATGGTGTTTTTGTTTAAAGAATGAATTTAAATATTTTAATTATGGATATTGTGAAGTGAGGAATTATTTTTGTTTAAAAATTATTCAATTATAGACGATTCAATAATAGTACAACATATAGCTATAGATTTCCAAATAAATTACTTAGTGTAAGTTTATGTAAATATATTACTTTAACAACAACGTTTTTCTCATGAATGTTTTTGGATGTATCTCAATATTACAATGTTTTAAAATTTCATGTGTTTGAATAAATAATATGATTATATATCACATCTCTATATAAACATAATTTATATATTGATGTTGTAATAGAATTAAATAATAATTTCATGTAGTTGTAACATGAAACAAAATTTATGGTTTCTAATTTAGTGATATTTATAAAATATATATTTCTTTTAAATATGTTTAAATATATAAAATCCTTATAAAAATATAGTAATTAAATAAAATCCAATTATTGAATATACATTTTTTAAAATTCAATAAATAATTCATAACCTTCAACAAAATTATAAGTGAAATATAATTTTTATTTTTTTTCCCTAATTATTGAAATATATTCACTTATATAATTCCAATCGACATTCTAATGTGTATTGAAATACAATATGGTTTGTTGGATCCTATGACCATCTTATTTCATTTGAATCATTAAAAAAAATATGTATTTAAAATCAAATAATATAAATGTAATAAAACTAGTAATTAAATTAAATATTTAATATTAACATATTTAATGACATATGATATAATATTTTAGAACAATATTCTTGTGACATGACTTTTTTCTCACATTTTGATGAGTATTTTTTAAATATTCCTTAAAATTTTAATATTAATTATAATTACATTTTTTGATAAATTAACATAAATGTTCTGAGACAGTAAAAAATACCTTCTCTTAATATAAATTATGAATATCCAAATTGTAATTCCCTGGAGCCCAAGGTATCACTTTAGCTACCTTTTCTGGCATCTCCCATGATTTAATGTTTTTCTTTTGAACTGGAACCACAATATAGACATATATTCCTTCTAATTTTTTATGAAAAATATTGAATTTTCCCTTAATTTAAAACCATAATATAATCCATAAAATGAAAAATATACCTATTAGATAAGAACATAAAGTTATTCTATAATTTTATTTTCCTGTAAAATAAATTCATATAATCATATTTCTTTCAATATATGATTTATTTTCTATGAAAACTTTAATCATTACAAGAGGTGGAAATATGGAAAAATTCACGATATGTTATGGAAGGGATAATATCTTACATTTTAAGTGCACTAATATATTCCATTATAATACAAAGAAATCATATATAAGAACCCAATACATGACAAATGTAATAACAAAAAAAACTATTTCATCTTCCGAAAATTCAATGCATTTATATTATTTTATGTGATATAATTATTGGAATCAGTTCAATCAACACATTTAATAAATACTATAAAAATGAAATAATTGTCTGTTTTCAAATCATTAATTTCATGATAATCTGCGTCACCATATAATACCCATGATATGGTAATTTATACCCAATATGACCAATAAATGATAACTCTTTATCTACTCTCTATGATCCCTTTAATATAATGTAATCCTTTTTTAGAAACACGGATGTTATGGAGAATAAATGAGGAGAATGTTCACATATGAGAATATATAAAATATAATAAAGTGCTCATATATAAACATTTATTGAGCGTATATGATGAAATTGAGAGAGTCTCATATGGGTCCAATTATGTAATATTTCATGAAGACCATCACATATAATTAAATTGGTTTGTTTTCAAAATTATTATGTCCAAAATTGGGAAATGATACACTATTAAATGTACCTTGAATAAAATTAAAAAATAAAATTAATTGGATATTTAAATAAATGTTATCATTATTATTTATATATACCATTGATCATCATTAATTAAATTAAAATAAGTGTTATATTTAAAAAATGGAAAATATCAAACACTTCTATTTTTTAAAAAATTAAATACCAATCATATATTCCTTAAATATGATTTTAATATACTTTTATTTATAATATCCAGGTGTTAAAAGGTTTTTGCATTGATTTTTTTGTTTATGTTTTCCACATCATTGATATATGTTAAACAATTCACAATAAATAATAAATTTGGCATGAAATTAAGAAACAATCTATATATATAACATGGTATTATATATTTACACCAATTATTTATTTGTTACATGTGTTATGTCTTCTTGATATTAATATCCAGAAAAATATTATATTTACCACTTTATATATAATGGAGGGAAAAAATATATGTATTTCATTATTCATGTAAAATAATTTATTTCAAATGTACATATGATTTTTTTGGATAAATATTTCCCACATTAAGATCCCCAACAAAAACATCCATGAAAAAATTCTTAAATATTCATTATTATTAACATTTAATCCCCTCATTTTGATAATAATAATTATTATATCTATACCATATATATTATTCTCTTTTTAATTTATTATTTCTTTCACAGAAAATTTATAATATTTATAATCCATATATTGTACCAAAATATAATAATATCAAAAAATAACATAATGAGTGGATGGAAAATATATTTTCCCAAAATGAATATATATACCAATAGATGATAAAACATTCATGGGAGATAACTGTTTATATATAAATAACCCAATAAAAAATTGGTGTTAATATCACATATTCTGATTTTATTGTAATCACTCTTTTTTTATGAACATTTATTTAATTATACTTTATATAATATTTATATACATATATCATTGGATGTATATTATAATTTTAAATTAATTAATCATTTTTTATTTGAAAAATATATTATCGTAAAATATAATGATTCAAACATTGACATAAAAAATATAATCAAATATAATTTAAAATAATATATATATATTTATTTATTTATTTATTTTTCTTCCTGAAACTATGTGAAAATATAATATTTATTATAAAAACAAATCTTATGTTTAGAATTATTAAGAATGGAATATCCCAAATTTGAAACCGAATTAAAAATTACATCAACAATATTTCTAATTCATTGATGGATGATAGATATCAAAAGGGAATTAAATAATTACTTTGAAAATATTTAAAATATTTAAAATAATCGTTTATCATATTATTTTTAATATCAAATTTTATCCTAATTTTCATATAAGTACAAAATTCGCACTAATAAAAAGAGAAGTAGAGTCTCACAACATTTTTTCATTAAATAATAATTTAATAAAAAAGAGAATAAATATATATATATATATATAATTGTTATAAAACGATAAAGGTCAATTAAGGTAATTGAAATTATAAATTATTATATGGAATAAATATGTTTCCATTGGAGGAGTATACAATGTTCTTATAACCAGCTGAATATGGATTAGTATAGGGTGTGTGGAAAATATAGGAAGATATGGGAAGGGAACATGTGACCACGAAAGAAAATATGGATAGATAGGTTTTTATAAGAGACTAAGATTAGGAAAGGTGGAATAGGTTTTATGAGGGTGGTAGGGGATAAGGTAAATACACTGATAAATAAGGAATAATGAGTTTGGATGGGTGGTTAGTGTGATGAAGGAAGGTAGATGAATAGGGAAGACTATGATAAATAGGGTTCAATTAATATAAGTTATTTAATAAAAAATGTGATTAAATAATGAAATCATTTTTTTAAAACTAACATTAGTGATTCATTTCATTCTAATTGTATTTAACCACTACTAAAAAGTGGATCAAATTGAATGGATGGTATGTTTTTTAATTAGATGTAGTATTATGAAACTCTCTTAAAAATATTACATCCTTATGTAAATATTCATAAAATTCTGAGGTCATGTAATTGCCTCAATGAGGACTATTAGGATATCCATTAATATTTAAACTATATAAAAAAGATATCCTAGACCAAATGATAATAAGATACATCACAATGTCTTATTTCGTATCCAACGATCTTTCCTTCTTACCAAGAATTGGCTACCCTCTGTGGGATATAGATGATTAAGATTACAATGTGAGTGGTTCACTACCATAGAAAAATTTGGGAACGTCTCGATGGTATAATTATAAGGTAGAGTTAGCATATGGGAATTTTGATTTTGAATATAAAATTCATTGATATATGTGTCTATTCATATATAAACGAATATTAATGATACCTATATGATACATGATCAAAATAATTTATCTTTTGTACTATTTTATGAACATATATCTAGGATCGAGTTTCATAAATAGACATAGTATAAATAATATTAGGCTGACTATATATTCCATGGTTACATCTTCTCTAACCACCTTCACATTTGTGGCATCCCCAATGATTATTGGTGTATAACCAATGTTTATAAGAATATTATTTATCTGATAATAAGACTATAATTACGATTATATAAATATAATATTATAATTTATCTTCTCTTGATTTGATTAATTAATAGGTGGGTGGTTCCTTTCATCTATGTGATATTGGCATAATGTATCAAAGTGTTTGGATCATTATTGTTACCATTGGGACATCCTCTTCACAGACCTTGTGTAATCATTACTAATTTCATTGAATCATTGATAAAAATGATAATGAAGCATTTATATTTTTATTTATAAAGTGGTAAGGGTTAACGCAACCAAATTTAGTTTCATAAAGAGTATCATGTGTGCTCTACTGACCACTGTCCTTATCATCACATAATTAAATTTCTACATAAATATTTTTGTGATTTTTTCCACTCCTTTGCTTTCACAACTAAGATAGAGGAGATTCATGCCACGCATATTAGTGGTTAACCTAAATTTACCTTCCCCAGGTAATGTTTCTCGAGTATATCTATAAAATTGAATCTGTGACAGATTTTCTTTCCGAGTATTCAATAGAAGTGGAATTAATTAGGGAAATCAACCTGAATGAAATCATAAGGTTTTTTGACATCTATAATAATTATAATATTTTTGGTCTATTACATTGCTTAGAAACAAATTTTTTTAATATTTTTTAAAAGTATATAATAACACATGCTTTTTATATATATCACTTTCTTAATAAATGTTTCATTATAAATATTTTACTCCACTTGGAATATTGATCTAAAATAAATAAATAAATAAGATAAAGAAAAAATAATTAAATATGGCCATTATAATATAGTCATTGAATAATATTGTATACATAAATGAAACAATATTATGATATATATATGTATTTAATAAAATAAATTTTATAAATTAGTATGAGAATTACATATTCTCTGAATCATTAAATGATTGGAAAAAGAAGTTGTGTATCTAGGTTTTTACAAAGAATAATCCTCTATTGTACTTTAACAAGTATGATTCAAGATCATGTAAATCAACAAGACATCCATATGAGCTTAATAATAACTAATGAATTCAAATTTTTTATTTCATACATATTTATGTTATGTGAGTGATTGACGGGTTTTTATTGAATATTTTAAGATGGTAATAACATGTAACTATTAATGTATTAGATAGTACATGTATTTCAACACATTAAGAATCTTTTTAATTTTTTTATCAAAATAAATTTAAATAATTATGAAATGGTGTAATTTACAAATACAGAGACCCAATTAATTTAATTGTATTTAAATAATTAATCATTTTTCAATAAAATCATTTAATGTTACATAATCATATTTTATTACAACTGTTACATAGATAAGAGAAGTATTTATTTTAATAATTTAAATTGTTAAATTTTTATGGATGAAAATAAATAAATTTTACATGGTCTAATCAATTATACAAACACTGATTAAATTAGTAATTATGTTAAAATGATATTCCATGAATGTATCCAAAATATGATAATTTTTAAAATAATATCATTCAATATAATTCATGAATTCATATGGAAAAAATTAAAAATTATCTAATTTTAATTTTATAAAACATAAAAAAAATTATATTCATTATCAAAATTATCTTACATTTATTATATTGGATTTTTCTCAAAAAGATGATTTTTTATTAGTAAAAATATTACTTCATTGAGTTTTACATACTATAATTAAATTTATATTTTTTCACAATTATAAATTTAATTAAATAAAATAGTTTTAATTTTTATAATACTAATATTTAAAATATATTATTCGGTCTATTATGTTTTATTTAATAATAAAACGTTATCAAGGTAAATAGTAGATACTTTTATATTGATAAATTTCAATGAAATGGGAAAAAACATCGAGTAATATTTTACAAATATCGGAATCATTTTTCTCATTATGTTTCTATGGGGATATTATTGACATTACCTACTTATTACATTATGAGTTATGAATTTTGAATGCACATGGCTTAATAATGACAACTAACTCTATAATAAGAAATTAAAATTTAAAAAAATTCCACTAATATAACATATAAAAGACCCCATCATGACCCGAATTCCCCACGTGACTAAATAACTATATCTAGAATACTTGTAACAGTATTTGTTTTAAAAATTTTAATACAATGTTTTATACCGTACATGATAGGCCAAATCAACCTTTAGAAAACAAATGAATATTTTACTTTATATGATACTGTTAAAACCTAGTTAATAGAATTTTCGAAATGAATATTATTAATAGAAAAATTAAAATATGGTTTAAAAATTTTTAAATAGTTAATTAGTCACAACCCAATTAATTACGAATTAATGAAACCCCATTCTTATAATAAAAGGAAATGTTTGTCTGAAAAACTATTTAAATGTGGGCATCTAGGTTTTATACCAATAAATAAACAAATCAATATTATGGGATTATATTAATGATTAATATATTTATATATATATAACTAAGTATAACTTTTAAATTTTTTATTTGATTTTTCATTCAATGATATATGAACAACTCAAATTTTAGGAATAAAATATGATTTTTTAAAACGGAAGATTTCATGCCTTTTGATGTCACACGTGTTTTTAATCTATATTTTGACACATTTAAATATTTTATATGACAAAATGAACTTATTATTTAATATATTAATATTAAATATTACTAATATTTATTTTTATTTAATTTTATGATAAGTAATTTTTTTTTGAATAGTGGAATAATGCTGCATTTTAATTGAATACTATTTTTCATGGAATATATTTTTATTGTTAAATTACGTATTTGAATGGTTTTAAAAAATAAACAGATCAATATTTTATCATATATGATAATAAATTTCATTTGAATCAATTTTACATTGAATTTTGATATAAAAACTTTTCACTCTTTTGAAGGCTTTTATATTAAAAAAATTATCTTGTCCCATCAACCTTCATAATTTTTATTTAATTTCTACGAATTCAATGTTTTGAATATTGAAAAATTTATTCCATATGTTTAATATAAATTTCCCTATTATGTAAACCTCTCACTATTATTTTTAGAAAATATTTATCGCAACATCAGTAATTTTTTAAACAAGGTTAATGGTAAACCAGCTATTTTTGGGTAACAATGATATTATAAATATTATAAAATTACACTACAAATTGCACTAATTTAATGGAATTAGTTTTCTTTTAAATAAATACTATTTGGTACAAAATTTATACATTTTAAGTATAATTTGTTGTGAGTATAACAGTTATCATATTATACTCAAATAAAAGTCAATTTTGTCAATCTTTTGTTTTAGGAAGTGAAATGTTTATATTATTGGGTAATATAAGGTATTTGATTGAATATAAAATGTATTTTAAAATCTGAAACTTTTATATTTTTCATGATATTTTTGGGTAATTTTTATTGAATAAATAATTTATTTAAAGATTACAACATTGATATTGCAATAATTGTTTAATTAAAGAAAATATCAAATAAATGATATTTAAAATATTTAAATAAATTTAATATTAGTTGAATAATGTAATAAACAATATAGATTGTTCTAATATATATTTTATTTTTTATAAGATTTTTTTTTATTTTATGTTTCATTTCTGATATTCATTAAAATTCATGTAATTAGTATTATAAAACTTTTATTTTTTGATATTTTTAAATTAAAATTATTTTATGAAATTAAATAATTTTTTTAAAAAAAATTAGAAGAATAATTTTGATATTCTATAAAATTTATAAATGACCCATTATTGGTCATTTGAAAAAAAATTTAATTATATTTTCCCTCAATTTATTTTTACATGATATCGTCGAAAGAGTTAAAAGGGTTAAAGCAAAAATATATGGATAAAAATAAAAATTACTACTTCTCTTACATTAATTGAATGAATGGTTTAAGAAAATAAATTATACATTGTACAAAAATACCAATTTCAATTCATTTAAAATTTAAAAAAAATAATTTTAATTAAATATTTTAATTATTTCCAAGATATCCCCTTTCTTATTTTATAAAAGGGAACCCATTATGCCCATATCAATACACATAAAACCAAATTATGATAGTCCAACCTCATCACATAAACCATCCTTCATTCCATCCCTGAATTATAGTGATATATCATTTGGTATAAAGAAATATTTAGAGGTCTTAAGGTGTTAGTCAAATAAGATTGTCAAATAAAGATGTATCATTTTTAATTAATATTTTTAAATTTATTTATTCACCCACATACGTAAAATCCTACTAATAATTGTTTAATTAATAACTGAAATATCATCAATATATATATTTTATTAGGATAATATAATCACTAAAATCCATGTCCACTACCATCAAATGGTATATGAATTATTTGCCCAAGCGTACGAAAGATTACCACCTCACATACTGATATTAACTGCTTTCTGTCACCATATATAAAGGTTCATTATAATTATGGAATAAATGTTTATAAGTTAGATTAATGAAATATTTATATTTTAAATTATAATTTATCAATTACATTATTATATTTTCATGAACATAAAAATGATATTTTATTTCTTCGTTATATGTGAACTATCACTTCCCCAGAGCAATGTTATTCGTTTAAATGATGGATTTATCTCCTCTTTAAATATTGAAATCATAAAAAATTAATTTTTGACACATATACAAAATATAGTCAAAACATCGAACATGATATTAAATAATTTATTAATTGTTATAAAATTTTAATAAGTTATATGCAAGGAATAATAAAATTGATAATGGTTATAAATCATGTAATAAAATAAAATTAGTTAATTATTACATATTATAAATTCCATACGTGAAGAATCAAACTAAAGGTGTGAAATTCATCTCAACGTCATTTAATTAAGGCATATCATGATGTTATAGACCCACATTCATTTATTATGACTATACACATACCAATTTAATTATCATTTATTTGATTTTTTTTATTTTTTTTTTAAATATTATTTTATTGGTATTAATATTTAAATGTTCAATGTAGTATGTCATATATTGAATTTTTAATGATATGATTATCACATATTTTTCTATATGTCAAAATTCATTATATAGTTTTATATATTTATTTATATATATATAAAAGGATTATAATGGAAATATTATTTAAAATTTTAATTTCATTTATTAATGTTCTAAAGAAATATTTTTTTCTGTTTTATATAGAACATTTTACCCATGAAAAAAGGAATGTTATATTCTTCATGTACATGGAGACAATTGGATGGCGGCGTGCAGGTCTTAGGGTTTCCCTCTACGCAGCCATGGAATCTCGATTCTCTGAGCAAGATGATCAACCTCAATTGCTACTTCAATCATGCCATGGTGTTTGTTGGCCCTCCAAGGAAGGATACAATGAAGGTAAAAAATGTTGCGACAGAGGTATGTACATCTGATGGCTTGACGAAACTGGTCATAGATGATACAAATCATCATGATCTGGTGTTTGATACCGAGGTTGAGCGTCGACAAGTGGTGGTGGTTTCCAAGCATGGATCATCTCACAGATCTGAGGGATATGGCCCAATTTTGGCGAGATCAGAGAAGGATGAAGGCTGCAATGCTCTGTCGATGTCTGCAGTGGTTGATGCGGTGGTCATGGTTGGGGCGGGTATTGATGAGCATGTAGTAGGTGAAGTTGTCTATCTTGAATCAGTGGTGAATACTGAGCAAGCCACTGTAGTCGAGTGTGATTTATCTGGGGGATTTTCCATGATTGCGGAGATATCTGGGAAAATCGATGACAAGAATCCCCCATTGGGTGATGAGGTTGTGTTATCGCGAGGGGTTGTGTCCTGTGCAGCATAAATATGGTCTAAAACCATTGCGGTTGGGGTGAGGACTTATGCTGCTGTATCTGGAATGATAGGTATAGGAAACCCAAGCAAGTACCTTATAGGGATGGAAGGAGATTCTACTCGATGTCATTTCAAATATGTGCATGATGGTGCTAGTGAAAAAATTATGAAAAGAGATGATAATGATTATGTGGTTGCAAATAAGGAAGTTATACTTGGTAGATTTAAAATTAGTGAGCATTAAATCATTGCCAGACTTGTTATCCCTAATGGAGGATTGCTTTGTAAGATTGATGATTGGGTCAGAAAGTTAACTGTTGTTTGGGGTTTTTCTGATTAGTTATGCGTATCCATGGGTCGAGGATTATTTTGCATTATTTTCCCATCTGGGGATCTGATGTGACTTGCTTGGGGGGTTGGATTTGTTGCGCTAAAGCCGGGTATGATTTGTTTTCAAGAATGGGGCTTTTTATTCAATCTTTTCTCAGTAAAAAACTCCAGGGTTCAATTTTGATTTAAAATTTTTGGTCCTCATTGGATTTTGTGGCATCCTAAGATTCTTTTTTACATTGCCTCAGCTGTGGGAATTCCAATCAAAATGGATAGAAGCACAAAAGATGTGATGTTTGGTCATTATTCTAGGGTCCTGGTTGCAGTCGATCTATGTTCTTGTATGATTCATAATATTGTTTTGTCTACATTGGATGTTTCCATCTCTCTAAATATTTATTATGAGAGATTACCAGATTTCTGCTTACACTGTAAAGTGATTGTTCATGTCAAAGATAAGTGCCGAAAAAACATCATATGCATTTTTTCTCACGAAAAGGTCACTATGAGGCCTCTTGTATGAAGATGTTGATGAAACATACAATTCAGAAAAGTGGTGTTAACAATGACAAAAATTTTACCAATGTTGGTGTTCCACATGCTGTGAAAGATATTCCTTTTGAATTATCACAAGGACCTTAGGTGGATCAAGAGGTTGAATCACGTGTGCCTATCCATTCCGGGGAAGTTAGGGCTGACTTGACTAGATCTAAGCCAGGTTTGGCCCTGGTGTTGGTTCTTGAGCAAGGATTTGAGGGCAACATGATCTTAGGAAAGGGGAAACAAGACTTTGGTTCTGCACCTGAGGAGGAAAAAAATATAAGCGGCATTTCAATGTTTCAGGAGGAAATTGCTAAATTAAGGGAACCTCAAGGTATCCACAAAAGGTGGGATGATGTTAAAGATGATTCCCCAAGATATTTAACATATAGTCAAAATTCATCCAAAGGAAAAGTGGTTGTGGAACAACCTGTTCCTCCTATGAAAGCAAGACTGAGGAAAGAGTACTCACATCTGAAGCCAACAATGGTTACTTGGTCCCATGGTTCTTTTGATTATGAGTCTGATTGGGATGATGATTATGATGCTGCCTACTATGGCTATGATTATTGATGTCTTTTCTTTTTCTTAGCAAGATGGCATGTTTCTTGTATGACCATGTCCATCCTCTCTTAGTTGTTCTTTTGTTCATAATAAAAATGGCTCTTTCCTAACTTTTCGGTATATGGAGACAATGATTTTTCCACCACCATGACCGTTATTTTATTTTTAGTTTCTTCTAAAATATTTAGTGATGCATAAAATTAAAGGCCATATTATCTTTAGGGTATAATGTTATCTATGTTTATGAAATGAAATATTTATTTTATGTTGAAAATGTAATTTCAAATGATATTGGTATTTCAATATCTTAAGGTGATTTGAATGCGAATTTAAAATTTGTTTCTTAAATAAGGATATGATTTATTAAATGTTGTGGGTATAAGAAATTATAAATTATGGGTGTGGGTATATAGCTTTATAAATCCCATCATAGATTATATAATGGCTTCGACAAGATAGTGCTCCAATTCATTCGGTACTCTAGAGATTGAAGTCAACTGTAGGGTTATCTCAGATATAAGGGTTCTGTATGGGTTATATATGAGTTCTATTAGATTTTGTTTGAATGTACCTACATGAAATTATTATTCTTGAAAATTATTTTTTAACAGGATATTTTTTTAGATGTACGATAAATGATCATTCAAAGGTAATTTTATTTTCCTTAATGGGTAAAATTTAATATTTAAATGGAAGGTGTTTTTCAAGAGTTTTTCTGTTCTTACTGAACTAACAGTTTATTTTTTTCTTATGAAAATTACTAATACTATCATATCATACCATGTTTTTAAATATTTTTCATAGATTTTATGTAATATTAGGGATATTGATGAGATTATGAAGAAAACTATGAAGATATTTTATATAAAGAAACCATGTATTATTTCAAAATAGATTATTTGTTAAAAAAAGTTTAGACTGAGTATATAATTCCACATATAAAGTATGAGTTCATTATGCAATATGTTTACCAAATTATCAAAAATTATAGACCTAAAATTAATTCTAGAAAAAAAATATATTTATGGTTTAAAATAACGGGAATATGTATTATTTATGTTCTTCTACTTAAATCAGGTTTGAGTATAGTTTTTAATAAACTTTTGAGATTACGATTTTTTAAGAGGCATAGTTATCCTCATGGAATTTAAATTTTAGTGTTAGTAAAAATTTTAATGGATTACAAAACCTTTTCAGGAATTATGTTATGAAATTTTATGGTAACTAATTTTTTTTCTAACCATTAGTTTTGCGTTAATTATGGTTATTATTGTTTGGGGTGAAACTTTAATGGTATAAGATAAAATTTGAGGTAGACACATGTTGTAATAATTGTTTTTGAATGTATATTATATTTCAGGAATCTTATACCACATATATTGATTTTGGAAAAATTATAACCCATAGTATAGGTGAAAACCCATAACATCTTACAAGGTTGAAGGAATCAAAACCACAACCAATGAGTGAAAAGGGTGCGTCTCTTACCACTATCCCACATGAAGTCTCATTTAGTATTATATTTTAATTATAGATAAATTATTTTATTGAAGAAGAATAATATTTTATTTAAACATATTTTTTATTAAATTTGTTATTACATGATGGGAAAATGATTTAGTGATTAAAAAATTAATATAATATATGAAGTCATTCAAGGTAATGGGAACCCTATATGTTTATGTTTAAACAATTACTATTATATTATATATAATAAGTAAAGGATGAATTATATTTTAGAAATATATATGATCTTATTTATGTCATATGGTAATTTGGGTTATTTATATAAACAATATGAATATCGTAGAGATTATATAATTTAGGAAGTTTCATTTTTTGTATGAGGCATTAAGGGTGATTGGTTTTATTAGTAGATAAATATTCAATTTTATATAGGAAGAAAATTAAATCAAAATATTTTTCAAATTATTCTTTCAATATTATATTGTATTGTTTTTATGAATTTTAATGAATGATATTATTTGAATGGTCTGTGTCCAAATTTGGGTCTTACTTTGGGATTTTCGAGTGTAATGTTGTTTTTCATCATATAATGGTTTATTATTATGGGAAATTATATTATATTATCCAAAAAATAGGTTTTGGATAATTTATATGTATATTATTAATAGATAAATATTATTTTTTGGATTGTTTTACTCACTTGATGTGGATTATAGTGCATCATCCAAGAAAAAAGCATCTTAAATAATCTGAATTTGGAGAAAAAGAGGAATTTTACATGAAATTTAATTAATGGAAGGAACTATAATTGTTATGTTTGTACATTTCCTTATATTCATTTTCCATATAGTAAAACTATTCCAAAACTCATTATGAAAAATATTAAAATAGAAATTTTATTTGTTTACGTATCTTACTATGAAATCAATAACATTCGAACCCGTCACATATTTATGCTTGTTTGATTGTTAACTTTCCCATAACAAATTTATATATCACACTCCATCAAATCATTATAGTTATTTATTATTCCAAATCGATGTTTTCCTACATGTAACTCTCCATTTTATTGTCATAATATACCATTACACATTTATTAATTTATTTTAATGTTGAAGTTTCTTTAATATATATATTATTTTTCTGATGTGTTTTTTCAGTATATTTTTTCTAAAAATTCAATCCTTTGGTTTTGTGTTATGAGATAAAATTATAAGAACTAAATTTATGAAATTGTGTTATAATGTAACAACCCATGTTTTTAAAAAATAACAACCATGTTTGATAGATAGAATGGTACGCCAGAGTGAGCTTAAGCAGAAGACTAAAGATTGATATTTAAATGTCACCATTATAACCTATTAGTTTGAATGGTTTGAAGGAATAATATTAACTAAATTATAACATTACATTTTACATATTTATATATAAGGGTTAAATTTGTGACCAATTATTTATAAATCAATGTTTAACTTTTTAAAATAAAATGATTTTCTTCCAAAAAAATATATAAATGGGCACATGTGTGTTTTATACCAATAAATGAAACAATTAACCTTTATGGATGATATTGATAAAATATAAATATTATATAATAAATATAAATTCAAAAATTAATCTTATGTGTTTTCTATACATGATATAAGATCAAATCAAATTTTATGTCAAAAATGTACTTTTCAAGAAAGGCAGTTTTGCTGCATTTTGATGGTTCACATATTTTAAATGTATTTTTAAAAATATTTATAAATTCAGTCAGAAAATATAATCTTATAATTTTAATATTTATTTCAAAAAATTACCTTGGTAGAAATATTTATATTTTTATGATAATTTTCTTTTTTGGTGAATAGTGAAAACTTCTACATTTTAATTGAAAACTTATTTTCATAAAATATATTTATTGTGTAAATTTATATATTTTACTTGATTAAAATTATAATGAGTTCAATTATTTTTCATTTAATCCAATTTAATTCTATTAAATAAATATCACACTAAATATGGATATAAAAACAGTTCAACCTTTTGGACCTTTTTACATTAATCAATTGTATCCTTCATCCATAAATTGGATTGTGTTTTCTCTAATTTATTACATTTCAATGTTTTTAATTTGTAAGAAATTATTTTATATTTGGTATCATAATATTAAATATTTTTAAACTGGTCTTTTTTATTTTTGGACAATATTAATTGTACCATTAATAATATTTTTATTAACAGAGTTAAAGGATAATCATGTATTTAACGGTAATAATAATATTTTAAATATTATTAAACATCCATAAAACATGCTCTATATTCATTTTATGTGTGTTTTTATAACAATTTATTGGATGAAATGAAGACCTTTGGATTCCACATGGACAAGAGTATTATATTTATAATAGTATATTCATGGAAAAGTAACTTTTATCACACTTTTTTTAATTTTGTATTGTTTTTAAAGTGGGGGTAATATAAGGTATATTTTAATAATCCATGTATTTATAGAATAATTATTTTCAATTTTATTATATTATATTTAATTAAATAGGGTCTCTTTTTCTGATAGCGTACTCAACACCCAACAATGGGATTATCTGAAATCATAAATTTCATTCAAAATTGTGTTATACTGAAAAATAATACAATATTATAATAATTATTTGAAATGGTAGTTAATTCCATGGCCTTGGTATGGTGGGAATGAATATTATCTACTGAATTTTGAAATATGGTTTAAACATCATTGAATGATGATTCATTTATTAAGCAAATTATTGGAAATGGAAATAAAAACCAATTGAATATAATGGATTTTTGTTTATGAAAACCTATTCAAAAGGGACTAATTGTGTATTCATATCACTCTTTTGGAATTTTTATTTAATAAAAAATATTTTATATATATTCAATGTAATTTTTTAAAATCATATTATATGTTTTCTATATATGATATAAGAACAATTTCATTTTGTTCAGATAAAAAAAGTATTTCTATAAATATGTAGTTTTACCGCCTTTTGATAGTGAACAAATTTTCAATATTCTTTTTGACACAATTATATGTTTTATTTGTCAAAATAAAATTATCATTTATATGGGGAGCATCGAAATATACATTGGATGAAATTCTCTTATTTTTCTGCTAATGTTCATTTTTTTAATGAATAATACAAAATACTACATTTTAATTAAAAACTACATTTTAATATAATTTATTTACACATTTATATTGTACATTGAATTTAGTTTAAAGTGTAATTAAATTATAATTTTATCATTTAATTCAATTTTGGTCATTATTTGTAATTTCACTTTTAATATTGGACATAAACACAAGTCAATCTTTTGGTAGTTGTTTCTTCTAAAAATCTCGCTTTTTTGAAATGTAGAAGGGAATAAATTTTAAATTACATTATTAGAATTTTATTTTTTTAATTTGGAAAAATGGAATTCATATTTCGAATTAGGAGGTCTAAATTGTGTAAATTTTTACCTTTTATTTTTAGACATTATTAATTGTAACATCGGTTATATTTTATATACCTTGGTGAAATGGTAAATCCAGTGAATAAGGGTAAAAAATAATATTATAATATTAATAATTTACCCTAAAACATGTTCTAAACTTATTGGATGAGATATGTCTAGCCATGGGAATCGTTGGGTCTATTTTTTGACATAATGTAGCCAATTTTGTAAGAAAATGTTATTTAATTACTTTTTATTTAAAGTTAAGGAAAATATAACCTAAACATGTTTCTTTTACTCCAAAAATTTTAAATGGGATTGAATAAGTGATCTATTCAACTATAATTGATCCTTATAAATATAATACTATTTATTACATCATGGTATTTTGTTTATAATGTTCATACATCATATTCATAAATATATTTATGACACAATGGTGATGTAGTGATTACCTTATTAATGAATGATTTAAATAAATGTTCTTATAAATATTAAAATAAATATATATTTGAATCTTTTTATTCCATATAATAATATTATTGAATATTATGACTTTTGGTATTTTAATTAATGAAATTTATGCAATGAATTATGATTGATTGGTTTTTTGAAAAAGACATGATATCAATAGTATAAAAATTGACATAAATGAGTTTTTAAAACAATTAATATTTTATTAAAATATATAATAGTCCTCAAAATATTAGGTTTTAAAAATTTACAAATTCTATGTTAAACCTTTAATTAATTATCCATTTTTGGTTATCCTATCATTTTATAGTAATTATGGTAACAATATATTATGATTATAAAAGAATACATTATAAAAGTTAACGTATTTAACTAAGGGTTAATGCTAAATGAATATATTATATTTTTATCCTAAACTTGTCCCAAACCAATTTTATGTGATTTTTTATACCTATAATCATCTTAAATTATAAATATATCACTTTGGTGTTATTCTAATTAAAAAATCAGCTAATAAAAAAATAATACTATCAAACATTCTACGGTTCCCCTCCTCCATCTTATAGAAGGACACAACCTATAAACCATTTCTCGCCCTTATAAATCCCCTTGGATTATCCAAAATATACTCTAATAATCTCAAAACATTCCTATATTCCTTGTTGAAGTATTCTCTTTGGCATAAGGCAATTCAAGTTATCCCTTTGGATTAAATCCAAAGAAGTTACTCGATTTGAGGTAACATCTTTTGTCATGTTCTTTTCCAATATTTTTCCTACTCCAATCCCTATGCTATTTTTTTCACTTTTTATATAAAAACACTAGTATCCTAAATATAATAGAATTTTTTTATGATAAGTATTTAGTCTACACTTATATACTCTTCTGTCTAATGTTTAGAGAACATATTGTTACTGTGGACGACGAACTACGACCTTACAAAACGATGATTGTTCAATCTTCTTCTACCACGTCTTATGGATTCCATTATGAAGGAACTATAATTATATATGATATTTATGATATTTATTTTATCTATATGTTTCTTTAATTATTATCTACGACACACCTTTCTATATTTTATGTTGTATGAAATCGATAATTTCAATTGAGCAAGTGCGGAATACCTCCCCCTCAAAGTGATATGATTCATTCAGGATATACATGGAACATATATAGTATGTAAATAATTATGTTATGAAACATATATAAATTATATTATATTGTAATTATAATATATCTATGTATCGTTAATTTTTCATTCCATTAAATATGAAATACAAGTGAATGTAGCATTAATAAGTATGTACAGCTTACCCTCTCCATGAACTGTTCATTTCATTTCATATCTTAAAATATTATAGAACATTATAAATACATATATACTTAATATATAGTATATATATGAAACCTAAATCATGAATATCATTCTCTACATAATTTACTTTTCATCACATGGACATATTACATTTACAACATGTTCATTTTGGTTCATGTCCCAAACATCGACAAAATGTCTGATATTAACTCAAATAAATAACTAATTATAATATAAATGTAATAAGTGATAAAAAACTAATAATATACTGTAAAAAGGATTTTATTAAAGTATAATGTAACGTATGTTTTTTATTCATGAATATCATTTCTTTGAGTAATATTTTGATTTATACAGGACTTTCCTTTATAGAGTATATAAACCCCCATTGAATTTTAAATTTATTAAAAGGAAATATTTTTATATGTATTGTTTTATTAAATGAAAAAGGGAATTTTCCTTTTTATCTTATTCAGTGACAATGACCTTTCTGCCACCATAAGCATTATTTGATATTTGGCTTCCATAAAAAGACGTGACTTTATTTGATGGAAAAAATATGATATTCCCTTTTTATTTAGTTTGGTACTAAAAATTTTATTTAAAGTGTATTGACTATTTTATTATCTTGAAATTATTTATGGTTATTTCAAATGTATTTATTATGATTTAAATAATGACAATTTCAATATTTTATGTGAGATTATTATATAATAGTATTTAGACATTTGTTGGGTGGTATAAACCAAATGAAGGGTGGTTCGATGACCAAAAAATGATGGGTGGTTACGTTATATACTCCAATGAATTGGGTAGGTAAGTCAGTTGATAGGAAATTCTATTGGTAAGAATGATTTGTTGAAGTCTACAGTATGGTTAATAAATTTATGTATGATTTTGTCCCATGTTCACCTTTAATATGTTATGTCTAATTTCTATGGGTTTTATGGTAATCATTTAGTTACAAATGGGTAAGTAATGAGCTTCTATTCAGTGAAGATTATTTACTACTTCATAATGTTGAAATATATTACTTATGATAATTTATTCAGGGTTTACATGTAGTTTTGAAAAATAATAGTTTCCTTCTTAGTGTACCCCTTAATGATGTTTTAATGCTCATCCCATCTTTTGAAATGTATTTCATTCCAATTAAAGGGGAATCTAGTCTAGGATGCGATTAAGTAATAGACATGCTATTTAAAAAATGGAAATAAATATATTTCTTTTTTTTCTGATTTTTTATTTAATGAACAAATAGATATTGTATAAGGACCCGACCTTATATCATTACATAATCTTGAATTATATGAATAATTCACATTGAGGATATTTTCACGTTTAGAGTTTTAGGAAATTAGGATAATGTTATTACTTCTCAAATGATTACAATGAAGATTCTTCCACAAAGTTTCCATTTTTTCATAAAATAAAAACTCGTGAAAGTAAGTGTCATGTCTTGTTACTGGTTTTAGATAGCATTATTTTTCCTTGATCCCATCCTTGACCCTATTCATCATTATGTCCTCTTAAAACAATTCAAAACATGGGATGAGCATAAAAAGCTCAGTAAGGGTTATAAAACAAAGAATGAAACCATTTGTTCATAAATACATACAAAACATGAACCCTTTTACTTACCTCATGAAATTATAAGATTTATGAAAGACACATAGAAATCATATATCATAATGGTAACTTGTGGCATCTATAGCTTACTTACAATGTAGATATCACAGCTACATAGGGAGTTACTTTGGAATACCCATCATAGTATATTCCCTAAATATCGTAGGAGAAACACCCATGTTTACCTCTGCCACATTACCCAAGGCATTGGGGAACTATCTCGAGATCACCCGCACTAGGTTTATAATGGAACCGCCCGTATATTAAAATAATTTCAAAGAACCATAACATGATCATAACACATAACATAAGCATAAAGGATAGATAAAATTTCCACATTGTAATAAAAAAATAACATTTCAATATATTGTAAAAATAAACTGATTCTCAAAATAATTTTCAATACCAAAATACGTAAAAAAAGAGTATATGATATTTATTTTTCCTTTTAATAACATTCCATCTTTTTAAGGATGTCAAATATCAAATAATACTCGGGGCGACAGAATGGTCATTATCACTGATTACGTAAAAAACATGCATTTTTTTCTTTTAGTATAACAATTATTATAAAAAGATTCCCTTTGAATGTAATGAAACGTCAAAGGGGTTTATACACTATATAAAATAATTTTGTCTATAAAACTAAATATTCCTCAATGAAAGGAGATTGAGACGTAGTCCCTTACCTCGTGTCTGACTTGACTCTATCATTCTTTAATCTCCCAAATAATAAACTAAAGATAATTTATACTTACTTAAGATCCTTTTTCAAGTTTATTATTTCTTTTCTATCACTTATTACCATGTTATAAAAATTATGTAATCATTTATTTTAATAACGTAGATTTTGTCGATATTTGGTACTTGAGTAAAAATGAACACCTTATATTTACATGTTGTCCCTGTGGTCAATAGTCCATTATATCCAGAATGATATTCCTGATTTAGATATCATATATATTATATGTATCTAGTATATACCTGTATTTATAATATTACATAACATTTATAGGAAAGAAATGAAATGCACCGTTCTTTGAGACGGTAAGCCGTACGTACGGATGAATGCTAATTTCATTTATATTTCTTATTTTAATGGATTTAAAACATTTAAATACATATTTATATTATAATTATAGTATAATATCATATATAATATCATTAAATCCATCCTTTATACATCCCACATTTGGAATTAATGAGTCATATCACTTTGAGGGGGCGGTAGTCTGCACTTCCTCAAATGAAGTTATTGCGTTTACCCATAATGGTAACCATAAAGGTATGATACCAATGGAAAATATAGAAACATAAAGAAAAAATAAACATAATATATATCATATACAAATAAATTGACATCATAATGGCCACCATGAGTGGTGGTAAGAGGTAATCGAACAATCATCATCTCGTGAGGCTTTAGTTTTCCATCAACAGAAACAACATGTTCTTCACCCATTAGATGGAGGTGTGTGTGATTTTAGTTTGAATAATTTAATAAAAACATCCTAGTATATTGAGGATACGGGTTTTGTTATAATATAATGTATAAAAAGTGTTTAGTGGTTGGAGAAGTAAAACAAAAGAAAAGAAGTTAAGAGAAACTGTTACCTTTAATTTGGGTAACTTTCTTTGGTTTGAACCAGAAGGACGTCATGAAGTGCCTTCTGCCTATGTTAAGGCTTCTAGGAGGAGGATAGTAATATAGAGAGATTAATAGGTCACATTTTGAATGAGACAAATGGCCTAAGAAGTGTTAGTAACTGGATTGAAATGGTATCCATTTTTAAAGGGGAGGAGGTGCTCTTTATGAAAGTGTAAAAATATTATTTTATTATATAATGATATTCGGTTTCTAAAAGTCCAAAAATCAATAGCGTCAATGGTAAGAGGACTAATTTTCCAAATAAAATCACCCAATAGGAATTGGATAGGTTGTGGATACTATGTTAATAGATATAATCTTATTTATTTAAATCATTTATTGATGAGGTAAATACAGCATTATTATTCTGTCATTAATAATTTAAATCATTTGATGTTGAAAAAATATATAAAAACTACTATCATGTAGGAAATATTTTTATCTTCATAAAAAATATTTATAGTCTAAAATATGACTTGTATAACACCATATAAAAATTAATTTACTAAAATATTTGTGTTTCGGTCATTTTGGCCTTTACTTTAAATTAATTAATCTAAAGTATCATTATCATTCATAAGTGGGTCCATGGGGTCCCAAAATCCACCCAAGGATGCCCATGGTTGTCTATTACTCATCCAATATGGTTAAGACAAGTGTTAATGTAATTCCAAATTATTATAATATTCTTTTTACCTTGAATTTCCGTATTTATCTTAAACCACCTTAAATAAATGTCAAAAGGTACTATTCACCTAAAATTATTTTCATCATATTGAACCACATTTTACTAACTAATAACAACCAGGAATATAAGATTTTTTAAATTCAATTCATAGAAGTGGTAAAATTTCATTTAAATGAAAAATTCATCTTTTTAACTACTACTGAGTGGTTTCTCTATTCATCAAAAATTGATGTTTTTTCATAAAAATACCAAAAATTCATCCTAAGATATATTTCATATTCTGAATTCAAAAATGATGTTTATTTAGCCAAATTGGAAACATAAACTTTTCATTAATTAATTTTAAAATTAATTCCCATTGTTAAAACAAATAGTGAGTTTTAAAGAAACAATAACTATCAAAAGATTGACAATTTTTTTGTCCAATTTCAAAGTGAAATTAATTTCAATGACCAACATTAAATTAAATGTTAATAATATATTCTAATTACACTTTAAAAACAATTAAAAAGAGAATATATCCATATAAATAAATTATATTGAACCATAGTTTGGAATCAAAATATAATATTTTCACTATTCGATAAAAATGAACTTTATCAGAAAATATACAAAAATTTACAAATGACCCAATTCTAATGAAAGATTTTATTTGGTCATGTATAAAGTATTAAAGTGACCAAAAATATATTTAAAGAGTTTTCACCATTAAATGGTGATAAATCAGCCTTTTAATGTAAATTATGCATAAAATTCTATTAATTAACATTTTAAGCCTCTAATTTTTAATTGGATAAATTTAAATAATTTAACAATAATGTATAATCATATGGTATTTAGTTTTGTTCATTCTCTCCAATACAACGACTAGGATTTAACAACCATTTAAAATAATAGTACTATATTATTTGTGTACAACGTAAGATTTCAAGGAAGCCCGTTATTGCGTATTGGGTATGCTATCGAAAATAGAAACCCCTTTAAAGTAAAATTAATATTTAATTCATAAATATTAATTAATATGAAATATATCTTATTCTTTATTTACCTGGGATGTTACATCCTTCCCCCCATTTGGAAATTGTGTCCTCACAATGTTTATTCACTTATCAAAATAAGTGGGGGTATTTATCCCTCATAGCATTTTCATATTCCCACATTTCCTCTTAAATCATATGGTTTTTCCACAAAACCATTACCTGGTGAATTACCTTATTCCACAAAACATGCTCTTTACAGTCCAGAATCTGATCTTGTTGTTCTTCATAAGAGAGATTATCTACCAACTGAACTACCTTTGGTCTCAAAACATGAGATGGATCTGGTATATAATTCCCCATCATTGAAACATGAAAAAAATTGTGTACTTGGGATAAACATGGAGGTAAAGCCACTCTGTATGCAACTGATCAAACAATCTCTAGGATTTCATATGGTCTAATGAACCTCACACTCATCTTTCCCTTCATACCAAAACATATCACACTTTTCCATGGGGAAACATTGAGAAAAACATGATCATATTCCTCAAAAGAAGTATCCTTCCTCTCGTTATCTGCATAACTTTTTTGTCTGCTCTGAGCTGTTCTCATGTGCTTCTGAATCAACTGAACTTTCCCTACCAACTCTTCTACCAATTCTGGTCCCATCATCTTCCTTTCACCTACTTCATCCCAAAATGCTGGAGTTCGAGAACACTCTCCATATAAGGCCAAAAGTGGAGCCATCTGTATATTGGAATAAAAACTGTTATTATATGAAAATTCAAACGAAGAAATATGTTGGTCCCAACTTCCCTGATAATCCATCGAGAAATCACGTAATATATCCTCCAATGTATGAATTATTCATTTTGTTTTCCCATCTGATTGAGTGTGAAAAGCTATAATAATATTAAATTCAGTACCCAACGACTTCTAAATGCCTTTCCAAAAGTTATAACTAAACCTGGGATCACGATTATATACAATGGAGAGGGGTGGTTCAGGAAACCTAACTAACTCTTTAACATACAACCAAGCAAGTTTATCTAGAGAGAAAATATCTCGAATCGGAAGGAAATGAGTAGATTTAGTCAATCGATCAACTATAACCTAGATTGCATTATTAACTCGAGATGTCTTTTGTAATCCCACAATGATGTCCATGGATATATTTTCCCATTTCTACTCTGGAACCAGTAGAGGCTGAATCATCCCTTTCTTTAACTGCCGCTCAACTTTAAGCAACATACCCTTCTGAACCTACACTACCTTTTCTACTACTCACTGTCTTCTTTCTACGCTTGCATTATTCTGTCTAATAGAGATGATTTTACTGACACCTGAAACAAAATAAAATAAGTTTCTGCACAAACAACATCTATGCCAATGTTCATCAAATCAAAGACTAAAGGTTCTCATTCCAAACGTATCATGGATAATGAGAAATTACTTTTTCGACTCAATTAATTGACCACTTTATTTTCTTTTCCCAGATGGTAATGGATTGCAATCATAGTCCTTGATTAATTCTAGCTATCCCCTCTATCTCTTGTTCAATTCTTCTTGAGTGAATATATAAACTTTAAACTTTTGTGGTCAGTATATATTTCACATTTTACTCCATAGAAATGATGCCTCAAAATTTTTAAAGAAAAAACAACAACAACTAATTCCAAATCATGTGTAGGGTAATTTAACTCATGAGGTTTCAACTGATGTGAAGCATAAGCAATTACCTGATCATTCTGCATGAGGACACATCCAAGTCCTTTCAATGAATCATCATTGTAGATAAAAAACTCACCATTTCTGGATGGAAGTTCCAAAAAAGTGCATTCACCAATCTTCTTTTCAACTCTTGAAAACATAAATCACATTATTTTGTACAGATGAACATTACACATTTTCAAGTGAACTTAGTCATTGGACTAGATAACTCTACCAAATATTCAAAAAACCTCCGGTAATAACATAAAAACCCAAGAAAACTTCCAATCTTGATTATATTTGTGGTTCTTGGCCATTATTCCACAAATTTGTTTTTAGTAGGATCAACATTTATGAAATGTTTTTAAACAATGATACCAAGGAAAGAAATTGGTTGTAACCAAAACTCACACTCTCTTAATTTCCCATAATGTTTCTTTTCATTTAATGTTTTCAAGACAACCCATAAATGAATTTCATGTTCCTTTTTACTTTTGGAATAAAAAAAATATCATCAATGAACACAACCACAAACTTATCCATGAACTCACAGAAAATTCTATTCATAAGATCCATGAATACAGCAGGTGCATTAGTTAAACCAAAAGGCATAACTACAAATTCATAATGGCTATATCTTGTACGAAATGAGGTCTTCGGAATGTATTCTTCCTTTACATTCAACTAATGGTACCCCGACCATAAATCAATCTTCAAAAAATACTTAGCTCCGTGGATCTGATCAAACAAATCATCCATATGAGGAAAATGATACTTATTCTTAACAGTTATGTTATCCAATGCTCTATAATCAATTCAAAATCTCATTGAACAATCTTTATTTTCAATAAAAAAATACAGGAGCACCCCATTGTGATGTGCTAGGTCAAATGAAACTGTTATCTAATAACTCCTGAAATTGCTTCTTTAACTCTAAAAGATCAATTTGATCCATTTGATAAGGGGGTTTTGAAATTTGATTAGCATTAGGAACTAAGTCAACAGTAAATTCAACTTCCTGATCAGGTATAATACCATGAAACGCATTATAAAAAACATCAAGGTACTCATTTACCACTGGAATATCATTAATCTTAATAGTTCCTTTGTTTTCAAAAATATGTTCAAGGTAACATTCATTTCAATCTTTTACTAGTTTCTCTTCTTCCTGATATATTATCAAAATCAAGGGTTCATTTTTGTATAGAAACTGAAAATCATTCTAAAAAGAAACCTCTTTAGCTCTACAGTCAATCTTAGCATGATAAACAGAAAGCCAATCCATACCCAAAATAACATCAAACTCTACTAGAGACAAAACAATAAGGTTTGAAGGTATATTATTTATCCACACAAAGACAAGAATGTTCTAATGTTATATTTTTGTCTCAACATTTCCTCTAGATGGTTTTACAATAAGATCTGTATTCATATCTTGAGATTAAATTGCCAATTTACTAGAAAACTTCTCAGGAATGAAAGAGTGTGTAGACCCTGAGACAAAAAACACATTTCCATAATCTGAACAATCCAATAGTGTACCTAATACAACATCATTTGATAACCCAACATTTTCTGAAGTAGTTACAAAGGATTTCCCCACCACTTTCTGCATGTAGTCAAGCTTCTTTCCTTCGGTTGAGTTCTTTGATGGACACTCATTTTTTAATGACCCATTTCATTGCACTTGAAACATTTTACCGACTATAAATCAGATTTTATCTTACCATTACCCTGATAATTTTTTAGTGAAATTAAGAGCCTTATGTCCCATTTTACCACATCGATAGCACTTACCTGAATTTGTAGACATTCCCCAGCATGGTTTTTCCAAAATTTTAAAAAATTGTAAACTTTAGTTTCTTACCATCATACTTTTTTGAAGAGTTCTTCCCTTTCGCCTGCCACCTCGACCTCTTATTCTGTTATTTTTTAAAGAACATCCGATCATCAGAAAACTCATTTTCCACCTACTCCGCACAATGAACAAGTTTATCATAACATTTGAACTCACGAGAAGCTAAAGCCCTTCGATAGATTGGCATTAATCTAGAGAAAAAATGGGTGATTTTACAATTAAGATCTCATATGAAATATAGAGCACACCATGCCAGTTGAGTGAATTTTTCTTCATAAGCAGCCATTGAGTCATCCTCCTGACTTAATTCTAGGAATTGTTTTCCATACTAAGACGAACAAACATAGGAAAATATTTCTCAAGAAACATACCTTTGAATTAATCCCAATAAAGAGAATGAATCTCCTCACTATCCGTGATATTTTTCAACATCAACCACCACTGATCAGCTTCAATTTAAAAATGATAAACAGAAAGACTAACCTTTTGATGTTCTGAACAACCCATGACATCAAAAATCTTTTCCAATGCTTTAATCAACCCTTCTGCTAGCACCAGATCAAATGATCCTCTGAATGATGGGGATGTTGCCTCATGAAATGCTCTACTACTGATATGTTCATTTTTGGTTGATCTGGATAATCTCGTACATGGATACCACCACCAATTATAGCATTTTTTAATTCTGCTATCACTGCAAAAAACTGTTCAGTTCTAATTTTGACCATCTCAGTTTGCTGATTTGGAAGGTTTTCTTCTTCATCTTGTCGTCCCATTATAGCTGTCATGTTTCCTCTGCAGAAAACCATTATGAACACAGAAATAATTTAGGTGAAGGAACATGGTAATCTGTAAATGTTTTATTATTTAAATATTATCATAAATTACTTTGTGGATATTAATTTAACAATACCCTAACTCATAATTTTATCAAAACTGACCTCTGATACCAACAATAAGACATGTCCTTATAACATTACATAATATTGAATTATACGAATAATTCATGTTGAGTTTCATTTCAAGTTTAGAGTTTTAGATAATTAGGACATAACTATTACATATAAAATGATTACAAAGTAGAAACTTCTACATAGTTTCAATTTTTTTATAAAATAGAAACTTTTAAAAAAGGAGTCATTTCTAGTTCCAGGTTTTAGTTAGCATGACTTTTCTTTGATCTCATCCTTCACCCTATTCGTCTTTAAGTCATGTGAAAACATTTCAAAACATGGGATGAGCCGAAAAAAGCACAATAAGGGTTATAAAACAAATAATGAAAACATTTTTCCATAAATACATAAAAAACATGATCTATTTTACTTACCTCATTAAATCATAAGATTTATGAAAGAGACAAATAAATCATATATCATAAAGGTAACTTGTGGCATCCATAAGAAACTTACATTGTAGCTATCACATCTACATAGGGAGTAACATTGGAATACCCATCACAGCATATTCACTAAATATCTTAGGAGAAACATCCATGTTTACCTCCATCACGTTACCCAATTTATTGGAGAGCTATCTTGGGATCACCCGCCATAGGTTTATCACAAAACCACTTGTATACGTAAATAATGCCCAAGAACCATAACATGGTCATAACACATAACAGAATCATAAAGGAAAGATAACATTCCCACATTACAATAAAAAATATCATTTCAAGATATTGAAATAATAAATCCATTCTTAGAATCATTTTCAATACCAAAATGTGTAAATAAAGAGTATATTGTATTTATTTCTCCTTTTAATAACATTCTGGCATGTTAAAGAGGCCAAAGATCAAATAATACTTGCAGCAGCGGAAAGGTCTTTGTCACCACTTACATAAAAAAACATTCCATTATGTCATTTAGTAGAATGATTTGTATAAAAATATTCCCTTTAAAACAAATGATAATTCAAAGGGTTTTGTACAATGTAATAACTAAATTCATGTATAAAACTAAATATGCCTCAATGAAAGGAGATTGAGATGTAGTCTCTTACCTCATGTCCGACTTGACTCGACCATTCTTTAATCTCATGAATAATAAAGTAAAGTTAATTTATACTTCATTAAAAACCTTTTTCATGTTTATTTTTCCTTTTATATCACATATTACTATGTTGGAAACATTAAATAATCATTTAAGTTAGTAACATCCATTTTGTCGATATTTGGTACTTGAGTAAAAATGAACACCATATCTTTACAAGTTGTCCATGTGATCAATAGTCCATTATATCCAGAATTATATTCATGATTTAGATATCATATATATTATATATATTCATTATATACATGTATTTTTAATATTACATAACAATTGACAGTGAGAAATGAAATGCACCATTCCTGGAGACGGTAAGCCGTACGTACGCATGAACGCTAATTTCATTTCTATTTCTTATGTTAAGGGAATTAAAACATAATGATACATATGTTAATTATAATTCCAGTATAATATCATATATAATATCATTAACTCTATCCTTTATACATCCCACATATGGCATTAGCGAGTCATATCACTTTGAGGGGGTTGTAGTCCGCACTTCCTTAAATGAAATTATTGGGCTTAACCATAATGGATACAATAAATGTATGATATAAATGTAAAATACAGATAAATAAAGAAAAAATAAACATAATATATATCATATTAAAATATAGTTCCATCATAATGTCCACCATGAGAGGCGGTAGGAGGTAATCAAACAATCATCGTCTCGTGAGGCCTTAGTTTTCCATCCACAGAAACAGTATGTTATTCACCCATTAGGCAGAGGTGTGTGTAAGTGTAGTTATAATACTAATTATAACAACATCCTATTATATTTATAATTCTATTTTTGTTATAAAATAATGGAATAAAAAGAGTTTAGTGATTGGAGAATTAAAATAAAAGAAAATAAGTTAAGAAAAATTGTTACCTTTAATTTGGGTAACATTATTTGGTTTGAACCAAAAAGACTTCTTGAAGTGCCTTATGCCTAAGTCAATGCTTCTAGGAGGAGGATAGGGATATAGGGAGCTTAATTGTGTAGAGTTTGAATGAGTCAAATGGCATGATAGGTGTGAGGAGTTGGATAGAAATTTTATCTTTTTATAAGGGGGAGAAGGGGCTCTTTAGGAATGTGTGAAAATATTATTTTCTGATATAATGATATTTGGTTTCTAAAGGACCAAAAAATCATTACTGTCAAAGATAAGATTAGTCATGGTCGAAATAAATTCATCCAATAAGAATTGGATAGGTTTTGGATAATATGTTAATCATTATAATCTTATTTATTTAAATCATATATTAATGAGGTAAATACTGAAACATTATTGTGTCAGGATTAATTTAATATATTTGATGTATGAAAATTATTAAAAAACTACTATCATGTATGAAATCTTTTTATCTTTATAAAGAATATTTATAGTAAAAAACATGGCATATATAACACAATATAAAAATTAATTGAATAATGATTTTTGTTTATGTCATTTTTTCCATTACTTTAAATTAATTAATATAAAGTGTCATTACATTCATAAGTTGCTCCATGGGTTCCCAAAATTGACCCAAATATATCCATGGCCAGCCATTACTCATAATATAAGGTTACGAAATGTGTTAAGGTAATTATAAGTTATTATAATATTCTTTTTACCTTGAATTACCCTATTTACCTTTAACCACGGTAAATAAATGTCAAAAGCTACTATTCACAAAACAAATTCATCTTATTGAACCTCATTTTAGTAACTAATAACAACCATGTGTGTCATATTTTCTAAATTCAATTTACACAAGTGGTAAAATTTCATTTAAATGAAAATTTTAGTTTTTTTAACTACAACTAAGTGGTTTCACTATTCATCAAAAATTTATGTTTTTCAGAAGAATACAAATAATTCGGCCTAATCTATATTTGATAGTCTGAATTCAAAAATGATGTTTATTTTTCAAAATTAAAAACATAAAAGTTTCATAAATTAATTTTAAAATTAATTCTCATTGTTAAAACAAATAGCGTGTTTTTATGATACAATAACTATTAAAAGGTTGACACTTGTTTATATCACATTTCAAAGTGAAATTAATTCCAATGACCAAAATTGGATTAAATGGTTAAAATATATTATAATTACACTTTAAATCCAATTAAAAAAAATAATCTAACGATATAAATAAATTAGATTAAAACATATTTTTGAATTCAAATAAAATATTTTCACTATTCAATAAATAATGAACTTTCTCAGAAAAATTCCAAAAATTTAAACAAAGTAAATTTTGATGTCCCCATTATAATGAATTATTTTATTTGGTTATATAGAATGTATTAATGTAACCAAAACTAGATTTAAATATGGTTCTCCATTAAAAGGCAATAAATCTATCTTTTAATTTAAATTATGCTGAAATTTAGATTCATTAACATTTTAAGCCTCTTATTTTTTATTGGATAAATGTAAATACATTTAACAACAATATTATATCATATTTTTTAAATTTTTGTTCATTTATTCCAATACAAAGGATATCAGTTAACTACCATTTAAAATAATAATATTATATTATTAGTATGCAATGAAAGATTTCAAAGAAACCTGTTGTTGTGTATCGAGCACGCTATCAAACCTAGAATCCCCTTTAAAGTAAAATTAATATTTAATTCACAAATATAAATAAATATCAAATATGTCGTATTATTTATTTACCTGGATGTTATATTCTGAGTAGAAGTTTCTACATGTAATATTCATGTTTGTGTGTATATGTTATGACCAAATTCTCTAAAGATATAAACCTGAAAAATATCTTCAATGTGAATTATTAACTAATTCCATGATTTTGTAATTTTTATGGCTGGGGCCTTATAGTTAGTATCAATGGTCGGTTTAGATAAAATTAGTTGTTAGAGTGTTGTCTAAGCATAAGTGGCATGAGTATAATGGTTAGTGTATTAAGATTAGTTATAGTAATTTTAGATTAATTGAATGGGTATATGATAACATGAAAACCTATATCATAGTATTTAACATCCTCAAAAGATATTATATGATTATTTTAATGATATAATTATACTAGATTTTTTGGTTTTAGTAATTTTATGGATCTTGCAGGCACCAAAGTAACAATGGATGTGAAGAAAATAGTGACAATTTTCTGAATAAGAAACTAAATCAAATTGGATCAGCAATGAGAACTCGTGGGTTTGTTATCAAACAACTATCAGTAGTAATTACAAACCACCTAAACCTTGGTGATTTTCATTATTCATCATATATGCGAGAAACAATACCTGCATAAGTTTAGGTAGTAATAATAAGTGTATATATATATTAAGAAACTTATGTGTCAATGATGTTAAAAAAACACCACGGAAAACGCTTCAAATGGAAGACAAAATTCTGTTGATGTTTTAGTGAAGGTTGTAAAGCAAGTACCTTAGATTGAAGAAGGAAGCATTTTGTTGACTCTAAGAAATTAAAAGAAGTTCTTTCCATGGGATCAATTGAATGTTTTAAATTTGGTGAGAATATTCATTAAACAAATAAATGGCCAATGAAGATGGTTGAGGAATCATAACAATAGGACCATAAAAATATATTTTTAACAATACAAAATTACATTCAGGGTAAGGATGAGGAAACTGAAAATGACCAAGGAAAGTAATGGATTATTTCATAGTGGATGTTTTGACATTATTGAATCGTATGATATGGTTCGTGTTTTTGTTTGTAGGAATGAAGTATCGTGGAATAATTTGGAGAATAATGGTTAATGTATCATAAAGAATGTTGAATGAGTAATATTTCTTCATATAAGTAACTCAAGAGCTACGGTAGGTTTTATAATGGTGAAATGATCAAATATATTAAGGCTATTTTGATGATTGGATTACATTGGAAGAATTTTTCTAGTATGTGTAACCCTAATGTTTGATATGCAAACTTGTTATTGAAGAAAGAATTATCTTTTCTTTGTGGTATATAAGGGATTATCATAAGGGTTCATATGAATTTTTTTTGAGGTGATAAATGGTTATTACATTTTTTGATGCAAAAAAAAATGTATTAAATAACCTTTAAGGATAAAATAGGTTTTGTTTATTTTTGAAGAAATTAACATATTTTTGAGAATTTGATAAAAATGATATGGTTCTATAAAAATTAAAACTTGTAGGATGGGTGACAACCCATCGCCTTCATCAAGGCAATGGGAATCAAACCCACAATAAAAGGTAGACATGGGTGCATCGCCTACCATTGAAAAACGTGATGTCCATAGTTAGTATGAATTATTATTTTAGTTAAACGATTATATTTATCAAGGATAATTTTATTTGGGATCATAAGTTATATCAAATGGATATCCTTAATATAGGAAAATGATTTGGTGAATAAGTGATAAATGTTATTTTTGAAGACGTTTTCTCTTTTCGGGCACTATATGCCTAAGGAAAATAGAATACATTGAGATTTCAATTTAGGAGTTACGGTGGAATTTTATTTTGTAAGAATATATGTTTTTATAGGAGATTTACATAGATTTGGGTTATTTATGGAAATGGTTAACTTATCATATAGAATATGTGACTATGTTAGTTACTTTTAAGTATGATACATTATGTGTAGTAGATATTATAAATTTTAAGATTTTTCGTGGAAGGCTCTGTGATCAAATACTTATGAATTTTGGCTTTCAGTTTTTTTTCATTATTTTGAATAATTTTAAAGAAAATTGTGTATTTAATGGTCTTTGTTTAGAATTTGGTTTTATTTGTTAATTTTGATGATTAATAGTAGTATTAAGTTTAATAAAATATTATCCTTTTTTGGTATTATCTGATATTATTCTAACAATTTTGGTTTTGGGTAATCTATAATGACAAGGAAAATATATATAGTTTATCATTTTTGGATTATGTGATTCTCTGGAAGTTGATTTCGACACATCAGGTGGGACCAAGTCCTCTTGAATACTCATCATTGGGAGAAATGAAGAGTTTTTGGTAGAAACATATTAATGGATGATACTCTACTTGAAAAGCATGTATACGTCCTTATGTTCGTATTATATCTCATAAATATGTTCTACAACTTTATGAAATTTATCATAAAACAAAAACAATTTTCCGTTTACTATTTCTACCAAGGAATCATATACCATTTAACATATTACATGTTTGGGATTTTCTGGTGCTTAACTTTCTACTGATCATGTTTTCTATCACTCTCCATCAGAACATGATGGTTAGGTTTCTCTTCCATAACCATGTTTTCTGGGAATCCTAGTATTTGTTATCTTAGGAGACCTTTAAAATTCACTTTATTTCTTTTAATGTGATAGTTATATTGACTCTTATTCTGATGTGAAACATTCAATGAATTTTCTGAGCCCAATTTTAAAATTACAAGGGCATAATTTCTAAGAGAATAAAGTGTGTAACAAAACAATTATTTTTAAAATAATAATTTTCAATATCTATTATATTAATTTTATGTTAAAGTGGACTCTTATCCGGATATCGTACTTGACACAGAACAATGGGATTCTCTAAAATCTTACATTGCACCAAATATTATGTTATACATTTAAATAATACAATAATATTGTTATTACTTAAAATGGTAGTTAATGCATAGCCGTTGTAATGGGGGAATGAATAGTATCAACTAAATTTTTAAATATGGTTTATTCATGATGAAATTATGATTCATTGGTTACCATAATTATTAAAAATGTTAATAAAAACCGATTGTAAATAATGGATGTGTTTTCAGGAAAACCAATTTAAAAGAGAATAATTGTGTTTTCATATTACCCTCTATAGATTTTTAATTAATTAAAAATATATGATATATTTTAATGTTATGTTTTAAATTCATCTTATATGTTTTCTAGATATGATATAAGAATATATTTATTTTTTTCGATAAAAGAATTATTTTTCTAAAAATTTATTTTTACACCATTTTGATGGGGAACCCTTTTTAAATAAATTTTTAAACACATTTATATGTTTTATTTGAAAAAATAATCATCGTTTTTAGAATAGGAACAACAAAATTTACTTTGGATGAAATTTTGGTATTTTTCTGCTAAAGTTCATTTTAATGAATAATGAAAAATATAGCATTTTAATTCAAAACTACATTTCTTACATTATTATTTATATATTTAGATTGAACATATAATTGTTCTTTATGTTTAATAGGATTATAGTTTTATCATTTAATTCAATTTTTTATATTTAATGTAATTTGAATTTGAAATTGGACACAAACAATTGTCAATGTTTTGTGGTTTTACTTCTTAAAAACACGATTTTTGGTTTGGACAATGGGAATTAATTTTAAATTCATTTCTAAAAAATAAGTGTCTTCAATTTTGGAAAATAGATTCCATATTTGGAATCATTAGTTCTTAATTGTTTAGATAGGTACTTATTATGTTTATTCATTATGAATAGTAACTTCAATAAATATTTTATTCACCGTGGTTAAAAGGTAAATATAGTAAACAAGTGTAAACAAAAGAATATTATAATAATATTAAATTTCTCTAACCCATATCATATCCATATGTTATGAGATATTTCTAACCATGGGCATTCATGGGTAGATTTAGGTACCCCCAGGAGCTAATTGTGCGTGAAAATGACAATTAATTTCGTTAAATTTAATTTTTTGGATAATATAACCTTAATATGAATGTTTTATTAAATTAATTTTTTATGGGGTTATATAAACGATATATTATCCTATAAATAGTAATTAGAAATCTAAAATTATTTCCTATATCATCGTATTTTATATATAATTTTTCGACATCAAATATATAAATTTATTTATGACACAATGGTGTTCTATTAAATACCTTATTAATGAAAGATTTCAATAAATGTGATTATAAATATTAAAATAAATTTATTTTGAAACTTTTTAGGACATCCAATAATTTTATAGATCATTATGACTTATTAAATTTGAAATAATTATTTTTTTATAATGAATAAGGTTTTTAATTAATTTTTAAAAATTCATGATATGAATAGTTTAAAAATAGATATGAATGACTTCTTAAATAAATTAATATTGCAAGAAAAGCTATAATAGTCTTAATAATATATGATTCTCCCAAATTAAATTTATGATGTTACACATGATATTAATTATCCATTTTTGGGTCGATTTGTTTATTTATATTATCAATGGTAAGCAAATATAATGAATATACATGAAAACATGGTAAAAGATAAATTATTTTTCTAATGGTTAAAGCTAAACGATAAGGGGACATTTGTATAGTAAACATGTCTAAAACCCATTGGATATTATGATATAGACCAATATTCATATGAGTCTTGAAATATATCAATTTTGTGTTAATATAATTTAAAAATCATTTAATAATAAAATAATCATTTCAATATTATTTATGGTTCCCCTCCCCCCTCTTATAAAAGGACACCTGCTATAACCCATTAATAACACCTTTCAAGCCCCTTGGCTCATCCAAAATCTACTAAAACAAACTCACAGCATTCCTACATTCATTATAAAAGCCTTACTTTTGGTATAAATTAATTAAATAGGTCCATTTTTTCTCAAATCAAATGAAGATACCCGATTTGAGGTAACGTCTTCTCTCATGTCCCTTTCTACTATTTTTCCTTATCCAGTCCATATGCTCTTGTGATTATTGGTCCATATAAAAACACTAGTATCCTAAATATACTGGGTTGTTTTTATTAGAAGTATTCTAACTACACTTACAGACACATCCACATAATGGTTCTAGGACATATTGTTTCTATGGACGGTGAACTACTGCCTCACAAAACAATGGTTGTTCAATATTATCATAAAACCTCTTATGGTGGCCATAATGATGGACTGTAATATTATATCATATATATGAAATTTATTTTATGCGAATTCATCTTTAATTATCAATTTTAACACACATTTATGCTTTTCGTGTTGATTAAATATAAGGACCCACCCTTAAAAGATTACATAATATTGAATTCAATGAATAATTCAAATTGTGGATATTTTTAGGTTTAGAGTTTTAGAGAATTAGGAAATAACTATTATGTCTCAAAATATTATAAAGCATACAATTCTACTCAGTTACCATTTTTTCATAAAATTAAAACTCTTAAAGAAAGGAAACAAGACTACTTCCATGTTTCAGACAACATGTCTTTCCTTTATCCTATCCTTGACCCGATTCATCTTTAATTCCTGTGGAAAACATTTCAAAAACATGGGATGAGCATAAAAATATCAGTAAGGGATATAAAAATACGGAAAGAAAACATTAGGCCATGTATACATAAGAATCAATGAAATCATTATTTACTCATAAAACATATTCACTTTAACATAACTCATGAAATCATAAGATTTATGAATAACTCATAGAAATCATAAGACATAAAGGTAACATGAGGCATTCATAACATTCTTACGTAGGGAGTAACCCTCATTGTTACGTTTGGAATACCCATCATAGTATATTAACTAAATCACTTTTAAGAACCCATAATGTTTAACTCCTTCGCATTACCCAATGCATTGGAGAGATATCTCAGGCTCACCGACCCTTAGTTTATCACGGAACCACCCGACTTCATAAATAAATCTCAAGAACCATAACATAATTGTATCACATGAAACATGCATAAAGGAAACATAACATTTCCACACTACAATCACAAGATATCAGTAAAACACATTGATATAATCAATACATTATCATAACCACTCTCAATACCAAAACAAATGAAAATAAAAAATGGTATTTATTTTTCATTTAAAAAAAATTATGGCTTGTAGAGGAAGTAGAAACTCAAATAATGGTCACGGCGGCAAAGAAGTCGTTGTTGCCGCATACGTAAGACAAAAAAATTCCTTTTGTCGTTTAGTAACATTCTCTGTGTAAAAAAGATTCATTTTGATTGAAATTAATATCCAAATGAGTTTTATACACCGTATAAAATAAAGTTGTGTAGAAATCAAAAGATTCTTCAATGAAAGGAGATTGAGACGAAGTCCCGTACAAAGACAGTATCGTTATATTAAAGATAAGTAAATTACATAATTTTTTGTGAAAAATATTTATACACTCAATATAAGTGGATATTAAGTGTAAAACAATTAGATTTCATCCACACATATTTATAGAACAACATAATCAAGAAGTAGAGGTTTGACCCAAAGAATTGAAATTGGGTTAAGTAGTTCCCTTGCAGAAATTCGACAGCCTAACGGTGTCACCTTAACATTCAGAAAATGAGTTTATGAGAGATAAAAAGAGTATCTAATCACATTTGCATAAAATTTACAGAAATAAGGATATATAATAACATATCCCAACATAACAAGATGTAAATTAAAAGTCCTAACAAAAATAAGTCTTTTAAAAAGAGGAGGGTGAAAGGTTCCCTTACCGATTTTGGTTACCTTCGAAACGTACACCCCGTGAAATAAGGGTCATACAATGAAGATGAAAATACCCATATATTGAAGTATATTACACAAATAATACAATCATGGGTAGTACATACACCACACAATAAAAATAGTGGCAAATTTAACATGAATCTCACGGGAAACAAAAGTTAGATAAAACCCTCTTACCTCGTTGTAATCAATTGATCCGTATGACCAAAAGATAACAAACACCAAATGAATCACATAATACCATGAATATATATAGAATCAGGATGATATATATGAAATTTCAGTACACAATACACCATATGCAACAAATAAGTGGCGAAAAATGGAAATATCATGGAATTAAATGTGAGATAAGAAATACCCTTACCTCAAGTCCGACTTGTCTTGTTCATTTCTTCATATTCGTGAATAATAAACATTGGTAAATTTATAAATGCTTAAGGAATTCCATTATTGTTTATTATTCAATTAATATCACATATTATCATGTTATAATAATTAGTTAATTATGTGAGTTCATATCATACGTTTTGTCGATGTTCGGTACACGAGTCAACAATGAACTTGTTTGAAGAGAACTGTCCATGTAGTTACAAGTATATCATATATGGAATGGTGTTCATGATTTAAATATAATATATATCCATTATATATTTATTCAATAATATTCCATAATTTTTGGAGATATTAAATGAAATATAATGTTCATGGAGGCGTTAGTCCTTACGTACATAAGAATTCTATCAAAAGATTGAAACTTGTTTATATCGAATTTCAAAGTGAAATTAATTCTAATGACCACCTTTGGAGTAAATGGTAAAAAAAATATTTTATATACACATTATTCCCAATTAAACAGATAATATAACCATATAAATAAATTATATTAAAAGGAGGTTTTGAATAAAAATAAAGAATTTTCATTGTTCATTAACAAATGTACTTTATCAGAAAAATAACAAATATTTACCCAACGTAAATTCTGATGTTCTGATTTTAAATAAGGATTTTATTTTTTCAAATATAACATATATAATTGAAAAAATTTAGTTTTAAAAAGGGTTCTCCATCAAAAGGTGGTTAATCGACCTTTTAAAGAACATAAGAATATATATGATTAAAATTGGATTCATTCGCATTTTATGCCTCTATCGTTTATTGGGAAGTTGTTAAAATATTTAACAAACTTATATAATCATGTTGTAGTTAGTTATGTTCATTCCCGCCATTACAATAGTTGGGAATTAACTTCCAATTAAAATATTATTATAATATTATATGTGTGCAACGTAAGAAAAGAAACCCGTTGTTGTGTATTGGGTACGCCATCGAACATAGAATTCCTATTAAAGTAATATTATCATTTTATTCCAAAATATTAATAAATATGAATATTTCATATTCTTTATTAACATGGGATGTTAAAACCTTCCCCCCTTTTGGGAATTGCGTCCTCACAATTTTAAAATTGTGCTTGGAATCATCATTGAAAGTCCCACATCAGTAAAAGAGTCAGTTAGACTGTCACTCTAAAATAAAGAAATAGAAGTACATAGGTCACCCAAGTTATCCCACACTAGGATTTCATGTAGGAAAACTTGGATATTGAAGAGAAAATGGGGTCATGTTCTAATGGATAATGATAGAAACCATGATTTAGGGGAATGTTAATCACTAGAAAATCACCAACATTTGATAGGTTAAATTCTATTTGATTCCCCAGTAGGAAAAGTTAACAAAAAACCTTTTTGTTTTAAGTTAATTTTTATTGAGGAATTTATTTATGAGATTAACTAAATCATAAGGAGACATACTTACTTTTCATGTATACCGTCATCTCTTACTAGATTTCTTACACAAACTGATATTTTCTCCAATAGATGAGTATTTAGGATGACTTGTTCACATTAAGAGCGCTATAATCAACTTATTGAGAATAAACTAATCCAAATAAGATGAAATATATATTTCCCATGACTTTAGACCTTACCCAAAACAAAATGTTTTTGTACAAGATCAGATAATCCCCAAAAGGATAATCCACTATAAAAAGAAAAGTTACTTTTAATCTAAAAAACATGTCCAACAATACCCAAAGTTCAACAAAGACCATTCAAAAAACATATATTCGTAATATTCTACAAAGTAATCCAAACTAATTTTGAAACCCAAATCTCTGAAGTATTTAATAACATAGTCTTCTAAGGTAAATCGTAACATTTATCTCTAAATAACATCAGTTACTCTTAAAGTCTCATACTAATAAGTAATTAACCTAATCTCCTATCCTTCATGATAGGTTAATCATTTTAATAAATAACCCAAAATAAACTTATTCCACATTCATAAGATCATCTAACTAATAAAAATTAGTCATACTAACCAGGGACTTCACGTAGTCCCGTCATAGGTGATAAATACCAGTCATACTTTGGTTGTGGGTTTGATTCTCGTAGCTTCATCTGACAGGATGGGTTGTCACACGGTCTGCGTGTATTCCATTTTAAAAAACTATATAATATTATAACATTCCCAAAAAGAGATAAATTCATCAAAAATAACCTTAAAATATTTTAACCACAAATGTTATCTAATAACTTTCATTTTGCATCCCAAAATGTATTAACCAGTAAGGACCTCAAATTCAAGGATCAAATAAACCCAAAATGGTTGTTTAAAACTATTTCCAAAAAAGAAAAGATAATTATTCTTTGAATACAATTTTTATATATCAAACATTAGGGTTACACATACTATAAAAATTCGTCTAATATAATCCCATCATCAAAAGAGCCTTAATTCTTTTAATAATTTCACTATCCTAAAATCTACCATAACTCTTCAATCCCTTATATGTTGACTTCTTACTCATTTAACATTCTTCATGATCCATTATCCATTCCATTCAATCTTATTCTGAAATACTTCTTTCCTACTAACAAAATCATGAATTATATCCTAAGATTCAGTAATAATAAAACAGATTTTAAGAAATAATTGATACCTTTCTTTGGTCATTTTATGTTTCATCAACCTCAACCAGAATGGAATTAGGTATTGGTAGACGAATATTTGTATGATCCTAGTGATTCCATTACCGAATATTTTTTGTCGGACATGTGTTTTCATAATGACCATGCACACCATATTTAAAACATTCAATTGATACTTCATAAAGAACTTCATTCACTTTCCTAGAGTCAACTAGATTCTTCCTTTTTCCATTGCAGATTATTTCTATATGACAATCATTTCCACATCTATAGAATCTTTCTGTCCCTTTGAAAGATTATTCTATGTGGTTATTTCCACATCTTTGACACATAGGTTTTTTAACATACTTAACTTAATGATTATTACATGATCTTCCATAGGGATTTGTTTCAAACATATATGATGCCTTATAAAAATCACTAAGATTCAGGTGGTTAATCATGACTCTAGATATTTGGTTGATAATAACTAAAAGAGTTCTCATTGCATCTCCCATATCATTCAGTTTCTTGTTCAGAAAACTGTCTCAGTTTTCTTCACATCCACTATTACTTTGGTGCCTGAAAGATCCATACATTTACTAAAAGAAAAAAGGGAAGTGTGAGTATATCAGTAAAATCACCATATAATATCTTAAGAGGAGAGTAAATACTAAGATGTACTTATTGATGTTATCTAAAACTCATTCACTTTATAAAAATAACTATGACCCTTTCTAAAATGCTAACCATTATGCTAATGTCACTTGTGCTTAAAGAATACCCTAACCACTAAAGTTATCTAAACTGACCTCTCATACCAACTATAAGGACCTGACCTTAAAACATTACATAATATTGAATTAATGAATAATTCAAATTGAGAATCTTTTCAGGTTTAGAGTTTTAGAGAATTATGACATAACTATTACATCTCAAAAGATTATAAAGTAGACACTTCTACTCAGTTTCCATTTTTCATAAAATAAAAACTCATAAAAAAAGTAACAAGACTAGTTCAATGATTCAGAAAGCATGTCTTTCCATGATCCCATCCTTGACCTTATTCATATTTAAGTCATGAGGAAAACATTTCATAAACATGGGATGAGAATAAAAAGCTCAGAAAGGTATATAAAAATACGGAAAGAAAACATTTGACCATGCATACATAAGAATTAATGAAATAATACTTTATTCGTAAAACATAAGCACATTAACATACCTCATGAAATCATAAGATTTATGAATAAATAATAGAAATCATAACACATAAAGGTAACTTGAGGCATTCATAACATTCTTACATAGGGAGTAACCATCATGGTTACATTTGGAATACCCATAACTGTATATTCCTTAAATAGCTTCGGAGAAACCATTGCATTTAACTCCTTCATGATACCCAATACATTTGAGAGCTATCTTGGGCTCACCCGCCCTTAGTTTATCATGGAACCACCCGAATTCATAAACAACTCTCAAGAACCATAACATAATCTTATCACATAAAACATGCATAATGGAAACATAAAATTTAAATATCTCAATAACAAGATATCAATACAACACACTGATATAATCAAAACATTATCGGAACCATTTTCAATAAAAAAAATAAACGAATATTAAAACATGGTATTTATTTTTCATTAAAAAAAATTAGGGCTTCTTGAGGAAGCTAAAACTCCATTAATGGTCACAGTGTAGGAGAATTCATTGTCGCCGCATACATAAGACAAAACATTTCTTTTGTTGATTAGTAAAACACTCCATGTGAAAATATTTCTTTTGAATGAAATTGAAAGCAAAAAGGGATTTATACACCATATAAAATAAATTCGTGTATAAATCAAAAGATTCCTCAGTGAAAGGATATTGAGATGAAGTCCCGTACAAAGATGGTATCCTTAGATTAAAGATAACACAATTACATTAATATGTGTGACAAATATAAATATACTCATTATAAGTGGATATTAATTTCAAAACAATCATATGTCATCCACCCATATTCATAGAAATACATAATCAAGAAGTGAAGGTTTAACCCAAATAATTGAAATTTGGTAAAGAAGTTCCCTTACAGAAATTGGAGAGCCTAACGACATGACTTTAAAAATAAAAAAATAAGTTGATGAGAGATATAAAGGGTATATCATCACTTGTATATTAAATTTACAGAAATAAGGATATAAAATAACATATCCCAGCATAAGAAGATGTAAATTAAAAGACCTAACAAAAAGATGTATTCTAAAAAGAGGAGGGTGAAAGGTTCCCTTTCCAATTTGGGTAACTTTAGAAACGTACAACCCATGGAAGAAGTGTCATAAATTGAAGATGTAAATAACCATATATTATATTATATTACACAGAGAATACAATCATGGGTATTACATACACCACACAAGAGGAAATAGTGGAAAATGTGGCATGAATCTCACGGGAATAAAAAGGGAGATAAAATCCCCTTACCTCATTGTAATCAATCGAGTTGTATAACCAAAACATAATAAACAAAAAAATATATGACATAATACCATGAATATAAATAGAATCATGATGATATATATTAAATGGAAGTAAACGATACACCACATGAAACAAATAAGTGGTGAATAATGGAAATCTCATGAAATTAAAAGTGAGATAAGAAATCACCTTACCTCTAGTCTGACATTTCTTGTTCATTTCTTGATATTACAAAATAATAAAATTTGGTTAATTTATAATTTCATAATTAATTCCATTAATGTTTATTATTCACTTCATATAAAATATTTTCATGTTATAATAATTAGTTAATTATGTGATTTCATATCATATATTTTGTCGATGTTTGGTACATGAGTCAACAATGAACTTGTTTGAAGAGATTTGTCCATGTAGTTATAAGTACATCATCTCCGGAATGGTTTTCATGATTTAAATATAATATATATCTAGTATATATGTATTTAATAATATTCTATAATGTTTAGAGATACGAAATGAAATGTATGGTTCCTGGATAAAGTAGGTCGTACATACGCATTAACACTACTTTCATTTTTTTGTCATATTAATGGAATCTAAAACTAAATGAGACATAGATATATTATAATTATAGTATAATATATATGTTATAAAGGTAAAATAATTTCATTAATTTAAATCTTTATAAATTCCATGTTTGGCATGAAAGAGTCACATCACTTGAGGGGGTGGTAGTCCACACTTCCTCAGATTAAATTATCAGAGTTCCACAACATGAATAGCATAACGATGTTATTTAAAAATGAAATTAATAAACATAGAGAAAAAATAAATACAATATATATCATATATAAATACATTGACATCATAATGGCCTCCATGAAAGGTGTTAAATGAAGATTGTACAATCATCGTTTCGTGGGGCAGTAATTTTCCACCCACAGAAACATTTTGTTCTTTACCCATTAGAAGAGGTTGTGTGTTAGTTTAGGTAGAATCCTTATCATAACAACATCCTACTATATTGAGGATACTAGTGTAATTATAAGATCAAATAATAAGAAGATATTGGTGAGTGAAGAAGGAAAGTAATTGAATGAAACTTGAGAGAAGACATTACCTATAAATCGGGTAACTCTTTTTGATTTGAGCCAAAGGCTTCCTTGGAGAGACTTATGCCCAATGTGTGGCTTCTTGGAGTGTGAGGGGGATGTGGAGAGATAATATGATCAGAGGTTGGACGAGCCAAGGGCATGAGAGGTGTGGATAAGGGGGCAGAGGTTGGGTCCTTTTATAAGAGGGAGGAGGGTCACTTTTGGGAGGTCTTGAAAATTTACTTTATTATAAAATGATTTTCCGATTTTAAAGGTCCTACAATGATATATTATGAGTATAAGGTGATAAGGGTTCGAAATAAACCCATACAATAGGTTTTTTATAAGTTTATGTCTTAGATATTACCTTATATTTTCATTTTATTTAAATCGTTCATCAATGATGTAATCAGTGCATCATCTTGGTGTCATAAATAAATTTATTTATTTAAGGTCTAAAAATTATAAAAAAAATACAGTGATGTTGGAAATATTTTTACCTTTCCAATTACTATTTATAGTCTAAGATATCATTTATGTAAAAAATATTAAAATTGATTAAATTAGGGTATACAAACCTTGGTTATATTTCTCGTCTTTTTAAAAAAAATGTCATAAATGTCACTATCACAGCCATGTAAATCCATGGGCCCTCAAGTTTAGTAAAACGCACCACCTGGTCGAACATGACTCAAAAAAGAATATTTGGACACATGTTAGGGTCATTTTATATTATTAATAAATTATTTTATTACCCTTATCTACCTGATTACTTATTAATCATGATAATTAATGATAATTACAGTCGTTACTATTCAAAACGTCCCAAAAAAAGAGTGTTAATTACATAATTTGGACATTATTATTTCAAATCTCGAATACATTTTACCAAATTCCAAAAAAAAGTTGCAGTAATTAGTTAAAAAAGAAATCTCGTTGTCACAACCAAAGACGGGTTTTTAAGAAGTAAAATTCATCAAAAGATTGACATGTTTTTACATCCAATTGAAAAATGGAATTACTTCCAATGAAAAAAATTTAATTAAGTGATTAAAACATAATTCAATTAAAATTTAAAACCAATTAAATGGAAAATATAACTATAAAATTAAATTAGTTGAAAAAGTAGTTTTGAAGTAAAATGCAGTATTTTTCACTATTCATTAAAAATTAACATATGTCAGAAAAATAATAAATATTTATACAAAGTAAATTTGATATTCCAAATTCAAAAATGATTTCCATTTTACCAAATTAAAAACATATAAGTTTCATTGATTAGTTTTTTAATTAATTCTCGCTTTCAAAACAAATTGTGCGTTTTTAAGAAATAATATCTATCAAAATATTGTCACTTGTTTATGTCCAATTTCAAAGTGAAATTAATTCAAATGACCACCATTCGATTAAATGGTAAAACTTTTATTTTATCTACACTTTAAACCCAATTAAAAAGATAAACTAACAATATAAATAAATTATACTAAAAGGAGGTTTGGAATTAAAATACAGAATTTTCACTATTCATTAAAAATGAACTTTATAGGAAAATTTTACAAATTTACACAAAATAAATTTTGATGTCCCTATTCAAAAGAAAGATTTTATTTTGTCATATATAACAAATAAAATTGGAAAAATTTATTTTTAATAATGGTTCTCCATCAAAAGGCAGTTAATCAACCTTTTAAAGAATATTAAAATATTTGTTCTTAAAATTGGATTCATTCGCCTTTAAAGAATCTATCATTTATTGGGCAATTGTCAAAATATTCAAAAAACCTATATAATCATTTTTTTAGTTAGTTATATTCATTCTCGCCACTATAATGTTTGGGAATTAACTACATTTAAAATAATATTATTATATTATATGTGTGCAACATAAGAAGAGAAACTTGTTGTTGCGTATTGGGTATGCCATCAAACGTAGCATTACCTTTAAATTAATATTAATATTTTATTCAAAAATATTAATAAATATAAAAATATCATATTCTTTATTAACCTGGGATGTTCAAATAAATATGATAATTTCTTTTGACGATGTGTGTACTACCAACCCTTCAAAGTTATATGACTCGTTCATGTTATATATTTAATGTATAAATGATATAATTAATGAAAATATGTAACATATATAAAAATATTATATTATTATATAATTATAATATAACTATGTATCATTATTTATTAATTCCATTAAATATGAAATTGAAATGAAAGTAGTGTCCATGTGTATGTACGGATTATTGCATCCATGAATGACGCATTTCATTTAATATATCAAAATGTTATGGACTATTCTAAATTCCTATATACAAGTTATATATATATATATAAATATATATGTTATATATGATATCTAAATAATTAATATCATTCTAGACATAATGGAATATTGACCACATAGACAATTTATAATTATAGTATATTCATTTTTTACTCTGGTTCCAAACGTTGAAAAATTGTCTAATATATACTCAAATAATTATCTAATTTCTATAGAAAACAAATAAGTGATTTGAAAGGAATAATAAACTTGAAAAATGTTTTAAAGCTTATAAAAATTAAATTAATTTTATTATTCAGTAAATTAAAGGACAAATTAGTTAAGTTAGGGACAAAGTAAGGTAACTTCTTAACCCAATTTTTATTATTTGGTTTAGTCTAAAACTAATTGTTTATGTCGTCCTATAATTACGTGAGAAATTAATTCTGATTTATTATATTGTATCTATACGTTATTTATGTCTACTTATTGTGAATAGACATAATAATTCTATTTTATTTTTATAATGATCATGATAAGGGGATTTATCTGAATATCCATTCTTGGAGGCATATATTGTTTTATAAATCACTTTCTTTTATATGGGGTATAAACCCCTTTGAATTTTAATTTCATTAAAAAAGAATCTTTTTCAAAATATTTTTTTACTAAACAAAGGGGGAATGTTTCATCTCAATGTACATAGTGACAACGACCTTTCATCCACCGAGAGCATTATTTTATATTTTTATTCATTAACAATCCATGGTGTTATTAAATAAAAAATGAATACCATATACCCAATTTAAATATTTCAGCATTTAAAATTATTTTCAAAGTGGATTTATAGTTTCAATTTTTGGAAATTATTTCTTCTGATTCATAAATAAATTTTTATCATTGAAATGTTAATAATTTCAATCTTCTATGTGCGATTATTACATAATGCTACTTGGAGATTAGATGGGTGGTTTCATAAAAAACCAAATGATGGTGGATTCCCTGATAAAACAAGGATGGTTGGTTACGTTATAACCTCCAATTCAATGGGTATGGAATTCAGTGGTATGGATTTTCCATTTTTCAAAATGATCATTTGTGGTCGATCTTACTATTATTACATTTATGTATGATTATGTCTCAAGTTTACCTTTTTTATGCTATGTGTGATTTCTATGGGTTATATGGTAATATTTTGTTTACAATAGTGTAACCAATGAGATTTAATTTAGGGAATATTATTTACTACTTCATAATGGTGAAAAATATTACTTATGATAATGTATTCATGGTTTACATGTTGTTATGATAAAAAAAATTGTTTTCCTTTTTTTGTACCCCTTACTGAGCTTTTTATTTTCATCCATATTTTTTGAAATATTTATCACATGAATTTATGTGTAATAGGGTCAATTATGTGATCCAAGAAAGGTCATGCATTCTAAAACATGAAAAAACAATTTTTTTCCTTTATGAGTTTTTATTTTATTAAAAATTGACACTGAGTAGAACTATCTACATGTAACATTCATGTTGTTATGTATATGTTATGACCTAATTATATAAATCTCTAAACATGAGAAGATCCTCAATGAGAATTTTTAACTTAAATCAAGATTATGTAATGTTTATAGATGGGGGCTTATAGAAATTTTAGACTATAATTAGAATTGTGAAATATAAAACTAGTATCTATATTATAATAATTTATTTTTATCTTTTTGAGTTTAAATATTTTAAATAAATGATTCCACAATGATAATAATGTAACTGTTTAATTAATTTAAATATCAAATTAATGATATGAAAAATACTTACTAAATACTATATTACATAATTAATAATAGGTTGTAATTTATTATATTACTTTTAAATGTAATTGAAATTTTATAATTATTTTTTAAAATTTATAATGTTGTAATTATATTTTAAAAAATACTATTAATGAATAGTATCAAAATTGACATTATTTATATTGTAAACTATATAATATTTTGTTGATTGATATAACATTTATAAACAATATTAGGAAAATAATAATATAATTCATAAAATGTCAAAAAATGCCGCATTTATTAGTATTTTTACATCTTATAGTATTTATATTAACCATAAAAGTGTAAATTATAATATATCATGGTTAGAGTAAAAAGGGTCCAAAAATTTAAGAAATACAAAAAATAATCAAAACATGTATAATTATTATTTTATTAATGTATATAGACTCAACAACATATTTTATTTTAAATATATCATTTTTACCCACTTGGGAAAGAAAATTAGTTTATATTAATTTAATATTTTGAAGACTTCCAAGAGTGCATGTCCCGTCTCCTATAAAGGGATTCTCATTATTCTATTTTAAATATACATAAAACCTTATTTGGATTTTCCAATATCTACCAAATACCATCCTATAATCAATTACAACATCCTACAGTTTTTATATTATACAGAAAACAATTTTTAAAGGTGAAAGGTGTTAATAAAAGTACATCGTCCAAAAAAGATGTATTATTTTTAATTAAGTGTTTATTTTTTATTTTATCTAACACGCCATTCACGAAATACTAATGAATTATGAATTGATAACTCCAGAACATTAAATATACATAGATTTTATTACTTTAATATCATCACTAAATCTATATCCTCTTCCATCGAATAAAAATTAATTAATCATTTCTACATACGACTGAATCCCACCTCACAAGCTGATATAGTTCGTTTTCCATCATCATATCCCAATAATGGACCTAATTATGAAATTAATGTTTATATATGATAATAATTAAATATTTGTCATTATTAAATTATAATATATCATTTTAATTGTAATGTTTCCATTCACATAAGAATGATAAAAACGTTCACACGTATATGTGAACTATCAACTCCACAAATAATGGTTATTTTTTTCAAAAACACATCACCTTGATACTATATATAATTATATTTAAAAGTATTATATGATATTAATGATATTATTATCATTATAGAAATATAGATTAATATTCATCTTATTTCTATAACTACAATTGATACATGGAAATGTTACTATTGCATATGTATGACATACCATCTCTATGATTATAAAATTTTAATTTTTCCTAACTATATATAAATGGATATATTAAAAAATTTAATTGATGCATAAAATTTAATCTTTTTTCATGAATATTTTTCTTTAGATTATTCTATAATGAACACTTTGACTATTAACATCATAGAAAAGTCATTTTTGTCCAATCTACAGAATATTATCAAAATGTCCAATGTGAGAAATAATAAATATTTAATTGTTAAGATAGAGTAATAATAGATTTAAAGAGAATAATAAACATCAATAAGGTTTTAAATCAAGAAAATAATTAAAAAAAATTATTATTCAGTAATTTAATGGACATATATGATGAATCATAGTAAATGTGTGATACTTTGTCTATATTTCCTTTCATTAAAGAAAAATATTATATTTTACACCAACCATCATTTACTATGTGTATATTTTGTAATTTAACTTATAATTTCACTAATTTATTTATTATAATTTTATATAATGTTTTTTAACTATTATTATTTAGTGGGTCTTATCATATAAATGTTCAAAGTAGTATAGGAAACCATCAATTTTTAAATATTTTCTTATCACTTATTTTTCTCCATGTAAATATGAATGAAAATAATATACATAATTATTTATAAGGTTATAAATCGATAATAATGGACAATTTATTTTTTACTTTACATTTTATTAAAAATATTTTCAATGGAATATTTTTATGTGTATTTTACATAATGTTTTGAGAAATGAAAAAAGTAATGTTCTATTCTTAACAAACACCTCGTGATTGACTTATCTACTATCTTAGAAATTATTTTATTATATGTTTCGTTAGAAAGAAATAATTTTACATTAAATGAAACCCATATTAATAGTTTGGGTATTTTTTTTATTTTCAATATGTTTTCAAAATAAAGGTGTTTCTTTAAATTTAAATTGTATTTTGAAAGATCATGGAAATCAATATATGAACGTGATTTTAATAAATGATTAAAAGTGTTACTATAAATGATGAAATTTTTTATTACATGTAATGATTCTTGGAAATTATAAATTTCTGATGATCCAATATATCATAATGTGATCCAGTTATAGATTAAAAAATGGGTTCAACCATGTAGTGCTCCAAGGCTATGGGTACTCCAGATACGGATGTCGACCTTATGGTTAACAAATTAGTAAGGGTTCGGTAAGGGATATTTGAAATTATACCCCAAGTACCTATATGGATTATCTATTATTAATATTGATTTATAATGGGAATAATTTTTTTTCAATCATTAATTAAATGATGTTTATAATATATTCATATTTACCTCTATGGGAAAAATTTAATGATTCCACATAAAGTGTTCTTTAAGTGTTTTCATGTTTTTAGAGAACTAATGGTTTCCTATCATTTTATGTCTCATACATAGATTTTGTTCTGATACAAAATTTTGAAAACTTTTTCAAATGGTTCATAGATGATTAGGGGAAATTATGAGTTCATGATGAAAATGGGGATGATTTTCCATGAAAATAAAATTTCTTTTTTTATAATTGTTTTTTCCTTGGTAGAAAAAATAGATTCTGAGAGTAAGTGTCCACTTTTAACTTATGATATTATTATGTAACAATTATTATTGATTCATGAAAACTATTACAATAATTTCTAATTTGGAAATAATTAATTTATAGAGTAAAATTTCTATTATATCTAATGTTTTATGTAAGTTCATTATATTATTCCTACCAAAATATCTCTTTAAATCAACTTCCACTAAAAAGATTTTTATTTAATATAATTCCACGAGATTTAGAAAAAGGCATATCGTGTTTGATATCACAAATGACATGAAACACCATGTGTATAATATAATTCTACACCCCAAGAATTTAAGATATATATATATATTTAAATAAATTCAATATATTTTATAGCTAGTAGAGAAATCAACAGTTGGTATCTATAAAATGTGATAATCTATTTTATTATTATTATTAAATCAGGGCCATATTAATAAAGTTGTTAAATTTTTGTGTATGGTTGGGAAGAAATCATGTATGTAAATTAGATGGTTTAAATATCTATAAAATAAATTCTATGTTAACCTACTAATTATAAATAAAATACTAAACATTTTAATGAAAAGCAATGGTTTTCCAAAAAACATTTTTTTCCAAAAGGTACTTTCATCTTCCCATGAGAGAACATATTAAATTTAAATTTTAAAATTTTATAAAATTTATTTTATATTTTGAAATTAATTTCTTAAATCCACATTTTATTTTTAAATTTTCCAGAAAAATGTTCATTTTTAATGAATAGTAGTGAATTTGAGTTTTTATTAAAAACAACATTTTTTTTAAATAATAAAAGGATACATTTTGATTAATTTTTTATGTATAATTAGTTCAATTATAGTATTTTAATTTATTTTATGTTATTATAATAAAATTAATATTGAGTTTTTTATTAAAAAATTATATAATAATGGATTTTTTTTTCCGAAAAACCACCTTTCCAACCCATCAGTGGGTTTAATTTTAGATTAACTATTCACTGATATGGGAGATTATTTTTATAACATTTATTTTAGATTGGGAATAAAAATAATTAATATCAAATAATATAGTCAATTAATTGTTTTGTAAATGAATAGTAAAAATAGTTAAAATTAATTTTTATGGTTTTGGTTTTAATTAGTTTACCATGGGGTTAAAATATAAAAGATAAGTGTAAAAATGACCTAAATACATGTCCAATTATTATTTTATGGATATATTCCCATCTTATAACCTTATATTATATTTATTGTGTTTTTGTGTCACTATTCTACGAATGTTACCCACATAATATATTTTATAATGTAAGTGTTAAAATGTAACCCAATTGCTTTTAAATCTTAATTATGTCATCAAATTCAGAAAAATAAAATATGGGAGAAAATTTTTATTTTAATTTTTAAGATAATTACATTATTTTCATATTATAAATTTATTTTGTGTTTTCAGAAATCATAAAAATACTTTAAATTCATAAGAAACACAAATGTAGTAATTATTAAATTAATAGTGAAATAAAAAAATGATACAAAAAATTATAAAAATAAATAAATTGAATTAATTATTTTCTTCCCTTACCTTTATTTGTCATATATATAATTTTATCCTCATGTGAATATAATATAGACTACTTTAATAATTGTTTTTTATAATTCATTAAAATTCATTATAATTGATTAATTTCCAAATTAACAATATTATTATTTTATTTAAATGATATTTTATTATATTATTTAAAATTAATAAATATACATTCCTATTATATTTTATTTTTAATGTTTAAAAAAACAAACTATTTTCCATTTATTGAAAAAAATATTTTTAGTGACTGCATTAACCCCTAAAAAAACATTGCTACTATGGTTAAAGTTCAAGAATTTTTTTAACGTCAAATGAGTTTGTTTTAAAATTAGTATTAATCAAAAATATGATTTTTTTGAGAAATTTTATTTCATATTTAGAATCATTTATTCCAAGTAATCTAAAAATGATAATTTTATGTCAAGCATATATGATAAATTAAATAGGTAAAAAGACTACTTACCATTATGAAAAATTAATACGGATAAAGTAATCAAACAAGATTAAAACATATTTTTGGGTGATGGAGGATTTGATACACTATAAAATACCTCCATAATTTTAATTATTACTTTTATTGATAAGGTGTGAGTTTGAACTTCCATTATTTAATAGTTTTGGGTATTTACCAAAATCTCACTCCTCCATTTTAAAAGGGCACTCACTCCCCTCAACTCATCAAACCTCTAATGATACATGGATTTAATAAACCATTACATAAAAAGATAAAAACATCCCAATACATATTATATAGATTTTATTATTCTCAAAAAATAAACCCTAGTGTCATTAAAAAATATCTACATAACGTTTCTTAATGAGAATATAAATATCTATGCTATGCCCATTCTATTACATAACCCTTTAACAATGATAAATATTTTGTTAAAAAACTTTATACAATAACACTAGTATTTCCCATATAATATTATTTTGTTAATATTATGTAATTCCATCTAACCATCACCAAATTAGGGAAATTGGAAATAAAATATTTAATCATTTCTACGGTGGAGTATCGTATCATAGAATGATTTAACTCGTTTTCCAGCAACACATATCAAATTTTTATATATTTATTTATTTAATATTTATATATATATTTATGATAAAAATACTTATTTAGCTATAATATCACATTTACATTATTAATATTTCTTTTATTTTATACGGAGGAATACCGCCTCACGATGTGATGTGATTTATTATTAAAATTTTCATTACAAAAATGTATACAGAGATAAATTTAATAAACATATGTGATATTTATATAATGATATAAATTATTTAAAATTTATGAGTCAAACAATTCCAAACATTTTATCTTTTTAATTTCATGAAATCAACACTTGTGTATACCCAGTTCATTGAGTCCCTACCTAGTGATATGATTCATTTTCCACAAACAAAATATAATAATGGTTCTATGTATATTTTTATCGAATAAATATAATATTATCAAAAAAAATATGTATATTATATATTTATATCTTCTATATAAAGAATTCATGTCAAAACAAATAATAGCAAATATGTACATTAACACATAAACAAATAATGATTCTAAAATATTATTAAAAAACATGGGGAAAATGTTATAATAAGAACATATATGGTATGATATATATGATTATAATTTAAAATTAGATTTGAAATAATATTATATTTTTAATAAATTATTTTCAAAAGACACAAATTGATTCAAATATGAGATAAGTGTTTCTCATCTCTCATTTACTTGATTAGAAATATTCCATATTAAGAACATGTTTATTTTAATTGGTCTATATAAGATCCCATTAATATTTTATATCACAAAAAACTTAATAATCATTGTATTTAATATTTAATTTTATTTTTTGGGCTTATCATTCAGATGTTACTAAAGATCTAATGGTTTATTTAATAGTCTCATCATTATTTATTATTGTTTATTTTTACATATACTTTGTGGGAATTATTTACAGTACCTAGTTTAAAATAAAGTATTTTTTTTCTCAAATAATTTTTAATCTAATATTAATTTATCATTATTATTTACCTTTATTTATAACCTAAAAATATTTAAAAAATTTAAATTGAAAAAGCCTATATTATTGCACTTTTTGGTCATAAAACATATTTTCCAAATATATTTTTCTAAAACTTTTCAAAAATGTATTTATATATATCAGAATGAAATATAATATAAAATTTTACCCTTGTTTTAATATTTACATGATGTTTTAATAAAACACTTTAGATTTCCCAAACAATTCATATTTTACTTTTATTTAAAATGCAAATGGAATTTTTTTTCACATGTATAAATTGAATAAGATTTCCCTTTGAAATAATCACTCATCAGTTTAAAATATATTTTACATGATTCTAATTATTATATTTTATGAAAATTATTTCTATTTTTTTATGTTTTTGTAATTCAAAATGATTTTTTTCATAAAAATATATTTAATGAAGATATCATGCTCTTTATATTCATCAATGAAATCCAAACCTTATTTTAAATATGATTCATTGGATATTTTATCCATTTTATCATCCATATTATTTATGTGTATAGTTTTTGATTAGTTTAACTAAGGTTTTGTAATTATATTACCAGACACAATAATACCCTAGATTGGTTTTGATTACGAAGATTTGATTGTTGTAAGTATTTACATTTCAGAAATTATTTTTTCAATATAGATTTTATTATGCTTCAACAAATCCATATATGGAATACAATAGACATTGTATAAGATTAGTGGTTTATGGTTATATATTGACTCTAAATGAATCAATAGATATCATGTGATTTTTTCCACCATATTAGATGATTTTATATGCACTTATTTAAACTGTGTTGTAATTTTTAATGACAATATATTTAGAGATCTATAATTATTAATTTCTTCATTATGATATCATTTATCAATATCCTTGAGATATTTGTACTAGTTATGGCATATATGGATAAGTTTAATTAATTTGTGATTATTTATATGGATTTATATTATCATCAATTGTTCCCACCATATTACGCTCAAGTAATTTTTTATAAAGAATGTGTTTTAGTTATCCACCCTTCATTATTTATTATGCTAATTCACTCATGATATGTTTCTCCATATACATACCTTTTCTAACCAATTAATCTAAAATATTTCTTATGTTTTATTTTCACCTGGATTTGATGATGTTTTTTGAGGAACATGGAATCATAAAACTAGCTTTTTTTATTTTATGATAACCTAATTGTTTTAAATATAAATAATTTTTTTTCACATCATGATTTTCCCCCTAATATCATCGTATATGATACTTCATTAAGATTATTCATCACATTGATAGGTCATAGTAGTTCCCTACCACAAGGAGAACCCAATAGTGTTATGAAAGTATCCATAATTATATGTTCTATAGATAAATGATATTTTGTGTGGTATAAAAATGATAGAGGATATTAGGTGTAGAGACTCATTAGTATTTGATGCTTCTTCACATGATTTACACACATGGAAGTATTTAGTGATGGATATTATGAATATGGAACACGTGAGTTGGAAATCAACTTTTATATGAGTCATTGTCTGATGAAATGTACTTATTTTTATATTGGTCCTTAGACAACAAGATTATTATCAATGAATATATTAAGTCATTTATGTTGATATATTGTTGAAATCTGTGATGACATCTATTTTTAGTAAGGTAGGAAACATTGGATGCGTCATTAGTAATATTTAATTAATGATTAATTAAATAAAAATATTTTTACCTTCAGTTATTTGACGTATGTAAATATCTCAGGCCCCTTTATGGAAATTATATAGGCTAAATAAATTCAGGAACATTTATTTCTATATACATGTTTGATTTTTGGAAAATCATCGAATGAGACATCGAGCACATTGGTTGATGACACCATCATGAAACCTTCTTCATTTGTTATATCTTGATAAATGTATTGTTTAACACATTGAAAATTGTATGATGAATTATGACATTGTATAATTATCTTAATTCTAAATAAGTTTCATGGAATATTTATAGATTCGAACACTAAAATTTTGACTTCTTCTACAAATAACAATAAGAAAGAGGCCTACAGGGCATACCCAATGTGTATCAAAAATCCCAGTTAAATAATTTATTTATTATTTATTATTTATCAAGATGAATAAATATAAATCCAATTTTTTTATAATAAATCATTATTTATTAATCGCATATATTATATCACTAGCTATTCGAGAGAATATTACATTAGGTTAATATTTAATAAATATGTATTTGAAAATTTAGGGAATATAATATTTATATATTTATTAGTGAATCATGTAGTTATAATTATTTCTTATAAAAATAGTCTTCATTAACGGCTTCAGAAATATTTCAGGGGAATGACTGACCATGTTTATACGTCTACTGAGAAATAATATATATATATATATATATTTAATATTAGTTGAATAAATATATTATGTTTTAATTTTTGTTTTTATATAATATTTTGAAATAATATTATTGTTAATTTTATAGACATGTGTTCTGTAATATTTAAATATATATTAAATTTCAATATTAAATTATTTGATTATAACTCTATAGTGATGTACATTCTTTTATATTATTTTCCAAGTTAGAAAATTCATTTATTTGGGGTGAACAATGTGGGTAAATCACCCACTTGAAAACCTATACAGCTCCATTTTCCATGAACAATCACCAGAATAGAGAGTTATATTTTGGAAACCATAACTCTAATGACATGAGGGATTATTGGAAAAACATTGGGAGGAAATATCATGGAGATAAATGAAAAATGTCACAAGTTTTTGGATCTATCATGATATCACCGGAAGATTCATATAGGGACATTTAGATATTTTTTAACAAGAAGGGATCAATGCTAGGGGGAATCTGATCTTGATTCGTAAAATAACGTAATGGTACAATATAGATTTGTTTTTATATCCATCAGTGAAAAATGAATTCCTGCAAGCAAATAATTAATTGATTAAATTAACTATAAATAATATTTATTTATTCAATCTCTGGTTCCATTGTTTTTTCAATCTCTTATTTTCATCGATTCAATTCCAGTTATCAGGGTGTTTACCATCTTGTATATCCCGGATTGATCATTTATGAGGAAAAAATAATAGTTAGGGAAGACACATTGCATGTTATTATTGTCCCTAGAACTTAAATGTTGTATCATAATGGCGATATAATTATTTATAAATATATAAATATCATTGATTGAATAATTTAATTTTCATTTCGTTTTCAGTTCATTGAAATTCATTATTTAATCAAATTTGAGAGATATATTTATACCATATTTTCTTCAAATAAATATAATAAAATATATTAATTTCATGAATGAAATAAAATTAAATTACCCATTATGTGGAGATGATAAATTCATATGGTTCACATATGATTACACGTCATGTAACCATAAGGTACTTTCCTTTTAGACGTGTTCAATGCACCAAAAATTATTTCATAGTTAATTAAAACTATGTTGATTGAATACAAGATGATCCATTAATTTTACATGTTGTGTTTTCCAATCCAACCTGGTGGAAGGTTAACTGATGTGCACTCCTTTTATCCTATATACATGATGTGTAGTCCATTACTCACATATAGGTTGTGTATCTTCTTAAAAGGAATACATGACTGGTGAGCATGTAAACTGGAGACCACAAGTTGTGTATCCCATGTACACCCCATTTATAATAATATTATTTATGGAATGGTTTTATACTAATTTCATAGGCATGTGTCACTGATATATGGTGAGAAACGTACACACCATGTAGTTGGACTATACATGCCATGTAATAATAACGCATTTCCCAGAAAGAAATTAGATTAATTGTAATATGTAATCATTATCATCATGTACATTAATATGGTCATTATGTTGAAAATATATGTCACGTTATTGGTTCTAATATATATATATATAAATGTTTAATTAATTTCTATGTAAATTTCTGTTCTACATATGATGTAAAAGTTATAATAATGCATTTACTCTCTGTCCACTATGTTGTAATACATGAAAACGAATCTTGTAATCTGTCTAAAAAATAACATGATATTAGAAATAATGTAATTATTTGATTATTCATGTATCCCATATGTCTCAGAATAAAATTTTTTACGATTTTAATACCTGTTTGGACGATTCAGATGGGTATTCACTTTTTTTCCTCCATAAAAAATTTATGTATATAGTTATTTTTTAAAAATAATTATCTAATTTGATTTAAATTATTATTGATGGGAATATCAATGAAATTAACATGATAATGAAGATAAATTCATTGAATAATTAATATAGATAATTAGTTGATTCCAACACAATGTATCATAAATAAGAACATTTATAATTAAATGATACCTTTTTTTAAATGAAAAATTTATTAAAATGAATGTGGGTGGAAATGATCATAGAATAGAACATTAGATGTTATTGGATTCATGTAATGTAATATTCAATTAAATTGTGGTCTTGATTCCATATCTCCCCAGTTTATTTATGTTTTTTCATAATCATCGGTTCTATTATATTAACATCATCCATGAATATGTTTGTGAGTTATATCATTTGTAATTGATGGGGGTCCACAAATAATTGAGGTGGATAAAATATGTATCTAATTTAAAAAAATTTGATAGTGATACATACACTAAGAAGTGAGATGATTTATTAAAAACATGAATTGTCTTTACGTGTTTTACACCTTGGTAATGATTAGTTTAGCGTTCTCTAGAGAAAATAACCAATAGTAATACTATTGATCAGACATTTTTATTTTTTTATTTTTCCCATGATTCATGGTAACATCATTAGGGGTTATTTCCATTATCATGTGAATTAAGTAACTAATAATAATTCATGGTAGAACTAAAATAGATTTGATTATACATAAATGTTATCTTGGACATGGTTAATCACTTATGTAAATCCACTTAACATGATCTATAATTTAATAAGGATAATAATTGGATATTTACACATAAAGGATATAATCCCTCAATTGCATATATTATTTCGGTATATCCTTCCACAAAATTAGTTATAACTGAACTATAGTTCTATGTGATTTTCTAATAAGAGTTAGTGTATTCTTCATTATCGTATAATTGTAACATGATGTTTTTGATTGACTTAAGTTTCTTCACATCAAGGGTTTAATACTAATGAAATAATTAGTGTAAATGAGATTCCATGGTTGAGGAAATCCAATTTATGTATTTCATGATTACGGAGTCCATTCAAGAGTTCAAGTTACAATATTTTATTTTTTTTACATTTTAAATTCTTACATAAAATATCATAAAAGTTTTACATCATTTTTGTGGAATACATAATACATTTCAAAACAAATATACCCAAATTCCATATTTGATTAGTTTTTCTAAAAAAATAGATCAAAGTTATCCAAACTTATAGAAATATATTCAAAATGTCCAATAATGGTCTCCCCCTTAGTAATTTAACATATAATCATTTTCCATAACCATGGGAATAAAAACATAAGAATATTGTGGGATTGAAGTCCTAAAAACCTATAAAATTTAAATGTAAAAGACTAACAAGAGAATAAAGTTAAGAGAATTTTATAATAATATTTAATTATCATACCATGAATATCAAATATAACTAACATGAGACAAGGAAATAATATTGGATGTTCATAAGATAATAATCATAGGATAATCAATTTCCTAAACAATATTGTCATATCATTTGCATAATAAATAGAATTTGTGAAAGACCAAAAAACATGTAATATCATTCCCTATATGTCAAGGTTCATTTACAAACACATATCTAGGAACATCATGGGAACTAAATGAACTAGGTGGGACACACCAACATCCCATGTCACTAGTCATTCTTTATAAGGGATTAGGTTTCCCCAAGTTCCCAGAGTGGATCGTGTTTTCCTATTGTACCACAGTGGATCGGTTTTTCCTATCTTCCCAATTTTGATCGGTTTCCCTATCTTCCCATGGTTTATCGGGTTTCCCCATCTTCCGATAGGGGGTCGAGTTTCCCAATATTCCTATAGTGGATCAGGTTTCCCCAAATTCCCATAGTGGTTCTGGTTTCCCCATTATCCCAAAGTGAATCCATCTTGACGACATTATTCTCATCATTATCAGATGAGATATAAATCAATACCCAATGAATTAGTGGGAGGTAATGGCCACATCAATATCATTATGAAATCATATGTATGCATTCCACAAGATCATTAAAATATCATCCAAACCCATGAAATTAAATTGACATCATAAACATTAATCATGAAATAACCTGTGGAAAAGAGACAAGTATCATAATAATTTTTTCAAATAATATACCGTGAGAGGAAGTTTTTTTATATGAATATTTCTCATGAAAGGTAAATTAGTGTTATAAATATAAAAATTTTTAATGAGAAGGTGTTTCATAAAAATAATTCCATCAATAGATAGACCATTTAAAGAAATGATATGAAGGAAACATTTGGTTCATTTATCAAGAAATAGGTTATTAACACCAAAGGATGTCATATAAGAGTGGAAATTATTTGAGAAGATATATTAAAAAAATTTCATATTGAAATTATCCTTTATTTCTATAAAATATTTTTAAAAACATAAAACCTTTTGGAAAATATTTTCTTGAAAATAAATATGATAACATATAATAGAATCTAGAAAACATTCCGTAAAAATAATTTCTTTGATAATATATAAATAAATCATTAATCCCAATTGAAAACCATTTTCATTGAAATCATAAAAAAAGAGGCATGAAATGTTTTTTAAAACCATTTCCTTTAATTCATATTGAAATATTATAAAGAAATCATGAAATTGTTCTGAAAATAAATAATTTTAAATAAATATAAAACATATAATGATTTATTGAAAACATTATGAAAAATATTTTTCATTGAACATGTTATGAAATCATTTGAATAATTCTTGAAAACATTTTTTGAAATCATGGATTTTATAGATAACATATTTATGACCAAAATAATTGGTAATTTGTGAATTTCAGATATATGCATTATTTATCTTATTATGTAACAAATTGAATAAAAATGGTACCAAAACATGTATATATCATAAATATATAAATGATAATAAAAATAATTATTTTTATTGAAGGTGGTATCATAAAGTTTCATCAATCTAAGAATAATAGTAATGAATCTTGATAAACTATGAGATTATTTCTATAAAATGTTACCATAATGGAAACATAAAATCATAGTAAAATGGAAATAAAAACATTACAATAGGATTTGAATTTTATTAAAATATTTTGATTCATGATATTATATGTCAAATTTAGTATACCAACCTCATAGAAGAATATTGATGGATAACACAACATGTGTCTCAATGAAGGCAAATTGAGACAAAATAAACTTACCGATTGGGATTCTTTTAGAACATAAACCCCATTAATGAATGATCCTAAAATAGATTGTAAAATAAATATAATTTTAAGTATATGAATCATATAGTACATCTATGGTTTTTATAGACCCTACACAAAATATTTGAGTGGTGAATCATTCCTGTATCTCATGAAAAACATGAGATGAAATTCTATTTCTATATATCTTAACATTCATCCTATATGTTTAGACATCAAATATAATAAGTATATTTTTGTTTATAAATATATCAAAGAACCATCTTATTATATAAAGTAAAATATTTGATTTTTTGACATTATATTTCTAATTTAACAACAACTCCATGTTAATGTTATGTTTCGGTAATATCTGATATATTTTTCTTATATGTTTTGATTTTTTATTAATATCCCCTAACTAATATGATGTTTTAAACAGTTTCAAAAATTAAAAAATTCTATGGTAATAATATATATTCATTATATCCGTATTTATAATAATTTATATATGATAGATTTATGAAATAGAATACATTGTTCTTGGAGATGGTAGGATAGATATATGGGAGAACACAATTTATAATATATTATAATATTAATGGAATGAAAATAAATGAGATATATGTATACATAGTTATTGTAAGAACCCATTTCTTCGTTTTAGTAAGGAGCCATAAAATTTGGTTAATTCATAGTTTACAATTTTATATATGGCTTAATGTTAATTCCCTTTGAGGTCATCAAGGTATCGAGGGTGTCTAGGGATGTACCGACCCCAAAACCCCAAAGTTTATTCTGAAAGAGACATAGTTTTGGGTTAGATTTATCCATGTGGAGTAGGACACATGTTTTAACAAAACATGTGATGCAGTGACATAGAGATTGAATTGTCCACACAGTTTCAGAAAAACCATGTGATTCGAGTCGTAGGGCTGTGCGGCCATCTCCACAACAATGATATAGAATATTTTTATTATTTCTGTGTTTTCAGATATAATGTGAATAATAAGTATGGGGTTTTTCTTTCCTATATAGATTCATACATAATTGGTGTATGGGTTGGCTAAATTGATCCGCCAAACCTTGTGCTAGCATGTTTTGACTGAAATTCCTCTATGTAATGGGCCAGACCTCTCCGGCCCATTCCTTTTTCAAAAAGAAGGTCAAAAAGTGTTCTGGAGGGTAAAATGGACTTTTCCCACACTTTCCAGAATTTTGAAACTGCACACCGTGTAGTTTGAGTACACGCCGTGTACCCCCTTTCCGGGTATACCTCGTGTTGAAGGTCGTGTCCTTGCTTTGTGAAATAATGGGTGCACGCCGTGTGTCCAGTACTACACGCCGTGTAGTCCTTCCCCGCGTACGTGTTACCATCCAACTGCCATGTATTGTGTTGGAGTCGTGTCCTAGCAATGTGCAATAAATGAGTATACGCCGTGTGTCTAAACTACATGTTGTGTAGTCCATCCCCGCGTATGCGTTACCCTCAAACTGTGTGTTGACCAGTCAACAACCGCGAAGCCGTCTTGGTTGCAGCGTGGAGACCGTGTAAAATAACTGAGTACACGCCGTGTACCATAAAGTACATGCCATGTACTTTTCCATTTCTCGCCTATAAAAGGAGGGGTCCCCTCCTCCTTTCAACTCACTCCTCTTCCCCCCTTTCCTCTGAGTAGAGCTCTCCCAAGAGACTAGAAGGCTCCTTTTCTTCCATAACATCTTCGTTCGAGCTCCGATTTATGATCCGTCAGTGGCCACTGGATCGTAACGATGAGGAGGAACTTCCAAGATTGGATCTGTTGTCTTTCCTTCGGCCTTTCCTTTCTGACTTCCACCCGAGGAGGTTTTTTCGGGACTGGACGGAAGTGACGGACACCGACGAACATCTTCTAAAGTTGATCCTGGGGAGCATTGTGGTCAGAACCTTTTGAGATAGGGATATTACCTTCGTCTCTCTCTAGTTTTTTCATCATGTGGGGTGGGTGTTCTCTTGTTTATGCGAAACACTTTTGAACCGGTTTAATAAAGAATAACTAGCTTATATAATGGGGTTGGGAAGTTGTGATTGGTGTTACTTTAAATCCTGTGATATTTTGTTATGAATTGAACTACCTACTGAAAATCCCGGTCGTTGGGGGCCTTTGCATACACAAATAAATGTTTCCATATCCTTCTAGATTTTCATATGGATGGAAACTTTGTGGAATGTGGAAATTTGTTAATCACATAAAGATGGCTATTTAAAATCCGGAACCCTTGTGTAATCACCCCGGTTGAAAAAAATCGGAATAATGAACATGTGGGCGTTGTCTTTGATACCTGGATTGTGATGGGGTTGTTTTGTGGGTTTTTGTGGATCAGGTGAGCAATGGGGCTACGGTTGGCTTGGTTATGGGTTGGTGTGAATTATATGTTGGTGACGGGAAGTGGGGCTGCAATAAGTGTTATTAAAGGCATAATGATGTATGTGTCTCAGTGCGGTTGTGGTTATGGTGGTTGGAAGCGGGACTGTAGGGATGGGTTTGAATGTGAACAGGTATTGGTTTGTGAATAATAAATAAAAGTGGAAGTGTTAATGAATGTTGGGTCATGGTAATGGAATGGGAATAATAATCATGGGTTGGTTCGTTGATAAGAAGGGCTTGGTTGTTTTTCTTGTGTTTTCTTAACTTGATTTGTCGATGGAATGGATATGTTTTACGAACGATCGATGTGGTTGGTTGTGGATAGTTTCCCAGTAGTTAAGGAACTAAATAAACTAATTCTCCTGAAACATGAAAAAATAAATGGGGTTGGGGTTGTTTGTTGTATGCATGCTTCGTAGTAGTAGTGTCGAGGCATGTGCTCAGTTTCTCTGTTTAGAATCCATAGGTTGGGTTGTGTGTTTGGTATATATATATATATATATATATATATATCTGTATCTTTTTTGTTTTATCTCACCCCACCCATGTTGAGCACTTAGTGCCGAACACTCCGATTTCATGGGAGAGGGTGTTTTACCTTAGTTACTAGCTTCTTCCTTCACCTTCTCCCCAAGGCTGTAATGGCTTGAGGTGACCTTACACCTAAGACTCGTTGGGTAGGTTTCGATTGGGGTGGCTTTATCCCAAGACTCTTCGGGCAGGTTCTACTATTTCCAAAGAATACTCAGGATGAGGCCCAAATGTGTGCGGGCGGGATATGTGGTTGTAAGGCCCAAGTGTGTGTGGGCGGGATACGTGGTTGGGAGGCCCAGGTGTGTGTGGGCGGGATACGTGGTTGTGAGGCCCAGGTGTTTGCGGGTGGGGAGAGTGTGGCAGTGCCAGGACGTTTACCGTTTGGAAGAGCAGCTTACTAAAGGGAAATGGTGCAGGGTACCCAATAATCTTGTTCTTATTTACTACTACCTGTTGTGATTGTGTTTTTGGTGAGGGTGGCTGGTGAGGTTGGGTGGATAGAATTTCCTTTCTAGGTTTATTCTGTTATTCTCGTTGGGAATTAGGATGTATCCCCACTTGTGCACGAGAGCTTTATGTTTCCCTACTGAGTATACTTGTATGATCACCCTACATTTACATTCAGGTTTCCATGAGGACTACGAGGGCCATGCGGGACCCTACTAGTCCGATATTTGGAGTTGTTACTATTGTTGTACTTTTTATTTTGGTATTGTACTTCGATCTTTCTTGTACTTGTACCTTGTTATAAAATTGTTTAAACATTCATGTGGGCTTGGTTGGGGTTTATTTCTATACACTTTTTCTTTTCCTTTTTGGTGGTTGACTTTTCCTATTTCCCGATCCTAAATAAATAAAAATGGTAATGCCTCCAATATTTGTGAAAACTCATACCCTTTGTGCTAGTTTCCACCCCGGGAACTACTGGAGGTGGGACTCGGGGGTCATTATCTCCCTTTCACCATTTCTAGCTCAGGAGGGGCATCTTTGGTGGGAAGGGGTTGTTACAGAATGGTATTAGACTGATGTTGTTGATAGATAGGATGAAGTCTCGAGTTAGGCATAGTGAGGATTGCATGGGATGGTAGGGAGACAATGTTAGTTAATCATTGTGTGTGAAATAGGCTAGGGAAGACCGGGTAGGAAGCGGGATTTTAGGGCACCCGTGATCTGATGAAAGGACTCTGAGCCTACTGAACGACCAAGTGAGACTTCTTTGATTGCAGGGTAGAGACCCTAGGGAAGGTACATGCATCATCATGATTGGGTTTTACTTGATTTGGGTGTTCTGGGAAAGAAATTAAAATAAAATGATATAATAAAACCTTTAGTTTTCCTTACTACTTGGGCTTAGGCGATCCTTGTTTACCGTACAGCTATGGCACCTAGATGTCATCCATGGGTGGCTCAAATGGCCGAGGCCCATCAGATATAGGCGGTCGATCAGTTGAGGATTGACCGAGAGGTGAAATATAGCCACTGGAAAAAGACTCTCTGTTCATTCCAGCAGCAGACCCTCAAGAAGTACGAGGGTAGTACTTCGGATACGGAGACGGAGTGGTGGATTGAGGAGCTAGGGATCGCTTTTACCTTGATCCATTCTCCGAGGGAGTATTGGGTTCCCCTAGTGGTATGTCTGTTGAGAGTTGTGCCGCGACGGTGGTAGATGCTCTACCTCGGAGAGAGGATAGAGGCAGAGGTTCCATGGGCTGACTTTGAGAAGGAATTCCGAGACGAATTACTTTCTTCCATGATCAAGGTGGAAAAGCGGCAGGAGTTACTCTGTCTTCAGTAGGGGAGTATTTTAGTACGAGAGCTGGGGATCAAGTTCAAGGATCTCTTGTGCTTTTCTCGAGATCTTTTTCTGGATGAGGAGTCTCGGGCGAGACGTTTGGAGGAGGCACTTCGTCCTTCGCAACAATATGTTGTCACCCCCCTTCACCCTTCTGACATACTTAGTGGTACAGAAGAAGGCAAAGGTTGTAGAGAGGATGCACTCGTTGGGAGGTGCACCACGTGAGGGGAACCAGCCAGGCTCGTCGAAGGGGAAAGCAGTCAGCAGCAGGTCTCCTGCAACGAGACCTTCTAGGTTCAGGCCAGTGGGGAGCAGGCCCCAGCAGTTCCAGTTCAGATCTTTAGGTCCCCGTCCCTTTTTCAAGATCCCAACCGAGGTGTTTTTCTTGTGGAGGTTTCGGGCACGTTCAGTGTCGGTGCCCGACCCGAGCTCAGTACGGTGGAGGTGGGCAGGTTCAGCGCCCACCTTAGCAGCACCAGTTTCCGGCAAGGCCCTTCCAACAGCAACAGGACCATGCTGCTCCGAGGATAGACATTACGGGAGGGAGCCGACCTCAGGGTGCTCCTTAGGGACCTCGACCAGGGCGTGGTGAGAGAGGTGGACGACATCATAGAGGCAGAGGAGCTAGGCGTGGACAGTTTCACGCAGCAGAGTTGACAGCTCCAGCAAGACCAGAGGTGGTACGAGGTACGATTTGTTTGCTCAGCACTCTTATTTATGATTTTTTCGATTCGGGAGCTTTGCACTCTTTTGTTTCACCTGTTCTAGACCATGCTTTGGGACTAGACGTAGAGATACATTCCGTACCACTGGTGCTGAGTACACCCATTGGAGGCCAGACCAACATATCTTGTGTTTGTCGGGGATGTGGGCTGATTTTGGGACAACATCGATCTAGTGGGGACCTTCTTCTATTACAGATGCAGCCATACGATGTCATCCTAGTCATCGACTGGTTGTTTTCTGTTATTGTCGGTATCGACTGATTCTGGATAAGAGTCGTGTTCTCCGATGTGGATGGGAAGTGTGTATCTTTTGTTGGCGAGAGGAGCTATTAGGTTGGAAGCCAGCGTGTGGAGCCTCCCCTTTCCTTGTTAGGCGGGTTATCAGTGGTTCTAGCTGATATAGAGATGATGGATGTCCCGAAGATTATTGGGGAGTTCCTCGATGTTTTTCCTGAGGAGGTTGTGACTCTCCCACCCCCCCCCCCCCCGACATGATGTTGAGTTTGGGATAGACTTACAGCCTGATGCCCGTCCAATTTTGATGGCTCCTTATCGGATGGAACCTTTAGAGTTGAGGGAGTTGCGGATTCAGATTGACAATCTGATGGAGAAGGGTTTTGTTCGACCCAGTGTATCTCCATGGGGTGCTCCAGTTTTTTTCGTGAAGAAGGCAGATGGTGGTCACAGGCTATGCATAGACTACTGAAGGTTGAACCAGGTAACGGTCAAGAACCGTTTCCCCCTTCCAAATATATATGATCTCTTCGACCAACTGAGGGGATCAGGTTGGTTTTCCAAGATTGATCTACGATCTGGATATCATCAGCTGAGGGTAAAAGACAGTGACATCTCGAAGATGGATTTTAGGTGTAGGTATGGGCACTTCGAGTTTGTGGTGACGCCGTTTGGAGTTACGAATGCACCGACTGTGTTCATGGGACTTATGAACATTGTCTTCCGGGAGTTTATAGACCGGTTCGTAGTTGCATTTATCGATGACATCTTGATCTAATCAAGGTCAGAGGAGGAGCACGTTGAGCATCTAGTTTAGTCTTGGGAGTCCTTTGACACCACGAGCTGTACAGGAAATTGTCGAAGTGTAAGTTCTTGACACAAGAAGTACACTTCCTTGGGCACGTGGTTTCTCAGCATGGAGTATCGGTGGACCCATCGAAGGTGGAGGATGTTGTTTTTGGGGCAGCACCCAAGAGCGTGGCAGAAGTTTGTAGTTTCCGGGGGTTATCAAGTTACTATCGGAGGTTTGTTTTGGAATTCCCTCGAGTTTCTACTCTGTTGACAGCTTTGACTAGGAAGAAACAGGTCTTCCTATGGATCGAGCAATTCCAAAAGGATTTTGACTACCTGAAAGAGAAGTTGGTCAGTGCTCCCGTACTCAGGTTGCTAGAGGAGGGGTTGTTTTATGAGTTTCTTTCTGATGCTTCTAGCCTTGGTCTCAGGTGCGTGTTAATGAAAAAGAAGGGAGTGATCTTTTAGGGGTCTAGGTAGTTATGCCCTCATGATCGTAACTATGCCACCCATAACCTAGAGCATGCAGCGGTAGTGTTCGCACTGAAGTTGTGGTGACATGACCACATTGGGGAGCACTTTGTGGTCTTCTCAGATCACAACAGCTTACGTTATATATTCTCCCAACATGACCTGAACTTGCGACAGTGGAGATGGGTCGAGTTTCTCCAAGATTATGACTTCGACATCTCTTACACTGAAGTTAAGGGAAACGTTGTGGCTGATGCCCTGAGCAGGAAGTCGCATAAGGAAGTTGTTCGGGAATCCACTGATGCTTGGAAGGCGATGGGAGAGTTGGCTTCCTTGCACATGGATGTCGGGGTAGAAGGTGTTAGAGGTTGTTTGTTTCAGATGATTGTGCAGTCCTCCTTGTTGCAGAAGGTGGAAGAGTCTCAGTGGGGGGACTTTGAGGCAAAAGTAATGCTGGATCGTGTCGATCAGGGGAACGCTCTAAAGGGATTGTCAAAGGACAGCCGACATCATATGCTTTTCAATGGAAGGTTGTTTGTTCCAGAGGCAATGTGTAAGGGAGTTCTCCGTGAGTTCCATAGCTCAGCCTTGGCAGTACATCCATGCATTTTGAAAATGTACCAAGGCCTGAGGGAACAGTTTTGGTGGCCCGGGGTGAAACGGGCTGTGGCAGAGTTTGTGGCTTAATGCCTAGTGTTTCAACAAGTGAAGGCTGAACACCGTGTTCCCAGTGGGTTGTTTCACCCATTATATGTCCCTGAATGGAAGTGGGATGACATCTCAATGGGCTTCTTCACAGGACTTCCCAGATCTCAGGGTGGTTATCATGATATCTGGGTGGTGGTGGATCGATTGACGAAGTCAGCTCACTTCTTAGCAATTAAGGAGTCGGGCCCAATGAGTACCTTAGCACAGAGGTATGTAGACGAGGTGGTGTGGTTGCATGGAGTCCCGAAGACTATCGTCTCAGATCGGGATACTCGGTTTACCTCATGAGTATGGAGGGGGTTACAACCTGCTTTTGGAACCCAGCTACGCCTTAGCACTGCTTTCCACCCCCAGACCGATGGGCAGACAGGGTGGACAATCTAGACGCTGGAGGACATGCTGCGAGCATGTGTTCTGGATTTCGAAGGATCATGGGTACGACACATTCCTTTAGTAGAGTTTTCCTACAACAACAGCTTCCACTCTACTATTGGCATGGCACCGTATGAAGCTTTGTATTGAAGACCATGTCGTTCACCCATTTTCTGGGCATAGGTTGGTGAGACAGGTTCTCTTGTGCCAGAGGTAGTGCAGAGCACCATGGAGAATGTCCAACTTATACGTGAGAGGATGAAAGCGGCTCAGGACCGACAGAAGTATTATGCTAATTGTCCGAGGAGGCCCTTGGAGTTCGAGGTGGGAGATCATGTGTTCTTGAAGGTTTCCCCTCGACGGGGGCAGCGGAGGTTTGGTAAAGGGAGAAAGCTCTCACCTAGGTTCATCGGACCTTTTGAGGTGTTGAGGAGAGTCGGTGAGGTGGCATATCAGCTGTCCCTACCACCTCAGTTGGAGAAGGTTCATGACGTCTTCAACGTCTCGCAGCTGCATCGGTACTTACACGATGACTCTCACGTTATCGACTGGGGAGAGTTAGATATGAGAGACGACACGACCTTCAAGGAACGACCAGTCAGGATCGAGGATCGTAAAGAGAAGGTGCTCAGTGGATGAACCATTCCATTGGTTCATGTATTGTGGAGGCATGGAATCCTCGAGGAGAGCACTTGGGAGCGAGAGACCCATATGCACGCACAGTACCCAGAGTTTTTTTGACATGTGCTTTCCTTTGTTCTTCTATGATTTGTGTTGATTTTATACTCTGTACCTTTGATATTTATGGAATGCTTGGATTGTCATTTCTGAGACCTTTTGTTTCCTTGTTCTCTTGAAGTGTGTAGCATATCCAGATGTGTGGGGAAAGGGAGAAACCTGATCCTTAATCGAGACGCATTAATACATTTGAGATTGAACCCGTGCAGGCAAGTCATTGCTGCCTAAAGCGGATAATATCTCGACATATGAGAAGGAATTTTTCCCCAAACGACCTGTTCAGGTAGTGTGTTGGTTGTGTGGTGTTGGGGGTTGTGCAAGTTGAAAAACAAATCCTAATGTATGAAAGTGGTAAGACCCAATTCTTAATCGAGACGCATTAATGAGGATGTGATTAAACCCGTGCAGGTGAGTCAGTGCTGCCTAAAGAGGATAATATCCTGAAATAGGAGAAGGAATTCCTAACACATATGATAATGGTTCTTGGTTGGGTTCCTGTTATAATGAGAACCCTAAGAGGTATCTTGTTGGGTCCCTCTGGGTTGGTTTTCGAATTCTCAGGGACGAGAATGTTATAAGAGGTATCTGATGTAATGGCCCGGACCTCTCCAACCCATTCCTTTGTTAAAAAGAAGGTAAAGAAGTGTTATGGAGGGTAAACTGGACTTTTCCCACACTTTCCAGAATTTTGAAAATACACGCCGTGTGGTTTGAGTACACACCATGTACCCCATTTCTGGGTATACCACGTGTTGAAGGCCGTGTCCTTGCTATGTGAAATAATTGGTGCACGCCGTGTGTCCAGTACTCCATCTCGTGTAGTCCTTCCACGCGTATGCATTACCATTCAACGGCCGTGTACCGTGTTGGAGCCGTGTCCTTTCCATGTGCAATAAATTAGTACAAACTGTGTGTCTAAACTATACGTTGTGTAGTCCTTCCCCGCGTATACGTTACCCTCAAATCGTGTGTTGACCAGTCAATGGCCGTGGAGCCGTGTTGGAAGCCGCATGGAGACTGTGTAAAATAACCGAGTACACACCGTGTACTTTTCCTTTTCTCTCTCATAAAAGGAGGCATTCCCTCCTCCTATCAACTCACTCTTCTCCCCACATTTCCTCTGAGAAGAGCTCTCCCAATAGACTTGAAGGCTCATTTTCTTCCATAAATTCTTCGTTCGAGCTCTGATTTACGATCTGTCAATGGCCACGGGATCGTAACGATGAGGTGGAACTTCCAAGATTGGATCCTTTGCCTTTCCCTCGGCCTTTCCTTTCCAACTTCCACCTGAGGAGGTTTTGCCGGGACTCGACGGAAGTGACGAACGCCGACGAACGTCTTTTAAAGTTGATTCGGGGGAGCGATGTGATCAGAACCTGTTGAGGTAGGGATCTTACCTTCATCTCTCTCTATTTTGTGCATCATGTGGGGTGGGTGTTCTCTTGTTTATGTGAAACACTTTTGACCAATTTAATAAAGAATAACTGGCTTATATAACGGGGTTGGGATGTTGTGATTGTTGTTACTTTATATCCTATGATATTATGTTGTGAATTGAATGAGCTTCTACCTATTGAAAATCATGGTCGTTGGGGGCCTTTTCTTACGCAATTAAATGTTTCCCTCTCCTACTGGATTTTCTTATGGATGGAAACTTTTTGGAATGTGGAAATTGGTTAATCACATAATTTTGGCTGCTTAAAATCTAGAACCCTTGTGTGATCACCCCGGTTGAACAAAAACAGAATAATGAACAAGTGGGAGTTGTCTTGGATGTGTGGCTTGTGATGGGGGTGTTTTGTGGGTTGTTTTGGATCGGGTGAGCAGCGGGGCTACGGTTGGCTTGGTTGTGGGTTGGTGTGAATGCTATGTTTTTGATGGGCAGTGGGGCTGTGATAAGTGGTATTGAAGGGATAATGATGTACGGGTTTCGGTGCGGTTGTAGTTTTGGTGGTTGGTAGCGGGGTTGTAGGGATGGTTTTGAATGTGAATGGTCAGTGGTTTGTGAGTAATAAATAAAAGTGGAAGAGTTAATGAATTTTGGGTCATGGTAATGGAACGGTAATAATAATCATGGGTTGCTTGGTTGATAAGAAGTTCTTGGTTGTGCTGCTTATTTTGCCCTAACTTGATTTGTGGATGGCAGAGATATGTTTTATGAACGATCGATGTGGTTGGTTGTGGATAGTTGCCCAGCAGTTAAGGAAGCAAATAAACTAATTTTGTTGAAACTTGAAAACCTAAATGGGGTCGGGGTTGTTTGTTGTAATCATGCTTCGTAGTAGCAGTGTCGAGGAATGCGCTCAGTTTCTCTGTTTAGAAGCCATAGGTTGGGATGTGTGTCTAGTATATACATATATATCTGTATCTTGTGTGTTTTATCTCACCCCACCCATGTTGAGAACTTAGTGTCGAACACCCCCATTTCATGGGAGAGGGTGTTTTCCCTTAGTTACTAGTTTTTTCCTCCTCCTCCCCCCTAGGCATTAATGTCTTGAGGCGACCTTACACCTAAGACTCTTCGGGTAGGTTTCGATTGGGGTGGGTTTAGCCCAAGACTCTTCGGGCAGGTTCGGCTATTTCCCAAGAATCTTCGGGATGAGGCCCAGGTGTGTGCGGTCGGGATACATGGTTGTGTGGCCCGGGTGTTTGTAGGTGGGATACGTGGTTGTGAGGCCCAGGTGTGTGCGGGCGGGTTACGTGGTTGTGAGGCCCAGGTGTGTGTGGGTGGGGAGAGTGTGGCAGTGTCAGGACATTCGCCGTTAAGAAGAGTAGCTAACTAAAGGGAAATGGTGTGGGCTTGGTTGGGGTTATTTCTATACACTGGTTCTTTTCATTTTTGGTGGTTGACTTGTTCTATTTCCCAATCCTAAATAAATAAAAAAGGTAATGCCTCCCATATTTGTGAAAACTCATACCCTTGGTACTAGTCGCCACCCCGGGGCCTACTGGAGGCGGGACTCGAGGGTCCTTATCTCCCTTTCACCACTGCCAGCTCAGGAGGGGAATCTTTGGTGGGAGGGGGTCATGACACTATATTTTTGTACTGTTTATTCTTCATACCTTTAATTCATTCCCCTAATGCACAATATCCTCTCCCCATTTTCTAGATTACATGAATAGTACTCCAAAAATCAAGATAACGTCTTTTTCTTATCTCCAAATAAATTTTTTTGCCTCTTTATATCCATAATGGTGGGATATAAAATCCTTTTTAACCACTCTTCATTCTTTTGAATATTAGATGCTCCATTAATGTGTAAGGTTATTTGATTTATTATTAGGTTCTTCATTCTTTCATCAATTTACTCCTGATTGGAGTGGAATATTAGAGGTGATAAAGGATGGGAAATCCACTATGAAACTATGTTATGTGGTCTCATACACTTCTCTTAATGTAGAGTTTTTTATATATATCATAATTCATTGCACCAAATTTTTATGGTGTCAACATAAAATGAAATTTAATCATTAGATATAAAGGAATTTCATATACAAGTAAAGTGGATTATTGAATATGTTATAGGTTTAATACCAATGAAATGGAATAACCCCTTTAGGTGTATTGATTATCAATATAGTTAGGCCACCATGGGTGTATTTTGACACTTAGTTACCATTTATTAGTGCATTTCCTTTACATGGGTTTTAAATGGATGAATAGAATAATAAATCAAATGATGAATTTATTTGTACTATGAATATTAATTGAAATTATTAATTGTATGTGATGAATGAACTTGGCTCTTGACCATTACACCATTCCATTCAACAACTTGATCAATCAAGACTTTATATTTTAATTAAAATACACATAGGTGTTAATTTATGTCAATTAAATGAAATAGATTTTTATTTTATGAATGCTTGATATAATTTATATCATATGTCATTTAAGTTGATAATATTCTATGTTTTAGATTTTTTAGAATGATATTATAGTTGTAATAATATTTACCATGTGGGTATTTTAGAGAATATACTTCAAGGAATGTCCCTTGCCTTTAGAAACCCATGTAGTGTGTATTAAATGTAATTGTTATTTTTATTGAACATGACTTGTTAAAAATAAAATCAAACAATAATTGGTCAATAGGATTTAATTTGATTACTTCATATTACCCAATAGTGAACAATGTATTTAGATGATAATTCCATGTACATACACATATTGATATTTCCAATTTTTACCAAGTGAAACATGTTTTCCAATGACCAACTCATTGTATATTTGACTGTTAAAAGTCGAGTGATAGTTTGTTTCCTTATGGATTTTCAAAGAATAAATCAAAGGTGTTTGATTATATATTCCAGGGGTGATACATGGGGTCCCTTAGTGGAACACTAAGGAAGGAAACCCATGGATTGGTTGTTATAAAACATCTAGAATGACACCTAGGTTCTTGAGGGAGTCTCAATTGGAGGGATTATTGTGGGTTGGTATGCATTAAACATGTAGTGATACATTCATTCCAACATAGGAATTCCATTTACGACTTTGTGTTATAAATTAATAAATGAATTTAAATAAACATATATGATGTGTCTTTAATTCCAAATTATAATCTTGGATATAGTATTGACTTGTACTTTATGGATTGCAGGTTTAGGAGTTATTCGATTATGTTATCACATGGTTCATTAGGTTTTAGGAATTGTCTTGATACTTGAATATTAAATTTGAATTAATTATATATTGAGTTGTTTATAAATGAAAATCCATGACTGTAAAACTAGAGACTTGTCTTTTTGTTGATCATATTTAGGAGAATTAGTTATAAAATTTGAACCTATATAAATTTATATCTAGTTTTGGAGAACTTCATTTACATATATCATTACATATGGAACTGTGTTGGTAATATATATTCACCAACTAATTGGAAACTAACACTGCATAGCTGGGGACTGGGATTATGTATCATATATTGTTTGAGCCACATTTGGGTAACCAAATAGATTATAGTTGAATGTGGGATAGAAGAACTCACCCTAATATTTTTTCGTGACTGCTTCTAAAGAGAATACGAGCATGGGACCACGATTAGTCTTGTGATGGTACTAGGATACTTTTAGCAATTTTGATTATTTTTTATCCATATTGTAAAATGTCCATGTAAAAAAAATCTACTTTAATAGAGACATTTGACATATACTGTCATTTTTTATATGAGACAGCTTCATTCATTTTTTTTAATTTAGTCTTATGATGTTTACATTATTAATGAAATAATTTATTGGTTTCTATGTCATTATTTTATTGATATTACACCACGATACCCACTAGTGATAATGGAATAGTCTACCCAATGAAACACTTAGCCACTCAATGATAGCTTGCTAGCTCTGGCCTTTGGGGTGATTTTCATGATGCCATGTCAACAACTCAGATGGGGTAAATGTTGAATAGTATCTGGTTTTGGGATTTTATAAAGGGGTAAAAGAGAAAACATTTCTTCTTTTATTTAATATTTATATATCATAAAAAATGGAAATGAAGTAATAATGATTTGGTAATTATATTTTCCGAGACATAGAAAACCCATGTATAGAAAAAAAATCTGAATCGCATCAAATGAAATTTTTTTTATATGTTTTTTCTATTACAGTTCAATTGATTCCACTATTTGGTTTTGCACATGAGTTGTGAAATTGTTGTTGATTTTATTATGGTTCTATATTTCAACACAATTACATGAGGTTATTCTATCTCATACATCATATAAGAACCTATAACATTTCAAACTTTTTTCCTGATTCCATTATATATAGGTTTAATTAATTGTTTCATGATATTTTCATAGAAGATATATTGTATAAACATTATTTTTTTATTGGACGTTTTATTTTTGTTGAGGTATGAATTAGGTGGATTACATTCATTGGTTCCTGGGAAGTATGGGCCATCAAGGATCAAAATCAATAGCACCATTAGATCAACCTTCTAAATTAAATGTGATAACTGTGAAATGAGTTCCAATTAAAAATAAAATGATTATGTAAACTGATATGAAAATGAAACAAATAATCAATCCAGTTAAAATATAAATGTTGTTGCAGAAAACATGACAATATCTGACCATTCTAATGGGTGTCACATAATATGGGACCTCATTTTTCTCAAGATAATTAGTTTTGAAATTATTATTAGGATAGAAAAGTTAGTTCCCATTACCTCATTCATTAAATGATGTCCAAGAATGGTGAACATTAAATCACTACAGGGAAGAGAGTTCAATCACATGGGTGATTAGGATATCCAGTAAAGCTGATATAGACATTTTATGTCATCGTGGATGAATTTCATTGATTACATATAGTTGGGGAGTTAGAGTTCTCTATCGAGCTAGTTTGAGGAGTTTGACATATATCCTTCCTCTTTATAAGATTGATACTACTGAGATGAAAGAGATCTGAAAAAATATTGAGTATTTTTAGGTAATTTGGTTTATCCAACCAATTACTAATCCATAGTTTTCGCCAATTTTTTCCATAAAATGCGTATGGAAAACTCAATATCTCTATGTATTACTAGGGGTTTCACAAACTAACCGTTATGAACTCGTATCCTCTACTGTATATAAATGATATATTCGACTAGCTTTGAGGATATCATGTATTATCAATGATTTATTTTGGATTTTATTGTCATTATGTTCTTGTAATACCATCTCACATTCATCTCATATAATTTTGTAGCAAGTATGGTCTATATGAGTATATTATTATGTCCATTCTTATTTTTAACATTCCAGCAGTCATATTGCATTGATGAACCTTGTGTTATATTCTTATCTTGGTTTTTATGGTAGGTTTCATGGTTGATATCTTTTTTTATTCTTCAAATAAATATTTCCATTATTGAAATCATGACATCATTTTGAATTCATAGTGAAATTATTATATATATGTTATGATCACAATTTTCCCCTTCTAGATGGTTCAAATTTACATCATGGGACACATCATCTCATAGTCAAGAGTATCATTTGACCCAGAAAAGGTGAGAGTAGTTATTTCCTTAAAAAATCCAAAAAATATATTTTAGTTATATAGTTTCACCAGATAGACGGATATTACAAGACTTTCGTACAGGACTTATAATGTTTAGCAGCACCCCTAGAGGGAATGACAAATAATGGAGTGAAGTTTTTTGTGGACAGATTATTTTAAGTAATCCCTTCAGGAGATGAAAGGGAGATTATCCTCGATTCTTATATTGATTTTTCTAGTTCGTGGAAATTGTTACATGGTTTACTATGATGGATCATGTATTTGTCTTGGGGAATGAATTATACATGGGATAGATTTGTAGGGTACTAATCATTGTATTAGAGGAGACATGAAAGGTATTATCCGACAAATAATATTGAGTTAGATGTAGTTGTTAATGCATTGCCCTATTGGAGTTACTATTTAATGGGAGAGCATTGTCGTTACACATACATCCTAATTTTCATGTTCTTATTTACTCAGTGTGATATGATTCTATGGAAGCGTAGGTGGGTTGAGTACATATAGTCATTTGACATCATATATTGAAAAATTCATGGTATATTAAATTTAGTGGCCAATGCACTAAGAAATTAGACTCATTTATAGGCTGACCTGAAGGCCTCTAGTGAGTGGAATCTCATGGAGTTGTTCTTTGAGATTCCCTCTGATTTGGATGCAAATTAGAGGACAAATGTTTTATCAACCTTAGTAGTGACTTATATAATTACGGACTGAGGAAGGATGAGGTAGCTATAGGTTTATGAGGGCCTAGTATTATGGGAGACTGTGGATTGTGAGAGAACTCCACTAGGTTGGACCATAGGGTTGAATAATTTTCTTTATATAAATGGGCATTCATGAGTCTCATCTGACATGCAGGATGAGATTACTTAGGATTTTCATTATTTAACAAAGTAATTTAACCCTTGGGTCACTAATATATATCTAGATTTATAAATCTAGTACTAGTGAATGGGTACTGAAGGACCATAAGTCACTCTGAGGGGGGGGGGGGGGGGTTGAATCAGGATGTCAACATTTTCTACCATTTTTTGGATCATGACCCATGTTGGTATGAACTTAATGAAATTTCTATGATTGAAATGTGTAGTGATTAAATAATTCTCATGCTGAAGGAAAACACAATACTTTTACGTGGATCACAAATAAGGGGTACATCTCAGGAGCATATGCTGAAATTTTCTTATCATACCTAATTCCAATATTCTTCACTAGATGTGGATTACAATGTTAGGGTACAATCACTATGTCTTAGGTACACAACATTTACAAAATTTCATGGATATCTCACTACATCCTATAGATCACTCTCATTGACTTCCCCTGGCTGACATCCCTGGGTGAATTCACACATAGTTTATGGACATGAAGGTCACAACAATAGATATCTATGAAATAATTTTCCCCTTGTTCAGCAAGATACATTTCTTGCATCAAGGTCCATAGTTGATGATATGTGACATTTAATATTCATCTGCACTGCAACAACCATAACTACTAAGAATTCTTATTATTCTTCTCCAAAATCAAAAAATCTTTTGGTATTGCTAAAACACTAAAAACCAGTTCACTTGGCATAATCATAATTAACAATTCTTATTCCATGTATGCATGTGGAAATATAGACGTTCTCTTCCTATTCAATTTTTTACAAAAGTTCACCCATGATTATTTATCTTTCATTAAATGTCTTCACATTTTCAAGCAACCATACAGATGATCTAAACCTTTTAATTATTCATACATTGAAAATTCACCCTCATAGTTCCTTATACTTCATCAAATTAAAAATGCATGCATGTAAGTACTTTAATTTTCCTTCCTCTAAAGGGAACCCCCAAAGACTTATTTAGTTCATTTAACATTATTCATCATGTATATTTTTATCCATGAATTTTCTTCAACAACCCAAATGGGTGTAGTCCACTATTTGGATTATTTTTGCGCACTTGAGAGTATCAAATCATGTTTATGATTTTAATGTGATCTCCACATGTTCTTTAAAAACAATAACCACCTTAGGATTATTATCGAAATTATGTTTTCCCTTTTTCACATAGAGGGTATGTAGCTCTTCATTTCACATAGTGTGCAAGCCTCGTTCAGGAACCAGGATGTTTCACATATCTTCCTCCTACACGGGATGAGTGGAACTCCAACGCACAGAAGGTGCATGCCTCCTTCGCATACCAAAATAGTACGCAATTCTCCTCTTCACCAAAATAGAGCTGGTTCATAGGTCTTTTTTACAAAAGGGATGTGTGGGCATCCATTTCGTACCAAGCGATATCCAGTTCTGTTGGTTCGTGAGACCTCCTCTTCACTGAACCAAAATGGTACACAGTATCATTTCCACATGATCCTAAAATAAATTGTAGTAACTCTTTTCATGAATATAGAACTATTACTGGGTCTCCTACAACACATATTGTTGTGGTACGCGATTCGTTGCATCACGAACCTATGAGTTATGCAAAAATCATTCTCTTCACAAAAACAGAGTGGTTCGTGGTTTACTCCTCATGAACCCAAAATGGTTGGTGGATTTTTCATGCCCCTTGAATATTAAAAGATATGAGAGACTCAGTTTCTCAAAATAGGATCCCTTGAAACCTTGGGAGTAGTAACCCACTCTTGAATCAATGTGTCTCTTTTTATGAGTAGATATCAGATCCTTTCCACCATCCAAAATCTACACGATACACACTTCAAGATTCCACCTTGAATAACCGAGATATTCGGTTCAATAATATCCTCAAACCCACGTGATAATATGTCGCATTTCTTGGATGTTTCCTTTTTCAAACATGTGTTATTCTCATTTGTCTATTACGAATTCTAGTTGGAATGTGTGACTTTTTGAAACCCAGCTCAAATCCTTGTGGTCTGGGAGACTTTGTTTTCCTCGTCCATTCGCTCATTACTTGTCTCATTCGCATGCATGAAAATGTATTTGTATCCATGTGATCATAGAATCTATATGATCTCTGTGGCCCTGGAATGAGTTCAATTGATGACCAGAGTGGGGAGATCTTCATTCTGTTCGAGCACTAGTTTTCGGGTGCATGCAGGTGTTTGGTGGTTGAAGTCAACATTGACGGAGGATATAAAACAACACTAGTCGAATCATACACGATTCAGGGATAATGAATTTCTCAGATTATATTGTTTGACACAGGGTGCACTACGCGGCTGAGATCGTGTGCAAGATCAGATGGATGTCTTAGATTAGATAGTTTATTAAAATATTCATCCCACATCAAAACAGATATGAGAAATATGTAATGACCCAAAACTTCATTAAGGAAAATTCCTATTGGTCTATATAAATGTCTTATTATGGTTGTGTAAAACTTTTTCACTTATTTGGTTCTCTGTTTCGGTTTTTAAAATTCCGTTAAAAATTTTGACCTTTACTAATATAGTATTTTAACGGTGATCACATGGTTAGTATAAATATAGGGCTTTAACAGATCCTGTTTAATCCGACCAAGGATGTGATGGCCTCATCCATTAGACTTTCCCCATATGAAGACCAATTGTCAGAGCTCGAAAAGGTGGTGGCATCATTGGGCTTTGATATTGACCAAGCCCATGAAGAGCTTCAATATGTTAAGCTTGAGCGGAACCGCCTATGTTAGAAGTTGATGTTGATAGAGATTACCACTCAAGCAATGTTATCCGAGCCATTCCAAGAGTATGTCACCATTTCAAACCTTACCCTTCAGTCTTATGCAGGTGTTCTAAAGGGTTACGTAACAAGACCCTAGTACTATGATTATGCACATTATTTTTGTATATAATAACGAATATACATTCATTTTATTATTTTTGTAACTCTGTAAATTGTTTTTGAAGAACAATTAGTATTTTTAGTTAATATTAAACTAAAAAATATTTTTTGATGAATTAATTGATTTCTGATTTAAATAATATTTTAATAAAATATTATTACATTTAAATTTATTTTTATTAAATATAAATGATCATATAATTTTTCTGAATAAAATTCTAATTTGTATTATGGTTTGAATATATTTTTTCAAAACGGATAAATTTTCTATAAATGTCTTTTTTTTATTTAAAATAAAAAATTCACATATTTTATTATATAGATAAAATGATTATTTTTTTGGGAATCAGGAATTCAAAATTATCCAATAGTGTATTTTTCATAATTTTCGGAGACTAGCGATATTTTTGGTAAAAATTAAAAATCATGTAAATATATAATGTGTTTTATTACACCCGAATGACCTAATAATAATGTAATAAAATAATAAAAATGATAATTTCGGCCAATTTATGTTGTATCCTTAAAACAATGTGATTTTATATTTTTTTTATTAATTTTATGATGCCTTAGTCGACCCTCGATTACTTATAAAACATTTTATCTTTTTAAATTATTTTTTTTGATAATGTGACTCACCTCCACATAAACAACCCTATTCATTTAATAATATAGTCTATTGGCCTTATAAAATATTTTATTACACTCTCCATTGGAAAAAAACCATGTTTAAAAACCATGGTCTAGTTTGTGGTTTTGATTAGATTAATGCGAGGTGTCCCAAACCTTAATAATAAATAATTCCTTCTCCATTCCAATATAAACCCACACAATCTCCCACATACACATCACTCAAATATATTGGAGTTCTTAAAAACTATTCCCCACTCTCTCTATAATCCTCCCATGGATCCCCAAGATCCCAAGAAGCCTCTCTCAATCCCCTCCCAATCATTTGGAATTACACTTCCAATTATGGTATTCCTTCCTTTCTCATTTTAGCCATGTTTCATAATATTGTTATGTCCTTTTATTTTCAATTATGAATGTTGGGATATGATTTCACACCACCCCCAAACATCCCTATTTATGTTTTAATGATGTGATACATATTTCACTATTATTAATACCTTCCATGTACACTCTTTACTATTCAAAATCCCGTAATTAATTTCCCTCTCCTCGTTTACATTCAAGAAATTCTTTTGTATTATGAATTTAAATTTCATTACATATATTGAGACATGTATCTATATTACTACCTTATTGTTCATTTCATTTAAATATGATGATACACCCATTTCTCTATCATCGACAAATTTTAGGATTTCTTACGTCACGCAGTTACGTTACTGAAATTGCACCGATTTTCCAAGCCAATGTAATTGTGTAGTGAATACCATACCAATTTCTCTATCAAGGGTATTACACTTTATTTAGATTTACATATTAATTATAAATATTCCTATATGTATTCCACATCATTTTACTTTGGAATAAATTATTATTTATGATTCTATGTTGTATGATCCATGTGGCACATTTATACATGAAATGAAATGTTACTGATGGGTGCACCCGGGTAGTGCTCCAATGTATTGGGTAAGTTATAATATCATGATACATCATGTTAAATTGTTGTTGACTCATGATAATTAAAGTCCTACAAGGGCTTACTCGTGCTTCATGTTCAATGAGGGTTTACTCATGCTCCAAGGGCAATGATCATTGGCTCTTTCTATTTTCATGTTAAGTGTTGTTGCCACATCTCCATGTTATGATTATCAATCATTATCATGCCTTTATGTTCATGTTTCTCATGTTCCCCATTCATATATCTATTGTATTACATGTATTGTATTCATCATGTTATACCTTGTTTACTCGCCTACTAGGGTTTATAGATCACACTTTTCCTATGAATGTCCTTAGGTTATCCCTTGCAATTCTATGTATGAGGGAATGTTGTGGTCATGTAAAGGAAGTTTTCAATAAATATGTTGTTTTTAATGATTTATTTTTTCATTTAATGTTCCAAAGCCTGAATAAAAATAGACCTCTCAATCTTCCATGTTGTATCAAGTGATGGTTTTATGTAATAAATAAAGTTTAAGTATTTAATAAAGAAATAAGTTGTCAAAGGTGGTATCAGAGGATAGGTTTAGTTATTTTTGGGATTACGATTAGAAAACCCTAGTGAATCCATAGAGACATGACTACGTATAATAAAAATATTTCTATGTTTTTGTGGGTATTGAGATAGTGGTTTAAAATTAAAATACATCCATATTGGGATATGGGTAGGTAGAGGCCGCTCTGGAACAGATGTACCTAGGGATGAAAACCCCGACAATGAGTTTCGGGCATAACCTGGGATATCATGGTACACGACAACGGGCCTTGCTGCACTCTTGTTTACGACACTCCCGGGGGATATGCTTTGGTAAATTCAAAAGAATAGTATGAACCAATGTTAATAGAATTATAAAATGTCCCATAAGAATATATGTTAGAATGTAGATCATTAATAACATAGATTGAACCCTATATATTCATACATTATGAAAATAATATTTTTTTATATGTCATATTTTTTTCGTGGGTTCTCCTTTATGTGTTTAATATATTAAAAGTACACATCTCTTACTCTATTTTGGAGAGAGTAGAACCAGAATCCAAAAAGTGAAAGGAATTGTTATCTCTAATAGTTCTACACATTCTTTTCTATCTCCATAGTTTAGTAGAATAATTCCACAACCAACATAAATCTTGGAAGTAAATATTTCAGTGAGTACAAAAAAATGGGTAAATCATCACATCCCATGAATATAACTCTTCTACTATCATAATAGGTTGATTTAACTTCCTATAGAACCTTATCATACTACCATTGGTGGAATTTGATTCAAATCCTGGAATGGATTGGCTATCCCTATATAGAGACAACATATATTTCCGTGAGAGGTAAATCACTCTCCATGTGGAGAATCGACCACCGATTATGTAAAAGTGCAAGGAGAAAGATGAATCTTCTTTAGATACATCATCTCAAGCATTGATTTTTTTCCCCGATGAGAACAAAGATATAACATAGATGATTAATTCTAAGGAGGCAACCATCCGTGATGACATGCCTATAGTGAGGGAATTCACTGATGAGTTTCCCATGCAATTTTTGGGCACCCTACTATAAGAGATGTTGAATTCTCAATTGATCTTATACCTGGGGAATTTCCAATATCCAAGAATCCATATAGAATGGATTTTATGGATATGGATGTGATGAATAAACAACTACAGAAGAATTTGGATAAAGGGTTTATACACCCATGTTCTTTACCAGAGTGTGAACCAGTCCTTTCGTCAAGAAGAAGGATGGGTCGATTCACCTTTCCATCGATTATCCCGAGCATAACAAAATCACGATAAATAACAAGTTTCCTCTCCCAAAAATTGATTCCTTTTTTGATCACCTACATAGAACACAATACTTCTAAAATATTGATTTGTTGTTGGGATATTATCATGTAAGGGTGAAAAAGGAAGATATCCACATGAATGATTTTCATACAAGATACAGGCACTATGAATTCATAGTAATGACTTTTGGACTCACCAATGCTCCACTAATATTCATAGACATGTTGAAAAGGGACTTTAGATGTTACCTAAACATCATTTTGGTTGTCTTTATTAATTATATTCTAAAATACTACAAAACCAATGATGATCATGTGGAACATCTAATAACTGTACTACAGACCTTGTGAAAGGAGAATCTCTAGGAAATTTACACTAAGTGTGAGTTATGTTTGATAGAGGTCCCATTATTGATATATATCATCACTATAAATGGGATAACTATGGATCCCTCCAAGACAGCTACAATAGAGGGATGGTTGAGGCCAACATTGGTAATAGACAACCGTATATGTTTGGGGTTAGCTGGATGTTATCGACGATTTGTGAGAAATTTATTACACTTTTCCAAAACTCTTACAAAGGTAACTCAGAAGGGAGTAATTATTTCTTGTGGTGATGAATGTGAATAAAGATTCAAGGAGTTTAAAAGGAGGATTATCATTGCACCCATTCTAACTTAACCCATAATTGGAGAACTTTTTTTGGTATTCAGTGAAGCTTTGATGAAGGTCCTTGGTTTTGTGTTCATGCAGAATAACAAATCCATTACTTCTACTTCAAGGCAATTTAATGTTCATGAGAATAATTATCCAACACCTAATTTGGAGTTAGCTGCGGTGATCTTGAATTTTAAAATATGGTGGGAACATCTCTTTGGGGAAAAGTGAGAAATATATATGGACCCCAAAATCCTCATGTATATATTCACACAGAAATAGTTGAACATGCGCCAACAAAGATGGTTAGAGCTGATCAATGACTCTGACTTCTTAATCCATTACAACCCTAATAAAGAGAAAAGGTGGTGGATGATCTTTGTATAAAGGACCCATCGATTCTATCATTTATTAGAATTGATAAGTCTAAAGAAATTAGATTTCATGAAGATAAACATGGGAATCATAAAGAAGTGAACATCATCAACCCTTTCACAAATGATTGCTCAACTGTCTCTTTGAGAAAAGGTTAAAGGACGCTAAAAAGGATGATGGGGGAATTTAGAAGATATTGGAAGCTATTAGAAAAGGTAAATCCTCAGAGTTAAATGTAAATGAAGAAGGAATTTTGAGATTCTTCAAAATACAATGTGATCCATAAAGTCTGAAGCTGAATAATGAACTTTTGGATAACTCACATAGTCCAAATTTCCCTATTCACCCAAGAAACACATAGATATATCGAGATCTCTAAGTGCATTATTGGTGGGATAATATGTAGAATCATATCACTCAGTACACATAAAAGTGCATGGTGTGTCAAAAAGTGATGGAATAGAGGAAGAAGTCTACGGGGTTGATGCAACCATTGCCCATACCCGCATGGAAATGGGATAACATCACCATGGAATTTGTCACTGGACATCCAAAGTCATCCAAAGAAAATAATGAAATTTGAGTGGTTGTGGATCATCTTACAACGTCTGCACAATTCATTGCAATTTTGGATGATTTATATTTGGATCAACTATCCTGATTATACATCATGGAAATTGTAAGGTTTCATGGATTACCACTATCTATTGCATCTGATCAAGATCCAAGATTCACATTTATCTTTTAGAAGTGTCTTCAACATTGTCTAGACACTGAACTGAACTTCTGAATGGCCTATCATCCTCAAACTGATGGACAATCTGAGAAAACTATTCAGACACTATAATATATGTAATGATCATGTTCAATGGAATTTAAAGGATGATGGGATCAACATCTTCCTCTGGATAAATTCTCCTATAATAATTAATTCCACTCATGGATCAGAATGGAACCTTATGAATCCCTGTATGTGAAGAGGTGAAGAACACCGACATGTTGAGATGAAGTCGGTTGGCATAAGATGCTAGGATAAGAACTGGTCGAAGAAATGGTGGAGAAGGTGAAAACCATTCGGCAGAATATCAAGGTTTCCCAAAGTCTACTGAAGAGTTATGTGGATATCCGTCGATGAGACATTGTATTCTAAGTTGGAGGAATGGTATTTCTATGAATATATCTGTGAATGATGGTCATGAAGTTTGGAAAGAAGGGTAAGTTAGGTCCAAGTTACATCGACCCCTTCGACATTCTTGATCATGTCGGGGATGTGGCCTATCAACAAGCACATCCACCTTCCATGGCCAATGTACTTGATGTCTTTCATTTATCCCTCTTAAATTAAGTTCATACCAGAACATTAACATGTACTCTCTTCAGATGTAGCACAACTAAAGTATGATCTTTCATACTAGTAGAATCTAGAGAAGATCTTAGATCATAGAGAAAAAGTTCTGTGAAATAAGGCAATGCCCCTCATCATGTTGTTGTGGCAAAAAAAACATGTTTGAAGAGGAAATGTGGGAAGCTGAGGAAGTGATGAAGCAGATTTACCTACATTTGTTTTGTTGTGGGAAAAATAATTTTGGAATGAAATATTTCATAAGGGAGAAGATTGTAATGACCCAAAAATTCATTTATGAAAATTCCAATTGGTCTATTTATTTTTATTCTTATGGTTATGTAAAATTTATGCACCTATTTGGTTCTACGATTTGGTTTTTAAAATACCATTATGAATTGTGATTGTTACTAATATAGCCATTTAACAATGATAAAATGATTAGTATAAATTTATGGATTTAAAAAATCCAATTTACTCAGCTAAATGAAGTGATGGCCTCATCCAGTAGACTTTCCACATACGAAGCCCACTTGTCAGAGCATAGAAAGGAATTGGTGTCATTGGGATTCGCTCTTGACCAAGCACAAGCTGAGCTTAAGTATGTTATGCTTGAGCGGAACCACCTACAGGAGAATTGGATGTTGATAGAGATTAACACTCGAGTGATGTCATCCGATCCACCCCAAGAGTCTATCACCATCTCACACCTTACCCTACGGCTTTTGTAGGAGTTATAAGATGTTTTGTAGAATTACCATAGTATTATGATTATGCCAATTAATTGTAGTTAATTTTCAACTACGAAATACTTTTTGATGAATTAATAGATTTTTAAATTAAATAATTTTTTTATAAAATATTATTATTATTATTAATTTACTTTTATTAAATTTAAATTAATGTATAATTTTTATGAATACAATTGGAAATTTTATAAATGTTTGAAAGCTGTTTTTGTCAAAACACATAAATTTTAAATAGATGTCAATTTATATTTTAAAATTAAAAATTCAAATATTTAGAAAATTATTTATAGAAAGTGAATATTATTTTTGAAATCATCTAATCGAAATTATCCAACAGTGAATTTTTCATAATTTTCTGAGAGAGTAAAATTGTTAGGTAAAAATTAAATATCGTTAAAATATATAATGTGTTTTATTACATCATAATAAACCAATTGTGATGTAATAAAATAATATAAATGATATTTCAGGACAATATATGTTTTATCCTTAAAATAATGTGGTTTTAGATTAGTTTGATTAATTTTATGATGCCTTAGTGGACCCTCAATGACTTATAAACCACTTTATCTTTTTAAATTGTTTTCCATGAGACTTTAACTCGCCTATACATAAGAAATTTTTTTTTAAGATGTTAGGCCACTGTAATTATAAAATATTGTTTTCCACTCCCCTTTTTAAAAACCAATGAGCTAGTTTGTGGTTTTGATTTTTTTAATGTGAGGTTGCCCAATCCTATATAATAAATAATTTCTTCTTCATTCCTATATCAACCCTCCCAATATCCCACCTACTCTTCACTCAAATACCTTGAAGTTAGTCCAACCTCTAACCTCCTATCTCTAGAATCCTCCCATGTCACCTCAAGCTCCCATGAATCCACTCTTAAGCCAGTACCTAGCCTTTGGGATCACACTTCCATGTACGGGATTCCGTCCATTCTCATTTTAACAATGTTTCTTAATATTTTTTATGTCCTTTTATTTTAAATTATAAATGTTGGGGTATGATTTAGCACCTCCCCCATACATAAATATTTATGTTTTAATGATGGTATACTCCTTTATATCTCAATATTTCCTTCCATGTACCCCTATTACTATGCTGAAATTATGTTAGAAATTTCGCTCTCCTCATTTACATTCAAGCAATTCATATGTATTATGAATCAAAATTCAATTACATATATTGGTACATGAATATATATGACCCCCATACGATCCATTGCATGAAATTATGATTATACACCCCTTTCACTCTCATTAAGCATTTTTATTAATTCTTATGTTACGCCGTTATGCTGCGGAAGTTCCACCGATTTTCCAAGACAATGTCATTGTGTCATGAATACAATGCTGGGTATTCACCTTTATGCAAATTTACTTTTTGGTAATAAATATTCATGTATGAATTCCACAACCCATTACCATGGAATAAATTATGATGATTGATTCCTTGTTGTATGATCCATGTGGTACACTTATGCCTGAAATGAAATGATTAAGAATGGTGTGCCCTGATAGTGCTCCAATGCCTTCAGTAAAGTATAGTATCATTATAAATCATGTGCAATGGGTGTTGACTCATGATAATTATATTGAAACGAGGTTCTACTCACACTTCATGTGCAATGATGGTTTACTCATGATCCTTGTACAATGAGATTTGGCTTATGCAAATTCCATGTTAAGAGTTGTTGCCACATCTCCATGTTATGATTATCATTCTTTATCATGCCTTTATGTTAATATTTCTCATGTGATCCATTGATATGCCTATTGTATAACATGTATTGTATTCTTCATGTTATACCTTGTTTTATCCCTTACTGTGCTTTATTGCCCACCCTTTTCATATGCATGTTCTCAGGTTATCCCATGCAATGCTAAGTACGTGGGAATGTAGTGGTCATGTAAAAGAAGTATTAAATAAAGATGTTGTGTTTCATGTTTTAAGTTGTTATGTAATGTTCCTAAGCCCCAAATACACTATACCTCTCAATCATCCATGTTGTATTAACTGCCATTTTATGTAATAAATCATGTTTAAGTATGTTATAAAGAATAGGGATGTCATGGAATAGTTGTGGTTTATAAACCAGTCTGTGCATCCTTAGAGACCACTCTACCTCCTCAGGTTCACTCATAGCACCCACTATACATACCCTAGGTCTTATACTTGTCTCCCATGTGCCATCTAGGGGTAGGCTAGGCTAGCAACCCCGTGTGTGCGGTATAACTCTGTGGTCCTGCATGACCCTCAGGTGAGGAAGGCTAGCTGACTAGTGAGCTATACCTAATTTTTGGTAAGTCTTATAATAATACATAGTATTAAACAATTTATTCATTGAAATGCATGGAAAAATTCTGTCTAAAAACCATGTGTGTCCATATTTCACTTCCATTCCTCCTCACACCCTCTTCTTCTCATTTTCTTTTACTTCATCTAATGAACACTTAGGATATGTACATCAATCATCAGAATTCCATTCAAAATTTCAATTAACAGAGTTCCATTTTTCATGTCAATCATTATTGACATCCATTTACACCCATTGACAACAAATACAATCTTTATACACAAATTGGTCCGAACAATATCCCCATTTCTGTTTGTTGTCAATTCATCAATGTTCTCTAAAATGATAATCTCATTGCCCAAATGTTATACTATCTCTCTTTCACTAATCTACATTAAATTAACAATCTATCCCACTTATTGGAAATAAAAACAATTTTTATGGTGGAGAGGGTATCAGTTCATACTTAATCAATTGTTCCATCAATCATTTCACTCTAAGTCTACTTGAGAAATTATAAATGTAGAAAACAAGATGATTTGATCTAGAGAACAAAGGCATTCTCTATATCATATTCATGATACCAAATTGTGTTGAGAACTCATGTACTTTTATTCAAGGGCCATTAAAATTTTCATATTTCACTGATTGATTTAGTTACTCCCCCTTGTAAAATAAATTTTATTTTGAGTATCTGTGGATGATAGATTGAGAAATGACATATCTTTTGCAATAACTTGATCATTAGAAAATCTCATGAGTAATTTAATTTGATACCAACAGAATTTAAAATAATAACTCTTGAAACATATTTTTGTGTCTTCCCTCAAGGGAACACTTCTTAGGTTATCCCCCAGAGTTCTTACTTGACCTATAATTCCCAATAAAATTAAAATAATACACAAAGTTTTAGGGGAATAAAGTGGATTCTCCTTGGTTATTCAATATGAGATGGAAGGATGAGATGATTTTCTAAACCAGGTTTATATGTTTTCTCCACTCCTCACACATTCACATTTGATCATTCGTTTTGACAATGGTTGTGTGGATCTCATTATTTCTTCTATATCTTCATGTGTGAGTCTTCTTTATTTAAAATCCTTCAATGCAATAGAATCTCATGGTGAAACTTTCATCTTTTTTAAGAATTCTTCTTAGGCTGGTAAAAATGCATTTCACTTCTTAAGAGTCTGAACAGCCTTGTCTCACCTAACACACGTGAATTATTTTTATTCATGTGGAATATTATTATTTCATATTACACTAGGCAAAGAGTTTATGTATCCTTTAATTCATATTATTTCCAAATCATCAGGCCATATAACCAGTATGTCCCTAGGAATTATGTGGGTATATAGGGATTTTTCTTCCATGACTCTTCACAGTGTCCTAATTTGTTGGAATTATTATGGATATACATATCTTAAACTTCTTTGATTTTGAAGACAAGGACTTCTCACCTTTCCTTCTTGGAGTCTTATTCAATGAATTTTATTTTGCAGTATTCTTCTGATTTACTCTGAAGGTATATTCTTCGTTCTCAGCTGGCTTCTATGACCTTTTCTTCTTAACATCTCTTGACATATTTTTTGATATGCATGCTCTATTCTTGTCACCACACCCATTACATTTGTCACAGATGTTGTCTAGAATTCCAATCCTTTTTTCGGTATACATAGGTTTTGAGATCTGTTGATATGTCTTTTTATTATGTGTTTTTCCCCATTTTGACTTGGGCTTTCTATGTGATTTTTCATTTAAACATTTGTACCCACAATCTAGTGAAAAATTCCCAAATCTTTTGCACCACCAAATTTGACCCACAAATATTGTCTTCTTGATATCTTCTGTATAAGGCTGTTTTATCTTCCTTTTAATGTGTTGTGCTCTATCTGAGGAGTAATCTTACCGTTTCTTCTTCCTATCTATCATAGAAATAGTGGTAGATTTCTTTTCCCCACCATTCCTCATCCATACTTGTTTATAGTTTTTCTTCCCACCTGAACATTTAGTTGAAAAATATTTAGAAAAAATAGTATATGTTGGTATGGATGATACATTCATTTTCTCACCTTCTTTTGAAAGTTAAATGAGTCATGTCATGATTTGATTTTCACATGTTGGAGGTATTTCCGCATTAGAATCCTTCAATGCACATTGAGTACCAACATCAACTGTTTCATTCTTTTATCAAGTATCAATATTCATCTTCTCAAGATTGGTTAACTAGGTTTCCAAATTTAGACATTATATATTGTGGATGGCCTTTGGATCTTCAATCATGGTGATATTTTCATCATAATAATTCATTAATCAATAAACCCCATCATTATGCATCTTAATTTCTCTTTTTAACAAAGATTCATTCTGTTTAATCTTCTTCGAAGTTGCTTTCAAATTTAGAACCTTGATTTTAGTTCCCCTTTTAAGATCATATTTAAAATTATGCATATTATATTCCATTTTCTTATTGGCTCACTCATTCTCTTCAAAGTCGTCAATCCATTTGGAGAACATTAAACAGTCATGAATTTTTTTTCCAATCCCTTTTCAAAGTAATCATCCCTTATTTCCAGTAAATTGATCTCAACTTGCTTGCTTTGAAATATTATACAAACACAAGAAATAATTTCATCAGGAAAATCATGCATATAGGCTCTTAATTTCTCCAGTGTTAGCTCTTGTGAAGTAAAGGTTTGATCATCATCACAAATTATGTTGGAATCCTTTCTGCAAGTGGTAAACTAAGCCACCTGATCCTTACAGTTCAAGACTAATACTACATAGTTATTAATAAGTCTTATTGAATATAAAATTTCATATTCATTAGGAATGAGGTACTTTATCAATTTCTTCTTCTCTTTGTTTTTTTGTCATGGTCTTGCAGAGTATAGACTTCTGCTCAAAGATAAACAAGCATTCATTAAGGACTATCTTAATTATTGACTCATGTAAGAAAACTAAAATCCTCTTCTGAATGAATTTACTAAGGAGTATCCAATATACATTAACCTCCCTCTGATACCAAATGAAGGACCTATGGTCACCATGAGGGTGGCGTGAATCAGGGTGTCAATTGTTTCTATTTTTTATAGGATATTTTCCAACATTGGTAAAAACATAATTAAACCTATATTATGGATTGGTATAGTAATTAGAACATTCACATATAGAAGGAACATTCTTCAATTTTCCCTAAAGGATATATCCAAGGAGAATAAGATGAAAAAATTTCAGTCGTACCTAATTCAACTATTCTTTACTAGATTTGTATTACATGGTTTGGGTATAGTATCTTTATCCCAAGCACACTGCCTTTTCCAAAGATCAGGGATAGCACATTGATTCCCTTGGATAAATCTCTTTGACTCCCCTAACTCATTTCCCTTGGTGAAGTCACACTCAGTTTATGGACATGAAGGTCCCTCAAATGGATAGGCCTGAAATTTGTTGTCTCCTATTCTTCAAGAGACATTGCTTGAATATAGGTCCAGAGTTGATGCTCCTTAATGTTCAATCTTCTTCTCGAGTGCAACAACCAGATGAAATAAGACTTCTTATAATTCTTTTCAATAATGAAAAATTATTCTGTGATTGTTGAAACACGGAAAAGTTGTTCACTAGGCATCATCAGAGTCGACTATTTTTATTCCATTTATGCATGTGACCATGCATGTGGAAATATATATGTTCTCTTCCTCTTATGTTCATTACATATGTGCACCCACAATTGTGGTTCTTTAATTAAATTTCTTCACATAAAAAAGCAAGAATAAAAATTCTCTCCACCTTTTAATTCTTCATTCATCGCAAATACATCCACATGTTTCCTTGAACTTCTTCAAAAGAATAATGTATGCACATACGTACTTTGATTATCCTTCATCTCAAGGGAACCCCCAAAGACTTATTTATTCTATTTAACTTTATTAATCATGTATATGATTACCTATTAATCTTCTTCAACAACCCGAATGGGGTTAGTCCAATGTTTGGATTATTGTTTCACACTTGGGAGTCTCAAATCATGAATTTGATTTTCATGTGCATCATGCATATGATATCCACTTGTTCTTTAAATTCACTCACTTCCTCTGGTTTATTATGGAGTTTATGTTTTCCCCTTTTCACATTGAGGGTATCGATTTCTTCTCTAAAAAGAGTGTGCAAGCCTCCTTCACGAACTAGGATGGTTTGTGGCTCCTCCTCATGCATAGGATGCATGGAACTCCTATGCAGATATGGTGTAGGCATTCTTCATGAACCAAAAAGGTATGTGTTAATCCACTTCATCGAAATAGAGCATGTATGTGACTCCTATTTACACAAGGGATGTGTGGGTTTCTTCACGTACCAATCCATACATGGTTCTGTTCGTTTTTCGGACCTCATCTTCCCAGAACCATAATGGTATGTGGTTCCATTTTTTCACAAACCTATAATGGTTAGAAGGAACTCTCTTCGCAAACCCATTATAGTTATCATGTCTCCTACATATCATACTTAAATGGTATGTGGTTCCTTGATTTGTGAACCTGTGCGGTATGCGGAACTCATTCTCTTTGTAGAACCAGAGTGGTTCAATGTTTACTCCTCACGAACCCATAACGGTTCACGACCATTTCATGCCACATAAAACTATAAGATCGAAGAGAAATTGTTTTATCAATACAAGATCCATCAAAACCTTGGGATCAAAAACCCCCTCTCAAATTAGTGGGTCTCGTTTTAAGAGTACAGATCAGACTTTTTCAGTGTCGAAAATATGCACGAAACGATCTTCAAAATTCTTCCTTGAATAACTGAGGCATTTAGTTCTTTAGTATCTTCAAACATGCATTGAGATATTCCACATATCTTTGATATTTCCTTTTTCAAACATGTGTACTTCTCTTTGATAATTTATGTATTCAATATTGAATGTATGAATTCTTGAAACCCTACTCGAATCCACATGTTCTTGGAAACATCGTTTTCCTCGGCCATTTGCTTGTTCTTCATTTCAATCGCATGCATGCAAATATTATTTTATAAATTTGATCATAGAATCCATATGATCATTGTGGTCGTGAATGGTGATCAATCGATTACATGAGTGGTGAGATCTCCAATTAGCTTGATCACTGGATTGAGGGTGCATGCGGGTGTCCTGAGGTTGATGACATCCTCAATAGTGTAGATCAGACATCACTGGTTGAATCATACGCGGGGCAGGGATAATGAAAGTCTCATTTTAAGTCACTGGACACGGGATGTGATGTGCAGTTGAGATCTCATGTCAAACCCAATGGACGACTTAGATTGTATTATTCATTAAATTCTTCATCCCACATCGAAGCGAATATGCGGATGAGCCTTGGTTTATCAATCAATTTGTGCGGCCTTAGCGCCAGATTACTCCTCTCCCCCCTTAGATGCTTCCCCGCATGAGTTCTCCTTGAGCGCGCTCATAGAACACACACTTTCTCCATGGTCATGATTCTAGAACACACTAGGCATACCTTGGGTCATATACATGGCTCCCATGCACCTCATGTGGGTTGGTCGAGCTGGCTTCCCCATGGGCACGGTCGAATATTTTGGTCTCGTATGAGCCTCAAGTTGAGGCTGGAGGGTTGGCTAGTGGGATGGACATATTTTTAGGTAAGTATTATATTAATAATTATTCCGAAACTAAATATTCATTGAGATGCATGTGCACTTTTTAGCTCAAACCCCATGCATGGCCACCTTGAAATTCCAATCCTCCTCACACCATCATCTTCTCCTTTTCTTTTACTTTTACTTCTTCTAGAGAACACTTTGGATCAATTCATCAATCATCTATATTAAATTCTCCATTTTACATAGAAGAGTTACTTTCTATATGTTTATCATTATTAACATCCATTTTCAGCCATTGACTAAAAATACAATCTTTATACACAAATTTGTCCCTACATGTACAAAAAGGTATGTAGTTATTTTGACAAGTGGTTTTCCACTGATCATCAAGTAAATGTAGAACAACAATGGCCAACCAAAATTTTACAGAATCTTCTTATTCCCAAGTTGAAATTGAATGTTGTTGCGAATGATTTTGAGACAATTTTACAGAGGCCACCTCAAGGTAATGATGTTACAAGGGTTACTGTTTGTAGGTTCGGGGATGTTTCACCTTTCCTACCGATCAAGGAATCCATCATCATTGTTGATCTTGGATGTTTGTATATTTCTAATATTGTAATATTTCATGAAATCCTATTTAATATCATTTCATAAAAGGAATCTTGGTTTAATTCCAGATTATATATTGGTCGACAGAGGGTGGTGGGTATATAGGTTCAAATGAAGACATCATACAACCCGCAAATAGATGGCCTTTAAAAGTGCACAATTGAGGAGAATATATACATTTTTAAGTCATACTTCCACGATTTGGGGTTCTCTTTGGAGAGGTATATACCCCATGTTTTATTCCCCTACAACAATTGCATTCTTGATAGTATTTAAGTAGTTATTTATGTGGAATTATGTGGATTTTATGGGTGATCACCCTTTTGTTGTTTATTGGTATGGGATGCATCTATTATGGGGAATCTTCCTGTTCAGGAGTAAACTACTAAGGTGCATGTGATTTGGAATTGGATGGGTAAAGAACACTCTCAATAGAAATCTTACACTAATCACCATAGACTAACTCTATTGTTCATGGTCAAGGATTGGGTTTTCAAATGTGTTTTAAGGAGGCTAGTTCACAATAGGATCAGTAAATTGGGTAAGCGTTGATTAAAAATTGATGGGATGTTTGAGATTCAAGAGGTAGTTAGGATGCCAACTTATCGGTTTATGTTACATAAGAGGTTCCAATACATAAACAACATCATCTATATATCTCATCTATGATTGTATTATTCAAAAAATCCTCATACCTTTCATAATGAGTATAAAGAGTTATAGGTAGTAACATCCTTTTACGGATCATCTTATATTTATTGTGGATCATAGAACGTTCATTCATAGAGATTTGTTAGTTCCTATGTAAGTGGTCTTATTCAACAAAGACATGTGGAGGATGAGACATATGAGTGGGAGGTTCGTATATGTGAAAAGTTCATGGATTTAATCTCAAACATGATTTACCACCATTGAGATTCCATTTAGGAAATGAATTTATTTAATGGGAGAAGGTTTTATGATGATGATGATTTTTATTTTATGTATGAATCCTTTACATTATGTTAATTCTCCATCACAATTTTTAAATATGGCCTAATGTGAATTCCCATTGAGGTCATCCAGGTATCGAGGTTGTACGGGTCCAGTTCAGAGCACAGAACCCATCTGTTTGGGTTAATATAGTCTGAAACACAATTAGATTAATCAATTTGGCGCATTCCTAATGGTTTATCAAACCATGTAAGGTAGTAGAATAGATCCTGGATATGTTTCATGGTTTCAAAAAACATGTTCTATTAGGGCCACACAACCATGTTATCGGCTCTACAATCTTCACATATGAAATTTTCATGTTTTCTGCATGGTTAACTAAAATGTGTGGACAAAGAATGAATGTTCGCCTTTCTTATAGAAACATGTGCAGATTTGGAACAAATGTTTTCCATAAAAGGGGGATAAACCATTTGATTCCCCATTTTGAGTTAAATTTAATTTTTTTCATAAACTTACTTCGTATATATAACTCAATCATTATTCATATCCAGCAAAAAATCATCTCCCCATTACTATGATTCAATAGTGTCTATTACAATAATAAAGTTAAATTCAATATATAATCTCCAAACCAAAGGTTGTTGATCTCATTTCATATGTAATGGTAATATATCGATTCTTTTTTATTTATTCTTGGTTCTTCTAGATATCAGTTTCAGTATTTAGGTGCATGATGATTTTCATTATTATTATGATCCTTGTCATTTCATTAACTATATCCTAATTAGATCAAAATAAGAAGTTTATATTGAATGATCTATTTATAACGGACCAAATGAAGTTGTTCTCGATCCTTTATCATATTTTCATGCTATTAATATATGTCATCCAGTCGCTCCGCCAATTTTTCAATGGTACGTTGAACTAGAATTGAATCCCTGTATTTTTTGGTTGGCCTATATGAATTAAACCATTGAGAAATTTTGTTATAGAATGAATGCCTAATAAATGGAACCACTACTTTGGGAGTGTTGATTATTAATATTTCTATGCCTCCATGGGTTTATTTTGACTATTAGATACATTTTATTGGGGACTTTTCCTTGCAATGGATTTTAAAAGGTTGAATTTAATTATAAAGAAAATGATAAATTTATTTGTGCAATGAATTTTAAATAAAATGATTAATGGTAAGGGATGCATGAACATGACCCCTGACAATTGTCTAGTACCATGAAATTTCTTGATTTTAATTGAATTTCTATTTTAATGGAAATTATATTGGTGGCTAAATAAATTATATACCTTATAATAGATTGTTCTTGTTTGAAATTCTGGATATAATGAATTTCCTCGATGAGTTAAAGGAATTCTATTATATGTCTTAGTTTTTTTACATGATATAGTATTTTTAATGATTATTAAAATGTGATTTTTTAGAATAAATCCTTATAAGCTTATCCCATATATCTATCCACCATGGGGTGAGGATTGAATTATATTTTTCTTGATATATACCTTGACATGTTAATGATATTTTCAAATGGAATTGATTAGTTTTTTTTTGAATTTATTAAATTCTTATTATCCATGACTGAACCACATATTCATATAAAAATTCCATATATAGAGTAATTTATCAATTTAATTTTTTCTCAAGTGAGGCTTGGTTTCCAAGGATAGAATTTTAACGGATTTGATGGTTATATTCCATGTGGAACTTGGATTCCATATGGGTTTCCATTGATGGACACGATGGAATTTTCTAATAGATTCCATGGATGATACATGGGATCCCTTAGTGGACCACTATGGATTACAATTAGTGGATTATATGTCCTAAAAACCTAGATAAATACATAAGATCTTAGGAATTTCTTCATATAAGAGATTATAGGGTGTTGGATTATATTACACTTGTAGTAATAATAGGATTCCAATATAATAAATTCATGGACAAGTTTAGGTTCTAAATTTATAAATGACACAAATGAATTATATATGACTTGTCTTCTAGCCCGTTTAAAACCAAAGAGTTGGTTTTGAACTATATTTTATGCTAGGCCTAATAAGAATATTTTGAGCATGTTATTATGCGGGATGCTAGGATGTGCACCGAGTCTCAAGACCTACATGTTAAATGGGAATTAATTACTAAGTGAGTTTTTTATAAATAAAAAAACCCATATTTTTAAATCATAGAAATATCCATTTTGATGAAACTAATTAAATTCACTGGTTATAAAATTATAACCTCCATTATATGATGTTTACCTTTTATAAATTCCATTTATTATTGCTTTATTTCCTACACACTTAATTTTATATATATTCACTCAATGTTTTTCCACCTAGACATGGGTGGTTTCATATTTGGATTATGTCATTAACCATTATTGTTACTACATGGGGTACCCAAAGACTACATGAATTCATGTGTTTACATGGTAATGTTTCCTACTACAGGTTCCATATTTCTTATAAGGAGAATGGAAGAATAGAATAATTATAAAGATTTCTATTCCACTAGGGTAATTCTAATATTAATAAGTTTTCTTATATATATTGTACATATTCCAAATATATATTTTTTTCTACTTTATTAGAGGAATATTAAATATATATATCCCCATTTTATATATGAGATATCTTCAAGAAATCATTATTGTATTCTCCCATTATTTATCTTGTTATTTATATGATTTACTGCATTCTCAATCTATCAGTTATTGATATTTAATTTGGATAAACATTTGTGATTAGGGAATATTTCCTACATGGAACCACATAGGACCTCACTTCTAGTCAATAGCCTCTAATATTTGGGGAGACGTTCCTACGACCATGTGTCAAACTAGGCACGAGGCACTATCCAGTGGCATATCTGTCCATATTGTTACATATAAATATATCTCATCAGTATAATAGAATTATTATTTAATATATATCATGTAAATTCATTAAAAACATTTTTAACACAATCAATGTATGGTTAAAATGGATCACATCACATAGAGTATATGTTAGTCCAAACTCCCCAAAAGAAATTCTCATTCTTACGTAAATTGCAATGAATGAAAGTATATATTATATAATAATTACATATTCATAAATACATCATAAATATAATATAAAATATATAAACATATATTATATATCATAATTCCAAACCATGAAAGGTAGTAAATGAAGAACCGGCATGATTTTTTCATGAGGCAGTAGTTCACCATACACAATAAGTGTAATTTTGTTACACATTAGATAGAAGTGTGTATAAGTGAAGGTTAAAAACATATTATTATTTTTATAATGTTTTTGTTATTATATTTCAATTAAATTGGAATAATTGGTGAGTTGTGGAATTAATATAGTAGAATGGTTCTGGAGTAAGGATGTTACCTATTATTTGGGTAACACCGTTTTATTTCAACTAAAGGGATTCCTAGGATGAATTTATACCTAATAAAAGGCTTAAAGGAGGAATTTTGGTATGTTTGTATCATAATTGAGTAGTTTTTTTGTGAGAATAAAAGTCATTATATGTGTGAATAAGTGGGACGAAGAGTTTCATATTATTGTGGAAGAGGATGGGTATTCATGATAATTTTTTAAATGGGAATTCCAATGATATTTTATAAGTGAAATGTGTTTCCAGTAATTAAAAAATATATATCCAAGTATGTATAAGGAATAAATATGGAAAACCAATTTCTTTTGGATTAGCTTATTCATCATTTTTCCCTTAATTTTACGGTTTAGTCCCTTATGAAGCTAATGTTCTTCTGAATCATTGTAATTAATTTGAATTAAGTTAACTAATATTTGTTTTTTTTAAAATTGATAACCTAATTTGAAATTATATATTATTTTGTTCAAAAAATTTAATCCTTTTTTCCAAATTCCTATCATAGAAGTGGCATAAATTAATTCATATTTTATTCCACTAATGAGACAACAAAGAGGTGTTTTAATGTAAATATTCAATATCTTGGAATTTTTTTATATCATATATAATATTAAAAATGATTATGATGAACTAAATTGGATTATTTAATTTATTATTTATCTAATTTAACTCTAAAAAAATTAAAATATAATTTATCTTTATAGATAATTTAGCTGAAAAAAATATTTAATTAAAATCATATATTTCACCCTATTCCCCAAAAACTGAATCAAAAATGAGAATTACCAAAAAAAAATATACTATAAGTTAGTTTTTATGTTAAACTTTCAAATATAATGTTTATTTTTACATATATAATAAAAACATTCAAGAAATGGATTTAAAATGGTGTATTTAATTAAAGTGGAAAAATTACTTTTTAAAAGAATATATCTTTTTATTAAAAAAATTATTTATTATTATCTTATACATATCAGATCATTTGGATCATTATCAAAAATATTGATTGAATTTATAATATTTAAATTATATTGAAAAAATCAATCAATTTTTTTCCTTTATTTTATTAATATAAAACTGTGTTTTTACATATAAAAATGATCTTATAGGAAATATATTTCTCTATTTTTAAATAGTTTGTAAATTTACATCTCCTAATTGATACAAATGGTTAATTATTTAATAATTTGTAAATTAGAACTCAAAAATTTAGTTAATAATTTTAATTACTTCCATTCAAATGGGTAGGTGGTAGTTATAATAATATTTTAATGATAATATCTATTTTATATTGTGGATGTGTAAAAGGTTGTCCTTAGGTATTACAAAAGCTATAATGGGAACTCAGCATTCTGTGTAATAGAATCCAAGAATAGTGTTGTATATAACACAAGCTAATATAATCCATTCATGTAGTTACAGAATCCAAGTGTAATGATTTAATATATAAACAAATTATTTTCAGTGTTGTGCGAAAATAAAATTTTACAAAAATATTAAATTAATTTTAATGAAATTATTTCAAAAAATATCATGGGGTTACAATGTACCATTACTAAATTGATTTTTACCTGCAAAATTCTTCTAGGATATTAGAGCTGTAATACTTGAAATTTCCTTTCATAGTAACCGACACCAAAAAAATTAATACTAAAGTATTCATTTAAAAAAAATTGAAACATAATGGATACCTAGAGTAACTCATAACTAGTATCCCACATTGGATAACAAGGTTGGTAATTGAAAACATTTAAATTGAAGAGAAATATATCTATCAGGTTTGAAGTGAGAGAAATAGAGAAATTGTTTAGGATAATGTTCAAAATATGAAATACATAAATAGGCAATGATCTATGGGGATATTTGAATCAATAAATATGAAGGTACTTGGTAAAAAAATTTGTATTCAATGTCCTATATTACTAAACATGATTAACAATCACAAAAATATATAAATACCAAGTTTTATTTTTTTTCATAACAAAAATATTAGCCTTTTGTTACAGCATTATTGTTTTACACTATAGTTCTTACTCTAAGTAATGCAGGTGTTTTTTAAATTCATAATTTACAATAAAATCATGGGATTCATAACAAGTCCTCGCATCTGTATTCTTATTCTATGAAAAAAATATAATAGTCTCTCAGAAATTTAAAAAATGTCATGTGGTGAGAAAATATTTTAACCCCCTAATATTCATATTTAGTTTTATGTAAACTTTGTACAAATGGTTATCTATATAACCTCTCTTAAATTTTATTATCCAATAAACTATTAATATTGTCAAGAAATTGTCTTAAAATGAACCCCTAAATATTAAAAAGTAGTAATTAGATTTCGGATTACAAACATTTCAATACAATCATTGAATATTCTAACGAAACATGGTAATAACCGGAATTATCATAAATTATTTTGGAAAACATACATGATTCCTTATTTTTTATATTACTGAATAAATTATGTAATTCCATGAAGCTGTAAGAATAATATATTTTCAAATGACCACAATTTAAAAAAAAATTTATCATTTCTGAGGACATAAATACTATCTAATTTACTTTATGAAAATCAATCATCTCTTTATCCATGAAAAACACAATTATACCATCATATTGAACATATTAAGTGTCACCATCGCTTATATAAAAATATCACTTTTATAATAAAATACTTTTCCAAGTCTTAAACACCATTCATAATATAATTTTCAATTTTTAATGAAACACATATAATAAAATACTTATATATATAATAATTCATATAAGATAATGCTTTAATTCCACACCATATACACTTTAATCATAAAAGATTATTTCTTAAACAATTTATCATGCTTAATTTTCTTATCCATTAAAAAGATTTATGGGAATATGAAATATAAAACATTAATTATGTATACTCACTCTTAATCTAATAAAGATACTTTAGTTAAATGTAAATAATACAAGAATAACATCCCATACCATTCAAATTCCATTTATGGTCTCTTTATCTTTTTCATTATAACTAATAGTCGAGGAAATTCATGATTCTCTTTATAAAATATCTACATAAGAAATCTATTTTAATTATTCGCATACTTTACACATATGTATCATTACATTTTAACCATGTTATTTCACGTTCTATTTATTGAATAAAACATAATTATATAGTTTCAGAAAAACATTACATAACATAAAAACATTAAATCATCATAAATTATTTATAAGTTATCTAAATAATGAATCATACTCCTTAAATCTCAGGAATATTATTTTTATCTTTATCTATTTGAAAAATAATTTCATATTTAAATAAAATATGACTTTTCTTATAGAGTTTGTGAATTCCCAAAGCATATCCTTTAAGCGTGTCAAATCGATAGCGTAGTAAGACAATTTGTCACTTGGCCCGAGTTGTTTCTCAGAGGTATATCTATGTCAAAACTATATCTGATGATAGTATTCAGACATGGAACTATTTCTTAGAAACCACTCACTCTAAACATTAATAAAATTCCACGTCATTTTCTTATAATGTTTCTTATCATTAGACGTATCCTTTGATAAATCCCATAAAATATCTATAGAAATATACCTAGGAATCCCACTATTTTTTTCTCACCCATCTTTTCAAGGGTTAACTAATCATTATATCTGACACCATTTTTAATTACCTAAGGTTAACATTCATATAAATTACATCAACTGTACATAATAATTAATATATTATAAAAAAATACTCCCAATGATCATATATGTTTAGTAACATTGGAAACATGAAAAATAAAATTATTTTATCTCAGCAAATGAGCATCAATGTTTTCCATAATGATCTTCTATATTAGAAATTATACTAAAAAAGTTTCTTCATAACTTGGGGAAATAAATTATAAGAAATGTGTGTGTTCAAATTCTCAGTAAGTGTAAATAAATAAATGAATATTTATAATATGATCATAAGGTTATGAGAAGATGATCATATCATCTAAATATCATACCACATATGTGAATTATTATAAAAATGAGACATGGAGTAAATATTGTTATTTCATTATACATGAATCATATAATAAACAAGAACATTACCCTTGAATAAATATAAAGGGAATATGATAAAAATATGTGGATAACAAATAAACGTGTATTACCATTCCCTATAGGTCCAGGATCATTTGTAAAAATGTATCCGGAAACATCAAGGACATTACACCTACTATACGTGACACATCACCAGCCCTGGTCACAATCCGTTCCTTGTAACAGTTTACATTCCACAATATTCCAATAACTGATTGGGTTAACCCATATTCACATAGTGGATTGGGTTTCCCAAAATTCCCATATTGGAGTAGGTTTCCACCTCATCCCACAGTGGAACACGTTTCGGCATCTTCCTATAGTGGATCAGGTTTTCCCATATTTTAATAGTGGATCGAGATTCCCCATAATCCCGTAGTGGATTGAGTTTTTCCATCTTTCGATAGTGGATCGTGTTTCCCCTTCTTCCATTGTGGGATAAAACCCATAGACATGATTAGCATCATTATATAATGTTATTTAAGTCATTACCCAAACCATTTAAGAAATTTATAGGTCCCACTAATATCATAATGAAATCATACATAGGTCTGCCACTAGAACATAAATATTCATCATAGCATGTGAAATGAAACATGTGTCATATACATGTATTCAAATCAGAACCTGTGAAAATGTGATATTTTTCATAATAATTTCAAATGAACTTTTGTCTAAAATGAAATTGGGTTTCAGAAACATTTAACTAGGGAATTTGAAATAGGTTTCAAAAACAAACAACTGATTAAAGGACGATGGGTTCCAAACAAATAAAACCATCAAAACATAGACCATTCATAGAGAGGATATGCATCTATCATTTCAAAAATTTACCAATAAAGGCACATGTAGAACAATATATTTCATCATACATGGAAAATATTTTGGACATATATTTTATTAAATTTTCTCGAGTATATTATCTTTTCCACATTGAAAAATTCATCTTAAAAACAAAAAACATTTTGAAAACCATTTTCATTAAAATAAATATTTTAAATTGTAATTTATTCGTTGAAATAGTTTTTAAACAATATTTTCAAATATATAATTGAATATTTAGAAAACATTTAAACCATTTTCATTTAATAGTTATAAATGATGCTTCAAAACGTTTTGAAAAGCATATCCTTGAAAATAGGTTGAAAAATTATAATTATATATTGAAAAGGTATTGAAATACATTTAATTGAAAATTATTTCAATGAGTATAAATATTTATTAAAATCCTTTTGAAACATTTTACATTGAATATTAATTTACAACATTTTAATATATCATAATTTTTATAAAAAACATATATTTGAAAGAACAGAGATTTCGGACTGAAGATTGAAGTAAAGTCAAATTTATATAATGACAAGTTGTAAATTATATTAAGTACCAATCAGATAAAAAAATGGTACCAATATGATAAGAGATCATGTTTAAATATAGGATATGAAATTTCATAATATTTATTGAGATATAGATCATAATATTTCATAAATGGTAACATCATCATAAACAATGTCGATGAATGATGAGATTAAAACTATATAACATTACCACCTTGGTAAAATTGAAGTAAAATACACTAGAAATAATAACACTAAATGAAAATTACATTTCATTAAAAAATGAGATTCTTGATATTAAATTTTCTAATGAAGCACACACCGCATTTAAAATTATAGGGGCATAACATGGCATTTGTCTTAAAGAAGGACAAATGATAAAAAAATTACAAATATTGATTTTAAAATATTTATATCATAAACCACATGAAATCAATGTCCTGAAAAGGTTATGAAAATACCTATAAATTTAATTATAATAATTATATAATAAATCTATTGTTAGTATGAACACACAAAAAATGAACTGAGTGGTGAATAAAGAATTTATCTCATGGAACTAAAAATTGAGATTAAATTACATTACCATATACATTAAATTTTTTTCATACACAGTCAATAATCATGGAGAACAAATATAAGATTATTATAAATATATTATATGAACATATTATTATTTATAATACCAGATTAATAGTTTATGGATTTAATTTTCCAATTTATTAAGAACTCCATGTTGATGTTACGTTTTGGTTAATATCCACTATATTTTTCATATATGTTTTGACTTGTTATTCATTGTACTATTATATATAGAAAAAAAATAAAATTCTAAATAATTTAAAACATGATATAAATATAATTTAAAATCAGTATAAAGCTATTTTTAGTAATAAATATAATATAGAAATGTGAAATGGAATACAATGTTCACGCAGATGGTAGGTCATACATACGCAAGAACATTGTTTCTATTTTATTATCTTATTGAATGAATGAATGTAAATCAAATATATGTATATATTAATATATTGTTCAATTGAGATATGTTATAAAATATATCATATATGATCACTAAACTCATCGTTAATACATTACATGTAATGTGTTGATGAATCACAGCGCATTAGGGAGGCTATAGTGCACACTTAAACAAAAGAAATAATCGTAATTTAACAAAATGTAAATCATGAAGGAATGTATGAAATAATAATTAAATAATAATATATACCTCATAAATATAATATATTAAATATAAATATATATTTTACTTCATAATGACCAACCATGATAGGTCGTAAAGGAAAAAATGAACTACATTGTTTTGTGTGTTGTTAATTTGATGTAGATAAGAATGGTAAGTTTGTTACATGTTAATTATAATTGAGTGTATGTTCAGTTAAAAATAATTTAACAAAAACCACCCAATGTATTGAGAATATTTCGTTTATTATATATTAATCAAATGTGAATAATTTAAGTAGGGGAGAAATAAAATAATATAAAGAATCTTGAGGTTGGATGGTAGCTCAACATAAGGTAACTCCATTTGCTTTGCATAAAAGGACTTCCATGGATGAATTTATTCCCAAATAAAGGATTCAAGGAATAATTAAGTAATTTTGGGATATTATTTTATAATTTTTTGGGAAATCCAATGATATTTATAGGTTTCAATAGGTTGGAGGGGTGAGTACCTATTTATTATGGGGGAGGAGTGGCGTTATTGTAAATTTTGGAAAAGGTAATATCATGAATGTTATTACATTGAATGGTATATCAAATAATGTAAAACATATGATAAAGGGGATCATAATAATGAAAGATGTCCATTAAATGTATTTTATATAATTTTCTAGGTCATTATGTACCCTTTTGTGTAATTTTTATTCCGTTTTAATGTAAATTTTCCTCTTAATCGTTGTAAAATATATATATTACTTTAATTTATATTTTTTCAAAAAATTAGTAGACCTTATTTTAAGATAAATATTATGATTATTACAAATATTTAATAATTTTTTGAAAATAATTTAATAAATGTTTCATAAATTTATTCCAATATAATAACAAATATGGGATGACATATTAGGTTTTTTAATTAAAATTTTCAATAGTTTTGGAAGATGTGATATATAATTTCCAAGAGAAATTGATTCCAATTACCTAAATAGTATTAATTGATTTTAAATTTATCTTAATAAACTATAAAACTAATTAAATATATAATTCAACATTGTAAATAAATTAAATGAAAATGATGTTTTCAATTAAAATCCAATATTTTTTACAATTAATAATAAAATGAAACTTCCCAAAAAAAAGTAATAATTCTCATATAGATCATTATTTTGTTACTATTTAAAAAATTAAGATTATTTTTACATATAAAATAAATAAAATATCCAAAATATTATTTATAATGGATTTACATTTAAATGGAGACAAAATTAGGTTTTTAGAAAATTATATCTTTTTATTCATAAAATTTTATTTATTTTAAACTCATAACTATATGGTATGTTAGATTTGTATCAAACATAATGATAAAATTTATTGTGTAAATATTTTATAGAAATCATTAATCTAATTTGGTTTTTATAATTTATTGACAAAAAAGTGTGCTTGTATATAGAAAAATATTTTCTTACGCAATTAAATTATCTATTTAACAGTTGGTCAAACATTTAAATTTATTAATTGATATCAAAATGAATAATTTTATATATATGCCTAAATTAATTTTTTTGGAATTTATTTTATCATGTTTCTAACATCTATTTCAATGGCTTCGTGGTAGCTATAAAAATAATTTATCAATAATATTAATTGTATATTCTAGTTTCATAAAAATTATACCTTGCATGTTATAAACGATATCAAAGGAACTAGACATTATGTATTAAAAAATATGGTCATACATTTCATATAAAAAACTTAGGCAATGAATTTTGTGCAGGTAAAACAAGAATAATATATTGTGGTAATATTAATGGATAACAATATTTTTTGATGTGTGAAATAAAAATAACAAATATATTATATTTATTTTAAAACAAAATTCACAAAATATATTGGTGTTACATAAAATCATTGATGGTTCATGAAAAACATTGTTGGGGAAAAGTGAAAGGGAATATGGATCTTTACCACTATAATATAAAAGAAACCAGATATTTTGCAGCCAACTTTATGGGATGTTTGGATTAGAAAAAAATATTAGATATTAGTAAATAATATATCTATTTATTTGTTGAATTTTCATCAGATAATGTTATAGAATTATTTTTAACTAATTTAATGAAACATCAATAAAATAAAATCAAACATATTACTATTATCCGTACAATTAAAATATATCCTTATATCTTGAAATAATTTCGATGTGGAAAATTTTCTTACGTTTTATCCTTAAATATGATGTAAAATTACATGCACTAGAAGAAACTATTACTGTTGTTCCTAGTAATATGGATAGTTAGGAAGAGTTTTATCTCACTGAGAAACATTTTAGAGATTCTATAGAAATAGAGTATTTCATTAATTCTCCCATAACCAATGAAATTTGAATCAACTTTATGAAATGGATTCATATGACCTTCTATCTAAAAATTAGGATATCTAACATCAAAAAGTAAGAAAATATAGAAACTAGGTATCTAATACGTTTCAGAAATATTCATATGGATTTAGTGGAAGTTGGGCCTCATATAGTCAATATGATTGGCTATATTGTATTAATAAAAATCAGAGTGATTAAATTACAGTATCAGTTAGAAAAATATATCATAAGATCATCACTACCAAAACATTCTTAAGGACCATCATTAATTAAAATATGATAAACACCGATAAGTGTATATCATAACATATTTTTTTTCTCAATGGACAAAGAAATGTAGTGTGGAAGACCGACAATATTTTTGGTGAATAATAAAATAAAGATTAAGGAAAGAGGACCAATGAATCATAATTTGTCTAAAACTTCGTAAAAAATCCTTTCAAGAAGTGGAATATCCAGATGGAGGGAAAACAAAAAGAGGTAATCAGTTTTTCGTGTGGAATGCAATATCACTTGAAGAATATATTCACCTCTAATACATAGGAATATCAATGTGCATTCGTTACTGACTGTTATCATTAAATATATATAAATTTTATATAATATAAATCTTTTGGTGCTCCTATAATAATCCAAATGTTGGAACTATGTAGATTTCTAAGTATTTATAGATGAGATGTGGGTTTGTGATTTTCCAATGGTGTGAGGCTTGGTTTTCTAGAAATTATTGACTACCTACATTCATTTCTAAAAGGAATGATACTGGTTTTAAGGTATTTTTATTATGAACCAACTCTTACCAAGAACAAATTTTTAGAATCATGCCTATATTTAGATGATTTTATATTCATGTTTGGAGGTTAATATTCTTCCTTTTATATTGAAAAGATATTTTATGGTATAGAGAATATAAATAATGTTCATTATGTATTAAATTTTGAAATACATTTACTAAAAATAGATTACGAATCATGTTCACATGACTTATATAATAACCTGTTATGTAATAACCATATTGGTCATGTAAATGAGAAGCATTTGATAAAGAACTATAATGAGGGTTATTTATATTCTAATAATCTAATCCTAATGAAATATATCTTTTTTGTTTTCTATGAAAAAATAACTAGATTTATAGTTAGTGGACATCATAAAAGGGATAAATATATTATTTTATTGGTACAAATAGTAATGTGATTACAATTTCTATTAGAATCAGGAGGTCATTATTCAAGAAATATAACTTTTACTGATTAATTGACTAGAAATGGTTGTGTTTACTTGATGAGGTATAATTTTATAACTGCTAAAAATTTCAATAAATAAAATAATGAAATAGAGAATCAACATTAAATAATGATAAAAAATGAAAACATGTTCATATTATTGAATATCATAACTATTAGTTTATCTATATTTAATATGAGATTGGGATTTTATCTTAGATTTTCCACCTTACATACTATAGTATGATGTTGTCAAAAAAAGGAGGACATGTAACTTTTTATAATGGATAAAGACAATAATGAGTAATAATGATCTTACATTATCCTTTTGAATATATTAATTACATTTTCAAAAAAAATTAAACTGATTACCGAATAAAAAGGAAAGACAAATTTCATTCGAGTTTTGTAGTGGAATGAAACCCATTTTGTCATATACAAGTGTATATTTTTGAGTGGTCTTTGTTAATTCCATTTCAGGTAAAAATATAAAAATATGGGGAACATTGTGTATATTTTTTTATATCCTAACGAAATGAATTTATAATACTTATAGAACATATAAAAAAGAAATTTTACATCTCTAAATTATTTATTATTCTTAATAGGGGAGAATTTTCAAAATGGTGTGTGGGCGAAATATTGACATCAATTTAGTTGATGAAAATGATAGAAAAATGTTTATCATCAAATAGATACCAATTTTCACATTGAATAAGATGTTCCTAGAATACAAGTACTACATAGAAGAACAATAGAAGAATGAGAACCATAGTTTTATGGTTTTCTAGACACTGAATATTGTGACTCATTATTGAATGAAAATGGTGTGGAAATATGAAAAAAAGAGGTTCTATAGAAATTAGAAACTGCATCATGGAAGAATAACCCCCAATATTGATATGTATTCAAAGAATTAAAACATATACTAGGTTCTGTTTAATGGTCTAGTTGATGTAAATCTCATTGGGTAAAGATTGGAATTCATCAGAATGTTGGACAAGGAAGGCGAGTTAAAAAACTATAAATAAAGAATAGTGGTAGACGCCAAAATGTCCGTAATTACTAAAGGATGTTTTGAAATGACAATAAAACATCATATTCAGACCAAGAGACCCGGTCCAGAGGGCCCGGAAGTGTTGTGCGAAAAATCGGGGAACACACGTGGAAAACGTTTACTGAGCGGAAAGGGGTTCGGGATTCGTGAAGGGTCCCCGGCGCAGGCATACAATAATTGTGCACCCATGCCCGTGCTATTAACATTATGCACCGCAACCCTTCAGGCACAAATTTTTCATGCCACCCTATATTCCACGTCACTGGATGCCTATAAGTATAAGGATACCCCTTCCATTTCGAGGTTTCAGAATTCGAACCGGATCTCGTGCACGAAATTGGATATCCCTGCGCGCAGGATGGACTTCAGGTACTGAACCTTTTCACGCCGCCTTGCACTAGGATCCACCTTTGAACACAATCCCACTGGCTTAACCAGAATTCTGAACCCTTCAGGGTTCCTCCCATTTGCGCAATTCCTTCATTTGCATGCAAAACGGTCCAGTTGTGCGCAGTCCTTCTAGCCGCGTGCAAACACTCTTCCCCGATTACGCACCATCCTGGTGTTTTGCGTGCAAACCATTTCTTTGAATGCAATCCCCAGGACCCCTCACCTTGATGCTGCCCAGGTGCCTCCCTACGTAGGTTCCCTATATCCTTTTTCTGGATTCCCCATGTGCACACACCTGGCATACACACCATGCGTTGTTTTCCCGTAGGGCCTTCCAGGCTCATATGAAGTTACCTCATGGTCCCTTGGGATGTTTTTCCTGTTACATTGTTTTGCATCATGCTTCTTCTCATAGTCACGCTAATGGATATTTCTTCTTTGCATAGCCACGCTAACGTGGACCCTTCCATGGTTCGCTGTGCGACCCCTCTTCACCACAGCATTGGCGGTACCTTCCCTCCCACAAGGAGCAGAGTGTACAGGTCATGTATGTCCTAGGGGTGTGGAGCGAACCCACCTCATCCGAGCCGCAAGACATTAAATTTCCAAGCACCTTGTCTTCAAAACATGATGTTAAACTGTGATCTGGACCCGTTCCTTGCACACAGGCCCCCCCCGGCTCAGTCATTCTTTACACCGCACATCTCCACGGGGATGGGATCACCCCTCGCAAGGGATGATATCTTTCCTCTCAGAGTGTAATTTGTCCACAGGGGAAGGGAAACCTCCTTGGTGTAAGCCCCTAGTCTCTCTTGCAGAAGGTAGCACCAATGCACCTCGATATTTTCCCGGTGCCAAGGACCAAGGGGGGATGGACATAGGGGTCTTCTGTAACCCTTTCCTCTCCCTATATGCTTTGTTGCCCTCAGGCCTCCTTCCTAGAGTAAGTCACGGCACCATGGTCCACTCAACGTGTAATCCCCTCTTTGCTTCCCACGGACACACCCTTCGCGACATGATCGTCAGGTCTCTGTTATCTCTTGTTTCTCACAGCAAGCATGTCTCGCGTGAGATTAGAGTGAGCACCGACCCTAACCCCCACCAATAGAGAAGTACGAGGACATTGATCCGTGCTAAGGAATGGTACGTAGGAAGCCTCCACGAGGTTCAAGCCCCACAATTATGGGCCGCCTCAGCGCGTAAGCCCCATTCCAACCCGAACAACAGGGACATTGATCCGTGCTACGGCATGGTACATAGGAAGACTCCACGTGGTTCAAGCCCCACCATTATGGGCCGCCTCAGAGCGTAAGACCCATTCCAACCTAAAATATGGGGACTTTGATCCGTGATAAGGCATGGTACATAGGAATCCTCCATGCGGATCAAGCCCAACCATTATGGGCCACCTCAAGGCATAAGCCCCATTCCAACCCGAACTTCAGGGACTTTGATCTGTGCTAAGGCATGGTACGTAGGAAGCCTCCCTGAGGTTCAATCCCCACCATTATGGGCCGCCTCAAAGTTTAAGCCCCATTCCAACCCGAACAATGGGGACTATGATCTGTGCTAAGGCATGGTACGTAGGAAGCCTCCACGATGTTCAAGACCCACCATTATGGGCTGCCTCAGAGCATAAACCCCATTCCAGCGAACTACGAGGGCTTGGATCCGTGATAAGGCATGGTATGTAGGAAACCTCCATGAGGTTCAATCCCCTCCATTATGGGCTGCCTCAGAGCGTAAGGCCCAAATTCCCCCATCCCGCATGACGTTAAACTGTATACCTGAACTACGGGGACATTGATCTATGCTAAGGCATGGTACGTAGGAATCCTCCACAAGGTTCAATCCCAACACCCACGTCTCATCCTGACCTCTCCACCATGCCCACTTACCTCGAGAAGCTCATGCCCTAGCCTAGAGGCCTTACTTCATCTACGTCCCATCCATGAATTCATTCTCATAGGTCACATTTTCAAGTGTCCCACTACATCATCAAACTACGCGGACTTTGATTCCCTTCCAGGTGGATACATAAGAAACCTACATGAGGTTCAATCCCCTTCACTTCATAACGCATCCTGATTCTTACCCGGGCTTCCACATCCCTGTGGGATCATGCCACTTCATTTCACTCCACAGTATCCGGGAAGCCGCCCACGTGATGGACCGAACATCGGAGTTTTCTTCAGGGGGGTTCTTTTATCTAATCCACTCTCAGTGTTCCGATCAGTCTGATCCATCCCCACTAGATGTTATTCTCACAGAATACCCTCTGTGAAACTTGACAAGCAGAGGAAAACATCAGATACATGCCTATGGAATATAATTCCCCGCGTTCAATGTGGGATTCCTTGGGCTTCCACGCCCTCAAGAAGCCCTATAATAAGGGATAGAAGACAGACATTCCAATCCCCCAGCGTCAAGACACACTAATGATGCCACTTCATGACCACTCCCATAACCGAAGGTTTCTGCCCCGACCGAACCCCTTGGAACGTCTCAGCAGAATAAGCGTAATTAAATGGTGTCCATGAAGATATGGAACTGGTAACAAGATTCACGAATACGTATTAAACCTATGAGGGAGACCCGGACTAGGTGACGAGATCCGAGGAGGAATCCACAGAAAGATGAACTGACATCCCATTATCCCAGTTTCGATCAAGGAGCAGACTTTCCTGAATAAGGAATGGATGTCGCCTGCCTTTCGAAATCGGGAATGCGGGACTAAAAGCCGTGCGTCCTCCTCTACGTGACTGATGCGCGCATCCCCGGTGGAAAGTTCCAGAAATAGAAAATGGTTAACCTGACAAGAATCTCTTCTCCACAATATGGATACTGGTAGCGTTTGTGGATTTGGAAGATTAGCATGTCACCAGGTCCGAGAACCCATCACTAGGACGGAAAACCCGCCAGGGGTTGGCCCAGTCAGGACGTTGAGCACTCCGTTCTGCGACATTGTCAGCGTGGATCCCGCTTACTGACCACAGAAGACAGAATGGAATTGGGCCACTATTTGTTGATTCATTTTCCTATGAGTGTTAATGGGTTCATCTCCCTGCTTTCATGAAAATGATCGCTGCATCCGGAGCTCGATCTCCACCTTCCCACTGGCTTAGGGGCAAGGGCAGTACCGACGCGGCTACTCCGCACGGTTTCGCCTCTTCCATAGGTACTCCAAACATCATGACTGATGGGAGCTCATGCCCCCTCTCCCCATCAGATATTATCCAACGAAGGGTGGTCAACAACCTTGTACTTCGGTACAAGGTGGAGGGGGTCATCCCCACCAGTGACATGACTCGTTTGGACCTCGAGGTAGCTGTGTCTCACCCCCAACGATGCCCCCGTGGGCCGCACAGGGAGCCTCTTCTCCGCACCCCAACATTCAAACGTTTTGGGAGCTTATCCCCGGAACGCCTTGACACCTCCTTCTCCTACGCCGACGAGGTAGGGGATGTTTGGGTTCACCCGATCGGAGGCCCACTTCATGGGTGCACGGAAAAGGCCCCTGCTAGGCCACGTCGGCATCGCCGCCCGACTCCTCTGGCCGAAGAGTAGGCCATCAATGTTCCCACACCACCATCTCCATCCCACTTGACCCGACGTCAGCATCGGGAACGAGCAGAAGAGGATACTCGCTCCGGGGAATCAACGTCAGCAACCACTATGGACCAAGCCACTAATGACTCCTAACGTCAAAACCTCGCACACATTGAGTAGGGGAAGTTATATGCCCGATTCGGATTGAGTCACCGACCACCCCACAGGCAGGTTTGGTCGACTCTCTCTGTCGCAGGCACATGCAATGGCCGATGTGGACCAATTCGTGGTAGTTCCATCCAGTATGAAGGCCTACTCTGTGACACCGTTCTGGATGGTATGGTCCCTCCCGGCTTCCAACCTCATCTTGGAGGCCTGCCTAGAGCCACCCTCGCCATAGGTAAGTGGATTCCCCATGACAGAAACACTATAGGTGGGGCTTTATCCAGTGCTCAATACACAGGGTACATGGTCACTTCCCTTAATGTATACCGCGTGTATGGAGTCGTTGTATATCTGGTCACTCACCCACATGGAGGACCTCCCCGTGTCCCTTTTGACATTTTCCCCATTGTTCCCCACACCCCAGCCTTCAGTCCTCTCTTCCCTAGCACCAGTTCGGCCAGAGGATTCCATGGCTTAAATCAGCCATTCCCCGAGGAGCCACCCAGGGGCAGGAAAGCGGGACTTCATCTCCATAAAAGAAATGCCAGGGAAGGTCGGACAGAAATCAGACCAGTCTATTTCTCAGACTCCGAGGCAGAGTACGACTTAGTGATGGAGCCCTGTCCTCGGTCCTTTGAGCCATGGGATATGGTAGGGATGTTGCGCGTCATCATTGTACTCCCTGAATGCGAGATTCATATGATCCCCACCTCCCTCTGAAGGTATATCCATGAGGACGATAACTTGGCGTACCCCCAGGGATTGAACATTCAGTCTGCATTGGCCTCTTCGAAAGCACCTTCCACCTCAGCTAGAGATGACAGAGACCTTTTTTCATGGTCGATAGAGGAAGATCCGCGACATAGCACACCCCTGGCAAGCACTGCCACTGTGACAGGAGGCCCGTTCTCCGGTCCTTCCTCTCATGACGTGGTAGCTAGGACACTGCAACCCTCGGAGGATGACCTAGGATTCGGTGTCCAATCAGCATGCTCGTTGTATTCTCTGCTGGCCGGCCCACCGTCCCGGTGGCCTGCTTCGGCGCCGTTGTGTGTTCCCCTGCCACTACCATTTGATGAGCAGGGCCATCAAGGGTCGGATCATGAACCTGAGTCATGGAGCTTCTGGACCATCCTCACAGCTGGCCACTTCCCCAAGAAGTTTTGGTTGGTCACAGGGTAAGATTTTGATACACCATAATCGCTCACCCCAGGAGAGTTTGAATGTTTCCACCAGACCCTCTAGGCGACTATAACGACCCATACTTTAGATTGATTTTTATTACTTCATAATTGAAGAATACTTATTACAACATATAACAGAACCATGGTAGGACCATATATGTATAGTGTCTTTAGAAACAAGGAAACATAAACCACTGGTTCATAAATCATCTACATTGTCTCCCGCTTATTTCATCATATCAAGAGTCCCCTTTTGGAATATCCTACTTAATACCCTTCTTCATGACCAAGGTAAAAGAAAACATACAAACGGGTGAGCTCAAATGATCATTAAGGGTGAAAAAAGAAATATCAATCATATCATATTCATAACAAGATAACATTTTGAATATCTTGACCTGCAAAAGAGATCATAATATGATAACATGGGATAAATCATAGTAGTGAAATGTAATCCTAATAATCATAACATAAAAGATTAAACTTTTTGGAATAAACACATAATCATAGAAAATCATTTCATTTTTTTCAAGACTCATTGCCAAGACTATCATAGCTGTAAAATTCCATTACTGAACCGAGTTCACTCCTCGTTCCAGTCCTCTATCACTGAACCGTATTAACCTGCTATTCCCGCCATGTCTATCTCATGAGATATAAATCTTTACCCAATGTATTGGAGGGAGATATAGGTCCCACCCATCTCATAATGAAAACATTATTATGTGTTCCACAAAATCATAAATCATATATCATAGCATAACCCATATAATAAAAATTGGATTCTTAAACATCGTGACATCATAAAACAATTCATATACGATAAAGGACTTCATAAAAATAATTCCATCACAACATAATCAAATAAATTTAATAATAGGGATTGAAAAATAACCTTATATTATCTTATATGGAAAATAATTTTGATAAAACAGTTGAACTTCATTCTTGAGAAAAATATCCTCTCTACATCAAAGACATTTTTCCTTTCTTATCATGTCATAACATTTTAAACTAAAAAAAGTTAAATAAAAATAAACTTGAAAATTTGTAAAGGAAGCTTCATGGAAATAATTTTCTATGGAATCATAAAAATCCATTCATGCAGTATAAGTAAAAAAAACATTATTCTCGTACTTTGGCCAAAAAAAGTCAGAAAGTATCTCGTACTGTACTTGACAAAAGATTCCTTTTATATCAGTTACTGACAATCCACCAATAGGTAAAATTGTATTTAAAAAATCGTAGGAGGATAGAAATAATATTACATATTGAGTAAAAATCGAATTGGATGATAAATACTCCCTAGTAAATTCTAATGTATAAACAATCTTGGATGAAAATGAGATTGTGAGATTTTCCCTTACCTTAGGTGCGATAAGATTCATACGTATCCGAACATCATGTATAATGATTTAAATAATGTAATTGACTTATTAAATAATCATATTCATTGTTATGATATCATACATGGTCATATTCTTATCATCTTATTAGTAATATTTCATTGCTACTTGTTATTCGGGTGTTCACTGCTTTATGTTCTGATTCATGTCTTGTCGAATAAATTCTTATTAATCTGTCTAGGTTATAGATAGCTTATTTACATAATGGTTTTAGTGTAATATATATCATATATATTCATTAAATTCATTATATTATCATTATTCAATGAAGATCAGGTAGAACGAGTCGCATCACATCGTGGAGACGGTAGGCCGTACGTACGCACGAGCAATGATATCGTTCCCATAACTATTGAATGGTATTAGAGTGGAATATGGAATGTCTCAGAATTAGAATCAGGTTATAATAATAATATATAGTTATTCCATACACCATTATACCCATCCATGTATGGTTGTGGTGGAAAATAGATTACACCGCGGCGTGGAGGCGGTATTCCGTACGTACGCACTCGCAGTGATTTCATTTTCCGTAGGATGGATGGAAGGGGAAATAGGGTTGTTTCATATTTATAATAATATATAATTATATGAGTGATACTGATTTTATTAATTTATGATGAAACAAATAAATATGAAGAAGTAGAATAGGAAATAAAATGGAAAGAATAGGTAAAGGATATTACCTCTTCTTTGGCGTGCCTCTTCTTAACCTCCACTTAGGGCCCTAAAGATGGTATTTGAAGAATACCAGGACCTATGATATGTTTCTAGAGAAGTGGAGAAGATAAATTTTCAGGGTATGGCCGGGCATGAGGGCTCAAAGTTGTGTGAGGAGGAGAGGGTGGAGGTGCCCTTTTTTGAGGGAGGATAGGGGAACCTTTGGAATTATAGGAAACATTAATTTATAATAAATTCCATCCCCATTTAAAAACCTCCAAAAATGACTCAAATCCAACGATTAGATGAGATAGATTTGTAATCACATCAACCAAAAAAATTTAGGCAATTTGGGAATTTATTTTAAACATTATCAACTTGATTTATCCTTATATAATCTATTTAATTTTATTTGTGTTAATAATATTCTAAATTTTAAATCATTATAAATAAGTACTTATATGTTTTTAATTTTCCATAATTGTATATATTATTAAATTTTAGACCATATAAATTTTAATTTATAATTTTTAAATATTTTTGTGATTTTTAAACAATTTTATAATATGTAATTTTTATAAAATAACAATGGTGTCAATTTTGACACAATTCATTTATTTAAATTTAAATAAAATATACACAGAAAATATGTTTGAACTAAAAGATTTAATAGATTCATAACATGTCTTATTTATCTATAAAATTAGTGTATCACATTAAATAGTTCATATAATATTTATTTTAATACTTTTAAAATCATTTATTTGATAATTCACTTAATAAAATAATTTCAAAATCACTATTGTGTCATAATTAATGATAATTATTTAATCCCTAAAAAATATACTAAAATTCACATGATGTAAATAATTTTATTATATTTCTGGATACTATTCATTTTTGAAATTTCATGAATTTTATCACTAAATTAAAATTATAATACTTATAATATTTAAGAGAGTGACACGTTGTCACTTTATTTGGTTTTAATAATAATTAAATTATTTTAATGGTAATAAGTCCAGAAAATGTATTTATTCCGACCCTTAGGTGATAAGGGTTGACTATTAGTCATCCAATAGAATTTTGGAAGTGGTTACGGTTATTTTTTAATCTTATTTTTACCCTTAATTACCTGATTTACCTTTAACTGCAGCAAATGAAAATTATCGTAGTTACTATTCATAATATCAAAAAAAAGTAACATATTAACACAATTTGGACCCACTGAATCCATATATGGAATCCATGTTTAAAAATTCAAAATACAGTAGTTTCAGTAATTAATTTAATAATTAATCCCGTTTTTTAAGAAAACATGTTTTAAAAGTTAAGACATTGCCAATGATTGAAATTTTTTTACCTATGAATTCAATGTAAAATTAATGGTAATGACATAAATTATATTAAATGGAAAAAATATATTCAATTTATACTTTAAAACCATTCAATATTATGATTTAACCATATAAATTATTTCGATAAAAAATTTGTTTTTAATTAAAATATATCATGTTTTTGTTATTTATTAAAATATGGAAGTTATCAGAATAATATGAAAATTTTATCAAAAGTACATTTTTATATCCTGATTCCAAATAATAATTTTATTATGTCAAATTGAACTTATAAAATATGTCAAAAACTAGATTTAATGTTGGTGCGCCATCAAAAGGCGATAAAACTGCATTTTTTTAAATTCTTATTTTACCCAAAAAATTAATTTTTTTTCACATATCATGTTTTAGAAAATGTGTATGATGAATAATAATGTTATAAAATTCAAAAGGTAGTTTATACTATTAATAACGGCTAGTCCATAGTAATATTATAACAATATATCGTTGTTTAGTGAAACTCGATATTGCGTACAACACACTCTATCATGGAAGGTTTCTCTTTCATATAACGCATGCCAAGCTAGTGTTGTGTGTAGTGAAAGATTCCATTGATGTTGAATATAACATAAGACATAAATAAAATACTTATCATAAAATATAAGGGTGTTTCATTCTACCCCCCTTAAAATGAATTTTCCCCCCGAAATTCTTCACTTCGTAACAAACAGATGAGCATACCTCTCCCTCATCATATCATCAAGCTCCCATGTAGCTTCTTCTAATTCGTGGTTCCTCCATAAACCTTTCACCAAGCTAGTGGTCTTGTTCTTTAGAACTTTTTCTCTATAATCCAGAATCACTATCGGCTGTTCTTCATAAGAAAGATCATTCCCCAGCGGTACAAATTCTAAGCTTAGTACATTTGATGGATCAGGTATGTAAATTCGTAGAAGGGATTCATGGAACACATCATGAACTTGAGAGAGATTTGATGGAAGCACCAATCAGTAAGAAACCTTCCCAACAAGATCCATTATTTCAAAAGGACCGATATACCTAGGGCTCAACTTTCCCTTCTTTCCAAATATAATTACTCTCTTCCAAGGAGATATTCGTAAGACCACTTTATCACCCAATTCAAACTCTAGGCCTTTTTTTAGCTGTCATCATAACTTTTTTGTCTACTCTATGTTTCTCTTATGTGTTGTTTAATATATCTATCCTTTTCTGCCATCTCATCGACAAGATCAGGTCCTAAAAGCTTTCTTTCCCCAACTTCATCATAGCAAGTTGGAGTGCTACATTTCTTTCCAGAGAGTGCTTCATAAGGAGCCATCTGAATACTGGAGTGAAATCTATTATTATAATAAAATTCCCCCAAAGGTATGTGTTGATCCCGACAACCTTTGAAATCCATTTAACAAGCTCTTAACATGTCTTCTAGAGTGTGAATTGTACTCTCAGGCTGACCATCTGTCTAAGTAAAATAAGCAGTGCTGAAAACCAACTCTGTATCTAGACTATGATAAAGAATTCGCCAGAACATCTGGGTAAACCTCAGATCCCGATCTTTTATAATGGAAAGTGGTACTACATGCAATTTTACCAATTCCTTTACATATATCCTGTGAATCTGATCAATAGAGAATTTTTTTCTAATAGCAATGAGGTGAGCCGACTTCGTAAGGAGATCAAATATAACTCAGATAGCATTATTGCCTTTGGATGTTTTAGAAAGTCTGGTGAAAAAGTCTATAGTGATGTTTTCCCATTTCCATTCGGGTTTGGGTAATGGTTGTAACATTCCCTTAGACTTCTATCTATCAGCATTAACTTGCTGACAAACCAAGCATCGAGAGACATATTCAGAAATATCTCTTCTCATTCCATCCCACCAAAAGTACTCTTTCAGGTCCCAATACATCATCGTGCTTCCAGAATGAATAGAGAATTAAGAACTATGAGCCTCATCCAGCAACTCCTTCTTTAATTCAGGGATGATTGGAACTCAAACCTGATTCCTGAACCTTATTATTTCATCACAATCAATGTGAAATTCCGGAACATTTCTCACCTTCTTTTGTAACTCTACATCTTCTTTCTTTGCATCTTTAATCTTCATATGTATAGATGGTTGAACATTCATTTGAGAAAGATAAAATTTTTCCCCTTCCATTATAATTACAAGATCCAACCTTTGTAAATCCTTATATATTGGATCTTTTGTGATCCTCATCCTAGATAAAATAGCATGGTCTTGTCAACTTATTGAATCTAGCACCTTGTTTTCTTTCCCAGGGTGATAATGAATTGAGCAGTCTTAATCCATAATCAATTCCAACCATCTTACTGGGAGAATATTCAGATCCTTTTGTCTGAAAATATACATTATACTTTTATTATCATTATAAAAATTACACCTTTCACCATAAAGATAATGCATCCATATTTTTTATGAAAAGATTACCGCAGCTAACTCCAAATCAGGATTTGGGTAATTTTTCGCATGGATTTTCAACAATCGTTAGGCATAATCTATCAACATATCATTTTACATTAGAACACGCCCCAATATGTTCTTGGATGCATCACTGTAGATCACAAACCTTTCTCCACTACAAGTCAGTGTGGGCACATGTGCACTGGATAACCTTCGTTTTAACCCCTTGAAATTTTCTTCACACTCCTCCGTCCAAATCAACTTAACTCTTTATTGAGTCAACCTGGTGAGTGGATTAGATAACCTTGAAAAATCTTTCAGAAAACGTTGATAATATCCAGCAAAACCAAGAAAATTTAATATCTCAGTTATTGTTGTTGGTCTCAACCATCTTTCGATAACCTCTATTTTTTCTGGATCCACAGATATCCCCTCTTTTGAGATTATGTGACCGAAAAATGAAACTTTCTAAAGCCAAAATTCACAATTGGTAAATTTGACATAAAGATTATCCTTTATCAGGGTCTTTAATACAATTATAAAGTGATCTTCATGTTATTCATTTCTATTTTAATAGACAAGAATATCATCTATAAAGACTACCACAAACTGATCAAGATAGTCTCTAAAGACTCTATTAATTAGATCCCTAATGATAGTAGAGGCATTAGAAAGACCAAATGGAATCACTATAAATTCATAGTGTCCATACCTTATACGGAAAGCCGTATTTGATATATCCTCCCTTTTGACCCTTTATTGATGATTCCTTGAATGAAGATCAATCTTGGAAAACTATTGATCTCCGCGTAGTTTTTCAAATAAGTCACCAATTCATGGGAGAAGATATTTGTTCTTGGTATTGATCTTATTATGTTCTTCATAATCATTGCAGAGTCTCATTGATCCATCTTTCTTCTTAACAAATATAACATGTTCTCCCTAAGGTGATGCACTAGGGAATATGAATCCCTTATCAAGATTCTCTTGGAGTTTCTTCTTCAATTCCCGCAACTCATTTGGGGCCATTTTATAAGGTGTCTTTGAAATAGGAACAACACTCGGTATGAGTTCTATTGAAAACTCAACATCACGATTTGGTGGAAGACCTAGAAATTTCCTTGGAAATACATCATCAAACACCTGTACAATGGGTTTATTCTTAATTGTGAGTTTCTCACCAACCATTGAAGTTAAAAAACCTTAACGTAGTGGAATCAAGACCCATATGATGGAAGAAATTTCCACTGGAAGGTCATGTTCATCCTTGCATCGATATATGATCATAGATTGATCTGGAATATGAAATGTGACTTCCCTTCATTGGAAATTTATATGAGCTCCATATAAAGAAAGCCAATCCATGCCAATAATCACATCAAATTCCAATATAGGAAGGATCATAAGATTTGCAGGAATCACTTTACCACAAACTTCAATCAGTGAAGAATTGTTAACGGTTGATGCGATCGTTGTGCCAATAGGAGTTGTCACGACTAACTCAACACCTAATTGTTGATTTAATATGGTGGTACCATTAGAAAATTATTCATAAATAAAAGAGTGGGTGGATCCAAAATCAAATAAATCATTTTCTACTTTTGAGTGGATGGTAAGTGTACATTTCACCACTTCATTATCGTACTCCACATTTCTGATATTAATTGCATGTGAATTTCCTTTCTCTTTGGCCTTAAGAGTTTTTTGACGTTGATCATCATCAACAACCCTTGGATTTGGTCATTGATTGGAATAATGCCCCATCTCCTTGCACTTGAAACATTGATGTGTTGGAGGTTCATTCTATTTATCCCTTTCTTTGTTCTCATCATTAGACATCTTCTTCCCATTATTCGGACATTCAATTGCCCGATGACCTTCTTTTCCACATAAAACATTTTCCTGCCCCTTTAAGACAATTCCCTCCATGTTTCTTTCCTGAATTTGAGCATAAAGGAAAACTCATCTTCTTTTCAGTGTGGTCTTTAGATTTTCCTTTGATTTCAATTTTCCTCTTCTTATCAAACCCATATGATTGATGGGTTACTAAAATCTCCATCTCATCCTTGAGAGCACATCGAACAATTTACTCGTAGCTATTGAAGTCCCTTATGGATAACACCCTTCTAAAACATAGTTTTAAGCTACTAAATAATCGATCGATCTTACTCTCTGGTTAGATAATAATTCCAGAAGCGTACCTTGGAAGTCTTGTAAAATTTTCTTCGTAGGTACCAATTGTTTCATCATCCTTTTGCTTTAGTTCAATAAACTCCTTCTCCATCTTTGTTCGAAGAATATGAGGGAATATCTTATTGAAAAATATGTTCTTGAACTCCTCCCATTCCATGGACTAAATTTCATCCCTTTGCCTCGTATTCTTGATAAGATTCCACCATTGATTAGCTTCACCTTCCAAATGATACACTGCTAGGATTTCTTTTTCGTGTTCAGAACATTGTAGAACTGAAAATATATTTTTAGTGGTACTAATCCATTGATCAGATACTAATGGATTTGAAGACCCACTGAATAAAGGTGGGTGCTACCTCAGGAAGGATTTAATATAATTTTTCTCCTTCCTTTTCTCCTTTGGAATTCCTACATGATTCATAGCATGAGAATGTTGTGTGATCATGGATACAAGATTTTTCATTCCATCTCCCATAACATTTGGTCGCACAGGGGGACAATCATTTCATTGTATGTCGTATTCATCATTAACACGGTTCCTCTAGCTTCCAACCATTGACTAAAACCAAGAAGCATATTGTGAAAAACACTAATTACAATAGGAAAACCACATAATCAGTAATAAAATTTCACACTTTAGGTCTTATCATAGGTTATTCATGGACATTTATAAAAAACTATGATTATATTCTATGATTAGACATATCCTTAAGGTTTTCACTAAGGCTTTCACATCATAGTTTCTAAAGGTTGACTATAACCTCCCTCTGATACCAAATATAAGGACCCATAACTTAGATACATGGTTATTACTTCAGAATTGAAGCATAATTATTACAACATATAACAAAACCATGGTAGGACCGTATAGGTATAATGTATTTAGAAACTAGGAAACATAAACATCTGGTTCATAAATAATATACATTGTATCCCTCTTATTTCATCATATCTAGAGTCCCTTTTTAGCATATCCTACTGAATACCCTTCTTCCTAACCTGGGGAAAAGAAATCATACAAAAGGGTGAGCTCAAATGCTCAGTAAGGGTAAAAAAAAATAAATATAAATCATATCATATTCATAAGAACATAACATTTTTAATATCTTAACCTACAAAAGAGATAATAATATCATAAAATGGGATAAATCATAGTAGTGAAATGTAATCCCAGTAATCATATAATAAAACATTAAACGTTGTGTCTTACACACATTATCATAGAAAAACATTTCATTTTAGTCATGAGTCATTTCCAAGACTATCATAGCGGACAAAGTCCCTGACTGAACCGAGTTCACTCCTCATTCTAGTCTTGTATCACTGAATCGGATTAACATGTCGTTCCAGAAATGTCTATATCATGAGATATAAAGCTTTACCCAATGCATTGGAGGGAGATATAGGTCCCAACCATCTCATAATTAAACCATTCTTATGTGTTCCAAAAAAACATAAATCACACATCATAGCATAACCCATGAAATAAGAATGGGATTCTTAAACATCGTGACATCATAAAACAATTCATATAAGATAAAATACTTCATAAAAATAATTCCATCAAAACATAATCAAATCAATGTAATAATAGGGATAGAAACAGAACCGTATATTTTCTTCTATGGAAAATAATTTTGATAAAACACTTGATCTCCATTCTTGAGGAAAATATCATTTCTACTTCAAAAACATGTTTCCTTTCGTAACATGTCATAACATTTTAAAGTACAAGAAGTTAATCGAAAATAAACATGAAAATTTTTAAAGGAAGCTTCATGGAAATAATGTTCTATGGAATCATAAAAATACATTTATGCTGTAGAAGTTAAAAAAACATCCTTATCGTACTTCGGCCGAATAAGTCAAAAAGTATCTCGTACTGTAAATGAAAAAAGCTTCATTTCATATATTTTAATAAAACTTATCCAATAAGTAAAATTGTATTTAAAAAATTGTATTAGGATATAAATAATATTACATATTGAGGAAACATGGATATGGATGATAAATACTCCCCAGTAAATTCTAATGTATATACAATCTCAGATAAAAATGAGATTGTGACATTTTCCCTTACCTTAGGTATGATATGCTTCGTACGTATCTGAACCTCCTATATAATGATTTAAATATTGTCACAGACGTATTACATAATCATGTTTATTTTTATGATATCATAAATGGCCATATTCTTATAATCTTAGTAGTAATATTTCATTGCTACTTGTTATTCAGGTGTTTATTGCTTTATGTTCTTATGCATGTCTTGTCGAATAAATTCTTATTACTATTTCTAGGTTATAGATACCTTAATTACATAATGGTATTAGTGTAATATATATCATATATATTCATTCAATTCATTTATATAATCATTATTCAATGAAGATCATGTAGAACGAGTCGCATCACATTGTGGAGATGGTAGTCCGTACGTACACCCGGTCGATGATATCGTTCCCATAACTATTGAATGGTATTTGGAGTGGAATATGGAATGTCTCAGAATTATTATAATTTTATATGAATCATATATAGTTATTCTTTACACAATTATAAACATCCATGTAAGGTTGTTGTGGAAAACAGATTACACCACGGCGTGGAGATGGTATTCTGTACGTACGCACGCGCGGTGATTTCATTTTCGGTAGGAAGGATAGAATGTGAAATAGAATTGTTTCATATTTATAATAACATATCAGTATAGGAGTGAAACTGATGTTATTAATTCATGATGAAACAAATAAAAAAGAAGTAGTAGAAGAAGAAATAAAATGGAAAGAATCGGTAATGGATATTACCTCTTCTTTGACGTGCCTCTTCTTAACCTCCTCTTAGGGAACTAAAGTTTGCCTTAGAAGGAGTCCAGGACCTCTAGTATGATTCTAGGGAAGTGGAGAAGAGAAATTGGAAGGGTTGTTTCGAGCATTAGGGCTCAAAGTGGTGTGGGGAGGAGAGAGAGGAGGTTCCCTTTTATAAGGGAGGAGAGGGGCACCTTTGAAATTATAAGAAATATTAATTTATAATGAATTCCAGCCCCCCATAAAAACCTTCAAAAATGACTCAAACTTAATGATTAGTTTAAATAGAGTTGTAATCTCATCAACCAATAAAATTTAGACAAGTTGGGAATTTATTTTATACATTCTCAACTTGTTTTATCCTTATAAAATCTATTTAATTTTATTTGTGGTAATAATATTCTAAATTTTTAGTCATTATAAATAACTACCTATATATTGTTAATTATCCATACTTTTATAAATTAATACATTTTATAACATAAAAATTTTAATTTATAATTTTTAAATATTTTTGTGATTTTTAAACAATTTTATAATATGTATTTTTTATAAAAAAACAATAGTGTCAATTTTGTCACTATTCATTAATTTGAATTTAAATAAAATATTCACAGAATATATGTTCAAAATAAAAGCTTTAATAGATTCATAACATGTAATATTTATCTAGAAAATTAGTGGATCACATTAAATAGTTCATATAATATTTATTTTAATACCTTTAAAATCATTTATTTGATAATTCAATCAATATGATAATTTCAACATCACTATTATGTCATAATTAATAATACATATTTAATCCTTAAAAATTATAAATAAATTTACATGATGTAGATAATTTTATTAGATTTCTGTTGAATATTCATGTTCTATGTTTCATTAACTTTATCACTAAATTAAAATTATTATACTTATAAGATTTAAGAGAGTGACATGTTGTCACTTTCTTTGGTTTTAATAATAATTAAATTATTTTAATGGTCATAAGTCCATAAAAGGAATCTATTTCGACCCTCAGGTGATAAGGGTTGACTTTTACTCATCCAATAGAATTTTGGCAGGTGTTAGGGTAATTTTATAATCTTATTATTTCCTTTAATTACTAGATTTATCTTTAACTATAGTAAATAAAAATTACCATAGTTACTATTCATAATATCAAAAAAAACATGTTAACATAATTTGGACCCCCTGAATCCAAATATGAAATCCATTTTTCAAAATTCAAAACATATAATTTGAAGTAATTTATTTAAAAATTAATCCCATTGTTAAGAAAACGGGTTTCAAAAGATAAAACATTGCCAAAGATTGAAAGGTTTTTACCTATGAATTCAATGTGAAATTAATGGTAATGACATAAATTATGTTAAATGGTAATAATATATTCTATTTATAATTTAAAACCATTCAATATTATAATTTAACCATATAATGTTTTATGATGAAAAAAGTTGTTTTTAATTAAAATATAGCGTGTTTCTACTATTCGTTAAAATATGGAATGTATCAGAATAATATGAAAAATTTATCCAAATTAATTTTTTTTTATCCTGATTCTTATGAAGAATTTTATTTTTTCAAATTGTCCTTATAAACATGTCAAGATTGAGATTCAAAGTTGGTGCGCCATCAAAAGGCGGTAAAATTGCATTTTTTGAAAAATACTTATTTTACCCGAAAAATTTATTTTGTTCACATACCATGTTTTAGAAAATGTGTAATATGAATAATAATGTTATAAAATTAAATATTTAGATAATACTATTCATAATGGCTAGTACATAATAATAGTATAACAATATATCGTTATTTAGAGAAACTCGATATTGCGTACAACACACACTATCGAGGAATGTTTCTCTTGCGTATAATGCAAGCCAATCTAGTGTTCTGTGTAGTGAAAGATTACTTTGATGTTGCGTACAACATAATACATAAGAAATATATATTTCCCATAAAATATTAGGGTGTTACAGCGACTCACTCTTGTCTTCACCACCATAAAGTGCCATATCCCGGGAGCCAAGCACACCTCGAGGATATCGGTGAGCAATGTCGTCGGGTCGAACTGGCCACACTCCCCGTGATCTGGCACACTGAGTAACTTGGCCACCATAGGGCCCTCCAATAATAATGCATTCAAAGTTATCAAGAATTCTGTAATGTTATCGAGGAGGCCACCCCCCACGCGCACGTCTGTGGATGGGGGCAGTACGCTGCCCTTCTCTTCAGTGTGATTCACCGACAATCTAACTCATCGGGCGACTCTGAGGACATGCCCCCGAGGGCAGCGGCGGGAAACATGGCCAATCTTTCGGAAGAGGGGAATGGTCTGGAACTTCATGATGGGGACTTACCCCCTGAGGAAAAGCCTCTACTGGACCCATCAGGGAGGATTACTCACCAATAGAGGAACCTCCTAGGTCTCCCCGCACGCACTGCAGCATTAACACTGAGCCAGAATAATGGAAAGGGTAAAGATCACGTTGGAGCTATCAAGCTCTGCGACCCATCTGCCTCATTGGAGAAGGTAGAGGAAGATCTCGAGAAGGCCACGCTGTGCCAACAGCTTGCTGAGCAGAAGAGGTTGGTCGATGAGCTTCTGGCTGAACGCATTGCAGAGTGGCGACCCGACTACAGTGATCCTAGGCCAGGGTAGCAGGGGCAGGAACAACTACCCCTCAGTGAGATTCTCCCATGAAACCACGATCATGCCGTGTTCGCTGACATAGGAGGGGTCAGAGCTCATTGAAAGAGGGCTCGATATGTTTGGCCAAACCCTTATGAGCGGTTTGATCACCCAAGAGACCCCGCTCAGGTTCCTCCCTCCGCCCCCATGGTCGCTCCACCAGCTTCACCACGAGCTAAAAACTTATATACCAAATTGAAGAGCCCGACAATGCACTTGTGGTAATGGATCCCCGTCAGGACGGGAACCCGCGTCCAGACGATTCGAGGGCAGCACTCATCGCCCTCTTAGTGGCTTTGAAAACTAGGCAGGTGGCAATCCCACCAGACGGGAAGTCGTACCCAACATGGGTGGATGATATGCCAGCACCTCTAAGATTTGGGAACCCCATATTCTCCCCCGTTAACTATATAGAAGACCTGCCACATCAACTAGCTCACTTCAACTCAATGTGTGGGCCTATGTTAGGGACTCGAGTGTAGCAGGAGGCCACGAAGCTCCGTTGCTTTGTTCAGACACTGGAGGGTCCAACATTCGTCTGGTATAGCCAGATCCCTGTCAGATCTGTGACTATCTGGGAGGACCTTGACAGGGAATTCATCTACCAGTTCAGTTCCACAACATAGAAGAAGAACATCGCAGACCTCCTCAGGTGCATGAAAAGGCCCGATGAAAGAGTCGCGGACTTCATCGCCCAGTGGAAAGGGCTCACATACTCCCTTGAAATGCCACTAACTCAGGAGAAATTACTAACAATGTGTGTAGGAAACATCAAGGTAGAGCTGGTTTCCTTCTCTGATCACTCAGAAATACCCCCGACGGTTCTGAGACTTCTCAGACAAGGCTCATCTCCTTGAAAAAACCCTACAATAGGCCAGTCAGGCACGCCTGCTGGCTCCTATAATCCAAGAAAGGAGAGCTTCAAGAGCTGAGCCCGATGATGTGGCCCAGATAGAGGCCCTGAGGCAGCTAGAATTTCTACCAGTGAGGCTAGCTCCATTGCCCAATAGGGGTCCTCCCCCACAGGCACAGCTTCCAGCCCTGCAGTGACTGCCTCAAAATCGGCAAGTTCCTCTGCGTAACGCGCCGCCACCACCTAGGTAAGATAATCTAGTTCAGCCTCCTCGGAATGCTCCTCCTCCCGTTAGGGTCTGCCTCTTAGATCCCCATTTCCGGTCAGAAGGAGTCAGACCTATTCATTTGATGAGGCTCAGGTCCCCAATTACTTCTACAGTGCCTTGGAGCAGAGAATCGTGCAGCTACCTGAGTACCGAAAGCCAGGAGAGGCACATCTCACTGATCACCCCAACTACTACCCTTATCACCGGACCATGGGGCACACCATGAAGCGATGATACATGTTTTAGGACTGGCACCAAGACCAAATTGACAAGAATATAGTCAGTTTGGGCCCTGGCCCCGCACAAGTGATAGGTGTCTTTGTGTGATCGGATGGCAGTAGCGACGACAAAGGTGAATGGATGCAGGTTTCCGACCATGGGTCCTCGAAGTATACAGACTAAATGGCCCGCAAAAAGGTCACCTGCGTCCATGGAATCATCTGTGCAAGCCTGAGTCAGCCAGAGACCTCAGAATCTATAGTTACTACTTTAGAATCACCGTCTCTGCCAGCGTCTTCTCAGAAGAGCAAGCAGCGGCTGCGCAAGAAGAAACAATGCGCCCTGCCAATGTCATCGTCATCTGACACTCATGGAGACTTTATGCACCCAAAAATTGGGATTTCTCCCAGAATCTTCCTAGTGGTGGATGACTCCTCATGTGACTGCCCGAGGTACGCTTTGGTTAACACCGTAGAGTTAGTAAATCCCTATATGACTCCCGATAAGGGGGGATGCTAGGTGGAAGTTCCTAATGTCCCCAGTCCTTGCCAATGTCATTGAAGCTATGGTTCCATGAATTGTCGGGGCATGACAGTTGGCACCTTAGGCCAGGTCGTACATGCCGCTGAGACAAGATAGTAGGCCCAGTGTAGAGCTCAGCACACGCGGCCCCTTGATCCGGTATTGACAGATTCGCCTCCACCACCGTTTGTGTTACTGGATCAAGCGGAACCCCATCAACCGGGCCACGACTAGCTTTGCCCTGTTACCAGCCAACTCCAGCCTTCTGGTCCACATCTGGCAGCCACTCTTCGGGATTCGGCTAGTGAACAGCATGATATGCCTAGTACCAGTCAGGAATCGGCCCAGCAGGCAGGGCCCACTGTGCCTCCAATTTCGGAGCGGCCTCCTTATGTAGAGTCTCGCGTGTGGCCCGGAAGTACGATGTTCTGAAGCGTGTTGTCGGCATTCCAACGAGGCTTTCTATCCTTGATATTCTTTGCCTATCATCTGAAATGCATGAGGCGCTTGATGAGGCCCTAAAGAGCTCCCTCCAGTTTGAGACGGAGGTAGCTACTGCAGAAGCCTCCCACGCTGTGGAAATTGAGAATTCCAAATGCCAGGAAGTTATCTCATTCTTCGGTAAAGACGAAGACACTCCTATATAGGGACACATTAACCCACTGTACATCACTGGCCAGTTCAATGGAATGGATGTATGCCACTGTCTTATCAACAGGGGTTCTGGGATTAACCTAATCCCGACTCCGACAATGTGGAATCTGGGGTTGTCTGAGGATGATTTTACTCCCTCCGACCTCAGAATCTAGGGATACAACAGGACCGAGAAAACCTCAATAAAAAATATCTACTTGAAGAATTAGTTTGGTGTCCTAATTTCTAGCACAGAAATCATGGTTGTCTTCCATGACACCACATAGAACGCATTGACGGGTAGGTCGTGGCTCCACCTGTATGCTGCAGTCCCTTTTTCATATCACCAATGCCTCAAATACTCCCTCAATGGTCCAGTAGGAATTCCCCAAGGAGTCATGCCTCCTTTGGCCTCTTCTGAATCCCATTATTTGGATGTCAACTATTACAAGAGCAAGGATAAGAAGATTCTGGAAAGTGAGGATGAACCCGCCACTGTCCCAAGTGATACCTGTGCAGGTCTGGATGACACTTACGTCCTCCCAATCCATCGGTTGGAGGCCACGACCCCCAACATGGGGCAGTGTTTTGTTGTTTCGTGTACAAGAGGAAGTCATATTACCAGGTACAAGCGACAGCAGAAAATCACCCCGTACTCCTACACCAACCAGGCTCGGGTGATCCCAGAACCTCCTACCCCTGTACAGTATCGGTATTTCAGGCTCATGGCAATGGAGGTACGTCATACGTGTATATTTCATCGGGATAGAATTAACCAACTCAATCCAACGCGCCCCTTCTGCTTTGATGTTATCAAGAGCGGCCCCAAGGGCCAAAAACTAGATGGGATTGAATCAACGACCTTCAACGCAATGGTCTCAGTGGTGCAGGAATATCCTAATATGATGACCACTACCGCTCAAGCCAGCACCAGCCACGCGTCCGAGTATGGTGTCTCGGAATTAACATCCCCCGCAGAAGATCCCTCCACTAGTAGAGAAGGGGATATAAAGGATTCTCCCCCATCTTTGAAGAGACATTCTCCACCACGGTCGACGAGTTCGTATAGGTGAACCTCAGTAGCAAGGCGGACCCAAGACCTACATTGGTCAATGCCGCCATGCCCCCTGAGGAGTAGTAGCAGTATGTGGAATTCCTTAAACAGCACCGTGACGTGTTCGCTTGGAGTTACGAAGAGATTCCAGGACTGGATCCTCAGGTACCCGTTCACTACCTTGGTCTCCTAGCAAACCATCTCGGGTTCAAGAAGCCTCCCAGGAAGATGCAGACATTTCAGGGTTCCATGGTCGAGGCCAAGTTTTATAAGCTAATCAAGGACATCTTCATCAAGGAAGATTAGTACGATAGGTTTCTAGCCAACATTGTGCTAGTCAAGAAGAAGAATGGACAAATCAGGGTCTGTATCGACTTCCGTGATCTCAATCGCCATTGTTTGAAGGATGATTTTCCCTTTCCAGTGACAGAGTATTTGAATGATTCCATGGCCAGGTTCCAAGACCCTCCTTCATGGATGGGTATTCTGGGTAAAACCAGATCCATATGGCCCTCGAGGACGAGGATCCCACTGCCTTCAAGGAACCCCAAGGTACTTTCTGTTATCAGGTTATGCCCTTCGTCCTGAAGAATGTGAGTTCCACCAATCAGTGCGCCATGCATCGCATATTCAAGCCGATTGTGGGAACATTGGTGGAATGTTATGTGGATTACTTGGTGGTCAAATCTCGCCAGTTCGAGGACCATATCAAGGACATTGAGATAGTTTTCAACTTCCTCCATTCCCACCACTTGAAGATGAACCCGTTGAAGTGTGATTTCAGGGTTACCAATGGAAAGTTCCTTGGATTTTTCATCAGGTACCGAGGCATTGATATAGACCCAGAGAAGATCAAGTCCATCAGCCAGATGCCTCCCCCGAGCAATATTCGAGATCTACGAGGTCACCAAGGACACTTAGACTACATAGGCCGATTCATTGCGAATCTGGCTGGACGTGTAAGACCTTTTCCCGGCTCATGAAGAAAGGCTCTGCCTATAAATTGGATGAAGAGTGTTAGACCATCTTCTAGGAAATCAAGCATTATCTACTCCAACATATGGTCGTGATGCCACCCGTCTTTGGGAAGCCACTGGTCCTTTACGTGACCACCCTAGAATGGTCCCTCAGCACACTTCTCTCCTAGAAGAACAATGTGGGAATGGATAACAACCTCTACTACCTCAGCAGCATTCTCCTCGAAACAAAAATTATATATTCTCCCATCGAGAAGCGATTCCTTGCGCTCGTGTTTTCTGTACATAAGTTTCGACACTTCTTGCAGCACCATGAGGTATAGCTGGTCTCTCAGGTAGACCCATTAAACTACAACCTGAACCGACCTATGTTTACTAGCTGACTAGCACTGTGGGTGGTGATCCTCTAGCATTTTGACATCAGGTTTGTGCCTTAGAAGGCTATCAAAGGACATGAATTGGGATACTTTCTAGGTTCCCACCCAACCTTCGTGGATCTGCCGTTGGACTCAAGTTTTCATGATGAGGGAATCCTCTCAGTAGATCATGTTGTCCCATGTTGGAAAATTTACTTTGACGGTGCCTCCCGGAGCCCCACCGGTAGGAGATTAAATGATCCTAGGCTCAACCGAATGGGTCTGGGTATCGTCCTCATCACCCCGGAGCAAGTCGTTCTTCCGTACTCATTTTTTTTTGTCGGAAGGCTTCCCCAACAACGAGGAAGAGTATCATGCCCTCATTACTGGCCCCGAGCTAGCCGTCGAGATCGACGTTCCCCATCTGCATGTGGAAGGGGATTCTGAGATGGTCACCAAGCCGTTCAATTGAGGCTATGATATTAGAAAGCCAGAACTCATGCCAATATTGGTGTGCACCCTCCATCTAATGGCCCAGTTCCCATCTCGGCTAGAGGTTATTCATATCCCTCGGTCACAGAATGATCGGGCAGATGCTTTGGCCAGCCTGGCCGCGTCGATTTCAGAGCCTGAACAAAATGAACTGATTATCCACGTGGTTCACCGAAGATTCATTGCTCCCATTACCCCGTAGAATGATCGCAGACCACGGGTAAACCATCTTACCACTGGTGCCCCTACGTCTGGAGCCCTGGGTAATTAAGATGCAGTGATCAAAATAGTTCATGATTGGAGTACACCCTTGGTTGAATTCTTCCATCATGGAAATCTTCCGTCAGACCGGGCCGAGCACGAGTGAATCCGATGTCATGCGCTATAGTTTACCCTTCAGAGTGGTCCCAACCTTGAGAATATCTTTTATAAACGCAGACTTGATGGTGTTCTCCTCCATTTCCTTAAAGGAGTAAAGATTCCACAGGTCATGCAAGAGGTTAATGCTAGTTCCTGTGGCACCCATAAGGCTGGGTCAAAGTTGTCTCATTAGATACGGAGTCTTGGGTACTTCTGGCCCTCCATGATCCATGACTGCATCGAGTTCGCCAAGAGGTGACATGTGTTCCATGTTCATGCTAACTTTGTGCATCGGCCACCGGAGCCTCTCCACACTACCATGTATTCTTATACCTTCGCAGTATGGGGGTTAGATGTCACAGGACCTTACCCACTCGCAACGGCTCGCCAATGCCGTTTCATTCTTACCACTACAGATTTTTTTTCCATGTGGGCAACGGAAATTATGCTCTAGGAAGTCAAAGCCCGTTATAACGCCGACATGATAGGTACAAATATCATCTATCGATTTGGAGTACCTCACGCTATCGTTACCGATAACGACCCCAACTTCCGAGTAACTGAGCTAAAGAATTTGTATGCCAAGTACACCATTCGCTCTAACCATACCTCCCACTATCATGCCCAAAGAAATAGATAGATCAAGGAATTTAAAAAAACCCTCTTTAACATTATGCAAAAGATGATTGGTCAGCATATGAAGAGTTGTCCGGATAAGCTCCCCAATGCCCTCTGGGATTATTGGACGATGACTCGGAATTCCACCCAGGTGACCCCTTATTCCCTGGTGTACGGAACTAGGGCCACCCTGCTCGTCGAGATTCAGTTTCCCTCATTGCGCACAATAGTCTACGACTAACAAGAGCCGTATAGATTTATTGAAATCTGTCTAGCAGAATTGGAAGCGTTGGGCGAGAATTGGATTTGTTCATTTCACAACCTGGAAAGCAGGATGGATCGAGCTTTCTATAAGAAGTTTCACCTCTGCTCCTTCCTGCAAGGTGACCTAGTACTATCCCTCAGGGCACCAATGATCCCCGGCAGGAATCCACCCAAGTTGGAGCCCAAATGGGAGGGACCTTTCATTGTCCATAAGGTCTCTCCCAATAGTGTGTACTCCCTGGTCACCATGGATGGTGAGCGTATAACTCATCCCACCAATTCCACGTTCCTCAATCATTATTTTTCCTAAATCCTTGGTCCGAGTTCTAAGACCTCAAACAAAGATCTGTTCCCGGTCCCGCATGACCCTAAGCTGCACTACGGTCCTGCATGGCTTTAAACAGCACTACAGTCCTGCATGACCTTAAACTGCATGCTCGTCCTGCATGATGTTAAACTACAAGCTGGTCAGGTCTCCCTGACTGAGGCCCATCCTTGGGCACCCATCCCAGGCTCTCTCATATGGGATTGTACGGTGTGGTGTGGGATTAGGTATTTATTTATGTCGGGTTACTCGTCATGCCATACACATTCTAGGATGAAATTCCTCTCATTTTCCAACATGACATTAAACTGTTTTTCTAGATCTATGTGTGGCTTGATTCCCATATTTATGGGATATGTAGGACCTCCTTAACACCTAGGTTTTAGGTCCCACCCCATCTCTTAAGATATCCCACGATCTCCCGGTCACATCGGCCTCTTAGCATGTCCCTCTTTATGAGGGGGATATATAGGTGTGGTAAAGGTTTTTTGGCACCCTGACCCTTCTCCTGGGTATCCGCCATCTTTTGGCCACTCTCAAACTGAGCCCTTCGACCATTTTCAGTGGTCTATTAATGCATTCATAGTACTCTGTTCTAGGACCTAGAGTGTCAGATTCAACTTAGGCAAGTTCTGTCCACTTGTCAAGCTTCGTGCTCCCCTTCATTCGGGCCCCCATTATCTTTCACACATGAAGGGACCCCCAAGAATGGCCTAGATACTACACCTAAGGGATGTCCTAAAATTATGGGCCAACACCCCCCGAGGGTTTCAGATAACAACCTGATTCAAATCCTACGTCGTGAACATGATCAGCAGTCGATGCTCATTTGTTTGTCCACATTTCAGGCTAACACGACAGGATGTTGTGTTGCGAACATGGTCCGAAGTAATCCTTCGTCGCCACGCCGAAACCTTTAGGCCATGAATGATGGTTTCATGATTCACATTATGTTCAACCCCACCATGTCAAGGTGGAATCTCGACACTCCTTTCACTAACCCTTTAGTGCACCTCTACACGTCAAGCAGACAAAGTTGAGTTATGGTGTCTCTTGGGGATCCCGCAATCTGAGCACTAAGATTATAGGGTTGGGTCTTCTTTGAGAACCATGCACAGCTTGACCCTCATCCCTATGGGAAATGAGAGTTCTCCCAGACATTTTGTTTCGGGCCCAGATCAGCAGGAGGCTAGTGTCTCCTGCCCCTTAGCCTTTAACCCCTTGCAGGCCCCTTGGCCCGAGGCTCCTCTACCGGAATCGTGCGCTGTGATGGTATGGGATTATTTCCTCATCCACATCATGTTTGATTTATCACATCATGCACATTCCCCCGGGTCCAACCCATATGACCTTAAACTGTCCTGGTTGGTCCTACCACATGACCATAAACTATGATGATATCGTCTCGTCCGCACGACGAAAAACGGAATTGCATTGTGATGACCTCTCTATAGAGAACATCACGTTGGGTATTTATCATTTACCATACCATTTTTTAACACCCGTATACAGCTTGACTATTGTGGAAATACCAGAAATTTCTACCCTAGGTGGGTCGCTCCACAAATGAAAAACCATTAACCTTCAAGGACAAACAAGATACATCAAATTCCACTTCTTTTGGTGTGAGTTCTAGACCCTCACACCCCTTTCATCCTTGGAACAAGTACCTTCGTGTTTCTTGCCACCCTCAAGAACTACATATGGCTTGATTCCCATCCTTATGGGATATGAAGGAACACCCAAACCTCTTGTCATTGGGTCCAGCTTGAGGTCTGCTAATTAATCATCATTGTCCCTCCTTTGGGACCTTGACTATGGGACTGTGTGGCGTGGTATGGGATTATGTCCTCATTAACGTTGGGTTTCCAAAAGCCACACCACTTTCACCCTGTTATAAGAATTAGCCCTCCAGTTTCCTGTCTTGTACGATTTTAAAAGCCACCCCCAAGAACTATGTATGTCTTGATTTCCATCCTTACGTGATACGTAGTAGTGCATGGGCACTTCCCCATGGGCCCGACCTAACATTCGTGTTCGGTTCCTTGATCGGAACGCTTTTCCAAGGAACACATGGTAAGCAGGATTCGTCCTCATTCACGTCAAGTTTCGTAAATCACCTTACCATGTGTCTCCCTCCCTCCTTACCAATCCTTGGTCCGAGTTCTAAGACATTAAACAAACATTCATTCCAGAACTACGTGCGGCTTGATTTCCATAATTATGGGATATGTAGGAACGCCCGGACATTTCGTTTTCGGTCCAGCACCAGGAATCACTAGTCTATTCCCCCCCTCACTATCGGCCCTTTGGCCGGACTTCTCGGGGAGTTGTGTAACTGCAACATTATCCCCGAATAAGTTTAGGATGCCCCATAGTGATTCTAGGAAGAAATAGTTCCCTCACCAAATAGGTCCTGTCTAAAAGTAGGGATGATCTGTGAGCATATTAATACGTCTGCCTAATGTGCCCCCACCACGGTGGTGTAATTTTGGGAGTGTTGGATTCTGTTTGATCAATCCACCAGTTCACATTCCACGCTTTGTGTTCCCCTTTATTCAGATCTTCATCCTCTTTCACGTTTAATGGGACCCCCTAATAGTATGGATGCTCGACCTATGGTTCACCGGCTATCTTGGGCCAATGTTTCGGAAGACTGGTCATGTTTGATGGGACCCCCTAATAGTGTGGATGCTCAACTTGTGGTCCTCCTACTATCCTGTGAAAATGTTCTGAAAGACTAGTCTTGTTTGATGGGACCCCCTATTAGTATGGAGGCTCGTCCAATGGTCCGCCTGCTATCCTGGGCCTACGTCCGGAAGACTGGTCATGTTTGATGGGACCCCCTAATAGTATAGATGCTGGACCTATGGTCCGCCTTTTGTCCTGGTCCATCATTCTGGAAGATTGTTCATGATTGATGGGACCCCCTAATAGTATGGATGCTCGACCTATGTTCCGCTTGCTATCCTGGGCCAACGTTCTGGAAGACTGATCGACGATATTTGAGTTAGGCCCCATGTTACGAACATGGTCAGTTGTCAGCCCTCATTTTTTGTCACCATTTCAAGCCTGTACGATATAGATGTTTCATTTCCACCACATTCAACAACTATCCTCCATCGTCACACCCCTCACATAGTGTTCCGAATTTGGGTGATGTGATTCTCCTTTTTCATCTCCCTATGATTGAATTGATTCCAATTCCCCTAGAATTTCCCCACTCATGTGTTAGATCATGTTGAGGATATGATACATTGATCGGTCTGAGGTCCCCTCCCTTCGGCCGGACCTCCCTCTTCTCTTCGGGAATCTATGCTCAATTTCGAGTGACTGAAGCTTGGTTGATGCCCCACGATCGAACGAAATGATAATACGAGCATCCTTTGTTTCCCACGTTGGGTACAGACCACATGAGTTTAGTGATGAATTGTTATTTTTTTGGGATTATGGATGAGCGTATTAATCCAAAGGTACAGATAAATGAATTTGTCCATACATTGAGAGAAAACAGTTTATGAGCTGGCCAAAACAGGGCCCTTAAGGATTATCATTTTGGATTTATCATTCCAACGTCGCTACCCTTTGGCTGGTGGCCTCTAGGACTGATTCTCGCTCCCTGATGACTCTCTCCTCATCAGTAGCCGTAGAGTGTAGTTCACCAATCCATGCTTGTGCCTGCGCCCATTCAGTTTGAAGCACTGTCATCTGGTGACTCGCCTCAATCAATTGTTCTTGGGCGTCAGCCAGTTGGTCCATCAATTGCTCCACGAGCTCAGAGCATGTTGCGATAAAGGCCTCCTTCTCTGTTGCCTGCTCTTGGAGGTGTCAGACTTCCTGGTCCACCCTCAAGAACACTCTAGTGCTCACCAATTCTTCCATACACTAGGCAATGTTGGTGCATCGGCAGCTCTCACGTATCTTCTCGGCCAAGTAATCGCGGACTGTCAGATGAAGGCGTTGAGCGTCAGCCCCTCCGGCGCATAGGAAACGCAACCTAGTTGGGAGTGATCCCATCCGCCTCATCCAATCCTTCTGAGAATTCCTGAGAAAATGATGGATTCACTTCCACACTTTGCGCCGTGTCATCCGGCTCTCCTCGGCCAATTCTGAATCTGAATCAACTATTTCTTCAGGAACAGCAAGCTGGTATACATGGAAGACAGCTAGCATGTCAGTTGCTGGAACTGCCACAGTGATGCCTTCCTAAGGAATAGGATCCTCGACATCTGAGCGACCTTCCTCTCTCGCCTAGATAGCGGCGGTGCCTTCATCAGCTTCTGGCCTCACTCCAATGTTAGCATCACTTATGTCTGCCACCCCCTCCTCACCAATTTCTAGGGCCAACATAGATTGGGAGGTATGTTCTGGAGGAGGAAGTATGTGCTCCACTAATTCAATCATAGACGGCCCGATATCAGTAGCCCGATGAGCCTCCAACACCGAGATCACTCTACAGGGAGCATCCTGATAAGTAGAGTTCTCCGACAGTAAGCACCAGTAGCAAAGAAAGAGACTTACAAGAACCCAGAGCGTCAGCGTCCAGGGTTCTGTCCACTATAGGAGCAATCGCAGCAAGACACCCCTCATCACTTTTCAGTTCGATAATGGGCATCAGAGCCCCACCCTGTCCCACCATCGCCGCTTCTCATTCCTCTATTGGGGACACCTGATCAGCGCCTATGTTCTCTTGAGAGAGATAGAGAAATGGATTAGAAATTACATAAGAGAATGGATAAATAAGAGGGATAAATAAGGATAGAGACAGACCTTGAGAATCTTGGTTATGTCTATACCGGACCTGACGATCTCACCACTCTCCTGTAGGCTCCCTTGGCGGGAACCTCCCCGAGATCCTTCGTCTTCTCCTGTCTCCTACTCTCCCTCCGACTCGTCATCACTATCGCCTTCTCTCAGCGGCATCATTTCCGGATCATGCTCTTGGTCGAGCATCACTTTCACTATGAAATTTTGATCCACACGCCTACCTCGTTGGTGCTCATATGTTTCCATGGATGTCAGGTAAGCATGTCGTCGATGAAGGATCACCCGATCGGTAACCCCGATTGAGCCCATCTTCTAGCAACTGGATCCCATCTTGTATTTTCTTCTGCCCGAGGGCATCGATGCTCATCGACTACCGTAGGGTTAACAAGGATGACCATAGTGTTGGGAAGATTGTGTCATGGGAAGGTTGAAGCAGATACCTTATCTGCTTCCCATGAAGTTCATTGGTCCCACCATGTGATGTCCCCGCTGCGGAGGTCCCGACCTGTATAGCCCTCACTGCCTGGCACACCCCTGGTCCCCCCTTCTAGCGGCACCTTGCCTACTCTCTCGTCACATGGGTTCCACGTGGGTAGTCCTGAGTTGCCGAACACTCTTGCAAAACATCCCCTCAAGGTACGCTATATACCAATGTTCGTTATACTCGGTTGATAGGCCTGCGTCGACCCCTGTGGGAGGTAGGGTGATGACGTCGCTGAAGCCATAAGTTGTGAACATTAACCACATATGGTGAAGGACGCTGGGATTTTTTTCCTCCCAGATGTTCATGAATACCCTCTTCAGCATTCTTTGGAGGAACCTGAACTGCCTGGAAAATCGGGACGACGCGTAAGGCTCATATATGATATTCCAGTCAATCCGAGCCACAAGCACCCCGCCTCGGATGCTATGAAAGGATTCCTGCTACTCCAGTGAGCCTTTCCCATTGTCTACCATTTGGCCGATCGGGTAGGTGAATGGGATGAAGTTGAATTTGGCATGGTTGCCAATTCGGATCCTTACTTCCTCCTCACTGAGCATCAACAGCTAGACCCTGGCAATGTTCAGCAGAGATGGTTGCAGGCCGTTTTCTGGAGGATGAATGGCGTATGGGAACTGTACCTGTCAAGAAGAGACGCCCCCCCCACCATGAAAGATCTGGAAGAGGCCACACACCCTCTGAGGTGACCCCCATCTTTAGATGCATCCTAAAATAGTGTACAGCTAATCCAGCATGGGGGCCCCAGATCAAACCTTTTGTTGGTAGCCATGGTGCCCGCCATCACTAGTGTTGCTGGACGGATGTCAATCCTTGAGTCCCGCACCGGTAGGAGCCCCCCGCTCAGGAAGGTGGCGAGGAACCCGGCATATCAGACATTCAGGTCCCGAGCCTCAATAACACAGTAGCCCCATGATTGGTGTTGCCCCGCCTCTAACATCCTCCATTATGATCCATTCTTGCCCCTCTCAGCTGCGATTGGGAACCATTTTCCCCGTTGCGGCATCTTGACCACCCGGTCCTTCTCTAGGAACAAGCTGAACCAGTCCTTGTAGGTGATGTGTTTCGGGAAGTCCTTGACCTCAAGCTTCTCTTTAGCTAGCTCTAGCAGGTGCCATGTCAGCATGGGGGTCTGTGATATGTCCTCTCATGTGCTCATTGGCGGAGGGAACTCGTCATATTGATAACCCTCATGTGGGATACCTCCGATACAGAGGACATCCCATATATTGATACAAACCTCCCCATGGTGAATATGGAATGTTTTTGTGTGAGGGGACCACCGGGTGCACATCTCCGGCCCGAGTTCAGGCTGGCAGTAAAAGTGGAACTATGACGTCCACATTGCCTCGAACAACCCAATGTGCCACTGCTCGACCCTGAATTGGTTGCATGTATGGAGAACCTAGTACGCTCAGGCCCACTCCCTGGTGAAGTTTCCTCTGAATCACAAATCCCAATCTTGCAGCTATCCTTTAGTATCGTCTGGAATGCTCTGACAGAACATGCTTGAATAGAGGGAAGGGGAACACTCTGCAACAGGATCACCCCCAACAATGGTCCTGGTCCTCATGTTCAGGACATAAAAATCCATGTTCATGATCTCTCTGGAAGGACGACAATTGTTGGTGACACTGTATTGGGGAAGTTCATCCTCCTAGGTCACCCATGACCGCAGTGTATCATCCTCTAAGACCGGCAGCGGAACTTCCTCCAAAATGCCGAAGTTCCATAGCAGAAGTTTATTGGACAAAGGGTACTTCTTCTGGATGGGGGTTAGCAGGTTGAACAAGGTATGGTTGTTGGAAACAACCACCCTGGAACCATAAACCTCCTCGTTCGCTGCCATTTCAGCTCTGCGAGCAGAGGCTTCCACCTCATCTACTTAGTTTGTGGCTATCTTCTTCCAGCGAAGTGCTTCGAGAGTGTTGCACGGAATCTGGATAGGTTGCATAGAATCAGGATGAGTTTCAGGGAACCTGGATATGTTTTGCATAATCCGGAATTTGGGCACGAAATTGGAGAAGTTGACACGGAAAATCCCATGTTGGTGCGTAAATTCAGCCGAAACTCAGAGAATTTGCGCGTTGTCAAAGTTGCTTTTCCGCACATTCGCAGAGGAAATTTTGCCCAGAAGATCTCTGACCCTATCTCGAGAGAATGTTTGGGTACAGATCATGGGACCCATGGCCCATTTTATTGGAACATACGGGGTTCCACGCCATGTGGAAAGTGGATTCTATGCCAGCCATAGTATTGCACGCCACACCATGTTTTGCGCGCAGGGAGGCCATGAATCCCAACACTTCAGCGTTTCAGCGTTTCCCTCAGAATCTGATCATTGTGACCCCTCTCCGATCCAATTTCGAGGGGGGGCATTTGTAGACGCCAAAAAGTCCATAATTACATATGGATGTTTTGAAATGACAAATAAAAGTCATATTCGGACCCAGAGACCCGGCCCGAAGGGCCCAGAAGTGTTGCGTGAAAAAAAGGGGAATGTGCACAGAAAAAGTGTATCGCACGGAAAGGGGTCCAGGTTTCACGAAGGGTCCCCGGAGTAGGTGCACAATAATTGTGCGCCTGTGCTCGCATGGTTAACATTCTAGGAAACCACCCCTGGCACACAAATTTTGTGTACCGTCCTGGATTCCGGGCCTGTGGAGGCCTATAAATTGAAGCATACCTATTCCATTTCGTGTTTTCAGAATTTGAACCTTCTCTCGTGCACAAAATCAGATGTTCCCTCATGCAAGATGGCCTTCAGGTACTAAAATGTTTTACGCTACCTCAACCTGGGATCCGCCTTTGCATGCAATCCCACTGTCTTAACAAGAATTCAGCACCCTTCAGGGTTCATCCCTTGTGCGCAATTGCTTCCTTTGCACGCAAAATGGTCCAGTTGTGCACAATCCCACTAGCTTCGCGCAAACACGCTGCCCCGATTACACGCCATGCCGGTGTTTTGTGCACAAACCATTTTCTTGTACACAATCCCCAGGACCCCTCACCTTGATGCTCTCTAGGTGCCTCCCTGCATAGGTTCATGATTTCCTTCTTCTGGATGCCATGGGTGTACACACTGGGAATGCACACCATTCACCATTTTCCCGTACGATCTTCCAGGCTCGTACGAAGTAACCTCAAGGTCCCTTGGGAGGTTTTTCCCATTGTGTTGCTTTGCCTCATGCTTCTTCTCATAGGCACGCTAATGGCTATTGCTTCTTCGCATAGCCACACTAAAGTGGACCCCTCGATGGTTCACTCTGTGACCCCCCTTCACCACAACATTGCTGGTACCTTCCTTCCCACAAGGAGCAGAGGGTATCGGTCATGTATGTCCTAGGGGTGTGGAGCGAACCGTCGACGTCCGAGCTGCTAGACGTTAAACTGCCAAACACCTCATCCTCATCAAATGATGTTAAACTATCATCCGCCCCCATGCCTCGCATGCAGGGTCCCCCCTCTATAGACATTATTTACACCACTAATCTACATGGGGATGGGATCACCCCTCACCTGGGATGATATCATCCCTCTCGGAGTGGATTTTGTCCATGGGGGATGGCCAGCCTCCTTGGTGTAATCCCCTAGCCTCTCTTGCAGAAGGTAGCACCCGTGCACCTCCATACTTCCCAGGGGACAAGGACCAAGGGGGGATGGACATAGGAGTCTTCCGTTACCCTTTCCTCTCCCTCTACGCTTTTTCGCCCTCGGGCCTCCATCCTAGAGTAAATCTCAGCACCATGGGCCGCTCAACGCGTAATACCCTCTTCGCTTCCCACGGACGCACCCTTCGTGACATGATCATCAGGTCTATGCTATCTCTTGTTTCTCAAACCGATCATGTCTTGCGTGAGCTTAGAGTGAGAACCAACCCTGACCCCCACCTACAGCGAACTACGAGGACATTGATTTGTGCTAAGGCATGGTACCTAGGAAGCCTCCACGATGTTCAATCCCTACCATTATGGGCTGCCTCAGAGTGTATGCCCCATTCCAACCCGAACTATGTGGACTTTGATCTGTGCTAAGGCATGGTATGTAGGAAGCCTCCACGAGGTTTAAGACCCACCATTATGGGCCGCCTCAGAGCGTAAGCCCCATTCCAACCCAAACTACAGGGACTTTGATCCCTTCTAAGACATGGTATGTAGGAAGCCTCCACGAGGTTCAAGCCCCACCATTATGGGCCACCTTAGATCGTAAGACAAATTTCAACCCGTACTACGGGGACTTTGATCCGTGCTAAGGCATGGTATGTTGGAAGCTTCCATGAGGTTCAAGCCCCGCCATTATGGGCTGCCTGAGAGCGTAAGCCCCATTCCAACCCAAACTACAGGGACTTTGATCAGTGTTAAGGCATGGTATATAGAAAGTATCCACGAGGTTCAAGACCCAACATTATGGGCCTCCTCAGAGCGTAAACCCCATTCTAGAGAACTAAGAGGACTTTGATCTGTTCTAAGGAATGGTACGTAGGGAGCCTCCTTGAGGTTCAAGTCCCACCATAATGGGCCGCCTTAGAGTGTAAGCCCCAAATGCCTCAGTCCTGCATGACGTTAAACTGTATACTCGAACTACGTGGACATTGATATGTGGTAATGAATGGTACATAAGACGCCTCCACAGGGTTCAAGCCCATCACAAACGTCTCATACCGACCTCTCCCTCGAGCCTACGCTCCTCGGGAAGCTCATTCCCTAGCCTAGAGGCCTTAATACCTCTGGGTCCCATCCATGCGTACATTTTCATGGGTCACCTTTTTAGGTGTCTCATCATATCGCTGAACTACTCAGACATTTATCCCTACCATGGGGATATGTAGGAATCCTCCACAAGGTTCAAGCCCCTTCACTTCATCACCCATATTGATTCTTACCCGGGTCGCCACATCCCAGTGCGATCATTCCACCTCATTCCACTCCACAGTATCTGAGAAGCCTCCTATGTGTTGGACCCAAAATCAGAGTTCCCTTTAGGGGTTCTTTTATCTGATCCACTCTCAGTGTTCCGATCAGTCCGAACTGTCCCCACTGGATGTTAAACTTGCGGCATACCCTGTGTTAAACATGGGAAGTTGGGGAAAAAATCAAATACATGCATATGGAATATAATTCCCCACGTTCAATGTGGGATTCCTTGGGCTTACGCACCCTCAAGAATCCATATAATAAGGGACAGAAGACAGACAATCCAATCCCCCAGCGTCAAGACACGCTAACGACGCCTCAACCTAACCACTCCCCTAACCAAAGGTTGCTTCCCCAACCAGACCCCTTGGAGCATCTCGACGGAAGTAACGTAATTAACTGGTGTCCATGAAGATATGGCACCAGGAACGAGATTCACGAATACATATTAAATCTATGAGGGAGACTCGGAATAGGTGAAGAGCTCCAAGGGGGAATCCATGGAAGGAAGAACCAACGTCTCATCATCCCGGTTTTGATCAAGGAGCAGACGTCCCTGAATAAGGAAAGGATGCCAGCCACCTTTAGAAAGAGGTAATGCAATGCGTCCTCCTCTTCACGATGGATGCGCACGTCCCCAAATTCCCGCTTTCCAAAGGCTGGCGGCATCCATTCCTTTTTTAGGGATGCCTGCTCCTTGATCGAAATCAGGATGATGGGAGGTCGGTTCTTTCTTCGGTGGATTCGTCCTCAGAGCTCGTCACCTAGTCTTTGTCTCCCTTATAGATTTAAGACGTATTCATGAATCTCTATCCCAGTGCCATATATTCATTGACACCAGTTAATTACGCTTCTTACGTTGAGACACTCTAAGGGGTCTGGTTGGGGAAGCAACCTTCGGTTAGGGGAGTGGTCACGTTGAGGCGTCATTATCATGTCTTGACGCTGGAGGATTGGCATATCTGTCTTATTTCCCTTATTATAGGGCTTCTCGAGGGCATAAAAGCCCGATGAATCCCACATCGAATTCGGGGAATTATATTACATAGGCATGTATCTGTGGTTTTCCTCAGCTTCCCATGTTTAACACAGGGTATGCTGTGAGTTTAACGTTTAGTGGGGACGGATCAGACTGATAGGAACACTGAGAGTGGACCATATAAAAGAACCCCCTGAATGGAACTCTGATGCTGGGGACAGCACGTGGGCTACTTCCTGAATACTTTGAAGTAGAATGAGGGGGGATGATCCCACCCGGATGTGGTGGCCCGGGTAGGAATCAAGATTGGTGATGAAGTGAAGGGGCTTTAACCTCATGGAGGCTTCCTACTTATCCCCGTGGTAGGGAATCAAAGTCTGCGTAGTTCGATGATACAGTGGGAGACCTGAAATGGCGACCCGTGGGAATGAACTCTTAGATGGGACCTAGAGGTTGTATGGTCTCTGAGCTAGGGAATGAGCTTTCCGTTGTGCGTCGGATCGAGGGAGAGGTCACGATGAGACGTGGGTGTGGGGCTTGAACCTCGTGGAGGCTTCCTACATTCCATGCCTTAGCACAGATCAAAGTCCCCGTAGTTCTAGTATACAGTTTAACGTCATATGGGACATGGGCATTTGGGGCTTACACTCTGAGGCATCCCATAATGGTGGGGATTGAACCTCATGGAGGCTTCCTATGTACAATGCCTTATCACTGATCAATATCCCCGTAGCTCGGGTTGGAATGGGGATTACGCTCTGAGGCGGCCCATAACGGTGGGGCTTGATCCTTGTGGAGGCATCCTACGTACCATACCTTAGCACAGATCAATTTCCCTATAGTTTGGGTTGGAATTGGGATTACGCTCTGAGGCGGCCTATAATGGTGGGGCTTGAACCTCGTGGAGGCTTCCTACGTACCGTGCTTTAGCACAGATCAAAGTCCCCACAGTTTGGGTATACAGTTTAACGTAATGCGGGATGGGGGCATTTGGGGATTATGCTTTGATGTGGTCCATAATGGTGGGGCTTGAACCTCAAGAAGGCTTCCAATGTACCATACCTTAGAATTGATCAAAGTCCTCATAGTTCACTGGAATGGGGCTCACGCTCTGAGGCAGCCTATAATGGTGGGGCTTGAACCTCGTGGAGGCTTCCTACATACCACGCCTTATCACGGATCAATGTCCCCATAGTATGGGTTGGAATGGGGATTACGCTCTGAGGCTACCCATAATTGTGGGGCTTGAACCTCATGGATGCTTCCTACGTACTGTGCCTTAGCACGGATCAAAGTCCTCGAAGTTCGGGATGGAATGGGGATTATGCTCTAAGGCGGCCCATAATGGTGGGACTTGAACCTTGTGGAGGCTTCCTATGTACCATGACTTTGCATGGATCAAAGTCCCCATAGTTCGGGTTGGAATGGGTCTTATTCTCTAAGGCGGACCATAATGGTGGGGCTTGATCCTCGTGGAGGCTTCCTATGTACCATGCCATATTACGGATCAAATTCCTCGTAGTTCGCTGTAGGTGGGGGTCAGGGTCGGTGCACACTCTAAGCTCACGCGAGACATGCTCGGTGTGAGAAACAAGAGATAGTAGAGACCTGATGATCACATCGCGAAGGGTGCGTCTTTGGGAAGTGAAGAGGGGCCTACACGTTGAGCGGCCCATGGTGTTGGGACTTACTCTAGGATGCAGGCCTGAGGGCAACAAAGCGCAGAGGGAGAGGAAAGGGTAATGGAAGACACGTATGTCCATCACCCCCTGGTCCTTGTCATCAGGGAAGTACAGAGGTGCATGGGTGCTACCTTCTGCAAGAGAGGATATCAGTTTACCCCATGGAGTTTACCCTTCCCCCGTAGACAAACTCCACTTAAAGAGAGAGGATATCATCCCATGTGAGGGGTGACCCCATCCCCCTGGAGACGAGAGGCGTAATGAATGTCCGAGCCGGGGGGACCCTGTGTGCGAGGCACGAGCCGGATCACAGTTTAACGTCATTTTTTGAGGATGAGGTGCTTGGAAGTTTAACGTCCTGCAGCTCAGATGTGGTGGGTTCGCTCCACAAACCTAGGACTGAAATGACTGGTACCCTCTGATCTGTGTGGGAGGGAAGGTACCAGAAATGCTGTGGTAAAGGGGGGTTGCAGAGAGAACCATCTAGGGGTCCATGTTAGCGTGGTTATGCAAATAAGCAATAGCCTTTAGCATGCCTCTGCGATGAAGCATGTGGCAAGAAACACAACCGGAAAAACCGCCCAAGGGACCTCGAAGTTACATCGTACGAGCCTGGAAGTTTGTATGGGAAAACGATGCAGGGTGTGTATGCCCTATGTGTGCACCTGGGGCATCGAGAATGATCAACTCAGGCACCTGGCGAGCATCAAGTTGAGGGGTCTCGGGGATTGTGCGCAATGAAATGGTTTGCATGCAAAACACCAGGATGGCGCATAATCGGGGCAGATGGTTTGCGTGCGACTAGAAGTATTGCACGCAACTGGACCATTTTTCACGCAAAGGAAGGAATTGTGCGCAAGGGAGGAACCCTGAATGGTTCAGAATTATGGTTAAGCCAGTTTAACTGTGCGCAACGGCAAATCCCGGGGCGAGGTTGCATGAAAAGATTCAGTACCTGAAGGCCATCTTGGGTGCTCGGACGTCCGATTTCACACACGAGAGCTGGTTCAAATTCTGGAACCCCAAAATGGAAGGTGTCTCCTTCTATTTATAGGTCTCCAGTGGCCCGAAATCCAAGGTGGCACAAAAAATTTGGGTGCCAGGGGAGGCTGTGCGCAATGTTAACCGTGCGGGCGCGGGTGCGCAATTATTGCATGCCTGCGCCGGGGACCCTTTACGAATCCCGGACCCCTTTTCGCGCGGTACAATTTTTCCGCACACATATCCCTTTTTTCGCACAACACTTCCAGGCCCTCTAAATCAGGTCTCTGGGTCTGAATATGACTTCTATATGTCATTTCGAAACTTCCTTCAGTAATTACGGACTTTTCGGCGTCTTCAAAATTGGAAACATGGTTTAAAAATTATCAATTTATTGACTAATATTAAACATTTTTGCTAATCAACATGATCAAATAAATTATAAATCAACTTTCTATAGTAGTATAGCATGAATTAGATATTTTGAAGATGAAAATAAAAATAGATTTTTATAATGTGATACTTCATGTAGATGTCTAAATGAAAGAGGATGAAGGGTTTGTGACTCCATTTGATTCCAAAATTATTTCTGTGAATCAAATATCCTTTTATGGATTGAAGAAGAAATCTAGGTCCTAGAAAATTTGATTTGATGAAATGATAAAAGATTTTGATTTCATTAATAATGAATCGGGTCCATGTGTTTACATGATTTTTAGAGGAAATGTAGTCCTTATCCAAGGTTGTATATGTTGATGAAATATAAATTATTAATAATAACATACAAGTTATCAGTTCTCTTATAGAATTTTTAAACAAGTATTTCTCCATGATGGACAAAGGTTAAGTATCATATATTCCAGGTATCATGCTCATTTATGATAGATCAATGAGGCTTAATATAATGACACGATACACATATATTGGATAGATACTAAATTGATTTTGTTTGGAAAAATCCAATTGTGATTGGTTCAAGGGTCACATGGTTTACACGGTTTACATCATTATAAAAAAATGATTACTTATCAAAAATAAGAGAAACATTGAAAGGTTAATATCCTATGTACTTCAGTGATAGGATTAATAATGTATTCCACGTTATTTACTATAATTGATATTTCCCATTAACTAATCATAGTTCGAAGAGATCAAAAAGAATCAGGGTAATAACACCGGTTTACTATTTAGGTTATTTTTATGTATATGAGATGAACTAAGTATATGTTTCTAGTTTTTGAAGGACACGAGGATCTAAACATCATGGGTTATATTGATAAAAGTTTTCCCTTATATAATAATGATCTTAAGTTAGAGTTATGATTTGTCTTCCATCTCAGCGGATGATTTTTGAGCTGGAAGAGTTCAAAGTAACTAGTTGTTAATGATTCTATAGTATAATCCATGTATATAGTGGATGTTGATGTCAACCGCGACGTCGTTTGGATTTAGAACATTGTATAAGAGCTTGATGTTGTACCTAGTTCTAGGGGCTTTGTCATAGTATCCAATGATAATCCTGCAGCAGTGGCTATTGAAAAATATAGAAGGTCACACCAAAAGATAAAGAACATAATCCAAATGTATCACCTTTTGAGGGAGAGTTTTTAGTAGTTAGTTCTAGTGAATGTGGGAGTCTATGGGGGTTTGTGTCATTAATACAACATCTAGGTACATTATGATATTATTTAATATAATTTGGGAATATAAATAAACTTCATATCATATCATGATTTTTCTTTTTGACAATATATTATGTTATAATGTCCTTTGAGTATCTGTCACACGAAAAGTTGATATTAGTTACTCGTTTTGATGAGAAACAAGATTTATTGTGACAATATTATCAAATATATGTTATATAGTTGGATGAAACAATTTTATGGAAACAAATGTTAAAGGTTAACAATGGTGGCGAATCATTAGACATTGAGGCATTTTCTCATTTTGTACACCCATGATAATATCGAATATATGATATTATAAGAACGAGACCCACTAGTAGTAAATCCAATTTTATATGTGTCATAGGATGTTTAAATATATTGATGTATGTAAAAATTCTTATACATTAATATTATATGTCATTTACATTGATGTGATAATGAAAGCCATAATGAAATATCTTCATGGTGAGGTAGGATACATTGGGTGTGTCATGAGTAATATTGTATTAATGAAAAGAGCTAGAAATGATTGTTCCATTTAATTAATTAAAGGGTTTTAATATAGAATTACCTTTAACAAAAATGATATAGCATAAATATATCCATAAACATTGTGTTATATAAGAAATTTGATTCCCAGAATATCAATGAAATAGTCATTGAGCACATATGTTAATGACACTAGCATTCATTCTGTTTCATTAGATATATAACTTTAATGAGATTATATTACAAAGTGATAATACATATATGATATTCTGCCATTGTGATATTAACGCCATTCTATATGGGTTCCATGGTGTGTTTCTAGATGCTAAACATTCAATTTAGGTTACCTCACCTAATGAAACAGAGAAACAGGTCTAGAGGGTCACAAACTACGTGTATCCATAATATCAGTTAAATGGAATATTGTTATTTATTTTTTATCATGATGAATAAATATTATTCCTAAATGAGTTTTTATAAGTATTAATGTTTTATTTATCACATGTATTCTATCACTATGTATTCAAAATAATACTGTGCATGAAATATATCACATATACTTATTTCTATTTTATTTAATATGCTATATATTTATTAATTATAAAATAATGAAGTGATATTATTTCATAGATCAATTCCCATTTTTTATAACGTTATATATTTTTTGGGGGAAGGTTTGACCATGTTTATATGTACAGCGATAAATAATAAATATATGTTATATTATTTGAATATATAATACGTAGTTTTATTTATCGATTTTAGCGTATATCTGGAAATAATAACATTACTATAATTTTAAATGACATGGGGTTCTATAGGGACTAAATAAATATATCAGAGTAGTCATATATTAATATAATTATAACTCTAGTAAAATATAATCTAAATTATATTCTTTCTCATTTGAGCTCAAACCTTTTTTTAAAGTGCACAAAGATTTTAAAGAATATTCTCTACAACCTATAGAGGTCCCTATTACATGAAAAGTACAATGAATAGATAGTGATATTCCTCTATCCCCCACTCTCAATTCAATAGATATAAAATATATTGATTTGGAAGTTATTCTTATGGTGATCCCTACCGAATGATAGAAGTGATTGGTTATGCGATGGTCGCACTCAGAGATTCATCTGTAGACATTGGTTGATTTTTAAAACACATGTGGATCATAGATAAATGGAATTTACTTAAGATTCATATAGTTTAATGATTCCAAAATAAAGATATATTTTATGAACAATTAATAAAGAAATAATTCTATCTATATGATTTTTCATTAATTAAATTAATTATAATTTATACATGATGATCCTCTATCCAATTAAATAGTTTCCCAATTGTTTGTTTTCATTGATTTTATAAAAACATTCATCGTGTTTGTCATCATGTAGATATTAGATTTATCATTGACTAGGAAAAAAAGATGGCAAGGACACATCACATGCTTCTGCTTCCCTCGAAAGATATATGTTTTGTAATTGATATGCATAGATATTCTTAATTACCAATACTACTATAATATTAATTCGATTGATATATGATTATTAATATCTATGAAAAATTTAAAAAATTGTAATCTATATCTGAGTTATTGGTTCCATAATATTTATAGTTTTTATTAGTGGTATTTTAGTAGAATAATTTGGAAATTGAATTAGGAAAACATATACAAGGTTACATTACCCAATGAATGGATTGGAGGTTAAATATAAGTATATGATAACATCATATTGTTTTTATGTATTATAGATTATGTGTTCTATAATGAAAACATTTCCTTCGAGGATACTACATGCAGACATGGTTTCGACATAGACGTACTTATGTTTAATAACACTGATAAGATGTATCAATCTTGTCATAAACATTTCATATTACATTTAAACATGCCATTATATGAAAATTCATTGATAGTCCTAAGGGATAATCTTCATATATTTTATAATTTCCACTAAAAAATTATGAGGGATCAAAAAATATTTTTACATTTTTAATACATTCCCAATGAAACAACTATTTTTATTGTGATTATACATCTATAAAATTTTCAATTTATGAAAATTATTTCACTAGTTTTGGTATTATAAATTATGATTAATAATATTAGGATGTATTATAGTGTATTTTATCATTTATAAATTGTTAATAGAATATGATATAGTAATTTTATCAATTCATGCAATATATAGAGTGAGAATAATCATTTCATTCAAGGAATAAATCCAATCTTACCATGGTAATTTTTCACACAAACATTCACATCATATAATAACATTTGATAATGTTATATCAAGATATATAATTAATTCCCCATATTATATGAATAAAATTTGATGATTGATTAGTAAAGGATGGTAAATAAACATGATGAATAAAGGGGATAAGGGAAAGAAATATTTTCCACTATGTGATAATTATGGATAGATTCACCATGTCACTTATTTAAAGGGAATGAGTGTTAGTGATTTTTCTAGAGAAAAATTACAACATACTCATGATTGAAACTGAATCAAATAAACCATTTATTTTTATTTTCTCAACTATAAGAAGATTGGGAAATATGAAAATGAATTACCCACACATCATGCTGATATACATTAGAATAAGCAAGGGGATTAGGGCCGAGATTTTGAAATTTCAATGGATGAATTGAAATTATTAATGTGATTTTTATATGATTTCATGAATTCTTTTATTAAAGTATTTTATTATTTAATGTAATCATAAAATGTATTTCACAATAGTATTTATTTATATATGTATTTCTAGATATATGGTGGATGGTTCATATGAACATGTAATTTGATATAGTGAAATAAAAATACATTTAGAAAACAACATCAATGTGGAAGGATAAAACATAACATGTAGCTAATTATAAGATAATAATGATAAAGGGATGTTTATAGGATAGTATTTGTAACCTATAACTTCATTAATGATTTGTGTTATCTTTTATAGTGTTTAAGGTATGTTATTATTATAGAACACTTTTTAGAAAAAGAGAATTTATTTTATGAAGCATGCATGATTTCGTTATGATTTTTTTAAACATTATTCAAATATCTGTAATGTTACATTATAATCGACTATAAGTTTCCTATAGAATATAATGTTTCATTAGCACGCTTCATTCTAAAATTTTGGACATTTAATTTTATCATTCATATTTTTTATGTGTATTATGATTAAATATGTATGGATGTATTATGATAATAATTTGGTGTGGTTGGATAACTTGTAAAACACATTCGGTCCTAGAAAATATCATGAGGTAGGATGAATTGCTTTTCATTATTTTATTAATCTAATGATCTGATAAATTTTAATTTTAGTACCTCGAGATTCAAAAAATTCTAATTCAATATTCCTTCAAGGGATTTAGAGATAAAGTAGTAATTTAAAAAATAACACACAAAGGGTGTAATTATAATTATGTATTTTGAGTGTTATAAATCCTAATGGTAATAGATTTTATCAACTATATGAGATGGATACTATAACCAAAAACACTAACTCACTACCTTTATTGATGATAAATCAAAAATCCATTTAACAAATCATAGATTTATGGTATTTAGTTCCTTAACATTATATTAATATTTCACACTATTTGGAACAATTATCTCTATCACACTCAATTAATATTTGGGAGTAAATATTCACATCCATGTTCATTTTTTCATATGCCTCCAAAGTTCTCCTATACTGAAACCTAAGAAAATAACCTTTACACTAACCATTTTATCCAATATGGAGAAAGTTATAACAATACTTTTTAAAATGTGTGTTTATGAAAATGATGTTGGTAATTTTCAAACCCTTGACCCCAAATATCATGATTAAAAGTAACGAATTCTATTTATATAATATTCTAGAATAAAAATCCCCTATATTTTAAAAGAGAAATATCATGTTTGATGTTGTATATGAAATACAACACCATGCATATTTGATAATGAAACAAAATATGACTATAAAATATATTTATTTTTAAATAAATTAAATCTCATCGATACTATGTGTTGTAATAAATTATTGGTTTTAATGAGACATGATACACAATTAAAATATTATTATTTGAACATGACCATTACATAATAGCCATAAAACAGGTGGGTATGAATATCAATAAATAAATTAGTAAAAAGTATAAAATTTTCACATATATAAAAAAAATTCAATATTTTTATATTAATTATAAATAAAATATAAATAATTGAAATGAAAAAACATATATTTTAAAAAAAAAGTCTATTTTCCTAAATGTTGGTTCCATCGCACGTTGTGTAAAAAATTTAAAATTATTTTCTACATATTTTACAAACTTTATGTGAAAATTTGATTTTTTTTAAATTATCATTGTAATTATATTATAGTGAATATTTTTGGATTTTTAAAAAAGGATCCATTTTTTAATAAATAATTAAAAAGTAATTGTATATATTGAATGATTCCTTTTTGTATAAATAATTATATGGATAAATTTTGATTTTATATAATTTTGAAAGTAAAATTCATTCCATTATATTATAATCAAGACACGTTATGTTAGTGAAATCAATGTTATATCGATGTTTAATATTCAAGCAATCCATACATATAATAATTTTCACTTTGGGAAACCACATTTTCATCATGTATATGGGTTTAATTCCAAATTAAATATTTTCAATGTTGTGATTAATATTTGATATGAATTAAAAATTATATTCCATCAGAATAATTATAATTATTAAATAATATTGATTTAATTATCCGTCACATTAAAGGGTAAAAATAGTAAAAAATGATAACCATGGTTTTTGTTAATACATGATTATTGTGGGGTTAAACAAAACTGAATGGGGATACAATGACCTAAAATCTTATGAAATTATTATTGGATGGACTTATTTATATCATTATCAACTTAGGATCTATTTTTATTATTTTTTCGGACATATTTCCATGAATGTGACACATATAATAACTTATATGTGAACAATAAAAAATGTAACCCTCATTTATATGTCCATAATGTGTTCGCCTAGGGTAAAAAAATGATGTGAATGTATATGCTTTTTAATATTTAGAACAATAAAATTATTATTTTTTGCGTAATATATATTTAATTTTAAATTATCATTAAATTACTTTTAATGATTATGAAAGGCCAACAAAATAATTATTTAATTTATAGACAAATAAAATAAATGATACAACAAATATTAAAAGTACAATAAATTTAATGAATTATTATGATCCATTAAATTATTATATAAATATATGATGTTATAAAGGTTATTATATAATATTTTCTAAATTCAATCATTGTTCCTATATTTTGTAAATGAAAAATTATATGAATAATTTTATTACTGACAATAATTTTATTTTATGATAAATGATAATTTATGAAATGATTTAAAATTCAAAAAAATATTATTTTTATTCAAGTTATTTTTAAGTGTCCAAAATTTTAAAATATGGTCCTAAACTTTCCAAATTTTTTTATAGTAATTATATTGACCCATAAATAGTAAAAACAACGCAATATTGATTAATGATAAATTGTGGATTTTCCATGTTTCATTGGAATATGTTAAAAATAATTTTCCACACAAATTTGATTTTTTTGTGATAAGTTGTAATTAATTTTTAAAGTTTTTTATCCCAGATTATTTTATAAGGATCATTTTATTTTATTCATAATGGATAAATTACTTAGGTTTAGAATATAATTTATCTTAGAGAAAAATTAAAATTCTAAAAATAAGGAAATATATATGTTAAGAAGAAATTGTGAAAAAATGTACTTTTATAGTTTTATTGAGGTGTGAATCAAAAAACACAACCCTAGAACACATTAATAATAATTTTTAAGTAAACATGGGTGATATTTACTATTCATTTTGGAAAATATGTGCATATTTTCAAAATTAAATGTCTCCTAAATTATGGAAGGGAACTGACTTCACACCCATATTCATGCCTCTTAATCCTTTTGAATTAACCAATAACTGAAAACATCCTTCAAAAACATCCAAATATATATATATTAGAGTATATAGTATTACCAAAATACTACACCTATAGTTTATAAGGAAATATCCATTGTATATTTCTATATGTGAATGAAATTGTCTTCACTATGCCCCTACATTTCTATTCTTCTTTTACAACGTCATAATATTTATATAAAATTTCAATATAATAAAAACAGAGTCTAATATAGATATATATATATTTATTAAATAATATTTAACCATATCTAATTTCATTATAGGGGAAAAGAAATCATTAATTTTTTTTACGTCATACAATCACATAGTGAATAGATGTAACTCATTTTCCATCTACACATGTCATGGATGGATAAAAATATGGATTTAATAGGTATATATATATATCATTTATGGTAAAATTATAACTATATATATAAATTATTATTTCCAACCAATTTAAAATATTATAAAATCTCTCATCTATACTGTGGACTACTACCTCGAGGGAGCAGGGAGATTAATCTTTCACAAACACATTACATTGAAGATAATAAGGATAAATTTAATGAATAAATAATATATATTTTAAATGATATAAATTCTATAATATTAATCTTTCAAACAATTCATATCCATATAACCTATTAAGTGAATTATATCACCACATGTTCGTACGTACGACATACCATCTCCACAAGGTATTGAAATTCATTTTGCACTAAAAATATTTATTAATAGTCGCAATAATATATCTAATGAGTATAAAATATATTTATAATATTAATATGTTTATTTATGTTATGTATGTATATCCTATTTACTAGAACCATAATCATCATGACAAAACAAGGATTACAAAACAAGGTAATTAACACGTGAAAAAAGGAATATAAATGAATAATATTGGAAAGGGGGTGTAAAATTTTATAATAGGAACACATATGGTATTATATAAATTATTATGTTCATTTAATATATTTACAATATTCATATATGTATTATAATGGATTTATTATGAAAGGAAATGGGATTAAAACCCGAGGTAAGGGATTTCTCATCTCACATTAACTAATGAGATGCATATACTATATTAACCTCTTATTTATATTGAGTCATGTATATAAAAACCTATTTGTATTTTATATCACGAATCACATAATATTATGGGTATTCAAAAATTCATTTTATGTAATTTGTTTGGTGGAATACAATTCCAATGTTACCAAATTTATAAGAGTTCATTTTATAATATCTTCATTAATCCAGGAATGTTTATTTTTACATCACCCTTGGGTAATTTATTCATATTACAATAATAAAAAATTGTTTTTTTAATTTTTTTTATTAATTTACTTATGATTTATTTTTACCATTTTTCCTCTCATTGTTACTAAAACTGATTGATAAAAAATATCACAAAAGGAAACATTATTTATTCATTATGTTGTAAATTATTTTTCTTTGAAATCAATATTTTCGAAAAGTGATTTAAATTTTTGTTAATGGAATGGTTTTTCTGATGGACAATGTTTATAATATGATAATAATTTTCTATTTTCCATATGGTCCCAATGGCCTCCTTGGATGAATTGAAAATTTCTTCTCCAATTATCAAGATTAAGTGGTTTTTTTGAAATATAATATTTCATTGAAGATTTGATTCTCGCTCAAATTTACCTAAGAGATGAAGGTAGAACAGTCCTTGTAGTCTAGCTTCAGTTGTTGAATCCACAGAAACCTAAGAATTAACCTATAGTCAAGAAAATTCTATGGATAGTTTTTGGCTATGAAGTGGCCAACTTGGGTTGATTTTATATGGTTTTAAAGTATCACTATCTGTTTTAAGTTAATTCAAATTAAGGTAATGAGTTGACCCTAGGTTATCGCTCGGGGTGGATTGGACGTATTTCTTTTTTTTAATGATTTCAATTTCTTATAATTGAGATGGGTTTATTTAAGAAGATCAAACATAATCATCACTTACAGGTTTAATGCCTACACACCCTAAAACTAATCACCCACACACTTGAATGATCAAAGCATTGATCAATCCAAGGTAATGGTTCATATTAGCACTTGAAATGTGTGACCTTAAATTCAATAAGGATGAAGATGTTTTAAAATCATCAAATAAAAATATCATTTAAAAGAAGTGATTAGCCATTAATGGTGTGAGAAATAACATCCAATCCATCCCCTTGCTACTCCCTTAGATCAACCCATAAAACATTTATCCCTCCATTGATGAAATGTCTTCAAAGGAAGAGGGAAGTAGACTTACGAGGGTGGAATTGAAGAAGTTAAAAAAACAACTACAAAAATCGATCACTCCACCGTTGTGTGATAAATATCGCAAATTATGGTGTGAATGAATTCACACCTTTAACCAAAAGTATCAACGTGATATGTGGAACAACAGAATAAGAGTATAAGAAGATCTTTTATTAAGAAACTAGGATGAATTAAAACAACTTACATGTGAATGAAGAATGTTACAAAGAGAAATTGGTAGCATAACATTAAGATGAAAACAAATCTCAAAGATGATTAAATCCTCCAACAAAACAACCTTTAATAGGAATTTCTGAGCCACTGGGTCGAGCCTCCAATATTCCATGTCTCCTAAATTAATTTTGGTAGGCCATAGCTGGGTGGAAAGTATGGGAGAGTTGATTTTTCCACCCTTGACCCGAGGTGGAAGCCAGCATTCCATCACCCAACGGAAGTACTTGAAAGTCCTTTTAGATTGCCTAATCAGAGTGTCTCATAGAAGACTAAAATGTAGCCTCGGATGGATTCTAGTCTCCTGTAAAATTTGGGCCCATATGGATTTGTGGGATCCGGGATATGATCATATTCGTGGCCTATTTTTCTGGGATGCAGAATCTGGACCAGAATTTTATCTCTAACTTGGGCCGCATAAATAACTATAATGGAGGCAGAATAAGGACTAGCTCCTGAAAAACTATATTTTACTCTATATTTAGTATAGTAGAATATGAAAGTTGGGCTTCATTGGGCCTGTATTGTGGGCCCCACATTCTCATCAGTGGGATGGTGTCCAATCTGCCTTCTCCATAATTGTTTCTTTTCATCGCCAAATATCTATGTCATCAATTATGCATCATCCATTGATCCCTGAATGAAAAATGATTAAATTCAAGTGAATATACATTTCACAAAATATCAAATTAAAATATGGATAATTACATTCCTTATAATCAGATAACTCATTGGGCCTAAATTGGTGTACATTAGGCATGAAGTGCACAAATGATGAGAATAGATGTTCAAAATCAAAATCCACTAACTTAGTCCCATAAGATAATAAATGAGCATTTAATACTATTAAAATGTAATTAACATATGTGTTTTTATTGTATAATCACACCCCCCCCCCCAACATGATATTTTCTAGTCCCGAGCAAATAATTCAATGATTTTATTTGAATTCCTTTCTTCAAACACATTATAACAAACAGTGCTCACAATGTAAACTGCACACAAATATATCATTATATCCTATCAAAATAATTTAAAAAAAGATAAATTTAAAAGCAGATCCCAATCCCAATCCCATTCCTTTGATTAAATCCATCATCATACTTCATCCAACTCAATTAGGTGTAATGATGTGTTGTGAATCACAATAGATATGGGGGTTCATTTTCATTCTATGGGGAAATCATGGAAGCGCTAGGTGGAATCACATTTAATCCTAATATGAGTATTCTTCATTCCTTCTTTTTATTTTTTTTTGCAATATTGCCATAGTAATTGAGATTATAGTTATTCAAATTATCCCATGTAGCAAGACATTGCCGATGACTCCCAGACTCAAAGGCCATAGGGCACCAAGTGAAGCCCACATACTCGGGCATCATCTCGAGTCAACTTAATAAAAAACAAAGTCATATTACAATAAATAGAGATAGAGTGAAAAACTCAGTGCTAGACAACTCTGGAGTCATGATCTCCATGTGCCAAAAGCCTCGCATTTTATCAATGCATTTCTCTACATGCAAATTTTTATTTTATTTTATTTTTTATTTTTTTGAATACTCATATTATTCATAAAAATCAAACCAGCCTATGCTATTTATTAGGGGACCCCAAAAATTCTAATTAGTACCCCACATTCTAGTGGACATCCATTGTGGAATTTTGATTTAATGGATGAAAATAAAAATTATCAAAATTTTCATTGGACAACCAAACATAAAAAGAAAATGCTTTTAAAATTAATCATGAATTAAATTAAGAGTCAAGGAAAGAAAAATTATTTTCTATGTAGTTTTAATGTGATAAATGATGTTATTATATGAATGGTAAAGCAATTTTACTTTAATTTTTTTTATCATTGTTTTTTTCACAAACATTTTGTTTCCAGACCACCCAACTTCGAATGAAACTATCCCTAGTTTTGTAAAAAAAATATAGGAGAAGTGGGTGGGGGAAGTGAGTTGGAAAGGGCATGGAAGAAGCTCACCTGGTGGCTTCATAATGATGATTTTAGTGCTCCCAAATCACTCTTTGGTCTCATGGTAGATGTAAGAACCTCCTTGATTGAATATGTATTACCAAAAAAATAGTCCCTAAACCATACAAACAAGAACAAACCATACAAAACAAACAACAAAACAATTTATTTAATACCATGTCCCATTATTTTTATGGTTTTCCCTTTTTTTGAAATAAACTGATGATATATTGTCTTCTTTTTAATTTCTGGGTAAGGTAGTACTAAGGGATCACACCACATGACATGGATGAATATGGTTCTCCCCTTTCGTACCCATCCATACTCATAATAGAAGAACAAATCAATGATCTATTATTTTTTAAATATCAAAATGATTAATAAAAATAATTATTCCAAAAACATTGAAAACATTAAAACCATGTATTTCCTCCAATGCAGTGCTTTTTTTAACATTGTTAGCCCAACAAGGATCCTAAATCTATCAAATTTTTTTGTTTCATAGGTTGGCTTAGTTAACTCTACCTTTATTTCCTGTTTATTGAATGATTAAATGAATGATTTTAACCTTTGACCATTGACCTTGAAATTGTAACCACTTGTTGGATCTTGAATTTCAACAGCCCCATAGGGGTACACCTTATGCACTATGTATGGACCTGACCATCTAGACCTCATCTTTCCCGGTTGTAAATGTTGTTTTGAATTATACAAGAGCACATGTTTTCCCAGTTCAAAATGTTTGACCTTGATATTTCTAGATTGGTAGGCTTGAACTCTGGATTTATTGATCCTTGAATTTTCATAAGCCTCCATCCTTAGTTCCTCCAGTTCATTGAGATATAATTTCCTTTTTGTTATGGCCAATGAGAGGTCATAATGCATTTTCTTAATTTCCCAAAAGGCCTTATGCTAAATTTCAACAGGTAAATGGAATGCTTTTCCATAAACCAACCTATATGGAGACATTGCTAGGATGGTCTTAAATGTTGTAAGATATGCCCAAAGAGCATCCAAGAGGTTCTCAGACCAATATTTCCTAGAAGGATTGATTGTTTTCACAAGAATTTGTTTCATTTCACAATTGGAAAACTCAGTTTGACCATTGATCTATGGGTGGTAAGTAGTAGATACTTTGTGAGAAATTCCATATTTTTTCATGACTGATGAGAATGGACGATTTCAAAAATGAGTTCCACGATTACTAATGATATCCCTAGGAATTCCAAATCTAGGGAAGATGTTTTCCTTGAGAAATCTAATCACAGTTTGATGATCATTGGATTTTGTATGAATGGACTCAATCCATTTTGAGACATAATCAATATCTAAGATAATGTAAAGATATCCACTAGAGTTCGGGAAGGGACCCATGAAATCAATTCCCTAACAATCAAACATTTCAACCACTAAGACGGGAGTGAGTTGCATTTGATTCCTTTTTGTGATGGATCCAACTTGTTGACTCCTAGGACAGCTTTGAAAAAATGTGTAGGAGTCCCTTGAGTGGGTGGGCCAGAAGAGACCACATTGGAGAATCATAGAAGAAGTTTTCTTAGAGGAAAAGTGACCTCCACATGCCTCACTATGATATAATCTAAGGATGGACTCTTGTTCAGATTCTGTGACACACCTCCTAATAACTTGGTTAGGGTAGAACTTATAGAGGTATGGATCATCAAACACATAGTGTCTATTATTAGAAAGGAATTTCCTTCGAGATTGAGTCCTTAATAATTTTGGAATGACTCTGGTAACTAAGAAATTGGCTATGTCAGCATACCAAGGGCAGTCACTCATAGAGTATAGGTGTTCATTAAGAAATGAATCAGTCACAGAAAGGTGATTTGAGTTTTCTTTTAATTCCATCCTAGATAGGTGATCAACTACAACATTTTCAACTCCCTTTTTATCCTTTATTGTGAGGTCAAATTATTGTAAGAGAAGGAACCACCTAATCAGTCTAGCCTTAGCATCTTGTTCTTGGATGAGGTATTTTATTGCAGAATGGTCAGTGAACATAGTGATGGGGGATCCTAAGAGGTCGAACCTAAACTTTTCTAAGGCAAACACAATAGTAAGTAACTCATTTTCAGTAGTGGTGTAGTTGATTTGGGAATCATTTAAGGATTTTATTTCATAAGAAATTACATAAGGAGTTTTATCACAACATTGTCCTAAAACAGATCCTACAACAAAGTCACTGGCATCACACATAAGTTTGAAAGGAAGGTTCCAATTTGGATATTTCATAATGGGAGGAGTGGTGAGAGAGGATTTGAGGTTTGAGAATGAACCCTCACAGCTTTCTGTCCAAACAAATGGAGCATCCTTTACTAGGAGAGCACAAAGGGAACGAGAGATTGAACTAAAGTCCTTGATGAATCTTCTATAGAAACCAGAATTTCCTGAGAAAAAACTCACTTCCTTGATAGATTTGGGTGATGGAAGGTGAAAAATTATGTCAACCCAGGCTTTATGAACTTCAATCCCCCTACCTGAGACCACATGACCTAGAACTAGTCTCTCTTTAACCATGAAATTTCATTTTTCCCAATTTAGGACCCGATTTTTTTCTTCACCTCTTGACAAGACTCTCTCCACATTATGCATACATCCCTCAAATGTATCCCCAAGCATAGAGAAGTCATCCATGAATTCCTATAAAAAATCCCCTACCATGTCTGAGAAGATTCCCATCATGCACCGCTGGAAGGTTCCAGGAGCATTGCATAAACCAAAGGGCTTGCATTTCTAGGCAAAGGTACCGCATGGACATGTTAATGTAGTCTTCCCGTGATCATCTAAGGAGACATCAATTTGATTGTACCCCGAGAACCCATCTAAGAAACAGAGGAAGGGATGACCTGCGACTCTCTCAAGGACTTGTTCAATGAATGGTAAGGGGAAATGGTCCTTCGTGGTGAATGAGTTTAGCTTCCTATAGTCAATGCAGACCCTCCATCCACTACTCACCCTTGTTGGAAGAATATCTCCATCCTCATTGGTTATCACTATGATTCCAGCCTTTTTTGGAACCACTTGGATTTGGCTCACCCATTCACTCTCAGCTATGGGATATATGATACCATCTTTTAACAATTTCAGAAGTTATTTCCTTAATAACTCCATGAGATTAGGATTGAGTCGTTATTGAGGTTGACGACATGGCTTTGAATCAGATTCCAGAACAATATTATGAGTCCCAACAAGTGGGCTAATCCTAAGAATATCATACCAGGTCCAACCAATGGCTTTATTATGTTTCCTAAGGACATATACAAGCATCCTCTAATGATTGGCTTCAAGAGAAGATGAAATTACAATAGTATGTGATTGATTGTAACCTATGAAGACATATTTGAGTGAAGTGGGAAGTTCCTTCAATTCAAGATCAGGTTGGTTCAGAATTTTAGTAGAATATTGGGACATTGGATCAATATCAATTTCATTTTCTAAAGTTTTAGATAGGATTGATTCCACATGTGTAGAAGTTTCAGCTACAAGATTTTCATGATCAGATTTAGTGAAGGAATTTGGAGTGTTCTCCATGAAAGTGGATTCTTGAAAGGTTTCACTGATTTTTGGACCTAAGATTTCATCATAAGAGCAATTTTAAAATGATTCAATCCAAGGAGATAAACTTCCTTCATATAAACAAAGTAAATCAATCTCATCCTGACTTAAACATTCATCAAATATTCCTGGATGTTCTATTGATTCATTATCAATGATTCCTATCATGTTTACTTCATGAATGTCCTCATCATCCCATATTTGTGATCTTGCATTGTAGATGTTCAAGTCTAGACTCATTTTTTCAAAGGTGATGGTCATGTTCCCATTTCAAACTCGGATAACAGAGTTGATTGTTGCAAGGAAGGGACGACCAAGGATGATTGGGGTTTGTTCCTTATTTCCTATGTTTTGATGGTTGTCAAGGACAATGAAGCCAGCAGGGTAGATGAAGTTTTCAACCTTTACAAGAACATCCTTTAAAATTCCCTTTGGAACCCTAATGCTACGATCATCAAGATGAAGTGTGACGGATGTGGGTTGGAGTTCTTCTTGTCCTAACGGGAAGTAAACAGCATAAGGAATGATATTGACACTATCACCAAGGTCACACAATGCCTTGACAACTTTTCTCTCTCCTAGTCAACATTGATGTAAGGGCAGCCCTGGTCTTTCAACATAGGAGGAATGGTCCCTTGAATGGTGGTACTAACATTAGCAGCCAAATGGAATGGTTTTTTTGTGAAAATTTTCTTTTAAAAGTGCACAAGTCCTTAAGATACTTTGAGTAGGAAGGTATGGTTTTGATGGAATCGAGAAAGGGAATGTTGAACTCTACTTGTGAGAAGATTTCCCTCAATTTTTCACTCAGTTCAGGACTGGGATTCCCCCTCATGCGTTAAGGAAATGGTGCATGTTGTGGGGTTGTTTATTGAAGAGTTTTTTCTATGAAAATGTTATCATGTTTTTCATTTTGACCCTTTGGTTCATTTGAATTTTCATCCATTTTTTAATCTTCAGGTGGGTTCTGAATTAGTTGTTCAGGTTTCTCAATTAGTTTCCCACTTTTTAAAACATTCACAGCCTATAGTTGTTCATGAGTTGTTTGAGTGCAACTTGACTCTCCACTTGATGTTGAGGATGGCATCGCCTGAGTAGGCATGTGTGCCTTTCCGGTTTTGATGGTTTGAAGTTCTTGTTTTAGGGAAGAGACTTCTGAGTTCATCCTCTCCATTTGTTTGCACAGTTGTTCTAGTAGGCTTTGTGAAACAGTTTGGGTTGGTGCTTGAGAAGATTGGTTTCTCCCAGGGGATATTTTGGAGGTGGTATGGTTTGTTAAAAATGGATTGGTGGCTGTTGGTATTGGATAGTTTGGGTTTGGAACTGGTTATGGGTTTGGAAGTTCTGATGGGTGTAAGAATTTTTTCCCTGTGGTTGGCTAGGTTGTTGGTTATCTTTCCAGTGGAATCCTGGGTGGTCATTATATCTTGGGTTGAAGTTGTTTTGGTATTGAGGATTTTTAAAGTTCAAAGAATTTATTTCCACTGGGGGTCCTCCTAAAAGAACATCCTTGATGGATGGAATGGTTGGGAAGTTGTCTGACTTATGGTCATGTTTGTTACAAATTTTGCAAACAGGGTCAATAGTTTGGATTTCATGGACAGTCCTAAGGTCTTTCTCTTCAAACTTCCTAGAGAGTGCTGCGAGTTTAGCCCTAAGTCTTTCCTCTTCTCTATGTGTATGAATTCCAATAGTTCTTTGTCGATTTTTAGAATGAGGTGAAGTTCCCCATGTTTGGTTTTGTTCAGAATGGCTTTCTAGATACTTGTAAGCATCATTTGGGGCTTTGTTTTTAAAATTTCCATTACACATCATGTCAATGAATTGTTTGTTACGTGGACCCCACCCTTCATAGAATATTATCACTTGTTCAGAAATAGAAAAACATTGTTGTGGAAACATGTTTATAGTGTTTTTGAACCTTTCCCATGTTTCATATAATGACTCTCCCTCTTTTTCAAAAAGTTTTTGGCTACTCTTTTTAAGTGAAATTGTTTTGTGGTGGGGAAAGTATTTTTTGTATAATTCTCTTTTTAGTTGGTCCCAAGAGTTGATGGATGATGGTCTCAAATTTTTTAGACAAAATTTAGATCTATCCATTAAAGAAAAAGGAAATATCCTCATCTTATCTAATTCTAGTTGATGTGGGGGACACATGGTCTCTACAATGTCATTGAACTACTTAATGTGAATGTAGGGCATCTCGGACTCCATTCCAAGGAATGTGGGAAGATGGTTTAGGACATGGGTTTTAATGATGTAGTTGGAATATCCTAAGGATTAGTGTATAATTCATGAGGGGGAACTGGTCTAGGAAGGTTTGAGGTAGTCATTCATTGTTTGATCAAATGCATTCCCCAAGTTTGGGGCTACCTCATTTGTGTTTCCATTTTGGTTTCCACCTGGGTTTCTAAGTTGGTTTCTTTGAAGATCTTCCATTGAAATTGGATCAATTTTGGACTCTAGAGTATTACGATGATTAGGATCTAATGTAAAGAGTTTCCTTGGGGTACATGACTCCCCAACCCCAGGACAATCCACCCTAACTAGACGGTTTGATTGATCGCGGGTGTAAGCGGACATGCGCCAAAAGAAAAAAACGAGAAAGGGACAAGATAAGAGAATTTGGATGAGAAAAGAAGAAATGGGGGAGAATAGAATGGGTGTGTAGATTACTTAATTGGGTCCCCATCAACAGCACCAAAATTTGATTCTTGGTCAAATTTACCCAAGAGATGAAGGTAGAACGATCCTTGTAGTCTAACTTGGGTTGTCGAATCCACAGAGACCTAAGAAGTAACCTCTAGACATGCACATTATATGGATAGTTTATGGATATGAAGTGGACAACTTGGGTAGATTTTAGATTCGTTTAATGTATCACTAATAGTTTTAAGTTAATTCAGATTAAGATAATGAGTTGATCCTAGGTTATCGCTCGGGGTGGATTGGACGTATTTGTTTTTACTGATTTGAATTTCTTATAATTGAGATGGGTTCATTTAAGAAGATAAAACATAATCATCACTTGCTGGTTTAATTACTAAACACCCTAATAATAATCACCCATACACTTTAAGGATCAAATCATTGAGCACTCTAAGGTAAATGTTCATATTAGCACATGAAAAGTGTGACCAAAAATTCAATATGGATGAAGATGTTTTAAAATCATTAAATAAAAATCGCATTTAAAAGAAGTGATTAGCCATTAATGGAGTGTGAAATAACATCCAATCCAGCCCCTTTCTACTCCCTTGGATCAACCCATAAATGGTTTATCCCTCCATTGATGACATGACTTCAACAGAAGCGGGAAGTAGACTTGCGAGGGTGGAATTGAAGAAGTAAAAAAAACAACAAAAAAATGGATCACTCCACCGTTGTTTGATAAATATCACAAATTATGGTGTGAATAAATTCACACCTTGAACCAATAGTATCAATTATATATGTAGAAAAAATAGTAAGAGTATAAGAAGAACTTTTATTAAGAAACTTGGATGAATTAAAACAACTTACATGTGAAGGAAGAACGTTATAAAGAGAAATTTGCAGCAAAACATTAAGATGAAAACAAAGCTCAAAGATGATTAAAGCCTCCAACACCACTGCCTTAAATAGACATTTTTGAGCCCTTGGGTCGAGCCTCCAACAGTTCAAGTCTCCCCAATTTATTGTGGTAGGTCATGGGTGGGTGGAATGTAAGGGAGAGTTGATTTTTCCACCCTTGACCCGAGGTGGCATCCAACTTTCCTTCACTGAATAGAAGTGCTTGGAAAACCTTCTCTATGGTCTAATCATAGTGGTATATAGAATAATAAAATCGATCCTCGGATGTCTTATAACCGCCTGTAAAATTTGGTCCCATTTGGAGTTGTGGATTTCAAGATATGATCATATTAGTGGCCTATGTTTCTAGGCCACAGAATCTGGCTCCGAATTTTATCTCTAAATTGGGCTGCTTAACTAACCCTAATGGATGCAGAATTAGCACTGGCGCTTGAATAATTATTTGTTCCCCTATATTTCGTATAGTAGCCTATGAACGTATGGCTTCATTGGGCCTGTATTGTGGGCCCCACATTCTCATCAGTGGGATGGTGTCCAATCTTCCTTCTCCAGAATTGTTTCTTTTCATCACCAAATATCTCCATCATAATTTATGAATCATTCATTGTTCCATGAATGAAAAATGTTTTAATTGAAGTGAAGATACATTTCAAAAAAATATCAAATTAAAATATGGATAATAACATTCTTTATAATTAGATGACTCATTTGGCCTAAATTGGTGTACATTAGGCATGAAGTGCACAAATGATGATAATGGATGTTCAAAATCAAAATCCACTAACTCAGGCCCATAAGATCAAAAACGAAAATTTAATACCATTAAAATGTAATTAACATATGTGTTTTTATTGTATAATCAATATTCCTTGTACATTGATCCATTTTTATTAAAATGATATGATTCATGTACATGTATAATCCTTTGATCCAAAAAATTATTAGGATGTGTAGGAAATCACATCAACTGTGATCTGGTTTACCTAGATTTTTTTCATGCCTTGTACATTTCTACTCATGGAATCCTATTATATTTGCTGAATAGGATGAATTTGACATTTCAAATCATTATTTCTAACACATTTGGAATCTAGAAAAAAACATTTCCCATTGATTTTGTTTAATAACCAAACCCATCATACTCAGATTCCTTGTACATTTCTACTACATTGGACCTATCCCATGAAGTCCTGTTATAATATTACATGGAAAAAACCATTTATTTTTATTTTTCTGCTTGTATATATATCATATCTATAAGTTTCTTCATCACAATGAGACATGATATACTTGATAGTATAAATATTTATTTTATTACTTTTAATCCTATAATATCTGCAAACTACTTCACCTTATATTCACATGATGTACATGTAATTGAAACAATTGGTTGTGGCGTACTGAGTGTTGTATGAAACCCTATTCATGCCCCCATTGATTAATGCAGTAGAAAACATAGTGTAGGCAGGGGTAATATTGATAACTCTGGTTATTCATTATTTGATTTTTTATAGGCGTTTTTAGGCATATGACTATGCTAAGGATCATGATTCAATTTGGTAATTGTTTCCTTGTAGGGTATTTTCTACATTTGATATATGAATTTTATTATATCTCTATTGAAATGAAATTATATACTGTATAAAATTCCAGGATTTTCATTTGTATAAGAATCTACTAGATGATATCACTTGGTTATTTATATGATTGATGTATATTACTTATTTGTTCAGTTAATTTATTTGATCCTCAAAAAAATCATCTGATTATATAGCTATTCTACAATCTGATAATGCGGTATTGTATATCCATTGTTCCTCCCTTTCCCCTCCTTGTTTGTTCGCATCATTTGGCATATAGGGAGGGATGCTTGCAATCATTTGGAAACCTTGTATTTTGTTAATATTGAGTGCACCATGTGTGAGAAATTCTAATTTGGGATTAGAGGATTCATTTCACATATGTACAATTTTGGGATAATAGATGAATAAATAGGATGCGTCAAAATTTGGTAATGAGCCTTTACTGTGGAGTAACAAACAGATGAAAAATGTATAGAAACATTTCATAGGTTATGACATGTTGTTATAGAAGTCAATTGTTACTGTTTCATTAATTTAACCGTTGGGTGAGGAACATGCTGATTTATTCTCCTTATGATTAAATATTTTTACCCTTGGTCTAGAATAAAAAAAATAATATTCTATAATGAATTACTATAGGAATGTCAGTCACTATTCCATACCACATTTACTTACACCATTGTTTTCTATAATTTGACATATATTTTGTCTTAATTAATCAATGTATCTTTATCTATCTAATGATACATTTATGAAGTTAATTAATTATTAGATGCAACTAAATGAATTTTTCTCATCAATTGATAAGGTGTATTTCCCATATAAAATAAATGTGGGGAACAATATTATTCAACATTATTTTTTTCTAACATTTATATATGAGATATTGAATTTAAATTATGATGAAATATAAAATGGAATTTCAACCTTAAAATTTTAATTTAAATTGTAATTTAAAGGGAGGGTCCCTCTTTAAATTGTAATTTACACACTTTATATAGTTTCATTTGACTTATAGCAGAAACATTGACCTTCAACTGACCTTACTAGTTTTTAGAAGGATACGTATCTTTTATATATTTGATTTATAAATCATCGAGGCTTAGATTTAGGGGAATGTTATGGGGTTTAACTCTTTTTTAAGAGGGCTTGATAATATCCTATTCATTTATTTATTATATTGTTGTTATCAAATCTAGGTTTTGTCATGTGATTGGTATTTTTAGAGATATGACATTGTAATGTCCTCCTGTTCTGTTAAATGAGGATGGAGACAACCATGCACTAAAGGTGATAGACGAAAGTCTACACATACATCCTCTAGTAGTTCCACATGGGTAACCCACAATTATACCGGATGTGGGTCCTAATTCCTAGATTTGATAGGGATTCATAAATTACATGTAGATAGTTTAAGGAGAATAATGATGTTCCATAACTATTGAAGATTTTATGAATGCATTTCAGCTGTATCATCCACCCATGATTTCAGATGATGATAATCCATAGGCTTTATAGTCATGGTTAGATTCCATGATATTGACTTTTGATCATTTTATGACACAACATAAGAGGACTGTAAATATTTATGTGTATATGAATATTGATTCTAAATGATATGGTGTGATGTGATTATTGTGATATATCTTAATCGAGATATGTCTTCGAGGTATTTATAGACATGCTTTTATGGTAATTTTTGTCTGGAGATGTTGAGGGATAATAGATCATAATAATTTATGTTTCATTAGTATGAATCTTTATAGTTTATGGATTATTCATCAAAATGTTTAGATATACTACATTTCAATCCTATTATATTAAATGATAAGGTATTGAATTCATGGTGATTAGAGGATGGAATTAGGTTTTCCATCTGATTTTAGGTGACTGTTTTTTAGAATACTACAGTATAAGAAATTGAAAATTAGGCACTGATTAATGAATGATTCCATCGGGAATCTAGTGGGGTAGAGAAATTGAGATCAACGTCTTGACTGAGTGGGTCTATGTTAGGGGGAAGGGAGAAATATTCTAAGACATCTCATGTGGTTAATACCAACTAAATCAATAGTTCTGGTTGTTTGGATCTCTTTCATATGTTTTCAACTTAGGAACACATGTGGATGTTGTGTGTGATAGAAATAGTGTAGTGTTAAGCATGAAAAATGATAGACTATATGTAGTTGTTTTTTCAAAAAATTATTCTATCTCCCTCTGAGGGAGGGTATTCACATACTCCACATTCAGTACTGGGGTCCGCAGCTTCTCATAAGTTTGGGAGATATAGTGAGACCGTAAAATTAGGCTGAGGTGGTAGTCATGAATTTGGGAGCCAAATACCATACATAATGTTCCATTATAAAGCACTTATATATTACATTCTGGCAATATCTTAGGCGCATAGTTATGGAAATGTATATATAGTTTAGATTATTCCAAATGAGAATAGTTTCAAACAATATATAATAATGGGTACTATTCTAGTAGACTAGACATCAGTATCTAATATTTTTGATAGAGGTGCTTCTGATTGAATTATATTTGTACCTCTTATGGTGAGAATTGTAATCAATGTTCATTTTTCTTTTGCAATGATGTCACTTAATGCTCTATTTGGAATCTGATCATTGAGTTCATTCTAGTTCAAGGATTCACCACTTGTGGTAGGTGGGTTTCACTTTATATAAGACCCATTTTTTCTTAATATGAAAGCGGTTGCCAGCAATTTTTGTATGGATGGGGTGGTTACCTATCATGTATACATTTATTTAGGAGACCCAAGGGTGAAATTCACATCACTTGAGGGTGGGTCTTTATTTCAAAACTGATAATGAGACTTTATGTCATGTAGTACTAGACCTGAGAAGCCTGGGCTCTGAGGGATAAAAAACCGGATTACTTGCTTGTATCGTTATTATTAAGTGATTAAGTAGGAGGACATCCCTCATGTGGTTGATTATTTTAGAGAATATTTCCCAAAATAGAGGTATAAATTTACATCAATCATGTTCTTTGAGATACACTGGTATTTATTCCACAATATAAGATTTCTACTATATAGTTTTAGGAGATAAAAAGGAATATAATGGTATTTGAAAAAATGTGTTTTTGTGAAAGAGTGCATCTTCATGGGGTTTTATAGTCCTTTTTTAAGAGGGATGAAGGATTGCATTATTTATGTATGGATTACCACAAATTAAACCAATTCATGATTAAAAAAATATTCATTTTCTTTGAATATATTATCTCTTTGACCAACTATTAAGAGTTAGGGTTACTAGAATATCAATATGAGAAAAAGTTATAAATAGGTGAATGTTTAACCATCTGATCCACCACATACAAGAGTACAATGTAGATATGGATAATATGAGTATATGGTTATGATGTTTGGTCTCATTAATGAATAAACCATTTTTATGGAACTCCAGAACTATGATTTTCATCCATATTTTGATAATGTTTTGCGGTACTAATGGATGATATCTTTTATTATTACACAGTAGTCATGATAATTCCAAATATCCTGAGAACATATTGCGTACACTGAGATAGAAGAAGTTATGTGATAATCTCGAAAATTGACATATAATGATGGATATCATTCTTTTGTTGTGTCATATTATCCTAGATACAAGATAATCAATTGACATAGATAATATAAGAGATTTATTTTCCATACAGTATCCCAATAACATTGATGAGATTTGAATTTATTACGGTGATATAGATATTATATTATCTTTATTGAGGACTTATCACACATATAAGATAATATGGAGAGCTAAATAAGAATAGTTTAAAGATCAGGTGGTTATAATCCCATGGGATTGTCTTTCTGGAAGTGAAAGACAGATTGAATCAAATATTATTGATGATTCTATATGTGCCGAATATGATAAATATTGTGAATTCTTATGCATTATGTATCGGAATATTATTTGATTTTATATAGGAGGAGTGAGTCATGGAACATTTTTCTCATTATTTGGGGCCACATGAGAGAAAGTACATGACACATGATCATGAGTTTTTTTTATTGTTTTCCATACCATTCTTTGTTTGAGGAAATACAATCTATGAGTGAAGTGTTTTAAAGAACATGGAACACAAAAGTACAATGTACATCTACACAGAGTGTGATATAAATCATAATAATTGAAGGTGGGTTAAGAACTTATAGTATTTTGAATTCTATTTTTCCTATACTAGTGGAATGAATAACACTATTTCTGATTCTCTATGAAAGAGTACTGAGGCACTGATTGGTCAAGAGAACAGTATTGATTAAAAAATATATGGCCTTGTATTTAGATATTCTATTGGTGGTCCATGACACTCAGTATTAGAATTTTATCCCATTCTTAGTGGTGTATTCCACTATTCTAGAAAGAGTTATCAGGACCCAATTATCATATTTTGAGGGTATGCAACATTGGGAGAGAATTGAGTGAGAGGACCCACCACCTGGTAAAAACATTTGAATTGATGTGATCCATCATAGAAATGGTCATGTCCTGGTTTTCTAAGTCATTTGATAAGATTTTATAATGGAATATAAGGCCACATCTTGGAATTATATCCCAGACTCAACATGATGTTTTAGGGTTTACATTATCAATACTAGTGATTGGGGACAATAAAGGAGATATCTAGGTTTTTAATGAAGTGTTCCGCCTTGTAAAAGGTGATTGTAGATCACCTATGACCAAATATTATTTTACATCCATTTATTATTACAATGTAGAAATTGGTTGATGTCATAAGGGTCTTCCTTATGGGACTTCCTATATCAACATTGGGTTGTGATTCCATATGGGTGATCATAGACAGGTAGACAATAGTCTCCCATTTTATTCATATTTGTGAGACTCATTTTGTGTATGTTCCTCGGAGAATCTACATTTTATGATAAATTTTCTCCATGGGGATACACAATATATCATCTCATATAGAGACTCATGTTTTACATTACTATTCAAAATATTGTTTTAATAGGAATTGGGGTCACGTGAAGTACTATATTTATCTTATAACCCATTGAACGATTGTGAATTTTATTGTATGGCATATATTCGGAGTAAATGTTCATTTTGACGACCTTTATGATAGGTTTTTTTGTTCACTATATGATTGTAAGATATAGGAGAGCCATTGTTGTTGGGTCCTAATCACATTAATGAGAATTTGGAGTATGATAAACTAATTAGGATAAATTTTATATAGATAATCATAGAATGAAGTCATACACCATTCCTCATCATCGACCACTAAAGATCGAGGTGGAGAGTTAATAAGGGTTGTGAGTTTCATGTATAATGGGGAATATAATGATTTTAATATAAGGTAAGTTATCTTTTTATTACATTAGTCTCGTTGATATTATTGAGAGAGACAAGAAAGTACCCTTATATTGGTGTTATGTCATAGTTATAGAGTCATTCATGACATCTTTAACATAACCCATCTTCGCCAATATAATCCTTATTAGTCGGATAATTCTCACCCTATAAAAGTATAGTGGGAGGTAGTTGTTTCCAATGAGGATCATCCAATTATTCTTTTGTATTGTAGTGTGTTTGTTATCTATGAGAAAAATATCCTCTAGTATAGATATTAAGAAAGAACGTTGGTTTACAGGATGATACATGGGAGTGGGAGGCTGAAGTATATTCCCAGCAGTTGGAGGTTTCCTCGTAAGATGCTTATTCATTCTTGGTAGAGAAATTTGGGGATAAATTTATCTTGGGGGGGGGGGGTCATATTGTCAGAATAAGGTTATTATATAAGTTAAAATACAATTTTATTCATAATATTTAAAAATTTTATCAGTATGGAGTTTACTAGGGTGTTACACATGAATCATGGGGATCTAGGGCATGATAAAATCATGGATATTGAGATTTTAGAAGAGGTAGATGGGAAGCATGGAAAAAATAAATAGTTCAACCATATATGCATGGTTATATAAAGCTGTGTGCGGTGGTTTAGTGAAAATTATTTTACAGCATAGTATGATGGAATCTTGAAATAGTGGCCGCATGACCATACTTCTATTGAAGTGTTTTTACCATAGGTAAAATACATGGCCAGAACAAAATTTTTCATACCGCGTTACATGACCACGTAAGGGGGTATTGAGCCAGTCATGGGTGCCTGGCTAGCACACGATTGGTGAAATGTTTGGAAAATAGTATATAGAACAATAAAACACAATTTTTTCGGGGAAATAACCATTTTTCCTTATTATATTATATAAATAAACCCTCTCCTCACATCTATAAGAAACGTTATTCTCCTCCCATGAGAGATCTATGGATATTATCCTCGGTTTTGATTGGATTTCTCTTTTAGACACCAAATTAGCAATTTTTTTAATCTCATTGGATATCCACCGATGATTTAGTAATTACATAGGATCATTTCATTGATTTCATTTCTATGAAAAACCCAATTTTTAGTGTATGTTTTTATTCCATATTTTATAGAAGATTTCCTGTTATTCTATTTTGTTTTGATATAAATTGATTGAGATGATGACATTGGATGAGTTCACCTAAAATGCTTCCAAATAACTGGTCTATACATTTTCCTTCATGATTGGTTTCATTATATCTTTTTATCTATGTTCAGCACACTAGAAATCCCCTTGGATGCTTCAAAAATTAATTGAGCCATGATTTAAATGATAAATTCAGGTTTAAAACATTTTGAAACAACTTTATTTATGGTTGGATTTTTTTTACGTCCAACTGATCTTCCCATTGGGATAGTTTTAAATTTGTATTGGGATTATAGCTCCCTTAGTTAGTTTTGGGATTTCATCACATATTCTGGAACTGAATAATGTAATAATGAGACTTATGAATGTATTTAAAAATCTATTCGATTGGTTTCCTTTTTATATAAAAGGTATCAAATTGATAATCCCCTTTCATGCAAATGATTATGAAGGGATGAACGAAATGGTTATTAAAATGGTGTTTTAAATTGTGAATAATATGATTATGATGATCATTGGGGGTTTTTGGTATGGAAATCAAGACCTACGTGGATTTCTTGGACATATCTAGTCTAATTATATAGTTTTACCAGTTTATTTGACATATTAGAATTAGTGTTAAATTAATACTCCTTGGATCCAATTTAAAAGTCATGCAAGGATACCTAGGAAATTTCAACACCTTTGATTTGGGGACTTATTATGATTCCATGTAAATTAATAATCCTTCGATATAATTCACAAATCATATTTGGATTCCCCAATCATTTTACTACTTGGATAATTTTAAATCACCTTCTGAGGATACCATTAACACTTCTACACCTTGGATTTGACACATTAGGATTATTTGGATATTTTTAATTCAATGAACCTATTTAATTACCATACTTATCATACTTAGACTCATTTGAAATTTCTACTCTATGAATATAGACCCATGTAGTCCTAATATAAAATTACATGAAATTGTCTATTGATGTTTTTTTGATATGTTTAACAAGTAGACCTTTTGATTTAGACGATTGATTATTGATAGACATGATCTAATGGAAAGTATGAAATATATTTTTTTAAATTCACTCCAATTATATATTCATGTTTCTTCAATCTATATTTAATGGTTGGACTTATTATTGACATAATTGGGGTATCCAACAATGTTTTTTATCACATCCTATCAGGGACATCATTTGGTGATCATACTAACATCGTTGATGTAGGTTGTGATAGGGGAAACGTTCCACTAGATAAATCATGAATGATTATTTTATTAGACTAGGGGAGTATAGGAAATTACTTTCTCTTATAATTATACTTAGGGATAGTTTCTGTTTTGTATTTTTGTAATTGTGATAAATGTGTTGTATCAAATTCCTATATTCATTTATTGATTGTCTATTATAATGTATGTCATGATCATCATTTTTATATGAAAGAGTTGTTTTATTTTATAAGATTATTTTTATGATGTATATTTATTATTTAGTTATTTAGTTATTTAATTTGAATATTCTATTTTTTGATATGATTATACCATTGGGATACACTATGATTATGGGTATATATTCTCCCCAATATTCCTCTATGTGGCCTCATTATTAGTCGATAGTCTATAGTGTATAGGGAGGATCTATTGTGAAAATGTGGTAAATAGAGGGTCATTACATTTGTATTAAACAAGTATATGTTGTCATAATAATAATTATGGATATGATTAATGAAGGTTATCTAATATGAAATTGATTTTTAACATAGTTTTTGAAGTTTATTTCTTCTTCCACCTCATATGAATCAATAATTCCAATTAAAATATATTATAATAAATATAATTAGTCTAATGAAATATTTTTATTATGATGGAAAAAAATATCTACCTGCATTCTATTACATCAATAATGTAATTGCCACTTGTGACATGTACGGACGATCGCCTCCTTAAATGATGTATTTCCTTATTTCTTCCCTACATTATACCAAGGTTATAAAAACATATTTAATAAAAAATATGCAATATTTGACTTAATTAATATTTATAAAATATGAAATATTAATTTGTCACGACCCGTCCTTGGGGCACGTGCCGTGACTACCCCTAGCCCTCCTTCCATAGGCTAGGGGCTGGCGACTAGCACCAAGGCGTAATTCTCGGTAAAAATGGAAGGCATTGCCATTGTAAAGTAAACAAACACCACAGAGCAAGAAAGCAGTTGAAGTAAACACTATGTAAAAACTGGGTACAACAGTAAGTGCGGAAAAGTAAGGGGGCCAGAATACAATCCCAAACTGAAGTAAAGTACAACTGGAATGGGAAAACAACAACTGAAAAGTAAAGACGCAGAGTCAAGCCGTCCACTAGAAGTCCCACCTGAAGGGTGAGTACAGATAGCCTCCACAGCTCCTCGGGTCCAGTCGTCCACTCTGAGTACGTCTCGTCTAGTGGTCCACCTCTAGGTATCATCCTGCTCTGCAAGCCTCCAACACGATCAACGTTGTCCGTCGTCTGCAACCAACACAACGTAGTGCGGGCATAGACCGTGTAGGGGTGAGTATAAGCTACTCAGTAGGAACCCCGAGACCCCCGAAGGTCTCCCAGAATCCACAAAGGATAAACCACAAAGGAAAGATACAATCACAAAGTAACATCTGACTCTACTCAGGTATATGTCCATACATATACCTAAGTCATCAATTCCAGGTTCGACTCGAACATCCGAGCCCAAGTACAACCCAGTCCACACAAGAAAGCAAAACAAAATCCATACAGGATAGCACAACACAATCCACAATGGAAAGCAAAACAGGATTCAGCTCACACAGGTATACTTCTTCGTATGATGATAGAGATGATCAGTTATATCCACTTATTCATCTATTCCATCGGACCCACAATGGATTGATTGTTACTAACCCCTGCACTGACCCACAAAGGATCAGACCCACACAGGATCGATAGGTAACTAACCCCTGCTATGACCCACATAGGATCGGACCCGCACAGGATATGTAGGCGTTGGCCCACACAGGACCGCTGAGCGCTTAAACACACAGGATCGGACCCACATAAGATCTGTAGCACTGATCCACGTAGGATCGCTGAGTGTTGTAGTCGTCGTCGTCGAATCTACTGAGGATCTCTGCACAATCATCGTCGGCGTCGCAGTCGCAGCCAGCTCTAGGGTTCCCGCACACAGCAAGCTCATTCGAGAGGGTTCGCTCCACGAGCTGAGAGGCTGATACATCAACTGACACATAGTCCAGAGTTCATGTATCCAAAACTTTCGTAAGGTCAACAAGAACTCAACGTCGCAGACGGCGCGTCAATCAGACGCCCGGTATGAGAGTTATTGGCTTTTTGGTCCCAGGGGCCCGGTTGGTTTTTAAGTCAAAACCAACCCGTCCGTACTCCACCTACGTCCAAACATCGAGTAGAGTAATCCAAAATATCTGTCCCACTTAGAGGAAACCATCAATGTTGACGGCACATCAATCGGACGTCCGGAATATAAGTTATGAGCGTTTCTGCTCCGAGGGCCCGGTTGGTTTCATGTACGAACCAACCCGGACGAACACAAAGTACTTAGAAACCTTGAGTGGGATATATCGAAATGAACGTCTCGATCCAATAATCACATCGGCACTGAAGGTGCATCAATCAGAGGTCTGTAGCCCAAGATATGGGCAAAAAGACCGAAAAGGGTCCGGAAACGGGGGGGTCTGGGCTCGGACCGACCGGACCCAACCCCCCTTGGGTCGTCCCCAACCGGGTCGACTCGAACCGGGTTTGGGTCCGATCCTGCAGGGCGCGACCCGGCGTGTCGCAATCCGGCCTGGGCGCGACCCGACTGGCGCTGGCCGGGTGGCCAGCGAGTCGGCTCGGCCGTTACGGCCGAGCCACGGGTGGGGGCGCACTGCCCCCGCGTGAAGGCACCACAGCCCCGCGTGGGGCCGCCCCTGCCAGCGAATGCGGTGGCTGGCCGTGTCTCATCCCCCTCCGGTCCCGTGCGGTCGCGGGGTCGTGCCATGCCGTCGTGGCTTCAGTCGCAGTGGCTCTTCCCGGCGGCGTTCCGGGCGCCGCCGCCCCCTGCCGCCAGTCCGACGAGGCGCACCAGCTGGCTGATCCGCGGACCACCGAACGAGTTCCAGTGGTCAGAAAAACACGTCGTCTTCACCAATGGCCCTCCCGGGGACCGTCCTTCACTGCGAGGACCTCACATCGCCCGTGCGACTTACTTTTTCATCATCCACCGTTCCGCACACCAAGAACGAAAAGGGCGGTGGGTTTAGACTTGTTCGTTGGTACGCACCCACCGTGTTAGCTGTATTAAAAGTCTCACAACAAATATCTAATCATACACAGTGGGTATAAATCACAAAAATTTAGATGAATCAACCCCTACCTCAACGTTGTCGTCAAACGTGAGTTCGTCGCGGAAGAAGAGGATCGTCGTGTCGCGGAAGGGTTGTCGCAGTCGTTCGGTACACGGCGTCGTGTAGACAAACTCCGAGGATTAAAATCACGTAGATTTAATTGAACCAATTAAACCCATGTTGAGGATATAATTCAAAAATAATTAAAAGAACCGCATTCCCCTACCTCAATCGGTTGTTGATCGAATGTTGTCGTGGGGAAGGAACGTCGCGGAAAAAACGTCACAGAAGGAGAATCGTCGGCGTCGCGGTACACGACGCCATGTCATCGATCTCCGAGGGTTCGGCGTTCCTTGTCGCCCTTCGTCGAAGGCCGGCGTTCTTCGCGTTCTTCGCGAAGGAGGATGAAGATCTTCATGCCTTAGAGCTTTCCCCAAAACCTCTCAACAAGCAACCCTTCAACAAAAAGTGATGGTTTTTTTAATTCCCAAGCCAACAATTATAAATTCAAAGTTAAGAAACAAACCATTAATTCAATGAATTAATGGTAACTACTTAACTTCCCAATTAATAGGAGCATTTAGAATTTAAGTAAACGCATCGGTTGACTTTCATTAAAGAGGGGTTTTGTGGGTGTGTTACTAAGGAGGGACGAAAAGGTGGGGCTCATGTGGGACCAACCACACAAATATCCAACCAAGAGGGTAGGATATTTTGGGTTCCACCCTATCTTCTTAACTTATCATAAGTGGCTTTAAGTGGCTTTAAGTGAAATAAAATAAAATTTTCGCACCACTTTATTTTATTTCTTAACTTAACCCAAAAAATTAAAAACCCCACCTGAGGAAACACAAATCTGGAAAAGGAGTTTCTAAGAAAATACCGGCGCTGCGATTCCATCAGTGCCCTCAGAATTTGATTCCGAGCACCAGTTCAAAAGTTAGAGAAGCCCTCTCATTCGTTCACTGAACGTACCTGAGCCAAACTTTGGAAAATGATTCCGGACACACCGGGCCTCAGAATCAGGTGCCGTCAGAAACTGTGTTCTTGTAAAATTCCAATGAAAATTAAGAAAAAACATTTCCTTATATTTTACGGGTATTTACATCACTCCCACCTCAGGGCTTTACGTACCTGTAAAGATACATCATAAACTAGGGAAACAAATGTGGGTACTGAGCACACATCTGAGCCTCCCGCTCCCAAGTGCTCTCCTGGAGGTTTCCGTACTGCCATCTGATGTGCACTAGAGGAATCGATCGTCCACGTAGGACCCGCTGTAGTAGTGGAGGAGTGAATGTGAGTGACTAAAGGAAGGCTGCTCCATCTCTATCCACGAAGGATATCTGCAAAGCGGCTAGCTGCTACGTCGCCTCCTCAAGCATCTGAATGCCCGTCCTCCTGCTGAGAGAATCAGCTACTATGTTCCCCTTCCTAGGAGTATATACTATCTCAAAGTCATAGTACTAGAGGAACTCGAGCCATCGTCGCTGTCTCAGGTTCAGGTCATTCTGAGAGAAGATTTACCTGAGACATTGATGGTTAGAAAAGACTGTAAAGCGCTCGCCCATCAGATAATGTCGCCATGTATTCAGAGCGAAGACCACTACTGCTAACTCTAGGTCATGGGTGGCATAATTCTGCTTATGCAGCCTCAACTGACATGATCCATAATAGATCACTTCCCACTCCTGCATCAGGACACATCTATGTCCAGTCCCTGATGCATCGCAGTAGACTGCCTACCATACTCCCTCCTCCGGCAACCTCAAGATAGGTGCGCTGATCAATCTCTGTCTCAGCTCCTGGAAGCTCTGCTGGCATCTGTCTGACCATAAAAAGTGTTTCCACTTTTTTTTCAAAGCTGAGAGTGGTGTCTCAACTCTGGAGAAGTCTGGAATAAATCTCCGATAGTATCCATCTAGTCCCAAGAAACTCCGCACCTCTGTCGCGCTCCTCGGTGGCTCCCAAGCTAGAACTGCCTTGATCTTCGCAGGATCAACCGCAACTCCCGCCTCAGAGATGACGTGCCCCAAGAAGTGGACCTCACGTAACCATAAATGATAGTTCGAGAGTTTCCCATAAATCTTGTGCTCTCAGAGTGTGTCTAGTACAACCCGTAAGTGGTAGGCGTGCTCCACCTCAGTCGTCGAGTAAATCAAAATGTCATCGATGAAGACTACAAAAAATCGATCGAGGTATGGATGAAATATCCTGTTCATGAGGCCCATGAACACCACTGCAGAATTGGTTATGCCGAATGGCATATCCAATAACTCATAGTGTCTATACCGACATCTGAAGGCCGTCTTCAGCAAGTCCTCGCCCCAAACTCTGAGCTGATTATAGCCTGACATGAGGTCTATCTTCGAGAACCACCTTTCTCCCTTGAGATGATCGAAGAGGCCATCAATCATTGGTAGCAGATACTTGTTCCTCACTGTCACCTGGTTCAGGCTACGATAGTCGACACAATGTCCCAAGCTCTCGTCCGCCTTCTTGGCGAACAATATCGGTGATGCCCAGGGTGAAACACTGGGTCAGATGAATCCTTTTCCCAACTAGTCCTCCAACTGTACCCGTAGCTCTCGAAGCTCGGTGGGAGCCATCTGATATGCTGAAGTGGATAGCGGGGTTCTCTCGAGGTACAGATCAATATTAAAGTCTACCTCTCTGCGAGGAGGTAGTCCAGGAACGTCATCGGGAAAGATGTCCGCATACTGATCCACCACTTTAGGAAAACTAGGGCTCTGCATGTCAACTGCTCCTAGGATGAGGCTAGCCAACTGATTAGTGATGGGTTGTCCTCTATTCTGCGAGAGTCTATCCTGTGCTGTGAAGGCTCCCTTCTCGCCGGTGAAGGTGAACCTGCTCCCGTCGGTGCGTACACATCGCACCTTGCGCCTAATATAGTAAATCTGAGCATGGACTATAGATAACCAATCCATGCCCAAGATGACGTTGTAAGGCCTCGACGCTGCTACAAGAAGATCCCAGCCGAATATCTCTCCTCCGAGAGTAAGCTCACACTTCTTGTACCAGTGTGTAATCATCGAGTCTTCTCCCGTAGGAGTCTCTAGCCGTATAGATCGAGCTAACGGATCCGTTGGAATCTCTGAGCTCTGAACAAGGGCAGCGGCTATGAATGAATGACTCGCTCATGTGTCTATAAGAACTGCAGCAAGGGTGGAATATACACAGATAGTATCTCAAATCATCTCGGGTGCGACGTGGTCGTAGGCCTATGCTGCCTAGAGTTGTGCCAGTCTCTGCCTGCCAGCTCCCTGTGGTCGGGGTGGACCTCCTGGTGGTGGTGGTGGTAGAGCCTCAAAGCGTCGTCCACCACCTGCTGCTTAGCCAGCTCATCTACCTCATCTTCGTTCTCTATGCGGACCACCACAGTCGACCCTCTTCCTCTACCTCGGTGGCCCCTCAACCATCTGCTACTCCTTGGCATGGCGGGTCGGGTAGTCACGAGCCATGTGGCCCTGCCCGATGCATAAGTATCATTGTCTGCCTCTCGAAAGACTGGCGTCGTGCTATGTGCCCCACACAGCTAAGCTAGTTTCCTGAGGTCGTCTGCCTGAGGGTCTAGTCTACCTGGACCCATGAGTCATCCGTCGACTATCTGCTGCAGAAGACTCTGCTACATGCCACCCTGTGGTGGGTCTCGGTGCTGATAAAGGCACAACAAGAAAGCTCTCGATCAAAAGGGCTCGCTACAGTACTCCTGCCTGGGTCGGAATGCGGAGGGAGATCAGGGATGCCCTGATCTCATGCGTCAATCCCTGCTCAAAGGTCCTAGCCCGGAAGAATGTGTCTCATACCATTTCTGTCGAGTAGCTCGAGAGATCGGTAAATCTCGTCGAGTACTGGGTGACCGTCAAGCTGCACTTCTGCAGCTAAAGAATCTCCTGGATGCGCACCGCACAGAGGGTGGCTGGGACGAACTCTGAGTGGAAGAGACCCTCAAAGTCCGACCAATGAAGAGATGCCTCATCGTGCACCTAGAGCATCAAGCTCCACCATCAGACTGCTACCACGTGCAGTAGGCTCGCTGCGAGGATCACCATGAGGTCTGCTGGTGTCCTCACTAACCTAAAAACCCGTATAACTGCCTCCAGCCCGTCCTCGGCTGCCTGGGGGTCCGTCTCCCTGTGGAACCTCGGTAGTCGCTGGCACTGAAACTCGTGTAGTTCACTAAGGCGACGTGCATCGTTAGTGGCCGAGGCTAGTAGTATCAGTGGCTCGGTGGGTAGAGGTACTGCCGGTGCCTCTGCGGTCAAAGGGCCTTGTACCGAGGCCTCGTCGCTCGGCGGGCTGTCATCACGTACAACTCTCGGAACCATAGTTGGCTGCCATCATGGGGCCATCCTGAAAAGAAACAGGTGTTCCATGGTCAAACAGTATACCTGGTGAGCTGACATATAGTAATCACAAAGAAAAATTGAAACACACATGCAATCAATCTTTTCGTGCATTAATTTGGAAATCCGAAGTCATGGTACTGGTGTATGGATACGACGGCCGCCGCACCAACACCGGACTCCCTGGACAGATAACCACACCCAATACGCATAAAACTATTGCTTCACATAGAAGAATGATCAGAGTCAAAAGTTCTGTGGTAGAACCGAACTCCTCTAATACCAATTTGTCATGAACCGTCCTCGGGGCCTGTGCCGTGACTACCCCAAGCCTGCCTTCCATAGGCCAGGGGCTGGCGACTAGCACCGAGGCATAATTCCCGGTAAAAAGGGAAGGCATTGCCTTTGTAAAGTAAATAAACACCACAAAGCATGCAAGGAGTAGAAGTAAACACTAACTAAAAACTGGGTACAACAGTAAGTGCGGAAATGTAAGGGGGCCACAATACAAACCCAAACTGAAAGTAAAGTTAAACTAGAAAGGGAAAACAACAACTGAAATGTAAAGCCGTAGCATCGAGCCATCCATTGGAATTCCCACCTGAAGGGTGAGTACAGATATCCTCCACAGCTCCTCGAGTCCAGTCGTCCACTCCGAGTACGTCTCGCCAAAGTGGTCCACCTCCAGGTATCGTCCTGCTCTGCAAGCCTCCACCAAGATCAGCGTTGTCCGTTGTCTCCAACCAACACAACGTAGTGTGGACATAGCCCGTGCATGGGTGAGTATAAGCTACTCATTAAGGACCCTGAGACCCCCAAAGGTCTCCCATAATCTACAAAGGATAAACTGAAAAGGAATTATACAATCACAAAGTAACATCCGACTCTACTTAGGTATATGTACATACATATATCTAAGTAATCAATTACAGGTTTGGATCTAAAATCCGAGCCCAAGTACAACCCAGTCCACACAGGAAAGCAAAACGAAATCCACACAGGATAGCACAACACAATCCACAAATGAAAGCAAAACAGAATTCAGCTCACAGAGGTATACTTCTTCGTATGACGATAGAGATGATCGGATATATCCACTAATTCATCTATGTCGTCGGGCCCACAAAGGATCGATAGGTACTAACCCCTACAATGACCCACAAAGGATCTGACCCACACTGGATCGATAGGTAACAAACAACCCCAATGACCCACACAAGATCAGACCAACACAGGATCTGTACGCGCAGGCCCACACAGGACCGCTGAGCACTGACCCACATAGGATCAGACACTCACATGATCTATAGCACTGATCCACATAGGATCGCTGAGTGTTGTAGTCGTCGTTATCGAATCCACTGAGGATCTCTGCACAGTCGTCTTCATCGTCGCAGTCGCAACCAGCTCTAGGGTTCCCACACACAGCAAGCTCATTCGGAAGGGTCCACTCCATGAGCCGAGAGGCTGATACATCAACTGACACATTGTCCATAGTTGATGAATCCAAATGTTCCGTATATTCAACAGGAACTCAACGTCGCAGACGGCGCGTCAATCAGACGCTTGGTTTGAGAGTTATTGGCTTTTTCGTCCTAGGGGCACGGTTGGTTTTTAAGTCAAAACCAACCCAACCTTACTCCACCTGCGTCCAAACCTCAAGAGAAGTAATCCAAAAGATCTGTCTCACTGGGAGGAAACAATCAAAGTCGACGGCACGTCAATCAGACGTCTAGAGCTTAAGTTATGAGCTTTTCCGCTCCGAGGGCCCGGTTGGTTTCGTGTACGAACCAACCTGGCCGAACCCAAAGTACTCCGAAACCTTGACTGAAATATACCAAAATGACTGTCTCGATCGTTGAATCACATCGGCGCTGACGGTGTGTCAATCGGATGTCTGTAGCCCAAGATATGGGCAAAAGACCGAAAAGGGTCCGGAAACGGGGGGTCTGGGCCAGGACCCACCCGGCCCAACCCCCTAGGTCGGCCCGAACCGGGTCGACCCGACCCGGGTCGGGGTCCGACCTGGCTGGGCGTGACCCGGCCAAGCCTGGGCGTGACCCGGCTGGCGCTGGTCGGGTTTCCAGTGGGTCGGCTCGGCCGTTACGGCCGAGCCGCGAGCGGGGGGCGCGTTTCCCCTGTGTGAAGGAGCCGTGACACCGCGTGGGGCCACCCCTACCAGTGGACATGGCTGCCGGCCACGTCCCGTCCCCCTCCGATCCTGCGTGGTCGCGGTACTGCACCTTGCCGCCGCAGCTGAAGCCGAGGCGGCTCCTCCTGGTGGCGCGCCGGTGGGCTACTCCGCGAACCACCAGACGAGTTCCGGTGGTCTGAAAAACGCGCCGTCTTCGCCAATGGCCCTCCTGGGGCCCGTCCTTCACTGCGAGGACCTCACATCGCCCGTGCGTCTTACTTTGTCGTCGTCCACCGTTCCGCACACCAAGAACGAAAAGGGCAGTGGGTTCGGACTTGTTCGTTGGTCCGCACCCACCGCGTTTGCAGTTTTAAAAGTCTCACAACAAATATTTAATCATACACCGCTGGTATTAATCACAAATATTTAGATGAATCAAACCCTACCACAATGTTTTCGTCGAATGTGAGTTCATCACGGAAGAAGAGGATCGTCACGTCGCAGAAGGGGTGTCGTTGTCGTCGCAGTACACGGCGTCGCGTAGACAAACTCCGAGGATTAAAAACACACGGATTTAATTGAACCAATTAAACCCATGTTGAGGATATAATTCACAAAGAATTAAAAGAACCTCAATCCCCAACCTCAATCGGTTGTTGAACGAAGGTTGTCACGGGGATGGAACGTCGCGGAAGAAACGTCGCGTAAGGAGAATCGTCGGCGTCGCGGTACACAACATCGCATAGTCGATCTCCGAGGGTTCGATGTTCTTTGTCGCCCTTCGTCGAAGGCCGGCGTTCTTCGCGTTCTTCGCATTCTTCGTGTTCTTAGTGAAGGAGGATGAAGATCTTCAGACCTTAGAGCTTTCCCCAAATCCTCTCAACAATCAACCCTTCAACAAAAAGTTTTGGTCTTATTTTATTCCCATGCCAACAATTAGAAATTCAATGTTAAGAAACGAACCATTAATTCGATGAATTAATGGTGATGACTTAACTGCCCAATTAATAGGGGCATTTAGAATTTAAGTAAACGCACCGGTTGACTTTTATTAAAGAGGGGTTTTGCGAGTGCGTTACTTAGGAGGGGAGAAACTGTGGGGCTCGTGCAGGCCCCACAACCCAAATATCCTACCAAGAGGGTAGGATATTTTGGGTTCCACCCTATCCGCTTTACTTAGCTTAAGTGGCTTTATGTAGATTTATCTGAAATAAAATAAAATTTTCGCACCACTTTATTTTATTTCTTAAATTAACCCCAAAAATTTAAAACCACACCCGAGCAAAAGCAACTCTGGAAAAGGAGTTTCTAAGAAAATACCAGCACTGTGATTCCATCGTTGCCCTCAGAATTTGATTCCGAGAATCGGTTCAAAAGTTAGAAAAGCCCGCTCGTTCGTTCACTGAATGTACCCGAGCCAAACTTTGGAAAATGATTCCGGGAACACCGGGCGTCGGAATCAGGTGCCGTCAGAAACTGCGTTCTTATAAAATTCCCACGAAAATTAAGAAAAACAATTTCCTTGAATTTTACGGATCTATACATAATTATTATTATAATATCAATAATAATTTTTCCTTTTAAATTTAACCACGTTAAGTAGACATACCAAGACACATTTAATGATTGAAATTTTTTTGTCAACCTATTGAGATATATATACTTTGATCTATTTTAATGATGAATAATATTTATCTCTATAATTATTGATATGATTAAAATATTTTATTCCACATTTGACAACGAACAACAAATCATAGTAGTTTTGGAGGAATTATCATACCACCCCTACTGGACAATGTGGGAAATAATTTTACAATAAATTAATGTGATATGATAATAAATGTGGTAAAAATGAATTTTATATCAAAATATTTGTCAAGAAATTATTCAATAGACTTGAATTTTTATATCGGTCATTGTATAAAGACACCAAGTATGTTAGCACCTGAGGTAAGGGTTTCTTATTCCAAAATTTCCTTTTATAAGTCATGTTTTACATTATGTACTAATATTATTATATATAATGTATATAATACATTTTTAAAATTATATATGAAATTTATCATATTATTATAGTTATTTAATATTTATTATTAGGTTCCCTATTTAATGTGTATTATATTGTGATGTTACAAAATCCAACATTGTGTTGTCAATTCAGTTTTCTTATCATTGGGTCACGTAATCTCTCCTTTAACTATACACTTATTGGTTTCTTATGGTCATGAACTTATTTGTTTAGATAGTGTTTTGTCTTTATCTCATGGAAATATTCATTTTAACATCATAATATTCCCTATTTATGGATTCTTACTTTTTAAAAATCTATCATTTTTTTGAATGATTCAAATACTTTATAACTGCTATGTTTCCTAAATTTCCATATTCTAATTAATTTTTTTAATTTTTAAATATAGGTATATATTATCATCAGTATGTTTTATATTTTAATTGGATTGTTTTTAAAGGGAAAATTTTTCAATTATACCTTTTGTGAGGGTCATTCATTTATACCACAAGAATAAATGGAACTTAATTTTCATCACCATAAATATTTATATTCTATTTGAAATTTACTATATTTATATAATTTCATTTAAAAGACTCTGTATTTTGTGTTATTTTAAATTATTATTTTTATTTATTTTTTAAAATACAATGAAACTTGTCTTTTAATTAAGTTATAATTTATCTTTAGAATGATTTTATAACTTAATTAAGATAAAAAATTTTATGTTTTCCCATATATTTTTCTCCCTTATATAATGGATATACAAATAGTTGAGTAATGATCATGATAATCATATAAATATTATTGTATTCCACTTAAGAGATTCAAATTTTATATCTGATGTTCTACCTTGATCTCATGTTATGAAAAGTCCATTTGAAAATGACATAAAACCAATTTTATTTCAATTGTTTGGGAGGATATAATATCGGTTGATTATGAAATTCATAAAAATTGTTTTTATTTATATTATTGGTGGGGTCTTACACAACCCTCCAATTTATTTTTAATGTTTTCTATCTTGTGAGTTAATGTTTTTAATTCATGGTAATGATTTTTCCCCACATCATTATGAATGGAAATGATTATTTTCATAAAAAATAGATCATTATGTATGAGTGGGTTTGTGCACATAAAATTTACTCACATGATTTTGATTGTTCACAATAATACCTCACGGTAATAATTTTTTTTTCTAACAATCTTCTATCTAAATATTCCATTGTTTTCATAATATTTACATGTTAATAAATTTTCTTGTGATATTATTCAATGTTATAGATTTATTTTCAAAGGATTACAATCCACATTATATGATTTATGATTTGATGGTGGTTTTTTCTAATCTTATGATATTTTTCCATGATATAAAAATATATATCATTAACTATTATTACCTATTTTTATTCTATTAGCCATTTAATATGATATTTTTTTATCAATTCATATGATTTAACCTATTAAGATTAATAGATATGTTTTACCATAAATAAATCTATGATGGCTCCTAAGTATATTTTTTCAAACATGGGAAAATATATTCTACGCTATGTGAAAAATTAATTTAAATATAGAAACTTTTTTTTGTATATGTTGAAGTAATAATTTTTTGTAGATTGTTTAGGAAACCAATTAATGAACAATTAAATCCTTGTGTTTTAGGTTGTCAGATTACCTGTTTAAATACTTTTTTGAACTATTATTATGGATTGGAATATATTGTATAATTTAATTATTTGATATATAAAATATTCAGTTGGAATAATTTGTTTGACACTTTCTGTGGCCATCGCACACATTGTCGTAGAGATGCACTGCAAGTGGCCCCATGTTCAAACTTTCCAATGTTGTGCGACATCCATAACTTCATCAATGATGTTTTCTCCTTAACAAAAAATGCATGATGGGATGTTGGTTTTTCCTTCTGTGGATTCCTCCTTAGAATTTGACGCCTAGTTTGGGTCTACATCATATATTTGATTCATTGTTCATGATCCTCATTCCCGATTCCATATCATTATGGATGTTATTAGTTACATTGCTCCTATCTGGACATTCCAAGAGGTCATGATAGAAAATCATCCTTTAGTCCAAGTAGATTATTACATACAGAATGTCAGGGGTTATCTATATCTTTTAACATTGGTAAAATGTATTATTTCTCATAGGATGGAATATAATGTTCATGGAAACCCAAGGCACCCCACATCGGTTGTGGGTATCCAATTTCAAAGGCATGTCCCCAAGGTTTTCCTCTACATCCCATGATTAAAATACGGTAATCCGAGAGTTTAATATCTACCAAAGACAGACTCTGTTGTCATTGTTTATATAGTTTTACTAATAAATTCCATGTTTTAAATGAGGTTTTCCAAACGTATTACATCTTTTTGAGATGGTTAGGACTGATCTGGATACCATTAAGGGAAGATCATGAAGGGTGGTTCCCTAAGATGGGGAAATAATGTTTACCATTTGATGAGATTGATACTTATGGAGGCTCCCTATGTAACCTATATAGAGGACATAGATCTAAACTAACGTCATTTGAAGGGATGATTTTGGGATTACACAAGGCTAGATACCCACTGGAAAAGGGGAACTCTATGTTCGATTGTGTGGGTATAATGTAATGAGACTTCCTAGGTACCGATTAAAGTTGAAATCTTGTAGATGAATAGGGAATGTGCACCGAGATGGCCCGTGTGGATGAAATGAACACACCATGACAAGGGTGGGGTGATGAGGTAGATGGTTGGGGCTTGTGCATGTGTAGCCACCCATATAAATGACAATATCACACTTGGAAATGTTGGCCCGAGTAAGTTTGAGGAAGGATAATGGATGATTTAATGAAATGTATGAGAAGAATGTAGGAAATTGAATTTGAAGATGATGAAATTGGGATTCAATCTCAGGGAGGATCCCTATATACCCTACTTGAGAGGCAGGGATAAATTACAACGCTGTTATTATATGTGTGATGAGTCACCTGAGGAGGTGGATCATGAGAATGGACTAATGGATGAATCCCAAATGAAATGGAACCTTGGTTAGAGGCATGATCTTACCAAAAGATAAGGTCTCAAGGGAGATACCATGATGTGACATGAATTATGGGCTTGAACAACAAGAAGCATTATATGTATCCACATAGTAGAAAATCAATGACCATGTAGTTCAGGATGGGGCATAGAATCAAGATGTAAAAATGGTACTGTGACACGAAAACATGTTATGTCTTTGGCATGATTAACATCCCATCTCTGGATGGATAATCATGGTCGGGTGATTATGGATTAAGTGTTGAGCTTATACGTGGTTAGCTTCCTGGGTGGATCAGAACACCTCCTTGAAGCGGATCTAGGAGATGTTTCCCATAAATGTATGGTGTCATGTAAAGAGGGTACATACCTAAAATAGAGCACCAATGTTTACCATTATTCCGAGTTCATCCTCAGAAGGTTTTCTACATACTCTTTGTAGAAGACATGGTTAAAAAACCATTTAGTTTGAGAATATAGGTTGACCTCATTCAAGATGAAGATGAACCGGCATGAAATATCCGATACCAATGGATTATGGTCATGAACATTTAGTAGGGTTCATATGGATCCCCATGTTAGGGAATTAATTCCCACATAGTTTGGTGGATTAAGTGGACGATTTTCATGATCCTACATGGATATGGAATCTCATGGGGAATCAGGGTGGATAATGAATTATCGATGATGGATATAGACACCCTATTGAGGTGTACTGAAGGGGATTTTTCCCATAATGGAAAAATATAAAATAATGAGGATACATCCCTAGGATGGAGAAATAGAGGATACTAGGAATGGATTAGAATAGACTATGAGAGGAGACCCATCGTGGTGTGTCCCATAAGGAGATGATGTCACATTGTGTGGTATGATCTTAACACTGATGGAGGTGAATCATAGAGGGTGAACACATTTGAAGGGGGAACCAATTATTTACATTTTTCTTGTTTGAACCTCAAAAAGGAATCTTACATACCCTGTAAAGAAGAAATAGATCAAATCAAATGGAGTTTGGTAGGGGTGTGGTCTGATGGTCACTACTAACCTCTATGAATAGGTGAGTCATACATGGTTTTAGAAATAATGGAAATTATTAAACCATACAGGAATGACATAGATGGTACATGCATAGGGGATGATGAGGGGATTATGAACAGAAGTGTTCTAGGATCCACTATGGAATAACAATGATATGTGGGGATGTCGTGAGGAAGTGTTCCATTTTCCCCTAAGGTGTGGAAATGATAGATGTATATTACACATTGATGATATCTATGTTCTGCTCAAGAGCGGCAATGACGTATAGGGAATACACAAGAAGCAACCCATGTGCTGCTACATTGCATAAATGATGGATGATGATTACAGGTGGATGCAGATGAGGAGCTCTAAATAGTAGAAATGGTATATGGGGCATACACATGGAAGCATCCTATGTGCTGCTATAGAGCTTCAAGGATTTATGAGGCTTCTGCATGGAATATTCACATATCCCACTATGGAGTGGAAATGATGGATGAGGATTATAGGAGGAAGCAAGCTGGGTAACACAAAGGGGAAGAAATGGTGGATTGAACTTATGCGTGGAATCTTCTTGAGTGCTATCAATGTGTGAAATGATGGATGGGGATTACATATGCATGTGGACCATGGGAATCTATAGAGTTTCCATGGTGGGTGGGGATCACTTGTAAGAGGTTCCCTAGTGTAGCTGAGAAGCAGAAATGATGGATGTGGCTTTTGCGTGGTTTATTCCCATGTGCTTATGAGAAGAGGAAATGATATATGAGGCATATACATGGAAGCAGCTCATGTTCCACAATGGAGGGAAATAGTGGAGGGCGATTATGCGTGTGAATTCTCATGTTTCTCTATATAGGGGAAATTATGGATGAGTATTCTGCATGGAAGTGGCCCAGTTGCCTCTATATAGTGGCAATAGTGGATGGAGATTACCTGTGGAAGCTACCCGAGATCCACTAAGGAGTGGAAATGATGGATGGGGATTAGACATTGTATCTGCTTGGGTCCCGCTATGGAGTAGTAATTATTGATGTGGTTGACATGTGGAAGTGGCCTAGGTGTCTCTAGTGAGCGGTAATAGTAGATGGGGCATACAGTTGGGACCTACCCTGATTTTACTATGGAGGGACAATGATGGATGGGGATTACATATGGAATAATCCCATGATATAATCCTCATGTCATGTCAAGAGGGAATCCAATGTCCATTTCAAGTGTTATGGATTATGTTTAATGTCTTGTGAATGGACAAGGAGTGTAAGGATTATGCAATGAGCTTCCAATTATATCTTCCTCATGTGAGACCATACGGTAATCTTGACAAGATAATGGGTTGAGGTATATGTTGAGTCATACACTTTAATATGAGTCCCATGGAGGTTGTTTTCTACTCATCTCATCATGATGTATCTTATTCATGATATATAAGGCATATTATTCCTGAATGATAGTGGATGCAAAATTGTTTGGTCATCTAGTGAGGATCATTGGTATCTTATGATTGGCACATAAGGCATCTCCTGTTTTTCACAGGAGGCATTATATGAATGATAAATAGGGTATGCAACTATTTAGAGTCATGTAGTTGAGAATATTGTGCATTATAAATCTTGAAATGTCTCATGTTGGAACTTACGCAAGAGCAGAACCTTTAATGTGTACCTAGAAAATGAGTCAGGAGATGGGGTTTGAGAAGTTTCATGGGAATGTCTCGACTCAAGGTAGTTCGGGAATTGATTACTAGGGTCACAACTCCTGACATGGGATACAAACAAAGAGGTGTATGTGGAATCTTGTTGTATGGAACATGTGCATGATTCTAGGAGCATCGTGAAGGATAGGACATTATTGTAACACCCTATTTTTTTATGATAAATATTATTTTATGTCTTATGAAACACCAAAGGAATATCTCACTACACGCAACACTGGATTGGCTTACATTACACGCAAGATCAACCTTCCTCGATAGCTTGCATTGTACACAATACCGAGTTTCACTAAAAAATGATATGTTATTAAAATATTATATAAACTAGCTATTATAAATATTATTAACCAAATTTTGAATTTTATATAACATTAGAATTCAACTTACATATGATATGAGAAAAAAAACATTTTTTCAGATAAAAGAAATAATTTTTTCTAAAAATGCAGTTTTTCCGCCTTTTGATGGCGCAACCATTTTAGATTTAATTTTTGAAAATTTCAGAAGTTCAATTTGAATAACTAAACTTTTCCTTTTGAATCAGGATATAAATATTTACATTGGAAATTTTTTTGATACTTTTCTGATAACATTCATAGTTTGATGAAAAGTAAAAATATGCTAAATGTTTCTTAAAAACAACTTTTTTCATCAAGATAATTTATATGGTTAAATTGTAAAATTTAATGGTTTTAATTAAAAAATAAAATATATTTTTACCATTTAATATAATGTATGTCATTAACATTAATTTTACATTGAATTCATAGGTATAAACATTTCAATCTTTTGCAATATTTTAAATTTTAAAACTCATTTTGTCAACAACGTGATTGATTTTGAAATTAATTTCTGCTAATTTTGTGTATTGAAATTGGAAAAATGGATTCCATATTTGGAATCATGAGGTCTAAATTATGTTAATATGATACTTTTTATTTTTTGGCATTATAAATAATCACTAAGGTAATTCTATTTACCAAAGTTAAAGGTAAATCAAAAAATTATGGGTCAAAATAATATTATCAAATTATCCTAACACCTAAAAAAATTCTATGGGATTTACAGAAGTCAACCCATTTCACCTAGGGGTCAAAATATATTCATTTTATGTACTTTTGACCATGAAAATGATGTAATTATTATTAAAACCAAGTAGAGTGACAACATGTCAGTCTATAATATCTTATAAGTGTTATAATTTTAAATTGGTGATAAAATTCTTAAAACATCGAACATAAAAAGTATCAAGAAAAAAATTAAAATTATATACATAATGTTAATTCATTTATAATATTTAGGGATTAAATAATTATCATTAATGATGACACAATAGTAATGTATAAATTATTTTATTGATTGAAATATGAAATAAATAGTTCAAAAATATTAAAATTAATATTATATTTACTATTTATTGTGCTCCACTACTTTTCTAGATATATATGACATGTTATGAATCTATTAAATATATTTTTCGAATATATCCCATTTCTGGATTTATTTTAAAGTAAAATAAATTAATAGTGTTAAAATTGACACTATTGTTATTTTATAAAAATAACATACAATTAAATTGTTAAAAAATCAAAAAAATATTTTAAAATTGTATATTTATATTTATATGGTGAACAATGTCATAAATTATCCAATTATGAGAAATTAACAACACATAATTAAATATTTATAACAATTTAAAATTTATAATATTACTACCACAAATAAAATTAAATAGATTAAATAAGGATAAATCAAGTTGATAAGGTTTAAAATAAATTCCCAACATGTCTAAATTCTATTGGATGATTGCATTACAACACTATATCATCGTATATTCAATTTTTAGTAATTTTTGAAGTTATTAAGTGGGGTTTGGGTTTATTATAAATTAATATTTTAGAGGTTTCCAAAAGTGCCTCTCTCCTCTCTTATAAAAAGAAACTTGTTTCCTCTCCTCTTCACAACATTTTGAGCCTTCAAGATCGACCAAACCCTATAAATTTCTATTATCCACTTCCATATAAACATACAAGAAGTCCTGGTATTCTTCAAAGACCATATTTAGTGCCCTTATAGGTGGTTTAGAAGAGGCACTTCAAAGAAGAGATAATATCCACTACTGATTCTTTCAGATTTATTTCTTCTTATACTTCCAATTATTTATTTGTTTCATTATAAAGTAATAACATCAGTATCAATCATATACATATAGGTTATTATAAATATGAAACAACTCCATTTCACCTTCTATCCATCCTACAGAAAATGAAATCAACCCGTGTGCGTACGTACAAAATACGGTCTCCACTTCGTGGTGTAATCTGTTTAACACCACCTCTTTACTTGTATGGGTATAATGGTGTAAATAATAGATATATATGGTTATTAGAAAATGATACTAATTTTTAGATATTCTATCATCCACTCCAAAACCATTAAATAATTATGGGAACGATATCGTCACTCGTGCGTACGTACAACTTACTATCTCCACGATGCGATGAGATTCATTCTACACGATCTTCATTAAACTATATTTATATAAACGAATAGAATGAATAAATCTGATATAAATTATACTAATTACATTCTGTAAATGATATAACTATAACCTAAAATAATAACATAAACTTATTCAACAAATATTACGTATGAAAATAAAGTATTTAATACCCAACCAACGAGTAACAATGAAATGTTTCTAACAAATGGATGAAAATATGATCATAAATGTTATCATAAAAATAATTATGATAATTTAATAGATATGTAACTTTATTTAAATTATTATATAGGAGGTTCATATACACACGAAGCATATTGGACCTAAGGTAAGGGATAATTATTCCAATCTCATTCTCAACTGAGATTGTTTATTCGTAAGTATTTACTATGGCTATGTTTATCATCCATGTCCATATGTTCTCAAAATTTTTTCATAAAATGTTACATGTTCTTCCAAGTGTGTTTAAAGACATTTTTACCCTTTTTTGTATTTTACAACAAGTTAAGGAAGGAATATTTCTTTTTTTACCATACGAGGTACTTTTTGAATTTTCTGACAAAAGTACAAGGATAATGTTTTTTTAACTAATATGGAATGAATGGATTTTTATAGTTTCACACCGCATTATTTTCATGAATATTACTATGCAATATTTTATGATTAATAAAAAACCATTTCTTTTAAAATTGTATGTCATTTTTAGAAAATAAAATGAATTTGAAGAAGAAAGGATATTTTCTTCATGAACTGAATTCAAGTGTATTATCAAAATTAGTTTCAATATTAGATGATATAGGGTTAGATTTATATCTCTATTATTTCAATGATTTGATTATGTTATGATGGAATTATATTTATTAAGTCCTTTATCTTATATGGATTATGTTATGATGGCATGATGTATAAGAATCCCATTTTTATTACAGGGGTTATGGTATGATATATGATTTATGATTTTGTGGAACATATAATAGTGGGTTCATTATGATATGGGTGGGACCTTTATCTCCCACCGATGCATTGGGTAATGATTTATATCTCATTATATTTACATGGCTGGAACAACAAGTTAATCTGGTTTCGTGATACAGGATTGGAACGAGGAGTGAACTCGGTTCAATAATGGAATTTTTCCGCTATAATGGTCTTGCCAATGAGTCTTGGTAAATATGAAATTATTTTCTATGATTATGTGTGTATGCCACAAATTTTCATGTCTTATGTTATGATTATTGGTATTATCTTTCACTACTAGGACTTATCCCATGTCATGATATTATGATCTCTTTTGTAGGATACGATTTTCAAAATGTTATGTTCTTATGAATATGATATGATTGATATTTCCTTTGTTTGCCCTTACTGAGAATTTGAGCTCACCCTTTGTATGTTTTCTTTTCCCCAGGTCAAGAAGAAGGGTATTAAGTAGGATATTCCAAAAGAGACTCTAGATTTGATGAAATAAAAAGGGAGACAATCTATATGATTTATGATCCAGTTGTTTATGATTCCTAGTTTTTAAACACACTATACCTATACGGACCTATAATGGTTTATATAGATATATATTAATAAATATGATTCAATTATAAAGTAATAAAAATGTATGTAATGTATGGGTCGTTACAGTTGGTATCAGAGGGAGGTTATAGTCAACCTTTGGAAACTAGGATGTGAAAGTCGTAGTAAGAACCCTAAGGATATGTCTAAGCATAGGACGCAATCTTAGTGTTGTAGATATCGCAATGAATAACCTATTAAAATACCTAAAGTGAAAATTTTTATTCATGATTATGTGGTTTTCCTTTTATGATTAGTGTTTCTCAAACTATGCTTCTTGGTTTTATTCAATGAATGGAACTCGAAAGAACCGTGTTAATTATGAATGTGATGGGAAATGAAATTATTTTATCCCCAAGCAACCAAAAGTTATGGGAGATTTAATGAAAAAACATGTAGCCATGCTCACACAACTTTCTAAAGCTATGAATCATGCAGGCCTTTCAAACGAGAAACGGAAAGAGAAACATTCTGTTGAATCCTTCATTAGGCAGCGTCCACCTTCATCCATCGGTTCTTTGAATCCATTAGTGGATAAACAATGGATCAGTACCAATGAAAATATATTTTTAGTCCCACAATGTTCTTAACATGATTATGTCATCTTATCAGCATATCATTTTTATGGTGAAGCTTATCAATGGTGTAATCTTGTCAAGAATACAAGGCAAAGGGGTGAAATTGAGTCTATGGAATGGGACGACATCAAGAAATTATTTTTCCATATGTACTTCCCTTGTATTCATTTATCAAAGATAGAGAAGGAGTTTCTTGAACTAAAGAAAAAGGATAATGAATCTGTTTGTACCTACAAACCAAATTTTACAAGACATGTAAGGTACACTTCTGGGATTATTATTCAACCTGAGAGTAAGATCGATCGATTCATTAATGGATTAAAACCTAGTCTATGAAGGTAATTAGCCATAATGGACTTCAATAGTTACGATGAATGTATTCGATGTTCTCTCATGGTTGAGATGAATATTGGAGTAACCCATCAGTTATAAGGGTTTGATAAGAATAGGAAAATTGAATTAAAAGGAAAGTCTAAAGACCACACTAAAAATAAGATGATTTTTCCTTTACGCTCAAAGTGTGGAATGAAACATGGAGGGACTTTTCTTAAGGGGACAAGTAAATGTTTTATTTTTGGAGAAGAAGGTCAACGAGATATTTAATTTCTATGTATTAGGAAGAAAATGTCTAATGATGTGAACAAAGTAAGGGATACACAGAATTCACTTCCAACACTTCAATTTTACAAGTTCATGGAAAAGGGGCATTATGCTAATGAATTCTCTAATCCAAGGGTTATGGATGATGATCGACGTCAAAGAAATATTAAGGAAAAAGAAAAAATAATGTCACATGCAATTACCATTGGTGATTTGGATTATGATAATTAAGTGGTGAAATATACACATACCATCCACTCTAAAGTAGAAAATGATTTATTTTATTCTGGATCCACCAACTCCTTTATTTCGGAATATGTTATTAGGGTATCACCATATTACCTCAGTAATTAGATATTGAGTTAGCGATGACAACTCCTAATGGCACAACATTCACATCAAAATTTTACAATTCTTCTCTTATTGATGTTTGTGGGAATGTGCTTCCTACAAATCTTGTGATCCTTCCACTAGTGGAATTTGATGTGATTCATGGCATCAATTGGATTTCTTTATATGGATATCATATCAATTTCCAATAAAGGGAAGTCACATTTCATATTCCTGGTCAATCTATGACCATTTATTGATGAGAGTATGAATATATCATTCCAGTGGAAATTTCTTCCATCTTATGGGTCTTGATTCCAATAAATAAAGGTTATTTATCTCAAATTGTTAGAGAGAAACTCACGATTAAGAATATTCCCATTGTACGAGAGTTTTATGATGTCTTTCTAGAGGAATTGATAGGTCTTGCACCAAATCATGAGGTGGAGTTTTCAATAGAACTCATACCGGGTGCTATGCCTATTTTAAAGACACCTTATAGAATGACCCCAATTGAGTTGTAGGCATTAAAGATTCAACTCTAAGGGTATCTTGATAAAGGATTCATATGCCCTAGTGTATCACCTTGTGGAGCACCTGTTCTGTTTGTTAATAATAAAGATGGGTCAATGATACTTTTAATTGATTATTGAGAACATAACAAGATCTCTATCAAGAAAAAATATCCTCTCCCGCACATTGATGTCTTATTTAAAAAACTACACGGAGATCAATGCCTTTAAAAGATTGATCTTCATTCTATATACCATCAACTAAGTGTTAAAAAGGAGGATATACCGAAGACAGCACTCCGTACAAGGTATGGACACTATGAATTTATTGTGATTCTTTTTGGTATTACTAATGACCCTACTATCTTCATAGATCTAATGAATAGAGTCTTTAGAGACTATCTTGATCAGTTTTCGGTAGTCTTTATTGATGATATACTATTCTATTAAAATGGAAAAGAAGAAGATTAAGATCACTTGAGAATTATATTGAAGACCCTAAGAAAGGGAAAGCCTTATTCCAAATTTACCATGTGTGAATTTTGGCTTTAAAAAGATACATTTTTGGGTCACATAATCTCAAAAGTGGGGATATCTGTGGATCCCGCAAAAATAGTGGTCATTGAAAGATAGTCGAGACCAAAAAAAGTAACTTAAATCTAAAGTTTTCTTGGTTTAGCTGGGTATTATAGATGTTCTATGAAATATTTTCCATGATTATATAACCCACTCACCAAATTGACTTGGAAAGGAGTTATGATTGTTTGGACGGAGGAATCTGAAGATAATTTTAAAAGATAAAATGAAGGCTAGCCAGTGCACCTATGCTCACACTACCATTCAGTAGAGAAGGTTTTGTGATCTATAGTAATGCATCCAAGATGGGTCAAGAGTTTGTTTTCATGCAAAAATATATGGTGATAGTTTATGCCTCACAACAGTTTAAAATCCATGAGCAAAATTACCCAACTCATGATTTGGAGTTAGCTGTTGTAATATTTTCATTAAAGATTTGGAGGTATTATCATTATGGTGACATGTGTGATATTTATACAGATAATGAAAGGTTAAAGTATATATTAACACAAAAGGTGATAAATATGCACCAAAGAAGATGGTTGGATCTGATTAAGGATTACAACTGCTCAATTCATTACCACCCTGGGAAAGCAAACAAGGTGGCATACACATTAAGTTGAAAATACCATGCTAGCTTATCCAAGATGAGGATCACAAAAGATCCAATATTTATGGATTTACAAAGAATGGACAAAAGAATTTTAATGAAAGGATATATATATTAACTTTTTCAAATGAATGTTCAACCATCTATAAAAGTAATGATTAAAGAGGCACAAAAGGAGGATGTTGGGACACAAAAGAAGGTGAGAAAAGTTTCTGGATTCATCGTTGATTATGATGGGATAATATGGTTTAGGAACCGTGTCTGTATTCCTCCCATACAAGAATTAAAGATGGAGCTGCTGGATGAGGCTCATAGTTCTTCATTCTCTATTCATCCTGGAAGTACAAAGATTTACAGGTACCTAAAAGAGTACTTTTGGTGGGATGGCATTAAAAGATATGTGGCCGAATATGTCTTTTGATGCTTGGTTTGTCCGTAAGTTAAAGCTGAGAGAAAAAACTCTAAGGGGACGTTACGACCATTACCCATACCAGAATGGAAATGGGAAAATATCACTATATACATTGTCCTCAGACATCCAAAAACATCAAAAGGAAATAATTCTATTTCATTTATAGTTGATTGTCTTATGTAGTGGGCACACTTCATTTCTATTAGAGAATACTTCTCTCTTGATCATCTTACCAGGATATATGTAAACGAAGTGGTATGATTTGATGGAGTACCACATTATGTTATATCTGATCGGAATCCGAGGTTTAACTTGATGTTTTGGCGAAGTCTTCAGCATGCACTTGATAAAAATTTATGTTTCACCACTTCCTATCATCCTCAGATAGACAGTCATTTTGAGAGGACAATTCAAAATTTGGTATACATTTTGAGAGATTTGTCTATAGATTTCAATGTTTTTTGGGATCAATAACTACCTTTGGTGTAAGTTTCGTATAATAATTGCTTTCATTATAGTATATAGATGGCTCCTTATTAAGCTCTCTATGGAAAGAAATGCACAAATCCAACATGCTGGGATGAATTTTGGGAAATAATGATATTAAAACCTGATCTTGTTGATGAGATGGCAGAAAAATTCAGATCTATTCAAAAACACAAAAGATCATCTCAGAGTCGACAAAATAGTTATTCTGACAACCGAATAAAAGACCTAGAGTTTGAAGTGGGTGATAAAGTATATTACGAATATCTCTTCGGAAGAGTGTAATGAGATTGGGAAAGAAGGCAAAGTTGATCCCCATGAATATCTATCCTTTCGAAATACTGGATCGTGTTGGGAAGGTAGCTTAATGATTGGTACTTCCAAAAAACATCTCTCACGTTCATGATGTGTTTAATTTATCTCTCATGAGAAAGTACATACCCAATCCTTCACATGCACTAATCCCGGAAGTTATAACTCCTAGAAAGATATTTATTATAAAGAATTGCCAATAGAGATTTTGGATCATAGCACAAATTTTCTAAGAAACAATACCACTCACCAGGTTAATGTTTTATGGAGGAACCACCAATTAGAAGAAGCTACATTAGAACTTGAGGATATGATGACGGAGAGTTATCCTCTTCTATTTGTTATTAAGCGACGAATTTCAAGGGAGAAATTCATTTTAAGGGGGGTATAATGTCACACCCTGAGATTTTATGAGAAATATTTTTATGTCTTGTGCAACACCAAAGGAACCTTTCACTACACGCAACACTGGCTTGGCTTACATTACATGGAAGAGAAACTTTCCTCGATACCTTGCATTGTACACAATAACGAGTATCAATAAACAATGACATGTTATTAAAATATTATATAAAATAGCCATTATAAATATTATTAAGCACATTTTCAATTTCATATAACATTAGAATTCATCTTACATATTATATGAAAAAAAAATCAATTTTTCGTATAAAACAATTATTTTTTTAAAAGAATTTTTGTTCTTCCACCTTTTAATGGCGCACCCATTTTAAATCTAATTTTTTATATGTTTATGAGTTAAATTTGAAAAAATAAAAATCTTCTTTTGAATGAGGATATAAAAATATACATTGGATAAATTTTTTATCCTTTCTAATAACTTTAATATTTTGATGAATTGTAAAAATACTCTATATTTTTTTTAAATTATTTTTTTCCATCAAGATTATCTATATGTGTAAATTATAAAATTTCATTGTATTAATGTATAAATAGAATATATTTTTACCATTTAATTTAATGTATGTCATTAACATTAATTTTACATTGGATTCATTGGTATAAACATTTAAATATTTTGCAATGTTTTAAATTTTAAAACTCATTTTCTCAACAGTGGGATCAATTTTTAAATTATGTTTTCCAAATTTTGTGTATTGAATTTGGAAATATAGATTCCTTATTTTCAATCATTAGATCAAAATTATATAAATATACATCTTTTTATTTTTTGGCATTATAAATAGTAAACACGATAAACTTTATTTACCAAAGTTAAAGGTAAATCTAGAAATTAAGGGTAAACATAATATTATAAAATTATACTAACACCTGAAAATTTTCTATTGGATAAATACAAGTCAACAAATATCATTTAAGGGTCGAAATAGTTTCATTTAATGGACTTTGTATAATGAAAATGATGTAATTATTATTAAAACCAAAAAAACTGACAACATGTCACTCTCTAATATCTTATAAATGTAGTAATTATAATTTAGTGATAATCTTCATAATACATAAAAAATAAATAGTCTATATAAATAAAATAAATTTATCTATATCATGTGAATTTATTTATAATTTTTAGGGATTAGATAATTATCATTAATGATGGAAAAATAGTAATGTAGAAATTATTTTATTGATTGAAATATCAAATAAATGGTTTTAAAATATTTAAATAAATATTATATGAACTATTTAATGTGATCCACAAAATTTATAGATACATATGACATGTTATTAATATATTAAATATTTTTTTGAATATATTCCATGGGTGGATTTTATTTAAATTCAAATAAATGAATAGTTTCAAAATTGACACTATTGTTGTTTTATAAAAATAACATATTATTAGATTATTTAAAAACAAAAAAATTATTTAAAAAATTTAAATTGGTATTTATATGGTCTAAAATGTCATAAATTATCCAATTATGTGAAATTCACAACACATAAGTAATTATTTATAACAATTTAAATTTTATAATATTATTACCACAAAAACAATTAAATAGAATAAATAAGGATAAATAAAGTTGATAAGGTTTAAAATAAATTCTCAAAATGTATAAATTTTATTATATGATGATATTACAACCCTATATCATATCATATTTTAATTGGAGGAAATTTGGTAGTTTTTATGTGGGTTTTGGGTTTATTATAAATTAACATTTTACAGGTTTCCAAAAGTGGCCCTCTCCTCTCTTATAAAAGGGCACCTCATCCCTCTCCTCTTAACAAAATTTTGAGCCTTCATTCTCCATCCAAATCTTCCCGTTTATCTTCTAAAATTCAGTAGAAACATACTAGAGGTCCTGGTCTTCTTTAAAGACCAACGTTTGTCCCCTAAGAGGAGGTTTAGAAGAGGTGTGTCAAACAAGAGGTAATATCCTTTAGCGATTTCTTCAAATTTATTTATTCTTCTTCTTACCCTTTATTATTTGATAAATTATAAAATAATAGAATCAGTATCAATAATATAATGATAGGTTATTATAAATATGAAACAACCCCATTTCAACTTCTATCCATCCTACGGAAAATGAAATCATCGTGCGTGCGTACTTACGGAATAAGGTCTCCATGCCGTGGTGTATTCTGTTTTCCCCCGCCACATTATGTGGATTTGTATAATGTGTAAATAATAACTATATATTGTTTTTATAGCATGATATTAATTCTGAGATATTCTATCATCCACTCCAATACCATTCGACTATTATGGGAACGATACCGTCGCTCGTGCGTACGTACGACTTACCATCTCCACGGTGAGATGAGATTCATTCTACATGATCTTCATTAAACCATGATTATAAAAACAAATTGAATGAATAAATCTGATATATATTATTCTAATACCATTATTTAAATGATATAAATATAACCTGAAAATAGGAATATGAACTTATCCGAAAAATCATATATATGAAAATAAAGCAGTTAATACCCAAACAACGAAGAACTATGAAATGTTACAAACAAACGGATGAATAAATATGATCATAAATGTTATAATAAAAATCATTATTATTCTTTAATAGATCCATAAAATTATTTGAATAATTATACAGGAGGTTCGGATACACAAGAAGCATATCAGACCTAAGGTAAAGGATAATTATTCTAATATCGTTCTTATCTGAGATTGTTTATTCGTAAGTATTTACTGGAGCTATGTTTATCATCCATGCCCATATGTTCTTAAAATGTTTTCATAAAATGATTAATATTATTCCATGTTTTTTTAAAGTCATTTTTACCTGTTTTTTGACTTTTACATTTTTTGGAAAAGTAGGAGGAGAATTTTTTTTTAACTTATACGACATGAATGGATTTTTAAGGTTTAATAATCTTCTTATGTAAGTTTTCATGATTAATAAAAATTCATTTCTTTTAAAATTTAATGTCATTTTGAGAAAAGAAAATGATTTTGACGAAGAAAGAACAATTTATTCAAGAACTAAATTCAAGTGTTTTATCCAAATTATTTTCCATCTAAGATGATAGAGGGTTAGTTTTATCTCTATTATTATATTGATTTGATAATTTTATGATGTAATTATTTTTATGAAGTCCTTTATCTTATATAGATTATGTAATGATGACATAATGTTTAAGAATTCGATTTTTATTACATGGGTTATGCTATGATGTATGATTCATGATTTTGTGGAACAAATAAGAATGGTATCATTATAAGATGGGAGAGACCTATATATCCCCTCAAATCATTAGGTAAAGATTTATATCTCATAAAATAGTCATGGCTAGAATGACATGTTAATCTGGTTCAGTGATACAGGACATGAATGAGGCGTGAACTCAGTTCAGTAATGGACTTTGTTCTCTATGATGGTAATGGAAATGAGTCTTGACAAATATGAAATGATTTTCTATTATTATGTGTGTATTCCACAGAGTTTCATACTTTATGTTATGATTACTGGGATTACATTTCATTGGTATGACTTATCCCATGTCATGATATTATGATCTCTTTTGCAGGATAAGATTTTCAAAATTATATGTTCTTATAAATACGATATGATTGATATTTCTTTTCCTTGACCTTACTGAGAATTTGAGCTCACCTTTTGTATGTTTTCTTTTCCCTAGGTCAAGAAGAAGCGTATATAGTAGGATATTCCAAAAGAGACACCAGATATGATGAAATAAAGAGGAGACAATGTAGATGATTTTTGAACCAGTTGTTTATGTTTCCCAGTTTCAAAAGACACTATACCTATATGGTCCTATCATGGTTTAGTTATATGTTGTAATAAATATACATCAACTATGAAGTAATAACAATGTATGTAAAGTATGGTTCACTATATTTATGAAGAGCTTCACTGAGATCGGGGTTCTCAATGTGTGTAGCTTTGTAGAGCGTATGGTTTCTCGGAGCATGGGGCTTCATGGAACTCTGAGCCTCACTAATGAGCATAGTGAATGAATAGTGATCATATTCAATGACCTTGTCTTAGAATAAGGAACATTACTATAGGAGTTCCCTAAAAAATAATAATTCTTTATGAAACCTCAAGCAACAAGAAGGGACTTCCTCCTACACAATGAGAAGAGGCCTTCGTGAAGGACATTACATTGATGTGGTCTTGAGCTCAATTAAATGTGTAATCATTGGCCGAACGGGAGGTGTAACCCTGATTAATATAGGGCGACCTTGGTATTTATTTGAAAAAGAAGTCTGTTGGCCTCTCGAAGGAGGACAATCAGGTGCCTCTATGAAAAAGAGATGTCGTGAAGGGCTTATGATAATGTTTGGATCGCGATGGAATAATGTTTCTATGGAAGGGAGACATTCACTTGGGGATCTCTACGAACCATGATTCTCAAAAGAGATACACAATGAAAAAAATTATGTTAAGTAGATACATTTGTGCGATCATCAAGGGAGCATCATGAATTGGCTCCATGAACTAGTTTTATATCCTAACATCGAACGTCCAAAACATATAATCCATAATATAGTTTTCCTCTACAACTAGTCAAATCAAACCCTATGAACTGAACAATTCTATGAGATCATATATGGAAACATTTTTTTGACTCTTGTTGATGTTCTTTCTTTTTCCAACAACTACCTAACAAGTAAATGATCATTGGTAGCCTATAATGAACCCTTAAGATTCTTGACATGGTGTATAAAAGCGTTATCCATTATAAGTTGTTAATTATGTTTTTATGGGTTACTTAATTAAATATTATCAATCCAAAAATTGATTTATTTTAAAAATATATGTAAATTAGAGTATATTTTATAACATTGAGTTAAATAGAAAATACACATAAAGTTATTTCCTCTAACATGAATCCAAATAGAAATGGAGCTAGAGTATAAACAATGGTGGCCTTTCCCACCCAACTATATCTTTTGAGTTATCATAATGAAAATAATGTTTATATATTTAAGGAAAAATTAAATGAAAAACATTATATCAAAACATCTATGTAATAAAATCCACCCTCCTCTAGTCTATATTCCAATCCTCTAATTGTTGTGAAATGGATCAATTCAATAGATATGATATTTTCTATTTTATTGTTCTCATTCCTTGATAATGTTTTCATAGTTTTTTATTGTTTAGTTATTTATTTAGAACAGTAGTGGACCCACATTAATAATAAAATGAAACTATTAATTAACAACTATACACCATTGGAGGATTTTAATAAAATAATTTTCGCAAAATATTTTTACAAATCTCATTATATGAACAAAGGATTGTAAATTTTAAGAGATGAAAAAAGGAGGATTAATTATATAGTAATTATTTGGATATCATAACAAGACTTCGAAGAAATGAATCTTGTTAGGTCGCATGATTTTAATGCAAGGTGGGTCAATTTATTTGGCCTAAAAATAATACATCAAGATAAATTATGTATGAGATACATTTTTATCTATAATTAAATTGTTTTATGTGTGCCCAAGGTATATATGGAAACTAGAGAATCTCATCATTCACCAGAATTTGGAGACAAAAAAGAGAAAATTGAGTTTCATGGAAATTTTAATGATAAATTAAATATAGGAATTCAACATAAAAATATAGCATTATAAATTATTTGAGGAAGAACCCATGAAATTTCCTTAATGGATAAAAAAGACGTCCTTACATGTTGTACATCAAGCCAAAACTCACATAATATTTGGAGAAATGTTACGATGGTAATTAATAAAATTGAGGATAACAAGGACCCATGAAATGCACTACACACATTAATGATTAAATTGAAAAGATTGGGGGAATTTTGAAACTAAATTCATCAATGCAAGTGATAATAAGGACAATAAGAATAAAAGATATCTTTGACCAAGGGATGAAGGAAGATCCTACCCTATCACTAATATTTGAGTAGATAATGCTAAAGACGTAGTTAAACGTATACATACTCCCTAATATGGATATTCCAATGACTTATATTATTCATATTCATCTCATTATTCCACATTATACATTTTCAATATAATTTCCTATAAGTCACATATAACATTATATAGTTAAATATAGGTGAAAACCCATATTGTGTGATGATTTCAACAAAGGTATATAATTATTATTTGTTTTGTTTTTGTGGAAAGATACATCATTTGGATCCAGTTCTTCTTCCATTGGATTAATTCAATTTGATTCTATATATTGATTGTCTCCCATCATATATATCAAATATCAATTTCAAAAATAAGTAAATATCATTCCTTAAAAAAATAATCGCATTTAAAAAAAATCAATGAAATGATGATTATGAACAAATTATGGAAGTGAATTATATAAAATGTGTCTTGTTAAAAAATTATGAAGTTATTTTAGTTTAACATTTAATTGGGGAACTAAAAATTGCATATACTATAATCAGAAAATAATTGGTTGACGTACATCCAGGAAGAATAAATCGCATTCCCTCATAAAATAAGGTTGAGATATCAATTGAAGTCATGCTAGGATCCCCTATAATAACAATGAACCCTTATTGAATTTACCACATTGAATTGAAATAATTAAATAATAACATTCAATTCATTCTAGAAATGGACATTATATTTCAAAATATGTCATCATTGGGACGACCAATTCTCCCGATATAGAGGAATGATGGATCAATGAATCATTTAATTGATTATCTAGAAATTAACAAAACCATGATCAGGAATAGTTTTTCATACCTCCTACTGATGATCTAGTGGATTAACTTAGTGGGATTGAGTAATTATAAAGTGTTAAATTTATATATATATGCTATATATTAATGTTACAGAGGGAATATATTGGTGGAGTTGGTGATAGTGGGTCAATTGTTTGTACATTTATATTAGGTATATTAAATTTATAGAATTCTAATAAATATTATTGTTATATATGGTTTGTTGTTCTTCATGTCTCTAATGTAATAATTACATAGTTTATATTTCTTATGGATAAGCTGGTAGTAGATCCCTTCAAGAATTAGAACCTTGAAATGATATGATGATATTCTCAAATTGTTTTCGTAGTGGTATAAATTAATTTTATGGGAATGATAGTAGGTAGTCATTCATGTGTGATTAATCAAAATCATATGATTATTCTGCTCATGATGTTTTTAATTTGTCAATCTACAATATGGAAGATTATGAGAACAGAACAAGTTGTAGGAATTAGGCATCTTTCTATGTCATTGGATATTCCTTTCTATAAGAAACTGTGACAGTCCTTATAATTTGTGATTTTTATTAATTCATTCTACAACTCACATATTTAGATTAGTTATGTAATCCATGATGATGTTAGATCATAGATAAATTGTATATGTTTGTATCCTCAAGAGTGACATGACATTAATGAATAAGTCTATGAAAAATTTCTCATTTTCTTATTTAAGGAAGATAATATGTTGAGACATTGATTAGAATAGAAAATTCACATTAAATTATATATCGATGATGTAATGAATAGTTTATTTAATATAGTAAATGAATGATATATAATGAATGTAGTTTTGTGATGCTGATGAGCAACCTACTTGCTGAGATATTGTGACAATGGGATTATATTACATAGTTATCTTTCTTATGTTATTGTCAATGTTGTGACATTTAGTTCTATCTATTGGGTCACCTGACCCTTAGGTAGATAATAATCTTAGACTTTATAAAATCATTCCCAATACTAATGATAAAAATCCAAAAACAGTCACACACTATTTGTTTCCATTGATCTTGATTGAATTTTATTTGATATTAATTAATGGAATTATATCTATTCTCATATTTGTGGAATAATTTTAATCTGGTTATTTTTAACACATTAAATAAATAAATATTTTCCCCCACTATTTAATAAAATAAATATGTTATTTATTGAACATGTTAATAAAAATTTATCATCTAGACTGTGAATAAAATATTTATATATGATTAATATATTTATATGGATAAATAATGAATCTTATAAGAGTCTGAATGGACCTAGAATGATACCAAAAAAAATTATTAATTAACCCAACTATTAGAAAATATATTTTATTTCACAACATGGTATGAACCATAAAATAATAATAACATAATTATTATTATATTTAATTGGGTTTATAAAAGGTAATATATTTCATTTAATTGATCATATGATAAAAACAATTTTAACATAAATCATATCACTATTCATATATAGTTATGTCAATTATTTCCAAAAATAGAAAGAATAGACAATACAGAGTTTTGGTTCACAACTAATTCTCTCTCAACTCGTCCTTCTGTCACACTCTAATAAATGATAATTTCATGATATATTGCTTTATTGAATAAGAATAAGAGATCATGAATTAACAATCCAAGACATTCCACTCAAAACACTATCACAGATAGCTCAAATAGTGTTTCATAGAGATCATAGGAGCACATTTGGATCACCACTATAGGGATTTTATCCTTTGATACTCACAGTTCAATGAAGGAAATCTAGATGGTTCATTTCAAATGATCAACATTTACAAATGAATAAAGTTCCAAATCCCAGATATTATATTCCTTAAATTTTAAATAATTTTATTTTAAATTTCACATTAATGATACCAACTATTGTTTTTATGAATAGGTTACTAAAACAAATTTTCATATATCTCCCACCTCTGTGCACTTCCTTAATGCCCGAAACCATCATTTGGTATCCAATTTTTCCTGTTTAAATTTATAATTATTTATTTGAATGTTGGTCTATGTGAAATTTTAATTATATTTTCATTTCATGTTATACATTCTTTAGTATAATTTTAATTGTCTAATATTCGATATATTAGTCATGTTCGTTATGTGTATCATTTTCATAAAGGTTTATGAACAGATGAAGAATGACCGTAGATCACATTAGGAAGTACCAAATCATTGGCCTTTAAATCTTGGTTACACGACACTTGAGTAGAGAATACACCGTATACCCTTGCACATTGACTCTAGATAAAATAATTAAGTAATTACATGTTGTTATGTTATTGTTAATAGTGTGTGGATCGGTCCATCCCAACACATCAAAAGCTAATACAGAGTGTGTAGCCAAAATTTAAATGTCACGTCGTCTTTCAGAGATAAAAATATAAAGCCCCAAGAATGTGATTTGGATATATGCTAACTCAAGTACAGGGAATATAAAAGAAAATAAACATTACATAGTATCACATTAATAGAAATTTTCTAAATTACATTAAATAATTTAATTTTTCATCATTAAAATCATATTTTATAAAATTTTACACAATGTTTTTTACAAAATATATTTATGGTTTTAATGATCTTTAAATTATCAATTAATTTATTATAATTAATATGTCATTACATTATATTATATTATCATTCCATGAATTGCATTAATTATTGGTATCTACATATAAGATCAGATGATCACTATTATGAAATAGAATTAATTAATTATATAATTAATTAAATAATGAATTCATGTTTATCTAAAATAAAAAAATAACAAATAAAGAAACTAATTCCATAAATTTAATTTTCCATATTCCTTGCTCATACTACCATTAATGATCTTATCCAAGGATAGTTTCTGTGGTGTATGTTTTAATATAATATATATCATGAGTTTGAAAATTATTAATATTAAATTTAAAGATGGAATATGAATCAACCCTCCCTCAATTATTATGAAGGACATGTGGATCCATAGATTTTTATGTAATCCTCCTCAACTAATCATTTGGTTCTCCTCTTTTTGTGTGAGTATAAAATATTTTTAATCAATGAATCATCCCGTGGCATGTGGAATTCGTTCAAGAGGGAATCATAATTATACCAATCCCTGAGATGTAGATGTGCACATGTGGAATATTGTAACTCATTCCAAGACAAGAAATATGATTTATATCAACTTTGTAAAAGGTTGATTTAATTTCCTCTAATTAAATCCGTCATTAGATACTGCTCATGAACGAGTCTTTTATTTAATTAATTATTTCTATCAATGAAATTATTTATTTTTTGGATTCATGGTTGGGGTCAAATAAATAAATGAATCATTATGAAAAGATGGAAATTACATAAATATAATATGAAGAAATATATTATTCACAATGGTTAATTAATTAATTAATATAAAATTAATATTAAAAGTACATATAAAGGATAAAATAGGATTAATTTTGTGCATAATAAATTAAAATTCCTTTACTAGATATTATTGAAAAATAATCCATCCATTAATTGATTGCAAATGACACTGTAGAAATATTTGTTGTACATGGCCAATGTCTATACAGTTAATTTAATTAGTTTGTTCTCATGAGATTTTTGGGTTGACTAAATATAAATTATATTTTGATTAACATCATAAGTCTATTCAACAAAAATTTAGACACTTTTGTTCAAAATATACAAGTCAGGATTTCATGTTATAGTAATCCACTCAATAGAACAATGAGATACAAGACCTCAGTGGTTTAAACGTCCAACTAAAATTAATTAATTATGGTTTCAATGGACAAAATGAAAATAATTAATTATATTAAGGGGGATCCTTTCCACTATAATGTTGAATCAACTAGAAATTTCACGTTCTATGGTGAGGGAAATTGAGACTTTATAATATAGTGATAAATTTTATAAATAAATAAATAACCATTAACCTATTATATTTCACTAATTTTATAATCATGAAAAGTGCTAATAATTTTATCTTTATAAGTATAAAATTAAATTAAATATTCATCATCCATACTATCACTATTATCAATAATAAAGGATGATAAAATCATAATTGGATGTAAATTCTTGGAGTGGTATATACATCAACATGTTCCGATACACCATGAACGAAAAACGTTCATGCTAGAATCCTCAGTGTCTAATCCATATTCAAAATAGATGAGTGATAATGATTTCGTTGCCTAAAAAGACTTTTGAGTGACATAGTTTACAATCAATGATTGAATCATTCGTTAATGTCTAAAAAATTGATAAACTGTCATAAAAACATGGATGAATTTATAATTCAGGTAGAACCTATGTGGTCTTTACAAGGATACATCCAGTCGTGAATGATTTTTTATTTCCAAAGGTTCTCTTTTAGTGAAAGATTAGAGAGGGTTCCCCACCTAGGAATCAGGTAGTCATATTTAATAGAAACATTGTGTGCTTAGAGGTTTTAGTGTTTATACACAATGGAAAACTAGGGACCTAGAACATTTTTTGAATAATTACATTAGAGCTTTTTGTACATTTTGTTAATTTTTTAAAGTAAAAAATTTAATGGTCTTTTCCTAATTTTCACACGCTTATATTTTATGTTGAATAAGATACGAAGTGTAATAAGAATTATATCATTATGTTGATGAAACAGAATATTAAAGAGAATATATTTGAGACAAAATCATTCTTAACACAATTTAAAGAATTAAAGGATCAAGGAAAAAATGAAATAGTATAATGAATTTTTTTCAAGTGGCGAGAAGGGAAACTAGAAGAAAAACTCCACCTATCTAATGAATCAAGTGGAAAAATCACATTCATTTGTTATTGAGTAAAATTTATCTACATTTAATAATTGGGTATTATAAATAGATTTGTTTTCTCAAATATGAATTCAATTACATGAAACATCTATATTTTGAATGATTTAATGAGGAGAGGTAGATCATAGTGTAGCCAATAAAGAAAATTTTTCCTCTATAGCTATTTGGAACAACCACCTCACATTGTCGAATATAATGATTTTGTTTTTAAATAGTTGTTATTATGTTCCTTTAACTAAATGAAAAAAAAATTGTATCCATATATGATACAGATGGTTTTATTTTACAATTTTCGATTAAATATTTCTTCTTTTATAGTGATATGATTTGTTATGGAAATACAAATTTAAATAATGATGTATACTTGTTGGATTATGTGATCTAAATAATATCCATGGATAATTATGTTACATAACATGACGCATACCAAACCCAATTCATCCGCCACCAGCATGGTCAGGTATATGTAATGAGATTGACTATAGTACATCAAGATTGATATCATAGTTTTTTAGCTAAACCAAGTTGTTGAATTCCCTCCATGTTTACAAGGAAAATTATAAAATCTTAATTTAGTCAGAATAATGAGAGGTCTAAATAGAATCTAAAATTACTTCATACTAATTTTTGTGGTCCATTTCATATTGAAGATATGGGTGGGCACACATACAACATATCTTTTACTGGTGATTCAATTAGATAATTATTTTTCTACATAATGAGGTATAATTTGGAATCATTTGATGATTTAATGTAATAAAATAATGATGTTGACAACCAACATGGTATGAATATCAATAAACGTCACTCAGACCATAGAATAGAATATATAAACTACGATTTTGATTATTTATGGATGTTCAAGATTTTATCTCAACTCACTATTACATATATTCCTTAATAGAATTGTGTATGATAAAGGATGAAATTCAACTTTTGGACATGGTGAGATCAATGATTAGTCATGATTGATGACAATTATCCTTTTGGGGAAATCTGTTAAAAATAATATCATGTGTAATAAATAGAGTTTGTGCTAAATAAATAGATTGTATACCGTAAACATTATGGAATGGAAGTAATAACATGATGTATTTCTAACAATTTTAGGATTATAAAGCATTTTATAAGTTCAGTTTAGGAATCAAGCTTAAACCATGAAGAAATAAGTGTATCCATCCTAGATATCACAAATAAGAAAATGTTTACTACCTTTATAATCAATCTTAAAAAAAGGTATTGGTAGAAAAAAGTAAAAAACTAATTTAAGAGAATCATATTTCTAAAATATTAAATGGGGTCAAGATAGAGTTCAATTAAGTCCATGAAGAAGAAATAGAACCGTTCGCACATGAATAAATATCAAAAAAGATGTTCAGGAAAAACAAATACTGTGATGGAGTACTAGATATATGATATAAGCATAATAAAATGATTTTCTAGTAAATGTGGACACTGACTCCTTATTAAAAAATAATAATGATCCTCTAACCATTAAAGAAGATGAAAAAGGTATAGATGTTTCCCAATAGAAAGAATCCCTGAAATCTAAATTGTATACAATGTACAAATAAATGTTTTTATTTTGGTAGAGCCTTGAGTCAATGTAAATTTAGTTGGATGAAAACGGTTATTCAAAATGAAATAATACATGTATGGACAATTAAATACCTATAAGGTGTGAAAGGTTGAAAAGGGTTTAAACAGTGTCAATGTATTGACTACCATGAAACCATTTCACCAGGTCCGTTATAGAAAATCGTAAAAATTATACATTCTATTGTGGATTTAGATTACTATAATATTTTTAAAATTGATTTGAAACATCCTTCCTTATATAAACCTTATGTTAAATTTCTCTATGACACTTCTGGAAGGGTATGTGACTCCAAATGACACCACCAAGGAATGAAAGTTACAATGATCCATTTATGTGTTAACAAAATCATCTAGGTCATGGAAAATTCAGTATGATGAGGCCATAATGGAATTTAGATTCATAAAGAATGATTAGAAGTTGTTTTTCAATGAACATTTTAGAGAGAGTGTTTCCATTTTAGTAATTGTATATGATAATAATTTATTATCAAATGTAAATGATATAATATTCATATAATCGATAAAGGCATGGTTGAATAAATGATTCTATATCAAATATGTGGGTGAGGAAATATATATTCACTGTATCAATATCTATCGTGATAGATCCAAGATGTTTATTATCCTATGTCAGTGGTCATACATTTATAAGATACTATAACGATTTCATAAAGAACAATACAATAGGGGATTTTTTTAGAATCACATGGAATTCATATTTATTGGAAAATTTTTTCTTCATAAAAATGTAGAATGAATCAAAATGAAAGTAATTTCATATGAATCCTTGATTAGGAATGCCTTGTATGTTATTTTATATAATAGTTCAGATGTTACCTATACATTATATATGATAGGAAGATATCAAGTTGATCTAGATAACCACAATTGGATTGGATTCAATACTATCCTCAAGTATCTAAGCCATACTAAGGATATGTTCCTATTTCAGTTTAGATATTGAGTACTAGTCACTATAGGATATGTAGATTCTAGTTTCCAAACAAATCAAAATTACATAATTTAAAAAATGAGATACATCTTCACTTTGAATGTAGGTATTGTTAGTTGTTAGAGATCAAATAAGGTTGTGATTATAGATTTTATAGTAGAGTCTAAATATATTGAAGCTTTTGATTAATCCAAATAAGAATTGTAAAGACCAATAAATTTCAAGCATTTTTTTCTTCTTATTTTTCTTTGGGATTTTACGAGTACGCAGTTTCAGACGACACCTAATTCCAACGCCCGGTGTTCCCAGAATCAATTTCTGAAGTTTAGCTCGTGTACGTTCAGTAAAATGAACGATCGGGTTTTTCTAACTTTTGAACCAATACTCGGAATTGAAATCTGAGGGCACCGATGAAACCACATCGCTGTTTTTTTCATAAGGATACATTCTATGGAGTTGCGTTTTCTTGGTAGGTGATGTTAAAAATGAAGTGGTTTAATTCACTACCCCAAAACTGGGCAAGGCATGCGCCTGCCTTTATCAGCGCTAACGGAAAAGCGCTGATAAAGGGCCGGACCTTTATCAGTGCTAACAAAAGCGCTGATAAAGGCCTTCCACTGTATCAGCGCTAGAAAAGCGCTGATAAAGGTCCACTTTATCAGCGCTTTTCTAGCGTTGATAAAGGTTGTATTTATCAGCGCTTTTCATTTTAGCGCTGATAAATACACCCATTATCAGCGCTTTTTACTAGCGCTGATAAAGGGTCCCGCGGATTTATTAAAAACCTGCGGGTCCTCTTCCTCCTCCCCGCACACAATCAAGCTCTCGCGGAAGCCCTCGTTTGCGCCGCTACCGTGGCTTCCGCCGCTGCCACCGCTTCCGCCGCCTCCTTCTCCTCTGCTGCGGCCGCCGCCTCCTCCTCTGCTTCTGCTCCTCCTCCTCCTCCTCCGGTGCCTCCGTCGCCTCCGCCCTGCCTCAGCCCTGCCTCCGCGCCACTGCCGTCGGTGCCTCCTCCTCCACCGCGGCCTCCTCCTCCTTCGTCGGTGCCTCCTCCTCCTCCACAGGTGCCTCCTCCTCCACCGCGACCTCCTCCTCCACCGCGGCCTCCTCCTCCTCCTCCGGTGCCTCCGCGGCCTCCTCCTACTCCGCGGCCTCCTCCTCCTCCTTTGTGCGGTATGCTATGCCTATAATTTTCTTTGTTTTTTGTTTTTGTTCTATATTTCAACTGTCATGATTTGTGTGAATCAATTTTATTTGAAGTGGGGGGTGCAGGTGCTGCGGGTGTAGTCGGTGGGGGGTGTTTAGGTGGGGGTGTTTAGGTGGGGGAGATGTTTAGTGGGTGAACATGTAGGTGGGGCGTATAATGGGGGGTCCAAATACCGTATCTTCTTCATCCTAAAAGGTGCGATCTTTTTCAATACCGTTTTATTTCACTGTCCATAAAACATAGCATTCGCCCGTTTTCTTATTTCCCATCCAACACTATCATATCCAGTACCATTACCTATAAAATAACACATTATGCATGCATTCATAAAAATATAATAAGCGGGTAGTAAAACTCCGCCGCCTCCTCCTCTGCTCCTGCTCCTCCTCCTCCTCCTCCACCAGCCTCATCCTCCTCCTCCTCCTCTTCCTCCGTCGATGCTTCCTCCTCCCCCGCCGGTGCCGCCGGTGCCTCCGCGGCCTCCCCCTCCTCCGCTGGTGCCTCCGCGGACTCCTCCTCCTCCGCCTTCATGCCCCGGTCAAGACGTTGTCCCACCACAGTCACGCCGCGGTCACGCCACGGTCACGCCACGGTCACGCTGCGGTCACGCCGCGGTCACGCCGGTGCCTCCGCGGCTGCCGCCTCCTCCTCCTCCTCCGCTGCGGACGCCTCCTCCTCCTCTACTCCTGCTCCTCCTACTCCTCCTCCACCGACCTCATCCTCCTCCTCCTCCACTGCCTCCGCTGCCTCCGCCCTACCTCCGCCCTGCCTCTGCGTTGCCGCCGGTGCCTCCTCCTCCACCGCGGCCTCCTCCTCCTCCATCGCGGCCTCCTCCTCCTCCTCCGCTGCCTCCGCTGCCTCCTCCTCCTCCATCGTGGCTGCCTCCTCCTCCTCTGCTCCTGATCCTCCTCCCCTCCATCGGCCTCATCCTCCTCCTCCTCCGCTGCCTCCGCCCTGCCTCCTCCCTGCCTCCGCCCTGCCTCCGCGCTGCCGCCGGTGCCTCTGGTGCCTCCTCCTCCACCGCGGCCTCCTCCTCCTCCGCCGATGCCTCCTCCTCCTCCGCCGATGCTGCCAGTGCCTCCACGTCTCCTCCTCCTCCACGCGCTGTGGTCACGCCACGGTCACGCTGTTGTCACGCCGCGGTCACACCGCGGTCATGCCGCGGTCACCCCGCGGTCACGCCGGTGCCTCTGCGGCCACCGCCTCCTCCTATTACTCCGCGGCCGCCTCCTCCTCCTCTGCTCCTGCTCCTCCTCCTCCTCCTCCACCGGCCTCATCCTCCTCTTCCTCCCCTGCCTCCGCTGCCTCTGACCTGCCTCCGCCCTGCCTCTGCGCTGCCGCTGGTGCCTCCTCCTCCACTGCGGCCTCCTCCTCCTCTGCTGATGCCTCCTCCTCCTCCGCCGATGCTGCCGGTGCCTCCGCGGGCGCCTCCTCCTCTGCGGTCACGCTGCGGTAACGCCGCGGTCACGCCGCGGTCAAGCCGCGGTCACGCCGCGGTCACGCCGGTGCCTCTGCGGCCGCTGCCTTTTCCTCTGCTCCTGCTCCTCCTCCCCTCCACCGGCCTCCTCCTCCTCCTCCTCCGCTGCCTTCGCTGCCTCCACCCTGCCTCCACCCTGCCTCCGCGCTGCCTCCGGTGCCTCCTCCTCCACTGCGGCCTCCTCCTCCTCTGCCGATGCCTCCTCCTCCTCCGCTGGTGCCGCTAGTGCCTCCACGTCTCCTCCTCCTCTGCGCGCTGCGGTCACGCTGCGGTCACGCCGCGGTCACGCCGCGGTCACGCCGCGGTCACGCCGCGGTCACGCCGCGGTCACGCCGCGGTCACGCCGCGGTCACGCCGCGGTCACGCCGCGGTCACGCCGCGGTCATGCCGTTGTCACGCCGCAGTCACGCCGGTGCCTCCACGGCCACGGCCTCCTCCTACTACGCCGCGGCCTCCTCCTCCTCCTCTGCTCTTGTTCCTCCTCCTCCTCCTCCACCGGCCTCATCCTCCTCCTCCTCCGCTGCCTCCGCTACCTCCGCTGCCTCTGCCCTGCCTCCACCCTGCCTCTGCGCTGCCGCCGGTGCCTCCTCCTCCACCGCGGCCTCCTCCTCCTCCGCCGATGCCTCCTCCTCCTCCGCCGGAGCTGGCGGGGCCTCCGCGGCCACCACCTCCTCCTCTTCTCCTGCTCCTCCTCCCCTCCACCGGCCTCATCCTCCTCTTCCTCTGCTACCTTCGCTGCCTCCGCCCTGCCTCTGCACTGCCTCCGCGCTGCCGCCGGTGCCTCCTCCTCCACCGCGGCCTCCTCCTCCTCCGCCGATGCCTCCTCCTCCTCTGCCGGTGCCGCCAGTGCCTCCACATCTCCTCCTCCTCCGCGCGCTGCGGTCACGCTGCGGTCATGCCGCGGTCATGCCGTGGTCATGTCGCGGTCACGCCGCGGTCACACCGGTGCCTCCTCCTCCACCGCGGCCTCCTCCTCCTCCACCGCGGCCTCCTCCTCCTCCTTCTCTACCACCACTGCCTCCTCCTCCGCCGCGGCCGCCGCCTCCTCCTCTGCTTCTTCTCCTCCTCTATCGTGGCTGCCACCTCCTCCTCACCCAAGACATATTTTATGGAAAAAACAAGAGGATGAACAAACTAAAGAATTTCATGTAATGAGAGATAGAGTAGCTACCCTTGAAGAACTAATCCAAACTCATGGAGAGATACTAAAGAGTTTGATGGAGGAGAGGCGAAGAGAAAAAAAAACTCAAGAACAACCCCCGCGAGAAGATCCACCCCTCACCAGCTTTGAGGCGAGCCATTCCCCTCAAAGACCTGACTTAACCGAGGTAATCAACGTTGCAATATTCGTTTTTGTGAGATGTGAATAACATAGACACTGATACCTTTCATTTAATGATATTCTGTAGGGTGAAAATGACTGTGATTTATATCTGTCAACTCCCACCCATCGCCTTGTAGCGAGGGCTACAGTGTTCAATATGCAGAATGACACACTACACTCGAGACCACTTCCAACCGGTCATGTCAAAGTATCGATTAACGTAGCTAATGAGCCGAGCACCGAGCTACCCATGCCAAATGATGATGACGACATTCATACGGTGGAAAAAGCTATTGGAACATTCGTTGCATGGCCGTCGAATCTTGTAAAAAAACACGTCGAGCAGGAGGTATTCATTTCCAGTTCATTTTTCAAGCAGAACCTTTAACATTAAATTAGAAAAAGGCTGAACTGATGAATGTTATTACAGAAGGATAAAATGGAGAAGCTAAAACTAAAGAGAGGCTCCAATATTGGATCAACCAACCGATCAAAACGATCTACTGAGAGCACGTTCACCCCGCCCGTTCTATATCCACATTTAATATCATTGCAAGCTCATGTGGATACGAAAATGAAAGACGGAAAGAATCATACAGTTGTTTGTGAAAAAGATATGTACGGAGAGGAAACAATGGATTTCGTTAGTGTAGACGTTGTTTCTGAGATCATCACATACGACTGGCTAGGCACCTCAGTAATAAATGTATACATGAGGTATGTTTTCATGATATGATTTTACAGAAGCTGATATACATTGATAATTATGGATAAATACATCTCATATTTTTCACAGGCGTATATATGAAAAACAGTTGAAGGGATTTGCCCATGAATACAAATTTGAACTCGTTAGTCCTCACAGCATTTCTACACAACGAACAGAAATAGATTCTAACTTTCAGGCTGAATTGATGTCAAATCTACTCAGAACGTTTCAAAGAAGAATTACGACTGACAGGATCTTTTTAATACCAACGATGCAAGGGTAAAACTCTACATTTTAATCATATAAATTATATTTTCATTTCTATCAGTACTTATTTCTTTTTGTGTTTTTAGGGAACATTGGATGCTCATTGTAGTCAATTTGGATACTCCAAAGATTTATTTTCTGGATTCACTGCATGGATATCCAACTAACCGGCCACACATAATGGCGATTGTCAATTTGTAAAACACTAGATCCAACATTTTAGAACTATATATCTAGTTATATAATTTATATTATCTTTTAATGAGGATTTTGTTATGATTGGGCGGTGTATGAATATCGTCTAAAGGCTGGAATGAATCCAGGGCGTAAGGACGACAATGCCCACAAGATCTACAAATGGAGAAGTATCTGGGTATATATAATTATATATCACTATCCAAATACATATCAAAACAAATTACATATTTTTCTCGATGTTTCTGCTGTGTCCAAAACAAACAAATGACAAGGACTGCAGTTATTATGTTTGTAAATTTAGGAAAGAGATCGTATTTCATGGAGAAACTAGCATCCCTGAAGAGGTATTTTTGAAAATAATTACTAATTTATTTAAAATAATTATTAATCCTTTTTGTATTTATATTTTTTCAGCACTACTATGACTGTCGCAAAAACTCCTATTCAGAAGATCATATAAATGTCTTTAGAAACGAATGGGCAGTGTACCTGATCGAAGAATGTAAACAAATAGGACAATGAAGGTGAATTACTAATACTTATTTTATCATTATATGGTCATTGATATCTCCCTTTACACTTATTGATCGTCTATGATCTCCCTTTTTTATGTTTCATATCCTTAGATTAGTGAATTCCTACTACTTAGTTTGAAAATGAGACAAACATTGGAAAACATCACCAATGACATACGCCAAACAGAGAAAACGCGTACGGATTGTTTTGATACATTAGGACAACGATCCACGAGTCATTTGTGATGTGTACGAATTGACTGCACCTCAATCCGACGCACGGTGTGACCGGTATGGCTAAAAGTGTCTGATATCAGTTTGAAAATGAGATAAACATTGGAAAACAACACCAATGACATACGCCAAACCGAGAAAATGCCTTCGGATTGTTTTGATACTTTAGGAAAATGATCCACGAGTCATTTGTGACGCATACGAATCGACCGCACCTCAATCCGACGCACGGTGTGACCGGTATGGCTAAAAGTGTCTGATATCAGTTTGAAAATGACATGAACTTTGGAAAACAACACCAATGACATACGTCAAACCGAGCAAACGCCTTCGGATTGTTTTGATACTTTAGGACAACTGTTGGCGCCAAAAATGTGGCCCGAAAGGAAGGAACGAAAAAGACAGCCGGCGCGCTGCCTCGCGAAGCACCGCCGAGAAGCACAGCTGCGAAGCCCCACCGCGAAGCGCCCCAACCACGGCGACCCCGCGAAGCTCCGGAGGCGGTAATCCTCCGCGAACCCATTTGACGATCGTGAGTCGCCGTGAAGCTCCGGAGGCGGTAATCCTCCGCGAACCCGTTTAACGTTCGCGAGTCCCCGCGAAGCTCCGGAGGCGGTAAACCTCCGCGAACCCGTTTGACGTTCGCGAGCCGCCGCGAAGCCCCGAAGGCGGCGCGCGAGCCCTACTTCGCGGCGCCCCTTCCCTATAAATACTCGACTCCCCCTGAGTCCCGAGGACGGACAACCCGACCTTTCGGCTTCTCCTCTCCCGAATCGCGAAGCACGCTTTGCCCTGGGAATCATGAGCTCCGCGAGGTATTTCTACTTCGCAAGACGACTCTGATTTGTTTCGTTTTGAGCCCCTCTTCCGAGAGGGATGCCCTTCGTGAAGCTCAAGGGCGTTCGTGAAGGAAGGGGATTCCCAAGGGATCCCGGGTAGCCACGGAGCACTTGTGCTTCGCGAAACACCCAACCCATACGAGTAATCCCTATGCTAAGGCATGATCGCTCCACTTCGCGAAGTACATTGCTTGGCAGGACCCTGCTTCGCGAACCACTCCTTCTTCGCGAGGCAGTGCTCCACGAACACTGTTCCCCTTCGCGAAGCACCTCCCCCTCCCACCTATGCCCCATGCTAAGGCCAAGGCACCCCACTTCGCAAAGCACACTCCTATGCTTAGCGATTCCTCTTTCCGTGTGACCCTCCAGGTTTGCACAATGTGATTTCAAAGTCCCATGGACAACACCTCCCGTAGCGTTGCTTCGCCTAATGCGTCTTCGCATAGGCACGCTAATGGCTATTGCTTCTTCGCATAGCCACGCTAACGTGGACCCCTCGATGATTCGCCCCACTACCCCCTTTACCATGGCCTTACCGGCACCTTCCCTTCCCCAAGGACCAGAGGGTACCGGTTATGTAAGCCCTAGGGGTGTGGAGTGAACCCACCTCGTCCGAGATGCAGGACGTTAAACTGCCAAGCACCACGTCCTCAACACATGACGTTAAAATGTGACCCAACCTCGTCTCCCTCACGAAGGGTCCCCCCAACTCGAACATTTTTTACACCACTCGTCTCCACGGGAATGGAACTCTTCCGCACATGGAATGAGATCCTCCTTGTTGGAGTGGCGTATGTTCGCAGGGGAAGGGCTGCCTCAGAGCGTAAGCCCCTAACCTTTGGTAAAGATGATTGCACCCGTGCATCTCTGTACTTCCCCACTACCAAGGTTAGTGGAGGACGTGATAGGGAACGAGGCACCTCCCATCGTCGGACCAAGGTCCATCTTTCCCGCGCTTTGTCGCGCCATGGGCCTCCATCCTGGAGTAAGTCCCAACACCACGGGCCGCTCAACGCGTAAGCCCCTCTTCGCTTCTCACGGACGCACCCCTCGCGACGTGATCGTCAGGTCCATGCAACCTCTTGTTTCTCACACCGATCATGACTCACGTGGGCTTAGAGTGAGAACCGACCCTGACATTCCCTTCTGAACTACGAGGTCTTTGATCCATGTCAAGGCATGGTACGTAGGAAGCCTCCACGAGGTTCAAGCCCACCAACAGTGGACCAAGGTCTACTTTCACGTCGGTTAACTGACACACCCACCCGTCGTTTCTTCACGTCGGGTCTCATATTCGTCCGACATGACGTTAAACTACATTCCCTTCTGAACTATGAGGTCCTTGATCCCTGTCAAGGCATGGTACGTAGGAAGCCTTTATGAGGTTCAAGCCCACCACCCATTGGACTAAGGTCTACTTTCACGTCGGTTCACCGACACACCCACCCGTCATTTCACGTCGGGTCTCACCCCCGTCCAGCACGACGTTAAACTGCACTCCGGTCCAGTGGTAAGCCATTGCGACCCATCCATCCTAACGAACTACGGGGACTTTGATCTGTGTCAAGGCATGGTACGTAGGAAGCCTTTATGAGGTTCAATCCCACCAACAGTGGACCAAGGTCTACTTTCACGTCGGTTCACCGACACACCCACCCGTCGTTTCTTCACGTCGGGTCCCATCTTCGTCCGGCATGACGTTAAACTACATTCCCTTCTGAACTACGAGGTCTTTGATCCATGTCAAGGCATGGTATGTAGGAAGCCTCCAAGAGGTTCAAGCCCACCACCCATTGGACCAAGGTCCACTTTCACGTCGGTTCACCGACAAAACCCCTTTTGAACTACGAGGCCTTTGATCCATGTCAAGGCATGATACGTAGGAAGCCTCCACGAGGTTCAAGCCCACCCATCACCCAATTCACGTCGTGTTCTACCTACGTCCAGCATGACGTTAAACTACAATCTGGTCCATTGGTAAGCCATTGCGACCCAACCATTTGAACTACGAGGACATTGATCCATGTCAAGGCATGGTACGTAGGAATCCTCCCAGAGGTTCAAGCCCAACTCCCCTCGGACTAAGGCCCATCTTCACGTCGGTTTACCGGCACCATCCCGAACTACGCGGACTTTGATTCCCTGCCACGGGGATACGTAGGAAGCCTCATCAAGGCTCAAGCCCAACTTCAGTGTCGCCCCCCTGCGATGGTCCCATTTCACTCTCATCCATCTCCGCTAGACGTTAAACTCGCGGCATACCCTGTGTTGAACACGGGAAGCTGAGGAAAACCTCAGATACGTGTCTATGACATGTAATTCCCCGCGCTCGATGTAGGATGCCTCGGGCTTCCACGCCCTCGAGAAGCCTTGTGGTCAAGGATAACAGACAGACATGCCAGGTACCCCAGCATCTAGACACACTACTGATGCCTCAACGTGACTACTCCCCTGACCGAAGGTTTCTACCCTGACCGGACCCTTTGGAATGTCCCGACAGAAGCAGTGTAATTAACCGGCGTCCATGGAAACATGGCACTGGGAAGAGTTTCACGAACTACGTATTAAATCTATGAGGGAGACCCGGACTAGGTGACAAGTTCTGAGGAGGAATCCACGGAAGGATGAACCGACATCCCATCATCCTGTTTCGATCAAGGAGCAGACGTACCTGAACAAGGAACGAATGCCGCCCGCCTTTGGAAAGCGGGAATGCGGGGCAACAAAGCCGCGCGTCCCCCTGACGGACGGATGCACGCGTGCCCCGGTGAAAGCGTCGGAAACAGAAATGGTGAACCCGACGTGAAGTTCTTCTCCTCAGCATGGAGATTAGTAGCGTTCGAGACACCATTAGATTGACGTGTCACCAGATCCAGATATCCGTTACCTGGTCCCGCCAAGCAAATAGCGGGCCTGTCGTGAAACTCACCGGCAGTCGGGGTAGTAGAACGTGGGGCACTCCGCTCTGCAGCGTGTTGGCGTGGATCCTTCTCATAGACATGGAGGATGGAAGAACTTTGGGGCACTGGCTGTCAATCCTTTTCCTCTCTGCACTGATGAGTTGATCCCTTCGTTTTCTAGGAACCAGGTTGCTATTTCAGAGATGCGGTCACCATCCGCTCCTCGCCCGCGCAGGGGCAGGGGCAACACCACGACGGCCACTCCACATGGCGCCACCACCGCCACGACGGCTGCCACATCACGGAATACGGGACGTCCACGTCCCCTTTCCCCATCAGAGGTCATCCAACGAAGGGTGATCAACAGCCTCGTGCACAGGTACGAGGAGGAAGGGGTCATCCCGACCAGGGTTATGGCCCGCTTGGACCTAGAGGCCTCCAGGCCCCGCCATCAACGCCGCCCTAACCGGCCGCGCAGGGAGCCCCTGCACCCCACCCAGACGTTCAACCGTTCCGGGAGCCTATCTTCGGAACGCCTTGACGACTCTTCTCCTTACGCTGAAGAGGCAGGCGCTGTCCGGCTCAGTCCGCTCAGGGCCCCGACCCGGGGCCCCCAGGCGAGAGCTCCTGTCCGGCCACGTCAGCGCCGCCGTCTGGCCCCGCAAGAAGAGCAGGCAGACTACGTCCCTGCACCACCTGCACCAGCCCGCCTGACCCGACGTCAGCACCGGGCCCGGGCTGAGGACGCTCTCCTAGGCGCGTCCACATCGACAGCTATAGTGGCCCGAGCCACCGCCGACGTACATTATGAAGCCCCCACGTACATTGATTAGGGGAACCCCTTCACCCAACCAGGATCGAGACCCCAACCGCCCCACGGGTAGGCTGGGTTGACTCTCCGGGTTGCAGGCCCATGTAGTGATCGCCGCGAGCTAACCCGCGGTGATGTCACCCCGTACGGAGGTCCTCCCCGTACCACTACTCCACATAGCGTGGGCCTTCCCCGCTCTGAGGTTCGTCATGGAGGCATGCCTCGTGCTGCCCCCATCCTGCAGGAAGACCTTCCCCGTGGCAGTGATGCTCAGCGCGGAAACATTTCCCGCGCCCGCTGTACAGGGTATGGAGTCCATCCTTCTGAAGGCACCATCCCTCCGGTCCTTCTTCAACGTGGGGGTCCCCCCTACGTCCTCTCCGCGACTGGCGAAGGTCCTCCTCTCCCCAGCAACTCAAGGAGTGAAGGTCAGCCTTGCTCCACTCGCATCAACCATGGAGGCCTTCCCCATGCTCCTGCCAGTTCTAACAGAGGCCCCGCCCACATGGGTACTATTCATGGAGGTCCTCCCCATATACCCTTCGACATTTTCCCTGGTGCCCCCCGCACCCCGGCGGTCTCGAGTGGGGGCCCTCTCCGCCACGGCGCCAGCGCCGCCCCGAGGCTGCCTGATAGGGGTCAACCCTGTCCCGAAGAGCCACCCAGGGGCAGAAGAGCGTGTCGTCACCGCCACAAGAAGAATCCTGGGAAGGCACAGGTGGAGATCAAACATGCCCGCTTCTCCGATTCGGAAGAGGAATGCGATTCAGCGATGGAACCTTCTCCCAGCTCCTCCGTATCAAGGACTGGGGCAGGAACCAGACGCGTCAGCCTCGTTCTCCCAGAATTTGAGGTCCACCGGATTCCCATCTCTCTCTGCAGGTACATCCCGGAGGAAGAGATTCTGAGAACTCCACAGGTTTCGACCGCGCAGTCACCGCCATCGTCACCTGAAGCGCCCTCTACCTCTACTCGGGATCACGAGGAGCTGTTTTGGGGGTCAACGGTGGTAGAGCCACGACATGACCGGACACCAGTAACGGCGATTCCCGTACCCGAAGCAGTGGCTGTTAGCCCGTCCTATCGTGACATTGTGGTCAGGTCACCTCGCTCTTCAGAGGAAGGCCCAGAATTCGGTGGCCAGTCTGCTCGCTCATCGTATTCTCCACCGCCGAGTTTGCTATCCCAGAGGTCCGCCTCGGTACCGCTACCGGTCCCTCAGCCGCCCCCAGTTGATGGGTGGGGTAATGTAGGGCCGAACCCCGAGGACGAACCCAGGAGCTTCTGGAGTATTCTTGCAGCAGACTACTTCCCAGAGAAGTTCTGGCCCACAGCGGCGCTGAATTTCCGCGTACCCGAGTCGCTTACCCTTGAAGAAGTGGGATGATTTTGTTGAACCCTGTGGGCGACGCACTTCCGCCTCCGCTGTGAATGGGTAGTATACCCCAGGAGTCGAGAGCACTTCGAGGAGATTGGAAAACAGTGCCGCCTGATTGATGCAGCAGCGCTCCTTGTGGCCCAGCACCCTGAGTCGCCCGGTCACCAGAGTGCCCTCCAACGAAAATGCGTTTAGGGTTTCAAGGCACTCCGCAAGATCGTCAGGGAAGCCACCCCCCATGTGCAAGTCCGTGGCTGGGGACACTATGCTGCCCTTCTGTTCGATCCTATTCGACGACAACCCGATTCACTATGTGACATAGAGGACATGCCCTCGAGAGGAATCGCGGTCCACATGGCCGACATTGTGGACAGGGAAGACGAACTGGAACTCCTTGATGGAGACTTCCCCCCCAGAGGGTGCACCGCCACTACTCGACCCATCAGGGAGAGTCACCCGTCAGCAGAGGAACCTGCTAGGCCTCCCCGTACCCACAGAGTCGCTGGTACTCGGTCGAAACACTGGCAAAGGTAAAGAGCACGTCGGAACTGTCAAGCACTCTGAACCGTACGCCTCTGTGCAAAAAATGGACGAGGATCCTGAGAAGGCCACGTTACGCCAGCAGCTTGCTAAGCAGAAGAGGCTAGTTGACGAACTATTGGTTGAGCGCGCCGCAGAGCGGCAACCCGACTATGGTAATCCCAGGCCGGGGCAGCAGGGGCAGGAACAATTCCCCCCCGGTGAGATGCATCCGGGCAACCCTGATCATGCTACTGCCGTGGACAGGGCGGAAGCTGGAACATACGGCAAGAGGGAGCGATACGTCTCACCAAACCCCCCTGAGCGACGGGGCAATCTGAAGAATCCAACCCGGGTTCCCCCAGTCGCCCAGCAGGTCGTCCAGCCAGTTGACCCGCGAGCGGCCGAAGCCGTCTACCGTGTTGAAGAACCTGGAAATGCACTTGTGGTTAGGGATCCCCGTCAAGACAGGGACCCCCACCCGGAGGACCTTATTGCGGCACTCATAGCCCGCCTCGAGGCGTTGGAAACACGGCAGGTTGCGGTCCCACCGGATGGCAAGCCTTATCCCACGTGGGTGGATGATATGCCCGCACCTCCGGGTTTTGGGAACCCCACTTTCTCACCTTTTAACGGGACAGGGGACCCACCCCAGCACTTGGCTCATTTATCTTCCAGGTGTGGCCCCATGCTGAGGACCCCGGCTCAGCAAGAAGCCGCTAAGCTCCGGTGTTTTGTACAGACATTGGAAGGTCCGGCATTCGTCTGGTACAGCCAGCTCCCTATCGGATCAGTGACCGGTTGGGAGGATCTTCTCCAGCAGTTCTTATACCAGTTCAGCTCCACCACGCGAAAGACCAGCATTGCGGACCTCTTCAAGTGCATATAGAGGCCTGATGAGCGGGTTTCGGACTTCATCACCCGATGGAAAGGACTTACTTATTCCCTCGATATGCCACTGACTCAGGAGAAATTACTGACGATGTGTGTGGGGAACGTCAAGACAGAGCTGTTACCCTCCTTGATTACCCAGAACTACCCTGGAGGGTTCAGAGATTTCTCGGATAAGGCCCAGCGCCTCGAGGAGGCCCTGCAACAGGCTAGTCAGGCACGTTTGCTGCCCCCTATGATCCCAGCCAGGAGGGCCGCCAGGGCTGAACCCGCCGCGGTGGCTCAAATAGAAGCCCCGAGGCAGCTGGAATTGCTACCGGCGGCACCACCCCCAAAACCCCGTAGAGGTCCTCCACCTCAAGCACAGGCTCCTGCCCAGCAACGACCGCCTCAGTACCGACAGGTTCCCCCGCGCAATGCGCCACCGCCACCAAGGCGAGACAACCAGGCGCCGCCTCCTCGGCAGGCCCCTCCGGTCCCTCGACAGGACTAGGCCCCCAGGGCTCCTTACCCGGAAAGAATGTACCATACCTATTCGTTCAACGAAATTCAGGTCCCTGGCTACTTCCGAAGTGCTCTAGAGCAAGGGATTGTGCGTCTTCCTGAGTGCAGGAGGCCGGCAGAGGCGCATCTCACCGATCACCCCAACTACTGCCCTTATCATCGAATCCTGGGGCACACCCTCAAGCGATGCTATGTGTTTAAAGACTGGATTCAGGACCAGGTCAACAACAACATAGTCAAGTTGGGCCCAGCACCAGCGCAAGTGGCAGGCGTCTTTGCGGGATCAGAAATCGGCAGCGACCGCGAAGGCGAGTGGCAGCAGGTCCCTAGCCGCGGGTCCCAGAAATACGACAACTGGATGGCTCGAAAAACCGTCGTCCGTGCCCAGGGTATCATCCGGGCACGCCTGAAGCAGTCGGAACCTTCAGAAGAAGTAGTCGGTGCCTCAGCATCGTCTTCACAGTCGACCTCTGCCCAAAAGGACAAGCAGCGGCGACGCAAGAAGAAGCAACGTGCACCGCCAGTGTCGTCGTCATCCCGCACTCTTGGCGACTTTATGCCTCCCGAAATGGGAATTCCTCCTAGAATCCGCCCAGCGGTGGATGAATCTTCGAGTGACAGTCAAGGGTACGCTTCGGTTAACACCGTGGAGCTGGTAAAGCCCTATATGACCCCCGACGAGGGGGAACCCCAGGCAGACCTCCCCAACGTTCCCAGCCGACGTCAACGTCAGCGGAATCGAAATCGCGCCGGTCATCGAGGCACGCCAGCAGGCACTTGTGGCCAAGCCGTGCACGCTACCGAGACCAGGCAGCAGGCTCAGCGCAGATCTCAGCACGTGCAGACCCATCCAGCACCCTCGGCTCTACCTCCACCGCCGTTTGTGCTGCTGGATCAGGGAGAGCCGCCTCGTTCGTATCACAGCCAGTCTTGCCCGGCGACAGGCCAGCCTCTGCTATCCGATCCTAGCCTGGCGACTACTCTTCAGGCTTCTACTGGTAGGCAGCAAGATGTACCCAGTACTAGTTACTCGCCGGTTCAGCCAGCCGGACCCGCTGTGCATCCAAATGCCGAACGACCTCCTGTAAGCAGAGGTTCGCGTTTGGCACGAAAGTATGATGTCCTAAAGCACCTGGACGGCATTCCGGCGAGGCTTTCCATCCTTGAGGCCCTGCGCCTGTCATCGGAAATGCGCGAGGCACTTGCCGAGGCCCTAAGGAGCCCCCTCCAGTTCGAGACGGAAGTAGCAACTGCAGAAGCCTTCCATACTGAGATGATTGAAGACGCCGAATGTCAGGCGATTATCTCGTTCTCCGGTGAAGATGAAGACCCTCCCATACAGGGGCACATTCTCCCACTGTATATCACTGGCCACTTCAACGGTTTGGAAGTCCGCCGATGCCTTGTTGACACGGGTTCTGGAATCAACTTAATTCCGACCCGGACGCTGCGAAAGCTGGGTGTGTCCGAAGGAGATTTGACTCCCTCTGACCTCAGGATCCATGGGTACGACAAAACAGAGCAAACCCCGGTCAGCAAGATCCGCCTGAAGACTCAGTTCGGTGGCTTAATTGCCAGCACCGAGTTCATGGTTGTTTCTCAGGACACCGCCTACAACGCATTGATGGGTAGGCCATGGCTCCATCTGCATGCAGCGGTCCCCTCGTCGTATCACCAGTGCCTCAAGTACTCTCTTAACGGTCGAGTAGGCGTGCTCCAAGGAGACGCGTCCCCTTTTGCTTCTTGTGAGGCCCACTATCTGGATGCGGGTTATTACAAAAGTAAGGACAAGCAAATCCTGGTAAGCGAGGATGATCCCGCCCTGATCACAAGTGATCCCTGGGCAAGCATGGACGATGCCTACATCCTATCGATCCACCGGTTGGACGCCACGACCCCCGACATGGGGCAATGTTTCGTTGTTTCGGGTACGAAAGGAAGGCATGTTCCCGTGTCCAAGCGACGGCGGAAAATCACCTCATACTCCTACATCAACCAGGCTCAGGTGATCCCGGAACCTCCTACCCCTGTACGGTACCAGGACGTCAAGCTGATGACAACGGCGGTGCGCCATACGTGTCTATTCCGCCGGGCTGGAATTAACCGACTCAGGCCGACGCGTCACCACTGCTTTGATATCATCAAGCGTGGCCCCTTAGGCCGAAGGCCAGATGGGATCGGATCAAATGCATTCATTGCTATGGTCTCAACGACAAGTGAGTCTCCTGATGTGATGACCGCTGCTACCCAAGCCGGCACCAGCTGCCCCTCGGGTTTTGAGAGCCCAGAAGTATCTTCCGTTGTGGGAAGTCCCCCCACGGCTGGGGAGGAAGACTTGAAGGATGCTCCCCCAGCCATTGAAGAAGGCGTCTCTACCACGGTTGATGAACTGGTACAGGTGAACCTTGGTAGCGAGGCAGATCCAAGAGCCACATTGATCAGTGCGGCCATGTCCCTCGAGGAGCGGCGACAGTATGTAGACTTCCTCAAATAGCACCACGATGTGTTTTCCTGGAGTTATGATGAGATGTCAGGGCTGGATCCCCATGTGGTCGTCCACCGTCTGGGTCTCCCGGCAAAACACCGTGGGTTCAACCAGCCTCCCAGGAAAATTCACCCTTCTCATGGTGCTATGGTTGAGGCCGAAGTTGACAAGCTTATCAAAGCCAACTTCATTAAGGAGGTCCAGTACCCCAAATGGCTCGCCAACATTGTGCCGGTCAGGAAGAAGAATGGGCAGATCAGAGTCTGCATCGACTTCCGCGATCTCAATCGCCACTTCCCAAAGGATGACTTCCCACTCCCAGTGATGGAGCTGTTGATTGACACCACGGCCGGGTTCCAAGCCCTCGATTTCATGGATGGGTATTCCGGGTATAACCAGATCCGGATGGCCCCCGAAGACGAGGAGTCCACTGCCTTCAGGGCTCCCCAGGGTACCTTTTTCTACCAGGTAATGCCATTCGGTTTGAAAAATGCAGGTGCCACTTATCAGAGGGCCATGCATCGCATATTCAAACCGATCCTCGGGACATTGGTGGAATGCTACATGGATGACCTTGTAGTCAAATCACGCCAGCGCCAGGACCATCTCAAAGACCTTGAGAAAGTGTTCGGTTTCCTCCGTTCCCGTCACCTGAAGATGAACCCGCTGAAGTGTGCCTTCGGAGTTACCTCCGGGAAGTTTCTGGGCTTCGTTGTCAGATACCGAGGTATCGAGATCGACCCGGAGAAGATCAAGGCCATCAGCCAAATGCCTCCCCCGAGAAACATTCGGGAGCTTCGAGGCCTGCAAGGCCACTTAGCCTATATACGCCGATTCATTGCGAATTTGGATGGCAAGTGTAAGCCCTTTTCCCGGCTCATGAAGAAAGACGCTGCCTACGAATGGGATGAGGAGTGTCGGGCTGCCTTGGAGGAAATCAAGCAGTATCTGCTCCAACCTCCGGTCTTGATGCCACCCGTCTCCGGAAAGCCGCTGGTCCTTTACGTGACCGCCCTGGAGAGATCCCTCGGTGCGCTGCTCGCCCAGAAGAATCATGAGGGCACTGAGAACAGTCTCTACTATCTCAGCCGCATGCTTCTCGATACGGAGGTCAGATACTCCCCTATCGAAAAGAGCTGCCTTGCGCTCGTCTTCCCTGTGCAGAAGTTATGGCACTACCTGCAACACCACGAGGTACAATTGATCTCTCGGGTAGATCCGCTGAAGTACATCCTGAACCGCCCCATGCTGACTGGCCGACTAGCACGGTGGGCGGTGATTCTCCAGCAATTTGATATCAGGTTCGTGCCTCAGAAGGCCGTTAAGGGACAGGCATTGGCAGACTTTTTAGCTGCCCATCCAACCTTCGCGGATCAATCCCTGGACCTGGATTTCCCCGACGAGACGATCCTCTCAGTCGATCATGCTGTCCCGTGTTGGCAAATGCATTTCGACGGCGCCTCCCGGAGTCCCACCGGTAGAAGGCTCAACGACCCCAAGCTCAATAGAGTAGGTCTGGGAATTGTTTTCATTACCCTGGCGCAAGCCGTCCTGCCGTACTTGTTCCTGCTGTCAGAAGGTTGTACAAACAACGAGGCAGAGTACCAAGCTCTCATCATCGGCCTCGAGTTGGCCCTTGAGATCCATGTTCCCCATCTGCATGTGAAGGGAGATTCTGAGCTGGTAATCAGACATGTTAATGGCGACTACGTCGTCAGGAAGCCAGAGCTTACACCGTTGCTGGAGTACACCCTCCTCCAAATGGCCCAGTTCTCTTCTTGGCCAGAGGTTACCCATGTCCCAAGATCGCAGAACGGACAAGCGGACGCCCTGGCTGGCTTAGCCGCGCCGCTCGCAGAACCCGAGCAAGATGATTTGGTCATACACGTGGCCCACCGGAGAGTCATTGCTCCCATCATCCAAGAGGACCGTGATGGCCTTCGGGTAAGTCATCTCACCGCCAGACCCTCCATATCGGGAGTCCCAGGTTCGTCAGACGCAGTGGTTGAAACCGCCCCCGACTGGAGAGCACCTTTTGTCAAGTACCTCCAAAATGGTCAGCTCCCGGACGACCGGGCCGAACGCGAGCGAATCCGACGCCGCGCGCTGCAATTTACCCTCCAGAGCGGCCCCAGTCTTGAGCAGATCCTCTATAAACGGAGTTTCGACGGTGTCCTCCTCCGTTGCATCCAGGGAGTAGAGATACCTCAAGTTATGCAAGAGGTTCACGCCGGTTCCTGTGGCGCCCATCAAGCTGGGCCGAAGCTGTCCCAACAAATCCGGAGGTTAGGGTACTTCTGGCCCTCCATGATCAACGATTGTATTGGATACGCCAAGAGATTCCATGCGTGCCAAGTACACGCCAACTTCTTGCATCGGCCGCCAGAACCCCTCCACCCCACCAAGTACTCTTGGCCATTTGCGGTATGGGGACTTGATGTAGTGGGACCGTATCCACCGGCAATAGCCCGCCAGTGTAGGTTCATCCTGACCGCTACAGATTTCTTCTCCAAGTGGGCAGAAGCAGTTCCGCTCAAAGAGGTCAAGGCCCGTTCCATCGTTGACTTTGTGAGCTCCAACATTATCCACCGGTTTGGAGTCCCTCACGCCGTCCTCACTGACAACGGCACCAACTTCCGAGCAGCTGAATTGAAGAAATTGTACGCTAAGTACGACATCTGGTCGAACCATACCTCCCGCTACCACGCGCAGGCGAATGGACAGATCGAGGCGTTCAACAAGACCCTCTCTAACATTCTACAGAAGATGGTTGGTCAGAACAAGAAAAGTTGGTCGGACAAGCTCCCCAACGCCCTTTGGGCTTACCGGACGACGAATCGCAACTCTACCCAGGTGACCCCATATTCCCTGGTGTATGGAGCTGAGGCCGTCCTACCCATTGAGATCCAGCTGTCATCGCTACGCACTACAGTTTATGATCACCAGACATCAGATGAGGTAGCCGAGATCTGTCTAGCTGAATTAGAGGCACTGGACGAGAATCGGCTTCGTGCCCTGCACAATCTAGAAAGGCATCAGGACAAGATAGTGAGAGCTTTGGACAAGAAGGTTCGTCTCCGCTCTTTTCTACAGGGTGACCTGGTACTGGCCCTGCGAGCGCCAATGATTCCTGGTAGGAAACCGCCCAAGTTAGAACCCAAATGGTAAGGGCCTTATATCATCCATAAGGTTTACCCCAATGGAGCATACTCCTTGGTGACCACAAATGGAGAGCGTATAACCCCTCCCACCAATGCCAAATTTCTCAAGCGAAACCTTTCCTAGGGCAAAAATTGGTCCTGCACGACCCTAAACTACGAGAGGGTCCTGCACGACCCTAAACTGCGACTTGGTCCCGCATGACCTTAAACTGCATCTTCGTCCTCACTGCAAGACGTTAAACTGCAAGCCAGTCAGGTCTTCTTGACCAAGGCTCAGCCTCAGGTCCCTCGGCCTCTTTGGGCCCCTGGCCCCGTCTCCACCGCGGTCTGGCCCCAGGCCCCCTCGTTTCTCTCCGATTTACCCTCTTACGGGATTGTACGGTATGGTGTAGGACTACTTCCTCACGTTGGGATCATGTACCATACCATACACATCCCTGAATGAGATTCCCCTCGTCCCGCATGACGTTAAACTGCATGTCAAGAACTACGTATGGCTTGATTCCCATCTTCATGGGATACGTAGGAACGCTCGGACGCCTCGTCTTGAGCCCAGCCCCAAGATTTTCTCTTCCGCTATTCCCCCTGGGGATAGTCTCCTTGAAGGATCTTTGTGTAGCAGGGAGTAGGCATTCTTGGCCCCACTCATGCAACCCCACTCGCACAAAGATTGTAAAGGTCGCACCATGCACCCACTCCCGTTCTTCTACCCTCCCACGTCCTCACCGCATGACGCTAAACTGCATGGCCTTCAAGAACTACGTATGGCTTGATTCTCATCCTTATGAGATACGTAGGAACGCCCGGACATTTCGTCTGTTGGCCCAGCCCAAAAGCCAAAATCTTCCCCTCGGGTCAAGACATGGCAGGGTGCACACTTTTGCCCCGACCCACGTCGAGCAAGCCTCGACCCGGCTGCACATTCCCCCTGGAGGTGTTTCCCCTTTCGTGGATGAACGCAACTGAGCTTCACCCACTCCTTGACTGGGATTCTGTCACCTTTTCACACCCGGAGGGACCCCCGATAACAGCCTGGATACAATGCCCAAGGGCTCTCCTACCGATACGGGCCAACGCCCCCGAGGGTTTTCTTAAGCAACAAGTCGACAGAAGTCCCGCGTTGCGAATTTGGTCAGCGGTCGACGCTCATTTGTTGCCCCCATGCGGGTCACCATAGGAACGCTGTGTTTCGAACATGGTCAACAGTGTCCTGGATCTTCGGGTCCACCCCGAGATTCCCCAGGCATCAAGAACAGTGATCCCCTCTGCCCCATCCCAAGGTGACAAACTTCCCCCAGGTGGTGCTGGCGATCCGGGCCACGACCCAGGATTCCTCATAAGGGTGTACGATGTGATGTAGGACTGCGTCCTCATTCACGTCGGGATCATGTACCATGACGTACAACTCCCCTTACGAAGCCCAGCCTCAGGCCCTTTGGCCTCCTTGGTCCCCTGGCCCCCCGTCCTCATGTAAGACGTTAAACTACAAACCAGTCAGGCCTTTCTGACTGATAACTTCCCCTTTTCTCCGGGCCACGGCCCAGGATTCCTCACCTGGAGTGTATGGTGTGATGTAGGACTGCGTCCTCATTCACGTCGGGATCATGTACCATGCCGTACGACTCCCCCTACGAGGCCCAGCCTTGGGCCCTTTGGCCTCCTTGGGCCCCTGGTCCCCCGTCCTCATGTAAGACGTTAAACTACAAACCAGTCAGGCCTTCCTGACTGATGCTTGACCTTAGGTCCCTTTTCCTTTCCAGGTCACAGCTTAGGTCCCTTCTTACCCGGAGTGTATGGTGTGGTGTGGGACTACGTCCTCATTCACGTCGGGATCATGTACCGTGCCGTGCAACTCCCTTTACGAGGCCCAGCCTCAGGCCCCTTGGCCTCCTCGGGTCCCCGACCCCCGTCCTCATGTAAGACGTTAAACTACAAACCAGTCAGGCCTTCCTGACCGAGGCTCAGCCCCAGGCCCCTTGGCCTTTCCGGGCCGCGGCCGAGGACCTATCTTATAGGATCGTATGGTGTGACGTAGGACTACGTCCTCATTCACGACGGCTTCTTTACCATGCCATACACCTCCCTTGTTTAGGGGTATATTACTCCCCTCCTCGTCCTGCATGACGTTAAACTGCATTTCATGAACTACGTGTTGCTTGATTCCCATCCTAATGGGATACGTAGGATCACCTGAACGTCTAGGATTCGAGTCCAGCCCCATCTCTCGGGAATCCCCATCCCATCTTGGCCCCTTGGCCTATCCTTCCTCCATGAGGGGACCATATGGTGTGGCGTGGGATCATGTCCTCATTCACGACGATTTCGTAATGACTACGCCATGCTCCCCCCCCCCTACTGAGTTGTTTCGTCGATCCTTTTTCTTCGGCGGTTCACCAATGTGCTTAAGAGTACTCTGGTTTATTACCTGGAATGCCAAGCTTTACTCGGACACGTCCGCACCCACTTTCCAGGCTTTGTGTATCCCCGCATCAGGGCTTTCAACATCTTTCACACCCTGAGGGACCCCCAAGAACGGCCTGGATATAATGCCCAAGGGCTCTCCTGCCGATACGGGCCAACGCCCCCGAGGGTTTCGGACAACAAATCGATAAAATCCCGCGTTGCGAATATGGTCAGCGGTCGATGCTCGTTTGTTGTTCCCACCTCAGGCTAACGCGATACAGACGCTGTGTTTCCGTCATGGATAACAGTTTTCCTCTGTCGTCACGCCAACCCATTAAGCCCAAATGCCGGGTACACAATTCACACCCTTCATCACATCATCATGTCCAAGTAGAGTCTCGGTACTCTTGGTACTTTTCCCCCGTGCACGTCTGCGCGTTCGAGGAACAAGCTACATCAAAGGTGTCCTTCGAAACTCTCTGCTGACTCCCCTTTGATGGACGCCCCAAGTATTGCAATGAGGATACCCCCCTTGTTTCCCACACCGAGTTTATCTCACGTGGGATTAGGGATTGGGTTGACATCTGTGCTTACTCTGGAGGTGTCACCACCCATGGTCCGAGCTCTAAGACCATAAACTAAGACTCTCATCTGGAACTACGTTCAAGACTCCTTGTCTTCGGGCCCAGCTTGAGTTCAGAAATTTTACCTCTCTAATCCTGCCTTCAGGACCCTGATCACAGGGCTGCGTGGCGCAGTGTAGGACTACGTCCTCATTCACGTCGGGTTTGCAATAGCTGCACCACGCACGCCCCATTCTGAGGTTAAGTCCTCCTATTCCCTGTCCTGCATGACATTAAAAGGCACCCTACAGAAGTAAGTGTGGCTTGATTCCCATCCTAATGGGATACGTAGGACCACTTGGATGTTTAAGATTCGGGTCCAGCCCCACCTCCTGGTGATCCCCTGATTTCCCGGACACCTAGGCCACTTGGTCCATCCCTCTCCAGCGGGGGGGGGGGGGGTGTGTAGGTATGATACAAGGTTTTGGGCACCATGCCCCCTTCCCCTAGGAATCTGCCATCTCCCGGTCACCCTCAAAGTTGAGTTCGTTGACTCCCTGTAGTGGTTCACCCATGTATTAAGAGCACTCTAGTCTAGGACCAAGAGTGTCAGATTCAACTTGATCAAGTTCCTTCCACTTGTCAAGCTTTGTGTTCCCCTCTATTCGGACTTCCATCATCTTTCGCACCTGGAGGGACCCCCAAGAACGGCCTGGATACTACGCCCAAGGGCTCTCCTACCGATACGGGCCAACGCCCCCCAGGGTTTCGGACAACAAATCGATAAAATCCCACGTTGCGAATATGGTCAGCGGTCGATGCTCGTTTTGTTAGTCCTCATTTCAGGCTAACGCGACAGGATGCTGTGTTGCGAACATGGTCAGCAGTAATCCTCTGTCGTCACGCCAGCCCCTTCAGTCCTTGAATGTTGGTTGCATGATTCACATCATTTTCCAACCCATCATGTCCAGGTGGAATCTCGACACTTTTGGCGCTATCCCTCAGTGCACCTTTGCATGCTAGGGGGACAAAGCTGCAATCTGGAGCCCTTTGGGGATCCCATGGTCCGAGCTCTAAGACCATAAACTAAGATCCATTCGGGACTACGTTCAACTTGATTCCCATCCTCATGGGACACGTAGGACCGCCCAGACGCCCTGTCTCTAGGTACAACCCATTCAGGAAGCCAGTCTCTCTCCCTGTTTCACCTCCGTGTAGGCCCCTCGGCCTAAGGTTCCCCTATCTGGATGGCGTAAAATTTGATGTGGGATCAGGTCTCTGTCAATTGTTTTTTATAACACTGCGCACATTTCTCGCCTAGCATCGTCTCTGCTACGTCCGCGCTGCATGACGATAAAATGCATGCTTGGTCCTATCATACGACCCTAAACTGTGACATTATCGTCCTGGCCGCACGACGAAAAATGGCACCGCATTGTGGTGACCTCGTTGTAGAGGACATCACGTTGGGTATTGGTCACATGCCATGCCATTTGTCAACGCCCATCACAGCTTGATTCTTGTGGCGACATCACGACCTACTGTTCTACGCCTGTCGCTTCACAAAAAGAAAAAACCATTCACCTTAAAGAAGAAACATGATACATCAAATTCCGCTTCTTTTAGTGTATGGGCTATGCCCACACTTCCCTTCTCCCCTGGCATTGGTACCTTACCGTGCCACCTTCCAGAACTACGTATAGCTTGACTCTCATCCTTATGAGATACGTAGGAGCGCCTGGGTACTTCCCCGCGGGCCCAGCCTAACCCTTGTGTTCGGTCCCTCGACTCGAGCATTTCCTCGGAGAACGCATAGTAAGCAGGACTACGTCCTCATTCACGTCAGGTTTTGATGTCATGCGTCCCCTGATCCCTTTTTCCCATCCATGATCCGAGTTCTATGACCATAAACTAAGATCTCCCCAAGGGAAAGGAATCTGCTCCCTCTCTCTAATACGTTTCGTTGACGTATTCAGATGTGTTTTGACAAAAAGCCCGAAGCATGGGATTTTCACAGGGGCATTCCCCTCACCTCATGACCAAGCTTCGTGAGCTCGCTATTTGGATTCTCATCCTCTTCCACATCCAAAAGGACCCTCGGACGACGTGGATACTAAGCTTAAGGGCTCTCCATGAATGCTGGACCTAAGGGCACTTCAATCGTTTCGGGCCAACGTCCCTATGGATATCTGACAACATTTGTGACATGGTCCCGTGTTTCGAACATGGTCAACGGTTGACCCTCATTTGTCTGTCCCCATTCTAGGCTAACACGATAGGATGCTATGTTGTGAACATGGTCAGCAGTAATCCTCTACTGCCACGCCGCCATCATCATGATCTGAATCTCGAGCATCATGATTCACACATTTCCACTCCCTCATGTTCAAGTGGAACTCCATCATACTCGGCTCTTTCTCTTCGTGCATCTAGGTGCGCTGAATGATCGTGTTAGTGTCATCGGGCCGGTAGTCACCGAGCATCCCTTTGCCCCAACCTTCCCCTCTCTGCGTCGGGAAATTCCCACCACTATTGCTTGTTTCCCACACCGAGCACGACTCACGTGGGCTTAGTAGTTTTGGCTGGATGTGTACCAACACGGTCAGGCTGCTCCTCGTCCAGTATGACGTTAAACTGCGCTTCCAGAACTACGTGCGGCTTGATTCCCATTATCACGTGGGATACGTAGAGACACCCAGGCATTTCACCTAGGGTTCAGCCCCTGGAATCACGAAATCTTGTTCCTCCCCATTTCCAGCCCTCGCCAGAGGCCCTGTCTGGAAGAAAGAATGATCCGTGATCAGGCCGATGCGCCCATCTGGCGTACTCCCACCACGGTGGTGGAACTACCGAAGTGTTGGATTCTGTTTGAACAAACCACCACTCCATGTTCCATGCTCTGTCCCTTATTGGGACCCTCGTCCTCTTTCATGTATGAAGGAACCCCCTAACGGCCTGGTCTTATGCCGCATCGGCTCACCTACCGTCCTGGGCCAACGTTCCGGAAGACTGGTCATGTCTGGAAGGACCCCCTAACAGTATGGATGTCTGACCTATGGTCCACCAACTGTCCTGGGCCAACGTCCTGAAAGATTGATCGACAACAAATTGATAAAATCCCGCGTTGCGAATATGGTCAGCGGTCGATGCTCATTTGTTGTCCCCATTTCAGGATAACGCAGTAAGGATACCGTTTGTCCGCCACGGTTAGCGGTTTTTCTTTATTGTCACGCCATCCCCACACTGTTCTGAATTTGGGCATCGTGATTCACACTTCCCATTTTCATCTGTTTGAACCGATTTCAGCGCCCCTGGTGTTGCCCCGTTCGTGCATAGGAGCACGTTGGAGAAATGGTAATTTGGCTATCCTGGAAGTTCCTCCTCCGATCAAGCCTTCCCCATCTTTCAGGAATCTGGACTGGTTTGTGGGAATTGTCGTCAAACGTCCCGCAAACATTGTAGGGGTGTAACAAGGCAATTCAACAGTGGAAATCGTGCGTGCTACGGATCTCAAAACAAAGAAGAAAGAAAGAGTTCAAGCACAAAAGTGTTAATAAAAGTTTCTTTTGGGTTCGCTACAATACTCGGGGGTTGACTTCCCCCATGGACGGGTTCACTCCGTCAAAAGAGCGTTGCAGCTCCGCCACCCGCTGACTTGCGGCGTCCAAAGCCTATTGCTGCTGATTCAACTCCCGCTCCTCTTCAGCAGCGGCGGGGCGTAATTCGTCAACCATGGCCCTATCCCTTTCTATCTCGGCCCGAATGGTAGCCATCCTTCCAGAGGTTTGCCCCATATGTTCCTCAGCCTCTGCTAGCTGGGCCTTCAATCGTGAGACCAGCTCAGACTGCGCATCGAGAGTGGCTGAAAGCTCGTTGGCCCGGATCTGCATCTGTTGGACCTCGCCTTCAGCCTCCTGGAGCTTCCTAATGCTGGTTGCCTTCCTCCACTGCCATCCCACGCTCAGCCCACGATCATGCTCCTGGAACTTCTCAGCCATGAGGTCTCGGATGAGCGCGTGAGGGCGTTGGGCATCCACTCCCCCGGCACACAGTTCACGCAACCGCGAGCGGAGCCTATCCATTTCGGCCATCGATTGCGCTTGGGGAGTGTCCCTGATAAAGCGCGTGATCAGCGTCCACGACCGGCGGCGGACTATGCTGCTGTCTTCCTCATCAAAGGTCGTTTCGTCCCAATCCGCGGGGTCAGCAGGCTCGTACGCAGGATAAGCCTGCAGGAATTCCTCAGCGGGATCTGCATCTGGTGTTGAGTCTGGTACGACACCTGACGCCGGTGCAGGCACGACAGGACTGGGACCGACCGGTTGATCCTCTTCCTCAGAGTCCACCTCGATGACTTCAGGTATGGCCCTGCTGGTGGTCCCGCCAGTGGTGGTGTGCGCCGCAGCTTGAGGAGGTGAAGGGACTATCGTCACCATCACCGGCATGCCCCTGGGAGGGACGCCGCCAGACATCCCGACCAGCCTCGCTGCAGCATCCCACGCCAGTCGGAGAACTGTATGACAGAAAGAGACATAAACGTTAGTTGGCATGGCCCACATGTGACAACGAGGAGACCGGTGGATGAGACTTACGAAGATCGACCTCCGAGCGCTGCTCCGGGGCCGGTACTGACGGGACCCCTAGACGAGGCCCCCCATATACTGTTGGAAGGTCTGGAGATTCCGAAGGAGCCGCCTCAGACCCCCTGGCCCCACCAGACGCAGAACTGGACGCAGCCATAGGCGCGGGTTCTGAAGGTCCCGCGTCATCACCCGTCAAGGAGCGAGAACGAGGCCTACGAACAAGTTCCTCCTGCATGGCTCAAACATTGGTGAGAAGTCCATAGGGATTCAAGAACGGGTCGTAAGGAGAGAAGTTCGGGATGCTACCTCGAGAGCCTTCGTGGAGTCGTCAGATTCTGAGCTTCGGTCTCCGACCTCGCCCTCCTCCAACGGGCTCCCTCCTCCAGCCTCGTCCCCCCGAGAAGAGTCCCCTGATTCCTCCGGCAAGGGGAAGCGCTCCCTCAGATCGGCATCCGATAACTGCAGGGGAACCGTCTGATTCAACAGTACCCTCACCCGATCCGTCATTGGGCGAGGAACACCGCTGGAGTGGACGTAATCCACCAGCTCGTTCAAGTATTGCTCCGCCTCTGCCGGAGACACCATGAATCCAGCCCGAACTGGGCCTATGCCCAGGAATTCCATCCCGAGGCGATTCAGGTGAGCCCACATCTCAGGTGGGCTGAGGAATTGCCAGTTGACATCCCAAATGTCCCAAGCTTCTGGAAAGACAGCATCTTCTGCCATGTCAATATGACGCAGCCGCTTCCCCGGAGCCTGAGTGGGTATCCTACGGAATCCCATCGGTGGCCTCCCCTCCGGATGACCCTGCTCTCCCGGAACCACCGGATCCGCCGCTGCTGCCATACCCTCGGCCGGTGCGGGTCTCGCCCCCATGTCAGCCCCGCTGCGGCGAGCGGCCCTAGCCGCCCTCCGACCCCGACCTCGAGATAAAGGAGGCCCACCGTCACCAACCCAGATCGTTGGTTGCTTCAGCATCTCCCCGGGATAAGCGGCCTCCCAGCTGATGGCATACTCCTTCACTAAGCCGAAGGCGGCGGTGGACAGAGGCAATGCGATCTGCATCATTCCATCCTCACATGTGAACATGAGCCACAGCTGCCTCATCACACACGGGTGTTCCTCGTGACGCACCTCCCAGTATACCTGCGGGGTCAGCCGTTGGAGGCACCAGAATTGCCTCGTAAAATGATGTGGGGTGTACGGTTCACAGATTGGCTCACGATCTATCCGAGCCACCAAAACTCCACCTCGGAAGGCCAGGAGGTAAACCAGATGTTCTTTTGTTCCCCGTCCATCATCAGTAAGCCTCCCCGTCGGCAGTGGGAAGGGATAAAAGTTGAACTCTTCCGCCCTCCACACCCTATTCAGCACCATCGAAATGGCCAGTTTGAATGGGAAGCTCCCAACTGCGTTCAGAATAGAGGGGCGAAAGTCTGATCCCGGCGGCGAAATGGGGTTTGGATACTCGTAAATCCCCCTGATATGCACCGCGATCCACCCATACAGGAGGTGGAAGGGCCCGCATATTCTTGGCGGCTTCTTGCCCTCGCTAATACGCCGCAACATTCTGTATAGTTTGGCGAGCATCGGGATCCCCAGGTTGATCCGCTGCCCCATGGACAACATCGATGCCATGATGAACGAGCTGGGTTGTACCCCCATGCTTGTATCTCTCACCGGTAGGATCCACCCACAAATGAGAGCCGCGATGAACGCCGCCAGCCTGACTATTGGCTGTTGTTCAGTGCTAACACTGAAACCCCAAGTCTTCCATTGGCTGTCCTCCAAGACCCGCCAGTACGAGTGTCCCTTGCCCCGCTGGGCTGCCCTCGGACAAGTTCGAGGCCTTGGAGGGAACTCTCGATCTTCTATGAAGTTCAGGAAGCGTTTGATCCATCTTCTGAAGTGGACATCCCTCACTGCTTCCATGTCCTCTCCAGGGACAAGCGCCATCAGCACTGACGCCAGCCGTGGAATTTGCTCAGCATCTCCCCACACGTTGGCAACGGGGAGGAACTCATCATACATGGCCCCCAAGATCGGGACCCCAGAAACCTGGTAGGCATCCCACAGGCTGATGCCCACCTCCCCGTGATGCAGGTGAAAAGTGTTGGTTCTGGACGACCATCTACTCAACAGTTCCGGCATCAGTTGCTTTGGTTGGTAAATGTGGAACTGGGAGGCCCATACCGCCTCATACAATCCCACTCTCCTCAGCTCGGCCTCGAACTCCTCGCAGGAGGCGCCTACCAAGTAGGCCCAGGCCCAGTCATCGGTAAAGTTGCCGCCCTGGCGCAGGTCCCACTCATCGGACCATCCCTTCTTCGGATCCTGCAGAGCCGCCTTCAGCATGGTGCGGTAGAGAGGAGGGGACGTCTCCGGTTGCAGTGGCCTCCCGTCAATGTCGTTCACATGATTGTATAGGTAATCAGCGGTGACGGGTGTGAAATCCTCCTGTGCATGACCATCGGCCGCCCTGAACCATTGGTGCTGGCATGGTGTGCTCCGGAACCAGCAAGCTGGTTCATCCCTTCTTGCCTCAGGGATAAAGACGTCATCCCTCCGCCCGAAGCCGTACAACGGCAGTTTCTTGCACTGCGGGTAATCCTTCTGACCTTCCGACAGCAGGTCTGTGAAGGAAGTGTGGTCCGAGTGGCTCCGAACCATTTCCCCCAAGCCTGGACGGTTGGCCATCTCATCTCGACGAGCAGCATCTGTGAGGACCCCCAAGACAGCTTCTTGATGGGCCATTTTAACTCTGGCCCTCAGAAAAGGATTCTTCCGGATGGATCGCGAAGCCCGATCGCGAAGCTCGATCGCGAAGCAGGATCGCGAAGGTCGGTCGCAAGTTCAAACCGCGAAGTCCGGCCAAGGCAGACAAGCAAAGGTTCGCTTGGCGCGGACGTGGAGTCGGAGACCCGCGGTTCGCCACGAAGCTCGATTCGCGGAGGGCTATCGCGGAGTACGCGGAGCTTCGCGAAATCAAGAGCACAAAAAGACAAGGAAGGCACGTAAAGAAAAAAGAGGGCGGACCCCCTATTTATAGGCGACGACCCCGGAGCATCGCGGCGCGCCGCACCCGCGCGAAGCGTCGCGGCACGTCCGGATCCGCGGCCCCGGCGAGCAGCGCGGGCCCCCTTCACGATGCTGCATCGCGAACCACCGACAATTTTGGCGATTGTCCCTCAAACATCGACCCTTTGCCCTCCGCGACTCCAAGTCTGAGGGGGGGAATTTGTTGGCGCCAAAAATGTGGCCCGAAAGGAAGGAATGAAAAAGACAGCCGGCGCGCTGCCTCGCGAAGCACAGCCGCGAAGCACAGCCGTGAAGCCCCGCCGCGAAGCGCCCCAACCATGGCGACCCTGCGAAGCTCCGGAGGCGGTAATCCTCCGCGAACCCATTTGACGTTCGCGAGTCGCCGCGAAGCTCTGGAGGCGGTATTCCTCCGCGAACCCGTTTGACGTTCGCGAGTCCCCGTGAAGCTCTAGAGGCGGTAATCCTCCGCGTACCCGTTTGACGTTCGCGAGCCACCGCGAAGCCCCGAAGGCGGCGCGCGAGCCCTGCTTCGCGGCGCCCCTTCCCTATAAATACTCGACTCCCCCTGAGTCCCAAGGACGGACAACCCGACCTTTCGGCTTCTCCTCTCCCGAATCGCGAAGCACGCTTTTCCCCGGGAATCATGAGCTCTGCGAGGTATTTCTACTTCGCGAGACGACTCTGATTTGTTTCGTTTTGAGCCCCTCTTCCAAGAGGGATGCCCTTCGAGAAGCTCAAGGGCGTTCGCGAAGGAAGGGGATTCCCAAGGGATCCCGGGCAGCCGCGGAGCACTTGTGCTTCGCCAAACACCCAACCCATACGAGTAATCCCTATGCTAAGGCAGGATCGCTCCACTTCGCGAAGTACATTGCTTGGCAGGACCCTGCTTCGCGAACCACTCCTTCTTCGCGAGGCAGTGCTCCGCGAACACTGTTCCACTTCGCGAAGCACCTCCCACTCCCACCTATGCCCCATGCTAAGGCCAAGGCACCCCACTTCGCAAAGCACACTCCTCTGCTTAGCGATTCTTCTTTCCGTGCGACCCTCCATGTTTGCACGATGTGATTTCAAAGTCCCATGGAAAACACCTCCCGTAGCGTTGCTTCGCCTAATGCTTCTTCGCCTAGGCACGCTAATGGCTATTACTTCTTCGCATAGCCGCGCTAATGTGGACCCCTCGATGGTTCGCCCCACTACCCCCCTTTACCATGGCCTTACCGGCACCTTCCCTTCCCCAAGGACTAGAGGGTACCGGTTATGTAAGCCCTAGGGGTGTGGAGTGAACCCACCTCGTCCGAGCTACAGGACGTTAAACTTCCAAGCACCACGTCCTCAACACATGACGTTAAACTGTGACCCAACCTCGTCTCCCTCACGAAGGGTCCCCCCAACTCGAACATTTTTTACACCACTCGTCTCCACGGGAATGGAACTCTTCCGCACATGGAATGACATCCTCCTTGTCGGAGTGGCGTATGTTCGCAGGGGAAGGGCTGCCTCAGAGCGTAAGCCCCTAACCTTTGGTACAGAAGATTGCACCTGTGCATCTCTATACTTCCCCACTACCAAGGTCAGTGGAGGATGTGATAGGGAACGAGGCACCTCCCATCGTCGGACCAAGGTCCATCTTTCCCGCGCTTTGCAGCGCCATGGGCCTCCATCATGGAGTATGTCCCAACACCACGGGCCGCTCAACGCGTAAGCCCCTCTTCGCTTCTCACGGACGCACCCCTCGCGACGTGATCGTCAGGTCCATGCAACCTCTTGTTTCTCACACCGAGCATGACTCACGTGGGCTTAGAGTGGGCACCGACCCTGACATTCCCTTTTGAACTACGAGGTCTTTGATCCATGTCAAGGCATGGTACGTAGGAAGCCTCCACGAGGTTCAATCCCACCAACAGTGGACCATGGTCTACTTTCACGTCGGTTCACCGACACACCCACCCGTCGTTTCTTCACGTCGGGTCTCATCTTCGTCCGACATGACGTTAAACTACATTCCCTTCTGAACTACGAGGTCTTTGATCCATGTCAAGGCATGGTACGTAGGAAGCCTTTATGAGGTTCAAGCCCACCACCCATTGGACCAAGGTCTACTTTCACGTCGGTTCACCGACACACCCACCCGTCATTTCACGTCGGGTCTCACCCCTGTCCAGCATGACGTTAAACTGCACTCCGGTCCAGTGGTAAGACATTGCGACCCATCCATCCTAACGATCTATGGGGACTTTGATCCGTGTCAAGGCATGGTACGTAGGAAGCCTTTATGAGGTTCAAGCCCACCAACAGTGGACCAAGGTCCACTTTCACGTCGGTTCACCGACACACCCTCCCGTCGTTTCTTCACGTCGGGTCCCATCTTCGTCCGGCATGACGTTAAACTACATTCCCTTCTGAACTACGAGGTCTTTGATCCATTTCAAGGCATGGTACATAGGAAGCCTCCATGAGGTTCAAGCCCACCACCCATTGGACCAAGGTCCACTTTCACGTCGGTTCACCGACAAAACCCCTTTTGAACTACGAGGTCTTTGATCCATGTCAAGGCATGGTACGTAGGAAGCCTCCACGAGGTTCAAGCCCACCCATCACCCAATTCACGTCATGTTCTACCTACGTCCAGCATGACGTTAAACTACAATCTGGTCCAGTGGTAAGCCATTGCGACCCAACCATTTGAACTACGAGGACTTTGATCCATGTCAAGGCATGGTACGTAGGAATCCTCCCAGAGGTTCAAGCCCAACTCCCCTCGGACTAAGGCCCATCTTCACGTCGGTTTACCGGCACCATCCCGAACTACGCGGACTTTGATTCCCTGCCACGGGGATATGTAGGAAGCCTCGTCAAGGCTCAAGCCCAACTTCACTGTCGCCCCCCTGCGATGGTCCCATTTCACTCTCATCCGTCTCCGCTAGACGTTAAACTCGCGGCACACCCTGTGTTGAACACGGGAAGCTGAGGAAAACCTCAGATACGTGTCTATGACATGTAATTCCCCGCGCTCGATGTGGGATGCCTCGGGGTTCCACGCCCTCGAGAAGCCTTGTGGTCAAGGATAACAGACAGACATGCCAGGTACCCCAGCATCCAGACACGCTACTGATGCCTCAACGTGACTACTCCCCTGACCGAAGGTTTCTGCCCTGACTGGACCCTTTGGAATGTCCCGACAGAAGCAGTGTAATTAACCGGCGTCCATGGAAACATGGAACTGGGAAGAGTTTCACGAACTACTTACTAAATCTATGAGGGAGACCCGGACTAGGTGACGAGTTCTGAGGAGGAATCCACGGAAGGAAGAACCGACATCCCATCATCCCGTTTCGATCAAGGAGAAGACATACCTGAACAAGGAACGAATGCCACCCGCCTTTGGAAAGTGGGAATGCGGGGCAACAAAGCCGTGCGTCCCCCTAATGGACGGATGCACGCGCGCCCCGACGAAAGCGTCAGAAACAACAACGATACACGAGTCATTTTTGACACGTACAAATCGACCACACCTCAATCCGACGCACTGTGTGACCGGTATGGCTAAAAGTGTCTGATATCAGTTTGAAAATGAGATAAACATTGGAAAACAACACCAATGACATACACCAAACTGAGCAAATGCCTTCGGATTGTTTTGATACTTTAGGACAACGATCCACGAGTCATTTTTGACACATACGAATCGACCGCACCTCAATCCGACGCACGTTGTGGCCGGTATGGCTAAAAGTGTCTGATATCAGTTTCAAATTGAGATAAACTTTCGAAAACAACACCAATGACATACGCCAAACCGAGCAAACGCCTTCGGATTGTTTTGATACTTTAGGAAAATGATCCACGAGTCATTTGTGACGCGTACGAATCGACCGAACCTCAATTCGACGCACGGTGTGACCGATATGGCTAAAATTGCCTGATATCAGTTTGAAAATGACATGAACTTTGGAAAACAACACCAATGACATACACCAAACCGAGCAAACGCGTTCGGATTGTTTTGATACTTTAGGAAAACGATCCACGAGTCATTTTTGATGCGTACGAATCGACCGCACCTCAATCCGATGCACGGTGTGACCGGTATGGCTAAAATTGTCTGATATCAGTTTGAAAATGACATGAACTTTGGAAAACAACACCAATGAAGTACGCCAAACCGAGAAAATGCGTTCAGATTGTTCTGATAATTTAGGAAAACCATCCACGAGTCATTTGTGAGGTGTACGAATCAACCGCACCTCAATCCGACGCACGGTGTGACCGGTATGGCTAAAAGTGTCTGATATCAGTTTGAAAATGAGATAATATTTGGAAAACAACACCAATGACATACGCCAAACTGAGCAAACGCGTTCAGATTGTTTTGATACTTTATTAAAATGATCCACGAGTCATTTGTGACGCGTACGAATCGACCGCACCTCAATCCAATGCACGGTGTGACCGGTAAGGCTAAAATTGTCTGATATCAGTTTGAAAATGACATGAACTTTGGAAAACAACACCAATGACATATTACAAACCAAGCAAACGCCTTCCGATTGTTTTGATAATTTAGGAAAATGATCCACGGGTAATTTGTGACGTGTACGAATCGACTGCACTTCAATCCGACACACGGTGTGACCGGTATGGCTAAAAGTGTCTGATATCAGTTTGAAAATGAGATCAACTTTGGAAAACAACACTAATGACATACGCCAAACCGAGCAAACGCCTTCAGATTGTTTTGATACTTTAGGACAACGATCCACGAGTCATTTGTGTCGTGCAAGAATCGACCGCACCTCAATCCGACGCACTGTGTGACCGGTATGGCTAAAATTATCTGATATCAGTTTGAAAATGATAGGAACTTTGGAAAACAACACCAATGAAATACGCCAAACCAATCAAACGCATTCAGATTGTTTTGATACTTTAGGAAAACGATCCACGAGTCATTTTTGACATGTACGAATCAACCGAACCTCAATCTGATGCACGGTGTGACCGGTATGGCTAAAAGTGTCTGATATCAGTTTGAAAATGAGATAAACTTTGGAAAATAACACCAATGACATACTCCAAACCGATCAAACGCCTTCGGATTGTTATGATACTTTAGGAAAACGATCCACGAGTCATTTGTGACGCGTATGAATCGACAGCACCTCAATCCGATGCACGGTGTGACGGGTATGGCTAAAATTGTCTGATATCAGTTTGAAAATGACATGAACTTTTCGAAAACAACACCAATGACATACGCCAAACTGAGAAAACGCGTTCGATTGTTTTCATACTTTAGGAAAATGATCCACGAGTCATTTTTGACGAGTACGAATCAACCGCACCTCAATCCGACACACGGTGTAACCGGTATGGATAAAATTGTCAGATATCAGTTTGAAAATGACATGATCTTTGGAAAACAACCCCAATGACATACGCCAAACCGAGAAAACTCTTTCAGATTGTTTTGATACTTTAGTACAACGATCCAAGAGTCATTTGTGATGTGTACGAATTGACCACACCTCAATCCGACGCACGGTGTGACCGGTATGGCTAAAATTGTCTGATATCAGTTTGAAAATGACATGAACTTTGGAAAACAACACCAATGACATACGCCAAACCGAGAAAATGCGTTCGGATTGTTTTGATACTTTAGGACAATGATCAACGAGTCATTTGTGAGGCGTATGAATCGACTGCACCTCAATCCGACGCACGGTGTGACCGGTATGGCTAAAATTGTCTGATATCAGTTTGAAAATGACATGAACTTTGGAAAACAACAACAATGACATACTCCAAACCGTGCAAACGCCTTCGGATTGTTTTGATACTTTAGGACAACGATCCACGAGTTATTGGTGATGTGTACAAATCGACCGCACCTCAATCCGATGCACGGTGTGACCGGTATGGCTAAAAGTGTCTGATATCTGTTTGAAAATGAGATAAACTTTGGAAAACAACACCAATGACATACGCCAAACCAAGCAAACGCCTTCGGATTGTTTTGATACTTTAGGACAACGATACACGAGTCATTTGTGACGCGTACGAATCGACCGCACCTCAATCCGACGCACGGTGTGACCGGTAAAGCTTTTCATTAGATAAAGAATCAGTATTTAGTAAATGAGATAAATCAATCAAAAACATATTGATTTTACATTATTCCCTTTCATTGTTATGAAAATGAAAAATTTTGAGTTTAAAATTTAATATTTTAGTTTCACATTTCCATATTAATGTATTCTTTCATATTCTGTTTTAATTTCTTTCATTATTGCATTACTAACATAATATTTGTTTTCTTATATAGGTGATTTTTTTTCCTTGAGTTCGGATGCTTTGTCCGGCAACAAATACCATCGAGAGCGGATCACGGATATCAAAGGATGAAACATGAATGTTTATAACTGTTGTTGAATAATTGTAAATGGAACCATGTAAAACAATTTTTGAAATGTATATAGCAATGAGTTTTTTGTATTCATGATGTTAAGTAAATGTATATACCATTGTCAGTCAAAATATTGGGTGTGGGTGCTTTGGTGTGCAGGTGTGCATGTGCTACTTTGTGTAGGTATTCTGGTGTGCAGGTACTGTTTTTTAGGTCCAGGCATTAGGCCCTTTATCAGCTATTTTTTAGAGCTGATAAAGGAAACCTTTAACAGCGCTAAAGGAGCGCTGATAAAGGAACCTGTATCAGCGCTCCGAGAAGCGCTGATATAGTTGACCTTTATCAGCGCTCCTAGAAGCGCTGATATAGGGGACCTTTATCAGCGCTAAATTAGCGCTGTTAAAGGTACCCTATATCAGCGCTTCTAGGAGCACTGATAAAGGGGACCCCCCCCCCCCCTTTATCTACGCTTGAATTAACAGCGCTTTTCTAGCGCTGTTAATGATGGTTTTTAGTGATGATAAAGGCACAGGTTGTAGTAGTGATTAAAGATTGAAATAAAATACGTGCTTCAATTTTATTTCTAATCTGTGTAATTATAATCTACGTATAGAAGTTGAGGTGGGACCCACTAAATCCTAACTCCTCTGGATAGGATATTAGTGAGATGACCCCACACGAGCCCCACCTTTTCAATTTCCTCAAATATCCCTTAAATTTGGAAAACCATCCCATTAATTTGTATATTCTCTACATTAAAGTAGATACCAATAAAAGGCCACATTAATTGGATGATGCACGTTAATTAATTTGGTGAATTCAATTTGAATTTCAAATTAGTGTGGGCATGTGTGCGTGTGAATAAAATAAAACAAGGTCTTATTTTATGGTTGGAGGATTGTTTGTGTGGAATTGAGGAGAGAACACTCGCTATCTTGAAGAACTTCATCTTATTCGCGATGAACGCTAAGTCTATGATGAAGAACTCCATCACCGCAAGGGGAGATCGCCGTACCGTCTCCTCTCCTCTCTGAAGTCTTTGAGAGACGCCTTCTTCGAAGAACGACGACGCACCACATCCTTCATCGGGTGAACACCGACGACGCTTATGGAACCTCATTCTGTGATGTCATCATCCACGACATCTTTTTCCCACGACGATCCTCTTTTGACGACTTCTTCGATGTAGGGGAGTGTTTTTACGAAGTGATTATTCTTTGCGTTCTTCGTTAAATATTTGGGCCGCCTGTTATCAATTTAATGGGAGGAGGCTGGACAGCCCGAACATGGCCGATCCTCCTCCGCCATTGTTGTTGTATTCGTTGCGGCTCGAATGAAGGCGGCATGGTGCAACGACATCACGCGGAAACAAGGAGGAACACGGAGAAGAAGCACAGTGCCGTCATGCCGCGATGTTGAGGACGAAAGAACCGGCAGCCGGAGTCGGGCCGCGGCGGAGCAAGGGAGGGCGGCCGAAGCCACCGGTTGCCGGTGCATAGGAGGCAGGACCGGCAGGTCCCACGCGACACACTGTCTGGCCTTTACGACTGGCTAGATACGAAAAACCGGGGGTTTGAACCCCCGGTCAACGCAGCAGGGGGAACCCCATGTGGGTCCGTCGTCCGGTTTGAAGGGGGTGGCGGTTCCCGCCCCTTCCGCGATCACGTGCCGCACGGCCTCCTTTCCGGGCAGACCAGCCAAGCCGGGCCGCACATTGATCGGCCGGACCCAGACCCGGGTCAGGTCGACCCGGTTCGGGGTGACCCAGGGGGTCTCGGGCTGGGTCGGTCCGGGCCCAAAACCCCCCAAAAACGGACAGGTTCGTTCAAACGCACGTAACATGGGCTACAAACCTCCGATCGACACACAGTCAGTTACGATGCGATCCTTGGATCACGAAGGACGTTTCAATATATTACACTCAAGGTTTTGGAGAACTTTGGGTACAGACGGGTTGGTTCAAACACGAAACCAACCGGGCCCTCAGAACGAAAATGCCTATAACTTGAGCTTCAGACACCCGATTGCCGTGCCATTGAATTTGTTGGATTTCTCTTAGTGATGTGGACCTTTTGTATTACTACACTCAATATTTGGATGCAGTTGCAGTATGGTTGGCTTGGTTTTGACTTAAAAACCAACTGGTCCCCTGGAACGATAAAGCCAATAACTCACAGACAAGGCGTCTGATTGACACGCCGTCTATCACGTTGAGTTCCTTTTGACGATACGAAACGTTGGGGTACATCAACTTCAGACTATATTTCAGTTGATGTATCAAGCCCCCCTTGGATCATGGAGTGGACCCTCCTGGAATCAAGCATGTTGTGTGCGGGAACCCTAGAGCTGGCTGCGATGATGACGATGACGAAGAGTGTACTGAAATCCTCTATGGGTTCAACAGTGACGATGACTGCACTGAAATCCTCCATGGGTTTGGTAGTGAAGACGACTGTACTAAAATCCTTCATGGGTTCGACGGCGATGATAACTGTTCTTGTATTCTATGTGGGTCCGGCAGTACGACTGTTCTTGTATCCTACGTGGGTATAACAGTATTTGACTCTGTACTTGTATCCTACTTGGGTCCGGTAGAGTATCTGGTCTTGTATCCTTTATGGGTCTAACAGCTTAGCTGGTCTTGTATCCTATGTGGGTCCAACAGCTTAGATGAATCCGTGACTACATCTGATCATTTCTATCATCTTACGAAAAAGTATTTCATTGTGAGTTGAATCGTTACTATTAAATCAATATCTTTGATATGATTGACTTGCTTTCCTATGTGGATTGAGTTGTGTTATCCTATGTGTAATGGACTGCACTATCCTGTGTGGACTAGATCAAACTTGGGCTCGGATGTTGGAGTCGAACTGGAATTGATGACTTAGGTATCTGTATGGTCATATACCTAAGTAGAGTTGGTTGTTACTTCGTGATTGTATCTTTCTTTTGTGTATTATCCTCTGTGGATTATGGGAGACCTTCAGGGATCTCAGGGTCCCTACTGAGCAGCATAAACTCACCCCTACACGAGCTATGCCCGTACTACATTGGGTTGGATGCAGACGACGGACATCGCTGATTGTGGTTGAGGCTTGTGGAGAAAGTTGGTACCTGGAGGCGGACCACTGGGCGGGACATACACGGAGCGGACGGCTGAACCCGAGGAGCTGAGTAGGAGGCTATTTGTACCCACCGTTTAGGAGGGATTTCCAATGGATGGCTCGGTGTTGCTACATTACTTTTCAGTTGCAGTACATTCTGTTCTGTTGTACTTTACTTCAGTTGGGTTTGTATTCTTGCCCACTTTCTTTCCAGCACATACAGTTGTTCCCAGTTTACTAAGTTTTTACTTCAGCTTGTTTACTTTGTGGTGTATGTTTACTTTATAAAGGCAATTCCTTACCTTTTTAACGGGATTTACGCTTTTGATGCTAGTCGCCAGCCCCTGTCATATGGAAGGCGGTCTTGGGGTAATCATGGAATGGGTCCCGAGGACGGGTCGTGACAAATAGGTATCAGAGGTGTTCGGTTCTACCGCAGAAGTCAGGACTCTGATCATTCTTCTATATGAAGCAATATTGTTAAGGGTATTGAGTGTGGTTATCAGTCCAGGGAGTCCAGTGTTGGTGCGGCAGCTGACGTATCCATACACTAGGACCCTGACTACTGATTTCCGACTCAGTGCATGAAAACATTGATTTCATGTGTGTTTCAAATGTTTTCTTTGTGATTTATTTTTGTCAGCTCACCAGGTATACTGTATTGACCATGGCGCACATGTTTCTTTTTAGGATGGCCCCACGATGGGATCCAGCTACGGTTTAGAGCTTTTTGCAAGACGACAGCCCACCGAGCGACGAGGCCTCGGTACAGGGCCCTTTTACAATGGAGGCACCAGCGGTAACTCTACCCGCCAAGCCACCGATGCCACCAGCCCCAGCCGCTGAGAGTGCACGTTGCCTTAGTGCACTGCACGAGTTTCAGCATTAGAGACTGCCCAGGTTCCATTGTGAGATGGACCCTCATGGAGCCGAGGATTGGATGGAGGCCGTAGTTCAGGTTTTCAGGTTATTGGGGAAACCAGTTGATCTCATGGAGATCCTTGCAGCAAGCCTCCTGCACGTGGCAGCAGGCAGATGGTGGAGCCTGATTCTCCAGGTTCACGACGAGGCATCTCTCCTTTGGTCGGATGTTGAGAGCCTATTCCGCTCAGAGTTCGTCCCAGCCACCCTCCGTGCGGTGCGCATTCAGAAGCTACTACAACTGCGGCAGGGCAGCATGACTGTAGCCCAATACTCAGTGAGATTTACTAATCTCTCGCGCTATTCGATGGACATGGTACGCGACCCATTCTTCCGGGCCTGGACCTTTGAGCAGGGACTGAGGAATGAGATCTGGGCATCGATGATATCCCTCATAATTCCTACGCAGGTAGGAATACTGGAGCGAGCCCTTCTTGTAGAGAGATTTCTCGCTGAGCCTACACCAGCAGTGAGACCTACCGATGGGCGGCACGTAGCAGAGTCTTCTACACCTGGTAGCTGACGAATGTCACAGGGGTCCAGGTGGACCATACCATCAAGAGGAAGACCTCAGAAATCTGGGTCAGAGGTGCGGGGCACACAGCACAGAGCTAGCCTTCCGAGGAACAGACACTGCTACTCATGCGGCAGGCAGGGGAACATGGTTCATGACTGCCCGACCCGCCGTGTAGAGGAGCAGCAGACAATTGAGGGACTGCCCAGGCAGAGGCAGAGGGTTTACCGTGGTGGTCCGTAGGTAGCAGGCAGACAAGGGAGAGGAGATGGCCGAGCAGTAGGTGGTGGGAGGCGCTTTAAGGCTTTTCCACCACCACCACCGGAAGGTCCACCCTGACCACAGGGAGCTGGTGGGAAGTGGCAGGCTCAGCTTCAGGCAGCAGAGTCCAACAACCACTATGAACCAAAGATTATTTGAGGTACTATCTATGTCTACTCCACCCTTGCTGCAGTTCTTATAGACACAGGAGTGAGTCGTTCGTTCATTGCAGCTGCCCTTTTTCGGAGCTCGAAGATTCCGATGGAGCCGTTGGCTCGATCCTTACAGCTTGAGACTCCTACGGGAGAAGACTCGACAATTATGCACTGGTTCCGGTAGGGTGATCTTACTCTAGGAGGCGAGATCTTTAGCTGGTATCTTCTTGTAGCGGCGTCGAGGCCTTACGAAGTCATCTTGGGAATTGATTTGTTATCTATAGTCCATGCTCATATTGACTGTATTAGGCGCATGGTGCGGTGTGTTCGCACCGATGGGAGCAGGTTCACCTTCACCGGTGAGAAGGGAGCCTTTTCAGCGCAGGATGGACTCACGCAGAGGAGAGGAAAACCCATAACTCATCAGATGGCTAGCCTCATCCTAGGAGCAGTTGACGTGCGGAGTCTGAGTTTTCCTGTATTGGTTGATCAATATGTTGACGTTTCTCCTGACGATGTTACAGGACTACGTCCTCGCAGAGAGGTAGACTTTTATATTGTCATGTACCCCAGGACAACCCCTATATCTATTCCAGCATATCGAATGGCTCCCGCCGAGCATTGAGAGCTATGGGTACAGCTGGAGGACTTGCAGGGCAAGAGATTCATCTGACCCAGTGTTTCACCCCGGGCTTCCCCGATTTTGATCGCCAAGAAGGCGGATGGGATCTTGTGACTGTGTGTCAACTATCATCGCCTGAACCAGGTGACCATGAGGAACTAGTATCTGCTACCGAGGATTGACGACATCTTCGATCATCTCAATAGAGCATGGTGGTTCTTGAAGATAGACCTCAGGTTAGGCTATTATCAGCTCAGAGTTCCGGACAAGGATATGCAGAAGATGGCCTTCAGATGTTTTTATGGCCACTATGAGTTCTTTGATATTCCTTTCGGCGTAACCAGTGATCCAGCAGTGTTCATGAGCCTCATTAACATGATCTTCTAGCCTTACCTCGATCGATTTGTCGTGGTCATAATTGACGACATATTGTTATACTCAACCACTGAGGAGGAGCACGCCTACCACTTGCGGGTTGTACTGGATACATTTCGAGAGCACTAGCTATATGGTATGCTCACAAAGTGTCAGTTCTAGATACGTGAGGTCCACTTCATGGGACACTTCATCTCTGAGGCGGGAGTTGCGGTGGATCCAACTAATATCGAGGTAGTGCTAGCTTGGGAGCCACCCAGGAGCGTGATGGAGGTGCGGAGTTTCCTAGGATTGGCTGGATACTATCGGAGGATTGTGCCAGACTTTTCCAAAGTTGTGAAACCACGTTCAGGTCTAATGAAGATGGGGAAACCCTTTGTGTGGTCGGATAGATGTCAGCAGAGCTTCCAGGAGCTGAGATAGAGATTGACCATCACACCTATATTGAAGAGACCAGAAGAAGGAGTAGGGTACGTAGTCTACTGCGATGCATCAGGGACCAGACTCGGATGTGTCCTGATGCAGGAGCGGGCAGTGATTGCCTATGGATCATGATAGTTGAGGTAGCATGTGCAAAACTACGGTACCCATGACCTGGAGTTAGCAGTAGTGGTCTTCGCTCTGAAGATGTGGCGACACTATCTGATGGGTGAGTGCTTTATAGTCTACTCTGACCACCAGAGTCTCAGGTACATCTTCTCGTAGAAGGACCGAAACCTAAGATAGTGGCGATGGCTTGAGTTCCTCAAGGACTATGACTTTTAGATAGTCTATACTCCTAGAAAGGGGAATGTAGTAGCTGATGCTCTCAGCAGGAGGATGGGTATTCAGCTACTTGGGGAGGCGACATAGCAGTTAGCCACTTAGCAGATATCCTTTGTGGATAGAGATAGAGCAACCTTTCTTCAGCAACTCATATTCACTCCTCCACTTCTTCAGCGGGTGAGAGAGGAACATCATGGGGACGTTGACTGTGAGACGCGGCGTGCATAGATATCCTCAGGACAGGTACCTGATGGATTCTCTATGGGGGGAGATCAAGCTGTCCTTTTCAGAGGATGTACCATGGTACCGACATCTTTACAGTCGGAGGTGCTAAGAGAGTTTCACACTTCCCCTTTAGCGGTACATCCAGGAGTAGCGAAGATGTACCAGGATCTCAGACGACAACACTGGTGTCCGAGTATGAAGAAGGATGTGGCTGAGTTCGTTTGTCGATGCCTTACCTGTCAGCAGGTGAAGGTGGAGCACCAGGTAACAGTAGGCTTGGTACAACCCTTGGAGGTCTCGGAGTGGAAGCTGGATGGGATATCTATGGATTTCTTGACTGGACATCCACATACTTCCAGAGGTCACGACTCCATTTTGGTGATTGTCGACAGACTCACCATGTTGGCCCACTTCTTACCCATCAGATAACAGGGCTTAGTAGAGAGCGCGGGACGTATCTACGTTCAGGAGATTATACAGATTTATGGTAATCCATCATCTATCACCTCCAATCGAGATGCTCGCTTTACTTCCTGGCTTTGGAAGGGGTTGTTGGAGGCATATGGCACGCAGCTACATCTGAGCACTGCCTTTCACCCACAGACGGACGGTCAGACAGAGAGGACCATTTAGACTCTCGAGGACATGCTACATGCATGTGTCCTCGAATTTGGTCATAGATGGAGGGATAACCTACCCTTGGTGGAGTTTGAGTACAACAATAGGCACCACTCCACCATCGGGATGTCACTATACGAGGCATCGTACGACCGACCTTGCAGATCAACTCTGTGCTGGACAGACCCTGGGGAGTCCGCACTTGTGGGACCAGAGATAGTCCAAGCCATGACAGAGAAGGTCCAGGTCATCTAGGAGTGGATGAGGATAGCTCAGAGCCAATAGAAGTCTTATGCTGACAGGAGGCGAAGACTACTAGAGTTCAAGGATGGCGACCACGTCTTCTTGTGGGTCTCACCTCGACATGGATTACGGAGATTTTCCCGGGGCGGGAAGTTATCTCTGCACTTAATCGGACCATTTGAGGTTCTCGGCAGGATAGGCGAGGTGGCTTATCGCCTGGCTCTACCTCCTCAGTTGCACCGGTTGCACGATGTCTTCCACATATCTCAGCTGAGGAGGTACATGCACGACCTGATGCATGTCATCGACCATGGGGAACTGGAAATTGACGATGGGGAAACTATTATGCAGGTCCCTGTGGAGAATGAGGATCGACAAGAGTGGGTCCTACGTGGGAGGTCGATTCATCTTGTGCGCATCAGGTGGCATCACGGGATCCTCCATGAGAGCACTTGGGAGCGGGAGACTCAGATGCATGCTCAGTACCCTAGTTTGGGATGTATCTTTACAGGGACGTAAATCAATGAGGTGGAAGTAATGTAAAGACCCATAAACATCAAGGAATTTTTTTTATTATTTTTCTTCGGGATTTTACAAGTACGCAGTTTTTGATGGCACCTGATTTCAAGGCCCGGTGTGCCCGGAATCAATTTCCGAAGTTTAGCTCGGGTACGTTCTGTGAAACGAATGAGCGGGTTTTTCTAACATTTGAACCGGTGCTCGAAATCAAAATTTGAGGGCATCGATGAAACCGCAGCTCTAGTTTTTTCTCAAGGAGACTTTCTCTGGAGTTTCGTTTTCTCAGGAGGTGATGTTAAAGATGAGGTGGTTTAATTAAAGAGTAAAATAAAATACGTGCTGCATTTTTATTTCTACTCTGTGTAATTATAACCTACGTATGGAAGTTGAGGTGGGACCCACTAAATACAACCTCATCTTGATAGGATATTACTGAGATGGGACCCACATGAGCCCCATCTTTTCAATATCCCGAAACCTCCCTTAAAGTTGGAAAACATCCCGATTAATTTGTATCTTCTCCACATTAAATTACATGCCAATAAAAGGCCTAATTAATTGGACGACACCTGTTAGTTAATTTGGTGAATTCAATTTGAATTTCAAATTAGTGTTGGCATGTGTGTGTGTGAATAAAATAAGAAAAGGTCTTATTTTATGGTTGGTGGATTCGTTGTGTGGAATATAGAAGATAACTCTTGCGGTATTGAAGAACTTCATATTCTTCGTGAAGAACACTGAGTCTACAACGAAGAACTCTGTCACCGCAAGGGGAGATCTTTGCACCATATCCTATCCTCTCTGCAGCCGGTGATAGACGCCTTCTTTGGAGAACGACGACGCGCTACATCCTTCATCGGGCAAACACTGACGAAGCTTACGGAACCTCGTTCTGTGACACCGTCTTCTGTGATTTCTTTTTCCCACGACGATCCTCATTTGACAAATTCTTCAAGGTAGGGGTGTGTTTTTACGAAGTGATTATTCTTTGCGTTCTTAGTCAAATATTTGGGTCGCCAGTTATCAATTTAACAAGAGGAGGTCAGACCGCCCGAACACGGCCGATCCTCCTCCCCCTTTGTTGTTGTATTCGTTGCGGCTCGAACGAAGGTGGCGCGGTGCAATGACACCGCGCGAAAATAAGGAGGAACTCGGAAAATAAGCGCGGCGCCGTTGCGCCGCGTCGTTGAGGCTGAAAGAATCCTTCGCCGGAGTCGGGCTATGGTGAAGGGGCGCGGAGCTGTTGCACCACGCCGAAGAACCACGAAGAGGCCGCAACCATAGTGGGGACACTGTGGAGGGGCGCGATGCCATTGTGTCATGCCGGTCGGACCAAGGTCGCGGCCTTTGGATGCGGTGGAGCAGGGGAGGGCGGCCGGAGCTGCTGGCCGCCGGTGCTTAGGAGGCGGGACTGGCTGGTACCGCAGGACACACTGGCTGGCCGTTACGGCCATCCAGATCCGAAAAACTGGTTGTTTGAACCCCGGATCAATGCAGCATGGTGGAACCCCCGTGGGTCCGCCATCCGGTTTGAAGGGGGTGGCGGTTCCCCCCCCCCTTCCGCGCTCACGCGGCGTGCGGTGCCCTCACTGGGCCGACCGACCACGCCGGGATGGGCCACCCGCGTCGGGCCGGACCCGGACCCAGGTCAGTTCGACCCGGTTCGGGCCGACCCAGGGGGTCTTGGACCGGGTCAGTCCAGGCCCAAAGCCACCTAAAACGAACAGGTTCATTCAAACTCTCGTAACATGGGCTAATGACCTCCGATTGACACTCTGTCAGTTGCGATGAAATCATTGGATCAATACGGTCGTTTTGATATATTACACTAAACTTTTCGGAGAACTTTGTGTATGGCCGGGTTGGTTCGAACACGAAACCAACGGGTCCCTCGGAGCAAAAATGCCTATAACTTGAGCTCTGGATGCCCAATTGATGTGCCGTCGACTATGTTGGATTCCTCTTACTAAGATAGACCTTTTGGATTACTACACTCAAGTTTTGGACGTAGTTGGAGTATGGTCGGGTTGGTTTGGACTTAAAAACCAACCGCTCCCCTGGAATGAAAAAGCCATTAACTCTCAGACCGGGCGTCTGATTGACGCTTCTTTTTTCACATTGAGTTCCATTTGAAAAGATGGAACTTTGGGGTACATCAACTCAGGACTATATGTCAGTTGATGTATCGATCCCCCTGGATCGTGGAGCTGACCCTCCCTGAATCGACCATGTTGTGTGCGGGAACCCAAGAGCTGACTGCAACTACGACGATGAAGACGACTGTACTGAAATCCTCCGTGGGTTCAGCAATGACTACGAATGCACTGAAATCCTCTGTGGGTTCGGCAGTGACAATGACCATACTAAAATCCTCCGTGGGTTTGACGGCGATGACTACTGTTCTTGTATCCTATGGGGTTCTGGCAGTACTACTGTTCTTGTATCCTACGATGGTCCGGTAGTATTTGACTCTGTACTTGTATCCTACGTGGGTCCGACAGAGTAGCTGGTCTTGTATCCTTTGTGGGTCTGACAGCTTAGCTGGTCTTGTATCATACGTGGGTCTGACAGCTTAGATGAATCAGTGGCTACATCTAATAATCTCTACCGTCTTACGAAGAAGTATACGTGTGTGAGCTGAGTCTTGACTATTCAATCAATATCTTCGATATGATTGACTTGGTTTCCTATGTGGAATGGGTTGTGTTATCCTGTGTGGAATGGAATATGCTATCCTATGTGGACTAGATCAAACTTGGGATCAGATATTGGAGATGAACTAGAATTGATGACTTAGGTATATGTATGGGCATATACCTAAGTTGAGTTAGTTGTTACTTCTTGATTGTATCTTTCCTTTCTGGATTATCCTTTGTGGATTCTGGGAGATCTTCGAGGGTCTCGGGGTCCCCACTAAGTACCGTATACTCACCCCTACATGGTCTATGCCCACACTAAGTTGTATTGGCTGAAGATGACGGACATCGCTGATCGTGGTTGAGGCTTGTGGAGAAAGTCGGTACCTGGAGGCGGACCACTAGGTGGGAAGTACACGGAGTGGACGGCTGGACCCGAGGAGTTGAGGAGGAGGCTATCTATACAAAACCTTCAGGTGGGATTTCTAATGGACAACTCAACGTTTCTGCTTCATTTTCAGTTGTTTTACTTTCTGTTCAGTTGTACTTTACTTTAGTGGGGTTTGTATTCTAGCCCATTTACTTTTGAGCACTTACAGTTGATCCCAGTTTACTTAGTGTTTACTTCAGCTTATTTACTCTTTGGTCTTTGTCTACCTTATAAAGGCAATTCTGTAGAGACCCAAATCTTGAGGAACATGGAAATTACATTAATTTTTCTGAATACATAATACATAACAAAAACTGACACACAAGGATCGTAATAGTTTAGTGTCTTTGGTAACTTGGAATATAAACTTCTAATCATGATGAAAGATCTTCAAAAACTCCCATAATGATCTTCCCCTTTTTGTTTCCTTACCTAAAACCTTCCTTTATTTCTGGGGGAATATAAAACATACAAAGGGTGAGCTCAAATTCTCAGTAAGTGAAAACATAGATAACATAAAACAATCCTTAAACATTTGAAAGCAAAAACTTGAACATGAAATTTAAACATCAAAATCTTCAGCAAAGACATAAATCGTGGAAGTACGTAAGACATTTATCATAATGGAACATCAACCATGATAAAATATAATGGAAATAAAACATGTAATTGTGGAAACCATTCAGTACATGTTATGATTTCCATAGTAGCCAAAGCATTACTGCCAAGACCATCTTATTGGACAAAGTCCCTTTTTGAATCTAGTTCACTCCTCGTTTCAGTCATGTAATACTGAACCAGATTAACCTACCGTTCTAGCCATGTCTATCTCATGAGATATAAATCTTTACACAATGCATTTTAGGGAGATATAGGTCCCAACCATCTCATAATGAAATCATTCTTACTTGTGTCACAAAATAAACAGAAAACATTCATCATAACCCAAAGAATAAAATGGGTTTCGTAAACACCATCCCATCATTTCATAATCCATACAAAACAAATGGACATTTCATCATAAGAAAATTGAACCATGTAAATCATAGAGACATTAAACTTGAAACATACATATATGAAATAATTTAATCTTAGATGGAAAATGGTTTTGATAAATCATTTGAAATGAATTCTTGAGGAAAATATCCTTTCTTCATCAAAATCATTTTCCTTTCAAAAAATTCCATGCTCTTTTAAAATAAATGTATTTTGTTGAAAATATTCATAAAATCATGTAGAGTAAGCATTATAAAAATGAGGTGTTATGAAACTGTAAAAATCTGTTCAATCCGTATAAGATAAAAATAACATTCTCCTTGTACTTTTGACAGAAAAGTCAAAAAGTACCATGTATGGTAAAAAAAGATTCTTTACATACCATGTAGTAAAAGTCAAAAATGGTTAAAAAGGACTTTAAAAATACATGAAAACACTTTTATAAAACATGGACATGGATGATTGAAATAACTCCAGTAAATACTTACGAATAACAATTTCGGATAAGAACATGATTGGAATAGTTATCCGTTACCATAGGTATGATATGCTTCATATCGATCCGAACCTCCTATATAATGATTTAAATAATGTCATTGACTTATTACATAATCATATTCATTCTTATGATATCATATATGTTTCACTTATGACTTTATAATACCCATTCTTTTGTAAATTCCATGTTAAAGCAACATTTTGGGTAAAATCATTTCATTTATCGTATGTGTTTTGACTTCTCGTTCTTGATATTATTACTTATATCCTGATTTACGTAATTCCAGATTGTATAACGTGATTTATATGTAATATATATTCATCATATACATATATATAATAGATCGATAAAAGGGATGAAATACACCATTCATGGAGACGGTAGGCCGTACGTACAATGAACGCTGTTTTCGTTTCCTTATTGAATGAAACTAAATAGATAACATGCATATATATATATATATATATACATAAATCCAGTAGCATTATTATTTCATATATTTCATTATTATTCATTATATAAACTTTATGATCATTCATGTATGGTTAACATGGAGAATGAATCTCATCGCGTCATGGAAACGGTAGTCCGTACGTACGCACGAGCGATGATATTGTTCCCATAATTATTGAATAGAATTGGAGGGGATTGTATAATATATCAGAATCAGTATGATTTTATAATAACCATATATAGTTATTCTTTACACCATTATACCCATCCATGTAAGCTTTTGGTGGAAAGACTGATTACACCATGGCGTGGAGATGGTATTCCGTACGTACGCACACGCGGTGATTTTGTTTTCCATAGGATGGATAGAAGGTGAAATATTGTTGTTTCATATTAATAATAACATATCAATATATGTGTGATACTGATTTTATTACTTCATAATTAAACTAATAATGAAGAAGAAGTGGAAGAAAAATAAAGTTGAAAGAATCGGTAACAGACATTACCTCTTCTTTGGAGCGCCTCTTTGAGACCTCTTAGGGAACTAAAATTGGTCTTTGAAGAAACAAGGACCTCTAGGATGTTTCTAGGGACGTGGAGAAGAGAATTTTACAGGGTTTGGACGATATTGAAGGCCCAATGTGGTGCGAGGAAGAGAGGGAGGAGGTGCCCTTTTATAAGGGAGAAGAGGGGCACCTTTAGAAAACGTAAAAATATTATTTTATTATAAAGCCATATTCGGTTTTTAATAGCTACAAATTGATTTATTTTGAATCTAAGGTTGGGATGGGTCAAAACCCTCTCATACAATGAAATTTTGACAAGTTTAGGTTTCTATTTTAACCTTATCATTTAGATATAACTTTATGTTAGATAATTTAACTTTTACCGTGTCTTCTTGTTTTCTTACACTATAAGGTTAATAAACTTAATATAACAAGGAAAACGAACCCCAAGTTGTTTATTATTAATATATATAACCTTATCTATGTCATTTGGCCTAACCATATATTCTTAGGAATAACATAACAATTAATAATATAATATTTATTTTAAAAACCGTTTTATGCTAATTTTGACACTATTTGGTAATTGATTTTTGTGAAAATCATAACAGAATGATTAGTTCTAATAATGTTAATTAAATAAATAATAACATGTCATATTAGGATAGAAAATTATTTTAATACATAAAAAGTCTCAAATTACATTTATTTGGGTATTTATAATATCAGTTATGTCAATATTTCATTAATAAGATAATTATTGCATCTTCATTGTGTCATAAATAAATTAAATTATTTAAAGTCTAAAAATTATATATAAAATACAATTATGTAGGATATCTTTTTATATTTATAATGAATATTTATATTTGAATTTATCTTATGTATAAATATATATTAAGAATGATTTAGTTATTAAACTTTGATTTTAACTATTTTAACCCTTCTTTAAATAAGTTAATAATAAATGTCCTAATCTAATAAAAGTGGCCTAAATGGTCGTATTTTATTCATAAGGTTGTTTTTGGTCTAATTAATCTTATCCAATATAATTAGGACATGTGTTAGGGTAATAATAATAACATTTTGACCCTTAATTATAATATTTACTTTTAATCGTGGTAAAACAAAGTAAAAAGTTACTATTCACAAAAAATTATTTTCATCTCATTGAAGCACATTTCAGTCCTTGATATTAACCACGTCTCTCGGATCTTCAAAATTCCACTCAAATAAGTGGTAAAATTATGTTTTATGTGAATTTCCAAATTCTCCTAGGAGGTGGTTAAAAGACGGTGAAAACTTCAATAAATTGTTTATATATCTAAAATTATTATAAAATGACTCAAATGAATTGAATTGAACATATATAGGTATTATGTATCGATTTTGACCTAAAATAAATTGTAATAAAATAAATAATTATTTAAATAAAAATTCGGTTTTAAAATAGTAACATAGTGTTTTCACTATTCATCAAAAATTGAATGTTTTCAGAAAAATACCAAAGTTTTACCCTAGGATAATTTCGATATTCCGAATCCAAAAATGAAGTCCATTTTAAAAGATAAAATTTATAAATTTTCAAAAAGTGGGTATTACTATTTCTAACGGCTAGTTTTAATAATATTTTAATAGCATATCGTTGTTTAGTGAAACTCGGTATTCCATACAACACAAGCTATCAAGGAAGGTCATGATTGCGTGTAAATAAAGAAATATCAATGTTGCGTGTAGTGAAAGACTCTTTTGTTGTTGGGTGTAACAAAATACAACCATATTTCATTTATACATTGAATATATATATATATATATATATTCATACACACTCCATGTTGTGTAGAATAACAACTATCAAACAAACTTGAAATTGTGTGTAACCCGATCCAAGAATAATGATGCGTATACTGCAAGATAATACGGTGTTGCGTAAACCGCAAGATAATATTGGTGTATCGTACAACAAGAGATATGAATGAAATTAAAAAGAATATATCTTATAAAATCTCGAGTTGTTACATTCTACCCCCCTTAAAATGAATTTCACCATCGAAATTCGTCGGGGTTATAAATGGTTTTCTACATGAAAGTTTCTTTAATTGAAACCCACATCGTAAAATGAAATACCAAAACATAACTTTAAAAACTAAAGTATGAAACCTAACGGTTACCCAAATTAACTAATCACTGGGTTTCCACAAAGGAGAACATAGGTGAAAATATGGATATGGATGAAAAATATAACCATCATGTTCTGATGGAGAGTGGTAGAGGACATGGCTATGAAAATTCCAACAAGAAAAAATCCATAAATTTGTGATGACCTAAGGTACCATCTGATTCATCGGATATAAGAGCACTAGGACAACATTTTTGGGTTTCAATATCATTTCCCTGAAGTTGAAAATTTTGAATTAGAAGAAATACTTGCTTTATTTTGGTACAATTTCATTGTTGTTCATGATTTGAACAATTTCCACTTCATCTCTTAGAGAAATAAAGTTGAATTTGTTATTCGTGAAGTGTTAACAGATCATGTGATAGAATGATGGGTCATTCCATTTGTTTCAAACAAAAGGTTAGCAAAAGTTATCAAATATACATAAGTCCATCTATGGCGAGGTTAATCATATATGATTCCAAAAATGAACTTATACTTCATATATCATACCGCTTAATAAAATAAAACTTGTTTCTACTAACCAGGGTCTTCTTGTAGGCCATTGGTAGGTGATAAAGGCCAGTCTCACTTCTGTTGTGGGTTCAATTCCCACAGCCTTGTCCGATGCAATGGGTTGTCGCTCGTCCTACAGGTTGTCCTTTTTCTAAAACTACATTAATATAACATCCCATCAATAATATCGAAAAAAGTTCTATCCTTAAACAATACTAACTTATGTCCAACATAATCTATTCCAATCTTTAGGCTTATCTAAAACACTTGGGTCTAAGCTCATAGTATAAAGAAATTGATTACTTGAAATGTCATATAACAGTCATGTGAATTCCATTATTTATCCCCCATATAACATAAGATATATCTTGTTGGTCAAATTAAAAACATGTGAATACTTTAATCATGTATTATCTTGAAGAATGAATACCCATTGAACCTCAGTGAAAACATGAATGTTGTTAAATTTTAACACTTTTTACATACCAAAATCCCAAAAATTATATATACTCAAACCATAATATCACTTTTTCCTTATATCAGTCATGAGCTCATGAATACAATCAAACATCTCATTATTTTCTTATACCTTCATTATGCACATATCATCTACATTCCAAAAATATCTGAATAAACTTTCATTGTTACCGGTACCATTCATTACACACTTTCAAAACCTAAGGAAAGACAACATTGTAACAATCCTTAGATGCTTCTTTATTCCATAGTACCATGAGATTACTTATACAACATTACTCTTGATAAACATTTAATTATTCCACTACCTTCTTAAACCATTGTCCAAGCTTCAACACTTCTTTCATCTCATATATCATTTGTAGTCTCCTCATCATCATCTACATAAATACTACCCATATGACCATGATGATTCTCTTAATGAGATTTTCCCTTAGGTCATTGGTTTGCATAATGCCCGTACATTCCACATTTAAAACATTTAACCATTTTTGATGTCTTATAAATACCATTATCATTGTCCATGGTGTTAACTAAACATTTTCCTTTGCAATTACTGGCTTTGTGTCCTTCTTTTCCACACCCAAATCAACTTCCAGTTCCTTTGAAACATTCTCCTTAATGCCTATTCCCACATGATTTACATAAGGGAAATTGAACTTTCTTTCCTCTGTGATAATCATGAAACTCCATCTTTCTCTTAATAGCCAAGTCAAGAAACTTACCAAATTAGAGTTTATTGATCATATTATGAGATTGTTGATTCATCATAATAATGATGTTTGGACTTCCAAATCCCATTTCATTTGGTTTCACATGAATAATATCATTCCATTGTACATCATATCCTCTATTATTGTGAATCATCCTGTTTCCATCCATTTTCTAAAACCCAAAAAAAATAGTGTGAGAGGAAAAAATCATAATCAATGGGGATGAACATCAATATATAACATTTTAGGTTTAATCTAATATCATTACCTTCATTCTAAGACTATAACCTATACATATACTTAACCTTAGGAACATCACTAGACATACCGTAGTAATATATCTAGGGATCTCACTAACGTTTTTGTTTCCTAGTTTCCAATGGTTGACTAAACCTTTCCTCTGATACCAACTGTAGAGACCCGAAGCTTGAAGTACATGGACATTACATTAATTTTGTGGAATAATTATTACATAACAAAAACAGACACAAAAGGATCATAATAGTTTGGTGTCTTTGGATACTTGGAATATAAAATTCTATCGTGTTGAAAGATCTTCAAAAACTCCCATAATAATCTTTCCCTTTTTGATAACTTACCTAAAACCTTTCTTTATTTCCTGGGGAAAATAAAACATAAAAAGGGTGAGATCAAATTCTCAGTAAGTGAAAACATAGAGAACATAAAACAACCCGTAAACATATGAAAGCAAAAACTTGAACATGAAATTTAAACATCAAAATCTTGAGCAAAGACCTAAATCATGGAAGTACATCAAGCATATATTATAATGGAACATCAACCATGATAAAATATAATGGAAATAAAACATGTAATTGTTGCAAAAATTCAGCACATATTATGATTTCCATAGTAGCCAAGGCATTGTTGCCAAGACAATCTTTCTGGAAAAAGTCTGTTTCTGAATCGAGTTCACTCCTCGTTTCAGTTCTATAATACTAAACTGGATTAACTTACCATTACATCCATGTTTATCTCATGAGATATAAATCTTTACACAATTTATTGGAGGGAGATATTGGTCCCACCCATCTCATAATAAAATCATTCTTACTTGTGCCACAAAATAAACTTAAAACATTCATCATAACCCAAAGAATAAAATGGGTTTCATAAACATCATCCCATCATTTCATAATACATATAAAACAAATGGAAATTTCATCCTACGAAAACTGAACCATGTATATCATAGAGACATTAAACTTGAAACATACTCATATGAAATAATGTAATCTTAGATGGAAAATGGTTTTGATAAAACATTTGAAATGAATTCATGAGGAAAATATCCTTTCATCATCAAAATCATTTTATTTTCAAAAAATGCCATGCACTTTTCAAATAAAAGTATTTTTATGAAAATAATAATAAAATCATGTGGAGTAAGCTTCATGAAAATGAGGTGTTATGAAACTATAAATATCCGTTCACGCCGTATAAGTTAAAAATAACATTCTCCTCATACTTTTGTCGGAAAAGTCAAAAAGTTACTCGTATGGAAATAAAATGATTTCTTACATACCATGTAATAAAAGAAAAAATGGTTGAAAATGTCTTTAAACATACATGAAAACAATTTTTTAAAACATGGACATGGATGATAGAAATAACCATAGTAAATACTTACGAATAACAATCTCGGATAAGAATGAGATTGGAATAGTTATCCTTTACCTTAGTTCCGATAAGCTTCATATGGATCCAAAACTCCTGTATAATGATTTAAATAATGTCATTGACTTATTAAATAATCATATTAATTGTTATGCTATCATATATGTTTCACTTATTACATTATATTACCCGTTTTTTTGTAAATTCCATGTTAAAGCAGCGTTTTGGGTAAAATCGTTTCATTTATCGTATGTGTTTCGACTTTCCATTCTTAATATTATTACTTATATCCTGATTTACATAATTCCAGAATGTAAAACATTATTTATATATAATATATATTCATCATGTACATATATATTATAGATCGATAAAAGGAATGAAATACACCGTTCATGGAGACGGTAGGCCGTACGTACGCATGAACCCTGTTTTTGTTTCCTTATTGAATGAAACTAAATAGATGACATAAAAATATATATATATATATATATATATATATGTAAATCCAGTATCATTATTATTTCCTATATTCCATTATTATTCATTATATAAACTTTATGACCATTCATGTATAGTTAACATGGAGAATGAATCTCATCGCGTCGTGGAGACGGTAGTCCGTACGTATGCACGAGCGATGATATCGTTCCCATAATTATTGAATAGAATTTTAGTGGATGGTATAATATATAAGAATTCGTATGACGTTATAATAACCATATATAGTTATTATTTACACCATTATACCCATCCATGTAAGGTGCTGGTGGAAAAACAGATAACACCACAACGTGGTGACGGTATTCCATACACACGCATGCACAGTGATTTTGTTTTCCATATGATGGATAGAAGGTAAAATATGGTCGTTTCATATTTATAATAAAATACCAGTATATGAGTGATACTAATGTTATTACTTTATAATGAAACGACTAAAGAAGTAGAAGTGGAAGAATAAATAATGTTGAAAGAATCGGTAACAGATATTACCTATTCTTTGAAGCGCCACTTTGAGACCTCCTCTTAGGGCACTAAAATTGGTCTTTGAAGAATACCAGGACCTCTATGATGTATCTAGGGAAGTGGATAAAATAATTTTTCAGGGGTTGGCCGAGCTTGAAGGCTCAATGTGGTATGAGGAAGAGAGGGAGGTGGTGCCCTTTTTTAAGGGAGAAGAGGGGCACCTTTGGAAATCCTAAAAATATTATTTTATTATAAATCCATATTCGGTTTCTAATAGCTCCAAATTTATTTATTTCGAATATAAGGTGGGTATGGGTCTAAATCCTCTCGTCCAACAGAATTTAGACAAGTTTAGGTTTCTATTTTAACCTTATCAGTTAGATTTAACTTTAAGTTAGATAATTTAACTTTTACCATGTCTTCTTGTTTTCTTACAGTATAAGGTAAATAAACGTAATGTAACAAGAAAAACGACCCAAAGTTGTTTATTATTAATATAAATAACCTTATCTAAGTCATTTGGCCGAACCATAAATTTTTAGGAATAAAATAACAATTAATAATATAATATTGTTTTTAAAAACTATTTTATTTCAATTTTGACACTATTTCGTAATTGATTTTTATTAAAATCATAACAGAACGATTAGTTCAAAATATGGTAATTAAATCAATACTAACATGTCATATTAAAATATAAAATTATTTTAATTCATAAAAAGTCTCAAATTACATATATTTGGGTATTTATAACTTCAATTATGTCAATATTTCATTAATAATATAATTACTGCATAATCATTTTGTCATAAATAAATTAAATTATTTAATGTCTAAAAATTACAAATAAAATACCATTATGTAGTATATCTTTTTTATCTTTCTAATGAATATTTATAGTGGAATTTATCTTATGTATAACTCTATATTATGAATGATTTAGTTATTAAACTTTGATTTTAACTATTTTAACCCTTCTTTAAATAAATTAATAATAAATGTCCTAATCTAATCCAAGTGGTCCTAAATGGTCATATTTTATTCCTAAGGTTATTTTTGGTCGAATTACACTTATACAATAGAATTAGGACATGTTTTAGGGTAATAATAATATCATTTTTTACCCTTAATTACCCTATTTACTTTTAACCGTGGTTAAAAAAAGAAAAAAGTTACTATTCACCAAAAATTATTTTCATCTCATTGAACCACATTTTAGTCCTTGATATTAACCGTGTCTCCCATATTTTCGAGATTCCACTCACAAAAGTGTTAAAATTGTGTTTTATTTGAATATCCAAATTTTTCTAGGAGGTGGGTAAAAGACGGTGAAAAGTTCAAGAAACTTTTTATATATATAAAATTATTATAAAATGACTCCAATGAATTGCATTGAACTTATATAGGTATTATGTATCAATTTTTACCTAAAATAAATTTAAATAAAATAAATAATTATTTAAATAAAATGTCGGGTTTTAAATAGTAACCTAGTGTTTTCATTATTCATCAAAAATTGAAATTTTTCAGAAAAATACTGAAATTTTACCCTAGGCTATTTTCGATATTCCCAATCCAAAAATGAAGTCCATTTTGAAAAATAATATTTATAAAATTTCAAAAAGTGGGTATTACTATTCATAATGTCTAGTTTTAATAATATTTTAATAGCTTATCGTTGTTTAGTGAAACTCAGTATTGTGTACAATGCAAGTTATCGAGGAAGGTCACGATTGCGTGTAATGCAAGCCAAATCAGGGTTGCGTGTAGTTCAAGACTTCTTTGCTGTTGTGTATAACAAAATAAAACTATATTTTATTTATAAATTGAATATATATATATATATATATATATTCATACACACTCCATGTTGCGTAGAATAACAACTATCAAACAAACATGAAATTGTGTGTAACACGATCCATGAATAAAGTTGTGTATACTAAAAGCTAATACGGTGTTGCGTATAGCGCAAGATAATCTTGGTGTATTGTATAAGAAAATATTTGAAAGAAATTAAAAATAATATATCTAATAAAATATTGGGTTGTTACAAATGCCTTCGCATTTTATCAGAATTTACACCTTTGGTGCTAGTTGCCAGCCCCTGGCCTATGGAAGGCAGGCTTAGGGTAGTCATGGCACGGGTCCTGAGGACGGGTCATGATAAGAATGATGTATTAACAACTTCTTCTAAAATATTTATGTGGTATGTATTCGTAAATATCCTATCACACTACACAGTGTAAATACTGTTGTGGAATCTCCTACAAAAGAGACATGGTCATGTCATTGGATAATTAACATACATCGAAAATATAATCTCTTGAGGTATTTTTTAGAGATATTTTATGTGTCAATGATTATAATATAAATAAATCAAAATATTGAGTAATCCTTAAGTAAATCCTTCACTCACCATAAACATTACAATCATGTGAGGTCTAGAGGACAGTAGTTTGTTTAAATTTTGTTCTAGTCCAAGTGGGATTCTGTTGGAGATGGTTTTCTATTACCAATTGTTTGTAATTTTATTATAATTTTCAATGCATTAAATATTATTAATTATTCATATTACATATATTTTTTTCAACTTGATTCTAATTTAAAAATGTTCTAGAGTATACATCTCATTGATAAGGTCATAATAGATCCTTGAAATGTTGATATCATTATTGTGTTATGATGAAATTCTCTAATAATGTTATATTCTTGGATTAATAACAATGATTTGAGGCGTCATACATAAATTTCAAGGTGTGGGAACTAATAATAATATGAGGCTTCTTTCCATGGTTTCTCATTAGGTAATCTACAAGATAGTAGATTATGATAACATACCAACCAGTAAAAATGACACATATTTTGGTGTAATAAGATATTCATATCTATGAGAATGTGTGATATTCATTACACTTTTTATTATTATTAATATGTCATGTTATACGTAGATGTATTTCAAAAACTATGATGATAACAGTTCATGAAGAAGTTTGATACATTGCATGTGTGTGGATAGACATGTGATTAATGAATAAGTTGAGTATGGATTTGTCAATTCAATATTTATTGAAGTTGATATATCCACCTTTTCGTTGGAATATAACAGTCACTTTAAATTCCATGTCCATGGTGTAATAATTTTTTAATTTCAGAAATTGAAATAAATACATATATAGCATATTGTTTAGTGGAATGAATGTGAATCCAGGGTGATGAGGTATTTTGAAAAAATGATTATATTACAATGTGATCATTTTAATTTAGTTTTCGATGTTGTGACATTATATTATTTCTCTTGGGTTCCTTGATTTAATGCTAAAAAGTAGTCTTGGACTTTACACAATCCCACCTAATGACAACGATAAATAATTAAAAAGTTTCACAAACCTTATCTTCCCATTTATTTAGATTAAATTCAATTTTAGTGTTCCAGAAGGAATAAATATTATTCTCAAGTCCAAGGAATAAATTTATTTGGTTAATAATGATCACAAAAATTAAATAAATATTCATTCTTCTGATTGTGAATAAATATTTTTTATTTATTTACTGAATATTTCAATAAATATTTATTCAATTGATTGTGAATAAAATATTTAATTATTAATAAAATATTTATTTGGGATTTTAGTAAATTCTAGATGATTTTGAATAGATATATAATGATTCTAGTAAAAAACGTAAATTTACAAAACCATTACACAATATTTTTTATAGAACAAGTTGGAGGGTACCATAGAATAATAATAATATAATTATTATTATGTGGAAATGGATTTAATAACGGTAATAAATGTTTGTTAATGGCTAATGTGAAATTAAATAATATTTTAATTTTAATCCAATCATTATAAGTTGAAAGGTATTTATGTTTTGTACAAAAATCAAAAAATCTGATAAATGGGAATTTTTGTGCACAAAATATTTCCTCTAAACTCATACTTTGTTTGACAGGCAAGATTGATATGGGGATATGAGAGTTCATTATGAATGAATAATGTGATATCTCGAAGGAAAAAAGGAATTATACATATCACAGAGATCGAGTGGGGTTGCTTGAAGATCATTAGAGAATGTCTGGAACATCACTATTGGGATTTTATCTATGGATCATCATAGTAAAATGATGGTAATTTGTAAGGTTCGTTTTTTATGATCGATATTCACGGAAAAAGAATTTTCCTTATCCCAGGTATTTATTTCATCAAATATTTCATAAATTATTTATAAATCTGATGTGAAAGGTCTCCAATCATGGTTTTGGGTGACGATTATTAAACATAATATTAATATATCACCTAGCTCTAAATGATTCCGATACATCCATAGAAATTAGATATAGTGAAGATAACTATCGACACAATATGTGGACACTATTCCTAATAATGAAATTTGAAATTTGAAATTCCCCATCAATCTTCATGGATCTGATCAGTATAATATTTATTCACAATAATTATATATTTATGAAATTATATATTTATCATTTTTTTATATATTCTTAATTGTTGTAAATACATAATAATCCATTGAGGATTATTCTAAACACCATATAAATGGATATATATTATGAAACATATTGATTGTTTGAATTCAACTGACGTAAATTGTCATTATTAATTCATGTAATAACAAGAAAGTATTTATCTGTAGATCATTTGATGAGATAGGTGATTGAAGAATCATCTAGACCAACAAATAATATAGTGATATGCAGTGATCTTGGATTATCTAGAGACAATACATTGTTTTCCATAAATTTAACAGTATAAACAAATTTAATATCATAGTATTCATTAATATGATTAATTTTCCTCTATATAGGATAATTTGATTAAATTATCAAGGAAGAAAAGAAAATATTATTATTTCCATATATACTCAGATTTTATTGATGTGGATGAAGGGTTTTCATTTTTTAATGATTCATCAATGAAGGTAATAAAATGTTTCCTGATTTAAAGTAAAAATGAAATTTGTTTTTTCATTGCATCAATTGAAAATACAGTAGAAAATTTATCCAACACATTATCTATCCATTTTGAATATTTTCCTTCTATTTATGAAATTTTTGAACTAAATATATGAAAGAAAGTTTGACTTATATTGAATAATGGAGAATGTGACACCCCAGGCCTGACAGCCACATAACCTCTACCCCTATCCCGATTAGCCTCATAACCACAAGCGCATCTCCCCATAAGCCAGAGGCTATTGAATTGCAACCAAGCTGTTATTCTGAAATAGTGTGCAGACTATAACCCCTTTTTATATTACACAATGGGTGTAACAATAACATATAATTTCCTAAGGAAAAACAAACAGAAAGATAATGTAAACAGCGGACACATATATAGATAATAGTGGAAGACTGAAAAATAATATAAAATCCACATATGCTGTGATTTATACATTGACGCATGGATGTTGTGCTAAAAAAATTAATATTAATTACTAAATGAATATACTAATGAAAAATAACATGGTTCAAAAAATCCAAATGATTCTTCATAGCATCTCCAGCCTCAGCTTGATCATCTGCATGTAACATATCAGGTATTTATAGAATAATAAATTTTTGTATCTATTAATATATTGAAATTTATGATTAATTTTAGTTTAAAGGGGAAACTATCCACAATATATTACCTGACATAAAAATACTAGTCTCTATGAAATCTTATGTTTCATACAATAGTGAGTTATAACGAAAAATATTACAGCAATAACAATATTATTTTAAATGTTAGTTAACATCTTTCTGTTGTATTGGCGAGAATTAATAAAATTAACTATATTATGATATTAAATATTAATTCAATGTTTTTACATGTATCCAATGAATTTTATAGGATTAAAATCTTAAATAATCATATTTTAAGCACAAAATACTCTAATATTTTTAAATTGCGGTTTTATCACCTTTTGATGGTAAACCCTTTTAAAATATATTATTTTAAATTTTCTGTTTTCTATTTGAAAAAATAAACTTCTTATATATAATAATGAAATAAAAATTTACTTTGGTTTAGATTATGGAATATTTTTGATAAAATCCATATTTTTATGAATAGTGAAAAATACTAAATTTTAATTTCAAAAATGCATTATCATCTAATTTATTTAAGTAGTTTTATTTTCCATTTATATGGTTTCAAAGTGTAATTGGATTAATTTTTTATCATTTAATAAAATTATGATAAATAGAAGTAATTTCACTTTTAAATTGGACATAAACACATTTTAATCATTTTGATGTTTTTTACTTCATAAAACCACACTGTCTGGTTTTGACGACGAGAATTAATATTAAATTAATTACTGTAACTTCTGTGTTTTGAATTTGGAATAATGGATTAAATATTTGTAATTAAAAGTTCCAAATTTTGTAATCAATTATGTTTAATTTTTGGACATTATGAATAGTAAACAATATAATTATTTTTATTTACCATTGTTAAAGGGAAAATCAGGTAAATAAATGGAAAATAATATTATAATAATATAAAACTACCCTAACACGTGTCCTAATCCTATTTTATGGTATAAGGCCATCCATGAAAATATTTGGGTCTATTTTACTACCCCATGGAGCTACTTGGGTGTGAAAATGACCGTTTATAATATTTATTTTAAAGAATAGGGAAATATAACATAAATAGGTATCTCATAACTAAAACAATATTATTCTAGTTTATATAAAAAATATATTAGACTATAAATATTCCCCATAAATATAAAAATATTTCCAACATCATGGCAAACTATTAATAATTTTTAGATATTAAATAAATAAATTCATTTATGACTTAATGATGATGAAGTGATTACCTTATTAATTAAATATTAAAAAAATGATATTATAAATATTAAAATAAATTAAATTTTAACTTTATCATGCAATACATGATTTTTTTGGAGGATGTTGGCATCTGACAGATGATTTAATTCTTTTGTTTTGAATGAATCCAGTTTCTTTGACTATAGTAATAATCAACTAATAAATAGTGTCAAAATTTACATAACTGTGTTTTTTAAGACAAATACTATTAAATTAAATGATATAATAGTCCTAAAAATAAATGATTGTATAAAATAACTTTTATAATGATTAAAATTTCATCAATGGTCCCTTTCTGGTTTTATCACTGAGTGATATGGTTAATTTGGTAACATATAATATTCTAAACCATATTGGTCGACATGATTTATACCCAGAAAAATATTTGGATATGAATATATCAATTTTGAACTATAAAAATTATAAAATAAATTAATAATAATATAATATTTCTAGACATTCCTAAAGTTCCCCTCCTTCAGTTATAAAATTCCACCACCTCTAGTGATTTACTCATTGCTATAATCCTACTGTATCTTCTAACTTCTGCTAAAATAATATCCCAACATCACTCCAATACTCCTAGAATAATCACCTATGGAATAAGGCCACTTAATGAATCTGTTTGGATCAAGTTAAAATGTGTTACCTGATTTAGAGGTAACTTCTTCTCTCAAACTCCTATCCTTTATTTTCCATCTACAAACCCATAACCACTATTTAATAAATTATTTTTTAAAGACCCAATATCATCAAATTACTAGTATTTATTTAATATATGGTTTATACCTTCACCAACAAACAACTCCATCTGTTGGATATAGAATATACGGTTTATGTGTACGGTGACCTTCTAGCACACGAAATGAATATTGTTCAATTTTATCCTACCACCTCTCATGGTGGACATTATGATGGAATGTTTTTTATATAAGAAAAATTCTATATTTATTTTTACTCTATTATTTTTTTATTTTTATTCATAACATTCCTTTATTATTTTCATAATGTGTAAATACTCTAATTTCTTTTGTGAAAGTGTGGACTACCGCCCCCTCAAAATGATTGGACTCATTCATGCTATACATGGAATTTATAATGGATGGTTTTATTAAAACTATGTAATGTAAAAGAAGTAAATATAATACAGGTATTGTAATATATATTTATATCATTTTATTTTTGTTCTGCTAATAATACAATGACCTGAATGTTGCCTTTAGGCATATATATGGCCTACCGTCACCATGAACGGTGCATTTTATTTCTTATCTCCAAATACTATGAATATTAAAAATAAATATATATAATATAGGTATTATATTTATATGATAAATAATATTTTTGAGATTATGGACTTTTGAAAACATGGTCTATTTACATAAAAACATGTTAATTTTCAACTCAAGACCTAATATCGACAAAATGGATGATAAAAAAATAAATTATTATATAATTTTAAAAACATGATAATAAGTGATATTAAAGGTTTAATAAACATGAAATAGGTTATCAAAAAGTAGATATTAACATATTTTTGTTATTAATGATAATAATGATTGTACATGGTGATTCAGACTCTAGGTAAGGGAAGTTTTAAACACAATTTATAATCATTGGGTTGTATATAGATTTCATTGGTTATATTATACCCATATTATGTTTGGAATCACTTTTTTTATTAATTTTTTAATTTCTAAAATCCTTTGTGTGTATATACTATTTCTACACATCATCACTCTATTGATAAATTTTTACATCATTTATTCGAATATTGAAAGGGAAATATTAACTCAATCTCTATTCATTGTGTTAAATATCCATTCCATTGGATTTTTTCCAAGATTATGTGTGAATTACTTCAGATTATTTTGAAATAAATATCCATTTATATTGGGTGTATAAATATTTTTGACACATAATTATGTCATTTATTTATCAATTATTCTACGAATGCAATCTTTGTAAAGGATTTTTGGATCAATTATTATTCCATTGAGACTTATTTTTTGTTACGTATAAATTTGAATTTATATGGGGCATACACATCCCATTTAAATATTAAGTGTTTAATATTCTTATTCCTATGATATTATTTGTATCATTAATGATATTAATTAATTATTTTTATTCAAATGATTTCTCAAGTGGTAAAGGAATATTTTTCTAAAAAATCCCTCTAAATGTTTTAATGATTTAATCATATAAATACTTCTCTTTCATGTACATATTTTTAAGGCATTTTTTATATAGACATGAAAATTTTGATAATTAAATTCCTTCCAGAAGAGTCTACTTAGTATGGGACAATTTGATTCATAAATCGTCTTTTAAAATATTTTAATTGTGTTTTAAAAGGGGATTTATTATTTCAATATCATTGAATTTTTTTTCATATACGTTTTTAAAGGATTTTCTCACATTTATGTAACTATTATGTATTGATTTTTACGTTACATTTTTACAAAATTATTATAAAGTACTACGTTTTCATTTATGAGTGTGTGGCTTGTAATGATGAATTGATCTTTCGATATGGAAAAGTTATTTTTCCTTTATGATATTTTTATGTGTTGTGATTATGTTATGGTTCTTGGGAATAGAATAAGTATACTGGTGGATACATGATAATCATAGGTAGGGTGAACCATTTACTGCACTCCAATGTATTAGATAACATAATAGTGGTAAATGTTAGGGTTCCTACTTAATGATTTTGGGTATATACTATGATGAGTATTCCAAACATAAGCAAGAAGGCTAATACATATGTTCATGTTAAATATACAATGAAATTATTTTATGGATTCCCAAAGATAACTTTATGAATTATTATTTCAATAGGTTATTCATCAATCTTATGTTTTAATGAGTTATGCTAAATAGATTATGCATTGTGTGTAAAAATTATTATTTATTTGATTTATATGTATTCACGGACTAATATTTTCGTTCATTTTTTATATCCCATACTGAGCTTTTTCTGGTCACCCGTGTTTTTAAATGTTTTTAATAGGATATAAATTATAATAGAGTCATGTATGGGGTTACGGAATAGTTGTGATGTCTAAGAATGAAACAAAACCATGATATTTATTTAAAACATTGGATAGAAAATGGATAGTGAGTTGAAGTGATTGATATTTAATATTTGAAATGTTGTGCAATAGTTATGGAAAATTTCCATTTAACTCTAAACCTAAATAATGTCCTCAAGATTAATTCTTCACTTAACTCATGATTATGTAATTTTTACAGTTAGGGCCTTATAGTGGATTTCAAAGGACGGTTTAGAAAACATTAATGATTAGGATGTCTTCTTAAGGGTTATAAATACAATTTTTGGTTTATAATTTTACGGTAGATCAAAAGTTAAATGTATTTGAATCCACTCTTGTGGCTTTATGGGAAGAAATATTTAGCTGACTTATGTTTTTTTGGATACATTAACCTTTCATAAAATTAAGGGTTTTTAATTTTTAGGATACTAAATTAATGGTATATGATAAAATTTGAGGTTAAAATATGTTATTGTTATTTTTTATGATATTATTGATTTTTTGGAAATTTTATAAAATTATATTGTTTTAAAAATTGAATACATGCATACTGGGTGACAACCAGTCGCATCAGACAAAGCTACTGGAATCGAACACAACACCGATGTGAAACTAGTATTTATTTCCTACCAATGACTTCTGTAAAGTCCGTGGTTAGTATGACAAATTAATATTAGTTAAATGGATTTATTTATTATTTAAATGTTTATTTTTGGAAATCATTTTTTATAAAATGGATATCCTTATTATAGGAAAATTATTAGAGGATTAAGTGTTAAATGTTAATTTAGACGATTTTCTCTAACAACCCTACTTTTTATTACACACATAAAAATGATTTATTATATAAATTTTAACATAATAAAACTCTAATAATATATAGGTCAAGTGGCTTTGGAAATTAAGAACATTACATAACAACATAGAACATAAAACTCAACATCTTTATTGAAATCTACTTTTACATGACCACACACATTCCTTCGTACATAACATTTCATGTGATAGCCTAAGGAAATGCATAATAAAAGGTGATCTATAAAGCCTAGTAAGGGAGTAAACAAGTAATAACATGAAAAATATATTTCATGTATGGAAATATTAAAATCATTGGAGGAAAATAGAAATATGAACTAAATGACATGATACAACATGATTATCATAACATGGAAATGTGGAAAAAACATTTAACGTTATTTTAGCATGAGCTAAGGATCATTGCAATTGAAGAATGAGTAAATGCTCATTGAACTTCAATTATATTGAGTAAACCATCATTTAACTTGATCTGTCATGATACAAATATTTTCCCAATGCATTGGAACGCTATCATGGCACACCATTCATAATTATTTCATTTCATGAAGAAGTGTGCCACATTGATCATATAACATGGATTCATTAAAGAAAATCATTTATTAAAAAATAATGGAATGTTGAATTCATAAATAAAACCTAATTATAAATATATAAATGTTCATAATGATGAATACCCTTGATACTAAACTGGGCATGGTATTCGCTACAAAATAATTTTGGATTGGAAAATCGCAGTGCAATTTCGGCAGCATAACGACGTGACACACAAATTCATAAAAATTATTGATAAATTTGAAATTAGTGTCTCATAATATGTATATGAAATGGATATTAAGGGGTTCATATAGAAACCCACTTCTTTAAAGGTAATGAAGTTTAGATTAATAATACAAAATAATCGCTTGAATGTAAATTAGAAGACAAAACTTCCTTACATAATTTCAGCATGGTAACGGGTTTACATTGAAAGAATTAATAAAATTAAATGAGGTATATAATCATTAAAAAATTATTAGGGTAGTATGTGGGAGGTGAAAAATCATATCCCAATATTTTTAATTGAAATTAAAATGGTATGACAACATTATGAAATTTGGGCAAAAATAAAAAAGGAAGAAATATGAAACATGGATGTGTGATCCAAAGGCTTGGGAGTCGCTTTATAAAGGATTCATGAGTTCATTGGGTGCCTTGAGAGGATACTAGAGAAAGTAGGGTAGATTAGGGACATGGAAAATGGGGTTCTAGTGGAGATGAATGGGATATTTATTGGGTGTATATTGGAATGGAGAGGGAATTCATTATTATTTAGGTTTTGGGCACTACACAATAAACTATAAAAACCACAAAACAACCAATGGTTTTTGCCGATGGTTTTTTAAAAATGGGAGTGGAAGAAAGTATTGTATATCATCAATGCCCGAACATATTAAAATATATGGCTTTTGTATGTAGAGGTGAGCCACACACTCAAGGAAATCATTTTAAAATGTTAAAATGTTTTATATGTTTTTGAGGGTCTACTAAGGATTTGTAAAGTAAATCAAACAAATATAAAATCATATTGTATTAAAGGTAAAAAATATATTATCAGAACATCTCTTTTATAGTATTTTATATAATCACTATTTGGACATTATGATGTCATAAAACATATTATATATTTAAAAGGTATTTAATTCTTACCCAAAAAATCAACTCTCTTGGAAAATTATTAAAACTTCACTGTGGGATAATTTTCATATCATGATTCCAAAAATAAGATTCATTTTATCAAAATAATTTTCTAAATATGCGATTTTTATTCATTTAAAATAAAAACTGATATTTATCCAAAATTCATGGGGTTCGATATAAACAACTTTCTGATCTTATAAAACATATCAATTGTATTCATTGAAATTATATAGTCATTTATATATAATATAAATTCATTTTGTAATAATATTTTATTAAAATATTATTTAATTCTAAATTTCATTAATTTATCAAAACAGATTTATTAATTGAATAATAACTAAAAATACAATTTTTGTTTAAAAAACAAAATACAATGTAACAATAATTAAATGAATCTATATTATTGTTTCTATAGAAAACAAATGTACATAATCATATTGATAGGGGATTGTAACATAAACCCTTATAACACACACATAATACATAATGGTAAGTTGCGTGATACTGATAGAATCTTGGGTAGGCTTAGATAATATTTCATAGGTGGTAATCTCTATTAACATCCAATTCTCCCCTAGGAGGTTCTATTAAAGGATAATGGGTTTATGCTTGTCTTGGAATTGGTCAAGAGTGAAGCCTTGTGGTTCCACCTCCTTTCTATGTTACGAAAAATGGGCTTCATATGGAGAAATTCTACTGGATGTGGTCATCACTACTTTGGTCTGAGTAAATTGGATTTGTTAGAGACCTATATTTATACTAATCATGTGATAAATATTCATCATATATATTAGAAATGGTAACAATTTATAATGTTATTTTAAAATCCAAAAACAAAATACCAATGAAGTACCTATGTTATATAACCATTTCACATCATAATACATTTAATTAGATCAAAATGAAATTTTTGAATAAAAGGTTTGCTTGTTAAAATCATTCCCCCATATAAAATTTTACCCCTAAAAGTTCCTTTTCCCACATGAAAAGAGATGAGGTAACTATGCTTCATCACTTCCTCTATTTCCCACATTTCTTCTTCAATATTTTTGTTTTGATACAACAACTTGACAAGGTACATTGTCTTATATCGCAGAGATTTTTCCCTATGATATAATAATATAAGTGGATTCTATTCATATGAGATGTAATTCTCTAATGGTACCACCTCTGGATTGAGTATATCTGATGGGTCCAGTATGTACTTCCTCAAGAGTGATTCATGGACTACAACATTTACTTGAGAAATTTTTTGTGGGAGTTCTAGATGATATGCCACTTCTCCAATGTTATCAAAGATACCAAAAAGGTCTATGTAGCTTGGAATAAGATTTCCCATCTTCCAAAATCTCATAAATCATATCCATAGTGATATGTGTAGGAATTCCATGACTCCAACATAAATCACTAGGTATCATTAATTAGTATCAGCAATGTGATTTTGTCAACTCTGAGCATTTGTAATGTGATACTGGTTGATCATATCCATATACACCATTTCATAGGCCATTTCTAGACCAAGTAGTTTTCTATCCCCATCTTCATCTCAACATGTCAGTGTTCTACCACACTTCCCACAAAGGTATTAGTAAGGGGCCATTTGGACGCATGAGTGGAAACTGTTATTGTAAGAGAACTCAAATAGAGGAATTTGTTCATCACATCCACTTTTGAATCCCATTGGGAATGCTCTCAAACATATCCTCAAGTGTTTAGATAGTCCAGTCAGATTGACCATCTGTTTGGGGAAGATTAGCTATAATGATGATCAACTCAGTATTAAGAGCATGTTGAGGACTCTTCTTGAACATATAGATAAATCTTGGATCTCGATCAGATATAATAGATAGTGGTGCTCCATACATCATTACCACATTCTAATATATATGTTTTCCAGTTTATCCGATGATAAATTATCCAGAAGTGCAATGAAGTGTGACGATGAACACTAACCCAGATTACATTGTTTCCTTTAGATGTCTTTGGATGTCCGGTGACAAATTTGATGGTGATGTTCTCCCATTTCCATGCTCGTATGGGTAATGGATGCATCATCCCCCTATACTTCTTCCTTTTATCCTTCACTTCATGAAATACCAGAAACATTGATGTATACTTATTGATCTCCTTTTAAATGTTATACCACAAATAATGCTCTTGGAAATATATATATAAATATTTGTGTTTCAATGGAGAATTGATATATTTATACTATGTGAATCATCCAAATGTACATTATTTAACACCATATTTGATGGAAGACATAATCATATCCCAAATATCACAATTCCTTTTTCATTAACATTGAACTTCGATGATTTACCTTATCTGATAGTTTCTAATTTATTATAAATTTCCACATCATCCATTTGAGCACCCGTTAACCATTCCAAATGAGATGGTTGAGAAACTATTTGTGAAATGAATGAGTATTTTACATTCATTATGATTCCAATGAACATCATCATCTAATCCAAGGGGATTAGATCAAATTCATTTCTCATCAATGATAGAATTTCTGGGTCTTTTTTACTTAGAGAATTCAAATATATTTCTATTTTCAAGCATGGTAATAGATTGTGATTTCATAGAATTTTATCTGATCTATCCATATTTGTTGGCACATATTCAACTCTTTATGTGTGAATATGTAAGTGAGGTATTTTTTATAAAAGAATATTTCACACATCTCCAAATAAATGTAATGTCACAAAATGTTTAAGAGAACATTGCTATAGAAAACTCCAAATAATGTTTTGGATGGTTTTGTTAACAATAATTCAATTACCTTGAATAATCGGCAATGTAATGGTTATTTTGAATCAACACCTAGCCCGAGATATTCTTTAAAGCAGCATTAAATACCAAAAATATGTTATACACCTGTGGGTAGTGTGAGTACAAGTGAAGTGATAAGCCTTCTTTTCAACTCCTTTAATGTCTCTTTGCATTCCTAAATCCAATAAAACTATTTTCCATTCAGAGTTATCCTTGTATGAGGGTTGGACAATCGAGTGATATTTCCCATAAATAGGTGATAATATCCAACTAACCCCATGAATATATGAATGTCACATACTGCTATTGGCCTTGGCCATCCCACAATTATAGTTGTCCTCGAGGGATCCACAGATATCCCATTGTTTGTGATGATATTAAACAATAATGGGACATCCTTCAATCATAAGTCAAAATTTTTTACATTGCATAGAACCTCTCCTTTCACACGGTCTCAAGTACAATACTTGGATTGCCACAATGATCCTCTGTGTTTTTTGAGTATGTTAGACTATAATCTATAAAGGCAAATACAAAATAGTCGAGGTAATATCTAAAGACTCTATTCATCATGTCCATAAATATTGATAGAACATTAGTGAGTCTGAAAAGAATTAAAATTAATTCATAGTTCCCATAAATTGTATGATAAGTAGTCTTGGGGATGTCCACCTTCTTCACCCTTAAATGATAATATATCGACTGCAGATCCACCATGGAGAAGTATTGTGTTCTACATAGTTGATAGAATAAGTCATCAATTCTGGGCATAGGATACTTTTTCATCATCTTTATTTTTTTGAGATCACAATAATCATTGCAAAGAAACATTGACCCATCATTCTTCTTAATGAAGAGGACAGGTTCACCCCATGGTGATGTAGTTTTTTGTATAAACCCTCTATCCAGATTCTCCGGTTATTATTTCTTAAACTCATCATGCTCCACAACAGCCATTATATATGAGGATGTGGATATCAACAACACCACATGTATAATAATAATTGAGAATTCAACATCTCTTCCTAGAGGAAGACCATGCAATTCATTCAGAAACACTACAATGAATTCCCTCAAAAAATGCTTGTATTCAAGGATTTTTTATTCCTTATACCCAACAATCTTAGTATTATATGCATTCTCATATGGAAGTAATATCCACACTTGAGATGATGGTGCTAAATAAATTTCATCATCCTCTTTAAAATTGTATCGAATCGGGGGTGGATTCTCCATATAGAGACTTAATTCCCAGTCACAGTAAATTACGATTTCTCTATATACGGAAAAACAATTGATGCCATGAATTGGATGAAATTCCACTAAAGGGATTATGAAGAGGTTATTTAGGAATTTCAATACAAAAATTATTATAGGGGAAGAGTTATATTAATGGGATGCAATTATTTAACCATTTGTCGTTCTCACCGACATATTTTCTTTGATGATTTTTGGTTGTTTTGGGATTTTTCTACTAAACGATTGGAATATTTAATAATGAGTAGTACTAGAATCAATAATATTTTTCTATATTGGTGAATGAATAACTAGAATACCTATCACCACTTCATTGATGGGGTTCACTTCGTTTGTAGTGATGTAACAAAATCACCCTTTCTACCTTGGAGGTTGTTAGATGGCTAAAAAAACCCTTAGATTAGGGGACTATATTGCAATGTGCCATGGTTCTTTGCAGATGATGTAATGAACAATAAATTTAGCGTCTAATGGAGGTTTCCTATCCTCTATCACATCCATGTATTTTTCGTGTTATCAGTTGATTTCGATGTGCCCTTCCCTTCCACACATATAGCATTTCCGCATCCCCTTGAGAAAATTTCAAGGGTCATTCATTCCTCGCATTTTTCAAGTGGGGTGTTGGATTTTATTATCACCATTGAATTTGTCCATTGGACTACCACAATTTAATTCCACCTTATTCTTCTTATTTCAATTATATACTTGAGATTAATTGATCCCCATTTTTACATTGAGGGAACATTAGATAGTTTTTTCATAGCTCTATAAGTCACATATCTATAGGGATTTCTATATGCTAGGTTTTATCCCAACAAATAATTATTAGACCATGCATTTGAGGGTTACAACAATTCCTAATAAATATCATGAAATCCTCGTGATGTTTTACTTCAATGCTCTGTCAGATTCATTATATTTTTTCTTGAGGTCATGTAAGTCCAATTACATCTAAATATTGGAGGGTGAGAGGAAAATATTTATCAAAAAAACATTTTCAAGAATTCGTTCCATTACAACATCTCGATCAACTCCTCAAGGTTTGATTTTTTTTATCGATATAAACCATTGTTCAGCATCAATCTACACACGATAAGCATCTAGAAGAAACTTCTCTTTTTTTAGAACATTAAAGGATGGGGATTATCTTTTCAATGGAGTGGATCCATTGTTCAGAAATTGAGGGATCAGATGATCCACTAAATGTAGGAGGCCTTTTTCTTATGAAGATCTCAATTGTGAATTTTTCATTCTAATGAGGGTTTAACATTCATTTTGAAACATGATTCTATTCAAAACATATATTAACATAGATATAATCATGAAAACGTTTGTGATTCCCTCTCCCATTTGATTGGGCATCTCATTAGAAAAATCATCACAATGATCTTCACATTGGTTGTTATCTCGAGTCCAAGTATTACAGGAAATTTTCTTGAATAAAAGATAATATAGGGCTAACACATAAATGGTAATCAAAAGAAAAAAACGACTGACTAATAAGTTACCTGTATTTCCTTTACAAATGAATTTATAGGCTTCAATATATGTTATCTGTGATCCACATCCCGAAATATATACTTAGGGGAATTTTTTTAATTCCCCTAATAATGATTCATACTAAACTTATGAATTTACCAAATCATATCCCTCAGGATTGTCATAACCAAGAGTGTTTCCAGGCATGTTGTCATACAATATTCCCTGTTCGAGTCTATCTTGAGATGTGTTTTCACATTTTACACCTACATACATCAATGCTAGAGTCGCCTCAAACTTCTCATATCTATACTGAGATGTATTTTCTTGAATAACCAATTACTCAATACTCACCAAAATTAAGGGTTGTTTTTATTATACTTAGTCTTATCCATAATTATGTAACTAGAGTTTTCTAATCCTAATCCCAAAAAATAACTAAACCTATCATCTGATAGCAACTATAACAACCATGTTCTTTTTTACACACTTACACAAGATTTATTACATAAACATTAACTTGAGAAAAAATTGAGGATCGAGAGGTCTAGTGGATTGGGAAATTAAGAACATTACATAAAAATTTTGAAAATAAAACCCCACATCTTTATTGAAAAATTCATTTAAATGACCACACACATTACATCATACTTAACATTTCATGGGATAACCTAAGGACTTGCATAAGAAAAAGGTGATCTGTAAAGAATAGTAAGGGTGTAAACATGGCATAACAAGAAGAATATAATACATGTTAGTAGATAGTAATATCAATGGAGCATAAGAGAAAATGAACATAAATGAATTATATGGCATGATTATAATAAAATGGAAGTTTGGAAACACTATTTAATATGATTTTTGAATTATCCCTGGATCATTTCACATGGAGCATGAGTGAACCATAACTTTAATTAACAAATAAATTTACTAATCTTTACCCAATGCATTGGAGCACTATCAGGGAACATCCTTCTTAATCATTTCATTTAATGCGTAAGTGTGCCACATGGATCATATAACATTGATTCATCAAAAAATAATTATTTATTACATTATTAAAGAATGTGTAATTAAAAATAGAAATAATAAAATCAATAATTATATTTTTATATTGGTGAATACCCTTGATATAGAAATTCTAATGGTATTATATACACAATGACTTTGATTTGAAAAATTGCAATGAAATTTCGGCAGCATAATGGTGTGACATAAGAATTCATAAAAATTGTTGATGAGAGAGAAAGGGGTGTCTCATCATATGTAAATTTAATGGACATTAATATTTCATATAGAGACATGTACAAACATATGTAATGAAATTTTGATTCGTAATAAAAAATAATTTCTTGAATATAAATGCGAAGATAAAAATTCCGTACAAAATTTATGCATTGTAATAGGTGTACATGTGTGGAATTAATGACAGAGAAAGAAGTATATAATCATTAAAGCATAAAGCGTTCAGTATTTTGGAGGATAGAAATCATACACCATCATTTGGAATTGAAAAATAAAATGTTATAACAACATAATAAAATTTGGCCAAAATGTTAAAGGAAGAAATCCCTTACTTGGAAGAGTGATCTAATGGATTTAGAGAGGCTTCAAAGAGGATTCAGGGGAGAATGGAGTGCCATGGGAGGATACTAGAGAAGAGAGGTCCAATTATGAACGTTCCATAAATGAATTTATGAATTGTAATTGGAGATTCATTTATTTTACATTGGAAAGGAGAAAGAATTTTTTATTATTTAGGTTTCAGACACTGCATTATAAATTAATCAAATCCAAAAACAATCCCATGGTTTTTGCTCACAGTTTTTGAAAAATGGTAGTGGAACAAATTATTTTATAATTCTAATGGACTAACTTATTAATATATTAGGCTTCTGTTTGTGGAGGTGACTCACACCTTGAAGAAAATCATTTTAAAAAGATAAAATGTTGTATAAGTCTTCGAGGGTCCACTGTGACTTTGTCAAATAATTCAAACAAATATAAAATCCCAATTTTTAATGGTTAAACATATATTGGACGAAAATACCAGTTATATTATTTTATTACATCACTATTGTTCCATTATTATGTAATAAAACACATTAAATATTTTAACGGTATTAAATTTTAACACAAAAATTTGATTGTCACGGAAAATTATAATAAATTAATTGATGGATAATTTAGGCATCCTGATTGAAATAATAATATTTATTTTATCTATATATTTTTCAAAATATGTGATATTTTTACATTTAAAATAAAAAATATATATTTATAAAAAATTCATGGGTTTCGAATAAACAACTTTCCAACATTAATAAAAATGTCATTAGTATTCATAAAAATTATATTATAATTTAAATTTAATAAAATGTATTTTAGTAATAATATAATATTAGAATTTGTTTTCAATTAAAAAATCCATTAATTCATCAAAATACATTTCTTAATTGAATGGAAAATAAATATAATATTTTTGTTTCAAAAATAATTTACAAAGTAAAAAACAACAAAATTAATGTGTATTCATTATATTATACAAAAATAATAAATACAATTATATTGATAGGTTCTTCATACAAAAAGCCTTATAACAACCTCATAATACATAAGGTTAAGGTTTGAGATGGTGACAGACTCTTTGGGTGACTCAGATAACATCGTTCGAGTGATAATCTATATTAACATCCAATTTTCCCATAGGCAGTTTGGTTCATACTTAATGTGTGGAACCATTACATGGGTTTGGTCAAGAGAGAATCTCAGCGATGTCACCTCCTTTATGATCTTCGAAAAATGGTCTTGGTATAGATAAATTATACTCGATGAGGTCATCACTTCCTTTTTATGGGTAAATTTGATTTGTTAAAGACATATATTTATACTAGTCATGTGATCACAATTCTATAGATATATTAGCAATGATAAAAATTCATAACTATTTTTTAAAAACTAAAAACATAAAACCAATGAAGTGAATATGTTATATAATCATTTTACAAAATAATACAATTGATTAGATCATGATGAAATCTCATTAATAAATGGTTGGTTCGTTACACATTCACTATTTTGGGAACCCTATATGGCTATGGAAATTAGAATACTATGATATTTTTTAAGGAGTATTGGTAAATTTTTATATTAGAAGAATTTATATTTTTTTTGTGGACTTAGAGTGTTTGGGGTTATTTGTGGAAATGATTAATCTATTATGGATATTCTTTGATTAGGATAATTAATTTTCACTATGATACTACACGATTAATTGATAATATTTGGAGATAAATGTTCATATTTATCGTGGAAGAATGTTATCAAATCCATATAAATATTGGGTCTCAATATTTTCTTTGATTATTTTGAAAAATATTAAGTATAATTGTTTATTGAATGGTATTTGTTAAAATTTGTGTATTTCCTGTTGAATTTTGGAGATTGAGAGTAGTATATATTTTTATAACAGATTATTTGTTTTGGGGATTATCAGATCTTGTAATAACCAATTTGTGTTTGGTTAATCTATATATTCATGGGAAATGTATATTTCATATTTTTAGATTATGGTATTCTCTAAAATATTATTATAGCATATTCAGGTCTGACCAAGTCATCTTGAATACTGATCATTTGGAGAAAATCTGAATTGGGGGTAGATATTTATTAAAAATGAAACTCTACTATAAAAGGGAGAATATTTCCTTATGTTCTTATTCAATGTAGTAAAATATTTAATCAAATTTACAAAAAGAATCTTAATTTTTTTTTTCTGTTTACATATCATAGTGTGAAATAAAATACCTTTTAAACCATCACATGTTTGTATTTTTCTAGTTGTTAACATTTTCCTGATAAAGTTTCCTATGACTCTCCATCATAACTCGACACTTAGTTTTTCTTTTGTATTAATGTTTTACTACATGGAATCCTAGTATTTGTTATCTTCATGACTTTATACTTCTCACTCATTCTTTTTTAGTGATAGTTTGATTGACTCATGTTCTGATTTGGGTTTTTAGTTATGTTTCCATGCCCAATTTTATAATTGTGTGGTTGAAATTTCCAAGTGGGGTGAATGATGTAAAATCCCAGGTATTTATAGAATAATAAATTTTCATAAATATTAATATTTCTGAATTTAATATTAATTTTGGTTTAATGGGGACAAAATGTATGATAGCATACCAGACACACTTCAATGGGCTTCTATGAACTCTAACATTTTACATAACAGTAATTTATACTGAAAATAATACAACATTAATATTATTAATTTAAATGTTAGTTAAAAACAAGAAATTTTATTGTTGGTATAGACCATAATTAAATATATTATGAATTTTATATTTCTTAAATTTTGTCACATATATCTAATGAATTTTAGAGGCTTCAATTGAGAATGAATAAAATTCTAAGGATAAAATACTCTAATATTTTTAAAAGGTTATTTACCACCTTTTGATGAAAAATCCTTTTCAAATATAGATTTGTTAACTTTTATATGTTATATATGATAAAATAAAATACTTATCTAGATTCAGGACATAAGTATTTACTTTGGTTAAAATTTGGGCATTTTTCTGATTAAATCTATATTTTAATGAATAGAGAAAATTAATGCATTTTAATTCAAAAATGACATTTCATCGAATTTATTAATATAGTTAGATTTTCCTTTTAATTAGTTTTAAAGTGTAATTAGATTGTTTTTTATCATTTAATATAATTATGGTCATTGTATGTAATTTCACATTTAATATGGAAATAAACACACATCAATCATTTGATAGTTTTTAATTATTAAAAACGAGTTTTATGGTTTTGAAAATGAGAATTTTTTTAAAATAATTTATTAAACATCAATTTTATGAATTTGGAAATTTATATTACATATTTAGAATCATAAGATAAAAATTATATAGATAGATATCTTTTTTGGAAAATATTAAAACTAACTTCAGTAAATTAGTTTATTTTACTTTGTTAAAACAAAATCTTGTAAATAAAGGTAAAAAAGTATATTATAATAATATAAATCTACCCCTACACATGTCATAATTTTATTTGATGAGATATTACCCGCCATGGGAATCCTTGGGTCTAATTAAGGACCCCATAGAGACACTTCGGTGTGATAATGACCTTTTATAATATTTATTTTAAATAAAGGTGAAATATAACATAAACATGTATCCCCTATATAAAATAAGTTTTACTTAGTTTATATAAATTATCTCAAAGACTATAAAAATTATTTTTAAAATATAAAAATAATTATTAAATCATGTTATTTTATTTATATTTTTTAAAATTTATATAAATAAAATAATTTGGGAAACAATTATGATGACATGATTACCGTATTAATAAAATATTCAAATAAATGATATTATAAATATTAAAATAAATTTAATTTGAATATTTTGATTCCATCCTCTAATTTTTTGGATTACATTGACATGTTTGGTATGTGTTAATGTCTTTGGTTCTAGGTAATAAATATTTTATTACTATAAAATAAATCAATTTCTAAATAGTGTAAAATTGATATAAATGAGTTTAAAAAAATAGTATTTTATTATCTGATTTATTATTTGCAATTTTCAGATATTAGGGCAAATGACTTATATAATGAATTAACGGTCATTAGTGATCCACTTTCGGTTCTATTTTTTTTATAGTAACTACAGTAACTATATATTACGAAAAAACAAGAAGATATTATAAGAGTTAATGTTGTTAACTAAGGGTTAAAGATAAAAGATATGGTTACTTTTGTGACCTACACATTCCTAATACATATTGTTTGAGAGATTTATACCTATAATAATCCAATACATGAACACTATCTCTTTGGAAATATTATAATTCAAATATCAATTTATAATAAAATAATATTTTAAACATTTCCAAAAGTACCCCTCATCCCTTTTATAAAAGGCCACCACCTCATCCCACATTCTCCGACCTCTCAAAGCCCTTTTCATGATCAAAAAATTCTATGATAAGCTCAAAAATTTATTAAATTCTTCCAATAATACTCACCTTTGGAAGAATCCAACCCAAAGAATCATTTGGTGTCAAATCAAATGGAGTTACCTGATTTAGAGGTAATGCCTTTTCTCAAGCTCATTTCCATTATTTTCCTTCCCCAACAACATATTCTATCATTATTACATATTTTTATAAAAAACAAGTATACATAATATAATATGTTTTTTTTATGATAATGTTTCATCCTAAACATACACATACCTTCATCTAATGGATACAGAACATATTATTTCTGTGTACTGCGAACAACTGCCTCATGAAATGATAATTGTTCGATTTTTTCCTACCATCTCTAACGGTGGAAATTAAAATGGAATTTTATTTACATATGAAATATATTAAATTTATTTTTTCTCTATTGTAATGTAATTTTATTTAAAACAAACTATTATTCTTTCAATAATGTGTAAATATGATAATTTAATTTGAGGATGTGTCGACTACCACCGACTCAATGTGATATGACTCATTGAAGAAATACATTGAATGTATAAAGGATGGTTTGGTTAAACTATTCATTAATAAATGACATAAATATAATAATGGTGTTATATTATACATTTATATCAATATATTATTATTCCTTTCGTAAGAAAAAGTAATGTATGTAACATTCATGCGTACGTACATCCTACCGTCACCATGAACGGTGAATATCATTTGTTATCTCCAAATATTATCAATATTACAAATACATATATACTAGATATATATGATATTAAAATAATGAATTATATTCAATAGTTTATTGAATTTTTACTACATTTACAATTTACATCAAAACAAGTTTGGTTTTGACTCAAGTGACGAATATCGACAAAATGATCGATATGAACATTAATAATTATGTAATTTTTTAGCATGGTAATAAGTGATATAAAGTGAATAATAAAATTGAACAGTGTTCACAAATATGTATAAATTAACCTTTGTATATTATTAAGGATCATAATTATTGTATGTGACGAGTCAAACCTACGGTAAGAGAATTTTAAAACTCAATTTCCACTCAATGGGGTTTACCCATACTTCATTGAATATATTATTCAAATTTTTTCTTTGGAATAAGTGTTGGTATGTTTTTTCAAATTTAGAATTACCTTGGTCTAGATATAATATTTTTAAACATAATAACCCATTTTATGTATTCTAACATTATTTATACAAAATATGTAAGGGAAATCATAACTCAATCTCCATTCATTGATTTAAATATCCATGTCTTTTGTTTTATTCCATGAATATGTGTTAATGAATTTTGATTGTTTTACAATAAATATCCATTTATATTGGGTGTATTAATTATTTTTCACACACAATTATGTCATTGATTTATCCTAAATCAATGTACTAGATCATTATAAGGGATTTCATCTCAATTTACATTCGATTAATACTTATTTGTTATTATAAAAAAATTCACTTTTATATGGTGTTCATATTTCCATTTGAAATATTATATCATGAAACTCCTTATTCTCATGATATTATAAGTTATTTTTAATATTAGTCTTCGATTGTGTTTTCCACATATTTTTTCAATTTGTAAGGGACTCTTTAACTAAAGAATCCTTATAAAACATTTAATGATTTATTCTTCCAAATCCATCTTTTTCATGTCCATGTTTTCCTAATGATTTTAAGGACTAATGTTTATGTAAATTAATGTTTTTAACTATAAATTCCATTCAAATGATTCAATGTTGTAAGTGACACTTTGATTCAAAAATAATTATTTAAAATATGTCAATTGTGTTTTAAAATGATTTTGATTATTTCAATAACTTTTAATTTTCATTAATATACGTCATGAATGGAATTTATAAATTTTATGAAAATATTATCTATTGATGTTTACTTTACAAGTTTACCATATTATTTTAAAATAATACGTTTTCATTTATGAGTGCACAACACGTAAAGATGAAATGTTATTTGAAAGTGGAATGGTTATTTTTCCATTATTCTTGGTTTATGTGTTATGATTAAGCTATGGATCATGGAAATTTCTTATGAATACATGTGGTTATGTGAATAACCAATGATGGGTGAGGTTGTGATATCTCTCCAATGTATGGGTAATTTGACGAAAGAAAACATTAAGGTTTCTATTAAGAGATTTATAGAATATTTTGCATTGGGTTTTCCAAAAATAACCACGATGGTTACTCCCTATGTGGTTGTGAAAGTTACAATGTAAATATGTTTAGGACTTAACAACTTACCTTAATGATTTTTTATTTATATAAGTTATTCATAAATATTATTATTTCACGTGGAATGTTAAAGATCTTTTGTTTTTTGAGTAAAATGTATGATTTTATTGATTTGTAAGTATTCATGGACTAATGTTTTCTTTCAATATTTTATATCCCTTACTAAGTCTTTTATACTCTTCCTATGCTTTGAAATGTTAATCATTGGATTTAACAGAGAATAGAGTCATAGATGGGATCAATGAAATGTTGTGATGTTCATTAATCAAACAAAACCATTTTATTTATGAAAAGTATTTTTAATAAATACTTATACCGATTAGAAGTGTATACTTTGTAACATTTGAGCTATTATGTAATAGTTATGGCCAAATTCTGTAAAATTCTAAACCTGAAATTATCCTAAATGAAAATTCTTGACATAACTCAATTTTATGTTATTTTTAAGGAGGGGGCCTTATACTGCTCACAATCGTCTTTTATTCAAAAAATAATCTATTTCAAGACGACTAATTCTTTCCCATATGCATACCTACAGGAAAGAAATCTGCTCAGGTTCGAATGGAGGTCCAAATAGGGTGTGAGATACATATCAGTAGTCCACCACTAAAAACTACTTTGTGTAATCTGTGTATGTTTTTGTAAGGAAACAATCATTATGTAATAAAAAAATAAAACGATGAAAAATTAATAAATAACCTCCCACTCGGGTTCCTAAATGACACCTGGAAGGTCTACCTGCTTCAGATCAAGTCCCATATTCCTGAACAAGTCACCATATATATATATATATATTATATATATGTGTTGATATATGTTGGTATGGATTGTGATGTTACTCTCAGAGATCTAATTCTAGGGCAGCTCTCTTTGTTTTACCCTTGGGAAAACTCCAAGGGCTCTCACGGACTCCTCGAAATATATGAACGAGATCACTTGGTCATCCCTACTAAAAGGATCTCATGCTCCTTATGTCCACATATAGAAGATCACATTTTCTTCCACACCTCAATGCTCTCAATATCCTTGTGGCCACACCCCAATAGAAAAAAATTAAAATTATATAATGTAGGGAAACCAATCTTAAATCATTTCAATTTAAACAAGAAATATATTATATAATGCCATTATAGATAATTAAATTAATGGAACAAGTCATGCCATCTCTTGAAATGATTTCAATTTATATCAATTCATCATTTATAATTAGGTCATTCTGTCTTATCCAACTTATAAAAATTTCCTCACATAGAAATTTCATTCAAAGTATTGATGTCAAAGTTCAAGTGTCATGTAAAATAATTAAATGATTCATTTTCCAATTCCAATTCAAAGGTGTAATATAATAATTGATAAATCATTATAAAAAAATACAAAATTAATGAGGGATAATTAAATTTTAAACCAATCCAGGAAGCATAATCCATAATTTACATTTTTGGAATATTTTCAAAAAATGGCCAAGATGGGTGGATGACCCTTTAGTAGTCCATAAAGATAAAGGGTAATAATGAAACCACTCAACATGATACTATTAACATATTTCATCACAATAGGTTAAATTTGACATGATGGATCAACACAATATAGGATCTTGACAAAGTTAAGCTCATGCCATAATGAGATTAAATATGAAATAACCAAAACCATAATAGAAAATTACATGACGTACTACTTCAAGGTCATAAAATATTCCTCATTAAGTTTCAACTGTGTATTTGGAGTAGGATAGACTAAATTTTAGATTTTTTCCAACACCACGAATTTATGGATAATGACCGTGCATCTAAATAGCACAACAAATGGAAAAATTAAGAAAGAAAATGAATCATGTATGGTTAGCCATACCTGATCCTATATTATGAATCTGATGGATCAAGAAATAGTTTACAAATAGAGGTGTAGCATGATATTGAAGGAGAAGTGGGCTTGAGAGATCAAGGAGGTTGGGGTGTGTGTGTTCTGTCTATAAGAAAGAGAAGAAAAATCAAATGACATCATAAAATGGGAGAGCGTCAAAATGGTAATTTTTACTGACAAACTGGATCGCATGGTTTCCACGCACGGTTTTCCAAACCGTGTGAAAACCATGAAAAAATTTTACTTCCCTTTTCTTCATTTTTTCAAAGTCTTTGTTCAAGGTTTCCCAAACTGTTATCAAATCATGTGTAACCAAGTTCCACACTGGTGACACGACATGACCTCTACACGTTGTATCAAAAACAGTGCAGAGACTATGGAGATGTGATTTTCAACCATCTACAACTCGTCTCATGACCATAGTTGTAGAGAAACTCTACATCTTTTCATGATTTCATATTTTTAGTGCACTATGATTCGTATGTTAAAAAAACACTAATGTGACCACCTTAGCCTAAATAGAAGACTTCATTCAGACCGTTTAAGACATTCACATAGAAAAAAATTAACGACACGTACAATGTCCTAAGAATTGGGTCATCAATATATCCCCTCTTTATAGAGATTCATCCCCATGATTCTTTTATAATGGTAATGATGTACAATCAAATAATAGTTATTCCATTGAGATCGTATTTCATCTTCCTCCTACCAAGTCACATCGTGTACATAAAAGAGCTACCATATAACATGTACAAGAGGACCAAATCTACCCTCAACGAGTCTTTACGCTCTAAAAAACAAGTTGGAAAGAATACTCATCAATTGAAGAATCCATATAATTCCCATCAAAATCAGGATTGAAGTAATCAGATAGATCGGGATAAAACTAGTGAATCTGAGATACATTAAAGGAATTGTGCATTGAATGGTATCTCTGAGTATGTTTCAAATGATTAGCCGTTGTTCCTATCTTATTTTAAAACATAAAAGGTCTATAAAACCTCATATATAATTTACTCAAATTCTGTATATGCATATGCCCCAACCTGGGCAACATTTTCAAGAAAACATTGTATTCGAGCACAAACTCAAGAGGCCATTGATGTTTAATATCATAAAACAACATTCTAGACAAGGCTATCAATGTGAAAATCCTAATAATTTATTCCTTCTCTAACATGTTAAACATGAGACAAGGCCCATGACAAGCTACATACCCTACTTCTGACAAGCACATATGTGAGCGACATGTCCTACAATATAAGGATTCATATGGAGCCATATAAAGGGTATCATTGATATTATTGTTATAAAACAAATCGACGAGGGGAATGTATTTCTCTTAGGAAACCCCAAAGTTGAGAAAACACGTAGAGAGCATAGCCTCAGGCACCTAAATCGTAAAATTTATTTTTCCATCAATTTGAGTGTGATAGGTTTTGATAAAAACTACCTGTGTACCCAAGGCCTTTTGTAATGCTTTCCAAAACCATGATGTGAAATGAAAATCACTGTCAGATACAATATAATGAGGTTACCCATGAATATGTACCATATTATTGATGTATAGTAATTTCAACTCATTGATAGACTAAGATTTTCCACATAGGTAAGAAGAGTGATAACTTCATCCGATGGTCAACGACCAGCAATACTGTGTCATTTCAAAAAGGTGATATAGGTAGTCCAATCACAATGTCCATAAAAATGTTTTACCATGTTCACTTAGTAATGGAAATTGGTTGTATAATCCCTAATGTACATTGGTTTTCCTACATCACATAATGACAGTTGGAACATCAGGTGATGGAACTGGCTCTCTCACATTGCATAATGAGCCACAAATATTGACGTCGTAGATCTCAATAGATTTTTTCCACTATAGGGAGAAATTACTACACTAAGGTGTCTAAATTCCTCATCAAGTCCTCTATGATTTCTTTTGGTACCCATGCCCACCCAAAGAATAAAATAGTGTCATATCTATCATCTACGCAACTATAAGACAAATTAATATTTGAGAAACTATCCCGTAGGACATGGACATAAGGATACATATATTTCCTGAGCGTACTGAACCATAAGGAGTTGATTTCAGCACCATGGCTGAAAGAATAGTCTGACCTTTTTCATCTTAAACCTCAAAATACATGACCAAGAATAAATACACAATATTTAATTTTTAAATTGACATCTGAACCACCCGGTTCCGATCCTTTAGGCTCATTTCATCCGATACAGATTTCCTTTTATCTGGAGTGTACACCAGTTCAATATAAAAAGAATACAGATAATAGAACGATCATTACAACATAATATTTAAGTTCTACTGAGTGATGATGTATTTGAGTCTCTTCTGGTATGGGAAAATAAAAAAATTCTCTCCCAAAGAATAGTGCCTAAAACTACATAAGGCTTGAACAACTAACGGGATATTGAGTTCATGTGTCATTAAATTCCACACATGAGGCATCAACTAATTAGATCCATATGCAAAAAATCACTCTTCATGCATCAGAATAGTTCTATGACTGGTACTTAATGTTTCAAAAATTTCCATATAATCCTTACCTTGATCTGGAACAATCAGTTCCAGATCTAAAGTAATTATGAACTATATCTCCTAAATGGATACTTCAAAATATTCTGACCATTCAAATTTCACACCCTTCTTCACCAATCCTATTTTTATCCCTACAAGGTGTGAGAAATCACGAATGAAGTGTTTTTATTATCCTAAAATCCACATGAATCCTTGGATATCATATATTTTCTTGGGTTGCCTCCTAGAAAAAACAACTCTCACATTCAATGGGTCAACTGAATGTCAAGACTCCAAGTTGAAATTACAGATGATGTGATCTTTATTGATCCAAATGTGGAATTTGTGGACAAAGAATAGATCTAAAGTTCTCTCATCTTGTTCCACAAAATCTCATGATGGGTTCTACAGTCATTTTAGAAAGAAAAAATACTAATACATCATCAATTAATAGAACCAAAAATGTATATAGATACAGGTTGAAACTCTGATTCATGTGATCCAAGAAGACTACAGTTTCATTCATAAGTCTGAATGGTATAACCAAGTACTCGTAGCGAACATACCTTCTCCGGAAATCTATTTAATGTATGTTTGAAATCGTTATTTTCACCTAATTATAGAAAAAAATCATAAATATCTTCAAATCTTTCTTTTCTCCTCAAATATGATCATATAGATTACCAATTCTACATAGTGGATAATAGTTCATGACACTCAGTTTATTTAACCAATGGTAATTAAAAAAAATCCTAAGGGTACCATCCACCTTCTTGGAATAGAAGATGGGTTAACCCCAATGAGATGTTCGGTGGAGTATAAATCATTTCTCCTCCAGATCCTCGAATAGAGTTTTCAGCTCCAGAAGCTCATTAGGTTCCATCAATTTAAGAGAAATGGTCATTGGTGATACTCCTTGAACAAACTCTATAATAATCTCTACCTCTCACACTAGAGGAAGACCAGATAAGTATTCATGAAAAAACATCTTTGTAATGCTCCACCATCATAGGGAAGAGAGTGGTTTTCATCCCCTAGTCATCAAGGTAAATACTGGTATCTTTTAGCGTAACACTACACAACTATTTCTACTTAGGTCATGATAATGTCTCCCTAACATACCATTCTCTATTATGTATGTGTTCCATTCCCAATGGGAAAGTAAACATAATTTTCCAATGACTGATGTCAATGAAGGGTCTGTAGGTAACTTACCCTTCCATCATGATAATTTCCTAAAAATATATCATGCCGAGAGTGTATAGATTCAACTTGAAAATAGAACAACCTCTATCTAGGATATAGTTATCAAAATGGATTAAACTCACTAAAAAGATAAAAAAAAGTTGTATCTAGATTCACGAAACTATAATAAAACTCAATGTCAATGCCAAAAATCATTGTGAATGCCTATGATATGAACAACTGATATTCTCCTGTATCAAAAAAATTATATACTAATGCGGAGGCTGCTATAATATTATCTCATGTAGTAGATGGTTTGGGGCTATGCTCTGAAGGTGCAAGATAGAAATCATGTTACTTTCCTATATCGCAACCTTGATTCAATACCTGGATACCCTAAATAGGCCTGCTCTAATGGTATTGATAGTCATAGGCCTATTGCATATACATGGACTGCCAACTCATCCTGATTGGCCGGTGGTATTCCAGCTGTATTACTGTCCTGATCTTACAGACATGTTCAATGAGGAGTAGCTGCAGATCCCTAATCAATAGGTTCTATTAGAAATTTTTTATAGAAACGCTAAATATCAGTCATCCTTCCACATCTTCTCAACTCAATTGGATCTCACATACATTGTTCATTGACGTTCACTTCCCATCCACACTGGTGAAATGCATGATAGATATTAGCAAAAGGAGTCTGACTGGTGCATCCTTTGTGAGAGAACTCATACCATCATTTGCCCCATAAATATGATCCATGAGATTCTATAACTGTCCAACCGCCATAGCTCACACCATTTTCCTCTCAAAAATTTGGTTATATAATCAGGGTCTGGTTGAAAATTCGAAAGATAGTTTTCAAACGGAACACGTTGACTTATAATTGGATGTCATAAAACATACCATACTCAAATTACATATTGGCCATTAGATAATCAATAACTAAAGAAGGAGTGAAATGATACATCTCATAAAATTAGGATTAATACTGCTTAACTGATATGGTCCCCTACTACTGATTCATAAACACTCTAGCTATATCGGCTCTCAATATATGGGGAAAGAAGTATTCATAAAATAACATCTGTAATTAATCCCAAACCGTCTCCCTATGCTAGCATCCCGTGGTGATGAACTGCTGAAACTTAATGGATGAATCACATATCATGTATGTATATAGCTTGATCTTATTCCCTATAGGCATCTCTAGGTTCATGAATATAATAAGAATCTCCTTGATCCTAGACTCTGTAGAAAGTGGTCAGACATCCCTTGAGAATGAAAGTGCATTATTCTACTGAAAATCAATTGTCTAATCTACCGTGATTGAGGTTGGTCAATCTCCACCAGGCATATTAGGCAACATAAGTAGGAAAACCTCTCAGAATTTGGTATCATCGCCCAATTTAGGTATAGTAAGGGGAACCATGGGTGGCTTGACTGGAAAGAAAATTGGTGGCGCAAGGGCCTCTACCTTAGGAACATGATTGTTTCCATCATCAAGTCACTCGACTCAAGGATGTCGTGGCGACATGATGCTACAATTCCAAACGAGTGTCTCAGAAGTGATTGATTCAATTAAGAGGATTTCATTTAAGAATCCAGGACAAGTAAAAAATCCTCCCAATGAGAATGAACACCTCTCTTTGCATGGTTCTAATGATGGGAATAGATGTTAGAACAGAACATAACATGGTATTTGAATAGTTAAACACCCACAACCTAGTACTGAGGTCAGTTATGGTGCATGTTTCTAAGTTAAGAATATGTACATGGTTGTTGTCACATTACAATTCATTTCAAACAATAGAATCCAATGACATGAAATATTCCATCCTATACAGGCCTAAACACCTTAGGAGTAAAAATATGACACACACTTAGATGCCCTTTTTATTTAAATTTTTAATATCTATGTAATTATATAATTCCCAAAATGGTTGAGCTATTTAGAATTCCATTTTCGAATACATAATATTCCATACGCCTTTGGAATCAAGGAGTTTCACCCACTAAACTCACACCGTAGAATGATCTGAATCCAACTAAAAAATTTCCACACAATTATATATGTAAAACAGGGCCAAAAAATTTGCAATAGGAAGTTCTTTATTGAAAATTAATCATGACATGGAAAAATGAATGGCTTATCCTTATCGTGCCAATCGTGATGCATGTTATACACATCACCATCATTTCATTGAGTCTAAAAATGAAATTAAAATTTCACTATCAACAATTCCAATGACATGAAAATTTAAGTGAAGCACCAAACAGTGAAATTTTATCGACGATAATAGCATAATCAATAACTAAATTAATTCAATTAACTAGGTCTGTAAACTGTGCATGGGATTACGAAACCCCATCAAATATTTTTACCAAGTTCCAATATTTACCAATATAATATATATTATCAAAAAAATATTAATGAATTAAAGGAAACCCATATGATACAACATTGTGATGTCCCTGACCAGGTTGCGACATACCCCATTCCCCGAGCATGGTTATACACAGGACCCCTAGAGCATCACCCCATAAGCCAAGGGTTTTCAATTAGTAGTGGTGGTGTAATAGTGAAACAACGAGGATATTGTACCCTCGTGTCAGAGTAAATATTAGGTGTGACAACAACAGATTGTACAGGATGAAAAAAATAAAATGATAATGTAATTAGACAAAACATACAAAGATAATTGCAGAAGACAGAATAATATAACACAAGCCTCGTAGGTAGTGTTTGATACAAAGATGCATTGATGGAATTATAGTACAAAAGATGAATTGTATGTAGGAAATATTCATTCTAATAAAAAGGTACAAGTCAGAAAAAAATAAAAATTACTCTCCATAGCTTCTCAAGCCTATTCATGGACCTTTTCTCCTAAGATACATCTATATAAATAGAATCTATAGTAATAAGAGTGAAGCGTTCAACTATCAGTACTTCCAGGAAAATAATCCCTTAGGGTTCCAATGGTGGCCCAAATTGGCTGTGATATAAATAATAGTTTCCCACCACCAATTAAATCTTTGTGTAATCTGAGTAGGCGCTCATATATAAAAAATGTGGACATAATAGAAATATAAACAAGGGATAATTAAAAAATATCCTCCAACTTTGATTCCAAAAGGACACATGGTTTTTATACCAACTTTAACTCAAGGCTGGTATGTCTAAACAAGTCACCATACAGACACAAACACACACACATATTATATATATATATATATGAAGATATATGTTGATATTGATCGGGGCGTAACTCTAAGACATCGCATACCTAGGCAGCTCTAACGGTTTAATCCCTATCATAACTTCAGGTGCTCTCATGATCTTTTGGAAATACATGAGGAGTATTACATGGTTTCCCATACCACAAGGCTCTCTTGGTCCTATGGTACATTTCCAAAATATCATATTGTCTTCTACACCCCATGGATCTCACAGTCATTGGGTCCACACCGATAAGGCATAATATTTACATTATATTATGTAAGGAAAACAACACGACATCATTTCAATTAAAACTAAAAAGACCCATATACTATGAATTCATAAAAATTCATGTCAATGTCAAATCCTTTCCATCAATTGAAACTATTTCATTTTTTATCTATTAATTATTTATGTGTAGGATATCACATCCTAATTAACCTATACAAATTTCCTTATATTAAAATTTTATTCTATGTCAAGGTCTTAAGGATCATATGTCATTCTAAATACTCACATGGTCAATTTCCCAATTCCAATTAAAAGGATCCATGTCGTCATTGAGAAACATTTATATAAGATAAATACCAATGGTACATGGGTTAATGCAATTTAAATCTATTCTTGGAAGTAGAAACCATACATGTCATTTTTTTGAAAATTGGCCTAAAATTGTAAATTTACATGGAACATCCTTTGTGAGTCCATATAGGGAACAGATGATAATGATACCACTATACATGAGTCTATTAAGCTATGTCATCACCCTAGGGTTATATAGATATGAAATAATCCACACAACATATGAGATAGGTAAAGTTCAGATCATGGAACAAATAGATTAAATACAAAAAGGGAAAAACTCAAATCGAAAAGTATGTGACCACCTACCTTAGAATCATAGATGATTCATCACTAAGTAATAACCTCATATTTGGGGGAGGTTTGATTAAAACTATGGTTCTGTCAATATCCCTAAAATTATAGTGAATGATGTTTCATCTAAATTGAAAAAATAGATGACATGATTGATTGAGAAAAGTGGAGTACATAGGGTTAGACATGCCTTGGTCTATCTGTTTCTTCCGAAGGATCATGAAATAGACACCAGATGGGGAGTAGCAAGAGAATGATAGAGAAGAGTGAATTGGATATCAAGGAGTATTGTGGGTTGGTTCTATCTTCCAGAAGAATAATAAAAAGGAATCTAGAACATAAAATTGGAGAGGAGAAAAATGATCATGTTTTTTTAAAACTACCTTGCCTAATTTTCACACAAAAGTTTCCAAATCATTTGTAACTATGTGCAAGGTTCTTCCCATTTTATGCATTCCTTCACAATCTATACGTATGGTTTCCAAACCCTTCTCACACAATGGATAACCCACTACTTCACTGGCCACAACATAGGGTATCTCTTTATTGTTTCAATAACCATGTGCATACAATGTAGATGGGCTCTGCAACTGTCTACAACTAGCCACACAACTGTACACCTAGATAATAAGGATGCAGAAAAACCTTGCGGCCCAGCATACTTTCCCCTTTCCAGGGTTCCGGGATCCGAAAGTGTCTTGGAAGCAACTGTATCCTCCTTATCAAGGAAAAAATAATTTATTAATACCCTTTAATTGAACATAAAATAAAAAAAATGATCCTTATAAGGATAAATGAACAGAGTAGTTGTTGATAATGCATTATAAATTGACATTGAATGAGCTGAATATGAAAAAAGTGAATCGGTTGATGATAATAAAAGAGTATGTTTTCTCAATAAATAAAAATCTATGGAACGATTATATGGATGTATATTACCTAAGAAAAATTTACAATACTATAATTCCCTTGATGAGGACTGAATATAACCCAATCACTCTAAATATTCAACGTATGAATAAATAAATGATAAGGTAAGGGATAAAATCCACAAATTACCCAATAAATGTTCCAAAAAAAAAACAATTGTTTAAAGATAATTAAAATCATAAAGATTTTATAGAATTATAAATGAAAGTATGAATATTAATATTGAGTCCAACTCTGATAATAGAATAGATATTACATTTAAAAGACAAATATCCATCCCATTAAAACTACAATTTACGATGGAATTTATATATGATAAAAATATATCATCCTTCAATAATAATATAAGAATAATATATATTTATATAAAAGTGATGCAACACATTGCATGACACAACTTGAAAAGGAAAATTTCTGAATGTTTATCACGATTGATTTTATTACTAATAATACTCATAATTTTAAATTCTATTATTCCATTGGGGTTTTAATTTATCAAATTAAAAATTATAGACCAATTAATTTTTTTTTGAATTTATCACACAATCACCATTTTTATTATACATAATGGATGTTTTATGGTGGGATGGAGTAACACATTCAATTGAATCTGATCAAAATCCAACGTTTACATAAAAATTATAGAGGTGTATTTTTAATTCAATGGATAAAATTTTGAAATTTTTAATAGATTAACAACATCAAATATATGTTTAATTTGTAATAACCAGTCAGACATTGGAAGATACAACATGATCATACATGATGGGTTTAAATAAATGTTCGGATCAACATATTCATCTGGTTGATTCCCCATATTACGATAGATAATAATCTATGATCTAAATGGGATCATATGATGCACTATATAGGGATAGATGAAAAACTCAGATAGGAAGGGAAGAATTCTGGGTGTCAGGAAACAATTATGACCTAATCTTTTTAGGAATGGAAAAATAAGGTTCATATAATTTAAAAACATTTGAAATGATTACAGTGTTGAAAAAAATACTATATAATAATTATAAATAACACTTATAGTTTCAAGAGGGTGAAAATGTGTTAAATAAAATATCTCTTTGGAAGAGTGTTATATGTTTCAATAAGATGATGATTTTATACTGTAGATTAATCACTTCATTTTCGAATAATGATAATGTAGTGATTTTGGATTATTTGATAATTCTTCCACAAAACATATAACATGTACATGATGTAATCCACATATTAATGTTGATGAAATAAAAACAATTTTAATAAAATGTTTCGAATTTGGATACTATACATTTGGAACATGATTTAAATCAAATGAATAACCATTTATGATCTAGGATCAATGATATAAGATTCTGTGGAATAATAAAACTCACATTGTCAATGTTATATGGTAAAATAATATGATAGATAATTCTATATGGGAACATTAAGATATGGTGATACAAAATTATAATATATGGTTTCCATCCTCGTAATGAATGTAAAAATTTTTAAATTCTTTTTAAGTGGTTATAATGAGACATTATATTGTTTAACTATTATTTGTAATTAAATAATTTCTATTGATGAACATAATTATTCTCAACAAGTTACACACTAAATAAACAATGACACATTAACAAATAAAAAATTAATAATCATTTTTTTATAATATTTTTGATGAATTGGTTGGTATAAATTTAATTTACATTATTGTGGAATCTATATAGAAATGAAAATAAATGGAAGGACAGTACATAGATCTTACTTCTATGTCTTATATATCTAAACATGGGACATAATTGGAATCATTATTCTTAGGCTTAGAAGGGTTCTAAGAAAAACATCGTCCAAAATGACTTGTGTAAAATCATATGAGGGGGAATTTCATGTTTTTTGAATTTAAAAGGACTTATATTCTAGGTAAATCAAAACCCAAGATTATGTGATTTGATTATAATTTCATTATATCTTATTTGTTGGCTTTCAAGGTTTTTGTAATTTGAAACAATAAATATAGAAAAACATTTCTTTTAGTAAAATAAATACTACTTGTATTTCTACACAATTATCATTTTAATAAAATATAAATTTAATGAATTATTTTAATTAAATAATTAAGGTGTTATATTATTTATATTTGTATAACATTAAATTAAACTAGTTTAAATAAATATTAAATTTTTAATAAAATTATTTAATACTAAAAATTCATATTTTTTCAGAAATGATAATTTCCAAAGGGTATTATTTCATTTAATAAATTAAATTTATATATTTCAAAGGATTATTATGATAATACATTTAATCATATTATATAATATAATAAAACTCAATAAATTAGTAATTAATATGAAATAATGTTAAGAACTCATATTCTTTTAAAGGTAAATTTTTAAAAAGAAACTATTTATCATTAAAATTATTATTTTCATTAAAATTAATATTTTATTAGATATATATATGGCACATAAAAAATAAAAAAATTGATTCATAATTGCATAATTTTCATCCATTTATTTTTGGGGTTTTTTAATGTTGATTTTTAGTTAAAAGTATAAATATAATATTTATTGCCTTTTGTATACATATATTAAAGGTAATTATTTACACCATTATAAATTATATTCATTAAAAAGTTTTTTCAATTTTGGAATCATCATTTTTATTTTATGTAATATGTTCAACATTATTATTATCGAATAATAATTGAGTTACTTTGGTAAATGTAAAATAATGTAAAATGGTTTAAGTTGAGTGATAAAGTCAAAAATGTCCCAATAAACAACCTAGAAATGTGATTAAAAATAAATAAGCAACCATATATAATCATTGATACAAGGGTTAATAATATTGTATCTACATTCCATAAAAACATCACTGATTTTTATTTTTTGAAATTCATACATATTAAATTTTTAAATATTCCCTGTGTAAAAGGGCCGCTTCACCACCCCATTTTTCATCATGGTTATAGAACCCTTTCTAAACCATAACATACTAAAATATTTCCCCAAATCACTTTCCCATGACTTATATGTACAATATTTCCAAAACAAATTCCTGAAGGGATTAAGGAGAGTACTAAAAGTTGTTTTTAAAGTAAGAGGTAATTATTTTAACTGAGTACATTTAAGTTTCTATCCTCTTCCAGCACCTCAAAGTATATTATAGCCACGATAATATAAAAACATATGTATCACTAGTATACCAAAATTTTATTATGTTGGTGCGACTACTATTATCTACCATCCTCTCATTCATTACAAAATTAAAATATAGATCGTATTATGTGTAGACTCTTACCATAAAAAAAGTCATGTTTAATTTTTTATCCCAAACAAAAAATGGTTGGTTATAAAAATGGATTTAATGAAATAATATTAAATTTATTTTATAATTAAACATAATTATCATAAAATATGAATTCTACAAATAACATTAATTACAAATTGACATAAAAAATTGAACATCCTCAAAAATGTAAACGAAGACACATTTCATAATTTGAATCACCTTTTGGTAAACTATTGAGGTTTAAAATATTTTTTATATTAATATAATATGTAAAAATTATCTTTTATTTTAATATTAAATAAATCTATTCTATAACTTCGGTTAGCATAGTAAATGTAACAAATCATTTAAGATCGTTTTTACAAACAACCCCTATTGGATAATTAAATGAATAACAATATAATAAATGAATGAAATATTATTATTATTGGAAAAAAAATTATAAAATATTGATGAATATAATATTAAATAATATACATAATAATCATAATTATTTAATACTCTATGAAAAATCCATGCAACAATAAATCTGGTAATTGAGAAAAGGGTTTATCATATCAGAACATCCAAATTTAAGACATGTATTTCATTGTGGGTATATTTTATTATATTTATTATATATACTTTATACTTTACATTATATTAAATTGATATATCATATTAAAAATATTTAACATTCTATTTCATGTTCTGCCTTTAATATAGTTTTTTATTCGTTTGATGAAAATGTTATTTGGGTGTATTCAAATAAATTATTTCCTCTTTGGTTCAAAAACATTATCCATATACAATACCCTTATAGGTTTCTTATATTCTATAAAATCATATATTATCTATATCTTTCTATTCAATTATTATATTTTATATTTTTTATTATAATATTTTTCTCTGATGGACTCAGTCGTTAAAAAATTGGACATTATTAAGAATAATTCAAATCATTTATAAGGAGACCTTTTTTACTATTTTTATATCATCCCTTCCTTAAATGTTATTTTATATAATTTTATATAATGTGTGTATAGAATATTATATAATTGATTATTAATTTCTTAATTTTATTTATAAAATATGAATTTATTAAACCTTTCATTGATGAGATGTTTTCAATAAAACATTCAAATAAAGGGCAACATTTTTCATTTTCATACATTTTTATATTCCACCAAAAATTTAAAATCCATAATTTAATTTAATTTAATTTTTTACATATTTTATATTCATTTAAATTAATGTTTCTGAATTTCTATTTTTTATCACAGGAATTAATGTTTTAATTTTATTTATGATTGTATTTCCAAAACATTGAATTTTTTAAGATAAATCTTATCATGAATTCCTTTCTGTTTTCAACCATTAAAATAAAGAAACTACCTTGATGGATTAATAACTTCTTAATTATTCTATTATTTTTTTAAGAGATTATATTTTGTTTTTCATGATCTACCTTCATTCCATATTATGTTTTATCATTCTGAAGTTTTATCAATGATATTTTTTTCAAATAGCCCTCATGATATATGAAATTTATTTTTTGTGTTTTAAATACATATGGTATATCATTATGTGGCATCTGGCTTCCTATATAACACAATAAGGAAATGATAAATTTTCATATCTCATGATGTAATGAAAGGTAAGGAATGGGAACAATTGGGTTTTCTCATATCATAATATCTTTAAACGATTGTCTTTGTTCACAAATATGTTCATGTGAATGATTGTGTTTTTAAAAATATGTTTTTTATATATATAAAAATGTTTATGATATATTAACATGTTAATACCTATTAAATATTATTGCCCACTGTATAAAATTGTTTTCTCTTATTTCTGTGACATATTATTTGTTTTGTACTTTCAGGATAATTCTTCCCAAACCCTAAAATATCCCACCATATACAACATTGTTCTATCATTTTGTATGTGATTATATTATGAATATATGCCAATAATTTTAAATTAATCTCCCTTTTCCATTATTGTAACTTTTATCATGATGAATAGTTGATAGGTTTACATTTAAAAGTCATTTGAGATGACAATTTATTTTTTCCCACTATAGTAGGAAACTATATATAAGATTATGTTTAGAAGGAGTTTTTTTGTCAAAATTTTATCGTTAGTTGATGATGAAATAATTTATAATAATATATCCAATAATATTATCTCTAATGATAATAAACCATTTATTTATGGGATTTTGAGGTTAAATGTTGAGATAAAAAGTTATAATGTTTTAAAACAATGTAAAGTATATCTATGTTTTACAAGGGTCATATTAAAATAAAATAATATCATAGAGTTATAAAAAAATCATATTTTTTTTACTTATTAACCATGTAAATAAGTTTTTGATGCTGATATGAGGCACCATAAGACATTGAGAAATCCAAGCTGTTATATTTTTAAATAGAACTATATGATGTTGAATGTTATAGTTTATTCTTTAATAGTCGTATTCTAAATGTTATTGGTGTTTGAATGGACGTGTATTTGAACAATTATATGGTGTATTCCATTAATTTTTCCAAAACTATATAATTTAAAAACATACATGTTGCATCAAGGGACTATGGGAGGTTTTAAACTCATCTCGATAATTTTTTAGGCACGTCTATTGTAATTTCACTTGAAGAATATGATTTTCCATTACAGATATAAGTCCCTTGCAACATGAAATGAAAATTGACACCCTCCAATTTTTTTTATATTTTTAGATGTAATGTATAGTTATAAAAAATATTTTTGGTCAAAATTGATATAGGAATTTAAATTTTTGTTGACCCCAATTCACAATGGATCCATCTAAAAAATTTGTACTGGAATAAATTTATGTCTTTTCAAAAATTTGATAACTCATTTATTATTTTTCATGTATTTTTATATATGTATTCCAATCATGTCACTATATTGGGACATGATTTTCATGACATGATTAATTGGATCTCTCGTGCCTTTAAATTATTTAAATGTGGGAATCCAAAAAAATATTTTTGGTGGAGTTAGGTCCACCTATTTTGGGTATTCCTTCCTCTCCCGTTGTTCTCAGGAATTCATCATTTCTATTAATTCCATCCATTCCATAAGGGATCTGATGGAATTCATAATATTTGTTGGAAAATTATATTGGGACGATTATTGAGTGGGTAATTAGATTTTAAATGGTACGGGGATATATCCTATTCCTATTGGTGATATTTAGTTTCAGCTGACTTACAGAAACTCAGTTGAATTGATTTTAATAGTTTTCAAAGTCATGGAATTATTGTAAAAAAACGAAACATAGGGTAATATAATTTGGATTAATAGGCCACAATTTTACCAGATTATTGATAGATTAAACCATCAGTTAATAATATTATTCTCGATATTGATTTACTAGTAGTGACATATTCCTATAATATTGAATATTATGTAGGGATATTTCCTCTGAGTTGTTTGATATTATGTCACATTTTATTTTCTATATTATTCTAATATTTTATTATCATTCCCTATATTTATAGTAGAACTACATACTATAATGGATGGAATATAGATATATCAACCATGTATCATTGTCCATGATTAAGGCCCATTAGGATACTATTAACAATATATTTTGAGGAGCTCACAAATCACAAGTCTACCATTTATATCAGATTAAAATATCTTATTCATGGACTTTAATATGAATCATGTTTTAAATATATTATTAATTTTAAAATTTTTATATGTAAGTGTGAAAAACAATATTTCCCAATGTTGCCAGATGAAATTCATTTACTGACAAAAACCCATTCCATATGAAACATATCATCATCAATGTTTTAGAATCATTTACCTTCCTCTGAATAAATATTGATGGACTAATCATAATAATCATTGATAGTTTTCCTTATTGGTATAAAAGTTTTTATTATATTCCTATAATTCATTATTATAACTCCTTGAAGTTTCCATGAATGTGATTTTTAGATGGTGAACCAAAGGGGGTCCCCCCCAAAAAAATCATTTAAACACATCCCATGAAAACCCGTATCATTAATAAAAATTATTTCAGGATTTATTATTTAAAATAAAATATCATAAAACCCTAGATGATCATGAGGCCATGTTTATTTGGGAAATTAGTTACAATGAAAATTAAAATGAAAAGTACATACTAAACAAATATTTAAAAACTGTAAAACATTATTTTAATTTCATCAATTCATCTAAAACTAAATGGTATAACCTAAGGATTTTCAAAATAAATAGGTGAAATTTAATTCATAATATGGGAATATAAAAATGATATACTATTTTAACACTCTACATGTGAGCCAGTGGGAATATCATGGTTACTGAGGATGGTTGATAATCCTAATCTTGATCAATTAGGAATAATGTTACATGACAACATATATGAAACAAGGAAATATAGAAAAAAAATAATGACATCATAAATATATGTCAAGGATAACCACTAAGAAATCATTAGATTTTATGGATTGGGTATACATATTTAATATATAAGTTGAATATAAGGATATTTAAACACCACCCAATGCATTATATGGTAATAAAATTCCTTGACCACCTATCATATTCATATAATCTATATAAATATGTGTTCCACATACATCAAACAACATATAGTTTTATTTAATTAATTTTATCCACTTAATTAAGGAGTGAATTTTACATGTAAGTAAATAAAAAATATAGGATGTAATGGTATAATAAGGTGAATAAATTTTATTAGAAATTTTATTGATCATTCACTATAGAATTTTTTTTATGGAAAATCATTTGCTGATTTCTGTAGTATAATTGTTGTTTATAATGATTTATAGATGGATTGGATGATAAAAATTAGTGTCTATGTAAACAGTTAAAACCTATAGAAATTGTGATTTATGATTGTAAACAAATCCCAACATGAATAATTGAAAATCAGATGGCATTACATAAAGAAGATGCTTGAATATAGGGGATAAAGAGAGGATCCCTAACCATGGGAGGTAGATTCTAAATTCATTAGAGGATCTTATAAAGATCAGGGGGTAATATATTTATGAATCTATAGAAGTAATGGTATATTAATTTCATGTTACATTGGTTATGATTGAATTGGAATAAGATATTACATGGGATTATTTAGAAAGAGGGGGAGGAATATTTTTTTAACTCTAAACCATTAGTATTGTACTCAATATGCCAATGTAATAAAAATCCAATGACATTAAGTTCTTTTTACCATTGATTTTATGAAAGATGGATATTTTAAATTATTTTAAAAGGCATGGAACCAAAATCCTAAAAAAATACATTGCTAATGATGAAGTGAGTCATGTGTATAATAAATTTAATTTAAAAAAAATAAATTTTTCTATATATTTTGGAGGATTCATTAATCAAAAATTAATTAATCATATAAGATAAAAAATATTTTAAATGAGACCTAATTATTTTGTTGTGTATAGAATTTAAATAATATTTTATATTACCTTTTCATTATGATTTCATAACACACACCAAATATTTAAACCATATTTAATATTCACCCAATAATTTAATTGTCTACGAATATTATGAAAAATACACCCTTGGATTATTTCAACTATTAAAATTGAAAAATATATTTATATTATCAATATAAATATATAAACATGAGATATTATATTTCTATATAAAAAATCCAAATTTATTAATAAATATTGTGTTTTCAAAAACAAAAGTTCTCAGACACGTATAAAAACAATTATAACAGCATAAAATTATTTTATTATTTATATTAAATTACTATGATTAAAATATAGTATATTTTATAAATAACATTTATTTCATAAATTAATTATTTTATTAAAAGGTGTAACATGATTAGAATTATGTATTTACAACAATAAGATTTTTGTTTTGGAGTATAAAAAAATTGTATTTGTCATGAAAATTATTTATTAATATTTAATGTAATAATAAAAAATAAGATGTATAATAATTAATTTATTGAATGAATATATAAAATTTAATATTTATGTTTTTTGATACATTGACCATTATTAAACCAATGAATTCCCCATGGTTATGTTGTGTTATGGCAATATTTTTATGGGGATGTTCAGAGTACATGGTCTGGGTTGTTATCTTGATAGGAATGAATTTCTCATTTCAATGGTTTCAATAATGATTTTAATGTCAAATATTGTATTTCACATTTTTAATGGAAAATAATATTTATTTGACCTCACATGACTGATAGAATAGAAGGAATTCATTGGGTAAAATCCCACAAGTTGAGGTCTTCTTTTATTAAATATTTTCTAAGTGGACACTAACATAATATTTTATATATAATACTAATATGATCATTATTCCAAAGATCTATTATCAAGGGTTATGTTTTTTAACATACATTTTATCAAACGAGACCTCAAATTCCAAAAATAAAAAAAAGTAGCTAAATTTTTTTATATAACATCATTAAATAAAAATTCATTTATTAATTAAACATTTTAATTCCATTTATAAATGTTTGGATCATTACACATAACCAATTTGGGGGGTAGATCACAAAATGGAAAAAAATGTGATGGTGTGTCTATGTATGTTTCTCCCACACCATATAAGACCAATTGAATTTAATGACTATGGTTTGATAATAACCACAACCATATGGGAAGTGTTTTACAATGTTAGTCTATAATCACATCTTATGTCATTGGTTGTTTTGATTCCATTGGGGTAGTGGTTATTATTGTGAACATTTATCCACCCAAGCCAGATATGGATTTTCTAGTAATGCATTAATGGATTCAGTTATCGTATACTTATATTCATTTCAAGGCTCTATTTTCAAATGATATGGAACAAATATAAATTTATGGTTAGAAAAGCTTTATATCAATGGTTTATTTATGGTAATAGGATTTATTTTCAGTATAAGAGGTTGCAAAATTAATTTATTAATAGATTGATGTACAATATAAAAAATATTTATAAATCACATAAACTTACAATAATATCATTTATAGATACATTTATTTATTTATGAGGACCAAATAGACTACATAAAACTATGGTTTGAAAATTTTCTCAATGAAATTAATTTTAATGATTCTTTCCACGAGGAGTATTTAGGGGAAAATAGAGAGCACCATATTCTCCCTACCCTCAAATATGTATTTCTGGAATGTTTCTAGATGTTATTTTGTTATGTTATGTCATAATAACCTAAAAAAGATTAGGTAATCTCAATACATTTTTACTCTGAGATATATTCCACTATGTAGAATTCCAAATCATCATGGATGTAGATCTTAGTTATGAGCATGACATGTTTAGTGCACCCCTCATACGATAGTAATATACTCTTTAGTTATGGGAGATCATCCTTAAAGTTACGTTAAATATATTTCATGAAACAAATATGAATACCACAGAAACATAATTAAATACAGTGTTAATTTCTATAAGAATATAGAAATTATATAACCAGTTATCTCTTGGAACATGACTTGTAATAATTTAACTTCTCGTTTATATTTTTTAAAATTTGAAAAATTATCTATGATGTAAACCACATGAAACACAGAACATAAAATAATAGTGAAATAAAATTATTTATATAGAAATTGATACCATTTTTATATATATTATTCACTGATATTGAAACATAAATATAAATATGTATACCCCCAAGGATCAGGATGTCTAACATCATCAGAATGTTGGGTTAATAAAACATCAATAGAAAACTTAAACCTGATCCTCTTTTTATTCACAGTAATGAGCTCTAATAGAAATGTTTTTACAAAAAAACGTAATGGAATATCCTAGGGAATATATAAATAAAATGGTCGAGAAAATAATTCTAGTAAGGGAATGAACTTGATAAAGAAACATAATATATGACTTAAATGTATAACATGATATCAAAAAATATAATACTCTTGATTACACAAATGGATGAATGAAATAAATAAAATATTATCATATTAACATGGTGAAATTTAAAACGTGGTAGTAAACTATGACATCACATAACAATGATTCAATGACAACTTTCAAGATAATATCACATGGTGTACAATGTCCCACTATAAATTTCAATAATTCAATATAACTCATATATCTATATGAGACTGAACGATTATCAATTCCATTATAGCAATATAATTTTGCATTGAAAATAAAATTTTTAGGATTCCTTTTTTATAAAGATGGGAAAACAATGAATAGTAATTAAAAAATGATAACCCATTGGAAAAAATCGATTTCATAATCTTCTTTCATATTTTAATCATTAGAATTTTCATAATGAATCCATTTTAGAAATGATCATATGGAATATATTAACCTATCAAAGGCTGTGATATTATTATAGTTTTACATGTGATATATATATTTAATGAATTTAGAATCATTACATAATGTTAAAAGGAATGATAATGAGTGTTTCAGGATTAATGGTAACAACCTAAATAATAAGGTTGTTTAGAGAGATACCTTACCTCATGCCCGACTAGTCATGTCTCTCCATTATAAACATGGATAATAATTTTGTTTAATTATTTAGTAGATTTAGAAACATTTTCAATATTAATATTCATTTTAATTTATTTATTATCATTTAAAACACAATTTACTTAATAATTTATGTTCTTGTAGGAGGTTTTGGTGATATGTGGCTTATATGTCCAAAACCACATTTGTGAGTTATATAAGGTCAATTTTTTATTCAATCATTTATTTAATAATAATCATGAAATATTTATAATTTTATAATTAAATTATACTAGTAAAATAAATATTTTAATTATGGGTATAAAAAATTAACAATTTTGCGATCTTGGAGACTATAGGTCCTATGTAAGCATGATTAATGTTAACATGGCCATTATAGAAAAAAATGTGTTATTTTATTAATATTGTTTCATAATTTCATCATTCATATATTAATAATTCAATAAACATATCTACATATTCCATATATGGGATGTAATATTACAAAAACAAATCACAATGGTTCTGGATGTGTATGAATGTTGTACATAATAATGATGGAATTATTTCTCATTTGATGGACGATGAGATCAGTTTAGGTTCTTCTATTTTAAAAATATAATTTCAATATATTGGAGAAACATTTTTCATTATATAAACATTATTCATAAATATTTTACATTAGTGTATGGTGAAATATCAAAAGGATTCTTGGTTAAGAACAATACCTCTTCTTCAGACCACAAGTTTTAGATTATAAATAAAATGTCCAACTATTATATTTGGATCAAAAAAGGGCCTAAAAGATATTAATGTTAAGTATGAAGTCCATATCTATAGATATTGGCACAACCAAGGTGATTTTCATGTTTATATAGGAGAGGATAAGGGTTCCATTTGATCAGGTAGGAGGAGTGTCATTTTGTAAATATGCTGTAGTTTTCAGTAATGGGATTTCATTCCCAATAATAGTGTCCAAAATTGATAAATAGTGGATTGGATGGGTTATGTGGTTGATCCAAACCCCCACCATTCAAAATAAACATTTTTAAAGAATTTATTACATTTTCATCATCAAAATAACCACCATAGTAGACTTGTTTTAATATTAACCGTTGTAAACATTTTTTTACAAATATTTACGTTGATTAAGGTCAAAAAATCTTGGTAATATTAATTTTTAAAATCAATAATGATGATTCCAAATATTTATTCTATTTTGAAATTTTCCATTTATAGATGTGTTATAATGGGATTTAAAACTAAAATGATAAATGAGACAAAGAAACAGTTTTCCATGAAATGAATTTCTCAAGGATAAGAAGATACAATATTAACTATATATGAATTAATCAATATTTAATTATTATAAAATCATATTTATTTATTTATAATATATTAATTTAATCAAATAATTCGTAATTATGAGAGATTTTATTTATTTGAAATGATGAAACAAGATTCACTTTAACTAAGTTTAAAAATGTTTTTAATGAAAAAAAATAAAATTATACCAAAAGATTTTATAATGAGGAATTAAAATTAATCAACTGAATAAAATATTAATAAATACTAATTTTATTATTTTCTAAAAAAATAAAAATAATACCGGAACATTAATTTTTAATAATTTTTTAAATTAAAATGACTGTTTATCTAGAAAATTGAATTCCTTTTTTATTAATTCAAAATTCATTATTTTCTAAATACTACAATATTTTTCCAATATTAAAATTTTAATATTTTGATTTATAAAATTACATTAATTTTATAAACTATTTTTTCTATAATTTCTTTAAAACAATTTAAATATTTTCCCATAAAAGAAATAATTAAATTTCTAAAGTATTTAAATTTTTGGAAGATAAAATGATAGTATTGAAAAATGACTGATTATTTTCTACTAATTTATCAATATGTTTATATTTTGTAGATACATTGTATATATTTCATAAATTAATTAATCTTAATCCTTCACACAAATATTTTGGATTGGTTACAATAGTCTAATTTAAATAATCATGGTTTCTTTTGGATTTAATCTTACATGCCGCATATGCTATCAAGCCTATTTGTATTATTTAAACAATAAGCGGGTTATATTATACAAAAAATTATAATTTTAAATGTAAATTAATTTTTATCTATTGAGTGGAAATAATAATATTCTAATTATGATTTATCACCTCTTCAGGTACCAATGATTCTTCCTCAAACCTCAGTTTTCACTCTAACACTCTGACAAGATGATTTGTATTATATAATTGAAACATTTCTTTATTATCTATGATTTCAGCTCATTTATCCTCATATGAAAAGTCAGTATCCAATAGTACCACTTGAAGATTCATTAAATGTGATTGATCATATATTTTTAATCAAAATAGGGATAAATATAACACATCATGTACATGAGATATGTTAGGTGGAAGTGTCAGTTGATATACCACATCTCTGATAAGATGAGGATTTCATATGGTCCAATGTATCAAGGATTAAAATTTTCATTATTTACAAAAAACATTACATTTTTTCTTTAGTTATATGTCATGTAAAAACTTATTTTAAACCTCATACTCCATGTCTCATCAATTATTTTCAATATTTTTTTCTATCTACTTTTCACGGATTACATATAATGAGGAACGTCATGACCTTTATCCACAATCTATTTTACAATATCAATTCCCATCATCCACCCCTATCTAACTTCATCAAATAATGCCATATATAAACACTTATTCTCCTACATATCTGCATAAGATTTCATTTGAACAATTTAATTAAATATAGATTAATATGATAACACTACCAGGGGATGGTTAATTCTAACATCCATTGAAATCCATTTATAAAAACAAAATATATTCAATATTGTTTATGGTTCTATGAGATTACTATCCATATGTGATTTCTTAGACGTTCTGAAACTCAGATCTGTATCCAATAAATATTGATGGATTATTTAAATCATTGTGGTAAACCATTAATATGGGTCATATTCAATAGAGAGTATGACACCCTGAAATCTTACCACTTCTCTTATGAATATCATATATATATGGATAAAAGAGAAATATTACATGATAAAAATAAAATGTTATTACTTTGTTAGGAGATCAAATTCCACCAAGATGTATTGTTTTCCTTTTGGTACCCTGGGGATTCCTAGTTTGAAATCTATTGTTCTATATTACCATTTATCTAATGTTATGGAAAAAAAATTCATCGTAACATTATAATTTTTCCACATAGACATAACATGATTTCATACAATGAATTGAGGTAAAAATTTCAAAATTTACATCTATATGATACCCCACCAATTTATTTCCATATAATATATTTGAATCCTAGTAATTCAGGGATAAATAGAGAAGGATGAGCTATGGGTATCTTCTGTAAAGTCACCCTTCATCGAGTTGTTTTATTAGACAAATATCTATGTTCTAAAACCTATTATTCCATTTTCATAAATTTTAAACAGTAGAATATTAAGCATTATTTTTTGTAGTACTTGATATATTTTATGGTCATTCGGGATCCTTTCATGATTTTATTGTTGAATAGTTATTTAAATAATATTTGATATAGATCCTTTTATAATTCCATTAACTATATTTTTCATGTCAATAAAGATGGTACCATTGTTAATTATCAACGTTGAAAATAAAATCATATACTATCTATTTAAAAAAATTAACAAATTGATTTATATCCCATGATGGTAATTGATTGACTAATTATAGTATATTTTTGGTTTTATCCATCTTCACTAGAGGATTTGAAGCTCCATATGTGTGAATGTATATTTGAGGTTATTATGATCTATGTATTATTTATAGTTCATCCCATAAGGTTAATTTCACCATATCATCATTGAAAATATCAGTCTACTTATCTCTATGTCATGCTTTATATACATATTCTCATGAAATTTCTATATCCTTTAGTTTATGGAAATTACTTTCTCATTTTGAATTTATACACAAACGGAATCCACTGTATGCTATAGAAATATCCCAAATTTATGGAACTTTGGGTACCAATGTAGTGATAAGAAACTTTATCATCTCCTAGATGCATCATTCACGTTCAATGATCCAGAAAATAAATAATAACTTATGAGTTACCTTGGATAGTGGGTTTTAAAATAATTATATATCCCTAGAAATCATTTTTAACACCCATCTAGTCGAAATGTACTACGAATATCCATTTAAACTTTTGATATATGAAACTCTATGATTTTTGTATTTATATTAAGTCCCATTGATATCCCTTTTACTTTGGTATTGTGAGCCAATAATTAAACTTCCTTCATCCAAAACTCATATTTTATTAAATTACTTATATTTTCAGAATTATAAATTACATTTTTATAGTTTTAAAATTATTCTCATTCACATCATTCTATTTCAGTATTCCAGATAATAATATATAAATAATTACCGAAATATTTCCCTATATTTTCAAAATAATAATTCATTATGTCCATAAATATTTCTTGGGAATTAGTGATTACGAAATAAATCACCATGAACTCATAGTGTATATAATGTGACTGGAAATAATTTCAGGGTAAATCTTTATTATTCAGACTTAATTAGTGGTTTCCTCCACTATGGTCCACCATAGAGCAAAATTATGCTCCTAGTAGTTAATTGAAAGGGTAGTTTATTCTAGGCATGCTATAGCCTTTATTTATCATGATTATTTTTGAGTTCTCAATAATCAATATAGAGGCAAAATTAACAATCCTTATTTTTTGAAAATAGGACTAGTTCACCGCCTGATTAATATATTTGTTATATAAAACTTGTATCAATATTTTTATGTACTAGATATTTATAATCATAAAGTTAAATAATTTTGATTATTTATAGAGTCTCAGATATTGGACAACAACCCAGGTATATTTTTAACTTAATACTAATGATATTTTATTGGTTCAAGGGAAGGAATCTCTTCTAGGAATAAATCGGTATAATATTTCAGAATGGGCATGTATTAAATCATGATTTTTCCATAGTCACATTCATTATTCGTGATAAAATTTCCTAGAAGGAAAAAATATGTATTCATCATGAGATGATAAAATAGAATATCGAACCTATTCATTTTACATGTATTAAATTGGTGGCCAACTGTTGATTCAGATAGTGATTTTTTTCTCTCAATATTTTTTGTTGGCTCCATATAAGGATAGAAAATAAATTCCCATAAATGCAAAAAAAATATTCTAAATGATTTATCAATATGTTATAAATATATTGCATCCCAAAAATAGAGATTGGGGATTAATTATATACATGGTATTAAATAACTAACCCATTATTTATATTCACTAATAACTGAACTTCCATATTTTAGGGTTGTTCATGAATATTTCTAATAAACATATAAATACCTAGGATTTTACTACATAATTATTACAACTATTTCGGTGATTATTCAATAGATTTTAATAATTCATTCTAGAGGACTGTAATGGCTTAGTGATTTGAAATACTGGTAAAAAATATTCTAATTTAGGAATGATATTTGATAACTCCTATAATGGTATTCCCCTTTCATACTCTTCACAAAAAAACACTACATAAAACAATTCTTCATAACCTGGGGAATGGAAGCATTAGAAAAAGATATCTCTGGGTCTCGGTAAGGGTAACCATAGGATATATAATTATATGATCAAATGAAATAATATATTAATCATAATTTTATGATATCATAATCATAACATACCAATTTTAATCAGACCATTTCATAGATCATAAACTTGAGTCATGTCATAAATTCTAATCAATATGAAATACATGATTTATAAAACTATGAAATAATAATAATTTACAAAATATAAAATGATGTCAAAAAAAATTAGAACCATCATTAATATATAAACAATTTTATTTTCCATGGTATAAAGACCATAAATCATGGTGAACCACGCCAAATCATATATTTTCTATTGTAGATCATGCCCATAATTTTCATTATCAATTATGAATAAGCCAATTGAATTTATTTCAATTATTATCTCATGAAATATAAAACATTAACCTATGAATTAAAGATAGATAAATATCACCCCCCATAACATAATACATATTTTTTCTACAATGTTATAAAAAAATTAGTGTTTCAAAACAAATAAAAATGAACTGGGTTTAATTACAATGTCATCATAGAAAAACCCATAGAATAAAAATCATTTCATAAAAATCACATCATTATAGTAATAAACAGTAAAAAAAGAATAATGATTTTCTAATATGGCTCGTATCTATATTAGATATTTCATAACATCAAAGGATTTCATTTAATATATAAACTCATTATCCAAAATATCACGCATCATTTCCAGAATAAAATTGTTAATTTAGATTGAAAACCACTTTTTTAAAATATTATTTTTCAGGTTTTATAGAAAATGTATTCCTTTTATATTGCCAAGGGATTCATTAAAACATATGGTGTTCATAATGGTGGGAAATAATTATCATGTCATAGCCATTAAAACGAAGATTAAATTTACATTTTACGAAAATACTTAAATGGACTTCTGTGAAAAATGAATATAAGATTACATTAACATTATTTTCAAAGAATTTAAATTATTAAAAATATTATTATAAATAATTAAAAAATATAAAAAAAATTAATAAATAACATGAAAATATAGAGATGGAGTATAAAAGATTTTTGACATAAGAATGAAATAAATTTTGTTTTCCTAAAAAATATAATTATTGAAACTCTATGTAGAAAAATTGAAGAAAATAAAGGGAAAGAATTTAATTTCCTGAATTATATGTAGTATAATAAACATTAACTGTTTCATAATGTTTATATTATAATATTTCAAAATTTAAAAATTAATCTCAATCATATCTAATAAATAGTAGAATTGTAAAATAAAAACATTACCAGATTGTTATATTTTTAATCGTAATAACTAGGAATGAATGAATAATATTTATTAAGAATATAAAATAATTTCCTTATAAAAATAATAAAATACATTAATTGTCAGTATATACACTACACAAATGATATATGTGGTGAATATGGCATTAGTCCCATAGAAATAAGATGGAGACCAAAATCATGTATCATATTGCTATCCTTTGAATCATATGACCCAATAATAATAAAAAATCAATCGTATCTTCAAATTTTATTTAAATATGGATATTCAACATATAAACTAACATATTGTTTGTTAATAAACAACAAAAAATTAATGATTGTGTAATATAAGATATGTCTATTATAAAAATAAAGAGACTAGAGATACCTTACAGTAAGTCTCAACATCCATCGTACACTTTTAATCCTCATAAATAACTAATTAATGTCTATTATAAATATAAAAAATAAACATACTCTAGGAATCATAAATTATATGATTTATTTATTTTTCTTTTATGAACCTTTTATTAAATATTACTTGTTGGAATGATGTTTCAAGTAATAAATCCTTCATTTTTATATATGTCTTGGCTGGCTATTTTTTTGGTACATTTAAATTGATGGTACATCCATAATCTACATAATTTTATCCATCATTTAAAATTAATATATATGAAATGTATATGTATTTATATTAATCAATCGATGATATATATAGTAATTGAATTGATACCTTTATGGGTATTGTATGGTTTGTGTACGCATGAATATTGTTTTTATTTTCTTGATTGATGAAATGAATGTAGGGTATTTATAAAATACCCCTTAGAGAATAATATTTATGAAATATATTTATCCAGTATTTTCATAAAACATGTCCTTATTAAATACTATAGAAGAGTATGTGAATGAAAAATGATTTCAGTTTTTGTTGAGGTAGTCTACCAAGCACATGAGGGATGTTATCCTATTTCCAAAAATTGGAATGAAAGCTGTTATTTGAGATATTATAAAAATAAAAGAACAATTATTTCATAAATATCAAATAAATATGTAAAATCAATCATTATATCATGTTTTGAGAGGTGGTGATTTCAAATGAATTACATCAGATTTGTAATTGTTTGTCATCCAAACATGTGATCTACTGTTCTTTTCACTACTTCATATAATAGAAATGAAATATAAGTTTTTCAATTACTATAATACGATATCATCATAATAGATATACTAAAATTATTTTATCATCAAGGATTAAGTTTATTTTAATTAGTTATAATAATAAATAATCTAAAAATTCATGATAAAGGACTAACTCTCTTCTTTGGGAGCACCATTAATTTTATATCCAGATTATACTTTGGGGGTTCTAAAATCAAACCAAGGACTACAAGAAGAGTATTGAGAATTGTGGAAAGGATTTTAGTTGGGATTACAAGGAATATATTTATTTTTAACTATTTTTACAATTAATTTTGAGTAAATAATTATGTTAGACATATTATATAATATTAATTAATAATTCGTAAAATATGGGATTTTTCCCCAAATTCTATTGATATAATTTTGATACTGTAATTTGATACTATACCTATAGATGTGATGAAATTTTTTTTTTTGAAATAAAAAATTTATGAAAATGTTAAAATATTTTTATTCAAAAATTCAACACGAAATTGATTCAAATTAGGTAAATTTAATTTAAAATAAATTATTTCTAATAATTTCTCTTTTAAACTAATAAAAAATTAATTTTTAGGTGTTTAAATTCATATAATAAAATTTTAGTCTATAATAAAGTCATTATTTTTCATTACTCCCTGAAAATATTAAATTTGTACAAAATTCACCACAACTCACTCTATTACAATACAAATATTTTGATTTAAAAATATTTTAACTATTTCATATTTTTTCAAAAAGATATGAATATTTATTTTAATAGAATATCACAAAATGTGACACAATAACAATTTATATTAATATAATTTTTAACAGTATAATTTTAATTATTTATTCTCATATCTAGATATCAAATAAGATGAATTTTAAAACAAATTATTGGTTATAAAATATTTAAATTTCAATAAAAACATTTAGAATATTTATTTATTAAATTTATTGAGAAAAAAAATGTTTGTGAAAAAATAATAGTTTTTTAGAAAAATATTTATTTCTTTTCCAATTTCTTTATTATTATTTCAATGTAATTGGTAAATAATAATTTAATTATATATATTTTAACCATATATTTTCATAATTTAGTTACCAATATTTATACATTTCATTCTAACTTCTAGGCAATAATTATCACATTAAATGAAAAAAAATTAATAGTATGTTGTGTTTCGTTTAAACTCTGTGTTTTGTACAATAAAATCTGTCGATGAAATTATATTTCTCTTAAAAATATTTCATAAAATTTAAGGGGTTAAGATTCTACCACAACCCCTATTTATGTTTAATTTCTCCAATGAAATTCTATCAAACTAGAACAAAACTAAGGGTATGTCAACCTCATTTAATCATTAGGTTCCCATGTAACTTCCCAGGGCTAGATGTTTCTCAAAAAAACATTAACCCGATGAGTGATAGTTTTTAATAGCACATTTCATGTGTGATCTATAAAAAATAATATGTTATTATCATAAGATATATAATTCTCATATGGAAATACCTCTAATTTCATTAGTTGTAATGGGTATGGTTTGTACTTAATTATGATAGATAATTGGAACAAAGGGTGAACATGATAGTGGTTTTCTAGAAGCATAAAGCGATAAGAAACCATGCCTAATTGATCTAGAATATTGAATGGTCAAATATAAATACATATTAAAATTAATTTCTTCCTAAATTTATATAACATATTCAATGTTTAAATTTACTGAAACACCATGTCCCAAACATTAAATTCTAGATCATGCAAATTGTTGTCAACATAACACTTATGTTGACATTATTCTAACCTTATGTGTTGTAGAGTGTATCTATCATTATCATAAACTTCATCATTTAAAAATTGACCTAATATATTTCATTCTTCAATGTATTTATATCACATTGGATCTTCATGATTCTTTTTATATAGGGATTCAAAAAGAGTCATCTAAATGTTCATGTGAAATCCATTGTTGTAATAAAACTCAAAAAGAGGATAATTGGAATCATCTTTTTGATTTTGGTATGAAACTAAAAAGTTTTTTTCTAATTATCTTTTATATACATAATGTGGATGCCTATTGTGTTAACAATCGTATTAGGGTTTTCCAGGGATCATTCGAAAACTAAAACATATCATTTTGGAATAAATTGTACTAGAACATTGTTAAAGTAATCCATGCTGAGAGGATGAATCGTTTATATAAACCATGAAGATGGGATTAATTTTCCGGCAAAACCATATTTCCCAGTGGGCTCACAATTTCTCATGCCATGTAGACTAGCCATATGAGTGTCCCGATTCAATAGGTACCCAAGCATGGTTGAAACATGGTTTGGAGAACAGTGTGGCCAAACCAAACACATCTTGATTTTTTGGTAAATTTTCTATTTTACCCTTATAGACGAAATTCCATCCCAATTCTACCATAATTTGAAATCCAACTAGATGAACCTCCATTTATACCATTTTGATGAATTTTTGGGGGAAATTTAGGGATTTAAAGATCTCCTTCATCTAAGATTTAATCAATCCTCCATAAGTCTCATTGGAAGTGCCAAAGAAAATAATCAAGTCCTTTTTATACATTATTTGTTTCCCTTCAACTTGTCCAATATATTGAAGTATGATCATTATAATTTTTTTAGATCTACTGGAATAAAATCCATATAAAAAGTTTATAATAGAGGAGTAGACTCATATGATTACTCGGTAGGAGGTCTATAAATCAACATCCGGGTTCTCTGATTGAGTAGTTGATGTGTGGGGACACCCAATACCATCAAGTCCCATTTATTTAATTTATAATTAATTAAAATATTCATTAGAAGAGTATGGTTTCTATTTTTCAACAGTTGTGACTAGTTTTGGGATGTTATATTAATGACTCACAAAACCCCAAGTAGGGTAATATGATACAATTTGGATTTTTGAGTTTTGAAATGATTGAGCCATCATTCGGGCGTGTTTGAGATTTCCTGCACTAATGGAATGTCTACACACATTAATTAAATATGTAGTAATGAAATTTTGAATAACTTGTACCTTTTCACTTCTACATGGCATGCCTATGGTATGTTCTTTATTATTATTAACCCTTTCAAATTATATTATGTAAGGGGTACTTAAGTATATGACATTTCCTTATTAAATATAAATGAATATTTCATTTCTCATCTGTAGGACACCGTTTTATTTTCATGGATGTAATCATAGTTTCCTTTAATTATTGAAATTGACTAACATGGTTTTAATTACAAGGTTTCATGCTACATTCCTAGTCAAACTAGTGAATGGACTGGTTTGAATCAACTGAATTTGTTTATGGCATAGTTACAACATGTGCAAATTTATTCCAGTGAATTAAATGTAAGGTGAATATATATGAACTTGGACCTTAAAATCATTGTAGTAAGGAATGGATCAAGTTAGCTATTGAATTTCCATGGTAATGGAATGGGTAATCTGGGATGTCATTCCAATTCAATGATTCTGATGCCTTGGGTGAGATCTACCAGGGACAACGATATTTTTCAACCTTTGGATTCATAATATGTCTCTACGGGATTCCATAATTATTATTATAGGGTTGTTTGGATACAATCCTTGGATATCGCATGACATGAGTTTTCCTGGTTATTCATATGGGCTTGGCCACTACATATCTCCTATTTTACCAGGGGTGAATTCATTAGACTCAATTATATGAATTATTGTAGGAATGCCTCATATGATACTAAATGAATTAAACTTGTACCCCTTAGCTAGACTTAGTTACTATGGAGTTACTATCCCTTGGTGACAATTATTTGATGGTGATTCCCTTGGAACCACTTTCTAAATTTTTTATCATTCAGGGTAACTTTATTACATCTTAGAAACTTTACTATTTATACTATTACGAGGTGATTTCATTGTTTTCTATGCTTTATGTTACCTATTAATATGAATTGGAAATTAATTAATTGATGAAATTTTTACACATTCATGAAATTTACAGTGGTGGAAGTAGGTACATAGGAATTTTTTTACATTGTACTTCTTTAATTTATATATGCATCCATGTACACTATTACATTTCCATTACAAATACTTGATCTTATAGACACAATTTGTGGTGGCCCACTAGATTTATTTCATAACCTCTCAAGGGTTTGTTTTGTACCTGAGGAGGATTACATGTTTGAAGGAGGTGATAATGTTAATTGTTATCATTTAGACCCAAGATTGATTCTTGTGATTGGATGGAGTTATAATAATATGATAGAGTTATTTCTCAGGATTCATGGGATAATTATTTTATTTACATTTCTACAGTGGGGATTTCATGTAAACATATTACTTTTTATCCATGTTTTCTAGTTTTATGGTTACATTACATTAATTATCATCATTTATTTTATATTATTCCAAGAATTTCATTTATTGTAACATGTATCGCTTTCATTGTGCATTATGTGTACTTATTACGTTATTTATTTACCTTTTTATTATTATCTATTATGATACACTCTTGGGGAGACAAACTTGAGTCGACATAGACCACTAGGCCTGAGGCCCCTCCTAAGTAGAATTTGGGTTCAAGGATTATCTAAGAGGTATTAGTGGTTTTCCATTATTGGTTTACTATTTGTAGAGAATATATTGTAGAATTAGAATCCTTGGGAATTGTTAATAATCCATTCATGGGCATCTTTGACCCATGTTATGGATAAAGGCCGAGTTTTGAAAATTATAATTCTTATTCTATTTATCCAATTACACTTTATATCATTTTAACACTGGGTGACATATATATATTGTGTGGTGTAATCGATTATTCATGTGATTGAGATTCTATTTTATCATTGGCTCTATGTTATGATAGAAAAAATAATAGTTAAATTTATCACAGTATTCAACAACAATTTATATTTCATGAATTATTTCCTATCCATACATGGGAATCTCATAACATGTCATTTCTTACTATGCATGTGATTGATGAGTGAGATTTTATTTGTTTTTATATTTCTTGTGAAGCTACTGGATGTCATTTAGATGGTTCCTTTTAAAATTTAGGAGGTTTTATGGACTCTCGTAGGTTTCTATGAGTAATTCACCAAATCAATTATTTAATGAGAAATTAATGTGGGTGTTAATCTCATAGATAATGAGTATGGTCCAAAATTTATACTGAATCGAGGTCCATTTTAAAGTAAATTTGTTAATAGATCATAGAAATTAAAAACATAAATGTGAAATGGTTTCATGTTCTTATCATTCCTTTTCATTCTTATTAAAGGAAATGGATTGAATCTAGTAATTAAATATAAAATGAAATGAAGTGGCTGCTAATAAATGGTGAGGAAATGTACTATTAACCCATCATCTATCGTAACTCCTGAAACATATAACTGATAAATGACCAACAACCATCCTTATATGAGGTTATTTAGGGGAGTTTGCCTTGGGTATTTATCATTTTCATAAGATAAAATTTCGTAAGTGTTTATATCCATCTTCTTAAATAATGTTCAAAGGCGTGTTCTTGGAAAAATTATAGACCAATGCCACCATGATGTCCCCTTGTCTTGCTCCAAGAGGTTGGAGGTGCCCATGATCTTGATGGGGTGGGCCATGAGACACTGATTTTACCACCCATTGCTCCACTAGAGGAACTTACTTTTATACCCTATTTGGGAACTGATGTCCATGTTTTTATGGTTTATTACATCTAATTTAGTTCATGCATGGGGCTCCACAAGCTGCACATACAATGGTTGATGTCACTCCAATGTTCTAGCCACAACACTCAGCCAATATTTCAGGGAATGGTGGTCCACTGGATATTGAGAAATGGTTTTTTTCCATTGTTTATATCATTGTGAATATTGAGACACTATGACAAAAAAGAATTTAGCGGTGGTTTGGTTTTGCGTTTTGAGGGGGTTTAGACAGCCGCTAAATAGATTGGCGGTGGTTTTGAAAAACCGCTGCGAAATCGTGCGTCGGGAAACTATTCGCAGTGGTTTTTAAAATTGCCGTAGAACGTTTCATGATGATTTTTTAGCGGCGGTTTAAACTTCCTCTAAATGATTTAGTGGCGGGTATTTAAAATTTTTAAAATTTTTTTTAATTTTTTTTAATTTTTTTAAATTTATTATTTTAATAATTTATCTATTAATTTATTTATTTATTTATTAATTTTATTTGTTTTATTTATTTTATTTGTTTTATTTGTTTTATTTTTTTATTTTTTATTTGTTTTATTTGTTTTATTTTTATATTTGTTTTATTTGTTTTTTTATTTCGTATTTATTTATTTGATTTATTTATTTAATTATTTTGTATTTATTTATTCATTTTATTTAATTATTTATTTTATTTATTTATATATTTGCTATTAATTTATTTCTTTTATTTATTTATTTTATTTATTTTATTTCATTTATTTTGTATTTATTTTATTTATTTCGTATTACTTAATTTACTTTATTTATCCATCCATGCACATCCCATGCCCATGCCCATGCCCATGCGCATGCCCATGCACAAGCCCATGCGCATGCTCATGCGCATGCCCATGCAATTTAAGAAATACTACGATTGGTGAGATTTAAACCCCTAACCTCTTGCATAATTTCCAAAGACTTTACCACTCCAGCAAGCTCGCCATGTGGTTAAAAAACAGAATTTAATATACTTATATATATTAATTAAAAAAACTAATAATACAAAAATAATAGATATAAACCCAATAATAATAAATAATAAATAATAAATAATAAATAATTAATAATACATAATAAATAATAAGTAATAAAAAATAAATAATAAATAATAAAAAACAAAAAATAACAAATAAAAAATAAAAAATAAAAAATAAAAAATAAATAATAAATAATAAGTAATAAATAATAGATAATAAATAATAAACAATAAATAATAATAATAAATAATAATAAATAAATAATAATATATAAATAATAATAAATAATAAAAATCAAATAATAAATAATGAATAATAATATATAATAATTAATAATAATAAACAAATACTAAAGAATAAACAATAAACAATAATGAATAAATAATAATAAATAATAAATAATAACAAATAATAAATAAGAATAAATAATAAATAATAAATAATAAATAATAATAAAGAATAAAGAATAATAAAGAATAAATAATAAATAATAATAAATAATAAGTAATAATAAATATTAAATATTACATAATAATAAATAATAAATAATAAATAATAATAATAAACAATAAGTAATAATAAGAAATAAATAATAATAAACAAATAATAAATAACAAATAATAAATAATAAATAATAAATAAAAAATATTAAATATTAAATATTAAATAATAAACTATAAATAATAAATAATAAATAATAAATAATAAACAATAAACAATAAACAATAAATAATAAGTAATAAATAATATACAATATATAATATACAATATATAATATATAATATATAATATATAATATATAACAAATAATAATAAATAATAATAAATACGAAATAAATAAATATTTAATAATAAATTTTAAATAATAAATAAAACATAATAAATAAAATATTATTATTAATAAATAATAAATAATAAATAAAAAATAATAAATAATAAATAATATATAATATGTAATATATAATAAATAATAAATAATAAATAATAAATAATAAATAATAACTAATAAATAATAAATAATAAATAATGATTAACAAATATAAGTATTAAATAATAAATAATAAATAATAAATAATAAATAATAAATAATAAATAATAAATAATAAATAATAAATAATAAATAATAAATATTAAATATTAAATATTAAATAATAAATATTAAAAATTAAATAATAAATAATAAATAATAAATAATAAATAATAAATTATAAATTATAAATTATAAATTATAAATTATAAATTATAAATAAATATAAATAATAAATAATAAATAATAAATAACCAGTAAAAATTATTATTATTAATAATAATATTTTATTATTGGTAATAATAAATAATTATTAATATATAATAAATAAAAAATAAAATATAAATATAAATACTAAATAAATAAAAATAAAAAATAAAAAAATAATAAATAATAAATAAACAGTAATAAATACTATTATTAATAATAATATTTTACTATTAGTAATAATAAGTAATAAATAATAAATAATAAATAATAAATAATAAATAAATATAAATAATAAATAATAAATAATATATAATAAATAACCAGTAAAAAATATTAGATAATAAATAAATTAAAGTATATTATAAATAATAAATAATAAATAATAAATGAAACACAGGAAAAAGTATGAAAAGACGTGATAAGAGATGAAAAGTCATGAAAACGCATGAAAATAGATGAAGAAGCATTTGAAGAATGGGGCATTAGAAAGAATGAGAATGCATGAAAACTCATGACAACTCTAGAAAACCCCTTAAGAATTCAACATAATCATCATAATAACCCACAAAATAACATTGATAAAGATAACAAGCCATGGAAACCCAAATAAACAGTAATAAATGGAGCAACTGTTAAAACCCGTCAAAACGGACCTAAAGTGATAAAAACATTGGAATCGCATTAACGAAGATAACTTATGATCCGAGAGTCCATTTCAGATCCGCAACCTGTCAAATCAATGATCCTGAAACTATCTTCGACTTGATAGGAGAAAGAGTCCGAATGGACAGACGGATCGGAAGTTACGACCATTTACAAAAAAGCTGACGCGGAACGGGTGCTTGATACGAGGGATCAAAAAACATAACAAACCAGATACCGACTAAAAGGCCATAACATATGATCCAGGAGTGCATGTGGACCCCGAGACCAGTCAAACTGAAGCTCATGGAATGAGCTACGACCTGGCATGTGGAGGAGTCTGAACTGACACACGGATCGAATGTTAGTTCCATTTGAAGACATGTTCGACGAGACATCGGTGACGGAAATGGGGTTTCTGAGGCCTTCAGAGGGTTTTTTGGGGTCGAAAAACAAGAAAGAAGCTTGATTCTGTCAAACTGTTGCATAGGGCTCTTTGCTGGCTTCGATTTGATATGTGGTAGAGCCCAAACGGACACCCGGAGCGAATGTTATGACTGTTTGAAATTGGAGATCTTTTTTCAACTCTCTTGTAACTCTCATATCATCCGCACCTTAGACTATCTCATGGTTTTGATTAGACGTGCCTCTATATCTCTTCATTATCATTGATTTGACTATTCGTGGTGCTCCAACGGACGCCCGGATCAAATGTTATGGCTATTTTAGTGATTTCGGGGTTTCTCATGTTTTTTAATTTTTTTCCATTCATTTCGCGGTTGTTTTACCCAAACCACTACTATTTCGCAGCGGTTTTTTAAAAAACCACCCCTAATCCTCGAAAAAATATAAAAATAAATATTTAAAAAAAGGAATTTCACGGCGGTTTAAAAACCACTATGAAATGGAGGTCCGAAACAGGTTTAGCGGCGGTTTTTAAAACCGCCGTGAAAATATTTCCGCTAAATGGCCGTTTTCCTGTAGTGAGATTCTACTAGAGTCGAGTTTCAATCTTGCTACTCACATGATACATTATTTATCCCACTAATAGTGGGATGTGATTACCTGGGAAGATCCTCTTTAGGGCTTGTTATGGATTGATTTCCAGATCACCTTCTATGATTAGATCATACCTAAAATGTTTAAAGCTCACAGAGAAATATAGTTCATGAATCTCGACTATGATCATATATTACTTATGAAGTATTTATCATGTTTTAGAGAGTTGCATCACTTTTCAACTCTTATATCTAGTGATGAAAATTCCTGATCCATATTCGTTATGTATTTGATACGTTATTCCATCCATACTCATGTGATTTTACCGCAACATACCTTTTTTATGACTGTAAATCAGTCTCTAATCGTGGATTGAAAACAGAAGAACGGTTAGAGTACCAGTCATAAAGGACCAGTTTTGTGTCAGGTGAGTAGTTATTCAAGAGTTAGGATGTGGTCCCTCAATTTTTCTCATTAGGGAAATGGATGCCATGGTACCCATGTAAGTATCTCTATAGTGTGTCAATTATGTGGATATACATGGCAATAAAAGCCTCTATGTGATTGAGACCCACATGAGTATTGGGATTGTGGTTATATGGGGAATCATCTTCATTTCTTTTGTACCATTCCATTAACTTCTAATGGAAGAGAATCTACACAAAAACACCCTTTAAGGGAAGGTTCTTTTACACCATGTTTAGAAGGGAGTTGGAGTAACACAAGAATGAATGGTTGAGTAGGATGGTGTGGACATGGTATCTAAACCCTTGATCTCTAGAAGCTCCCACAAAATAGTTTGGATCATGCTATATGATTTGTTGCATATTTTTTTGGATCAGATCAGTTGAACGCATCATAGCAGATACCCAAGGATATGGCAGTGGTACCACCTAGAGTATGATGTTCTGTTATGTAGACTCCACAACAGTAAATATTTTGTTTGATATATGTGCTTCCCCCTCATTTATCTCATTATATATCAGGGAGATCTTTGGACTAGAAATAAAACATTACAGTGGTGTAATGAACCTAGATACACCATTATGGGTATGATCAGATGGAATACCCAATTTTTGTGACATTCCCTTTGAGGTGAGAAATTATTCATTTCTCTGGGACCACTTTTTTCTTAAGATGAAGATCTTTGAGATCATTCTTAGGATGGATAGGTTGGTTATATATCACGCCATTGTATACTGCTATTGTGGAATGGTATTGTATACATCACAAAATGGTAGAAGCTATCTTCATAAGAGAGATTGGGATGCCTAAGAAATCATAGATGGACTAGAGAATCATGGTATATGTTGGGTGACTGGCTATATTTCCAATATGTTCATGGATGATCAATGTAAATACTTCTAATAATTATATTCAGTAGTATTTAATTTCATGGATTTCATTCCTGATTATTTTTCTTGCATACCTCTTGATAGAGAGGTAGTGTTTATAATCGATCTTGTTTAATGAGAATCAATAGTGTTCATTACTTTATATAGGATGTAACATAATGAGATCTAAGAAATCCTGAATTAGTTAAAGCACATAAGGGCCTAAGCCTTCATACATCACAACACAACCTCTTGGGGTTATCGCATGCTTTTTTTCAAAGAAGGTGGATGTGAACATTTCTATGTGTGTGGATTATAGATGGTGGAACAATCTTATTTTCAAGAAACAGTATCTACTTCCTTGAATATAAAATATGTATTAAAATATCCTATGACCTAGGTTCGTCTCTAATATCGACTTGATATTGGTATATCATCAATTGAGAGTACGTCCATCCGACATACATATTATAGTATCCCATAGCTGGTATGGTCTGTATGAGTATCATGCTTTTCCATTTGGTATTATTAATGCTCTTTCCATGTTCGTGGATCAGGATAATAGGGTGTTCCACACCAATTTGGATAATATTTTCATATCCTTTGAGAAATAAATGCATTTTTACTCTCACACTCACAGTGTCCATGCCACAAACCTTGAGATCGTTCTAAGTACACTAAGAGAGAATCATCATTAAGATATTCATTCTATGTTCCACTTTTGTATTGATAAATTCCACTTCTTCAGTCATATAATCTCAGATTATGGAGTCCCTATAGACCAATAAAAGTTGATTCAATCGATTTGTGGAGTAACCCTACAACTAGTTTGATATGAAGATATTTTGGTAGGATGATGGATATGAAAAGTAATTCATACATGACTTCTAATTACTTTTTCACCCTTCACTAGCCTTATATTGAAAGGTTAAAAGTTAATATTATTAGAATCATGCGAGAAATCTTTTTATGTGCTGAAAGGGAGGATTTTCTCGACACCTAATATTATTCTACCAGAGCTTGATAGAGGCTATGTCATCTTCTATTATGCAAAAAGAATCAGCATAAATGTAGTGATGATGGAGGAATAAAGATTTATGGTGTATTAATCTTGTTAGTTGATGTATGATGATAGAAATTATATGACACATGACTTTGGGATCGAAGTAGTTGTCCACGCCTAACATTCCAGAGACACTTTCTTTTGGATGGGTATTTTATGGGGTACATAGACAACATGATCCTCAAATATATCATATCACTATGTGACATGAATCACAGATAGTGAAGGTGGTTCTCAAATATATATATTACATCAATAATGAGCTTGCCTATATGCCTATAAAGGGAAATATAGTGACTTATGTGTTGAGTTGGAAAACTCAGGCACATGTCTTATGGGATTATTATAATGAATGGAAGTTAATGGCCTTCTTCTATAAGATATATATAGATTTTTTTAATTTAACTAGTAATATTACATATAAGTCCTTAAAGATTCATCTCCCCTACTTGATAAGAAGAAATGTTGTCAATTGGAAGATCCTGGGGTCATGGTTCATTGTGAGAGAATATTAGGTGACCACCTATATATAGATCAATCTATGGATAGAGATGAAATCCATTGTATTCTTGGGCATGGATAGGTTCCTACATATATTAGAGGGAAGTTTATAGAAGATTCCCATTTGTTTCATTTTGACATTCATCCTCATATCTCTAATATGTGTCAATATATTCAATGCAAGTATTGGTGGCCTGGTATGAAACGTCATAGTGAAGGATTTACAACTTGGTGTTCCACATTTAATCAGGTGAAGTTAGAGCACTAGAGACCTATAATACCGTTACATTAACTTCCTTCCTTTTAATGGAAATTATATGATATTACTATGGATTTCATACTCAGGTTACCTAGGTTGCTATGTGGTAGCAATACTGGTTGCATTGTTATTTATTGACTAACAAATGTATCCCACTTCATCCATATAAGAGTGGATTTCTCATTTGATAAGATAGGAAGACTGTATTACCATTGTATTATATAACTACATGGGGTCCATCATACTATCATTTAAGATATGTACGCTCATTTCAAGTCATGGTTCTGGTGAGTATTTCACAATGATATTGGACATTGGTGCTTCTATTAGTTGTTGTTCACCCATAGACTGATGGATAGTCATAGAAGATGATAAGTGTTCTAGAGGAAATGATTTAGGTGAGTATCCTTGATTTGGATAGTTCCCGGGAGAATAATTTTTCTCTCTTAGTGTTTACATAAAAAAAATTTATTTTTAGGTGACAATTCAGATGTCTCTTTTTGAGGCCTTATATGGTAGGTCCTGCCGTTCCCCACTATATGGACTAGAGGGTGGTATGGAATCCCTTATAGGTCATCATCTCATACATTATACATAAAATAAGGTTATGATGATCATGAAGTGTATGTCTACTAGAATATGTACAGTTAAATCATATGATGATCTTCATTGATGTCGTCTTGTTTTTTAGGATAGGGATCTTGTCTTTATTTGTATTTCACCCAGGACATGGAATAGAAAGTAATAGAATCAAGGGATGTTGTCAGCTAGTTATGTAGAAAATTTTTAGATCATGTAATGAGTTTGGCTTGAAGACTTTCAAATGTTACTAAGTCATAGGTACCATGATATTCATGATGTGTTCCATGTTTCAGATTTTTAGTGTTAACATGTAAACCCACCACATCCTATTGATCCCATGTAAGATGATCTGGATTCTCAGGATTCGTGTAGGATATATCCTAAATGAATCATCCATATTATCACGAAGGCTCTCTGAGAAATTCTATATCTCTAGTATGTGTTCTATGGTATAACAACTATGTTCATGATGAGACCTTGGAGTGGGAGGATGATGTATGTGCTTAGTGTCCATATTAATTCTCAGGCATTATTTTACCAACCCTAGAAGGTGAACTCAGGGAACCCATCCTTTAAAGGGGGAAGATAATAATAACCCAGTTTTTTTTACTCTACTATGAATACAAAAAATATTGGTATAATTCATTTTAATTGACCTAATATGGATACATAAGTTTTTAAGGAAATTATTAGGGGTGTTTGGGGCTTGTATGAAGCCTAAAACCCCAGTTTTTTTAAAACGTGGTCATATCGCAGTGTTAGAGTAAACAATGTGGGTAGGATGCACATTTAGAATAAATAGTGTGGATGGTCTACATTTTAATGAGGAGCAATATCGTATGGTTGGTGCATGGTTTTCGAGACCATATAGACTTACCATACGAATTTTCCAATTTCACTAAGTACATGCGCCGATTTGATGCATACTTTTGAAAACAATGCACTTAAACTACGAAGAAGATAATTGTTCAGAAATTTTACTATTTTCCCTTTCTGATCAAAGTACCCTCCTCCTTCTTCCCTAATACCAATTCTAGAAGGTTGAAAATACACTCCTCCAACTTTGAACTATTTGAAATATGAATTTTTGTATTGAGTGATATCCTTCATCAAGGGTTCGATAAAGCATTTTTGTTTCATGTTAGATGCACAATAGTAAGTACTCGTATACTTGTAACTATTATTCACTTATATTTCTCTCAACCTAGTCATTTAGGTGGGAATACATACACTCTTTTTATATGATCTACCATGATCTAAATCAAATAAAAGGACGATACTAGAAGAGGAGAGTCATTTGTATACTACGTGGATGGCCTATAACACATCACTTACGTTTATAGTTTTTTTGATTATTGTGTAGCCCCTGATTTCATTAGGTACCATTTATTGAATTTATAAGTCTTGAGACATTTCATTTGAGATTTATGGTTCTTCAATTTCGGTAAATGTTATATGTTTTTGGAGGTTATATTAAAATTGATAAACAATCTATGTAGGGTAATTTTCCTTAATTTGTTTTTTTGTGTTTTGACACTTTTGAACTATAATTAGAGTGTGTTCAAGAATGACCATACAAATGGAAAGCCACCTTAAATTAATTTCATATTGAATTTTGAATGTGTGAACTCCTTGTACCTCGTCACTTCCACTTGACTGACATAATGTAGGTTAAAAAAAGTGAGTAATTATTTCAAATGATTTTATAAAAATCATACTTAAGTATATTACATAGACTTATTTAATGTAAATTAATGTTTTGTTGAATTTCAATAGCACACCATTCCATGTTCATGAATGTCAGTGGTGTTAATCATTTTAATTTAACATGACATACCTGGTTTTAATGAAAATGATTCATGCTACATGGCCTTGTGAAACTAATGAGAAGAAATGCTTGACCGTGTGAATTTGTTAATGGCGTAGTTATAATTTTACCCTATTAATTGTAGTGAAGTAAATATATGGTGATTATTTTTGATAAAGGACCTTGAAATAGTTATTGGAATGGTTGACTCGTATTACCTCTTGGATTCCTTAGGGAATGACTTGGGTACTCAAAGAGGATATTCCATTTCAAGGATGAATGTTTCCTTGGGTGGTAAAAACCTAGGAACCCAATCTTTATCTACATTTGTAATATTTGAATGAAACCATAGGATCTATTAATTATTATTACATGACTTATTGAATACACCTTACATAAGGTTCCTTGTTAACATCGTTGGTCCTTGACACTATTTATCTCATGGTTTACCTTGGGTGAATTCTTCGGGCTCTGTTAGAAACACTATTATTTGAATTATGTGGATGATGCTCCGTGGATAACATGATTAACCCTTAGTTCGACTCATTTACTACTATTTTAGTGGACCATTGATGTCTTGGTTGACTAGGTGATTATCTGGGAACCACTTCTTATTTAATTATCAACCATGTGTTCATTATTATATCATGGATCCTTATCTATTTATATTATCATGAATTGATGGTCGTGCTGGATATGCCTCATGTGACCTATCAATATAAGTTTGTAATTAATTAATTGATGAAAAAGTTACACATTCAGACACCAACTAATAACATTAGTATGTACATTAGTATTTAGATAAATTGTACTAATTTACATTATATATGGATGCATTCACACTATTAAATTCTCATTACCTGTGCCCGATGTAATAGACACCATTGGTGGTGGCCCACTAAGATTTATCTCACACACTCTATAAATGTTGTTTAGTACATGATGTAGATTACATGTATCCATGTGTTTATTGTTTGAAGGGTACTACTTTACACACTCAATTGCTTACTATGATGGGATGAACCCCGTATAAGATGTTTAAAATATAGGTTAGTATTCATAGGATAGTTTATTTATTTCCTTCACTATATTGTCTTTTTAATGTTTTCTTAATACATTGTATAAATGTTTTCTATCATTCAAGTGACTTAATCTTTATAATCATAAACTATTGTAAGTTATTCCAATTATTTTAGTTGTTTTTATCCTTGTCTCATTCTGTTGTAAATGTTGTTTAGATAATGCTTCTACTATTTACCTATGATTATATTTATCTATTGTCCTACACTCTAGTAATGATGGGATAGTCTCCCCGCAGACACACCCAAGCCCCTCCCTACTAGTTGGAAGCATCTAGCGTTCAAGGAGATGCACTAGAGGCCATGTGGACCACTATGATCGAAAAACCTCCGAAGTGGAATCTCGGTCTTCTATGTCACAAATATGGTGATAATACCAGAAACCTGTGAAATACATAGGACGACATCATTTAATATCCTCGAATTATTGAATGTTTCTCTAAAACTATCCATATTATGGTGGATAATTTATATTTCGAAAACTCAACTTTGTATCGATGGCTTCAAATTTCCATATTTGTTTATGGAAAACACTCAATATAAAATGGTTGAAAAACAAATTAACTTAAAAAGAAGGGAATGTAATATATGATGAAATTTTTAATGAATTATAAAGATGATTTAAAGTAGGTTAAAATTTTTGGGAAATGAAAATAATTATATAGAACATAATACAGATTCTCGTGGATTAATTGAGAGTGACAGATAACATAGTCATCATTAATTTAACCACTATAAAACAATAATTCTTTTATTAGTTAAAAGACCATTGAATTAATAAAAATTAATGTTACAGTAATTTTCTTTCCTCAATGTCATTATTCTAAATTTGGGGTAATTATTACAATCATGATAGAAAACAAATGAAAATAAACATATTTGAATAATTTCCATTTAATAACAACAATATCATCTTTTGGTTTTGCATAAATAAATTTCCTCTAAACTTATATTTCCATGAAATAAATATTATGTTTTTCATTCCTGAAGAAAGAATGGATAATAATATCTATTATTGAATGATAAAACATTTTTTAAATTGTGGGTTATTTTAAAAACCAAAATGGTTAGTACAGGTTTTGATATATGCATAAATCATTATATAGATTAATAATGAATTAATATCCAAAAACTAATACATATAATATTTTTAAATATACCTAAAATGTACAACATTAGACAGAAACAAAATTATGAAATATTTAAGGAAAACGTCAATATTTTTTGAAATAATCTTAACATTAATCCCCCAAATATAAAAAATTATATATTAATTTTTACATACCAAATATTTCAATACATTTCTTATATATTCTCAGGAAAAAATATAATAAATAGAATTACCTTTTAATATCCATGAATACATACATGATTCAACATTACTAAAATAAAACCATAAATTTTTTAAAAGACTATTTAAATACAGAAATGTTGGAAATTCCATCAATGATAACATTATCATCTTTCTTATGAAATCAATAATCATTTTTAAGGTCCTTAAAACTATATAGTTCAATTTATATGTATCATTCAATTTTTTATCCAATATAATCTCCATTACGTCAACATCGAGAATGAATTAATGGTCATAATTCGGTTATTCAAATGTTTTCCGTCAAATATATAATTTTTATTGAAACACATTTTTAAATGATCAATAACATCCAACATATGATTTAAAATAGTTAATATTGAACTTCTAAAGAAAAATAATTATATATTTCATAAATTATATTACAAAATTTATGTCTTACAATACCTAAAAAGTTCAATCATCTGAATTAAATCTTCAACCATTTACATGGCTTCATTTATTTATTTTTTTATATCCTCTTTATATCATATTCCATACATATAATCATAATCATCAATAGAAATACACATAATCATGTTTCCTTGTTGATAATCATCTTGTTAATTCCCCCTTGTTCATTTATTTCCATAAAATCCATTCATTGCACATTTAAATCATTCAAATTCTGATGATTCCTTAGTGATACCATTATTATAAACTAGGTTCTAATGAAATTTTTTTCCCTAGGAATGTAACTAATATGTCCTCTTAGTCCCCACACATAAAACATCCTATTATCCCAATCATTGTACCCATGCTAATAAGGACCACTACAGGGGGTGGGGAGGTTTTTTAAAAATGGTTTACATTTTTAAAATTTAATCTCTTTCCAACTAATTTTTTTTACATTATTGATTCACTTAGTGATACCTAAATGTATTACTTCACATACAAAGATAATAAGAAATAATATAGAACACAAAATTTTTATGGTTCAATATAATGACTAACTATATATTGTTCTCTTATTATCCACATCATAGATTCTACATTGTAATAATATAATAAATTATAATTACCAACATAGTGTCACACTATATATCTATTGAATCCATATAAGTGTTTATTTATACTGTGTCTTATAGAGTTACAAGATTCCAAACTTGCTGGCTCGAAAATCTACCATACAGACTTTTGAACATGATCCAAAAAAGAACATCATTCTCCCAGATTCAACTAAGATTATTCTTCCTCTCTTCAAGGAATTATCCACTGTTGATGGACATGTTGATCATCCTCCATTATCTAGATGGATCACACATTCTTGTGTACTTGTACATTTACCTTTGAAATGATTTATGGCCTTTCTTTCAAAACCTTATCACACGTATTTTATTTGTTTAAAAAGTGAATCAATGATCATTCTACAATTCCTTATTATGATAAATTGCTAAATACAATTATTTGTGTTCATGTGGTGAACACATATTATTCAATAATATTCTATAGGAGAATTATTTTTGTAAAATGTCGATATAGAATATCATCAAGAATTATAAGACACTGTCAACTCCGATATTATATCATCTGATATTATATCGAAATATTTTTTCAAATTGACCAAAATTAACACATGAATTTCATATAATTTGAAACAATATAACATTCACTTATCAACATTATTAATATTTTAATTTAATTTAAGTTTCTGGGAACTCAATTTAATGGGTTATTATTGATGTGTTCACAATTTCATTCACTTTACACCATAAAGATTATTTGTAAGTTGAAAAAATCCAAATGGTTATGCACTTGTCCTTTTTTTTATTCAATTACTGTATGTAATTTATCACATGAGTTTCATGAAAACGTTTTCTTCCTCCCTTTATATTTGTATCTTGTGTTGTAGATGGTCTGTCTAATTTTATGTGATCTTTTCAATCCATTTTGGTTAACTATGTGTGGATCATAGTTTCTAATCCTTCCATTGTAAGAAGAAATCCCTTGATATCACTGTCTCCATCATGTAATCATATATGATTCATATAAACTAATATCAAATAATTATAATTTAACTTCTTATGTGAATCAATAAAGTATAGCACAACTCATTTAAAATCATCACATACTTGAGGATTTTAGTCTCTAATATCCATCTTGTAACATTATTTCTGTCAATTAATTATTATCAAATAACATCACATAAAAGAAGGTTCTATATGATTATTTGTCCAAAGTAATTCACATTAGTAAGATTTTATTCACATGTATATTTTTTATGACAAGAGTTATGTCCATGGTTTTGTCTCAAACTCATAATTCAAGGGTGTTCATGTGTTCTAGCTTCTTCATGAGATAATAGGAGTTTCCCATGGGAACTCCTTAATCACATCACAAGTTCTTGATGTCCAATATGATACTCCTTTGAAATACAATGAGTTTACATAGTATCCAACAAATAATAGGAGATTATTATGTATTATATTATTCAATCCATTGGATGATCCCAATTTTCAAGGCCAAGAAACACACTCCCCAATCATGAATGTTATTCCTTCAAATGTAGAGATCCCATAGAAGCACTATTATTCATGTCTGTGATATATCTCTCTTCTTCTCTCTCTCCCCCTCAAATTATACAATTTTTGTAGCACCCTAAATATGAGATCTACCTTGGATTCTGTAGGTGAGTCTAAACCACATACCCATGACTTTTAAAGAATTATAAAGAATTCTTCAAACATATTATGGTCCCCCACCAACTTTATCCTCAAAACTATTGGATTCTTCAAGATTTAAGACACTTTTTAATGATAACATGATTCTTCTGATTTCATAATCATCATCGAATGATCACTTCTGTGATCCTGAGATGCCCTAGATTTTTTCATGCAATGACATTGTGATCAATGACATGCCTTTTGTGATGATTCATTCATGATCGATAAAAATACGATAAATAATTTATTTATAAATAAATCATAATGGTGGTACGTTCTCATGATGATAAGATATGTTCTATATAATTTCATGATATAATGAAGTAATGTGAATGCACAACATATCTGACAAAAAAATTGATTCTAGGATGACAGTCCAAAATCCTTCTATTGAGCGATCCCGATTAAGGGAAGAATTCATAATGAAGGATTTTTTTTATCTAAACCAATTTTGATGAGTCATAGAATCCATGAATGAAGATGATTTTATTCATGCATTTTAGATGATTGAGTTTTTCTCAATGTATATTGATGATAATATTCCTGGGATGGTTTTCTTCAAATATGCAAGAACCTCATCAAGGGGAATTAGAAGTCACCAATGTTTTAACCAATTACGAGGTTGAATTCAAGGGACTACATAGATCATATTAATCATACGATAACGATAATATCTATCTTTCATAAGGACTAGTGAATAGTACCCATGACATTGGTGTTCCATGTCATTTAATAAAAGTTATTCAACTCCTCTTTGTAAGAGAAATGGTGATCATTGTTCTGTCAAGTCGACTGTAGGGTTTGGAACATGTTACACATGGACACACCACTAGGATTCAGCCTAGTGGTATTTAGGCCAAATATATGCATACCTCCATGTATGCATCCTAATATCCCTATTCAGGGGCCCATTGGTATTATAAAAGACCCTTACACACCAGGGTTTCGGGGGGTTTATCCCTTACCTTCACCAAATGTATGGTTGATGGATACTACATAGAGAATTCCAAAGTTTGTTACTGGTTTAATATAGGGATTAATTATATTAATAAAATATCCAAGTATACTCTTCAATCAAAAACAAATAATCAATAATAAACAAATAAAGACAAATGTCATTTGTATGTCAATCTAACCAAAATATTAAACATCTTTTAATTATGTATAAACTTATTTAAATAATTTACTATGACTCCATTACTCTTGAAATTATGAATTATCATGGACTTCATAAAAACCCAACGTTATTCACAATGTTCATTGCTTGAAATTCATCATTATAAAGTATGATACTTTTAATTTTCTTCCATGTTCTTATAAAATTATTTATTTTCATGACCATGTTCCATATGTTTAAATGTTTTCAAAACTTTGAGTTCTTCTAGTTCATGTAACACAAGTAATTGAACATTTAATTAGCACAAAAATTGATATATTTTTACACGGATAATTTTAAATGCGTGATAACAAATTATATTAGATGATTCAATAATAATTATATAGGAATTCATACTTCATAAACCAAAACATACAATCTTATCGAATAAATGTATTATTGGATAAATAATCGCCAACTTTTTATTATTTTTCAACATAATCACATATCATTAGTCATCATGAGTTTCAAAACATATCTCACTTATTTAATATAAATATGAAATTTGTAAATTAAGTCTTATCAATTAATATTTATTATCAATATCATGATCATATTAAACATATATAAATTTATGAATGACTTATAATGCATAGATTGATATCATATAGTTATTCTTCGAAAGATTCTTTAGTTAATCATCTCTAAGACTACATGAGATATCCTGATATTGAAAACAAGTTATTTAAATCCAATGATGTATATGATGTCCATAAAATATCATACAAGTGAAATCCTGCCAAAAATTTATGAATTCTCATTAAGGTGAATATAAATAATTTTATTTATTAATGAGATGATAAATCATTATAGTTCAAGAAAAAGCATTTGAATATTGAAGTGGTCAATATAATAATCTTCTTTTTTCATCTTAACATTTTTCAATAAATCCCACGTGATTGAAAATATTTATAAAATTATAAAAAAGGGATGAATGTGTGATTGAAATACCTTTTCTATATTTTTTATAATACTTCTATAAACTTTCTAATAAAAATTATAGAAAATAAGGAACAACAATATCTCATAAATTCTACCCTTTAACGAAGGCATCGATCTGCTTAAATTCACTTATTTTTTAGTAGAAACCCATTTATATATAATAGAATAAGGTGGGATATCATGTTAAACTGTTATAAAATTCTTCATAAGAGTTATCTCACAACCATGTTCATTATTTTTCCCCAATATCAATCTTTTGATTACTTAGTATTTCAATTTCAATTTTATTCATTTTGTAATACGTTTTCCCTAGTGATAAAATTTTAATTTTAATTAGATACCACCAATGATTGATAATCCATAATCAGTTGTATAGATCATCTATAGATTCATCAAAACATATATAGGAGTCCCCATTTTTATAAAGAAGGGAATTTTATATCCCTATTTCTATTAAAAAATTCCTTTTGATATACAACGTAGTTCAACATACTTAAATGTTTTATCGATATTTAATCGATTTTTCTTAACAAATATACACACTTTCTTGACATCCTCTGTCTTCAAAATATCATCATATGGCCCATCGATTATATTCTACTATAGATACATCCCTTTATTATCCTAGGGAATATTTATTAGATGTATTTTCATGAATTTATCATTATTTTCCACCTATTGATGAAATTTTATTCTAGATTATTTCAAGCCTTTATATATGTTTTTTCTTGGAAACATGGTATAATTTCAGGTCACAAATTAATTCGCTAAGATTATTTTCTCATTTTCCCCATGACTCCTAATTATTTCATGTTAATTTTTAGGAAATGACATTTTATTTCAGTCTGAGTTGGATTTTATTACATATGTTTCATAACATAAGAAAAAAAATGAAATCAGATCTTAAATATTGATATGTATTCTTTTAAAAAAACTATTTTATTTTTTACTTTATAAAAATTATAATTCTTATTCCTCATGTTTATTGATTTAATTAAATAATATAGTTATCCCTTTCATACATGATATGATATATCATTTTTCTTCTTGGTGATAATTGTTTTAGCAGTGTTATTGTTTTTTCACAACCCAATACTAAATTTTCACATTCCATTCATTCCTATAATTCGTTTCATTATAGTTTTATCTTCACATTATTATTTTAATTTTCTTGATAGGTATATTCCATAACTCATAATAATTGTGACCAATTATAATGAATTACATACTTAAATCATCAATTAATTAAAATTTATTCTTTTTATACTATCTCATTTTTATGGAATATTTATTCTTTGGTATAAATATTCTTTCATTTACATGAATTTTTAGTTCTCCAAAAAATTATAAACCATCATACCCAAACATTCAAAACCGCTAAAATTATATTATTAACTATATTTTCACTTTTTATCATTTAACATGTTTAGATTACATAGATTGTAATCTTTAATGCTTTTTAGTGACACATTAGATATTAGATATGCTTCCTAGGGAATAGTTCATCATGTTATTGTCAATATCCTCCTATGTTGTGTTGGATTTAGTAGAATTTCTAACCATAAAATCTATCATAGAGTTTGGGTAAAAATTTATACCATCACTTGAAACATCATTTGTAAATAAACTAATTTCTATTCTATGATTAAAAAATTCTTGAAAAATTAATATGTTTGATTGGATTATGATATCTTATTCTTTATGAAATAATGATCCTCAATTAAAACATGACAGGTTGAATATATTCTTTATTTTATATGGGATGACCATGCTTGAGGTGGTCTATTATTTTCTTATGTCAAAACAAGATCTAATTAGTATATATTTAGGGGGTTATTATCATACTCAACTAATCTTATCCTTTATTCCCACTGATCTTCAATATTTTTCATTTTTTCTTCATGCATACATCCTAACTCTACAGATTGACTTTAATGAAAATTTAAGAAATTATATCAATCATCCATTTAAGAAATACTAACCACCATAGACACTATGTTAAAGATTATAAATGGAAAAAAATCTTCTAAAAATGAAATCTAAAAGAAAAATTTCACAGAAACACATCCATTATATTGGGAAACAGTTTCAATATATAATTAATAGGAAATAAAAATTCTTTCATCCTTTCCATTAAATATTTCGGTGTGGATGTTGGATATTACTACACTTTAGTCCAATAAATATTATATAAAACTAACTTCTTTTACATCCAATTAGTTTTTATCCTAATGAACATTGATAACATCAAAAATATTGTCTATGAAATCTTTGTGAAAATTCATTAGATATTCTTTGAATTCACAGAGTACATCCCTAAGGGATCCATCAACACTACAACAAGATCATACATTATTAGAATATTAATAATAAATTGAATCACTAAACAATATACTATTTATCATACATTTAAACAATTATATATATATTTTTACTGAAATATTATTCTTTAGATTTCTTACATGTCCTTTCTATTTATTCTTCTATTACATGGATGAAATTTGAAGAATAGTATCCACAATAGTAACTTAATTTATCTCAATATGAGGTTCTTCAGTCATATCATGATTCATCACTCCATATAAACTCTCATGTATCATTATATATCATCTTTACATTGATAAAAATTACAGTTCCCCATACTGTAATTACCATAGAGAGTGGTGGGGTGAATTAGTGGTTCAATTTTTTACTACAAAAATATGTTCTAATTATTTATCTTGAAATTTTTTGGATTTTCTATCTACCTAGTGAGGTATCACTATCATGGATTGTATGTTCTTATAAAAACAATGATTACTATACATGGTATCTACGTAGTTTGATAAAACGTCCCACTCTTTTCAATGATGGTTATTATCCCCAAAACATATCCCCTATTATTATAATATATCAATTAAAATGGTTGATACATTGTCACACTATATCTATTCTAAATCTCAACAAGATGTTATTTATTACGAATCTCACGTTTTTACAATAATAAACAGTGTCCTACTCTACAATACACATTAGAGACATATGCTCATGAGTCACACAACTGACTTCCCTCTCCCCACTTCAATAGAGAGTTTTACTCATTTATTCAAGGGTTGACAAGCTATATTTTGATATTTTCCCTTACACTATGTTATGTGAAAATCACACTTTCCCATGTAACTGTTAAAGTAACTTGATAATTATTTCTAGTAATACTCACAAATATATGATCTATAATATTTTACCATTTTTTACAATGAATCAATTACTGGGATTTGCTTCCATCTGATGATGTCGACCAGACCTCACTTATATGTGTGTAAGTTGTTCAAAACGAATTCTGCAAAATTATTACATACAAGATACTTCTTGAATAATTTTCAATCATTATTAATAATTGAATTCTCAATTACATACAAGTAAAATAATTAATCATACTTCCATAATGAATATTTTGGAATCCAAAACCATTGAGTATTCTTTAATAAATATTATTAATATTTTATTTTTAATTTTTTTATGGGTATCTCAATTTCACAGTTCATTATTTATGTGTTATATTATCATCCAATATCCCCTTTCATGTTTTAGTTTATTGTGCACATACCCATACTGACTATTACTGACCCGTATCTTTTATTCATGTAATTTATGCATTGTACTATATGAATTTTATGCAACAATTTTCTTCATCCCTTACTCACTAAATCATAAAAAAACATGATCCATACATGTTTATTAAATCTATACAGTACCTTCAAATGATCTAGATGTGGCTCACAGTTTCTTGTCATTCCTCCGCAAGAGGATATCTCCTTATATCATTTCCTACATAATGTTAGACTATAAAATTAATGTCAAAATTTCTCCTGTAACCATACATACTCTTCATAATTTCTTCGTAAAATCACAAAACACTTCATATAAAATATTCACATGATGATGGATTACAATTCCATAGTTAAATTGTATAACATGATTTTTCTAAATGATTTATTCTCAAACAAGATAAATTGAAAAAATTATTTGTATGTGGATTTATCTATAGAGATTCATTTATGAATGTTTTACTCATCATGTTACTTTCAATTGACAAATTTTATGCCATCTATTATGTCTCAAACTCTTCACAATAGTGTGTTCATCTCCATGGGTCCATCTTGAGATAAAATGTTTTTTTCCAAAAGTTCTCCATAAACTCTTTGTTATACTGAGATGTCTGTCCATTTACTCATTAATAAGATATTTGGTCTCTATTGAATATTTTGAAAAACAAGAGAAGTTTATTCATGTTTTAATCCACTATTTTTCATGATATGAGTTTTAATTATCATGAAATACAATACATAACTCCTTCTCAAATACTTTTGTGATATCAGAGGACTCATAGGATTATCCTTCATGTGATTGAATTGTATGATAATGACTTAACATTTCATGTATATACCACAGAGATGTTGTATCATAGATGTGTAATCTACCTCTCTCTCATTCTCATTCTATTTATTGTTTATCACCACAAATATTTAACATTATTTTTATTATATAATATAGTTTAGGAAGACTGTCTTTGACATTTAAGTCTCACCACAGACTCATTTAAAACCCCAATATATTGGGATATCATTTACTCATAAACATTAGGCATACCTATGATTCATTCCTTCATAGAATAATCATGTGATTAATGTAATATATTCTACTTCATGATAGTATCACTTCAGTTATATTGAGAATCCAATTATAATATTTATGTAACTCTCTAGAATAATTATTTCATTACTAATTGATTAGTGTTAAATTCATGCTATTATACTGTATATTCTTTTTATGTGATGATATAACTTTAACTTGTGAATTATTCATGCTTCTATAATCACACACAATTATATTATTATTTTCTACATTACATCTTTGGATCGATCATTTTCATTAAAAGACATTATATATAAGGATTTTCATTCTTTAGAACCAGTTTTGTGAGTTATATAATTCCTTAAAGACTCTGATTTCATGCATGGTTTCTGGATGATTTAGTTTTTATCTACATTTTTTAGTGATAATATTCCATATTTGGTTTCCATATTTTGGGTAGAAACCTCATATATATATACGAGATAATGTAATGGTTTAAAATATCCTTACATGAGATTCAACAGATTACTAAAAATGTATTAATTGGATAGCCTTGGTAAAATCCATGTTTTTTAGTGAGTGTTAATATAACCCATGTAATTATTTCCCCATATAATATTATTGAGGAGAATTATAAATTATTTATAACAAAAAATGTTGACCAATGTATGTTTGATTTTCCTATAATGATTAACCCCCATTACAAATGCAGAAACCACAAGCCTTCAATGCTATTGGATTTACGTCCAACTTTGTGGTGTCTAAAAAGAAACTATGTTGACCCTGTACATGAGACTGTGAGGGATATATGTGATCTATATATATGATATAATTCTAGTGGGATTACACATGGCCCTCCAACTCCTTTTTGGCCACGCGACATGCTTGTCATGATCTCGAATTACATTTGATCCCTTAAGGTCCCGATGAGTATGGTTGGAATAAAATTGGATCCTTCCATGGTTTGGGATTCATTTTAATATGAGGATTAATTATATATATAAATAACCCATGTATAATAATGAATCAATGAATTTATGTAATAAAAAACCCCTCAATAAAATATATATTATATTCTATGCCAACTAAACTCTTCAACTTCATTATTAAAATGTATTGAAAATTTTTACGATTACTATAATGTCCTTTCACCATGTAGTTAATAATTCAGACATACTTTATAAAAAAATATTCTTTATTCCCTAAGATAATATTTTCTATTTCATCACCATGTAGAATGATATTTTTTATTCACATAAAATTTCTAGTAAAAATATTAATTTAGGTGACCTTCATACTTATTTTAAGACATTAAATAAAATATGTACACTAGTGTTTATTTCAAACACATATTATAACTAATGATCAGAAAAAATGATAATTTGATTTTTCCAAGGATTAGTTTCCATTAGTGACATCCAATTCCAAAGGATGTGTCCATTATAATTATCCATGAATCATCAATTTATCTAAAAACACCTATTATTGTTTTATGAAAAAATAGATCTTATCCCCATCATTATTAAGATATTCACTTTTGTTATTCTACAAAAATTATTGACCTACAAAAAACTAAGCCTTCATTATTATATTGTCTCTTCCATCCAATCTTACAGTAAATAGTATAATTCTCTTATTTTATTTGTTTGAATGTTGGTTATGGTGGAATTTTTTAATAATATACCTTGATAACTGATTAGGAATAATAATGTTTTTCTTAACTAAATTCATCATGTCATTTAGTTTTTCACCAAAAAAATTTCAATCACATTCAATTATAACCCCTATCATTTTGGTTCCACCCATTGACAAAAACGAATTGAGTAACAAATAATATTATTTTTTGAAAGATTGATATTTGGGAATAAAAATATATATGAAATGTAAATAATGTCACATTTTTAAAACAATGATGCCTTATTTCTAACATAGTATATCCATGACCATCATGTATTTAAATAGTTCTTAATTATTTATAATAAAAATTTGAATTTTCTATATAATCTCCCCCAAAATGTTAAAATGTGTTCATAGTAAGTCACGATATAATGAACCATATTACAATCAAGAAAATCACATTGCACCAATTTCTAATTCATTACCCATATATAATTTTGTTTAAAAACCATGTCTACATATAATAGCTATATATAAATGTATTTTTCTTTATAAATATTACATGCTTATTACCCAAAAAATTTATTATTTATCCTATAATTATCCTTTTCTTATGTGTTCTCACTAATGTTTTCTCATACATGTTTACAATTGTTAACTAAAACATTCATTCATTATAAACTATTACAATACATTATATTCATATATATATACTTATGTCATGTCTTTTTAGAATAATGTTCAATACATTTCACAAATACATGCATATGGAAAATAATCCTTTTGAGTCATTGGATAGTATGTAAAAACTAATCTTATTTATTGAATAAAATATAATATCGCCACTTAATATAGTCCCAGTTTATATTCATAAATAACAAACCCTTCTAAAATCCATTCATCGTAACCTTGGGAAATGAATCCTAAGAAAGGGTATTCGAGATTCTCATTAATGGTAATCATGACCTATCTCAATCTACAATCATATGAAGGAATATTATATACAAGTGGGCATGATCTCATTAATATTACTCACAAAATTCATATAATTCAATTCATAAATAATAATGACAAGTCTTAGAAAAAATGATTATTATTCGAAAAGGAATGATTCATAAGAGTGTGAAATAATCATAATTCATGAACTATAAGATCATATCATAAAAGGGTGGCATCAAAAATTATAGTTAGTATTTTATTTGTTAAATAAATCTACCAAGACCAAAAATCATTGGGGATCAGACTTCATCACATGTTTCCCATTATGGATCAATATTTTCATCTTGTTTCCCCTTATGCATCAATATCATTGACTTGTTTTCCATTGTTATCTATTTAGGTATAATGTTTTACTAAATGTATTGTAAATAGATATAGCTCCAAAACCATACATAACTTCTACATTTGTGTAACAAGATACCATAAAAAATTCACCAAACCATATCCCATATAAATGAAATGGGGTTCATAAAAAATTAATCATAGCGGTACACATAGAAATGAAATTGGTTCGATAATGATCTTATGAATTTAAAAAGGTATAAAAAAATGAAAAAATGGGTTTCATAAAAATAAATTCATAAGAATCATGAACCATCAAAATAAAATATATTTATGAAATCATAGGTTCATCTCCAAAGAAAAATTCATTTATCATCAATGAATGTCATCATCGATGGAAACTAATTCGGAAAATTCTTTTGAGATTTTACTGGAGATAATAAATCTTCACATTTAATTCCCATCATTAAAATATGAATATTTCAAACAAATAGAAATTTTTCCTAAAAATAACCTTCAAAACATATGATGGACTCATTATATAATTGTTTCTTCATAGTGATTGGTAGTATTGTTCATTTCACACATGATAAAACGATGAGCCCTTTCACATTATTTAGTAATATCCAAATGAGGTTTCTTTGAAAACATTTGAAATGAATATTTCATTAAAATTAATTGTTAAATAAACAAAATGTGTAAAAATGAAATTAGAAAGTAAATGTATTATAGTAAAATATTTCATTAAAACATATTTATAAATATTGGACATAAAAGAAAATGGGTTTTTGACATAAGTGTAAAATAATGCTGGTGTTCCTTTATAATATTTTTTTGAACTCTTAAGTACAAAAAGATAGGATAATGAAATAATTACATTTTATTCCAATAAATAACTTGATGATAAGAAAATAAATGATCTTATTGAGAGTTAATTTAAATTATTTCATTATCAAATTTATAATATTAATCAACATTGATAAACAATGTAATTAAATTGATTTCCAGTTTTGTACCTTATGAAATGTTTTAAAAATGAAATAAATAAAATGATATATATATTTACATGCCCATATAACATATAATAATCCTAAAATAAATTCATCGTCTGTATACACGCTCTACAAAATAATCAAGTGGAAAACATGACATGTGGCCGATGTAAATTAACGTGAGATGAAAATCTGATACAATTTTAGTATCCTATGATTCGTAATCCCAAATGAAGAATAAAATAAATTAAAAAATTAAATATAAAAAATATAAATATATTCACGATATAAACAAACAATTAGATAGTATATACACCACAAAAAATAAATGAGTGTAGAATATAATACCTCCTCATAGAAATAAAAGAGAGACTCCAATCCTTTACCTTAAGTATAACATCCATCATACACATTAGATACCATTGTATAATTAATATAATTTTATAATAAATTTATTAAATAATCATAATCGCACACATAGGTCCATTTAAAATTTATTTTCTTCCCATTAATTATTCATTTGTTGTAAATTGCTTGTTAAAATCACATTTCAGCTAATAACATCTTCATTTTTCATATATTAATAGAATTTGGTATTTTCATATAATTTTATTTTTCTTATGTCCCATAATATAAATAATTATTATCATGAAATAAATATAATATTTATTAAATATATGAACTTATTTTAATTAATCCCTTCATTGTAGAGATTGGAAACGAATTACATAGTTCACGCTAACAGTTGGCCATACACACAGTTGAATGTTGTTTTTTATTTTCTAAATGGATCAACTGGAAAAAAGGTAAATAATGTATTCAAATTCCATATTAACTGGTATTTAATCTACAAAACATAGTATTTTTAAACATATCATTATTACATTCCATGTAAACTGAATGTGAAAATTGAATCACATTGCTTTGTGAGGTGGTATACCTCCAAACAATTGAGCGAAATTACTACATTCCCACTAAAAGAAATTTAAAAATATATATGTGATATTTTCATTTAAAATGTATATTTATGACATAAATATCATTTAAATATGTTAAATCTATCATTATTCCCATCTGTAATAGGTGTCGATGTAATGCAAAATAAATCACATCACGAGGCAGTAGTCTATCGTACTCACGGTCAATTATTTAATTTCCCACATGAGGAAATAATGGATATATGTATTTCATGAAACTAAAATAAAAATATATCATTATTTTGGGGATACCAATTTTATTAAATAATATTTTTGGAATAACATTTTATAGTATTACATGATGAATTAAAATGAAAACACATGGTTAATGAGTATACCTATTATTTGGAGAATCCATTTTGGTTTATACCCAATGTCTTCATATGGGGGTTCCATAATAAATCCAAGGAAACAATGAAGTTTATAGGAAATTATGGAATGTATTTAATAATATATTTTCAAATACAATTTCTTTTGGATGGGTTAATAGTATATGATAGGTTGTTCCCTATATATATGTTTGAAACAAAACCATATCAAAACTAGATGGAAATTTCCAAAAAGAATCCTAATTGATAATGTCTTCCTCCAAAAAATACCTCAAATCTAGCATAAATTTTATATTACTGTAAGATAATTTTTATTCAGGTATATACAATTGTATTTATATACTTTTTATTGGAATAGTTGACAATATATTTGTTTAAGACCTTTGTAAACTTATTTTAACAATTTCCATGGTAACTAATTAATTTCATTTTCAATACTCATTTGAAAAAAATTAAGTTGATAATATAATATTATTTAAATTATTATGATTCCTAATATGGAATAATTTCATAAACATTATGTTCAAAATATTTTCACTATTTAATCTCAAATTAAATACACAAATGCAGTGGAAAAACCATTGTCTAAAAAATTCATATAAGTATAAAAACGTTTTATTTAAAAACAAAAACTTTAATTGTTTTTACTGGAAATAATTTGACTAGTAATTATGATTTTTAAATATTTGTTCTGTTAAAACCACATTAAATAATTTTTTAGTTTTTTCGATCGATTATAAAAATATTTTCCATAAAAACCCATTATTTTTTAATTGTATAAAAATAATCTTTTATTTATTAGTACGTTATAAAAACCTAACTCAGTTATAATTTAGAAATTATTATTGATAAATTTAATATCAATTTTTTACAAAATTTTATTGTATTTTAATAAAATTTAATTTAATACCAAGGCATGAATTTTGACAAAATAGATTTTTAGAAATATATAATTTACAAGTAATTATTGATTAATTGTTATCTAATACCAAAGAAATGATTAATATGAATGTTTAAAAAATTTATTGAATATATTATATATATGAATTTCATGAATAAAATCTCTAAAATCGATTTAATTTTTTTCACATAGGTCAAATTTATGGGCTTATACATTGTATTTTAGATCAATAAATTACTTTATTTTAAAATTGTATTTATTTGAATTTACAATTATTGGTTAACCAGTGGATTCATATTATGTATGCTTAATTTATATATTTTCATAGTTTAGTTAAGCATATTCTTATCATAAATTAGAAAATATTTTAAACATCTATCATACAAAATAGTAATATTTTATGACATTATTACATTTTTTTAAACTCAGTGCATTATATAATAAAATCTATAATAAAAATTAAATAAATTTTTTATACAGAAAATCATTAGGCGTAATTAAAAATTTGTGATATAAAAGAATGTGTAGAACTAGAATCAAAATGTGTATTCTCTGTTGTTGAATAAATAACTAGTTCACTTTTCATCACTTTATATTCTATATCCATAACCATTGTTGTGATTTCATATACATTACCATGATCTGTAGGACGTAGAGGTACGTTCCATTGGATGTTACATAAAAAACCCTTCACGGAGTGTGTTTTTACAAAGTTTATTTCTCCAAGAAGCTGAGATATTGGAAAATCGTTTTGAGGGATAGGTAGAAAATTTATTTATTCTATTCAAATTTTGATTTTATAGCATCAAAATTCACTAGCTTGGTGCCCTTTCATCTAGAAATAAAACACATCCTTGTCCCCTACATGAAATTTTTAGGATGATTTGCCAACACTTTTTACACAAGGTATAATATAATTTATTTATACCATTATATTTATCTTTCATTTTTCATGATTAAAACTCCATTTCCATCTTTTTTACCATAGGAGAACTGTGCATTCACTAATCTCCATTTAATCATTAAGGTAACAACATACAATTTCATAATCGATGAAAATATCTCTAATTCCCCAATAATCCCACATTCATGTCCATATATAATAAAATATTGGATCGACATTACATTTTGGGGACATGATAATGCTGACAGTGTATCATGAATGTCTTTTTAAGTTATATTCACACACCTTGATGGATTCATCATACTTACACATGATGATAATGAAATACCTCTTCTTTTTAAGATGGATAGTTTGAGAAAAATATTTACCAATAAATTTTTCCATATATCCTTCAACTCCATCACATTTATCTATTCCTCATGATTATTATTTGTCGTCAACATCCATTATTGATCGTCTTATCAGTACATAAGATAAACTAAGAACACAAAATACTCTTTGATATAACATTGAAGAATACAAAATATAATTTAAATGTAGTTTATAAGTTATTATATTATTAACATATTGGAAGATCCATCAGAATTTAGAGAATATTTTCGCAAAATGTATTGAATTACAACAATTTATTTATTAGGGTATTTAGGTATTCCTTTAGATTCAGGTTTCTTTGCAAAACCTTAGTCAACTGGTAAACTGTTTTTATGAATATATCGATTCCTTATCATATCATATTGGTTATCTCATATTGGATTTCAATGCATTTCCCCTCAAAATAGTTGTTGAATCAGTTTCTTTCATGTCCATTAATTGATTGAAAATGGTAGAATTATAAATGTTTTTTTAAACATCTAAAGACATACATGGGAAATGAAAAAAAATCATAAACAAAATAAGAACCAATATATCAATGTACCAAAAAATATAATTTCAAATTCCATTTAAAAATATAATTATATGATTTGTAAACATAAATATCAATTTCAAATTACTCAAATAATTATGACACCTTGTGTCCTTATAAGACAAGGATTTCAATGAATTATATAGAAACTATGATATGGAATCATCATTTTATTCACCATAATAAGATCCAAAATCCATTTCATATATCCTAATGCATCACATGATGAAATGGGGAATACATGAAATATAAATGTGAGCTAGAAATATTGATAAGAGTAAAAACATGATAAGGAACAATAAAATGTGATACAAAAATATAACATGATTTTAGAAAATAGAAGGATCATATGTAATGACATGGATGCATAACATAATAAACATAGTATAATATGATCCTTTTAACATATGAAATAATGGAGAAAAATATAACATAACATAAAAATCAGCAATGGATAACATTTTTGAGAATATCAAATGGCAGAGAAAGTCCCATAATGTACTTTGATTACTCCCTAATCCCATGCATGACACCGCAAAATACTATAGCAATAATCAATGAATTTAAGAAATTTTTGGGAACACCCATAATAACATTTTAATTATGTATGTATTATATATAATGAAAATAAATTATAAGTAATAAAAATAAGAAATTAATTAGAAAAAATGTGTTTCATAGTATTTCATCATAACATAATCAAAATATTTTTCATAATAATGGAATTTCATATTTTCACATAAAGATGGTATTGCCCAATAAATGGGGGGAATACTAATCCTTGTATAAATGGTAGAAACATTATATAATTTATAATCATTTCATAAAATTAAAGAGGTGGATGATGATATTTAGGGAGTGGATGGTCAAAATCCAAAGGGAAATGGTTGTTTAGTGATATCCCTTACCTTGATCCAGATATTTCAAGTTATTTTTTATTCTTCTTAAATAATAGAAATACGTTGATTTTTTTTCTTCAAAATATTTTATTCAGTTTTGTTTTTCAGTTACCATTATTTATTGTCATGTTATATTTAATTTAATTATTTTTTTGGTTCTTTCTGGATGTTATGTTAATATTTAGATCATATTTCAAAAACCATATTAGTAAGATGAATAATATCCTATATATTATTATTTCATCATCTCAAGGATAATACGACATACATATTTATAATTTTTATAAATAAACTATATATTTTAAAATAATAAATAATGTTGTTTACGAAAAATGACACATGTTATATTCATGGAGATGGAAGGTCTTACGTATGTAGAAGTAACATTCGTATTTTTTAATGAAAATGTTAGAATGAATGTACATTTTTTTATCAATATTGGATAATAATTATACCATAATATAAAAATATTCTTTCCTTAAATATACTTATATATACAATCTAAGTAAATGTTTTATAAAAATTAAACACACTATTTGGTTAGAAAGAAGTCCTCTATACAAATGGATGAGAGTTTGATTTCTAATTTGATTGAAGTGGAGAGGGATGAATGTAATTACATTAATATAATAATATCTTAGAATATTGAAGATACTAATTTTATGGTATCACAAATATTTATTAATTATATATGTAGGTGGGGATGAAATAAAAAAAATATTCTCAGTTTAGAGTGATACCTCTTCTTTTGACCAACTCTTTTGGATTATACAAAATGCCTCCCTAGATTGGATTTATGATCAACCAATGGCTAGTAAGGCATGGTAACGTATTAATTTATGCATCATCAATATGAATTTTATAAAATATTTATATTATTTCATGTAGAGATGATAATATGGTGTATGAGGAGTTATAATCTTCTAAATACCTTATACATTTCAATAATTGAGTGTTGATCCCAATCAAAATGCCAAACAAATTTATGAATAAAGGAGTGGAGGGTGATATTCCTAATAAAAACATCCAAAATTACGTTAAAACATCGTTAAAAAACTTTATTCCTTTTACCAAATTAGTTTATCTACCATGGTAATTATTTTCCACATTAATAGTGGTCACATATTTTTGTTTGGGTTTTTATAATATTTGTCAAATAAAATTATATTTAAATTAATATAAAATATTAATAATTATGATTCAAAATATTGATTAAATTTTATATCATGAAATTAATTTTATAGGATAAATTTATCAAAAAATTCAAAAAAACCTTGTTGGATGACTAGGGTTTTATGAAATAAATTCTTCATGTAATAGATGATCTTAAAATACAATATGAAAAGTAATAATAATTAAATAAATTTCCATGAATATTTTTAGAAAAATAATCTATTAATAAAATATAAATTAGTAATAATTATGTGATAATATAATTATATAAAATGGGTATATAATATGTACATTTAATCTCTTTTTTAGTAAAATGTGTGTTTATGACTAAAAAGCTTATTCAAAAATGCAATATAAATATGATTTAAATGTAATTACTAGAATAAAATTTAAATAATTTTTTTTTCATTAGAATAAAATTAAAATTATTGCATGCCTTTAAATTACATAATTTATTAAAAATTGTTACTAGTTTATAGAATATCATTATTTTTCCCAATTCCCTTAAAATCGTTATTTTTTTAAGAAGTACCAAAAGTTCAACGTAAATAATTTTATTATGTTATTTTAAAAAATAAATTTTTTTATACCAATTAAGTTGTAAATAATTTTCTGAAATGAATATTATATTTTCCAAAAAAAATAAAACAATATCATTAAGATGAAAATATATTTTTAAATAATAAAATTTATTTATAAAAAAAGATCACTTATTTACTAATAATTTATCAATTCATTAATATTTATTAGAACATTTATATATGTTTCATAAGGTTATTAATCATATTCAAACATTTGAATTTAATTTCCAGGATATAATAATCATATTAAAATAGTCATCATTTGTTTTGGTACAATTTTATTTGTCAAATATTTTATTGATAATTGAATTCCCATATAAAACATGGTATGTTACAATTTAAATATGATTATTTTTAAATTATTTTTTGGGATGTTTGGTATTAATAGTTTCTATAACATCATGAAATATTTTATATCTATGTTTTCTATAATATAAAAAATTAATTGTATCAATTCAACATTAATCAATTTTTTAATAGAGTATAAATAATAATGAAAAAAATTTATTCTATAAAACTAAATTTCTTAAAAAATGGTTTTCTTTTAGAATTTTATACATTGTTAATTAGAATTAATTTCATCTAATATTAAGAGTTTAATTTTCTGAATTAATCATCAATTTTTAAATCATCATGTCAAATTCAAATTACAGTGATTTTTTATTAATTATGGAATGATTGTATCTTATGTGAATAGTTTTTTCCCACATTTAAAAAAACCATTCATTCATTTCCACCTATTAAAAATATATAAATATATATATTATATTATATTGTGAGTCACATAAGTATCTTATGATAAAAATAACTAAAATAAATACATGAAAAGGAAAATTATACTTATTATGGTGTAATATCATATTTATGTTTAAAAAATATATTTTAAAAATATTGTTTTCGATTAATTTTTCATATTATAGTAAAATTTAATTCTGAAAATTATTATAATTCAATATTGAAAATTCATTTTTTATATTTATTTTTGAAGTTCTTTTTTTAATTCGTTAATTATGGTTTTGGTCATCATGAATAGTTATGGTAGTGAAAATTATTTATTATGATAATGGGTAAAACTAGATAAATAGAGTTAATATTATCGCTTTATACATTAAGATCACTATAACTATTTATGTTGTGTTATTTTTGTATTTTACATTCATTAGACTTATATTATATTTTAATAGATGGAATTTTAGTTTAATTTCACTTTGATAATTATATTTATATTATTTTTGGTAATGAATTAAAAAAAATGTCACCCTCATTCTTTTATTATCTCTAATAATTTTTACAAGAATTAAATTGTTTTTATGAATATTTATAAACGTTTATATTTAATATGAAATAATTATTTTTATATTTTACATTATCTTAATCGTTTTTTAATGGTATAATCACCTATAATGCATAGTAATCAATGATGCAGCCAAAACTGGTTTAAAATAAATGTTAATTGTTAAAAAAATATTAAAAGTGGTTTATTTTATATAGTTTATAGTCATTCCTTACATATATGTATAACATTTAAGGGAATGTTATTTTTTAAGTTATAAAATTTGAACTCTATTTTATTAATTATGTGTTTATTATTAAATTATTATAATTGAACTACAAATGACTATAAGGATATGTTAGGTTGAAATTTATAAGTAATTACTATAAAAATAATAACAAAATCATAATTCATCATGTTAATGAAAAATGGTTTTCAATAACATCCATTTCAATTTAGTAACTTTTTCAGTTTTGTAGTGATAATATTAACCCATAAATTGTATGTATCTTATTACCATAGTAATGATTTAATCTGGATAATAAGGGGTTAAATAAAAATGATAAGGGATAAAAATAAAAAACTATTTAATACATCTTATTTTATAGTTGTATATAAAATCTATCTCATTGATCCTTTTAAATAGATATAATTTTTATCCCATTTTCAATGAATGTAGACAAATATCATATCTTAATCGAACTACATGATCCACTTATATAAACCAAGACCAACAAAAGTACATTATAAATTTCTATCCCAATTTCAAAGAGATTATGAAATCACTAGAAGACAACTTCAAGACGACATAAGATGTAAGATAATAGAGGCTACCAAATGAATATGTATATATTATAAGTAAAAATCTTCAACATTCTTCATAAGATTCCTAAATAGCATCTAAAGAACAATATTAACATAAAAACCTCGGTTTATTTACAATACTAATATAGTTTTTATAATAATAGTCTATCCATTTTCTATCTCATTTATATCCAATAAAAAAAATGAAAACATCACTTGTGGTTAAGTACAACGTATAATCTCAATATAGCAGTGTGATTCATATTTCATAACCACACAATAGGGATGGTTAGAAAGATTGAATTTTGGAATATATATGAAACATATAAAATACTTCCACATTTTTAAATATAACATATCATTTACTTTATTACTCATACATCCAAATGACAATGATAATGGTGTTTTGTTGTACATGTGGAATCCTACCACCATGCAATAATGTGATTCATATATATATATTACCATCATCAAGGGATTATTATAAAATCATTAATTATTAAAAAAATACATTAAATTATTACCATACGAATAATGGAAAATTTTCATAAAAACATTAACCATGGTGAAAATATCCAGGTAAGTTTTGAGAAAATTTACAGAACAACGTTAAGATGTTAGTGTAAGAAAGTATTATTCAATGAATAGATTCCAAATGATTAAAAAATGACTATAGAAATATAATATAGTTTAAGATGATACTAAATAATTTATGTTATAAATTTACATTTACAATTAGAGAGTAGATAATGTGTTTAACCAAGTATAAATCCAAGTTAAGGGTTTTCATCTCAATTCCACATTATTGAAACGTTTTTTATATTGTGATCCTAATTTATTTAATATGGTTTATAAAATTTCCATTAGACATATTATATCATTTATTAATCTTTTTTAATAGAAATGATTTTTTTGTATTAATTTTTTCTATATTAATATGTTATTATTCAAAACATAAGAAATAATAAAGTATTTATTTCACAATATATTGTTTGATTGAGATTTTTTATGTTTATGTTTTTTTGAAATATTTTAATGATTTATTATCCTTAAACTCAATATATTTTTATATATTTTATTTATATATATGTTTTCCATGTATCTATCTAGTGCATCCTCTCTATAGAATTTTACATGGAAAATAATCTTTTTAAGTAAAATTAGACCTTATTTCCACTTCGGTTAAAGTATATTTTCATTCGTGCCCACATTTTTTAAAATGTATCATGGTAGGTTATTTTATTTAAAAAAATTAATTTCTTATAATAATATTATAAAATATTTTATATATTTAAAATGAGTATTCCTACAATAATATTTTGATTTATTACCTTTTGAATTTCTCACAAACATGTCAATTGAATCACTATTTTTTTATTTACCAAAATTACATAATTTTCCACTTCAATGACCATTATTTTCATTACCTCATAAATTAAATTATTAAAATAGGTAATTTAAAATTAAATTTTATTTCTAAATATTGAAAAATTTATTTTTTGTTGATATTTTATTGAAATTATATTTTCTATGTTTTCATAGAAACGTTTGAAATATATTTTAATGATATTTTTTATCTATGTCAACATCCATTGATGTATCTTATGTTTAAAGGGGTTTATAATTTGATGAAAATAACAATTTTCTTTATCTAAACATATTAGTTTTATGTTATATTGAAATATTTATGATTGCATTTTTATTTTAGTTTGGCATCCTGATATAAATTTATAGTCTACTTTCATAATTACCTTAATGAGGTTTCTTATTCATTAAAATTCATAGAATCAAATTCCCTATCACTCAGAATCATTTCATTGGATGCTATTTTTCTCCATTATATCCTTATTTTTAGTATCACTATCATATTAAAAAACATTTCGACCACATTGATATTTACTTAACTGTCTAATTTATATATATAGAGTTATTTTAATTATTATATTTAGAAATTTTAATTTCATGTACTTGGTGAAAAAAATGTTTTATATTTTTGATTTAAAAAATATATTAATGAAATTATAGGTCATATTGATTATGAAATTGATATTTTATTCAATATATTATAAATAAATTACACAAATATAAGTGAGGGTGAGGCTAAGATATAGATAACCCCTTGAAGTATCAACAATTCTAATGATACATGGAGTATTTTTATGATGTATAGGATGTTGTTGGATAATCCATCAATAATAGTTTTAAATTTTCTATATACATTCCCATTAATGAATGTATCTTGGGAAAATTCAATGATTAAATGATTCATCATTTTCTTCCAATGGTTTGTTGATATGATCATGAATTTATGACATTAAGAATTTACTTCTATGAGAATATAGTTATCATTATCAATTTTTTAAATTTTTTATAATTGTATTTATAGTTAAATCCATTGATTAAATATCAATTTTATTGATTATTCAAATCATTATTATTTTATCCCATGATAGATTCAATATTCAGATTTTTGTAATTAATCATTAGAATATATCCATTATTTTTTTATTCCCAAAGATATAAATAAAGAATATTTGAATAAAATTCTTTAATGTAAGAATGTTTTCATGTTATTTATTTGTATTCAAATTTAATATGAATGTTTTGGATATATATAATATTTTTCAAATCTACTAAAGTGATAAATTCTTTATGATGTGATACATTATAACATGTACCATTGAAATAAAGAGATAACATATTCTAGGTCACTGGATTTCGGCTTTCATTGGTTTATACCATTTAATTCTTCTCCACTTCAAATAGCAGTTCATAGAAATAATCAGGCTAAAAAAATCCAAATTTATTTTCTATAATGACTAGGTTGATTCTAAAACAATTAAATTTAATAAAAGCTTAAGTAGTCTAAGGGGGGAAGAGATAATGATGGTTACATGGAATCACCAATGGGGTGGGGTAAAGCACCAGAAAATATTGATGTGATATTTTGTGTAGGTGGTATTGACATCCTTATTTACTCAAGGTATGATATAATCATCATATATGTTTCAATATAAGCAGAAAATCTACATTGAGAAATCATATAATTATAAGGTGAAAAAACAATAAAGTTTTTTCATAAAGATTTCTTGTGACCAAACATATCTCATATAGTTGAAGATTGTTTAGTGTTTTCATGATATTTTATTGAACAATGTCAATGGTCATAGAGGATATAATTACTTGTTGTTTTATTTAAGATCCCATTGGTTTATCATTTAATTTTATATGGTTTCCATCAATATTAATTATTTCTTGAAACTTGGTTCATATCCTTAATCACAAGTGAGGTTGTGAAATGTTTGAAACAACCCTCATTAGTAAGAATAATACATTTTTGCTTATATGTGTCATTTTAATGTGATTATGGGATTTATTAAAGTAAAATTTGAGAGATAAAATCCCTTAGAAATACTAGATTATTCCAAAATATATTATATATCTTTTTATGAAGGGGAATGTGATATTTCTCCCAATCATTTATAATTTTTAGTTATTTCAGATAGCATTAGATGTTATACTAAAAATATAAATACTATAAATAAACTACTAAAAAATAAAAGTTGTATTCATGGTAATGATTGGGTATATTATTATACTTCCCTCTTTCTGCAATGATATACTAAGGGGATCCCTTGGTTGTCACAAAAACATGTCAGTATACTTCTTGGAACATAAAAAGAAAATATACCAGCTTTTGGCCTTCTTTAAAAATATATTGATATATCTATTTGAAATATGCGGGACATTATCCTTTTTTCTACCTGTCTATGGATGAACATAATATAAATTCCCTTACACGTATTTTATGATATGTTTTGGTTCCTTCAATATGGTAGTAGTGATAAATTCATATTCAATTGTTTATCTCAAATTATGATAAATAATTTATTTGATCAAATTTTGTGAAATGATGTAATATTAACCTTTGATTATTATAATAGTATATATTTTAACCCATTGATGAATATATCACCAACCACCTTCAATAAGTGGTCCTTGGTTCCCTAGTTTGGTCAATGAGTGTCAAAATTTATAGGGTATCTCATGCGACCCTAATGGATTTGGGGCCATATGTGACTGGTTGTGATGGAAGGGGGTAGGATATCTCATATATAGAACATTTTTATGAAATTTATGTATTACATTTAGATATATACCAATCTATGGTATAGAATAATGTACATTTCATGCTTCTAGAATAATCACCGGAATAAGTTAAAAGTGATCATCGGTACAACATGTGTCTTTTCATCCCACCACTAGTTGAATTACATGTAGGGTTTTATAACTATGAAGAATTTATTTTCTAACTCAATGGTTTTTATAGATCCGTAAAGATATTAATACTAAATAAGAATATTAATAAATAATCATTATATGTGTTGAGTAGACTGTGACATGATTTTTGGCTGTGATAACCTAGACATCATCATAGAGGTGGAATATTTTTAGAGCCTCATATAATGTTATATCAACTATAAGAGTTTATATTTCTTATATTTTATAATTATTTTTAATTTTTAAGGAATGTAACATTGATAAGATTAATGAAATTATAAACCACAAAGAATAAAATCCATAATCCAACATCATGATTGAAAAGTTGAATAATTGATCAGTCAAACATAGGGGAAAAATCATTACATTGAGTTCACCATTTTTTTTAATCATATCCAAAACCATAGAATATTTAGTTAATATAAAAAATGTTTTCAATGGAAGGTGATCATTAATACATTACTAGTGACACAATGGTTTTTCATAGGTTGAGTGTATTGGAGGTCAGGCTAACCTCTCCCTTTTATTGTGGAATTATTTAGTAATTTTTCACTCTGTTGTATATTTAATACAGTATTATGGATAGTTAACAGTACTAAAATGTCTTCTCATTGTGAATATGAAATATCTCTTACATAACCCAACATCAATGTGAACATATAAATGTTTATTATTTTCCCCATGTTTCATTTTATTAATTAACATGACTATGCTTTAAATCCACATAGCTAGGAACTATGCATTCTGTCCTGATCTAGGTAAGTGATATGTGTTGGGGATATAGGATTGAGAACAGGGTCGAGGATTCTTATATATCGATTTCAATGAAATAAATTCATTATATTATGGTTCCACTATATATGGAACATTATACATTTAAAGGTCAACTGATGAGGAGCATTATAGTTCCTTTTAAGGATGTACAACCTTGACTAAGTGAAGTGACAAGGAAGGTCATTCATATATGATCATGGGAAGTTGGTATTAAACATAATACGAGAATCATACATTTCCTCTATAAAACATATTAAATCCCAAATAGTTTTACATTCAATTTTTTTGTTCATAAGATAAGACTGTCCCATGTAGTCTAAAATCATATAGTAAGGATGTTATGCTATGATTTATAATCTAATATTTCTAGTAAAACAATAAAAGGTTTTCCAATATATTTTCTCCTTAGGACATATAAAATATAGACACTTTCTGGTTTATTATATCATTGGGAAACTAAAAAAATATGCCTTGATGAGACTCGTAAAGAATATATTTCTATCATGTAGAGTTGACTCGTTGGGAATATGGCCCACAGAGGTGGGATTAGAATTACACAGTATGAGAGGTATTTGTAATTCTTAGGATATGAATTATATTTGATGGGAAAATTAATGCTCAACGATGTGCTCCTATACCTAGTTTTTTAATCAGTAGAATATGGCTTTTGGGATTAAAACTTATTAGAAGCATATGATATGTATTGGGGTTACTTAGGGTAAAAATGGGTTCACCAGATACTCATTCTAATAAAACTCTTGATATTGGGGAATTCAAGATGAACATAATGATCCATGAGAAATTATAACGGAATTTCATCAACATGGACAATATTTATGATGTAAATACATCATCATTATTATTAGGACAATCCTATTAGGTATAGAGAAAACTATGAATTAATATTTAATAAATGGAATTAAATTTCAAAGGGAACCACTCAATAATTCATAACCCAATCATATATCTGATGAGTTCATTGAGGTTTTCTCACTAAAATTAATTTTTTTACCTTTAACATTGGTGAACAGTGGCCAAAGAGGTAAATTTGGTTAACTAATCATAGTTAGAGGAACTAGGTGGATGAAGGGAAATTAAATATGATTTTTTACCAATATATGAAAATATTTAATGAATTATCCCTCAACATTACATTTGTTTTTGTATTTTGGTATATTTTAACACATTTAATATGAATTTTGTGTCCACAGTTTGTCATTAAATTATTTTCTAGAAAAATTAAATATTTCTATAAGATGTAAGGTTTTTGAGTCTATTTCATGAAATCCCACTACAATATAACCATAAAAAAGGGATTCATGTGGAATTATTTTACTAAGGACTTATGAAAATGGACCCAAGGTATTTCAATTATAACATCCTCTTACCCTATTTTTCATTCTTCCCTTATCATTACTTATTTTCCCTATTAATCTGGGATTGTCTTGGGACTCCCAAGGATATAGAACATTTTATAAGAAAAATGACCTAAGTAAAATTGATTATATTTTTTGAATTTGTCTTGTATGGGTATAAATGAAAAAATGGATTTCGAGGTTTCTCCCCATTTTAAGAGAATATATGAATTTGTTTTGGGATTTGTATAAGAATATATAGTTTTATTTTCTGTAATAAATTTACACACTACGTAAATATTAAATGATGTGTAATGGTTTATTATACCATATCTTGAGATAGATAATCATTGGGAATGTTTATAGACTATTTAATTATTATATGAAATTTATTGTTCAAATATCATTGGATAATAAAATAGGATGGGGTTTTGGCCTATGTGATCCAAGTGGATTACATGATGTGTAAATGGATTACACATCTTGTAGCTATTACAATATAAGATATGATATAACATAATGGATTAAATTTCATTATTTATTCAATTGATAACATGCCTCTCAACCTAGATCTCACATCTGGTGATTTTGGTAGCATTAATTCATTCAGATAAATTTATTTAGTGTCAGATTTTCAGAGTAATTGTATTGTATCTCACTAGGTAAAAACCCATTAATATTATTCATTTAACATTGTCGAAGTATTATTTTGCAGTTGTGATATTTTTTAGGACCATGGAGTTCATTTCATTTATACTTTTCTAGATCTAATTTGTGATATTGTTCCTGGGGGCCAATCCTTTTGTAATTGAGGTATCATGGGTGTGAATTCCAGAGGTATGTGTTGTTTCATATTCTCAACAAAAAATTATAACAAATTTAATCAATTTTTAGATGTATAGATTAACTATTTCCCACTAATTTCATTGTTGACTACATTTTTATGGTGGATTCCACAACGGTATTGTTTAACCCATGTTTTGAGGTTGGTGGTTTCATCTCTAGAATGTGTTGTTGAACTGAATTGAACATGTTTTTGATTTACTATTTTATATCATTATTGAAATGATTTATTTGTGTGTGTCGAAATGTTTTTCTTATTACATATTGTATTGTTATAGTTTTACTAAAAGAAAATGGTTTTCCAAATCATTCTAAAATTATTTTCGTGATTGGATTTCAAAATCTGGATATAATGAGATGGTTTTGAGGAAATGGTTTGGAAATTAGATTAAAAGGGATTACTTGGAAAATTTTATCTTTGTTATAGTAATACTTATCATCTAAAATTTTGGGATTTTCTCATTGAGATATCCTTTACTCCCTAGTCCAGTTGTTTATAGTACATGTTAGTCTAATTGGGAAGTTCAGATTTTAGAGAGTTCCTTTTCTATATAAACATGATGAATGTGTGAAGTGATTAGATGCACATTAGATCTTGTGGGATTAGGTATGGTTTTTCCATCTATCATTACCAAGAGTGATCCTTAAAATTTTATTACCTCTTCTTCTTGTCTAATTAGAGATTATTCTGGGTTGTATTATTTTTATTGTATATCCATGTATATTATATGATATATAATTTATGTTTTATTTTGAATTCGTATATTAATTTTACTATATGCATATAAAATTTATTGAAATTGGTTTACCTTAATTATTTTTGAAATGTGGAATAAGTATAAATTAAATTTATTTTCCATGATATTGATAATGTTTTTTAAACTATATATCAATCCTTGTTTTCATTAAATTTGAGAATTCCTATATTATTGTTAAGAGACTTGATGTAGAACACCTAGGTTGTAATATACTTAGCTTGTCAACTCATAACTTGTGTACCCCTTCAGTGATTGACAGAACATGTTAGGATATTCTATTTTGGGAATGTAATGCAGACACAGTTAAACTGCATGGTTTTCTATCAGTTGGGTTTTGGTAGTTGGATGGTGAGATTGTGTGGTTTTGAAAAAATTATCAGATATAGACTATTTTAGTTCAGGTTGTGGTTTTTCTATCCATTTCATTTAGAATAGTCACCTGATGATTTTTTTGTACATTTTAGTTTTTTTTCTTGAGTTGTTGTTTTATGTGAAAACAAAATATATTGATTATTTCTTCAACTATGACACTTTATACATATGTATATATGCCATGTTAATACTTTAATGTGGGATAAACCATTCCTTATAGTTGTTGGTTTATTTAGGTGTTCCATTCAGTGACCTTCGGGCATCATGAACACCCTTTAAGAATGTGGAGGATTATATAGGGTGCCAATATTGAGAGGGTACCCATGACGGTTCCTTAAAAATTGTATTAGTGTGGGTTTGCATATTTTATTTGGATTCTATGTAGACTAGAGTTCTGGTTTTGAAACTATAAAGGTAGATTACAGTGAGTTCTTGTCCAGGTGATTCCTTGAAGAGACTCAAGTAATCATTGGATGAAGGGGTGTGTGTCCCCTACATAAATTTGATAATGTTAAACTCATATTTTTATTATGTTTTTTCTATGGTGAAATGAAATTATTATTTTTGAATAGTTGTTTCTTCTATTTCATTGTGCATCAATGTGCGTCCGAGGCATGTTCAATAAGATTCTCATGACGGTGTGGATCATGGTCGTCATTAAAATCCTTATATGAATCAAAAATTTAATGTGCCAATCATGACAGAAGATATTGTTTTCGATCAAAATTTATTGAAATCTCAGAAAATAGTTTTCGAGGTATATATAATAACTATAGGATACAAAGATCAATCCTGAAAATTCATGTATGGTAATAAATTATCCATTAATGTTATAAATTGACCTCATTATTAGGAGAACTATATTGAAAATATATTTAATATCTTAATTTTGTTATTCACGTGAGAGTATCAAGGTGAATTTCACAACATTCAGACATGAGGTTCCCAGTATGTCATTGTGGGATTTCATTATACAAGAGTATATAAACATGGGATATTAATGGAAGGGTTTTAAAAATTTATTCTAACAACCATTTATTCCAGTGTCGATGATGATGATAATTATTTGGTGTCCCTTTCTTTTGAATATAGTGATCATTCATTGTTAGCGTACACTAATAGGTTTGTGGATTCTATTAAATTTTCACTAGAGGTTGTAAGGATTGATTTTTGGAAAGTATATAAGTACCTATAGGTATTTCATCGAAATATCATAAAATATTTATTTATCCAACTCATTCAACCAATGCAAGGAATTTTTAATGTTCTACGATGGAATAAATTAATAAAATCTGGAAGGTTATATATTTTGGACCTTCTATTAACCTAGTAGTAGATTTAGATGTGTTTATAGAAAGACATGCAGTTTTAGAATCCTCATAGGATTTTTGGAGGTCTTTTATAGTAGTATGGGTCTTCATTACATCTATATTCACCTTGTCTTATGCCATAAAGGGCTAATTTTGAGGAATGGTCGGCCAAAATATGTTATCTTATCCATGAACTACAATTACGTGTTTCATATTTTTGATCTTCTGCTTATTTTTAGTGTTTCTATATTGTTATGTATACACCTTGATAAAGTTATGTATTATTGAATCCAAAAGTTATTGTAGTGATGGTAGTTGTTTATATTATTATAGGGTTCCTAGAAAAGCCCTTAGGGGGAAGCACCATGATGTATAAGATGTGTTTTAGTGAAGGTATATGTGGGTCTAGTAATAGTAAGAGGTACTGTATATATTTATTCATTAGTATTTATTACATTATTTTATATAGGTTCTTCAATAAAATTTATATTTGGATATTTTTATGATATTATTAACCTCCAACTGGAGATCCTATACATTTTTATGGAGATAGTGGGACCAATTATGAAGAAGAAGGATAAGGGGTTATGATGTATTTGTTGTGTTCTATATATTGATGATTCAGAGTTAGTATAGAATTTTCACATTCTTTATCTGTATTTATGTTATGTTATCTTCAAGATAGAATGTATTGTTTTTTATAGGGATAAGGTGGATTGTTATCATCAAACTCTATAATTTTATATATCCAGTGGGAGTTCATAATTGTTTTTGGTTGATTTGGATGTATGTTCTATTCATTCATGACATTTCTTCCCAAATCTCATGAGTGTGATGTATTCTGTTGCGGTTCAACCCACTGACTTTTATTCGATTTTAATCTACCGAACATTCTTCTGGATTTTTTGTTGTTCAACGAGATAATTTATCTAAAGTTCATTTATAGAGGGAGTTAGACATTATGATTCACCAGTATCTAGGTACGCAACCTATTTCAAGGTCTTTATATCATATGGAACCATCATTTCTAAAAAAATATCATGATTCATTTGTTTGTGTTTTTTTGGGTTGGTCTGGCTAGTGTCTTCAATAGTGGATTTCCTTGGTCATGACCTTAGTTTGTTTCTCTTTCTCGGTTCTCACATAACCAAAAAGTGTTTTTAGTAATAATGAAAAATTAATTTTAAGTCATTAAATATTGATGTTTGATATGTTAATCATTATTTTAGTAAATTATTGTATGACATAATGAAAATTTATTTTAAGTGAGTGTGTACCCATTCTATGTGTCTTGTTATTCCATTTGGTCTGACAACTGATCATGTAGTTTTAAGGATTTTTTTAATCATATTTATCATCAGTATCTTGATGCTATTTTTTTTTGTTTTTGTGTATGCTATTTTGGTTTATTTATAATTAGAGAGATTACATGAGTACAATTTGAATCGTGATATGGAAATCCTAATGAGTTACTATATGTATGGAATGAATTCAAAATGCAATGATTGGATGAAAAAAGATATATTCTTAGGGAGCAAGATTTCCCAATATCTATTTTTAGTTTATTATTAAATTATAATGGATGTTCTATCTTATAATGATCCATATAATATCATTGAGATTCGTTGCTACCATAGTCATTCTAGATAATTTTAATTCAAAATATTTTATTTTTATAAGATAGTTTCATATTTTCATACTCTTAATAATGACATGGTGAAATTATCATGGGATGAAAATTTTCAGACTTATTTGGATGAGATGAATAGTCTTCTGAAATCCTCTCCCATTTTGATCCTACTTGTGTTTAGGAGGGGTATTTGGTTTTATGTTATTCTTCTTTGGCTAGTGTGGGTTGTGGGAAGATGAACTACGATCGTAAGGAATATTATAGCTATTTTTATATTTGACTACATGAATATAATTACCCCACATGTGATTTAGAGATTTCCATATTTATACATGTTCATAGGTATTAGAGGCACTGTATTCATGGGGATAGTTTCATATTCTATTACGAATTTTTGATTTTGATACATATTTGTTCTCATAAAGAAAAGAATCATTGATATATATAATTCTTGGAATACCATTATAATTTTTACATGAATATCACCTACACCTCAAGTAAGGGGAATGTATTAGATGATTCTTATAGTATTAACATGTCACCACAAGAAATTTTGGATGTGAATGGGTTGTGGAATATTAAGAGTATTTTTTCTCATTTTTATTTGGATTCATAAAAGGAAGAATCAATTATATTATTGAACATTAGTTAGTTTTAATCATCTAACCATTAGTATATTCTATAAAGGTAATATCATAATATGAAATATATAAGAATGGAATAAATCCTATATTGTGGGGATACCATTTTGAGCTGGTCTCTCTCTTCATATGTTATTTTCTTTATTGGGGGAATTTTTTCACCCTTGCATATGTGAGGAGATTTATTTTTTTATTTTCATTGTTATTAATTTATCATCCATTCAGAATCTAATTAGATTTATTTTTACATACGATGGGGATTCTGGTGAATGGGTATGATGAATGACATTAGAGATTTTGTTTCTAGTATTTACAAGTTCTAAGAGATAATGGGAGAGAATTTCAAACCATATAGTTTGATCCTAAATCATTCGGTGTCAATTTTGAAATTGGATGAGGTATCCATAGATTTTTTGGATTTACACGGACTCACCAAGGGATGAATTAAATCTTGGGGGTGATTAATATATTGACAACATCAGCTAATTCAATCCAGATAAGGAAAACCACTAACTTTCAAGATATTGTTATGTTGTATATTGCGTAATTGGTGAGGTTAAATGGGATTAAATTTATCATTGTTTAGGATAGGGGTCATATGATTACATCGAGGATCTAGTAGTGTCTCCAAAAGGAGACGTGGATTCAGGTTCAATTGAGTACATCATGTTATCCAAAGAATTATAATCATACAGAGTGTGATATTTAGATAAAGGAGGATATAGTCTGTTCATGTGTCATTTATTTTGGTGGGTCATAGGACTTCCATCTAGGACTTTTTGGGGTTCCTTGTCTCAAAAGTTGCCAATCATAGATCTGAATGGCTCCATTAGAGACATGAATGCTTTTCCAGGAAAATCAATTTTTTTTTGAGAAATTGGGTGGAGGATTATTTCATGTGACCATGATTTATTTTGTGGAATTAATCAATGATTCAGGACATATATTGGTTTATAATTAAAATGGAATGTCAAAAAAATATTATGTTGATCAGAAAATACTTTCTTTGGAGTTTTTTTGGTGTTTTAGTTGTCTTGATTGTTTTTCCTTAGTTGGGTGACATTCATCAATGAATATAGATAATTTTTTCTTCGAGATATGTTGGACCATTTGAAGTCACTTACTGGCTTGGGTAGGTATCTTATTAAATAGAATTTTCAGATCAGATGATAGGTATTCCTGACGTTTTTAACAAATTATATCTCAAGAAATATTATCCCGATCATTCCCCTATTATATGATTATAATAGATTGCATATGAATTATATGATTATAATTATGGACATACATTTGATATCATTGACTCCCATGAAATGTATTTCAAGAAAAATTAGTTACAGTTAGGTCCACTCATTCGAATACCCTGTGGGGTGGAGGGGTGAATAACAGTATGACAGATTAATGTTTCTTCCCCATCGGATCTTCTATCATCATTAAACCAAACACCCTACTCTATTCTTCTTGATTCAAAATACGATTAATTTTGTTTTCTCATGCACGAGAAACACACATTTTTATTTGGATAACCCTCACTTGACTACATCCATGTAACATACAATGATGATGTGTCGATTTACCAAATTCATTGCGGCTTACTTCCAATAATGAGTACAATGTCTAGGAACAATCTTATATTCCCAAGATCACTTTATTTACATGGTTTGGGGTTTTCTCACTACATTCCCTAGGTTCAATCCCTTTTCCTATTTCTCAAGCTCATTGCCGATAGAATGGGTCACCATCTTCCTTTACCATTGCTCACTACTCTTCGAAAGGAATCCACTCAATGTTTTAGACATGTAATTCAAACATAGTTTATGTACATTTAGGTCCCTTAATTCTCATGAATATTGCATCCTCATATATAGGTAGATTCTATATTAAATTCCATTTTGCACCCACATATGAAACCCACCATTAGGTGTATAGTTTGGTAACATAAATGAGTTTTTCAAACTGACTTGAAGCCTTTTCATGTTTCCTTGAGGGTTCTAGGAACCACATGCTCTTTCTGCGTACTTTGTACCAGGTATATTATATGGAAAACATCCTCTAAAACTATGGTCATGTTATTGTAGATGGAAGAAATCCTCCACATAACACTGGTAATTCTGAGACCCACGACTCATCCATGGAGTAATATTCTTTCACTGTCATGTACCGCCTCCGCAAACCGTATCTAGGAACCTCCTCTATGAACCACCCATTGTCTGCAAACTATTTTATATTTGTGGACTGCCTTCACATCCTTGTACTCGAGCACCCCCATTGTGTAAATTTTTATTCCTCTATAGACTATTATTCATTTGATAACTATAGTGTTCTAAAAAATAACTTCATAAAACTGTTCGGCGAATTGATTCATCCTTGGAGAAATTGTTTTCCGCAAACATGTTTCAGACATCACTGAATTCCCAAAGAAAAGAGATATCCTCTAATTTTATTCAATCTCTCACTTATAATTGGTGGAATTATTTATCTTTATATAGGAAAATATATTATCCAAATATGATAATCCGACATTTAAAAAATCTTTGATTCAGTACAGTCTCCAACACATATTGATCCTCTTTTCCCAAAATGTATTAATTCCATGAAGTGTTTTTCCATGGAAGTCCGCTTATTTTATTTGCTGCTATGTGGAACAATTAAATTCAACTATCCCAAAAACCATCACTCCTTTTCATTCAACACACCTTTCAACCCAAAATATTGATGTGGAAGATGTTGGGTTCCACAAACTGCTCACTCATACCATTCCCACTGCCTGGTATGCAGCCACAAACCCTTATCAGATGTGATACGTTGTACATCTCTCAGGCTCTGCAATTGACTTCCATTGACAATTTCTTTCACTGATAATCAAATTGTTCTATCTAATGTTTATAATCATACATTTCAAAATATAAATTCCCAGTTTTGAGGCCCAATCGTTTGGAAAATACTATAAAACTAGGCCACCTTAAGAACCTATGTCTGCACATTCATTTACATTGTTGATGTGGAAAATATTTCCATATGTCTAATTACTATAAACCTATAATAAAGACCATCAAATGATGAACTATAATTTTGAACTCATTACATCCACATACATTGGAGTAGTTTCTATTGATAACTCTTTTCCATGGAACATACATTTTGAAAGTGTCCCATCACACCAAAAATTTTCATCTCATGTGAGTTACATTCATCTATGGAATTGATGTACCACTAGTCGTACCTTGGGTTATTTAATTGTTCTAATTCTTCATTGTAACCAAATCAATATTTTATATTGGAGTGGGTGCTAGTTTTCTATCTTGAACCATAAATTCTTACTATTTTACATCAACACCCATACGATCTGTGTAATTCAGAGTTGATGGTTGCTTCTATTCAGCTAGACCACTCTACTAAAATCTCATCTGTTTTGTTACATGATTGATCTCCTTTCTTGAAGTGAATCTCTAAGTTAACTGTTTATTATGATATTCAAGTACTGGTCATAGAATTATGATATCCTCTTCGTGTTCATTTTCATTTTTTATTTTATAATTTTCAATATTAGTCAACTTTAGTTTACTATATTATATTCATAAATTTTGAGAATGTACTGAACCTCCTTTTCTAAGATTTCTAGAACTTAAGACCTATCTTTTTCAATTTCTACATTCTCAAAATTATTCTCTTCTTATGGAAAATGAATATAGAGTTAGGAATCATGGAAAAAAATTTATCATTCTTTTTTTTGGCTCCTAGAATATCTACCTCAATAAGGGAAACTTCTAGTTCATCCAGATTATAAAATCTTCATTCATTTTCTCTTACATAATTGCCACGTTCTTCTATTGTTAATGAATTTCCTAAAACTATATCAAAATCGTAAACATTATGATCCTTGTTGTCCTATAAATGATCTTCCTCAGATTATTCTAAATAGTTATCTTATTTTGAATATAGATTCTTCTTTTTGAAGAATATTCTCTCAGTACTTATAATACCATTCACATTTGTGAAATAATTGTTTAGGGAACTTCATCATTGTATTCATTGTCATCATCAGAATTATTTGAACATTTTAGTAAAAAATTCACAGCCCTTCCACATTGAATGAATGAAAAAGGATGTTTACCTTTGAACATCCATTTTACCCTTTTCATATTTCTGGAGACAAATTACATAACATTATTAAAATATTACTCATTAAGACTATCTTTTATAGAGATATTATTCATAGATTTTAATGAATATTTATTGGTCATCCCCTTTTCCACTATATCATTATAATCATTTCTCATGTAATATGCTTTAAGGGAAACATGTTAGTTATCTATAGTCATCGCTTTCAGTTTTTTATCATCCAACAATGAATCTTTCAGATAGGAATATGGTGGATTCTTCCACATGATATGTTTAACAATATTCATATCTCCAATGACCCCTGAAAGACCCTTCATTTCTACCACAATAACATTTAACATGACATAGAATGAATCAATAGTCCAATAGGGGTGCATTCTGAGATTCTCATTTTTATTTAACAGAACCTGTATCTTTTCTTCTCAAACATTTGGGTCTCCCTCATAAATGTTTAACAATTTTTACCACATGTCATGTGATGTTTTAAAAAAAATCCCCTTATTGTAATTTTCATTTGATATAGACCCCCCTAAACCATTGATACATTTAGCATCAACATCTAATTCCCCTATTTAATCTTCCAATAAATGACCACTATTGGTGTTAACTGATATTCCATGGATAACTGTAGTGAAGTCATCCATCCCTACTGATCGAATGTAGACATGAATCTGATTCATCCACAATTTAAATTATTTGTCGATGATTGTAATTACTTTATGATTGAATAGATTTATTTATCTTCTGAGATATAATAAATGACATTCACCATTTTCTTATGATATAATTATTTTGGTCAACTAGGTCGAATACCAAAAGAGGGGGGGTTAATTATGGTATGACACGTTAATGATTCTTCTCCATAAGATCTTGTTTTTTCATTAAAAAAATATCTTACCTCTTGTTCTCATTGAATTGTTAAACCAAAATTTTACTAATCCATGAGACAATGTAATTTTTACTAGGTTCATCCCTTGATGGGATATATCGAAGGAGCATAAAATGACGGTGTTCCGATGAGCCAAATTACCTTACTTAAAATAATGAGTAAACTATTTAGGATATCTACTTTATGCCCATGATCACTTCCTTTATAAGGTTTTGGGTTTCATCACTTCATTCCCAAGGTTCACTCCCTTTTCCTCTTTCTCTACCTCATATCTGGTTGAATGGGTCACTATCATTCTCTTCCATCGATCACTACTCTAGGAAAAGAATCCACCCACAGTTTATAGACTTCTATTTCGAACACATTATATGGAATTGTAGGTCAAATAATTTTATTCAATATTCCATCATCAAAATTAGATATATGATTTGATGAAGTCCATTTTTCACATAAGATGAAATCCACCTATATTGTATTTTTAGGTCATAGAAATATCCTTCAAAAACTAAAATGATGATTTTTCAAGCATCGTTGAGGGATCTGTGAACCACAAACTCCTACCACGTATTGTGTAATGGTTATGGTATGATGAAACCCTCCTTCATGTACTATGTACTGGTCATGGTGTGAAAAACACACCCTCTACATACTTATGCCTCATTCATGAACCTCCATTCATCCATGAACACTTCCTCCTTCGATGTCACGTACCGACTAGGTGAACCTCCTCTTTGAACCACCCTCTATCCGCGATATTTTCTATGCTTGTGGAATACCTTTTCTTACACATTTAGTATCTCCCCCTCACCATTCCATGTTCTTATTCCACAGACTATTCTTCTGTTGAAAAATACATTGTTCTACAAAAACACTTTTGTGAACTGTTTTACAGACTTCATCAGCCATTGTTGAATAGATTCCCGCAATCTACTTCCAACATTAGTAATTTATCGGGGAAAAGCAATGTCCTATAATGATATTATATCTCTTACTTCTAATCTCTAGGATTATCACTCATTATATAGGAAAAGATGTCAAAAAAAAATCTACTAATCCATGATTTCTAAAATATTTTATTCAGTACAGCCTCCACTGCATACCGATCCTCCTACCGCGAGCTATACCAATTCCACTATCCCTTATCCATGGTAGTCCATATACTCAATATTATCTTATGTGGTGCCATTTTCATCAACTATCCTGCAAACCATCACACCTTCCCTATACCATACTCCTTTGACTGCAAACCAATAACTATGAATAATTTTCAGTTCCACGAACTGCTCCCTCATATTGTTCCCAATGTCTGGTACGCAGTCGTGAAAACTTCCCATACATGGTATGCAATCATATATCTTATTAAATAAAAACATCCTACAAAAAACATACTGAAATGAAACATTGATCAACGTTTCAAAATAATTACATTGTTCAGGGTCGTATAGTTACACACATTAGATTTTCATGAGACATGGGACTCTGTGTATTTCTTGATGGAGAAGTTTCCATACCTCTTTACTAGGAATAATTCATACACATGAAATACCTTTGATGGATATTCTTTTGTTGTGGATTTTGTCAAATAATATTAATCTATTTTAGTTATTTTATTTTTATTTAATTGTTTTCTAATTTAATATTGGTGTTTATTGGGATAGTTGAGGGGGCAAACAATTTGTTGAGAAAATGTAAATAATTTATAGGATGAATTTTTGTTTAAATAAATGTAGTCTGGGTATTAATATGTTAGTGTATTTGAGAGTTTTTGTCAATTTCGTTTAATTATTTAGTTAGTTTTTAGTTTCATGAAAGAATATTACGTTTTTTGTCAAAAACATTTACACACAATGTAATGAGTGTAGGATGATTAATCGATCACTATATCATGTTATGAGCTATGTATATATTGTAAAAATAGTCTAGATTGTAATGGTTAGGGGCTATATAATCTTAAAAACTACTCTCAATACATCGGCGATATGTTTGTCAGTACATGTTATCTATGTGGATTACAATACCTGTTGACGGATTAAAAACCTTGTAAATATTATGTGTTGGACCTTTAGTTCACTTCATCGAATAAATTTATTTTATTATTCTATAGATATCTTTTATGTCAACCAATAAATCTACTCTAGTGATATTTTGATCAACCTTTCATTCATTATTTAATTGTATTTCATTAAATTATCATGAATGGTGTGTTTTATCACACCTTGTAAGTGGTACTTTCTACTTATTGTTTTCCCATGACCACGATAACACATTGTATTTTGATATTGGTTTTGTTAATCCACGGTATTGATTTACATGATTCAATACTAAATCGATTTTAACATCCTATTTTTAGGGGCATTCGTTTGTTGGTTTTGGTGTGATTGTTTTTTTTAGGTATGTGTTTCTATTTATCCTCCATAAAATATTTCATCAAATTGAATCAATTATGGGATGTAGATATTATTTTTTGGGCTTTTATTGTTGTTCATGATTCCTTTCATGTGGGGGATTCTATTGAGGGCATGTGAGACTGTGTTTTGTGGTATGTGGTTCCATATCAAACCAATATTGGTGAAAACAATTTCTATATATTGTTATAAATAGTTTTATAACATTATTGGAACGATTAACATGTGTCTATGTAAATAAGTTTTTGATAAAATATGGTTCTCCCCATGTTTTCGTAAATTAACATGGTTTCTAAATGTATTCTGACATGGTTATGTGAAATGGGATTCAAAATCATGATATAATTTAATGGTTTTGATGAAATGGTTTCAAAAATAGATAAAATTGGATGCCTTGAAAACATAGGTTTAAGGTTTAGTAATAGGTCTCTTACTCTATAGGGGGTTCTCTTATGTAGATTTATTTTACTCAGTAAGGCTATTCTTCATGGGACTAGTTAGTTATATTTGGGGGTTCACTTTCTTGGGTGTTTATATTTTCTCTGAACTCAATTCATATATCTACATTCCTCATGCAAGCATGATTATTAATGTTTTCATATGATTTTCATAAATTTCTCGATCATGTTTGATCCTTTTCATGTTTTTACTTATGATTCATTGAAAATATAACATGTTTTTTATTTTTAGTATCTTTTTTTACTTATCTAGATTTGAAATGATATTTGATGCATGGTACAGTTTTAAATGATATATATTTTTTATTTATGTATATCAAACGATTTGAAATGGATTTAACTAATTTATTTGGAAATGTAGAAAATGGGGAATGAATGTTTTTTTAATTTTTTTAAAAAAATAATAATAAACGTAATATCATTTTTTGTTTTCATTATGGTTGAGTATTCATGGATTATGGTTTAGACACATGATATGTCACATTTGGGTGGTACCCTAATGAGCATGTTATGTCAAACCATGTGTACCCCTTTAGTCGGGTATGGACCAGGTAAGGTCTTATATTGTAGTGAATGGAAAAGCACTAAATTATGGAAGCATGGTTTTTGGTCTGATTTTCATTGCTAGCTAGATATTGGGATTGTGTAGGTCTTCCTATGATATCATATGGAATCTTCTAGAGTATCTGTTATGGTTATTTCTTGTTTTGTTTTTGAACTTGTCTTCGATAGATTTGTTTTCTTCCTTTTTAGTGTTTTTCAATTATTTTATTCTCATTCTATATATATATTTATATTCATTTATTGTTATTCTATTTATCTTAGTAAATGTTTATATATGTCGTTTTTTCTTCATGTTGGGTTATACCATTCCCTCCAGTAGTTTTTGATGCCTGGGTGCTAGTAACCAACCTCTGAGGATTAGGAACTTCATTTTGGTATGTGGATGATTAGGATGAGTTTAATTATTTAGAGGGAATCTAGGTATGTTTGAAACATCTATAAAAAGAAGATAATAATTTGAATATCATTTAGGATTCTCCTCACCATTTCATCACTAGGTGAAACTCGTTAAATTAAGTTGGTTTCACTTAATTTCTTCTATGATTAGATTGAATCAAAATGATTTAATTTTTCATTCAATGTGTTTTTATTAAATGGTGGGGAAAGATTAACAGGTGTCTCAAATGAATCCCTATATAATGTTTTTTTCGATAAATCCTACATTCATAAAATTTTTGAAGGGAATTTACATGAATCATCTTATAACTATAGTCCCATGCTATAAAATTGTGTAGAAGTCCAAAAAATATTGTATAATCTAAACAACATTAACTAAGGATATCATGCAGTCCTCATAAACCATATATTTCATATGGTCTTTTAATAATGACTCAGACCTAGAAAGCATTATGCGTTAATAAATAATCACTTAATCGAACTCACAACTGAAACATGATACTTATGATTTTCAGATATCTATGAAGGGATGCGTCACCAAAAACCTATCATGATAACTTGAATGTTTTACTTAACAAATCATTGTTCTTCTTCGTGAAAAACTAATTTTCAATGCATAAATTTTCCCTATATAGATTTTATATTCCAATACCTATTGAATATGTGATCCACACTTTCATGGGAATTACCACTCACATATAATAATTGTTTTTTTAATTTAATGTATCACCAATTTAATATTACTTATAATCATATTAAATATATTTTGAGTCACATGTACTATTCTATTTCTATAATATTTTTTCCTTTATTAATTCATAATTCTAAGGATTTATTTGATAAATATATATTCCAATCACTAAATTAGTACATTCAAGAAAAATTAATGTATAATACTATCCCCTTCCCAGTGTTCTTGTTACTCAACCCAAAAATATTATTTAATCACATAGAATCATTTCCAAAGTAATCCAATAAACTAATTTTTTTAACTCCACATATAATGGAAGAGATAAATAGGAGTTTGATAATATCAAGATGATAAAAATTAGAGAAAAAAATATTTAACCCCAACCATTAATGATTGAGAAAAAAGCCCACATGATAATATGATGTTCAACTCGATTTCCCTCTACCTAGGGGCACATTATTCAATATAGAATTTAATTCATCATAACTATAATAGATAATATAAATATATATACTATATTAAATAAATTACATTTTTTTTTAAAATTAAATAAAAATTAAGGTAATTGAGAAAGATAAAAAATCGTAGGATTTTGTACCTCGTAAGGTATAATAAAATAATAAAAAGCGATTTATTTTTTATTAATGATTATATAAAATTCATATTTCATAATAAATTCATGAATATGAATATCATTAGTAATTAAGAAAATAAATAAATATTTTGTTTCTTAGTCGAAATTAGATATTCAGTTATAAAAAATTTATAAATTAATAATTATAAATACATTACAATTTATTGTAAACATTCATAATTATATAAATATAAACACATTATATTTATTATTAATATGAACTTCTACATATTACTCGTTATATGAGATTTATTTTAAATTTTTATGGTATGTTTATAAAATATAAACATTTTATATTTAAACATTTATAATTTAAATATTTCACATAATATAAATATAATATATTAATATAATTTATACCATTCATCGTATTATTTTTCAAAACTCTTTTTATATGTTTTAAATTAATTTCAACCAAATCCATTTCAATTTAAAATTTTTTAATTATTAATTATGACAAAATTAAAAATAAAAACTTTATATTTTTTATTATTTTTAATAATATAATCTATTTATAAAATAAATTTTTAATTTCCGTATAAAAAATACATATCCAAATCAAAATTCATTTTTATTAATTTGAAAATTGATTTTAATATAATTAATTAATATAATGGAATACTTATAAATAAATGTTTCAAAAACATCTAATTCATTAATTATAATCATTTTAAATATAATTAATTTAAAATTATCTTTATAAATTAATAAATATATCAAAATAATATTTCATTTAATAAATATATTTTATAATTTTTTTATATCAATTAATTATTGATATCAAGGGAAAACAATTATCTCATGGAATTATATATAATCATAAAAGATCATTCATATGATATGACTGGTATGCCACATTACATAAATATTTTATGTTTTATCTATCATACCATTAATCATATAGTTCTATAATTGAATATTTTTTTGCAATAATATTTTATGACTCACTAAGATATCATAAATGATATATGATGTTATGGTTTTGAATATAATGGAAGCACAATTATAGGATATGATATATTAATTGTTTTACACTATAATCAATACAAAACCAAGGGATTTATATTGAGTCATGTATTATAATATATCATGTTATAAGCTTTTATTTAATCATGTGAAATAAATTCCAAATCATATTTTACAATTGATAATATTATAGGCATGAGTAGTTTAAAAAACATCATTTCCTAAGATTTTTTTCTAAAAAAATTGCATATATAATATTGCATACCATCAAAAGAATTCATTATATAATTAATGATTAATTAATAAAATTGATGTGATTAAGATACATTTAAACTAATATCACAATGATTTTTAATATAGGTCTTAAATAACTATAAATGAAGAATGTGTGTACCTTGAACTACTGAATATTGTTTTAACCACTATCTTATTATGATTAATGATGAAAATAGTGGAAAAACTATATATTTTTTACATATGATCTATATCCAAAAAAATTATACTAGATCACCCAAACTATATTGGTATTATTTTTGAACATATATGATATATTGGTATAAAAAATACTAGATAGATAAAGGAATATAGCATTAAGTTGGGGAGAGTTTTAGATACAGGTAGTTTGAGTAACACAGAAATTCCAATGGATTATACATGCTCATTTATTTTAGGTATATGATACAAAACCCATAAATTAATGATATTAATTTGTTACTATATTTCATAAATATCTGACTAATTAAATTGGTTATATCCCATGTAAAAAATAACAAATATCTATCTTGTTCATTTTAATGATAGATGACGTGTATTGGAGTCATTGATGCAAACTCCTTAGCATTCAGAAATATTAATAGGTTATCATAGTGAAAAATTAACAAATTGTTCAATACAATTAACTACCAATCAAACATATCCTAAAATTTAATAATCATAAAAATCCATTATTCGGTATTATCATGTAATAAAACAATTCTGCTAATGGTATTCCTTGTAATACATATATATAGTCAAATAAGATATAACCCTAGGGTAAGGTATAAGAATTTTTCCACATTATTATTTTAATCTATGAAAATATTTTCCATATTATATTATATATTGGTTTATATGAATATTTCTATCAATTTTAAAATAAAATATAATAAATTTTCATAAGGATGATATGGTCTTAATGTTCTTACTAAAGACTGTAGTTTAATATATTCACCCAAAAACAATGACATCATTTTAATTATATTTAATTTCTATTAAAAACCCATATATCAACATAATTTTCTTTAGATTCATTATATATCTCCCTACACAACTTTATAGGTTGATATTCATTCAAAATATTATGTATTCAATTATTGGAAATAATAGTGCACAATAATTTTTTATAATTGTTTTAATGATTTACACTATCTTTTTTCCTCTAGCCGCTTAACTATTATGGTCACCGAACAAATAATATCATACATTTTTCATTATTCATGGGAATCTAATCATCAATGACACCAATATTATTATCTTCCAATAAAATTTAATTAATGAGGACATCGAAAAAATAGAATATCTTATATCATATTTCTTTTTAAATAAGTTTAATTTCATTGATACCTCGCTCTATATGAAACGTTTAGTTTAAATGAATTGAGAATACTACTAAAATTTAAATATTAAATGTGTTAATTATCTTTGATGCACATGAATTTTTTTTATACATAAGAATAACTTAATTATTAATAGTTAGATTTTACAGCAGTCGAAATGGATTTAATTTTTAATTAATTAGTTATAAATTAATATTAATTAATTTATATAAAAAAAGATATGTCATTGTAAAAAAATCATGTAATGTATTTTTATCTAAAAAATTAATTTATTGACTAATAATGAATGATTTTAATGATTTTTTATATAAAATATTCAATAAAATATTTAAATTTTGAATTATATGTTATTACTAGTAGATTATGAGAAGAAATTCAATTTTATTCTTTAAAATTAGTTTTCCTAAAATTGATCTTAGTTGAGTTTTTCCTGAAATTTTAAAAAAGATTTTCTAAAACTTTTAGGATTTGATTTTGATAAAATAGATCCATATTTGAAAACAAAAATCCACAATTTTTTAATAAGTATATTGTTTTCACTACATTCTTTGCCAAATGGTACCTTTATTGTATAGTAATGATAGAAGTTAAATAATGAATTCTGAAGCCCACCTATAATCGATAATGGGTTGGTTACACGCACAAGGGGTATTTCATAATTATAAATTTGAGTCATTAACCTCTAAAATTAAATGATGGAAAACATATGGGACAAGTATAAAAACTTATCCTCATGAAAATGGTAAACATGAAATCGAAGAACATGCATGTAATATCATACATAAGTAGTAGAACTGAAAATAGAACAACAAAATAATCTAGATCATAACCTGAATAGGAATAATAATTTCCAAAAACACTATGGTTTTCCCTCAATATAAAATATATTAAACTTTTTATATAATATTACAATAAAAATGGTTTATCTAATACAACATACTCACAAATTTTATGTTCTTCCCCAAATTCAAACATCCAGAGAAATCCATCTCATAATGAATCAAGATTAAGGACATGATCTCTAATTATTAGAACATGCATCTTATGAATCAAATAATCTCATCATGAAATATCACAATTCTAGAAATTAAATGAGTAGTTTTTGGGAGCAATAACATCTTGTATCTTATGAATTAATCATAGATTATTATACCTCAAACCAAAACATCACATACATCATGTAATTTACGGCGACCCATTATATCTCAAACATGTGAAGCATATGATAATCCTTCAAAAAATGTATTTGGATAAATAGGTGATTGAAATAACCAAAATCCATTACCTACCTATTCAAATATATATATTAAAAATATATATAAACTAAGATTACCAACATATAACACTACCGGGAGAAGTTATATGGGCAATAGAGGTAGCAAGTCCTTCCATTCCTCACCAACCAAGATGTTGGGGAAAATCATCCAAGTGACTATAGGGTACTAGTCACCAAACCAACTTGGATAGAGTATAATATAAATTTATGCAATTATTTGAATATTATATACCTCCAAAGACCTCAATTTTAATCAACCTAGCCTTATGATTAATTGGGGTTATCATATTTTAGATACCTGATTACCGTCACTAGAGAAAATATATTAATTAAAAAAATAATAAAATAAGATTATTTTAATTATTTATTTACCTTATTATAATATTCCAATATTCTATTAATAATTCATTACTTATTTGTTAAAATTACATAAATCAAAAATATATAACCACAAAGTAAATTTCATCCCATCAAGTAATAATCCAAACGATTCAATGGATTTTAAAAATTAATTTTATATTCAACATTAGGAAAAAAAATCCCCATGATTTAAATAATTTATTACCCATTATCATTAAATATTAAAATTTATTATTAGATTGATCCGAATATACCATTGATGATATGCATATAAAAGAAAAATTAGATATATGATAATTTGGGGGAAGGTTGTTGGTAATAAATAAAACCAACCACCAGACCGTTGACAATATAATTTGAAATAAGGTATCCCATATTTATGAACAACCATGTGAATGACCATATTTAACCCATCCTATCATGACTAGTGCCATCAATGACACCAACATGCATCTCACCATCAAATGTGTCACCTTCTTTCAAAACCTCCTAGGCCCCCCTACCAAAATATAATCATCTATTCAGCATCCCATGACCACAATGCATCTCAAATAAATCAACTAATTCATAAAAACATATATGAAAGTAAACAACAGACCAGAAAAACAGGGAACTTATTCTCTAATGACATGTCATCCAACCATAACATGAGAAGTTTCTCTATTATCATGAAACATTTTCCTTTATAGAAATAACTTGTTTTATTTCTGTCATAGGAAATTGATTTATTTAAAATGAGTTACAAATATAGTAATACTTAAACATAAGATACCTACAGCTATTAAATTATAGAATCTTTCTATCTTTCAATACTTAATTATTAAAGGAATCTTCATGGATGAAACATTCTAATTTAATAGTCATTGATCATTATTTTATATTATTTAAATCATATAACAATTATATAAATGTGACTCATTAATTCATTAGTTGAAAGCATTAGCACCTTTATGTTATTTATAAATGGTCATCAAATTATCTTTATTTGTACATGAAATACCAACATGAAATCAAGAATAAACATATATAACACACTATCAATAAAAACAAGTGGCAAACTATTTTCATAGTGGGAAAATTCATGGAATGTACAAAAACAAATCATTTATTCATTAATCTAGTTAAAAAATTACTACGTTTAATTACCCCATCACAAAAATGGATTAATATTTATTTCTTGTTTATAGCATATAAAATAAAATTGGAATAATTCAATTCCTTAACTCAAGTATTTTGACATTCTTGAATCATAAAAATAACAATAATAAAAATCAATTACCACCTCTCCTATAAGAATGATATAGATTTCCAAAAAAGTCACCCCTCAACCACACCAATATAAAACCATTAAAAATTTTGGAGAAAAAAGACATCAAATACCATAACATAGAAATACATTTTATGAGTAAAAATACAAAAAATAGAAGAATCAACCATAGAAATAAGAAAAACCTATCTGCTATATTCAGAGAAAAATCCCTAGAATCTGGTGGTTGAATACAATAAAATGTTTCTTCAATTTAATTTGAATGGATCTCTTCGGTTCCTAGGATTCGATAAAGGATTTGTATATGAATAAACACTGAAATGATTAATTGTATTTATAGTATAATTAAATTTTAGTAGTCCATAATGCGACATGCGACACTATGGCACAAAGGCATTGGAAATGAAAAAACTATGATGTATGGAAATATAAAATTCCACAACCTTCCAAGTCAAAGATGAATCCAAGAACCATAGAGTATTCCACCAAATATATCCTATAAAATATGATAAGGAACATAGAAACCTCGAATCAACCATACCTCATTGGAAAATTTCAATGAAAGTTAACTTTTTGTAGAATAAACATATATCATTAATACTTTGAAAACAATAGAAATATAATACTAATATCATCACACACTCTCCTTATAATCCTATTTATTAATCAAAAATATATACCAAACATGATAGAATAATATAAACTCCAGAGATGAATCTATATTAGGCATGTGAAGTCTCGATAATGAGGAGACTACCTAATGCATTATAGCTCATGATTCTTCATCATTAAATAAATCTTAGATATAATTTCCTATTAAAAATAAACTTATCCCAAACTATTAAATAAATAAATACATTGAAGGATCTAGGACCATATATCATATTTTTTAGAAATAATTTCAACCTTTATAATTTATTTCATAATATAAAGATATGGAAATTAAACCGGGGTCATCTGAACACCAACCACAAGTAATCCCTCTCAGTGTAGGGAAAATCCAAACACTAAGCCTCAACAAAGAATAAACTATCTCATATGTAGATGAAGGATAATAATGACATGTCCTATTTGATATTAAGTAAAAAATTAACCATATAAAGATAATAATTTTTTATATGAAACTAATATTCCCAGTTTCTTCATTCCATGCCATCGTGTCCCCACAATATAATATCGAATGGAATATCATGGCCACATAACATCCTCTCATGCTGGTCTTAAATTACAATTGGACACTCCTTGAATGGATGATCATATTTAATTTTGATATCATAGTAATTATTAAAATTGGATTTGTCTTGAATATAAGTTCAAATAATTGATACATGGATAACCTGATGCATCAACCCATATATGGGGGGAATTGTTATGTGATATTATATGACTCCAACACTAGACAAAAAAAAGGAATAAAACCTAATGATCAATCTTACTCACATGACCAATCAAAAATTTATTATCAAGGGAAGTCCCCTTCATGAACAAATGATCTCCATCATAGATCTTTAGCGGTCCCCTATTATTACTAGAATTGGACATTTCATTACCATTCACATCATTCATATTCCCTCACGTCACATAAAAAATGTCTATTTTGTTCTATAGAAGCTTTGTACTATGAATTGATTAGTCTCAAACCCCATTGTAGAACTTTATACAATAGAATGTACGTCCATACAATGAATTAAATAGGGCCATTTCAATGGGGGTATAAAATCAATTTTTCATAAACAAACATGACAATGGGATAATGCCTCATCCAAAAAACTTCCTAAATCAAGGCCCTAAAAGAACAATATATACTCTAAATTTTGGATAGTCCACTATATCAAACCATATATATGTTGATAAAATTAATTTATTAGGATTTAATCAGAGCTATATGGATGATGAATTCATCTTCACACTATATATGTTAAATAAGGATCATGATCAGTGATAATCATCCTTGGGACACCATGGAATCTCAATGATTCTTCCGTGTACTACCTGGATAAAAATTCCACTATGTTATTCATCATAATTTCTATAAAGTAAGTTGAATTAAAAAACCTTTCCTATATCACCCATATAGAATCAATAAATCCCTAAGATTGATGAATATCGATAACATTGTTCATTGATGTGTCATCCTAATTCAATTGAGGAATGACTAATGATAAAGGATAATATTTCATCAAATAATGATAAAGGATAATATTTCATCACTACAACCCAATTCAACTGATGATAATCAATATAAATTCCCAAACTATCATTTTACTTCTCTATAAAATAAATTGTTTACCCTATGGTGGAAAATAAGGATTAAAAAGAAATTGTTCTAACATATAATAAAGATGTACCTATATCACCTGTAAATCAGAATGAATTATATTATAATGTGATGTTGAAATCAGAGATGTTCCCATTTATAACAATATCCAAAACTCTATTTCCCACATTATGGGAAATTATATACCACTATTAGGATAAACATCACGGTGTTATTCTATACCCTTATCTAATTCCATCATCTTAACCTAAAATGAACTAAGAATCATCTAGGACATTAAGGAATATAATGGAAAAATATACCTCTAACCCATATGAGGTTGTTTATAACATATTAACATAAAAGACACTCCTGAAAAATCATATAATGTAATACTCCACCAAAACCAATATGATATTTCTATTACTCAATACAGAAAATCCACTCCTATTATGATATCATATTGGAATAACTATAAACGTAGGATGTCTAACCATGATCGGTGCATCCCTAGCACTAGCTCAAAATTTCAAAATACATCATACATATAATATCATCTTCTAACTAGTGTCGACAGTTTCAATGGAACATGATGTATCGCCTCCTATTGTTCAAATCATGAACTAGTAATCCTGATATAAAAGAGTGTACCACATGAGTTTAATAATGAATTCCACAAAATAGAACATATGAAATGGGTAACATGAATGGAAACCATATCACATGGAATTGGAAACACCATGGAATAAAGTATAACATATCCTACACCATAAAGTATTTTACTTTAATGAAAACCACCTCCATGTCCACTATCATCTCTCTAAGGATGAGGAGATTCTCCCTTGTTTCCACTACCTACTAGGTGTCCTCTATATTGATCTCAGTATGGTGCATCGAGTTATTTCTACCTCAGATAATGCATCTTCAATGGATGAATTTAAAAACAAGCACCTAGTTCACACTAAATTTTCATAATGTTTATGAATTTTCTTTATTGATGATAATGAACTCTCCAAGAAATTTTTTTCTTGATCCTCAAATAGAGGCCCGAGATTTTCCAAACCCACTAAAATGAGTTGATGAGAAATTAAACCTACCCATTTTCATTCAATATATCTTTTTTTCTTCAAATATAGAAATTAAATTTCATAAATATACATTAAATAGAATCATGGTGACGCCCCTCTCATGGAGATATAACTATGAATATTTTTATCTGAAAAACCACTCCAATTTTCAGTACCACAGGATTCATAAACCACACTAATGGGTTCAGTTGGTACATGATCTATGGATTCAAGGCCACCTAGAAATGTTTCTTCATAGACAACTCATTTTGAAATAGGTTTGATACACAAAGGATAATTGTTTGGAAATAGATAATGAATCCATGAACTTTTTAATTCCCTCGCCGATGTGTCGAAACAAATTCTATATGGTATCTTGATGAAATCAAAGAAACGAACTATTCCTATATCAATTACTTATACATATCATAGGGACCGATGAATCCTCATGATCCCAATTGAACTAGATCTACCCTAGATATGATTGTCTACATAGTAATTTCACCACCATCATAACTTGTTTCTACATACAATAACTTATCATAATAATAGATATCTCCACCTCCCCCTATAATACTTCTATAAAGGGTATGAAATGTAGGGCATATACCTTTTTATACAATGGAACTGGTACTCATTGAGTGTAGAATTTTATATTCTTATATCTATAACCAATACTCACTAGAGATCAAATGACACGTTCTCTTGAAAATCATCCATGTGAACCTAATAGGATCATTTAATTGGATCCATACATATGATATTCAAAATGATTGAAGTCTTTTAAACTATGAATTTTATATATATATGATTAATTATTTATTTATTTTTCAAGGTTCCATCCAATATAATGTTCCCCACATTTGAAACTTAGCTGTAATGAATAATGATTCCTATTCCTTTCTCATCACTCTACCCTAATATCATTAGAACATTACCTAGTAACTATAGAAAATTATATAGTTCATGAATCAAATCATAGGGGACCAAATTACAAGTTTCTCAGTCTGTCTACCATATTTACGTTGCATATTAACCACATCTGAAATTGTTTCCATACTATACCATACACCCTCACCCTTTTCTAACATCAAAATCCATCTTGTCCCCTAATCTCAACATTTTATAAACTCATTTGAGAACCCTACCCCTAAAAAGAGCAGTACTAGGATTGAAATGGTAGAATAGAAATAATGACATACATAGACCACATCCAAAATGACATATTTTAGCAACAAGTACCGAGTATATATCACAAATATAAATGATAGGCATTAATCTATAAAATAAAAATGGAACAATAGATAGGGAATTTACTTCCAAACAACTCCTTTTAAATATTATGTTAAAATAGAAATAAAATAATATGCATGTAATATCATACAGAACTAGTACAGTTGAAAATGGATCTGTAAGTAAAATTAACTCATTACCAAAATTGATAAAATATATTCTCATTCTCTCCATTGATATCTATATCTATGTATTGCATGCAAGAGATCGTATAACATAATAATAAAAAGGGTATGGGTCTACCACTTCCCCACTAGTTTTATTCTTTTTTAAAAAGATCTTAATAATCCATCCCAAATAAACCATGTAAAATGTATCAAAAAAGAAATCTCTTACATCACAGAATATATTCATCTCATTCCACGTAGCTATTTATTAACTGTGTAGTTTTGGGGACACACCACAACTAGTTCGTCAGGTATTACACAACATGTATTGTACCTTAAACCATTATTTCCAGTACATTAGGTAATGCATCAGAAACCATTGAATCCAATACATGTCACATCAATATTAATCAATAAGAAGTTATATCCTTATATAAATGTTTGTGAAATAACCAATATACATTAAATCCCTCAATACACATATATGGTAAATGATAACCATAATGCATAAGAGAACATAATACTACCCAGAGAAGGGAGTTAGTCTATATGGGGTAGCCATCCATCCATTCCTAGATTCCATTGGTTGTCAGTCACTCTACCCAAAAGGGTGCACAAGAATATTAATTAATAAAAAATCATATATAATATTTCCCACAACCTCACAATGGTTATCAATCAATCCATAGGCACAACTAGTTTTATCATCTCTCAAAAACCTGAAATCAACTAATTATAACTATATATCCTATAAATATAAAATCATTTACTTATAATTTTATAATTATTACATTTCCAATAAGGTTTATATTTTAATTAATTATTTCATTATACATTTATTAACATTAAATAAATAAAATATATTAACAATCAATGTTATTTTCATTCCCAAAATGCATAATCTAACTAATTGTATAGTTTTTCAAAAATAATGGCATATTATCATTGAAAAACACTACTTTAAGGGAAAATATTTTTTTAATAATTATGATTACATATTTCCTTGTATTATAAGAAAAATCATACTCTATAATTGATGTGACGAATAACAATGAACAACCATCTACCTCAGGTAGTGGAGAAAGGAATATCGGTAATTGAAAAACTCATCCATCCCACCATTAAGTAGATCAGTAATAATCAAGAATACTGTCATTAGGTGACATAAGGGGGAATCCCTTATTCAACCGATTCAATCAATCATAGTTCCATCCACAATAACATCATTTATATCACAATACATTTCCTTCATTGGCACAAACATCCTCCATTAAAAATCAAGGCCTCCCCAATCGACATTTCTTCATCCAAACACCATCTCAGGATCAAATAACATCACATTACAAGGATCAAACAAAAAAAAATCATTGATGGTATAAAATATAAAAAATGATAAACAAGGAATATAGTCTCAAAAATAATCCATCCATCCTTTACAGAAAAACATGATATCTCGGGCCAAAAAATGAATCTTTGTGAAAAAACCTATTTTAATAAATTATTTGATTAACTGGATAATTTAACCAATTTTTTATCACCAGTAAACATAAAAAAATATTATATTTAAATATATTAAATTATTTAAAAAATCTGTCTATAATAACATCCATTTTTTACAAAACATTAATGAAGAAAAATTAGTATTAAACATTCAATGATTATTATTCGAATTCAATAAAACCATATTAACAGTTTACATAAATATATATATATATATCTTTAGTCTTGAAAAATACCAGTTTTAGGCCCCACAAAATGTGTTCCATGCACTTATATGAAACTTTTCCTCAACTAGGGTCGATAGGTTCAGGGTGTGACTCTGCATTTTTAATGTGGGTTAGTGAATTTATAGAAGGAATTGGCCCGATGGTCTGGGACCGTAGCTAGGAACTGATCCCAAGAAGGGGTGTGGGGGCGCATCCACCACTGTGTGGATAAATGAATTTGGCGACATCCCCAAAGAGGCCCCCAACAGACCTTCATGCAACGACCATCCCTCTACCATGATGTAGCAGAATGAAGGTTTTATTTTTAATAAATCCAAAACCTGGAGCCCTAGTTCGGAAAAATCACCGGTGGTGCCCAAGTATACTTGGGTACCTCCCATACTCCATGCATCCACCTTCAAAACATAATTCTATTAGCAACATACTTGTCTGAACTAACACTTTTTTTCCTAGGTCAGGTTTTTTTCCTATAAATAGGCCCTTTGGGACTTCATTTGTATGGACAAATTTCCCTAAAGCCTAATTGTTACCCTGGATTCCCTAGTGCTTTTCCCAAGTCTTATGAAGATTTCAAGGTTGTTTATTAACAAATAGATCAATTTATTTAAGGGAGGATCATAGGAATTATGTCTTTTTAGTTTATGAAATCCATAACACTAGCACACCTAAAGAACCCAACCTACAAAAATTCGAAACACTTATGCAACACCTATTTAATTCCCATGAACATGGGAGCCCCATATATGGGAATACCTATGAATAGTATTGAAGGATTTAGGAATGTATCATACATGTATAATCATCCATGTTATTCATCACTTAAGTTAACATCAAGACTCCCAAACCTACTTGCGTGCACATACCTGCATGCTAGTACCTATTTGGGAACCCCTATTTGATTCACCTACGCTCTTCGGTATATAAGTAATTAAGACCACTTAAAATCCATTCATGGAAAGGTTTATCCTTCATTAGATCCCTTGTTTGAAGGGGATTTTATTGATACGTCCTCCAAAACAGCCTGACTAATAAAAACATTTGATAAGGAACATCGTCGGGTCTCCTATTTGGGTTTGTATATCTATAGTCAGTGCTCTCTCAAATTTGTCTCACAATGGGGATTGGATTCAGGGAGCATATTTGGATTTGTATATTTTTAGTCACATGGACCTTTCTCCTAGGAACAATGGTGGGAGGTTCCTAGTTTAGAATATTATGGTTTGAGTCTGGACCTCTCCCTTCTCAAAGACTCGGATCCTCCGGTCTCTAGTAGGGAAGGAATGATTCAGAAATAATTTTTTATTTTAACAATGGATACATCTATATCCCTAACCAGGATAATGTTAATTGAACCCAAACTGGTGTATTCCCCTATCAATTATACTTCTTTCTTTTTCTTTAGACCCCTGGTCCTGTTTAAAGAGAACAGAGGCAGGTCTCACCGCCACACCCACATCCAAGGTCACCTCAACCTCTTCTACCCAAGCCATCATAAGTTACCCCTCTTCAACCTACGAAAGTTGAAAAGTGTGGGTTCTTTTGTGGAATCTTTTACATAATCTTGTTTCTCACACAAGGCATAACTCATGTGGGATTAGAGATTTTTCATGATCACAAAATTTTCACAACAATCTGATCTTCAAGAACTTTGATTCATAACCAAATCAAGACATATAGGATACCAACCAGAAGGCCTGATCTCAAAAGGGAACCCTTTCCAAAAGTTTCCACATATTCCTGCCTATCAAATGGGAGGATTCCAGGTGCAAGTCCAAAACCAAACTGAACTATGAGAACACTGATTAGTGATAAAAAAATGATTCATTGGAAGCCTTTTCATGTCCCGAGCTCATTAGATATCCTCATTAGTAATGAAACCCGAATTCCCATAATCTATGCATCCCCATATAAATAATCCTCAAATTAAACCCCTAAATTAACAAGGCATCCTTTTCAAGAAGTATTCCCAAACAAATTTGTATAAAAAATTGTACTCTCTTATGAGACTTATCAAAGTACGTGGGATTTGATTCCCATCCACATGTTATACGTAGATAAACTCCTTGAGGTTCAAACCCAACACTTCAAATCAACCATGTTCTCTTTGGTCCATATTTCCAATAGGGTATAATTATACTTGGAAATCTCTATCTGTTCCAGGTTCCTTAGGATACATATTCATATGTCTGATACCAAACATTGACTAAGAATCTTTCCTGTGCAAGTCCTTATTACATGATCTAAAAAGGTACGATGTGTCCTATTTAGAGGTACCAAACTACGAGGGGTCATATTTGTTTCACAAGGATATACCGGTAACCCATTTTATGAGTATGTTCCCAATATCAAAATAAATCTTCATCTCCTAGGATGGAAATAAATTCAAGTGATCCCCCCTATCAAGTGGCTTAAAACCCAATATCATCATAACGATGAGTAAAATAATATCTAAATATAACTTGAGATGATAATATTGATGGAGATCCTTGAATACATACAAATATATCTATTAATGAAGATCCTCGAATACATACTGATGATTCTTAATTTCACAGATGATAGTATGTGACTTCAAATTCCCTGGGAAATGTATGTTATACATGGTAAATTAATAAGTATTTTAGAAAATATCTTAAATTTATAAAGAGAGTCCCAGAGTTGACAATAATTCCACCCAAAAGGGAGTGATGATCAGGAATCCCATCATCTAGACCAATGCAGGTTCCTAAGTATTGTAAAGTTCATACATAACGAACATTTACCTTTGGAAATCATGTCCCTTTTGGATAAAAAAATATTGGGTACTTGCGGTTCCATGACTAAATCCAATGGAAACTGTGTGGAATCAGTGATTCTTAATACTTGAACACACATTTCAAGGAACTAGAAAACAAAAGTGGTGAACCCAATTTGAATGATTAACCATGTTAATAAATAGAACCAACAATTATGCCCCAATCCATTTATAAACGAAGTCTAGGAAAAGGAATCAATCACCAATGTATCCATCTAAAATTTTATGCTTTAATGGAGTTTATTTTTTCTTTCATGCTTTTTTACAAAACATCCTTTGTTACAAAAATGATTTCTTGAAGATGACATCTATGAACTTACTGACTACTACTAAAGACGGATCCTCATCCACAGGAAGGATTTCATCACCCACCTAGAAACTTCAATGTTGGGTCTCTGAAGTGTTGGAAAGGGTGTACTGTCAGTATGGTAGAATTCCAACTATGGAGGCTACTCGAAATGTTCTCTATGTCAATAAAAATCCTCGATTTTATGGCCAATGATGACCGATTATCAAGATGAATACAGTGCCAACAATAATTTTCAACCGTTTCAGTTTCTTATACCTATAACATAACAACCAGTCCCTCCCGTACTATACAGAGGTGGATCAAGAATTAATTTAAGGGAGAAATTAAAGGATTTAGGGGTCCTTCCCAAGGACTCCAAACAACAATTGTTGCAAATAGAATCACACATTAGTGATCCCCAAAATGATGGGGTGTTCCTATGGATTTTTAGCCTAGGTCTCTCCCCAAAATAAGGAGCAGGTTCTTAAATCATCCCCCACTAGAGAAGTCCATGGAAATCAACGAGAGGTCACATACAACCATCATTACTAATTCTACTTCCCAGCTGACTCATCAGGAAGCAACCCACCAATATCGCTAATCAAAACTGTTTGAGCACTGTAAAGAGGAACATAAACATTTTTACAAATTATTAGACAGTCAGTTGGCTTGTCTAACATCATTTAAAGATGCTCTCCAATAAAATGTGGTGGCAACGGGTAACCAAGAATATACAACTGCTTACAATCACCAATTCAGCCAGCTGTCTCATTTTTCATTTTTAAAGGAAATTTGTTAACCATTCATGATGGAAAACAACCAAAATACACATACACCAGACAACATTCATGATTTTTTCCAACAAACTCATTTAGAATAACCCTAATAAGTCATTAGAAAAGCTCTGATGAAAAATCTGGGGAAGACACATTTCTATGCCCCTGTACATGAGGACTGTTAATAGCCATTGATATGTAAAGGAGGAAAGATTTGGAACATACTCCCACTCTCAATACGGAACAGATGAATATTCTCGTTCCGGCTATAGAAGTCATCAAACTTATTTTATCAATTGTGAAATGGAATCCACAAATACATGCCCATATTTTGGAAGCATTACAAGATTTTATAAAAACTACTTCAGAAATACAAGGGTAATATACACATAAATATTTCCCCAAACCTAGGATGACACATCAACATGACATCTCGGAGCTGATACATGCCTCACTTCCAGTCCAGGAGGGTCAGGGGAAAACGCCCAATATCATATAGACAAAGGGATCAATATCATACACCATTTTCAGTTAGTGTTAATCAGACCATTTTGATAACCACTCAAAGATAGGCACATACACATGCCCTTGATAACCACTTCACCTAAGAAGTGTCCTCAACTATCTGTAAGAGATAATTCTAGAATAAATCTATCCAAACACAGTTGAAAAATCTTGAGTAAAGTAACAATTTGGCACCTCTTAATGTTGGTGTTCTTGAAGACCTTAGACATTTATCTTTTTTATCTCAATTTCCTACACTCTCATTACCAAATTATGGGAGTATTAGTAGTAATTAGGATTCTCCCTGTCATACAATACATCATGATAGCCACTTTCATGATTTTTTTTTTCAATATTGGGATCCTATCTCCTGATGAGAGACACGACAACACTCTATGTGGATAGAAGACCATGTAACAATAAGATTTATCACATGCTTTAATCCACCACGGTGGTCCTCTACATGATGTAATTTTCTACCAATGTTCTCTCTCCAGTAGTTTTTCGTATTTTAATGATAATTCAATAGTTGAAAATATAGTAATGAGAAAGAACTCTAATATAGAGGCTCTTGCTAACAAAAATCTAGTCATGTTTGATTCCTTGTCATTATCATGTGATATAATTTTTTAACCAAAATAAATCTTAATGGAACATTTATTATCTGATCCTCCCTTGGGTAATTTGTCGTCCACTACTGCAGAAGAAAAAATGACTAATTCCAATTTTTTTAATAAAGAAATCATGAATCAACCACTTTGGTCTTACCAAGTGTAGAATCCTTTAGTTAAATATGATGCATATATGTCAAAAATAAGATTACAAATGGATAAAGGAGATGTACCAGTCATGTTTTGGACTTCGGAAAATTCTCAATGCAACATTCTAGAATTGATGGCAGAAGATGGCATTCATGATGTATTCCTCAACTTATGGAACACTATTCATGATTTGAAAATAAAATAATTACCTTTTGATTAATATAAAAATCAGGTAATGGTAATATAATGGATTGAACACCAAATTGAATTGGCATATCTCTCAGTTTCTCAATATATGAAGGTTTTGGAGCACCAAAGAACCCTTCAGCATGCATGACCAAATTCTCTAAAGAGACTATGACAATTAATTTTTCACACCCTATCTGGAGTTTGTATCTAAGGATCAGGAGAATATGAAGAATTCCATTTCCCTGCACTCTAGGATCAGTAATTCCCACCAAAGGTGGTCTCATGAAATGTTATTTTCCATGCCCGACTACAATCAATAGATTGTGAATGTAATCAAATGTACACTCAATAATTGACCAAAACTTTCACTCATTAGAGATAGGCCCAAAGAAAACACGTTTTTGAGTTAATTTTTCATGAATTATCAATGAATATTTAGTAGGCATCTCTCTTTGAATATGTCAGCATCTAGATAACACAAATTTTGAAAATAGCGTAGTAATATTTTGAAACATGGGTTTTGAGTGGTTGTGGGATAATTTACTCATCTATTGTCCGAACCAAAATTTGAAAATATAAAGAGTAGTTTCTAGAATATCAACCATAACAGTTCAAGATCCACCCAATCTTACAGGATTATAGGCTTGTTTAATTGATCCTTCAAATTCATTTATCAATTTTCAATGGTTTTATGAATAAGAATAGGAACAGCCCTAGCCTGCATGGCTGGGGGGGTTTCAAATCTCAAAATCCCATTATCAACAGAAGCCAGTTTTCTCCAGATTAGAGAATAATTTAGAAAAAGAGAACACAAATGAACTATCCAAGGATTCACTTCAGGTAACTGTCAATCATGAAATTCCCAGGAATTCAGCATATAAGAGAACAAAGTCTCATGACATATAATGAAGGAGATGATCCTACAATGATACTAACAATATTATATCAATTCATTTTGCTTCAGTGAATGTTATTGACACTATTGCAGAAGAACCTCCAAAAAATGATTCCGGCTTAGGGGAATCATAAGCTGAAGTTCTTATCCATAATGTGGTTCAAACTGATGAAAATGAAGAAACTATGCAATCCCGAAATCAGAGGCTTATGCAGAATCTTGGTATGCACTCAAATAACAAAATAACACCCCTTTGAAAGGCATCTCACAGGGGGGAAAGGTAAATTTTTTATTACATCTCACTTTTCTACTACGGAAGGTCAATCTCTTTCACATGAAGAATTATTTTCAAAAAAAAAACAGTATATAAAAGAGTTGAAATCACACAATACCGAATTATTTCGAAGAATCCTTTCTTTTAGACAAACTCCTTAGAAAGATCCTCAACATGCACATCCTGAAGGAACTCCTCGAAAACGATAATTTGTGGTAACTATATATGTGGATATTGAATTCCCTCCATTGGTTACACAACCATGGAAGGATCCAACACATCCTTTTGGGCATGTTCCTGTGGGTTATCCAAGGAATATACCACAACCACAACCAGTGGTTTTTTTGGTCGTTTCACTAGTTCACACTCCATATAATGTTCTTGTATAGGTCCCAGGTTATAGGGATATTCCTTGATTTCTTCTGAATGTAATTGAAGAATTAACGTTTCAATTAGAGGCCATTGATGAACAGTGTGCACTAGTTCATCCAGAAATGAATGCATAACATGAATTGGTGGATCTGATCCCACCCCCATCAAATATTGAGAATAACACACTCCCCATCATTAATGGTTCAGGATATATTAAACAAAACTTAACACATTTGGATTCCCATTGTGATCCCATGATGGGAACTCCTCAACAATAAGACGCAATAAATATTTGGTGTTTTGTGCAGTCATTACATCAACCAGATTTTGAATGTTATACAAATTTACAATCTCGATCATTTACTGGATTGGAAGATCTCAGTCAGAAATTCCTTCTTCAATTTACCTAAATGCTCTAGAATACAATAATTTTTAATCTTACAATTTGAAAACAAAGGAAAAATGAAAGGGTTTGATATTTAATTTTTCGAAGGAAAACATTTACATATTCCTTAAATATAGCACTACCTCAAGAAGAGATTATGCCATTTATTGTGGAAAATCGGTTAGATGAGTTATTCACACAACCAATCCATGTGAAATACACAGGATGGTATTAAGAACATGTTTCAATTTTCAACAGATAACAGATTCCATTATAGAAACTAAAGATAAAAGATGTGTAATTCCATCAGCTCTAGGAAGGAGAATAGGGAACACATAGGCTGCTACCGTTACACTCTAGAAAGCACTGTTACCTACTTCTACTTCAAACCCATCATCATATTGATGGTATGCACCTCTCAAGCTTCGGCAAAAAAATTCAGCCTCATCATGTTTATCAAATATATCAAAGGAAAAAAATGTTAGGGGAGTTAGAGAATAATGTTTATTCTTTCCAGAAGGAACAGGTTCCAGGTTACATTATGTGAGCTCTGGAAAATAACGTGGTTATGTTTCTAATGATGAAAAAACCAAACAATAAAGGAGATAAAGATATTCCTAACTATTTTTCCTTTTACAAGATGTTGGGGAATCCCATTTAATAGATTTTTATTTGAAATGACTTTCTGAAAAAAATGGTATACTCTATAAATGTAAAACTGGAATGTTTTTCTGCCAAATTAACATGTTTTACTACAAAAGATATAGTGGAAGAATGAAAATGTCCGGAATTCAAAGTAAAATTGTGGAGAAGTATGATGACTAGATGACCAAGAAAACAATCAATATAACTCGTGAAATCATATGAACATAATTTAATCAACTAATTGTTTATTCTTCTACCTCTTCCACAACAAAACCACCTTCATCAATTGATCAGTTCACTGATGGTAAATCCTTATAGAAGCGATGATATTATAAGGACAACACACAATCATAAGAAGATGAGCTTGTGTCAAGGCCAAAGTTGTATTTGACTCCAGAAAATTCCATGCAAACTATTTCAAAAGAATGGGAACCAACCCACCAAATGGCACAACAAGAAATGACCTATCAAGAAAAATATTCATCAAATGATAAATGTATCTTTGGTTACATAAATGGTATATGCTTTGCCGATCCCAATGACAATGGTGATTTTGATTATAATGAGTCTAAATTCCATGTATCTAACTAGGGACCAGAGGATGAGGCCAAGGATGATGATATAGGTGAATACATGTGTATTCTAGAAGCCATTATTTTATCTATACCACTGATCGAACTATATATGAAGTGGAAACATATGATAGAGACATTCAACAGGCTTAATAAGAACATGGATATACTTCCATGCATAACAGATTCGGTCATGACATGAATATTTTAGTTGAATGATTAGAGGTCGCAATATTTTCCACCCTGCATGTAGATAGATTTAGTCCATTTAATCTACCAAATCCATCAGTATTTCCAATTTCTGCTCCAATACAGGGTATCTCTACATCTGAATCATCAACCTCTAAGGCACCTGAAAAACTATAGCTTCATGATGAGAAACATAGTCATCTGGACAAAAGTTCTGATGTTTTTGAATATATTGAAAAATTATCAGACAAGTTGTCAATTTTTGATGCCTTAAATCTGTCAAAAGATCATTGAGAAGCAATTATTATGTTGTTGTCAAGTCCTCAAGAATTTACAACTGAAATTGCTTCTTCCGAGGATTATCATATACGGGGGATCCTATATAATGTCATGGAGTTATATATTTTACGGATGAAGATTATGATGATATTGTACATGGACATATTGGGCCCCTATATCTATCTGGTAGGTTCAATGACATAGACATCCGACGAGACTTCATTGATAATGGCTTGGTAGTCAGCCTCATTCCTATTCGTACAATTCATTGATTTAACCTCACTAGATCTGACATATCACCTTCCACATTAATGTTTCAATATATGATAAAATTACCAAGAATCTATGGGTGATATTACACTTAGAAATCAGTTTTGGGATCTACCGTCTACTTTAGAATTCATGTTTATTAATCAGGATAGAACCTATAACATTCTTCTTGTTATGCCTTTCCTTCATTAGCATGCGGTCATACCTTCTTCATATCACCAATGCCTCATGTATTGTTTCAATGTTCAAATAAGGACATTTTATGATGATAATGATACATTAAATACGTGTGAATCTCAATACATTAAGGAGTAATTTTTTCACACGGAGGGAACACAGTCTAAGACAAATAGGTAACTAGAATCAATACTCATAATTTCATCGAAAAGATCCCAAAAAGAAATTCATACATTAGAGAACAATTTATTTGTTACATATCTATCAAATTTCAATGGTTAACCCAAATATAATAATTATTCCAGTAACTTCCATAATGTCAATTGCACCAATCAAGCCTTTTAACATCAGAGAAATTGATGATTCACCATGCTATAGTGGAATTATAAATATAGATTTATTAATTTCATCCACCTAAAATCAGAAAGATAATGTTATTAATATTTTAGAAATTTATTATGTACTCCCTTTACTTATTTTATATGAAATTTTCATAATTTTTGTGAAATATTAATGTTTAAATATTTAATATAATTTTAGAGCCCTATTATAATTCATCTAGATTCCAATCTATTTAATGATTTAATAATACATCTCTCCCTACTTATCCAAATTTCATGATTATTCTTTTTTATTGTATCTTCCACAAATTACAATACTTCAAAAGAAGTAACTATTGGTCAAGTCGTCCATTTGAAGGGTCATATGGTCCACACAAGATGACCCAATGCATCTGTGAAGAAATTGGACCATCCATGATGATTGAGTTATTGGTCTAAATCATGTAGCCCAAATATTATGAAACTCCATAATATTTTCACTATTATACAAATGAGTCATGAATAAAAATTTGAAGGTCCAAATTCAAGAACAAGGGTCCCAAATGATGATTTTAATTCAATCCCACTATTCTGGAAGGGAATTAAAATACTGAAACCATTCGTGTCATTTCTCATGATCTAGTAATCAATCAAGATGTTATTTTGTAGTGTGAAAGATAATATATGTGCAACCAACTTGATAGAAGAAAATATTTTTATTTTAGGGAAACTACGTGTTCAAAAACCCATTCACGTTTTGACCTTATGAAAAGTCTTGATTGAAATGGACATATTACAGTTGTTTACTCCAACTTCCATAACAATGGGTCCATTAGTACTAATGGATCCAAATTTTAAGATCAAATAGCCAATATTTTTATATAAAATTCTGAAAAAAGAATATATCTTGAGAATCATCTTCATGAAATGGATAACCAGTGTGACATTTGGAGGCGATGATTTGGAATGCAAACAGTCATACCCTTTAGGCTATAAATACATCACCCTTCCATCCATCAAATGGATTGGCATTTAAAAAAAGGGGAGAATATATTTTCACTAAACATGCCTTTATAAATGCTTTGGAGGACCTTCTATACTCATGTTTTCACTTGAGATACCTTTTCACATCACTTGGATTTCATTTACTAGTGGGTTCTTAATTGATGTAATCATGTAAGACTTTTTTTTGTAATTATATTTTAATATATGTTTCTTCTTCAATATCTAATATTCTCATCCTCTATCATTTGTTCAATATAAATGTTCATAAAATAGTTTAAATCATGTTAAAAACCTTTCCCTTTTTTCATCCTCATTTAATCGAATGTATTTTTTTAACTCTCATCAATGATCGTGTGTCTATTCAACTAACTACTATTTTCTTATCCTATTCTTTTCACATTCTTTATAATTCATCACCTTAAATATATTTAACTAGATTAATAATAATTTCAATGGCGGAATAAATCTATCATTATGGTGAGTTATAATTTGGGGATATTAAGTGATTTAGAACTTTTGCTCGATAATTATTTTTTGAGTTAATATTGAGTATGTTGAACTTTATATGTCATGGATTAATGACATGTTTTTTTTAATATGTGGATTACATGGATTATTGGAACCACAAATACACTACCATAAACAATTAATGGTAATTATTTAAACCCTATGATATGTTTGGGCTATGATTAATGCTTTAACACCTAGGAATTCTGATCAAAGTCATCTTGTGAAGTGGGTATTAATTTAATCCAATATAATGAAAACCTCAAGGTTATCATAATCATAAATCCCCAGTAATATACTCACCCAAATAATTATTAATTTGTTAAATCCTACATCATCCATAAATTAGTTCATAAGAACGTCAAAAAAACACCCAACAAAAATATTGTAAACTAAAAACAACCCACTTTTAAAATGTATCATCTCCAAGTATTCGACCCGAGTGATACTATAAAAATTAGCAATGCACTAGAACCTTGAATGTTCAATAGGAGACAGTTGGACGAGATTTGAAATAGCGTTGTTTCCAGGGATGGTGCAATTAATTAGTCATTAGCTTCAGGTTATTGTAAAAAAAACAAAAAAACAACATTTGAAGAACAATTGAAAAAATAATGAAAAACCCTCATCATAAAAATCAGAAATGGTATAAACACAATTAAACACCCATCTACCTCTTTTTACAAAATATCTCTCATTTCCTCGTTGCCTCCTAACAAATCCCTCAAATTTGTTTGAAATTGAAATTGGAAAACACCTCCCCAACATAAAATAAACATAACAGATAATCAACTCATTTATGAACTTGTCCATGTCCATCCAATTGAATTAAAAATGGCCAATACAACGGAAGAGACACTTAAAGAACATGATTCCCATAATATTAATTAAGAACCTATTTTTTTCAATATCCAAACATAGATTCTGACTTTGAACTCAATTCAGTTTTGATTCATCTTCTCCCTCATTTCCACAGGCTAGCTGGTGAGGAGCCAAATCTCAACCATAAAAAGTTCCAAGCTGTGTGCTATACTATGAATCCTAAAGGGGTTTCATAGGAATAAAACAAACTCCAATCATTCCTATTATTTTTAGGTGACAATACTAGGTCACGTATTTTTTACCTCCCTCCTGGTACCATAACCACATGTAATGACATGAAGAAACTCTTTTTAGAGAAAATTTTTCCTGCTTCTCATACAGCTTGTATCTGAAATGACGTAAGTTGTATTCATCAATTCCCAAATGAATCTCTCCATAAGTAATGGGAGAGGTTAAAAACATGTGGAAACCTACCCAAACCACCAAATCCTTGAACAGATCATGATCCAATACATCTATGAGGGGTTAAGGGTTATGGAGGGAACTCTCATTGATGCCTCAAGTGGCATAGCACTAATGGATAAAACTCTTGTAGCTACAAGAGATCTCACAAGTAACATGACTGAAAATAGACAACAATTCCATACTAAAGAACATGATCAATTCAAACAACCTCATGATAATCAATTATTAGGGCCGAACAAGATGACAGAGTGGATGAGTGAACTTACATGACTTATGGGACAACATTCTATGGAAACCAAAGCCCCATCATCATCTTATCCCCAATATATGTTCCATGAACCTATCAAGTATTGTGGAATCTGTAGCTCCCCATATCTTTCAACTGAACCATGTCCACAACATCAACTGGATAAATCTAATTCATCCAGACCAATGGATTTCAATGCAGCATATGCTTAGTGGAACCCAAAACTCAACAATTATTTCTGTTTGTTAGAAACTTCAACCAACCCTATTTTGGGACATATTCTTATAAAAATAACCCTGGCATTATTTATGGGAATACCATTTCTCATCCCCCTCAATACCCTATTCAAAATCCAAACCAAATTCAATATGGTCTAGGTTTTGGTAACTTCCAACATGCTTACCCTTTTGTTACTCAACCTCAATGGATCAATCCTCCTATTCCTCCTCAAATATTCCACAATCTTAGCGAGCCTTCCCAATTCCAAAACCAATACAATCGCTTTCCAAAGAAAAAAAATCAAGGTAATCCCAATCCAGTAAAAGAATATTCTTCTAAGAAACCAAGGGAAAGTGTAGTGGATGATCTTTCCTCATTCACCCACTCCAACCTAAAAATAATTGAACCAAAAATTTGTCATCTTGCATCCCACCTGATCCAGCAACATCATTAAAATTCTTCCCAACTCCCAGCTCAACCATTACCCACCCCCAAGGGTAATGTATGTGCAATTACATGTAGACCGTGGAAGAAAATTGTTATGCCACAATAAAATCCCTCTAACCCCCCCATTAAATGTTTTCCAAGAAAATGAAAAGAAAAAGAAACACAAAAAATAATCTGAATCCATTCCCTCGCCTCCTTGTATTCTACATAGGAACCCAAACCCTTTTACTAAATCTATTTCGAAGCCCTAGAAGTCCTTTTAACATGATCTTGAATTTCATAACATGTTTAGACATGTCGAAGTCAACATTACCCTCTTAGATTCCATAAAACAAATACCTAAGTATGATAAATTTCTTATCTAATTGTGATCCCACAAGAGGCAACTTAGGACCATCAAAAATGTTTCCACCCAACAGTCTATTCCCATATAGTGAAAAGATCCAGGGACCTTTTTGATTCCATGCCAAATTGGAAGATCCAACTTTTATGATTCACTCATAGACCTAGGATCCTCAATTAACGTGATTCAAAAACCCATCTTCCCAAACCTTGGCCTTGGTCTCCTACATCCAATGGGTGTTGTTATTCACTTTTCATATCGAAGCATGGGTTGTCCTAAGTGTACAATCGTGGATGTCCTTGTTTTTTTGAATGATCTTATCTTCAATGATGGTTTCTATGTCCTCGACATGGAAGGTGAGATAAAATTTGGTGACTGACTAGTCATATTCATTAATTTTCCAGCCATGCGATTCCCATATGAGGAACACTCTACATTCTCAATAAATTCTTCTAATGACACATCTAATAGACAATTAAACTCCAACCCATCATGCTCTTCATGATCTAAGGACAATGGATCTTGTGAAATCTGCAACATGATAAACCAAATCATAAATTGTGAACCTGATATGGACATCTCATTCATAGAATCCATCAATCTTTAGGATCTTCAAAATTATATTGAATACCAAATAAACACTGATCTCTAATTATCCAACATGGAAAATATTAATAAAATTTAATCTGAAGCAAATGAAGTCCCTTCCTCTATTCTTGAGTTGTCTAACCCACAAATGAATGATGAGACTCATATAAAACATCTTCTTAAACACCTGAAATATGCATTACTTTGCCATGGTCATTGTAATCTTGTCATTATCTCGACCACACATACTGAAATTGTCGAGCCCAAACATGTTCAAGTGTAAGAGGAAAACGAAAAGGCCTTAGGATGGACACTAGATGACATACCTGGAATTAACCCTGCTCTTTGGATGCATCACATCCATCTTGGGGAGTCATCAAAACCAATTACAAAACCACAAAGAAGACTCAATCCACTATTACATGAGATAGTTAGGGAAGTGATTACAAAGCTTTTTCAAGTTGGTATTACCTACCAAATTTTTGATAGTGAATGGTTTAGTCAAATTCAACTTGTACCTAAGAAGGGTGGGAAAATTGTTGTCACAAATGAACATGGATAGGTAGTCATAACTCGAGTGAAGAACAAATGGCATGGGTACATTGATCACTGAAAATGGAATGTTGAAACACAAAAAATCATTACCCTTTCTATTCCTTAATCAAATGTTAGAACGATTAGCCGGAAAGTCACACTATTTTTTTTATGGATACACCGCCAACTTCTAAATCCAAATAACACATCATAAACAGGAAAAGAGTACATACAGTTTCCCTTTTCGATCATATTCATATAATAGAATTCATTTTGGCCTTTTCAAGTCTCCTGCAACATTCTAGAGGTGAGTGATGAGTATCTTTTCTGAATTCATTGAACACATCATAGAAGTCTTCATAGATGACTTCACCATTTATGGTGAGTTATTTGAGTCTTTATTGAATTAAATCTCTCTAGTCCTCCACAACTGTGTCAAGTGTAATTTTCTATTAAATTTTGAAAAATGACACTTCATGGTTTCAAATGGGATTGTTCTAGGGAACATTGTTTCAAAATATGGTATTAAAGTTGATCCTGCCAAAATTGAAGTGATCTAACCACTTCATGAACACACTACTATTCAAGACATCTATTCATTCCTTGGTCATGCCAGTTTTATTCGGAGATTTTTCCAATTACATCAGAAGTATTTCCATCCCAATAACTCGGTTGATCCAAAATGAAGTCACATTCCATTTGGATGAGGTTTGAAAGAGTGCCTTCATGGAAATCCAAATTTCACTTACATCTCCCCTGATAATCCAACCATCAGATTGGTCCTTACTCTTTGAATTGATGTGTGGCACTTCTAATATAGCTGTTGGGGCTGTTCTAGGTCAACGAAGAGAAACATTTTATCATTTAATTTATTATGCCTCAAAAACATTGGATGAGACATAATCTCACAACATTGTCACTAAAAATTAAATTTTAGTAGTGGTTTTTACCTAGATAAATTTAGGCCCTATCTCATTGGTGCCAAAATCATCATCTTCACCGACCATTCTTCTATAAATTTCTTACTCAAGAAATTTGATTCCTAAACTGAGGGTAATAAGATGAATCCTAATACATCAAGAGTTTCACCTTGAAATCAATGATATGCAAGGAATAAAGAACTTTGTGGCTGATAACCTATTTAAAATTACTAATTCTTCTAATTCATAAATCATTGATTCGTAATTCCCCACTGAGCACCTTTCATCTCTCACTCCAAAGTAATAATGGTATGCCTCAATTGAAAAATTCTAGGTTTTTTGTATTTCTCTATAAATTTTGTCAAAAGAACTAAAACTGAAGTTGAAAATTGATAAAAAAAATTTATTTTTGGGAAGACAATATACATTGGAAAACTAGGGATGACATGGTAATTTGGAGATGTGCTAATGAAGATGAACATTCCTCTGTATTAGAATTCTGTCACTCACATACTATAGGGGGCCACTTTAGACCACAAAGGACCTCCTAAAAGGTCATGGACTCCAGATTCTTCTAGCCTTAACTTTTCAACGAATCACATGAGTTCTATCAATCATGTCCCACTATAAAAAAAACACAATTTCAATGATAAATTAGATGCCACAAAATCCATTAATTTTATGTGAGATATTTGATGTTGGGGTCATCAACTTCATGGGACCATTACCCCCATCCAATGGATTCTGATACATTTTTCATGCAGTTGATTATATTTCTAGGTTTTTCAAGGCCAAACCAACAAGAAAAAATGATTCACATACTATTAGTGAGTTTCTAAAGGCACACATCTTCCACCTATTTAGCACACCACATGTGTTGATACATGACTTAGGAACCCAGTTTTGTAATAAAACCATGGAATCTATTTTGAAAAAGAATGTTCTTGTATATAAAACATCAACTACATATCACCCCCAAACAAATGGGAGGAATGATCTTTATAATATAGAATTGAAAAGATTTCTTGAGAGAATTGTATAACCAACTAGAAAATACTGGACTGAAATATATGGTGTAGCACTTTGGGCATATCGAAGTGCCTACAAAACAACCATTAGGATGTCTCCATTCAGGCTAGTGATTGGTAAAGAATTTCATTTTCTAGTTGAGATCCAATATAAGTCTTTTGGGCTCTGATAACCTATAATTTTGAATATTGATAAATCTGGTGAATAATGATTTTCCAATTGGCTGAACAGGAGGACCTTAGACATGAATCTAATGAGAATTCCAATCCGTACAAATTAAAGGATAAGGAACTCCATGAAAAATACATCTTGAGAAAACTATTTCATGAAGGTGAAAATTTAATTCTCTTAAATTATCGATTTTAACTTCACCCAGCTAAGAATAAATCTCATTTGAATGTTCCTTTTATTATTACAAATGTTTACCCATTTAGTGCATTATACCATATTCAAAAATGACATTTGTAGTTAATGGACATCAGTTAAATCATCAGCAATAGAGGACACACAATCCTAGAACCACATTGACATCCATCACATCCAAAACATCTACAGTAAACCCAACATTGGATGGGGATGGAATACCCCCAAATCCAAAATTGGGTGAACCTATTTTCCTTTAACTCCTCTCTCTCTCTCTCTCTATTTTTCATCTTCTTCCTCCCTCATTCTCATTTTTTACCACATTACTCATCAAAATTTGTTTATTTACTCATTATCATTAGTGTGGGCGTGTCTTTATAAAAAACTAAAAAAAACGTTAAAAAAGATTATAAAAAATATATGAAACACAAAATTATCATTATTTCCAAGGCCACCAATGGCTATATTTTCTAAATGTGTGTTTTTCAGCCCCATTTCTAAGTCCTGAAATTATGGACCATCGATCTGAATTTCCTACATTACTGTGAATTAATATGTTAAAGGCTTTTTTTGGAACCCCAATATAATTATAATAGCCAAATAGCCTCCCATTATCCATACATTATTACTTGTATTGAAAGCCCCTTAGATCCTATGAAAACATTTCCCATGTTAGAAAATTACAAGCCCAATACCTTATCCATCCTAATATCAACGTGGATTTTCATTGCATGTTTTTTTTTGAAATTTAAGTGTCGGTGGATGGATATCATTTTGGGTACCCTTTTGTTGAATTTCACCATGTAATCATATGCTTGAGGGAAATAATAAATATAAGTGTGGGGGAGAGTTTTTCCTTTAGCGGGTTTTGGGAATGTATATATGTTTTTCTTGTACAAATTATATTGAAAAGAGTTACGAAAATCAAAAAAACCAAAAAAAAAATGAAAAAAATTGAATATAAAAATGGGTTTTATCATGGGTGGGTCAAAAATTAATCTTCCCTGACCATTGATATGTTTTTAACTATTACCATTATTATCTTGAGGAGACCAAACATCGTTTGGGAGATTAGTGTGAGATCAATTTTATGTTCAACTTTAATTAAAATATAAAACAAAAAAAAATGAAAACTTATGTCATTGGGAGAAGTTTAGTGGTTTGTTAATGTCTCATCTTCTCATCCAAATAAAACTTTATTCCACTTTTGTGTCTTATTTAACCAATTAAATCCCTCATAAATATGTGTTTTTGTATCCTTTAATGTCACATTTAAAAAAATGTGCATTTCGTTCTTCCATGTTTGTGTTTTACCACCATTTTCCTATCTTTTTGACATTATCTTCCTATAATAACATTTCAATAGAAAAACCATAATAATAAATCTTGATTTTTTTTCAGATTAGGATATAGAGTGGAAGATGACATCTCTTACATATTTTATGATTTTCACTTTTGGTTGGTGAATGAGTGAAGCTCTATAAATTAATTTTATCATCCTGAGAGGACTATTTTTTGTCTGTCAACATTCTCCATTTCTAAATTTGATCATGAAGAAATGATTTTTTTTTCAACATTGTTCATGTAACAACTTATTGTGGAATTCAATAAGGATGGGTGAAACTGACCAATCGTCCCCTCATTCGGGAAAATAAAATTTTAATATTTTTTGGTGAGTCAAAATGATTTTTATGATTTTATATTTATTGAACATGAGGACATACACAACAATAAGTGTATATAAGTTGTTCTTATTAATATTTTCATTTTTTATTATATACACACTATACATATTTTATATGAAATGTTAAAAATATGTGCGAAATATTAATGATTAAATATTAAATATTATTTTAGAGCACTATTTGAATTCATCCAAATTCATGTCTCTTTAATGTTTTAATAATAACTCTCACCATAATAACCAAATTACATGATTCATTTTTATTGTGGTTTCTTACTCAAATTAAAACACTTCATTTGATTTCAACTATGGTCAAATATTATATTTGGAGGGTCATATGGTCCACACAAGAAGACCCAAAGAATCTTTGAAGAAACTGGACCAGCCAAGATGATTAAGTTACTGGTCTATATCTCAAATCCCAAATTTTATGAATATCCACCATATATTCTTGATTAACCAAATGAATCTTGGGAAAAAAATTAAGGCCCAACTACAAGAAAATAGGGACCCAATGATTCATTGAAGTCTATCCCACCATTCTAGATGTGAATTAAAATCTGGAAATAATTCATCACATTCCTAATGATCTTTTCATCAATTAAATCCAGTCTTTTGTAGTGTGAAATCTAATATATGTGAGGGAAACTTGATAGAAGAAACTATTTTTATTTGAATGTATATTTCAGTTCAAAAACCCATTCACATTTCGACATTTCGAAAAGTATGGATTGAAATGGACATATTACAATTGTTTACTCCAATCACCATAAAAGAAGTTCCATATGTCCAAATGGTTCCAAATTTTGAGAGTAGTAGGCCAAAATTATATATAAAACGTTTAATAAGATGATATATTGTGATTCATTTGTCTAAATGGGAAAACCTGTGAGACATGAGGGGGGATAGATTTCGAATGCAAATAGTCCAACTCCTTGGGCTATAAATACACCCCCTCCATTATTTCAAAAGAGATGTCATTTCAGAATAGAGGATCATATATTGGCATTATAAAAGCCTTTACAAGGGCGTTGGAGGACCTTACATACTATGGGATTCAATTGAGAGTCTTTTCCTCCTCTCATTGTTTCATTTACTTTTGCGTTCTTCATTGTTGTAATCTTGTAAGTCTATTTTTGTAATTCTATTTTAATGCATGTTTCTTCTTAAATAACAATTATTCTCATCCATAAATTTTAGTCTAATATCAATGTTCTTAAAATGGATTAAATCATGTTAATATCCCTTCCCTTCGTTTTCCTCCACATTCAATTGAATGTCTTTTTTTTAACTCTCTTCAATGATCATGTGTGTGTTCGACACGCAACTCTTTTCTTATCATGTTATTTTCACATTATTTATAATTAATCACCATAACCATATTAAACTAGATTAGAAATAATTTCAATGACTGAGTAAATATACCATTGGGGTGATTTATAATTTGTGGATATTAACTGATTGAGATATTTTTCTCGATGAGTATTCTTTGTGTTAATATTATGCATGTTGAAAATTCTATTTCATGCATTAATGACTTGATTTGTTTAATATGTTGATTCCATGGATTATTGTAAACTCAATTACACTACCATAAACAAGTTATGGTAATTATTAGAACCCTCTGTTATGTAATGTCTTATCTTAAATCTTTACCACTAGGTAATTCTGATCAAAGCCATCTTGTGAAGTTGTTATTAATTTAATAAAATATAAATCAAAGGTCAAGAATATCATAATATTAAATCACCATTAACGAACTCACCCCTATCTTTATCAATTTCTTAAATCATTAATCATCCATAAATTATTTCATAAGATTTTCAAAAAACCGCCACCATCAAAATAAAATCAACTGAAAACAACCGACTATTGAAAAACATCATCGCCGAGGATTCGACCCGAGTGCTGCTATAGAAATTAGCACAACACAAGAACCTTGAGGGGTTGATATGCGATAATCAAACACTCTATCAGAGCCTCTACTGTTGAGATGGTATGTATGAGTATGATATACTCTATAATACCAAATGTAGGATCGAAATTGAAATGATATTCTCAGATAAAAGAGGGGGGTGAATTGTACCTTTTAAAAATTCCTTTGGAACATTTAATGATGGTTATTTTTAACAAGGTTAAACAATATAATTCACAAGACCTCTTATAGGTTTTAAAAACTTGCTAGATTCTGAAAAAGTAATTCTGAAAAAGAAACGTAACAAAAGTTACAATGATTACGATTCTACCTTAAAGCGTATAGAATCTAACTATATCATATTACAAGAGTGAGGAAGTATAAGATATTATAATTTCCTCAACAATACAAAATGTAGTAGAAAAACTTGTAACAAAAACAAGTAACAAGTAATAAGTCTTTTAACCCAAAGATAAAGGTATCCAATAACCTTGGATAAAGGTCCCTTGATTTATACTTTCAAGAAAGTCTGTCTTACCGACACCTGGGTAAGCCATCGATACTACGATAGGAGTCTGTCTTGTTATCCCCACAAGCCCTCAACTATCAGGTAGTTAACACCTCTGTCCTCCTCAGCATGGAAGCCCTCAACTTTAAGGATTTGGAACCTCTATCTTCCGACCCCTAGAATCCCTTGATTGTACACAGTAACAATCAGAGTCGCACTAACCAAAACTGCACAAGGAAAAGTTTGAAAAATATGTTCAAACTTTTTGCACAAAGCTTAAGAGTTGATAAGAGCCTCTCTCTCTCTCTATAAATCACATCAACATCATGTATGCACCACTTTCAAAGATGTTTTCATGTGTCTTTTTCTTTTCAAATGAACTCCTATTTATAGGCATAGCTCCAATGGTCGGCTCCCTCCTCCAACGGTTATATTATTTAGTAAATTTCGGAGGGACTTGTACACGTGTCACTCAAGCATTGGCTAGTTGATAACTGAAGGCACGAAATCATTTTATAATAGAACAAGTGAATGAAAAACTTAAACAGATATTCAGAATAGAGAAAATGAAAGTTCGTAGTGTTGAAAGTTAAAGTTCAGAGTCTAACTAGAAAATGAATTTGGAGTCTATAATAAATAGATATTTGGATTCTGTTTTCCTAAGAAATTTGTTATGAGAATTCTTAATCAGAACTCTTCATGAGAATTCATAATGAGAATTCGTAATCAGAACTCCTCATTAGAATTCGTAATGAGATTTCATAACCAGAATTCATCATCAAAATTCATAATGAGAATTCGTGATCAGAATTCATCATCAGAATTACTAAAGAGAATTCGTAATCAGAATTCTTTATCAATATTTGTAATGAGAATTAGTAATCAGAATTCTTCATCAGAATTCGTAATCAGAATTGTTCATCAGAATTTGTAAAGAGATTTTGTAATCAGAACAGTTCATCAGATTTCGTATTGAGAATTCACAATCATAATTCTTCATCAGAATTCGTAATGAGAATTCGTAATCAAAATTCATCATCATAATTTGTAGTTAGAACTTTATATAAGTTTGTAATCAAAATTCAGAGTAAAACCTAATAAAATTTCGTAATAGGGAATTTGGAATAGAACTTCATAAAAGTTCATAACAAGAATTTGGATCCTAAAATAGAATACATTAAATATAAGTATTATACGATTCCGAGGTTTTAGATATGAATCTGATTTTTATACTTAAGAAAAATATTGATAAAAATAATGAAAAAAGGGTAAGGGAATATTTCCTTTGGGAAGGAAATTTTCCTTATCGAAGTAAAACAGGGGTAAAATGAGTTTTTTCTTGAAATGAGGTGTTTGGGATTTTCAAAACAAGAAGGAATGGTTAATTCATAAGGATACCTTAATGACTTAACAATATCCCCCTTTTCATGAAGGAATGGAAAAGTCATAAGGAGAACCTTATTGAATCAACAATCTCTGACTTTTTGGAAAGCACAAACATCATTACGAAAAATAATATATGGACTTGGAAGAATTTCATTAGACTTTGAAATTAATACTTATCTCCCACTGTTCATGGACAATGGTGAATACGACTAACTCCCCCTTAGGATTTGGAACTCTAAGGATCGTATTCTAGATTTACGGAATGGAATTTTCATTGTCTTGAAAATGGAAATCTTCGTAATGAGAAACCCCCCCTTAAATAAGCTCCCCTTACTTAGGGATAGTTCTTCTTTACTTAGAAAATTTTCATCTCCCTTTAAGATTTTTCCTTCTCCATTTTGACTTCTTTTTCCTTCTCCCCCTTTGTGATTTTCAAAAAGTGTTTAAGGGAATGGAAATTAAATATGGTACCTGAAATATTAGTAAAGACATGAAAGAAAAAATAGGTCAACCCACATTCCATTACGATTAAAAGTATTAGTATAGAGAAAAAATACAACAATATATCGGAGTGGTATATTTGGTTCCTTTTTTCCTTGGGCATTAGCATTTTGATAATGGTCTTTGACTTATTCGGCTCTTTATGATCTTCATCATATTTATTTTCTAATGCCTTGATCCTGTCTTCCTAAGCCTTCAAGACCTCTGACTGAGCCTTAATTGCCTCTTCTTGAGAAATCAACAAATCATCTTGTTTCAAAATCTTTTCTTGCATCTCGCTCTGAAGATCCATTTCTATTCTCAAGCTTTGAACAATATCACTCAGCTTCCCATTCAGATCTTTCACATCCTGAATCAGAGAACTTTGTTCTAGACATAGATTTTCATGAAAACTATCTGAATGATTTTTAATTTTTCCATCATCAGTTCCAAATTCCTCTTTAAATTCTTCTTGGAACTGATCAAGCTCTTCCATATCCTCAAAAACATTCTTAGACCATTGAGTTATTTTGTTGCAAGACTTTCTGTGGACCTCGTAGTTGATAAGAAAATTCTTATGTTCTGCCTCAATCTATACACATTTATCCATCACCACAGATACAGATTCTGACTTCTGATTCATGTTGTGTTGAAGCATCTGACATCTGGAGTCTATTGTATGAATGATCTGAATTTTATCTTCCAACATCTTCTGGGACACCACAACAAAATCATGTCCCAATGAAGATGAATCCAAATCATAAAATTTTCTAGATGATTGTTCTTATTCTATTTCCACCTGATTCCTTTTAGAAAATCCTCCAACGTGCTTCTTCTTTATGATATCTTTCGTTTGGGTGTCAATAAACACTTTATTACCCTTGCTGATTTTCGATATGGCATCCTCATCAGGGGATTCATGCTCACTCTCGGATAACTATACTATATTGTCTTCATCAGGTTTTTCTTTTTGAGCTCCAGCTTCAACATCCTCAGGAAGGATAAAGTCATGTTTATGACTCTCTTCTAACAATTTTTTCACTTATTCTTCTTCTTCTTTCTCATCAACTCCCGAAGTAGCAATTTTGGAGGATACAACGTGAGAATTCCGGATTGGAAACTTCTTAGATGGGGTTCTATTATCTCGATATTCTTCAAATTGCTTAATTATATCATCAGAACCTCCACTCATATCAGCCTGATGATCTTTCTCTACAACTTTCTAAACATTATCCATCACTTATTTATCAATTTCCTTCTCCATGGGATTTTCCGGAGTCTTCTTAAATTGAGTCTCAGGAAATTGTTCCATTAAAAAAGATTTCGGAAAAGGAATATTTTTGGATGCTATTTCAACATCCCTCACAAGGGATTGACAAATTTCAGCCTCGGCCAACTTCTTCTTCAGTTTCTTCTCTTTGTCCTGTTATCTAGCTCATCAGCAGCTTTTTCTTTCAAGGCCTTAGCCTTAGCGGGATCCAAACCGAACTACAGATTCCTTGCTTTTATATTCTTCTTTCCCTCTATTCACTTTGGAACTACTTCATCTGGGTAATCCTTTTTCTTCTTTGGATTAGGGGGTGAAGATTGGACTTCCATAGACATGGGAATTTTTTCTTGAGCTTCCACATCATTTAATTTCCTTTTCTTATCGGACTTCTTTGAGGGTTCAGCCTTTTCCACATTTTTCTAAATGGGTTCTGCCTCCTCCTATAGAAAATCATAAAATTCACCTAAATCCTCTGAAAAACATACTTTGATTCACATAAGGGTGACATCACTGATCAACATCACCTTGAAATTCCTCGGCATTGAGCTGCATGTGATTTTGAAGGACTCAAGACACCAAACTATCAACTTTGAAATCAATGTCGGATAAATAATGAACTGAGCTGTAAGATTTCCATTCTTGATGTTCTGAATCATAATGAGGATATGTCTCATGAGATTTACCTTCCTGATATTTACTAAAAAGTCTATAATATACATAACACTATTCTTGAGGGTATCCTTATCTCCCTTCCTTGGAATAATGAATAAATGTACCCAAATATATAGAATCAGATTATTGGTTGAAATATGGTCAATTTTGTTTGCAGTGTTGATATGAGAAAGACCAAGGCATTCCATAGAATTCACCTTGATGAAACTCCCTTCCACATCCGACAACTGGTGAGAGAAAAATTATGTCTCCCCTTCATATGATAGCCCCACAAATATTGTTGCATTGTTGTAAGATAAACAATACGTCTTCCCATAGCTTTTGAAGGAGAACTTCTCCATTCCATCATCATTGAAAAAAGTGGTTGACTCATATAACTCTATGAGTAAATCTGGATAGACCACATCTTGAGATCCAATCTTAAAAATTGATACATCTTCCCATCCATTGAGCATGATGTTCTTGGAAATTAGAGAGTCATAATTATTGTAGAAGCTTTGGTGTACCAACTACTCCCTATATATTTGCCACTCCAAGATCGGCATGACTGAAGACATATCCTGAGAAGGGGCTTCTACAGACATTCGGACTGGGCACTTCTGATGAATTCAGAACGGGATTTTGTAGAGGATCAGAGCCTCAAGACGCAAGAGCTCAGAAACTGATGTGGGACAACTATCAGGGTTCCCCTTTATATATGTGATGGAAGTGACCTTTCAACTTCCAAAACCAATCTAATGGTTGAAAAAACTCTCTGATCTGATTTGACGGTTGAAAACATACTCGCAAGGAAAAATTTGGTTGAATCTGATCTTTTTTGAGGTTCTTTAAAAAAATCCGGATATAAGGAAACTTGATTCTGAGAAATTTTTTAAAAATAAAAGAAACTAACAGAAATTAAAAGTGACTACGAAAATTTGAGAATGAAATCATACCTTTCGGATTGGCTAGGAATATTATTCATAATTGGTAATATTCATCTTGAAGAGAATTTGACTACGAAAAACTCACAATGAAAATCTTACTACAAAAATCATAAAATATACAAGTTTTATTGCAAAAACATTGATTACCAAAAATTGATTACGAAAATTATAGGTACAATGATTCGCATTACAAAAATTCTCATTACAAAAATTTTTATTACAAAAATTTCCAGTACAAAAATTTCTGTTATGAAAGTTTCCAGTACCAAAATTTCCATTGGGAAAGTTTCCAGTATGAAAATTTCTAGAAACGAACTAAGAATATTTTCATTATGAAAATTTAAAAAACTAACTATGAAAACTTCATTACGAAAAATATTTATTATGAAAAAATTTCATTAAGAAAAGTTTCATTACGAAAAATTTTCATTAAGAAAATTTTCATTACAATTTTTTTTGAAAAACCAACTTTGATAAACCATCATTATGATAACAAATATGAATAACATAAAAAACCGATATACTCACCCTATAAAAAGTAGTTTATTACTATAAGGAGAATGGTTCAATAATAATTTATTGAAGGAATATTACCTCATGATTATCATTCCAAACTTCTGTTTAATGTATTCAAATCTACCGAAGGGTAATGATTTTATGAAAATATCAGCAGGTTGATCTTGCGTTCAGATAAATTGAAGAATGATATCTCCTTTTTGTGTGTGATCCTAAAGAAGGTGATGCCGAATACCTATGTGCTTTTCATGAGAGTGATGTGCATGGTTCTTACTAAGGGAAATGGAACTTTTGTTATCACACAAAAATCGAGTCTTAGTAAAACTCAAGACATAGTGTGTGAGTGTGTTCTACATCCACAACATTTGAGAACAACAACTTCCAGCTGCTACATATTCAGCTTCACCAGTAGAGAGTTCTAGAGAATGTTTCTTCTAGCAAGACCAAGAAACTAATGAATCTCTTAAGGAAGGACATGTTCGGGATATACTCTTTCTATCCATTCTACATCCACCAAATTCAGCATCTGAAAAACATTATAAGACAAATTCACTTCCAGAAGTATAAAATAGTCCTAAATCCATGGTTCCCTTTATGTAGCGAAAAATTATTTTTTCCACCTTTAAATGAGATTCTTTAGGATTGGATTGATATCTTCCACAAAAGCATACTGAAAATATTAACTCTAGAGGACTAGCATTCATGTAAAGTAGACTTCCTATCATGCCTCTAAAAGATGTTTGATCTACTGGTTTCCCAGATTCATCAAGATCAAGTGTGTTTTAGGTACCAATGGGAGTACTTATACACTTGGTGTTGTCATATCCATACTTTTTAAGAAGATATTTAATATACTTATGTTAGGATATGTAGATTCCTTCTGGTTTTTGATAAATTTGCAAACCAAGGAAAAATTTTAACTCACCCATCATACTCATTTCAAAGTCATATTTCATTAGATCCATAAAGGAATTAATTAAAGATTGCTGAGTTGAACCAAATATAATTTCATAAAAATAAATTTGAACAATGTAAACATTTTTCTTATCTTTCTTTATAAAAAGGGATGGATCTGCATTTCCCTTAACATGGTTATTTTGAAGAAAAAATCTTGTAAGTCTATCAAACGAGGCTCGAGGAGCTTGTTTAAGTCCATAAAAAGCTTTGGTAAATCTAAAAACATGATCTGGATGTGTTGTGTCTTCAAATCCATGAGTTGTTCAACCAAAACTTCCTCGTGAACAGAACCATTAAGGAATTCACAATTCACATCTCTTTGAAAAAGCATGAAATTGAAGAATGCTGCAAAGTCAAGTAAAATATGAATAGATTCATGTATAGATACTAGAGAATAGGATTCTTCATATTCTATTCCTTCTTTTTTATTATAGCCTATACCATCCAATCTAGGTTATTCCTAACTATGATTCCATTTTCATCACACATATTTATGAAAAAACTTTTTACTCCAATTACAAAAATTTCCTTAGGTATTTCAACCAAGTTATAGACTTTATTCCTTTCGAATTCATTCAGTTCATCTAGCTTGGCATTAATCCAATAATCCTCACCTAAAGATTCATCAGTGATTTTGGTTCCAATTGGGAAATGAAGGATAGATGTTCTACATAATTTCCTAAAGAACTTCTAGTCCTTACAGGATTATTCACATCACCAATGATACTATCACTTGGATGAATCTTAAGAAATTACTGATTTGGGTTTTGAAAAACATGTTTATCAACATAGGGTAGGAAATATTCTGGGGTAAATATTTCAGAATTATCTTCTTGAACATTTTCCTTATCAAAAGTATTTTCTATCAAAGGTTGAGAAGAAGTTTTTGAAAACACATCCGAGGATGTAGTTAGGGGTTTTTTGAAAACAAAAATAATCAGTTTCATCAAATTTAATATGTATTGTCTCTTCAAAAGTACATGTGTTTTTTTGGAAAACACTATATGCCTTAGAAGTTGTGGAGTAGCCTAAGAAAATTCCTTCATTAGTTTTTGGTGCAAATTTGTGTAAATTATCTTCACTATTCAGAATGAATACCTTGCATCCAAAAACCATTAAGTAGAAAAGTCTAGATTTTCTACCATTATATAACTTATAAAGGGCTTTATTAAGAAATGGTCTAATCAAAACACGATTTATAGTATAGCAAGTAGTACTTACAGCTTCAACCCAAAAATTTTTGGCAACAGAATACTCACTCAAAATGGTTCTAGTTATCTCTTGACTAATTTTGTTCCTCCTTTCAACAACACCATTATGTTGAGGTGTTCTGGGTGCTGAAAAGTTGTGATTAATACCTTTTCTACTACAAGAAGTTTCAAAATTAGAATTTTGAAATTCTCCTCCATGGTCACTATGAATAGTTTTCAATGGAATGTTTTAATCATTTTTGACTTGGGCTCTAAAAAATTTGAAATATGAAAAATCATGAGACTTATTTTTCTAGAAAATGGACCCATGTAAATCTAGTATAATCATCAACCAAAATAAATACATAATATTTTCCCCCAATGATTCCAGTTTGTGTAGGACCAAAAATATCTACATGCACTAGCTGTAATGCATCAGTGGTAGAGACTTCACCGATGGATTTAAAACATTATTTATGTTTATTTCTATATTGATAAGGATCATAGACTTTTGAAGAATCAAATATATGTTCCGGTAGATCCTTATATAGACTTTTCTTAGACAATTTTCATAGGTTTCTAAGGTTACAATGTCCGAACCTTCTATGTTATAACCAAGAATGATCTTCCATTGCACTATGTCATGGAAAATCTTGGCTCCTAATGTCTTCTATGTTTACTGTGTAAACATTCTCTTTCCTATTGGAAGATAGAATAAATTCTTTCATGGAATATTGTACTAAGCACTTATCATTCCTAAAATTTACAAGATACCCCTCATTAAATAATTGACTTATGCTGATGAGGTTGTGCTTAAGACCCTTAACAAATAAAGCATTTGAAATCAATGTTTTTCGAAGAAGAATGATGTTAACTATACCAATAATTTCTCCCTAAGCATTATATCCGAAATTATATTTTTTTCCTTTCATCTTGATATTCTTTCCAAAATAGTTTTTGTTACCAGTAATGTGTTGGGAACATCCACTATCCATGTACCAAGTATTGTTGTTGGTACTTTCCTCATTTTCCTAAAAATAAGAAAAAGTTAGATTTTCTGAATCCAGACATGCATGGATCCAGAATTTTTAGAAAGGAAAATTTTGGGTACCCCCATCTTCTTAGAAAAATATGCCTTTTGAAATCCTAAATATTAGGTTTTGTTTAAAGAAAAATTCTTTCCTAGTGACCACCACACTGACATTTAGTATAGAATGGGGAACTTTGAGGAACAAAGTAGTTGTTACTAAAAATCTGATTATAACTAGTGTAACCAAAACCAGAAGTATTACTTTGTGGTTAGATTTGTGAATACATTTTATCAAAATTTTCTTTACCTAGGGTAAATTTTGACAAACACTTCCTCAATGAAAATATTTCGGATTTGAGTTTGATAACTAAGTTATTATCTTCAGGGAGATCTGATTTTGAGATAGAGTTAGGCGTGAAAATTTTTTTCTTAGAAATTACATTTTCATGTTCTTTAGAAAGTTTATTCGTCTCAGAACATACTTCCTCATGATTTTTTGAAATTCTTTCAAAATCATAATTCTTCTTATCATGATGTTTAGAAAGATCTGATATTTCCCTAGTAAGAATAGTATTCCTAGAATTTTCCATATCATGTTATTCCATGAGTTTTGAATTCTCATTCTTAAAGAGTTTGGAAAACCTAGAAACTTCTTCATAGGTAGGTAAAGTATTATCTTCATTAGAAGAGGATTCTTCATCCAAAGAGTTATAATATTTACTATCATTAGAATTCGAAGAATCATCGGTGAATCATTAAGAATTTTGTACCTTAGCCATCATGAATTGATTATCAATAGGTAGCCTGGATAAAGGACCAAGAATCTTCTGTTCAGAAGATTCATCTGAAGAGTCTCCACCAATTGCACTCCATGTTCCATTAGCTTTCAACACTTTCTTAGCATTTGACTTGTAATACTTATTTATGTTTTTCTCAGAATTCATTTCCTTTCTTTCTTTTCCCTTCAACGTAGGTCAATTAGGTCTTATGTGTCCAGCTCTCTTAAATTCATAGCATGTAACGTCTGAATCTTTCTTGTCTTTCCTTTCCTTCTTCTTATATTTGGATTAAATGTTCCTCTGTCCAGCTATCATGTTCATCCTCTGAGCAAACTTTTCTAATTTATTTTATGAGGATTCACTTCCACTAGATTCGGAATGGATAAAAACATTCTTAGATATGGATCTAGTAACTCTCTCAGGAGTCTTGGCTTTCATATGATTGGAGGTAGTAGTAAAAGCTACACTACCATTTCCATTATTCTTCTTCACAATATCATCATATCTCTTCAATCTGGTCTCATGCTGAGGAAGAGTTCCAAGTAGCTCATCAAGGGTAATCTGAGTAACCTTCCTGTTTTCATCAATTACTGTGCTTTTAGATTCCCACTCATTCGGCATGATATCGATCATCTTGTCAACAAGAACTTCATCTTATAATCATTTTTCATCCATTGATTGTAAACTATTCACAACCGTCTTGAATCAATGTTGCACATTGCAATTGGGTTCGCCATAAGGAAAACTAAAACCATGATATTCAGCTATAAGAATGTCTCTTATGGTCACAATTACTTTGGAAGTTCCAAAGTGAGTAACTTCACGTTTCTTACATATAGAATTTTCTTCTTCACAAGATGAAATTTGGCTATATATATTTCTAGTCATTGAAAAATGTAAAGTGTTGGGTACCTTATAATTCAATTGATATTCATGATTTTTTTGATTTGTAAAGGCACTTAATTCTTTATCAGAAATTTTGTATCCACCGGTAAGCATAACAAAATTTTTAACTCCAGTGTTCATAATGAATGTATTCATACGATCTCTCCAATATTCGTAATCATTACCATCAAAGATTGGTGGTCTGGTTGGATTAAGATTGTCTATGGAACCAACATTGATTCCTGTCAACTTTAAGAAAAGTCTATGCACAAAAACATGTTAGTAGAAAATGTTTGTAAACACGGATAATATTCAAAGCAAGAAAATATAGAGAAAAAGTATCTCTATGATAAAGTAAATCCGAACTATGAGTCTGAAAAATATGAAACTGGAAGATGTAATTCCGAGAATTTCCTTCTGAATCTAATCGTAAGATTAATTCATATTGAACCAAATCCACTGATACCAATTGTTGATATGGTATGTCTGAGTATGATATACTCTCTAATACCAAATGTAGGATCGAAATAAGAATGAGATTCACAGATACAAGAGGGGGGGGGGGTGAATTGTACCTTTTAAAAATTCCTTTGGAACTTTTAAAGATGGTAATGTTTGACAAGGTTAAACAAAATAATTCACAAGACATCTTATAGGTTCTTAAAAATAGCTAGATTCCGAAAAGGTAATTCTGAAAAAGAAACTTAAAAAAAGTTACAAAGATTAGGATTCTACTTTAAAGCATATAGAATCTAACTATATCATATTAAAAGAGTGAGGAAATTGAAGATAGTATACTTTCCTCAACAATACAAAATGCAGCGGAAAAACATGTAACAAAAACAAGTAACAAGTAATAAGTCTTTTAACCCAAAGAGATGGGTATCCATCAACCTTGGATAAAGGGCCCTTAATTTATACTTTCAATAAAGTATGTCTTATGCACACTAGGGTAAGCCCTTGATACTAAGATCGGAGTCTATCCTGCTATCTCCAAAAGCCCTCAACTATCATGTTGTCAGCACCTTTGTCTTCCTCAGCAAGGAAGCCCTAAACTTCAAGGTGTTGGAACCTCTTTCTTCTTATCCTCGGAAGCCCTTGACTATACATAGAAAAAATTGGAGTCGCAAGAAGAAAATCTGCACAAGGCAATGTTTGATCAAGTTGTTCCAACTTTCAGCAAGAAGCTTAAAAGTTGATAAGAGCCTCTCTCTCTAAAAATCACTTCAACATCATGTAATTACCAAGGTCAAAGATGTTTTCAAGTGTCATATTATTTTCAAATGAGCTCTTATTTATAGGAACATCTCCAACATTTGACTCCCTCCTCTAATGATCATATTCCTCACTGAATTTTGGAGGGACCAGTACATGTGTCACTCAACCAACGATTAGTTGACAACTGAAGGCACAACATTGTTATATAATAGAACAAGTGAAAGCATAACTTAAAATGATATTTATAATGGAGAAAATGAATGTTCAGAGTGTTGAAAGTTAAAGTTCGGAGTTTAACTATAAAATGAATTCGGAGTCTTTAATAAAGAGATATCCAGATTCTGTTTTCATAAGGAATTCATAATGAAAATTCGTAATATGAATTTTTTATCATAATTCGTAATGAGAATTCATAATCAGAATTCCTCATCAGAATTCATAATGAGAATTCGTAACCAGAATTCATCATCAGAATTTTTAGTGTGAATTTGTGGTCAAAATTCATCATCAAAATTCTTAATGAGAATTCTTGATCAGAATTCATCACCAGAATTCCTAATTAGAATTCTTCATCAGAATTCGTAATGATAATTCATAATTAGAATTCTTCATTGGAATTCATAATGAAAATTTTTAATCAGAATTCTTCATCAGAATTCATAATTATAATTCATAATGAGAATTTGTAATTAGAATTCTTCATCAAAATTCGTAATGAGAATTTGTAATCAAAATTCTTCATTAGATAAGTTTGTAATCTAAATTCAGAGTTGAATTTCATAAAAGTTCATAACAGGGAATTCAGAATAGAACTTCATAAAAGTTCATAACAATAATTTAGATCCTAAAATAGAATTCTTCATATCTAAGTATTATACGATTTCATGGTTTTAGATATGAATCAAGTTTTTTATACTTACGAAAAACATTGATAAGAACAATGAAAACAGGGTAAGGGTATATTTCATTTGGGAATGAAATTTTCATTATGGAAGTAAAATTGTGGTAAAATGAGTTTTTCCTTGGAATGAGGTGTTTGTGATTTTCAAAACAAGAAGGAAGGATAAAGTCATAAGGATACCTCAATGACTTGATAATCTCCCCCTTTTCATGAAGGAATTGAAAAGTCATAAGGAGAACCTTATTGACTCATCATCTACTTCGTTAATTAGATTATAAGAGGTTCTATAAATACTAGAGGAAGAAAAATATGTTGATTCTCAATCCATAATCTCATCTTTATTACCTAATGAAGACCCTTCATCATCAGTAGTGTCAAATATATTGGCCTCTTCTTTAGGATGATCAATTTCTGACTCCTCCCCTAACTTTGTAAAGTTTTCTTCATCAACCATTATGAAATTAGAAATTGAATAAGTGTGATTATGTAAGAGTAAATAGAAGAATAAGATCTCTGGGATAGCATCCATAATTTTAAGAAGGTGTCTCTACCCCTTTGGATGAGTTTAGAAAAATAAATCTCAGTACAGAAATGATCCGCACCTAACTCAAATTAGTGAGGCCATCAATCATGAAGACAAATAAGTGTATACATCATTTCTAAAGCATCATCGATATATATTTTCATGTAATTATATATAAATTCCTGGAATTTATCCCAATTTAGATTCTCATCATTTGGATTTTCTAGAAGAACATCGAGGTTTGAAGATGGAAATAAGAAGAACACATTTAACTAATGCTTCAAAAATTGAAGTTAATTTTGATAATCATATAAAGGATAAAAATTTCCGGGAGGTTAAATATCCCAAATGACCGGCCAAAATTGCCCCAATGAAAAAGAAAAATAAGAAAATCAATGTTTTAATTGATTTTAGACATCTTAACTGCAATTGTCCTAAAGATGTCTATCTAGTTCCAATCAATGAAAATTTAGTTGATGCAATAGCTGGATATGCAGATATTTACATTATGGAAAGTTAATATGGGTATAATCAAATATGAATTTCCCCATAGGACGATGAATCTACAACCTTTTGATCCCCTCAAGATGTGTTTTTCTATAGGTCAATTCCATTTGTCTTAAAGAATGCAGGCACAATGTATCAACATGTTGTGCCCCATATCATCAAACACTTTTCAGAGATATATTATGAATGTTATATGGGTGATTTGGTGGTTTAATCCAGACAAAGTTCTGATAACATGGCTAATATGGATACCATATTCAATAAACTTCGGCCACATGATTTGAATATGAACTCCTTGAAATGTTCTTTCGGGGTAACCATAGAGAAGTTCCTCAACTACGTTGTATACCATCATGGTATCAATGTTGACACTGATAAAACAAAATCAATCCTTGGCATGTCACCTCTTAGAAATTTTAAATAATCAAGAGGTCTCAAAGGAAACATGACCTATATTCGGCACTTTATCACCAATTTGGAGGGCAAGTGTTCTCCCATCACCAGATTAATGAAGAAGGGATTCACCTATCAATGGACTTAAGATTTACATGAGGCCTTTGATACCCCCATGAAAAATCTCATGATTCCACCAGTATTAATTCCACCTATTGAAGGAAGACCATTTATTCACTATATGAATGATTTAGAGTGATCATTGGGTCCTTTCCATGCCAAAAATAATGATTTCGGAAAATAGAAAATCATTTACTAACTCAATCAAATTATGTTTGATGAAAAAAATTGGTATTCATGTAATTGAAATTGTTTCCTAGAATTAATCTTTACAGTCCAAAAAACTGAGGAACTACCTGCAACATCATGAGGTTCAATTGGTATCTCAGAAAAACATGATTAACATTATTCTTAGTTATCTTGTCCATAAAGGGTGTCTGGCATAGTGGTAATTAATTTTACAACAGTTTCATATACATTTTTTTACCTCAGATGGCAATAAAGTGCCATGATTTGGCTACCTTCCTTGTTGAAAATCCATATTTAGAAGATACGCCATTGAATACAGAATTTCTGGGTGAAGAAGTCTTATTTATTCAGAATAGTTCAAAAATATAGGAAATGTACTTTGATGGTGCCTGTAGATGTCTAATAGGGATGAGAATGGAAAACCCTAAAATCAATAGTGTAGGGTTATGAATTGTACATATCTCCCCATAAAAGGTAGTGTTGCCTTATTGATTTTTGTTTTCAGAAGCCGGTACCAAAAATAATGTAGATTATCAAGCTCTCATATCAGTCCTATAATTGGAACATTAGGTGAAATTTGATCACATGACAGTAAATGGTTATTCGGAGTCAGTAATCAAAAAAAAATAAATGGGGACTATTATATCATAAAATAAAAGTTAATCCATTTGTGTGATTACATCCGAGAGTTAAAGGTTGTGTTTCATTTAGTTTTAACATTTTCCTATGTTCCATGATCACAAAATGACCATGCTGTTGCACCGAATAATGCAGCTACAACCATGTAAGATCTAAATCGGGAAGAGACTGTCATGAGTATAGCACATTGAATTGTGGTCTCACCTTTCTTTCAAACTATAATGAAGGAAATTAAAAAAATTAACCCTAATGTTGAGCTATATGGTAATTCCATGAGATGGGGAGCACCCATCATATAATACCTTCAAATTGGAGTACTTCCACCAGATCGAGATGAAAAATAAAAGAACTGATGATTAGTGGAAAATTTTACTCTTTTTGATAGTCCATATCACCCGAAGATCACATAAAAATGGGAATTTTAGGGAATCCTCTCTAGTAGTATTGATGGAGATGAAACATCAGTTTTCAGGAATGAAGTTCATTCAAGAACTTGTGGTGCTCCCAAGTATAGGAAATGGCATTCTGATCAAATCTGAAATCTTGGATTCATCTAGTATTCATTAACACATGGATGCATAGATTTCAACAAGAAATTCCATCCCTTCTAAGTACACGAAAATACCTTTCATCAACCCCTGGAGTTATTACATAGAACTAAATACTCCTGGCCATTTTACACATGGGAAATATATGTAATAGGGCATTATCCTCCTGCTACGACTAATCAGTTCAAGTATATCCTTACTACTAATGACTTATTCTCCAAAGGGGGTGTGGAAAAACCTCTGAAAGAGGTCAGAGAGAAAAGCATTGTTAGTTTTGTAGAAACTAACATCATCAACATATTTTTTGTCCCTCAATCTATATTAACAGACAATGGAACCAATTACTATTCTTTTGAGGAAAATAACTTATATAAGGAACAAAATATCAAATACAACCATCCATGTCACTATCACGTAGCATCAAATGGATAGATAGATGCTTTTAATAAGACACTAATAAATTTAATCCAAATGATGGTGGATAAAGATTTTAAATCTTATCCTGATAATATTTTGAAGGCTTTATGGTCTTATCGGACTATTACCCATACTACAACCCAAGTAACCCCTTATTCATTGGTTTACAGAATAGAAGAAGTTTTCCAAATTGAAATTCAATTTCCTTCACTCCAAGATGAAATATTTGGTTAGTTGTCTATAAATGATAAGTCATAGAAATGTTATGATGTGATGAAACTATTAGATGAAAAAATATTTCCTATTTTTCATCATCAAGAAGTATATCAAAACGAAATAGTGCTAGATTTTAATAAGAAATTTCACCTCTATTCATTTCATCAATGAGACTAGAATTAGTCATCTGGACTCTAATGATACTAGGAATGAATCCCCCAATGCTTGAGATAAAGTGGGAAGGAATTATTCCATACATAAGGGCTAATCAAATTAATCTAGTGCCTAAATATCAACGGATTTAGATCCTATTATGAATCTGAAGAATGCAAAATTCTTGAAGAAATAGTTTGTGTAATTGAACATATCATCCTCGATGAATGAATCTAAACTGAACAGCATAAGTTTCTAGTTCCAAAACATTAAACTACATAACAACCATAAGCGTTCATGCTACAAGATGATAAAATGTTTAAATTATTTGTCCTTATCACATGAAGTAAAACAACATGACATCATTTTTCCTTACTACACGATATTAAACTATACGAATAACATATTTTCTTCTAGATGTTAGAAGCTTCCATGTGAAAGAATCATTGACATCATTGATGGTCCTTAGTGCAACATGAGGACCTTTATTCCTAATGTTTAAGTGAAATCTTTTTTGGGACCTCATTTTTATAACTATGTGTGGCTATATTCTCATTCATATGAGATACGTAGAGAATTCTTGATCTCCAATCTAAATCCTAGCCACAAGTAACAAATTTTTTTATTACCATTTTCTTCTCCTGTATATGAATTATATCAATATTGAGTCCACTTTTAAGATACATGTTTAGATTTTCATACCATATATGTCTTCAATTTAATCATTCTTCTTGAATGTATTAAACCCCTCATCTCAATGTCAAAATCTATTGTTGTGGGAAATAAATGTTTCAATAACTACATATGGATAGATTCTCATCTATATGATATATATAGAGACACAGATATCTCTAATCGTGGGATTAGTTACGATAAAAAACTCCCCTTTATTCCTTATATATGAATTACAACCTGTATATGGAATATTTAACGAATTACATATGGCATGATTCTAGAACCTTGTAAGACATGTAGTGACACATGGGTTTTTTCCGTTGTCATGCTACAATATGTCTTTATTTTAACATTGGTTCATCTTCGTCCTTACTGTATGACGTTAAACTACACTGAAGTCCAAGAACTATGTTTTTCCTGATGCATGCTCCAATGATATACGTAGAAAGAATGGATCCCATGCCCTGGATCATCCATCACTTTATCACAATACCCATATTCATCACTTGTTTCATATTTTTGTTACAGAAGAAGAATGTAATGCTTTTTTTCTCACACAGAGCATAGCTCAGGTGGGCTTAGGAATTGGGAAAAAATTATTCTCTGTATAAATTAGGTGTTTCAGTTTTTTATGGGGTTATCAATGGTCTTCCCTGCATGACTTAAAACTGCACAGTACAATTTCTTCACAACATGACTCTAAACTACATAGCCTAATATTGATTAAAATAATCCTAGGGAGTCTCCATTTTACATGTGATTTAGATCACTATAAATTACATCAAAATCCGAGTCAATATTGATTCAAATATGTCTCATGTGCATTGAGAATTACCCCAAACATATATCACTTTCTGAATATTGAATATCTTAAGATCCTCATAATCATTCTTATGGTTTCTAGTGACTCAGTTTCTAATAATTAGGAACTCTTTTTCTTGAATATACAGTACATTCTATTAGGTGGACTTGCATAAGTTGAATACATAACATGACTATCAGTTAAAAGATTCTACTCTTTAGAAATGCAACATATTCCACAGTTGGCCCTACATAATACATCCCCCATAAAGGGTTTGTAAAATAATGGTATTTTTATTCTTGTTTTGAGTGTTTTTTCAATTCATAATTTGATGCAAATATACAAGAATAATTATTTTAAAATAACCATTCATGTATATTTTTCCCAATTTCATTCACTCGATCTGAAAATCTTCAAGACCATGGATTACACATATATATCTCCATGTGTTCAATGAAATATAAAATAACCTTGGATCACTTGACCACATATCATATATTGTTTCCATTTAGATTCCTAGTTGTATGAATTAAAACTACAAATACCATACTCCCTACATTTTGGTCAGAAATTAATATAAACCCTATTCCTCCATGTTTTCGGATATCATGATTGGAAATATTGTCTACATATTAAGGAAAACCTATTCATAAAAAAATATATGCTTCGGGAAATCTGAATCTCTATAAACATTCTTCGTCTTTTAGCAATAGAATATCAAATTTCTGATAGCCCTTTTTCCCAATTATATAGCATGTTCCCTTAGGTGGCCTTGCAAAATTTCCTACAAAACAGGCATGTTAGTCAAATGATGGAAGTATTTTAATATGTAGCATATGGATAAGACTGCCCTAAAAAATATAAACCATATTAAGGGTTTCTCAAATAATGGAAACATCGTTCTTGTAAAATACTTCCTCAAATGCATTTATCCCTTTTTTACATATCATTCTTCAGATCCAGAAATTACCAAATCACAGTTTACAAATTTCCCATCCATACCTGAATATTTTAATTTGTTTCTCAAACAATTATCAATAAATTGGGAGAGACTCATAACTTTGGTCCAATCTAATGACCTTTAATTTATGCCAAAAAATTATGACTAAAAACATCATAGTATAGTGTCCTCAAAACTTGACGTAAAACTGCATAGTACAATTTCTTAACTATATGACTTAGAACTTCCTATCCTGATATTAGAAATTAACCTTTTTGATAAATTATGAAAATTACTCATACCCCAAATTTGTGAATTTTTTTTCCTTTTCATGACATGTGTCGGTTTAGATAACCACCAATTCGTAAAACACCTTTCCTTGAAAAAACCACCCATTGTGGTCTTGAGCCTCCCATATCTTATTTTCCTTTTTTCTAAATAGTCAAATGTTAAATTCCTACGATCCCATTTTCATGAATAGGCAGTATGTCCCCCTAGGTGTCCTTGTATAAAATTTTCAAACATTATAGGCCTGTCAGTCAAAAGACACCACTATTTAGCTATGTAGTATATGCCCCAATTGGCCCAGCATAATACAACCCCCATAACGTGTATGTCAAATAATGGTAACATTTTTCTTATAAAAAACATCCTTTAAGTTTATACATGTTTTATATTTTTTTACCATAAAAACCATGACTCGCTATTCCCCTTGGAAATATTTAATAAATATTAGAGAAATTTATAGCCACTAAGTCTTGTTTGGGATTTAGTTTCAGAATTTATGGTCAATTATTTTCTTCCTTAAACATTATCTATTTATAGTCCACCAAGCATGAGTCTAATATTCTAACAACAAGTGACGTGGTACTCACCAGATTGGGAACCCATCTAGGTCACTCTGAACAAATGTTCAGTCCCATCTCACTAAACGTACATTGTTTATGATTTAGGTAATATTGGGTAATAATTATCCAAAATTTACAATGTTTGTGGGGATTTTTATGTAAACTGGTTAAAAATAAAACTTTTCCCTCTAGGCCACAGGTCGTAGTAAAATATTAGAGTATCCATCCAAACATGACATAGCTCCAAAATATAAAAAATGCTGTTTAAATGATTCAATGATCCTTAATTTTACCTTATAATAAGATTCTTTTCATTTTGAACTAATAAAATTTTAAGGGGGATCTTGTAAACACCATGAAATGTGTTCCATGCACTTCTCCACAAAAAAATTTTCAACCAGGCTAGAAATGTTCGTGGTGCGACTCTGCATTTTTCTTGGGGTCATTGAAGGTAGTGAAGGCACATGCCTAAAGGCCCTAGATCGCTACCAGTGATTGATCTCAAGTAGGGTTACTGGGGTGCAGCCTCTAAAGTATTGATAAATTAATTTGGATTTTTCCCCAAAGAGGCCCACAATGTACCTGTGTTCATCCACCAGTGTACCACCATGATAGAGCAGAATGAAGGTATTATTTTTTAAAAGTCCTCAATGTGGCTCCCTTGTAAGGACAAATCAATGTCAGTGCACAAATATGTAAGATTGGTATAGAGTAAGAGGTTTCCAACCATTGATACCAATTGTAGGATCGAAATAGTGATGTAGATGCTCAATATACAAGAGGGGGGGGGGGGGTGAATTGTATACTTTAAAAATTCCTTTGGAACCTTTAAAGTTAGTTAATAATAACTATGTTTTACTTAAGCAAATGAAAAGGCTATGTTTAACAAAGTTAAACTAAAAAAATTCACAACACATCTAACACCTAATGCAAACTAGGAAATAGATTCCGAACGAGGGTTCCAGAAATATGGTTCCAGAAATTGAAACTTACCAAAAGATTACAATATGAGATTCTACCTTAAAGAGTATAGAATCTAAATGAAACAGAGTACAAATAAGGAAGTATAAGAAAGTTATACTTTCCTTATAATACAAAATACAGCGGAAATAAATACAAGTAGTTAAACTACAAGTAACATGATATAAGTCTTTTAACCCAAAGAGAAGGGTATCCAACAACCTTGGATAATGGTCCCTTGATTTATACTTTCAAGCAAGTCTGTCTTACCCACACTAGGGTAAGCCCTCGATACGAAGATCGGAGTCTCTGTCTTGCTATCCCCGCAAGACCTCAACTTCCAGGTAGTTGGCAACCTCTGTCTTCCTCAGCAAGGAAGCCCTCAAACTTCAAGGTAGTCGGCACCTCTGTCTTCCTATCCCCGGAAGCCCTTGAATGTAATCACCAACATTCGGAGTTGCACGAAGCTTTGAGAGTTAATAAGATCCTCTCTCTCTCTAGAAATTACTTCAAGCAAATTAGTCAGCCTTTCAGCACTTTCTTCAGCTATCAGCAACGAGATTTTTCAAATGAGCTCTTATTTATAGGTAAGGTCGGCTCCTTCTCCAACGGTCATATTTTCCTTAAAGATCGGAGGGACCTGTACACGTGTCACTTAGACAATAGTTAGTTTATAACAAAACAGATGACATCGTTTTATAACAAAACAAGTGTAACAGAATGTACGAAATCGTTTCAAAAAAATCTAACATAAAAGTTCGGAATGAAAGCTTCGGAGTGAAGGTTTGGAGTGTAAGGAACAATAATAAAGAGTAGAAAAATTATAGAAATGTAAGTAATATATAAGTTAGGATTCTAACAGATATTTTTCAGATTTTCAATTAATTCAGAGTGTATAAAACAAATATACTCAAATTCTGTTTACTAGATGAATTCGGAATGAGAATTCGGAATAGAAATTCGTCATCAGAAATCGTAATGAGAATTCATCAGTAGGATTTGTAATGAGAATTCATCATTAGAATTCGTAATGAGATTTCGGAATGAGATTTTTTCATTAGAATTTGTAATGAGAATTCTTCTTCAGAATTAGTATCCTGAATCTGGAATAGAACTTAGTCAAAGTTCATATCCGGAATTCGGAATGAGACTTCCTTATAGTTCTTATCCAGAATCCAAATCCTAAAACAGAATACTTTATATCAAAGTTTCAACGATTCCAAGAAAATGAATCTGAATCTCATACTTAAGAAAAATATGGATGAAAATATGATAAGGATAATTTTTCTTATAAAAGCGTTTTTCCTTAAGGAAGCAATTTTCCTTATAAAAGAAATTTTCCTTAAGAAAGAAATTTTCCTTATAAAAGCAATTTTCCTTAAGAAAGCAATTTTCCTTATAAAAGCGATTTTCCTTAAGAAAGCAATTTTCTAAAGATAAGGTGTTTGTGATTTTCAAAACAAGAAGGAATGGAAAAGTCATAAGGAAAACCTTATTGACTCAACAATCTCCCCCTTTTTGGAAAGCACAAACATCCTTACGAAAAAGAAATTCTAAGAAGAAAGAAAAACATTAAGGCTTATCTCCCTTTTCTTTAAGGATATTGATGAATACGACTAACTCCCCCTTAGGCTTTGAAACTCTAAGGATCGTATTCAGATTTCCAGAGTGATAGATAAGAAGTTCTTCTTTAATGAAAAAGCTCCCGCTTAAACAAACTCTTATTAGAGTTTTTCTTTTTCTTAAGGATCTTTTTCTTGTCCCCCTTTGATAAACTCTTATTACAGTTATCCTTTTTCTTAAGTATCTTTTCCTTCTCCCCCTTTGTGATTTTCAAAAAGAATTTGGAGGGAATGGAAAAAATAACAATGTACCTGAAAAATTAGTAATGACAACAATAGAAATGACAAGCACAATTTTCATTAAATTTGAAATCTCAGCAACAAAAAATACAACAAAAAGATCGGATTTGGTTATTTTGGATCTTTTTCCTTCGACATGAGCCCCTTTAGAATAGTCTTGATCTTCTTCAGGTCCTTATGATCTTCTTCAGCTTGCTTCTCTAAGACAACTATTTTTGCATACTGAGCTTCAATTTTTTCTTCCTGGGCTTTCATCTTTTCTTCCTGAGCTTTGATCTTTTCTTCATGAGCCTTTATCCTTTCTTCAAAATCGACCCGATGATCCCTTTCAAACTTCCAGTTTTGAGAAAAGGAATTCAGCTTCCCATTTAGATCTCTCACTTCTTGAATCCGGAAGTTCGTTTCTTCTATCAACTTCTTTTAAAAGGATGCAGTTAACTCATTTATCTTCTTGTCCTCGGTTTCAAAAGCCTCATTAACATTGTCTTGAAACTCATCGAACAACCTCATCTCTTCCACAGTCTTCTTCGACCAGTTTTTCATCCTCTTGCAAGATTTTCTATGAGCTTCATAGCCAACGAAAAACGTTTTAAACTGAGCCTCTATTTCAACGCACTTGTCCATAACCATATATATAGTGTCAGTTTTCTGATTCAACGCATGTTGGAGCATCTGGTATCTTGAATCAATACTTGAGAAGGTCAGAATGGTACCCACTAACTTCTTCAAAGACTAAACAATAAAGTCATGCCCCACCGAAGATGACTCCGAATCTGAAACTTTTCTAGGAGAAATTTCTTCTTCCACAAGTTCAAGTTTTCTCTTTGAAGAGCTACCAACTTCCTTCCTCTTCCTCACTTCTGAGCTCGGAGTATCAGCAAGAATTTTCATTCCCTTGTCTTTTTCTGGAATTAAATCATGTTCTGGAGTTCTCTTCTCACTATCAGAAAATTGAACAACATTATCTTCTTCATCAGCGACTTCCTGAACACGAACCTCTACGATTTCCTTCTAAGCAACATCATGTAAAAGATGTTCTTCTTCTCCATGATAAATAACTTCTTCTTCTCCTTTCTCTTCTTCCATTGCTGGAGTAACTAGCTTCGAAGATTCAACTTCAGAAGTTCGGAGTGATAAGTGTTCTGAAGGTGTCCCCTTGTAATCATCTACTTGTTTCAGCACATCTCCGGTTTCACCACTTCCTTCAGCACCAACTTCTACTTGTTCCACTTGCTCAACTTGCTCTACTTCCTCAGTATTCTTAGCAACAGCTTCTTCCAGAGCAACAAAATTTCTTCCTGGAGTCTCAGGTAGAGATTCCAAGGAGAATGATCTCGGAACTGGAATAGTTACTGAAACCATTTCATTGAATTTTAACAAAGCATGAGCACCCTCAGCCTCAGACATCATCTTCTTGAGCTTCTTTTGCTTTGCTTGTTATTCAAGCTCATCAGCAGTTTTCTCCTTCAAGGCCTTAGCCTCCTCAGGGTCCAATCCGAACTGCGGATCCCCTTCTTTCCTTTTTTCTATATCTGCTCTCCACTTCATAACAACCTCATCAAGATAGGCTTTCTTCTTCATTGGTTTTGGAGGTGCGGAATGGAGTTCCTTAGACTTAGGATTCTCTGCTTCTACTTCCACTTCTTTTAACTTTATCTTCTTTACTGGCTTAGATGATTCCGGTTCAGCAGCCTTCGGAGTCGCTTCTTGATTTCGAAAATCGAAGAACTCACCAGTTTCCTTGTTGAAGGCCACATCCATCCTCTTAAGAGTACCATCGCTGACCAGCATGATCTTGCAAACTCTTGGCTTATATTTGCAAGCCTCCTTGAAGGACTCAAGGCACCGAACAATCATCTTGGAGAGGATTGCTGGATACATAATAATCCGAGCTCTCAGATTTCCTTTCTCCAAATTTTCAATAGTAATAAGAATGTGCTTCATCAAGTTAAAATTCCTTAGATTTATCAGGAAATCTACGATATAGATCTCACTTTTCTTCAAGCTATCTTTATCACATTTCCTCGGTACGATAAGCCCTTGTACCCATAACTCCAAAATCCGGAAATTTGTAGATAAACTGGAAATCTTCGGAGCCTTGTCATCAGCCAGTCCGAGAGTTTCTAAGGATTTTTCCTTTTCGAAGCTACCCTTAGAGTCCAGCAACACATGCGAAAGAAATTCGGCTTCTCCTTCATAAGACAGTCCTACCAAGCTTGCTGCCTTGGTGTGAGAAAGCTTGTTAGTCTTTCCATAAGACTTAAAAGAGAACTTCTCCCTATTATCTTCCCTAAAAAAAGAAACTGATTCATAGAACTCAAAAAGTAAGTATGAATACACTTCATCTTGGTTCCCGGTTTTTTACACCGCAACATATTCCCAGCCATTCAACTTAACGTTCTTTGAAATAAGAGAATCATAGTTGTTGAAGAAATTCGGATGGACTAACCTTTCTCTGTAAACTAACCATTGCGAAATAGGCTTAGTGGATGACATTTCTTGAGATGCTAACTCCGCAGACATTCGGATCTGTAATCCTCTGAGAAGTTCGGAACGGAGAAATCTGAGGTTCGGAACGGTCTTAAAACAGAGGGGCAGAGCTTCGGGATACGAGAGCTTGAAATCGATGTGGGACGAGTATTTGGGTCCCCTTTATATAGGCAACGAGATGACAGTTCACCTTCCACAGTTGATCTAACGGTTGGAATAAGCTGAGATCAGATCTTACGGTTGAAAGCTTGAATCCGATCTTTTTGAGGTTTTTATTAATACAAAGAATTAAGAAAACTAAAATCCAAAAAAATAATACAAGAAAATGCCAGCAAGTAAAGTATGACTATGAAAACATGAGTAAGGAAATCATACCTTTCGGATTGGATGAGGAGGATTATTCGTAATGGATAAAATAAAAAGATGATTACGAAAAAAAAAACTTTATTATGAAAAGACAGAGTTCTCAAAAATTTACTTCGGAAAACAATCTCACTACGAAAAAAAACTCAGTATGAAAAATTCAATACGAAAAACACATTACGAAAAAAAATCGGTAAAAAAATCTGGTTATGAAACTGCCAGTACGTAATTTTCCATTCTGGAAATTTTTAATACGAACACTTCCATTCCAGAAGTCTTCTATATGAAATTGTCCAATCTGAAAAATTGTAGTTCCAGAAATTCCATTCCGGAAATTTTCTTTCCGAAATGTTTGAAAAAAAATTTAAAAAAAAAACTTTGTTAAACTATCAAACAAATGTACCCCCCCTATGAAAATGAGTTTATTGTTGTAAGGAGATTTTTTCAATAGAAAGTTACTTAAGGAGGTTTACCTTATGGTTATCATCCCTAACTTTTGTTTAATATATTCAAATCTATCAGAAGGCAAAGATTTTGTGAAAATATCAGCAAGTTGATCTTGCGTTCCGATAAACTGAAGAATAATATCTCCTTTAAGTGTGTGATCCCTACGAAAGTGATGCCTAATATCTATGTGTTTTGCATGAGAGTGATGTGCATGGTTTTTACTTAGGGAAATGGCACATGTGTTATCACACAAAATTTGAGGTTTAGTAAAACTCAAGCCATAGTCTGTGAGTGTGTGTTGCATCCACAACACTTGTGCACAACAACTTCCAGCTGCTACATATTCAGCTTCAGCAGTGGACAGTGCTACAGAATGTTGCTTCTTGCAGGACCATGAAACTAATGAATATCCTAAGAAATGACAAGTTCTAGATGTACTTTTGCTATCCATTCTACATCCACCAAAGTCAGCATCAGAAAAGCTTTTTAGAACAAAATCATTTCCAGAAGTATAAAATAATCCTAGATCCATGGTTCTCTTAAGGTAGAGAAAAATTATTTTTACTGCCTTTAAGTTAGATTCCGTAGGATTGGATTGATATCTTGCACATAAGCATACTGAAAACATTAAGTCTGGTCAACTAGCTGTTAAGTAAAGTAGACTTCCTATCATACCTCTAAAAGATGTTTGATCTACTGGTTTTCCATCTTCATCAAGATCTAAAGAGTTTGAGGTACCAATGGGAGTACTTATACTCTTAGAGTTGTCAAAATCATACTTTTTAGGAAGATCTTTAATATACTTATGTTGAGATATGTAGGTTCCTTCTGGTTTTTGAGAAATTTGAAAACCAAGGAAAAATGTTAACTCACCCATCATACTCATTTCAAACTCAGATTTCCTTAGACTTGCAAAAGAGTCAGTCAAAGATTGCTGAGTTGAACCAAATATAATGTCATCAACATAAATTTGAACAATCAAAACATTTTTCTTATCTTTCTTTATAAAAAGGGTTGGATCTGCATTTCCTTTAACATAGTTGTTTTGAAGAAAAAATCCAGTGAGTCTATCATACCATGCTCGTGGGGCTTGTTTAAGGCCATACAAAGCTTTGGTAAGTCTAAAAACATGATCAGGATGTTTTGTATCTTCAAATCCAGGAGGTTGTTCAACAAAAACTTCCTCTTGAACATAACCGTTAAGAAAAGCACATTTCACATCCATTTGGAAAGGTTTGAAATTAAAGAATGTTGCAAAGGCAAGTAGAATACGGATAGATTCAAGTCTAGCTACTGGAGCATAGGTTTCTTCATAGTCTATTCCTTCTTGATGATTATAGCCTTTAGCAACAAGTCTAGCTTTCTTTCTTACTATGATTCCATTTTCATCACATTTATTTCTGAAAACCCATTTTACTCCAATAACAGAAGTTTCCTTAGGTCTTTCAACCAAGGTCCAGACTTTATTCCTTTCGAATTCATTTAGTTCATCATGCATTTCTTTGATCCAATCATTATCACCTAAAGCTTCATCAGTGCTTTTGGGTTCTAATTGGGAAATAAATGCTAGATGTTCTACTTCATTTCTTAAGGAACTTTTTGTCCTTAAAGGTTGATTTACATCACCAATGATACTATCACTGGGATGATTCTTAAGAAACACCTGATTTGGGTTTTGTAGAACCTGTTCATCATCATAGGGTAGAACGTCTTCCGGGGTAAATGTTTCAGTAGTATCTTCTAGAACATTATCCTTATCAGAAGGTTCTTCTATCAAAGTTTGATATTCAGTTTTTCAAAACACATCCGAAGATGTAAGTTGAGATGGTTTAAAAACATAATGATCTGACTCATAAAATTTTACATGTACTGTTTCCTCAACAGTACAAGTATTTTTATTAAAAACTCTATAAGCCTTAGAGGTTGTGGAATATCCTAAGAAAATTTCTTCATTAGACTTTGGTGCGAATTTATGTAAGTTATCTTTAGTATTCAAAATGAATACTTTGCAACCAAAAACCTTGAAGTAGGAAAGTCTTGGTTTTCTACCATTCCATAACTCATAAGGAGTTTTATTAAGAAAAGGTCTAATCAAAATTCGATTTATAGTATAGCAAGCAGTACTTACAGCATCAGCCCAGAAATGTCTAGAAATAGAATATTCACTCAACATGGTTCTAGTTATTTCATGAAGAATTCTATTTCTTCTTTCAACTAGACCATTCTATTGAGGAGTTCTAGGTGCTGAAAAATTGTGAGTAATAAGTTTTTTACTACAAAAAGTTTCAAAATCAGATTTTTGAAATTCTCCTCCATGATCACTATGAATAGTTTTCAATGGAAGGTTTTTCTCATTTTTAACTTGAGCTCTAAAACTTTTGAAATAGGAAAAATCTTCAAATTTCTTTGCTAGAAAATAGACCCAAGTAAATCTAGTGTAATCATCAACTAGAACAAACACATAGTATTTGCCTCCAATACTTCCAGTTTGTGTTGGGCCAAAAAGATCCATGTGCACTAACTGTAATGCATCAGTTTTTGAGACTTCAACGATAGACTTAAAACTAGATTTTCTTTCCATATTGGCAAGGATCACAAACTTTAGAAGAATCAAATCTAAGCTCCGGTAGATCCTTAACTAGTTTCTTCTTAGAGAGTTTACATAGGTTCCTAAGATTATAGTGACCTAGTCTTCTATGCCATAACCAAGAATGATCTTCCATTGCACTTAGGCAAGGTAAATCTTGGCTCCTGAGGTCTTCTAAGTTTAGGGTGTAAACATTCTCTTGCCTATTGGAAGAGAGAATAAATTCTTCCTTGGAATTGTGAACTAAACACTTATCATTCCTAAAATTCACAAGGTAACCTTCATCACATAACTGACTTATTCTAATGAGGTTGTGCTTAAGACCTTTAACAAAAAGAACATTTGAAATCAAGGTTTTACTAAGAAAAACAATATTTCCAATACCAACAATCTCTCCCTTAGAATTTTCTCCAAAAGTTACCTTTCCTCCTTTCGTTTTGATAATCTTTTCAAAATAGATTTTGTTACCAGTCATGTGCCGGGAACATCCACTATCCATGTACCATGTATTGTTTCTGGTACTCTCATTGTTTTCCTGAAATTAATAAGAAAATTAGATTTTCGGAATCCAAACTTGTTTGGATCCGAGATTTCCAGACAATAAAATTTTAGGAACCCACATATTTTTAGAAAAGTAAGATTTGTGAAATCCTAGAGATTGGGTTTTGTTTAAGGAACAATTCTTTGCCCAGTGACCACCACATTGAGACATGGTAAAAAATGGGGCAATTTGAGGAACAAAATAATTGTTACTGAAAATAGGTTTTGCATGGGTATAGCCAAATCCGGATTTATTTCTTAAAGGTCGTATTTGGGAATACATTTTATCAAAATTTTCTTTACCATGGGTAAGGTTTGATAAACACTTCTTTAAGGAAAAAATTTCGGACTTGAGTTTTGCAACCAAGTTTTTATCCTCAAAATTATTAGTTTTTGAACTAGAGTTAGGTTCGAAAACATTTATATTAGAAATTAATTTTTCTAACTCTTTAGAAAGTTTGTTCTTCTTAGAACTTACTTCCTCAAGATTTTTTAAAATACTTTCAAAATCAGCATTTTTCTTATCAAGATCTTTAGAAAGATCTGATATCTCTTTTGTAAGAATATAATTCCTAGAATTTTCCTTTTCAAGTTTCTTATTGAGTTTGGAATTCTCAATCTCAAGAAGTTCAGCAAACCTAGAGACTTCTTCATAAGTAGGTAAAGTATTTTCCTCATCAGAAGATGATTCTTCATCAGAAGAGTTATAATACTTACTATTAATAGAATTTAAAGAAAAATTTGTCAGTGATTCAGCATTTCGTACCTTAGCCATAAGACAATGATTATCAATAAGTAATCTGGCTATAAGACCAAGATTCTTCTGTCCTGAAGATTCATAATAATAAGATGCACTTGAAGAGTCACCACCACTGTCACTCCAGGAGTCATTAGCTTTCAAAACATTCTTAGATTTGGTTTTATAATACTTCTTTCTGTTTCTGTCTAAATGCCTTTCTTTTCTTTCTTTCTTTTTGAGCATAGGGCAATCTGGTCTAATATTTCCAGCTCTCTTGCATTCATAACAAGTAACTTCTCCAAATTTATTATCTTTCCTTTCCTTTTTCTTATACTTAGATTGAAAATTTCTCTGTCCAGCTATCTTGTTCATCCTTCGTGCAATATTGGCTAATTCATTTTCTGAGACTTCACTCTCACTAGATTCGGATTGAAAAATAACTTTCTCAGACTTCGATCTGGTTACTCTCTCAGGAGTCTTAGCTTTCATCTGATTTGAAGTTATAGTAAAAGCAATAGTACCATTTCCATTCTTCTTCTTGATGTTGTCAGCATCTCTCTTCATTCTTGTTTCATGTTGTAGAAGAGTTCCAAATAATTCATCAAGAGTAATTTGAGTGACCTTCCTGTTCTCATCTATAGCTGTTCTCTTGGATTCCCACTCATTGGGCATAATATCAATTATCTTGTACACAAGAGCTTCATCATCTAAACCTTTCTCTCCCATAGATTGTAGGCTATTGACGATAGTCATGAATCTCTGTTGAACTTTATAGATAGGTTCTCCAAAAGGAAAATTGAAGCCATGATATTCAGCTCTAAGCATAGCTCTTCTAGTCTCAATCACTTTAGAAGTCCCAAAGTGTGTAACTTTTAACTTCTTCCATATACAGTTAGCTTCTTCACAAGAATAAATTTGTCTATATATATTTCTGGTCATTGAACATAGTAAAGTATTGCGTACCTTATAGTTGAGTTGATATTCTTGCTTTTCCTGGTTAGTAAAGGTTCTAACTTCCTTGTCAGGAATTTTATAATCACCAGTAAGCATAACAAAGTTGTCTACTCTAGTGTTAATAACAAAAGTCTTCATATGATCTCTCCAGTATTCATAATCATTACCATCAAAGATGGGTGGTCTTGTCAGATTCAGATTATCAATTGATCCAACATTAATTCCTGTCATACTTATAATAACTTTGCACACAAACTTGTTAGAAGCAAAATTTCGTATAACAAAGTTCGGAATGAGAAATGCTCCGGAATGGGAAAGTTCGGAATGATAAAAGTGATCAAGAAAAACTTGTATGTTAGTACAAGTATTTCAGAGACCTGCTCTGATACCAAATATAAGATTGGTATAGAGTAAAAGGTTTCCAACGTTTGATACCAATTGTAGGATCGAAATAGTGATGTAGATGCTCAATATACAAGAGGGGGGGGGTGAATTGTATACTTTAAAAATTCCATTGGAACCTTAATGTTAGTTAAGAATAACTATGTTTTCCTTAATAAAAGGAAATGGCTAAGTTTAACAAAGTTAAACTAAGTAAATTCACAACACATCTAACACCGAATGCAAACAAGAAAAGAGATTCCGAACGAGGGTTCCAGAAATATGGTTTCGGAAATTGAAACTTAACAAAATATTACAATATGAGATTCTACCTTAAAGCGTATAGAATCTAAATGAAACAGAGTACAAATAAGGAAGTATAAGAAAGTTATACTTTCCTTATAATACAAAATGCAGTGGAAATAAAAACAAGTAGTTAAACTACAAGTAACATGATATAAGTATTTTAACCCAAAGAGAAGGGTATCCAACAACCTTGGATAAAGGTCCCTTGATTTATACTTTCAAGCAAGTCTTTCTTACCCACACCAGGGTAATCCCTCGATACAAAGATCAGAGTCTCTGTCTTGTTATCCCCGCAGGCCCTCAACTTCAAGGTAGTTGGCAACCTCTGTCTTCCTCTGCAAGGAAGCCCTCGAACTTCAAGGTAGTCGGCACCTCTTTCTTCCTATCCCCGGAAGCCCTCGAATGTAATCACCAACATTCGGAGTCGCACGAAGCATTGAGAGTTAATAAGATCCTCTCTCTCTAGAAATCACTTCAAGAAAATTAGTCAGCATTTCAGCACTTTCATCAGCTATCAGCAGCAAGCTTTTTCAAATGAGCTCCTATTTATAGGTAAGGTCGGCTCCTTCTCCAACGGTCATATTTTCCTTAAAGATTGGAGGGACCTGTACACATGTCACTTAGACAACGGTTAGTTTATAACAAAACAGACGACATCATTTTATAACAAAACATGTGTAATAGAATGTACGACATCGTTTTAAAAATATAACATAAAAGTTCGGAATGAAAGCTTCAGAGTGAAGGTTCGGAGTGTAAGGAACAATAATAAAGAGTAGACAAATTATAGAAATGTAAGTAATATAGAATTTCGGAGTCTAACAGATATTTTTCGGAGTCTGAATTAATTCCGAGTCAATAAAACAAAGATACTCAAATTCTATTTAATATGTGAATTCGGAATGAGAATTCGGAATAGAAATTCTTCATCAGAAATCATAATGAGAATTCATCATCAGGATTCATAATGAGAATTCTTCATCAGAATTCGTAATGAGATTTCAGAATGAGATTTCTTCATTAGAATTCGTAATGAGAATTCTTTTTCAGAATTCGTATCCTGAATCTGGAATAGAACTTAGTCAGAGTTCATATCCGGAATTCGGAATGAGACTTCCTTATAGTTCTTATCCAGAATCTGAATCCTAAAACAGAATGCTTTATATCAAATTTTCAACGATTCCGAGAAAATGAATCCGAATCTCATACTTAAGAAAAATATGGATGAAAATATTATAAGGATAATTTTTCTTATAAAAGCGTTTTTCCTTAAGAAAGCAATTTTCCTTATAAAAGAAATTTTCCTTAAGAAAGAAATTTTCCTTATAAAATCAATTTTCCTTAAGAAAGAAATTTTCCTTATAAAAGCGATTTTCCTTAAGAAAGAAAGTTTTTTAAAGATAAGGTGTTTGTGATTTTCAAAACAAGAAGGAATGGAAAAGTCATAAGGAAAACCATATTGACTCAACAAAGTATACATGGGCTCCCCCCATCTAGCATACAACCACCTGGACACTATAATTCTTTAACGCAACATACTTGCACGACTAAACTTCTTTCAGATATGGTTCAATCTTTTCTTATAAATAGACGATTCAAGAATTAATTTGTATGGGGAAATTTCCATGAATCCTAATAACTTATTTAGTCACCCTAGTTCTTTCTCGATGTCTACCAACGATTTCAAGGTATGTCACAAAAACCTGGTGAAAAGTATTTGAGGTAGGATCATAGGACATAAGTCCTTCTAGTGTTTGAAATACATAACACTTGCGTGTATAAAGCAACCATCCTTCCTAAATCATAAACCCTTGTCTGCCGCCTATTTCTTTCATATGATCTTGAGCACCCCACTTCTGGGAATACGTAGGAATAATCTTGTTGAATTGATCCGAGTCTCACCCAAGTAATAACATCTATGTTATTCATAGCTTAATTGAACAGCATGTCCCCCACGCCTACTTGTGCACCCATACATGCATACTAGTAACTACATGGGCTCTACCATTTGATTCACATACTCACTTATGTCTAAAACATACTATGCACTCTACAATGCTATTAATGGAAATGATTATTCTTCATCGGAAACCTTGTTTGAAGGGTATTTTGTTGAGACCTCCACTAAAACCTCATGAATTATCAATCCATTGGGAAAGGATCATCAGCATGTCTTTTTTTGGTTTTGTATACTTCAATCATAGGTTTTCTCCATTTGTTTCACATTGGGGATAGGATTCCTGGAGCGTCTCTGTGTTTGTATATTCACTATCACAAGGTCCTTTACCCTAGGAAACCTATTGGGAAGTTCCTAGTTCGGAGGATTAGGGTTTGGGTCCGGACCTCTCCCTTCTCAAAGACTTGGAACCACATGTCTCTTGAACGGAAGGTACAATTCACACCATCTTTTTCTAGTGAACAATTGGGATGACTCCCCCTAATGAGAACAATTTTAGGGAATCCATCCTATTGTAATCCCCTAACCATCATCCCTCATTCTTTTCATTTGTAACCTTTTTCCAATATAAAAAAGAATAGAGTGAGGGCTCATCCCCTCGCCTACTTCTAAGATCGCTTTGACCTCATCCACCCTAGCTGACATTGTTTCACACTCATCTGCCAGCGAAAGAGGAAAACTGTTGGTGACTTTTTCGAATCTCTGAAATCCTCTTGTTTCTCACACAGAACACGACTCATGAGGGATTAGAGATTTGACCTGATCACAACATTTACACAACAATATGAACTACGAGAACATTGATTCCGGAATAAACCTAGATACGTTGTATTCCTACAAGAGGCCCGAGCTCAAATTGGTTCCCATTCCAAAAGGGTCCACCAAATAATGTCTATTAAATTTCTATCATCCATGTGTATGTACCAAATCAATCTAAACTCTGAGAACTCATATTCCTATTCAAACCAGGATACATCAAAATCCTTTTCAGGGATGAACCTCATTGGATACCCTATTTAGGAATCCAACCTTAATTCCCATAATCTGTGCATCCTCCTTAGGAATAAGACACAAAATAATGCCCCAAATCCTAAAGGAATTATTTTTTGGATGTAATACAAAACACATTTCTCTCAAAGGACTATAATCTCCTATAATACTAATAGAACTACCGGGGATTTTATTCCCATCCACATGGGATATGTAGGAATCCTCCATGAGAATCAAACCAAAAACATAAAATCAACCATGTTCTCCTTGGTCCATATTCCCAACAGGTTCTAATTTTACATTGATTCCTTTAACTATTCAATGTTCCCTGGGATTCTTAGGGATAAGTCAAACACCAAACATTGACTAATAATATTTCACTTAGTGGTCCTTATAACATACCCTAAAAGGTATGGTGTTCCCCGTTAAGCGATACAGAACTACGAGGGTTCTCATTATATTTACAAGGATGTTGGTTGTCTTTTTTTAGGTATGATCCTAATATCAAAACAAACCCTTGACTCACTGGACAAAAATAAATTCCAGAGTGCCCCACTGAATTGCTTCAAAACCAGTATCATCATAATGAATATTAAATTAATTCTAAATAGTATATGAGAGGAAACCATTGATGGGGAAATAGGAATACATAAAAATATCTCTATTAATGAAGAAACTCGAATATATACAAATGATTCTAACTTTTACACATTTTAATAAGTGATTGAAAATTACAAGGGAAACATAAGTTATACTTGGAAAATGAATAAAAGTTCATGAAAATATTGAAATTTTATAAATAGAGTCCCGGAGTAGACAATAATTCCCCCCCCCCAGAAGGGTGTGATGATTCGGACCACCTATCATCTCGACCAATGGATTTTCATAAGTATTGTACAGTTCTAACATAATGAATTCAGGCCTTTGGAAAGAAGGCCCCTTTTGTATAATGAACTATTGGGTTATACCATTCCCTCCGGTAGTTATTTGATGCCTGGGTGCTAGTAAACAACCTATGAGTATTAAGAACTCGCATTGGGTGTGTGGATGATCAGGATTAGTTTAATTATTTCGAGGGAATATAGGTGTGTTTATTACATCTATAAAAAAAGATAATTATTTTGAATATCATTTTTGACTATCCTCCACATTTCATTATTAGTTGAAACTCGGTAGATTAAGTGAGTTTAATTTAATTTCTGGTATGGTTAGATTGAATCAAGAATGATTTAATTTTCCATTCCATATGTTTGTATTCAAGGACGATGAAAGATAAACTGGTGACTCAAATGACACCTCATATAATATTTTTTTTGATAAATTCCACATTCATAAAATTGGTGAACTGAATTTATAGGAATCATCTTATAACTACCGTCGCATAATATAAAATTGTGTAGAAATCCAAAAAAATCATGTATAATCAAAAAAATTAACTAAGGATATCATTCATTCATTTTAAAATATATATTTAATGTAGTCTTTTAAGAATGACTCCGTCCTAGAAAGTGTTATCTCTCAACAAATCATCACTTCATCAAACTCACAATTTAAACATGATACATATGATTTTCACATATCTATGAAGGGATGCGTCACCAAAACCCTATCATGATAACTTGAATGGATTACTTAACAAATAATTGTTCTTATCGTGAAAAAAATATTTTCAATGCCTAATTTTTTCTTATAAAGATTTTATATTCCAATATTCATCAAATAATTGATCTTCACTTTCATGGGAATTACCACTCCCATATAATAATTTATTTTTTCATTTAATGCATCACCAATTTAATTTAACTTATATTCATATGAAATATTTTTTTGAGTCACATGTAATATTTTAATCCTATCTTAATTTATTAATTTATTAAAGCATCATTCTAATGATTTATTTGTTTAATATATATTCCATCCACTGAATTAATAAAATCAAGAAAATATAATGTATAATACATTCCCCTTCCCATTGTTCTTGTTACCCAACCAAAAATATTATTTAATCATGTTGAAACATTTCTAATGTCATTTAATAAATTAATTTTTCATCATATAATTGAATAGATTAATAAGAGTTTGATAATATATAGATGATAAAATAGAGAAAAAATATCTAACCCCAACCATTCAAAATTGATAAAAAATCCCACATGATAATAGGATGTTCGACTCGAAGACCCTATACCTAGGGAAACATTATTCAATATATAATTTAATTTTAAATAACTCTAATATTTAATATATATAACCTATATTCAATACATAATATTTTTCGTAAAATTAAATAAAAATCAAGGTTATGGAGAAAGATAAGAAAATCATAGGTTTTTGTACCTTGTAAGGTATAATAAAATAATAAGAAGCTGTTTATTTATTATATTAAAGATTATATAAAATTCGTATTTATAAACAATTCATGAACATGAATATCATCAGTAATTAAGAAAATATAGAAATATTTTGTTTCTTACTCAAAATAGGATATTCATTTATAAAATTTTTATAAATTAATAATTTTAAAGACATTATCATTTATTGTAAACATTCTTAATTATATAAATATAAACACATTATATTAATAATTAATATGAACTACTAAATATTACTCATTATATGATATTTATTTTAAATTTATATGTTATTTATAAAAAATATAAACATTTTATATTTAAACATTTATAATTTCAATATTACATATAATATAAATATAATATATTAATATAATTTATACCTTTGATCGTATTATTTTTCAAAACTATTTTGATGTGTTTTAAATTAATCTAAAATAAATCCATTTCAATATGATGTTTTTTATTTAAAAATTTGGAAAAATTCATAATATTTAAAAATAAAAACATTATATATTTTTCTTATTTTTAAGATTATAAACCATTTATAAAATCAATTTGTAATTTACATATAAAAAATATATATCCAAATAGAAATTCATGTTTAGTTATTTGAAAATGTATTTTAATATTATTAATTAATATAATGGAATAATTATAAATAAATGTTTTAAAAACATCTAATTCATTAATTAAAATAATTTTAAATATAATTATTTTAAAATTATCTTTATAAATTAATAAATATCCCAAAATAAAAATTCTTTTAATTAATTTATAGTTTGTAAATTTTATATATCAATTAATTATTGAAATCAAGTGAAAAAAGTATCTCACGTAATCATATATATTCTTAAAAGATCAATCATATGATATGAAAGGTATGCCACATTACATAAACATTTTATGTTTTATCAGTCATACCATACATCATGTAGTTCAATCTTTCAATATTTTGTACAATAATATTTTATGATTCACTGAGATATCATAAATGATATATGTTGTTATGGATTTGAATACAATAGAAGTACAATCATAGGATATGATATATTTATTGTTTTAAACTATATTCAATACAAAAACAATGGATTAATATTGAGTTAGGTATTATGATATCTCATGTTTTAATCTATTTTTTTATCATGTGGATCAAATTCCAAATCACATTTTTCAATTGATAAAATTATAGCCATGACCAATTTAAAAACATAATTTCTTAAGAATTTTTTCTTATAAAACTGCATATATATAAATTCATACAAGAAAAAAGGATTAATTAAATATATTAATGATTAATTAATAAAAGTGATGGGATTATGATAAATATAAACTAATATTACAATGATTTTTAATAGAGTTCTTAAATAGATGTAAATGAAGAATGTGGGTACCTTTCACTATTGAATATTGTTGTAGCCACTATCTTATTATCTTGATGATGAAAATAATAGAAAAACTAGATTAGTTTTACATATGATCTATATCTAAAAATTTATACTAGATCAAGAAAATTATTTTGGTATTATTTTTCAAAATTTATGATATTTTGGTATAAAAAATTATATATAGATGAAGAAATAGAGGATTATGTAGGGGAGAGTTTTAGATATTGGTAGTTTTTGTGACAGACACCAATTCCAATGGATTATACAAGTTCATTTCTTTTAGGTAGATGATACACAAAACATAAATGAATGCAATTGATTTGTTACTATATTTCATAAATATCTGACTAATTAAATTGGTTATATTCCATGTATACAATAAAAAATATCTATCTTGTTCATTTTAATGATAGATGACATGTAATGGAGTCATTGATGTTAATTCCTTAGCATTAAGAAATATGAATGGGTTATCACAGTGAAAATTAATCAAATTGTTAAATACAATTAACTACCACTCAACCATATCCTAAAATATGATAATCATAAAAATACATTATTCAATATTATCATGTTGCAAAAAAATTATTCTAATGGTAATTCTTGTAATACCTTTATATAGTCAAATAAGATATAACCATATGGTAAGGTATATGAATTTTTAAACATTATTTTTGTACCCTATTAAAATATTTTTCATATTATATTATATATTGGTTTATACAGATATTTCTATCAATTTTAAAATAAAATATAATAAATTTTCAGAATCATGATATGTTTTTAATGTTATTACAAAATACTATAGTTGAATATATTTACCGAAAAACAATGAAATCATTTTAGTAATATTTAATTTCTATTAAAAATCCATATATCAATATACTTTTTTAGATTCATTATATATCTCAATACACACATATTTATGTTGATATTCTTGAAAAATATATTGTATTCAATTATTGAATATAATTGTGCACAATAATGTTCAAATATTCATTTAACGATTTACACTATCTTATTCCCTCTATCCATATAACCATTACATTCACCGAACAAAGAATATAAAATATTTTGCATCAGTTATGGGAATCTATTCATAAATGACACCAATATTATTATCTTCCTATAAAAGTTAATTAATGAGTAGTTTGAAAAAATAGAAGATCTTATATCATATTTCATTTTAAATGTAACACCCAAAGATTTCCTAGTATGTTATTTCTTCAAAGAAAATAACGTGCACTACACGTAACACTGAGTTCAAGCGCACCACGACTTACCAAACTAGAAGTCTAAAAGAAGTTTTGAATAGTATTAACTTAATTTTGAACTTTATATAATCTTTATAATTCTAGAATCCATATTATGAGTTTCTTAGACATAATGTAATAACAAATTCATTTTTTTCAGATAAAGGAATTATTTTTTAAAAATTCCAATTTTACCACCTTTTAATAGAGAACCCTTTTTAAATCCAATATTTGAATCTTTTATATATTCAATTTGACAAAATAAACCTCTTCGTTATAATTGGGACATAATAATTTAGTTACAATAAAATTTTGTTGTTATTCTGATAATTTTCATATTTGGTTGAATAGTATAAATTACTATATTTTAACTGAAAACAACTTTTATAATCAAACAATATAGTGTGTTGAATTATACATTTTAATGTTTTGTAAGTATATTTAGATTATATTTTTACCCTTTAATCCAATGATGGTAATTTTATGTAATTTCACCATAACAATTGACATAAACAAGTGTCAATCTTTTAATAGTTATTATTTATTAAAAATAGGATTTATGGTTTTGACAACGGAAATTAATTTTAAATTTATTCATGAAACTTCTATGTTTTTAAATTGGTAAAATAGAATTTATTTTGGAATTCGGAATATCAAAATTAGATTATGGAGAATATTTGGTATTTTTTTAGAAACTATCAATTTTTGATGAATAGTGAAAAACCCTGAGTTAGAGTTTAATACCGAATTTTTTAAAAATAATTATTTATTTTATTTAAATTTATTTTAGGTAAGAATAGATACATAAAAATTATACAATATCACTGTAATTCATTAGAGTTAGTTTAAAAAAAAATTAGATATAAAAAAATATTATTGAACTTTTTACCGTCTTTTACCCACATCCTTGGAACATTTGAAAATTTACATGAAATATAATTTTACTACTTCAATGAGTGGAATTTAGAAATTCTGAGAGATGCGATTGATATCAGTATGTAAAATGTGGTTCAATGAGATGAAAATATTTTTTGAGAATAGTAACTTTTTTACTTTTATTTACCACGGTTAAAAGTAAATAGGGTAATTAAGGGTAAAATGATATTATTATTACCATAACACATGTCCTAATTCTATTAGATAAGTGAAATTAGAAAAAAAAACCTTATACAAAAAATATGATCTTTTAGGTCCACTTGGATTAGATCAGTACATTTATTATTATTTATTTCAAAGAAGAGTTAAAAGAGTTAAAATCAATGTTTAAAAACTATACAATTTTTTATATAGGAAAATACATAAGATAAATTAGATTATAAATATTAATTAAAAATATATATTTATTTCCTACAAAATGGAATTTTGTTTAGACATTAAATAATGTAATTTAGTTATGACACAATTATGATGCAATAATTACCTAATTAATGAATGATTAAAATAATTGACATTATTAATATCCAGATAAATGTAATTTGAGATTTTTATTAATTACACTAATGTTTTAGGTTTCTACCACATATTAGGGTTAGTTAGATGAATTTTGTTCGAAATAATAATGTTGTTATGAATTTATAAAAAACAAAATACCAAATACAGTCAAAGTTGACATAAAAGAGTTTCTAAAACAAATATTATATTTTTAATTAATATTATATTCTTAAAAATCTATGGATCAGCCAAAAGACTTATATAATTATATTAGTATCATTAATGAACCACTTTGGGTTATTTTGGAAGTATATAGTATAATTATTATCCATTTAATATAAAAATACAAAGAGGCATAGTAATTGTCAAACTATTTAACTAAGAGTTAAACCTAAAAGATAAGGTTAATATAGTGACCCAAAACTATCTAAAACCTATTTGTTGATTGTTTGTCTGCCCATCCCCACAATAGCTCTCAAATAATCCATTTTGAGCCTTTAGATGCCAAAAATTATTTTACTATAAAAAAATATTTCTAGCTTTTCCTAAGGTGTCCTTCACCACTCTTATAAAAGGGCACTCCCCCTTCTCTCTATTTAACACCATAAAAGACATTTGGCTCGGCCATACCCTGCCCAAATACCCTCTCAGCTATTCTACCTTCATCCTATTGGCCTTCCTTTAGTCATAAATCCAACCTACAGAGCCCTTTTGATCAAATCAAAAGGAAGAACCCGAATAAGAGGTAAATATTTCATCAACTCTTTCAAGTTCCTTTCTCCTTCCACGTCCACTTTCTTTGTTTTTTCCATTCATAAATAATAACTCTATTATATTCTATATACAGTGATGTTATTATAAATATGGTACAACCATATTCATTATTCAATCCATCCATTGAATGACATGTCACCATACGTGTGTATGTACGGCTTACCGTCTCCATGTCGTGGTGTAATTGTTATTCAATTAATTATTATTTGAATGGGTATAATAATGATTTTTAATCGATGAAAATAATAAATATAAAAATATACTGATTTTGTATATATGATATACCACCCAATTATATTTTATTTTAATATCAAAATAAGGATATTGCCGCTCGTACGTAAGTTCGGATTACTGTGTCCACAAACACGAGGAGATTCATTCCCCATCATATCCATTCAAGACTAATTTTCATATGATGTTTAATATAATGATTAAGGACTTTATATCCTTATGTATATGAATAATATACATCCCATAAATAACAAATATGACTCACATATCAACGAATATAATAGAAAACGAATCTGTTAACACTCGAAATGACGATAATACTAAGATATTATTAACAAATCAATGTTAAAATATAATATACGATATCTTATTATTGAATATGATTCATGTATAATTTAATGAAAATTATTTCACCATTATACAAGAGTTTAACCTACCCTCGACCATGGAAAAGTACAAGTTAAGGATTAATTTCACAATCTTTTTATTATCCGAGATTGTTTTTACATAAGAATCTACTGGGACCTCTTTATCATCCACATCCATGTTTCTTAAAAATATATTTCAATTATAGACCATGTTTTAAAGTCATTTATACCTTTTTTGACTTTTTATAATATTTTTATAAAGGAATAATTCCTTTGTTTTCCAAACAAGGTCCTTTATAACCTTTTCGACAAAATTAAGGTAATAATGTATTTTTTTAACTTATACGGTGGGTACGACGATTTTCACCATTATAACATCATTTAAGATTCCCGTACAAGATTATAAGAATATTCCCAAAATATATTTTTTATTTTATAATAAATGAATTTTAAATGATTTCAAAATAGAAATAGATATTTCTCTAAAAAGGTTATTGATTTCATCTATCTCAACATCCTTTGATGGATTTTATGTTTATTTGAAGTTGATTTGTTATGATACAAAACATCAATATTGTATTGAAGGTATAGTGATATTGACTGTGGATGTGTAATTCTTATACCATTCATGGTTTATTAATAATGTATTTACAATTGGTAAGCTAGTTTTAATACGAATGATTATGTAATGTTTAAAACCTTTTCATATGATGTATGCATTGGACTTATTAAGGGATAGGTAGAGGCCACTATAGCTCCTCGATGAATAAGTAGGTCTCATGAGACAAACTAGTGTCTTGTCACAAGGCCTTCAAAAAATCTTATTTGTAGACTTGGAACAAGGCCTTGACTATGTGGTTATTAATGTAGGGCATTATGCATTCGATCATTATGAAAGTGGCTATTGATATTTCATGTGATTATTTGACTAGTAGAATATCAATGTGAGTATGTTTATGGAATTATTTTGATTTTAACTTTTCAATATTATGATGAAGTTGAAGTTTAAAAGGCTTTTGATTTAGTATTATACATTTCCTTAAATGTTTATGCTTATTTATGAAAGTTGCTGCTATATTTTTATCATTACTGAGCATCTGAGCTCATACATTTCTATGTTTTATTTTTCTCAGGATATGAAGAAGTATATTATAACTGACTAGTAGGGATAGTCTATGGGATCTCAGTGTTGACCATGGAAACAATGTTATTGTAGTTTTCCATTTTATGATGTAAAGTAAAACGTAGATTTTACCTAGTATTTCCAAGGCTACTAAACTAATCTATATTTCGAGACATTATCTTTTGGGATCATGCCAAATTATGTAATAATGCACCGACTCTTGGTAACTGGGGACGAGGCATTAAAGTTGGTATCATAAGATGTTTAGTAGAAACATTGGAATCTTGATTTAGATAAACTCTGATTAGAGCACATTAACCTAAGATAGAATTTGAGCATTAGAATAGAATAATATCATAGAATTTCAGTAATGTAGAGATTTTGTGAGTTTTCAAAGAAAATACATCCCTATCTAGATATGAGTAGGTAGAGGCGGCTCTGGAACCGATGTACCAAGGGATAAAACTCGAAAACACCTCTTTGAACTAGACTCAAACGGGAACTGGTGCACAATAATGAGCCTTTATGCACTCTTGGTTACGACACTCCTAGGGGATTTACATAGGATAATTCTAATTTTCATTACAAATCATTATGGAGGATTTATGAGTATATACCTCCTCAAAGAAAATATTTTTTTTGATTATGGATTATATCCATAAACTGTTCAATTTATGTTAGGTGTTTTACAAGTTTGGAATTATTCATTGAAAATCATAAACTGACCTAGTGTGTGCCATTGTATAGAAATGGTTCCCAATATAAGTAATGAAAACTCCAGTAATACGTATGATCCAAAGAGTAAGAAGGATCATATATTTCATGGTATTAATCCAACATTTAGATGGGAAATAGTCTCTCATGTATTCTCAACATATGAAGAAATAATATTATGTGTTAACAAGATACATAAATAATTCTCTATGTTTTATGGCTTTGAAGGGAAGAAACAGATGAAAAGGATGGAAGAAAGAAATATGGATAAAGTAAAGAGGGATAATAATAATTTTACCAATTGTGATAACTATGGAAAGAATCGCCTTGGTAAATTCTTGAAGGGAATGAGATTTTGTTATAAGTGTCGAGAAAAATGACACCAAATATGTGATTGTAAGGGTATAAAAATAGTTTCAAATGTACAATGCTTCATCTTCAATGAGTTGGGACACTACGCAAATCAATGTTCAAATCGTCAATGTATTCCCCAAATGCTGATGTTGGATAATAATAATGATATGATACTACCAATGAATAAGAGGGATGATTAGATTTCTTACATAGTTAATAAAGGATTGTGTCATTTGAGTATTGTATTTATAATTTACATGCTATATGAATTATATAGTATATAAAGATTTTACTAGAGTACTATTTTATTGAGGATTTGGGAGTATATGGTTCTACAAAAAGTGAATTAATAATAAGCTATACTTTTTGGAAAATACATGGTTGGAGGAAAGGTAATCCTTAATATGGACTCGATAATGAGGTACTGATTTTGGAATAAGAGATTGTTGATTTGGATAAATTATTTTAGACTAACTTGAAACTAATTAATGATTTGTATATTCCATCATTATTGGAGTTTGAAACATTTTTGGATAGAAAGAGTATATTTAGTATTCTATAAAGAATAAAAGAGCATGAATGTAATCAATAATGTTTAATGGTAATTCAGGATGTTGTTGTGTTTTAAATGAATACATGATGAAGATGTTCACCTGTTATTACGTGGAAAACGGATCTTCATTGAGTTTAACTTCCATATAAATTTTGAACTGTATGTTTGGATAGAATTATTATGGATAATTCTAGTTTTAGATTATTTTTGGATTGACATAAAAGGATAACCCGGAGGTCGGGCGGCAACCCATCATGTCCGACAAGGCCGTGAGATTTGAACCTGCAACCGAAGGGCGAAAAAGGTCTATCACCTACCACTGGGACACGTGATGTCCTGGATTGAATAATGATTATTTTAAAAAGGTATAGTAGATGAATTATAAATTCATTTTTTAACCCTATAATATTAGGATAAATTTTATATTTTTTTAAGTTCAATTATCTTTTAGAGTGAAAGATGAGATTGTGGTAGAAAGTAGTTAAAGGATTGAATTATAATTTTCAAGTATAAATTTTTTTCTTCTCTTATTCTATGAATACATTTATTCGTAAATTTTAGGTAAGGGATCTAAAAACTAAAAATGTGTTATCCTAATACCAAATGTTTTGTTGAACAGATGATATTTTAAATCATAAAAGATTGACGACTTTGAGGCCCTCAATTCTATAATTTTTTTTGACTGATGACCTCAATAAATCCTTATAAATAATTAAATTTTCCTCCAATTATATGTCTCTAATTTCCACCAATGTTCTATTAATTGGGATCATAATTTGGTGGTGACTTTTTCATTCCCCGTTTCCTCTTATTAAAACTAAATTTTATTAACCCAATTTCATATGTGGGTTTTCCCACAAAGTTATTTTCTATTTTCATCCTTTTATTTTCGACGGAAAGTTTCAAATTGTGAGGAAGAAATTTATTGAATAAGGGAAGAATGTAACACCCCAAGATTTCATAGTACGTTATTTCTTCAAAGTAAAGCAATAACTTGCACTACACACAACACTGAGTTCAAGAGCACCACGACTTACCAAACTAGCATTCCAGAAGTGGTTATGTATATTATTAACTGAATTTTTAACATTATATGATACGTATAATTTTATAATCCTTATTATGAGATTCTTAGTCATAATTTAAGAATAAATTCATATTTATTTCAGATAAAATAATTACTTTTCAAAAATTGCAATTTTACCGCCTTTTAATGGTAAACCCTTTTTTAATCCAATATTTGAAACTTTTATATATTCAATTTGAAAAAATAAACTTCTGAGTTTGAATTGGGACATAATAATATAGTTTCAATAAATTTTTGGGGTTTTTATGATAATTTTCATATTTGGGGTAATATTGAAAAATACTATATTTTAACTGAAAACAACATTTTTAATCAAAATAATTTAGAGTGTTGAATTATTTATTTTAATGTTTAGGAAGTATAATAAGATTATATTTTTACCATTTAATCCAATTATGGTCATTTTATATATTTTAACTTTAAAATCAGACATATACAAGTGTCAATCTTTTGATAGTTTTTATTTCATTAAAATACACTTTTTAGTTTTGACAAAGGTAATTTATTTTAAATTAATTAATGAAACTTCTATATTTTTAAATTGGTAAAATATAATTCATTTTTGAATTCAGAATATCAAAATTATCTTAGGGTGAATTTGTGGTATTCTTTTGAAAACATTCAATTTTTTTATGAATAGTGGAAAACACTGAGTTATAGTTTAAAACCGAATTTTTATTAAAATAATTATTTATTTTATTTAAATTTATTTTATTTCAAAATAGATACATAATATCTATATAACTTTAATGTAATTCATTGGATTTTATTTATAAAAATTTAGATATATAAATTTTTTTTGAACTTGTTACCGTCCTTTACCGACATACTTGGAGAATTTCAAAATTTACATAAAACATACTTTTACCACATCAGTGAGTGGAATTTCAAAAATTCGAGAGACACAGTTGATATCAGTATGTAAAATGTGGTTCAATTAGATAAAAATAATTTTATTATTAGTAACTTTTTTACTTTTATTTACCACAGTTAAAAGTAAATAGGGTAATTAAGGGTAAAAATGATATTATTATTACCCTAACACATGTAATAATTTTATTGGATAAGTGAAATTCGACCAAAAACAAGATTAAGAATAAAATATGATTCTTTAGGTCCACTTGGATTATATTAGGACATTTATTATTATTTATTTCAAATATGTGTCATTAGAGTTAAAATCAATGTTTAATAACTAAACCATTTATAATATAGGGTTAGACATAAAATAATATCTACTATAAATATTAATTAGAAAGATAAGATGATTTCCTACATATTTGTATTTTATTTATATTTTTTAGACATTAAATAATGTACATTATTTATAACACAATAATGATTCATTAATTACCTAATTAATGAAAGATTAAAATAATTGAAATTATAAATATCCAAATAATGGTAATTTGATACTTTTTATGAATTGAACTAATTATATAGGTTAATATGACATATTAGGGATGGTTCGATAAATTGTTTTCGATGTAATAATGCACTTATGAATTTAGAAAAATCAAATAGCAAATAGTATCAAAATTGACATAAAAGAGTTTTAAAAACAAATATTATATTATTAATTAATATTCTATTCCAAAAAAACTAAGGATCATCAAAAATACTTATATATAGATATGTGTATAATAAATGAACCACTTGGGGTTCGTTTGGAAGTCTATAGTATGAATATTGAACATATAATATAAAAATACAAAGAGGCATAGTAAATGTCAAACAATTTAACTAAGAGTTAAACCTAAAAGATAAGGATAATATAGAGACTCAAACCTGTCTTAATCCTATTAGTTGGGTGGTGTTCGACCCATCCCCACATTAGACTTTAACTAATCCATTTTGGAGCCATTATAAACCTAAAATGATTTTATTATAAAATAATATATACAACTTTTTCTAAGGTTCCCTTCAACCCTCTTATAAAAGGGAATTCCCCCTTCTCTCTAATTAACACCTTCAAAGACATTTGAATCGTCCATCCCCAGCCCGAATACCCTTTCAACTGTCCTATATTCATTTTATAGGCCTTCCTTTAGTCAGAAAGCCATCCTAAGGAGGCCTTTAGATCAAATACAAAGGAAGAACCCGAGGAAGAGGTAAAGATTTCATCACTTCTTTCAAGTTCCTTTCTCCTTCCACGCCCTCTATCATTGTTGTTTCCATTATAAAATTATATCTCTAGTATATTTTATATAATTTGAATGTTATTATAAATATGGTACGTCCATATTCATTATTCTATCCATCATTTTAATGACATGTCACCATATGTGCGTACGTACGGCTTACCATCTCCATGTCATGGTGAAATTGTAATTCAATACATTATTATTTGGATGGGTATAATAATGATGTGTAACTGATTAGAATAATAAATATAACATGATAAAGATTCAGTATATATTATATAACATCTAATTATATATTTTTTTAATATATAAATAATGATATGACCCACATAACAAAGCATATAAAGGAAAACAAATCCGTTAACAACCGAAACGATGATAATACTAAGATATTATTAACCAAGAAATGTTAAAAGATAAAATATGATATCATATTAATGTATATGATAATTTTATAATTCAATAATAATTATTTCACCATTATACAGGATTTTAACCTACCCTCTACCATCGAAAAGTACAAGGTAAGGTTTAATTTTACAATCTTTTTATTATCCGAGGTTGTTTTTACTTAAGTATCTACCAAGACCTCTTTATCATCCACATCAATGTTTCTTAAAACTATATTTCAAAACATTATTACTATTTTATAGACTATGGGTTAAATTCATGTATCCCCTTGTTTTAATTTCTATAAGTTGTTTAAAAATGAATATTTCCATCATTTTCCAAAAAAGGTCCTTTATAACCTTTTCGACAAAATTAAGGTAAGAATGTATTTTATTAACATATATGGTGAGTGCAGCTATTTAATGCTGTTAGAATATCTTCAAATATTCCCTTACAATATTATTAGAATATTACCAAATTAAATGTTTTCTTTTATAACTATATGAATTTTAAATAATGTCAAAATAGAAAGAGACATTTCTCTAAAAAGGGTATTGATTTCATCTTTTTCAACATCCTTTGATGGATTTTAAGTTTATTTGAAGTTGATTTATTATGATACAAAAAATACATATTTTATTGCAGTTTCTTTGATATTTACTGTGGATGTGTTATTTTTATACCATTCATGGTTTATGGATAAAGTATTGACATTTTTTATGCTAGTTTTAATATGAATGTTTATGTTATGTTTAAAACCTTTTCATATGAGTAATGTGTTGGACAAAGTAAGTGACGGGTGGAGCCCACTGTAGCTCCTCGATGTATCAGTAGGTCTCATGAGACAAACTAGTGTTTTGGCACGAGGCCTTGACAAAATCTTATTTGTAGGCTTGGCTCACGGCTTTGACTACGTGGTTATGAATTTATGGAACTATGCATTCCATCATTACGAAAGTGGTTGTTGAAATGGCATGTGATTCTTCGACTAGTAGAATATCCATGTGAGTAAGTAAATGGAATTATTTTGATCTTATCGTTTCCATATAATGCTGATGTTCGGGTTTGAATGGATTTTGTTTTAGTTTTATATATTAAAACAAATGTTTATGCTTATTTATTATAGTTTCTTTTATATTGTTATCCTTACAAAGCATATGAGCTCACCCCCTTCTATGTTTTATTTTTCTCAGGATTCGAAGAAGTATATTATGACTGACCTGTAGGGATAGTCTATGGGATCTTAGTGTTGTATATGGAAAATATGTTGTTGTAGTTTTACATTTTATTAATGTAAACATTATTAATGTATCTAGTACTTCCAAGGTTACTAAACTAATCTGTCTTTCGAGACATGATCTTTTGTGATCGTGCCAATGTTATGTAATAATGAACTGAATCTCGGTAACTATGGTTAGGGTGTTACAATTGGTATCATAAGAAGTTTAGTATTATCCTTGGAATCAATATTTAGATAAACTCTGATTAGAGAACATTACCCTAAGATAGACTTTGAGGATTATTATAGAAGAACTTACTAAAATTTTGGTAATGTAGAGATTTTCTGAGTTTTCCAAGAAAATACATCCCTGTCTGGATAAGAGCAGGTAGAGGTGGCTTCTGGCACCGATGTTCCTTGGGATAAAACCTGAAAATACCGCATTGAGCTAGACTCGAACGGGAACTGGTGCATGACAATGATCCTTGCTACACACTTGGTTACGACACTCCTGGGGGATATTCTTAAAATAATTCTCATTTTCTTTACAAATCATTATGAACGATTTACGAGTATATACCTCTTCAAAGAAAATATTCTTTATGATGATGGATTATATCCATAAACTGTTCAATTTATGTTATGTATTTTACAATTTTGGAATTCTTCATTGCAAATCATAAACATACCTAGTGTAAGCCATTGTATAGAAATGGCACCCAGTAGAAGGAATGTAAACTCCATCAATACTTATAAACCAAAGAGTAAGAAGGATCATATATTTCACTGTATAACGCTAATATTTAGAAGGGAAATAGTCCCCCATGTATTCTCAAAATATGAGGAAATAATATCATGTGTTAATAAGATATGTAAATAATTCTTTGAGTGCTATGGATTTGAAGGGAAGCAAGAGAAGAAAAGGATGGAAGAAGAATGATGGATAATAGGAAGAGGGAAAAGAAGGATTTTCCCATATGTGATTGTAACACCCAAGAATTTATGAGAAATATTTTGTTATATACATCACAAAAGCAATATTTCACTACACACAACATTGTCTTGGCTTGTGTTACACGAAAGAGAATCCTTCCTTGATAGCTTGCATTGTACGCAATACCGTGCTTCGCTAAACAGCGATATGTTATTAAAATATTATATAAACTAGCCATTATAAATAGTAATACCCATTTTTTGAAATTTTATAAATTTTATCTTTAAAAATGGATTTCATTTTTGGATTCAGAAAATTGAAATTAGCCTATGGTGAAATTTTGGTATTTTTCTGAAAACATTCAATTTTTTATGAATAGTGAAAACACTTAGTTACTATTTAAAACTGACTTTTTATTTAAATAATTATATATTTTATTTACATTTATTTTAGTTCTATATCAATACATAATACTTATATAAGTTCAATGTAATTCATTGGAGTCATTTTATAATAATATTAGATATACAAAAATTCTATTGGACTTTTCACCGTCTTCTACCCACCTCCAAAGAGAATTTTAAAATTTTACATAAAACATAATTTTACCGCTTATATGAGTGGAATTTCTAAAATCCGAGAGACACAGCTAATGTCAGGTATTAAAATTTGGTTCAAGAAGATATAAATAATTGTTAGTGAATAGTAACGTTTTCGGTTTTTTCCATAGTAAAAAGTAAATAGGGTAATTAAGGGTAAAATGAAATTATTATTACACTAACACATGTCCTAATTCTATTAGATAAGTGTAATTCGACCAAAAACAACCTTACGAATAAAATATGACCATTTAGGTCCACTTTGATTAGATTAGGACACTTATTATTTTTTTTAAAGAAGAATTAAAAGAGTTAAAATCAATGTTTAATAACTAAAACATTTTTAATATAGGGATATACATTAGATAAAATAATCTATAAATATTAATTAGAAATCTAAAAATATTTCCTACATAATGGTATTTTATTTATAATTTTTAGACAATAAATATGTTTATTTATTTATGACACAAAGATGATGCAGTGACTACCTTATTAATGAAATATTAACATGATTGATGTTATAAATACCCAAATAAATGTAATTTGAGACTTTTTATAAATTCCACGAATTTTATAGGTTTATATGACATGTAATTATTGATGTAATTAACTTTTATTGAACTAATTATGCTTTAAAGATTTTCACAAAAATCAATTACCAAATAGTGTCATAATTGACGTAAAATAGTTTTTAAAACTAATATTATATTATTAATTGTTATTTTATTCTTAAAAATCTAAGTATCATCCAAATGACTTAGATAAGGTTATATATATTAATTATGAACCACTTGGGATTCGTTTGTATTGTTATAGTATGTTTATTAACCATATATTGTAAGAAAACAAAAAGACACAGTAAAAGTTAAATTATTTAACTTAGAGTTAAATATAAATGATATGGTTTAAATACTAACCCAACCTTGTCTAAAACCTATTGGTTGAGATTATTTCTACCCATCCCCACCTTATCTTAGAAATAAATCAGTTTGGATCTATTAAAAACCTAATATCACTTTATTATAAAATAATATTTTAAGTTTTTCCAAAGGTTCCCCTCTCCTCCCTTATAAAAGGGAACCTCCTCCCTCTCCTCGTCACACAATTTTGATCCTTAAATCTTAGCAAACCCCTTCACATTCCATTCAAAAATTCCATATAAAAATACTAGAGGTCCTGTTCTTCTTCAAAGTCCAATTTTAGTGCCCTAAGAGGAAGTTTTAAAGAGGCGTGTCGAAGAAGAGGTAATATCTGTTACCGATTCTTTCAAATTTATTTCATCTTCTAAATATTATTATTTAGTAGTTTCTTTATGAAGTAATAACATCAGTATCACTCAAATACTTATATGTTTTTATAAATATGAAACAACCCTATTTCACCTTCTATCCATCCTACGGAAAATGAAATCACCGCGCATGCGTACATATGGAATACTGTCTCCACGCCGTGGTGTAATCTGTTTTCCACCACCACCTTACTTGGATGGGTATAATGGTGTAAAGAATAACTATATATGATTATTGTAAAGTGATATGGATTCTAAAATAGTATACATACAATTAAATATAATTCCATGATCATGGTAATGATATCCTCGCTCGTGCGTACGTACGGCCTACCATCTCCACGATGTGATGCGACTCGTTCGACATCATCTTAATTGAATAATGATTATATAAATGAATTGAATGAATAAATATGATATATATTACACTAATACCATTCTTTAAATGAGGTATCTATAACCTAAAAAGAAGAATATGAATTTATTCGACCAAACATGCATAAGAACAAAAAGCAATGAACACCCGAAAAACAAGTTGCATTGAAATATTACTTATAAGATGATAAGAATATGACCATATATGATATCATAACAACGAATATAATTCTTTAATAAGTCAATGACATTATTTAAATCATTATACAGGTGGTTCAGATACGTATGATGAAAATCAGACCTAAGGTTAGAGAATATCTCGCAATCTCAATTTTTATCCGAGATTAATTTTAATTCGGTATTCACTGGGGAATATTTACCATCCACATCCATTTTTTATCAAAATTTAATATTATTTCTGTCCTCCTAAAATTTTTTAAATCTAAATTTACCCATTGGATTTTTTTTATTAAAAGATATGAAAGGAATCTTTTGTCGTTTTTTGTACACGGTACTTTTGGTCTTTTTTGTCCAAAGTACGAGAAGAATGTTTTTTTAAACATATACGACATGAATGGATTTTAATTATTTCAAAGAACATTATTTCCATGAATATTTCTTTACAAGTTTTCATGTTTATTTTTAATCAACTTTTTTTAGTAAAAAATTGTATGACAAGTTATGAAAGGAAAAATGTTTTTGAAGTAGAAAGGATATTTTTCTTTAATAAAGGAGTTCATGTGTTTTATCAAAATTATTTTCCATATAAGATAATATAGGGTTCTGTTTCTATCCCTATTATTACATTTAATTCATTATTTTATGATGGAATTATTTTTATGAAGTTCTTTTATGGAATATGTTATGATAGCATGATGTTTATGAATCCAATTTTTATTACATGGGTTATGCTATGATGTATGTTTTATGATTTTGTGGCACACATAAGAGTGGTTTAATTATGAGATATCTGGGACCTATATCTACCTCCAACGCATTGGGAAAAGATTTATATCTCATGAGATAGATATGGATGGAATGGAAAGTTAATCTAGTTCAGTGACACAGGACTGGAATGAGGAGTGAACTCAGTTCAGTAATGGACTTTGTTCGCTATGATAGTCTTGTCAATAAGTCTTGAAAAATATGAAGTGTTTTTCATTGATTATGTGTGTATGCTACAAAGTTTCATGTTCTACGTTATGATTATTGCGATTACATTTCATTACTATGATTTATCCCATGTTATGATATTATGATCTCTTTTGTATGTTAAGATTTTCAAAATGTTATGTTCTTATTAATATGATATGATTGATATTTCTTTTGATTACCCTTACTGAGAATTTGAGCTCACCCTTCTGTATGTTTTCTTTTCCATAGGTCAGGAAGAACGGTATTAAGTAGGATATTCCAAAACGAGACTCTAAATATGATGAACATAGTGGGGGACAGTATAGATGATTTATGAACTAGTTTTTTATGTTTCCCAATTTCTAAAGACACTATACCTATATGGTCCTACCATGGTTTTGTTATATGTTGTAAAAAGTATGCTACAATTAAGAATTAATAACCAAGTATGTAATGTATGGGTAGTTAAAGATGGTATCAGAGGAAATGAATAGTCAACCTTTGGAAAATAGTATGTGAAAGCCTTAGTAAGAACCCTAAGAATATGTCTAAGAATAGAACATAATCTTAGTATTTTAGAAATGGCCATGAACAACCTATGATTAGACCTAAAGTGTTAATTTTTTTTCTTGATTATGTGGTTTTCCTGTTATGATTAGTGTTTCTCACACTATGCTTCTTGGTTTTAGTAAATGGCTAGAACCCGAAGGAACCATGTTAATTCTGAATGCGATGGGAAATGCAATGATTGCCCCCCTGTGAAACCGAACATTATGGGAGATGGAATGAAAAATCTTATAGCCATGCTAACACAACTATCTCAAGCTATGAATCATGCAGGACTTCCAAACGAGAAAAGGAAGGAGCAACATTCTGTGGAATCCTTAATCAGGCAGCGTCCACCTTCATTTAGCGGGTCTTCTGATCCATTAGTGGAAGAACAATGGATCAGTACCACTGAAAAGATATTTTTAGTTCTAAAATGTTCTGAACATGACAAATTCATCTTAGCAGTGTATCGTTTGGAAGGTGATGTTGATCAATACTGGATTCTTATCCGGAATACGAGGTAAAGAGACGAAATTGAGTCCATGGAATGGGATGAGTTAAACAACATATTTTTCAATAATTAATTCCATCATATTCTTTGAAAAAAGACGGAGAAGGAGTTTCTTGAACTAAATCAAAAGGATGATGAATCGGTTGGTACCTATAAAGAAAATTTTACAATACTTGTAAGGTACTCTTCCAGAATTATTATCCAACATGAGAGTAAAATTGATTGATTCTTTATGGGATTAAAACCAAGTATTATAAGGGAGTTAGCCATAGGGGACTTTAATAGCTATGAGGAAATTTTTCGATGTGCTCTCATGGTTGAGATGGAGGTTGGAGTTAGCCATCAGTCATATGGGTTTGATAAGAAGAGGAAAATGGAATTCAATGGAAAATCTAAAGACCACACTAAAAAGAAGATGAGGTTTCCCTTATGTTCAAAGTGTGGAAAGAAACATGGAGGGAATTGTCTTAAAAGGAAAAGTAAATGGTTTATGTGTGGAAAAGATGGTCCTCGGGCAGTTGAATGTCGAAATAATTAGAAGAATATGTCTAATGATGCGAAAAAAGAAAGGGATACACAGAATGCACCACTTACACATCAATGTTTCAAGTGAGTGGAAATGGGGAATTATGCCAATCAGTACCCTAATCTAAGGGTTATTGATGATGATCGACATCAACAAACTCTTCAGTCCAAAGAAAAATGAAATTAACATGTAATTTCTATTGACGATGTGGAGTATGATAACAATGTGGTGAAAGATACACCTACCATCCACTCTATAGTAGCAAATGTTTTATTTGATTTTGGATCCACCAAATCTTTTATTTATGAATAATTGTATAACGGTATCTCCATATTACCTCAGTAGTTAGTTATTGAGTTAGCTGTGAAATCCCCTAATGGCACAATAGTGGCATCAAAAGTTTACAATTCTTCTCTGATTGAAGTGTGTGGTAAAGTGCTTCATGAAAATATTTTGATCCTTCCTATAGTGTAATTTGATGTGATTCTTGGCATTGAATGGATTTATTTATATGAAGTTCATATCAATTTCCAATGAAGGGAAGTCACATTTCATATTCCAGATCTATCTATGATCGTCTATAGATGCAAGGATGAACATAACTTTCCAGAGGAAATTTATTTCATCTTATGGGTCTTGATTCCACTAAATTAAGGTTATTTATCTCAAATGGTAGGAGAGAAACTCACTATTAAGAATACACCCATTTTATGGGCATTTGATGATGTCTTTACAGAGGAATTTTCATGTATTCCACCAAATCGTGAAGTTGAGTTTTCAATAGAACTCATAACGGGTGCTATGCCCAATTCAAATAAACCTTATAGAATGGACCCAATTGAGTTGCAGGAATTAAAGAAGAAACTCTAATAGAATCTTGATAAGGGATTCATACGCACTAGTGCATCACCTTGGGGAGCACCTGTTTTGTTCATTAAGAAGAAATATGGATCAATGAGACTCTGTATTGATTACCGAGAACATAACAAGATCACTATCAAGAACAAATATCAACTCCCATGCATTGAAGAATTATTTGACCAACTATATGGATCTCAATAATTTTCTAAGATTTATCTTCGTTCATGGTATCATCAATTATGGGTCAAAAATGAGGATATACCAAAGATGACTTTCTGTATAAGGTATCTACACTATAAATTTATAGTGATGACATTTGGTCTTACTAATGCCCCTACTATCTTCATGGATCTAATGAATAGAGTCTTTAGAGAATATCTTGATCATTTTTTGGTAGTATTTATAGACAATATTCGTTCCTATTCAAAGATCAAGGAAGAACATGTAGATCACTTGATAATTGTAATTAAAACCCTACGAAAGGAGAATCTTTATTCCAAATTTACCAAGTGTGAATTTTGGCTTCAAAAAGTTTCGTTTTTGGGTCACATAATCTCAAAATATGGGATATCTATGGATCCAGCAAAAACAAAGGTTATCGAAAGATGGTTGAGACCAAAATCAGTAACTGAGATCTGAAGTTTTCTTGGTTTGGCTGGATATTATCAACATATTGTGAATGATTTTTCATGATTATCAAATCCACTCACCATGTTGACTTGAAAAGGAGTTAATTTCATTTGGACGGAGGAGTGTGAAGATAATTTCAAAGAGTTAAAAAGAAGGTTATGCAGTGAACCTATGCTCACACTGCCTTGTGGTGGAGAAAGGATTGTGATCTACAATGATGAATCCAAGAAGGTATTGGGCTGTGTTCTCATGAAAGATAATATGGTGATAGCTTATGCCTCAAAACAGTTGAAAATCCATGAGAAAAATTACCCAACTCATGATTTGGAGTTACCCATGGTAATATTTTCATTAAAGATTTGGAGGCATTACCTTTATGGTGAATGTTATGATATTTAAACTAATCATAAAATTTTAAAGTATATTTTCACACAAAAGGAGATGAATAAGCACCAAAGAAGATGGTTGGAGATGATTAAGGACTACGACTTCTCAATTCATTATCACCCTGGGAAAGAAAACAAGGTGGCAGATACATTAAGTCGAAAAGGCCATGCTAGCTTATCCATGATGAGAATCACAGAAGATCCAATATTTATGGATATACAAAGTATGGATCTTGGAATTATAATGGAAGGGGAAAATCGAATCTTTCTCAAAGAAATTTTCAACCATCTATACTTGTGAAGATTAAAGAGGAACAAAAAGAAGATGTAGAGTTACAAAAGAAGATGAGAAATGTTCTAGAATTCAACCTTGATTGTGATGGGATAATAAGGTTTAGGAATCGGGTTTGTGTTCCATCCATCCCAAAATTAAAGAAGGAGCTTCTAGATGAGGCTCATAGTTCATCATTCTCAATTCATCCTGGAAGCACGAAGATGTATAGGGACCTGAAAGGGTACTTCTGAAGGGATGGCATGAAAAGAGATGTTGCTGAAAATGTATCTCGATGCTTGGTTTGTCAGCAAGTTAAAGATGAGAGGCACAAGTCTAAGGGGATGTTACAACCATTACCCATACCCGAATGGAAATGGGAAAATATCACTATGGACTTTGTCACTGGACTTCCTAAAACATCCAAAGGCAATAATTCTATCTGAGATATTGTTGATCGTCTTACGAAGTCGGAACACTTCATTGATATTAGAGACATTTTTCTCTTGATCAGCTTCCCAGGATATATGTAAAGGAAGAGGTAAAATTGCATGCAGTACCACTTTCCATTATATCTGATCGGGATCCATGTTTTACTCGAAGTTTTGGCGAAGTCTTCAGCATACTCTAGATACAGAGTTGAGTTTCAACACTTCTTATCATCCTCAGACAGATGGTCAGTTTGAGAGGACAATTCAAACTCTAGAAGACATGTTGAGAGATTTCTCTATGGATTTCCAAGGTGGTTGGGATCAACACCTATCTTTGGAGGAATTTTCTTATAATAACATCTTTCACTCGAGTAATAAGATGGCTCATTATGAATCTCTCTATGGAACGAAATGCGGGAGTCCAACTTCCTAGGATAATGTTGGGAATGAAAGCTATTAAGACTAGATCATGTTGATGAGATGGCAGAAAAGGTCTGATCTATTCAACAACACATAAGAGAATCTCAGAGTCGACAAAAACGTTATGCTAAAAACTGAAAAAAAAGACCTAGAGTTTAATGTGGGTGATAAAGTGTTCTTACGATCATCTCCTTGGAAGAGAGTAATGAGATTTGGAAATAAGGGAAAGTTGAGCCCTAGGTATATCGGTCCTTTCGAAATAATGGATCATGTTGGAAAGGTAGCTTACCGATTGGCGCTTCCACCGAATTTCTCTCAAGTTAAAGATTGGTTCCATGTATCTCTCTCGATAAAATACATACCTGATCCTTCACATGTACTCATCTTAGAAGTTGTGCCACTGGAGCAATATCTTTGTTATGAAGAACAACCGATAGAGATTCTGGATCGAAGCGAAAAAGTCTTACGAAACAAGACCACTCTCTTGGTGAATGTTTTATAGAGTAACCACCAATTAGAAGAAGCTACATGGGATCATGAGGATATGATGAGGGATAGGTATCCACATCAGTTTGTTACAAAGTGATGAATTTCAAGGGCAAAATTCATTTTAAGGGGGGTAGCATGTAACACCCGAGAATTTATGAGAAATATTTTTTTATATACATCACCAAAGGAATCTTTCACTACACACAACACTGTCATGTTACATGCAAGATCAACCTTTCTCGATAGCTTGCGTTGTACGCAAAACCGAGTTTCTCTAAACAACGATATTTTGTTAAAATATTATATAAACTAGTAGTTATGATTATTAATACCCACTTTTTGAAATTTTGTAAATTTTATCTTTCAAAATTGATTTCATTTTTCGATTCGGAAAATCGAAAATAACCTAGGGTGAATTTTTGGTATTTTTCTGAACACTTTCAATTTTTGATGAATAGTGAAAACACTGGGTTACTAACTGAAAGATTGAAGAAAAACTTGGTATTTAGATTCTTTTTGGTGTTTTTTCTATGCTTTCCCGTTCTCTCTTGGATTTATATCTTTTGCATGTTTAACAAAAGCGGCACAGCCTTCGGATTTTTAAAAAAAACTGGGTTACAATTTTAAAACCAATATTTTATTTAAATAATTATTTCCGAAGATGTTACCAATCAAAGGATTGAAGATGGTAGGCCACCTGAATCACATCCTGGGCTCACGATGAAGTCTTGGGCTACCATTTTCTCGGAAGGGGAGAATGTTCAAAATTATGAACCTTCCCACAAAGGTAAACATGTTGACTTGCAACAACACTCGGACTCTCAGAAACCAGGAAGTGAAAATGAATTGATGGTTGAGAAAGAAAATGAGGAAGAAATTCAGAAATAGGTTGATCAACAACTCTCACATGAATGTATGGTTGTCTTTCGGATGGGTAAGAGATTTTAGAATCTGACTCGCCAATCATTTCAAAATCTTGTCCCAAACTGGTTGTGGATAATGAGGTCTTTCAACTTGTTTCATACAAGAAGGCGAAGTCTTCGATTGTACCCTCAGTGCAATCGACAGAGGGTAATCCCACCTCTCAAATTATTTATTGTTCCATGGAGAAACATGATACTACTTTGGGATCCTCTTTGACTGAAGCACTAAAGAGGGAGGGGATGAAGACTCCACCGACAGGAGATACATCACAAGTCAAATGTGAGTAGCAACGGGAGGATATCTCTGGCTCTGATAGTACTGATGTTGAGACTCTACTTGAGCGGCTTAAATCCATTCCTTCAAGTAGGGGGAGATCATGCGGCAGGGGACGTGGTCGAGGACGTGGCAGAGTTGGTTGGCATGAACTTAGTGAAGAGGAAGGAAAATAACTGAATGATTGAAGAAAAATCTTGATATTTAGATTCTTTTTGGTGTTTGTTCTATGCTTTCCCGTTCTCTCGTGTATTTCTTTCTTTTGATTGTTTAATAAAAGAGGCACAACCTTTGCCTTTTTTAAAAAAACTGGGTTACTATTTGAAAACCGACTTATTATTTAAATAATTATTTACTTTATTTAAAATTATTTTTGGTCAAAATTGATACATAATACCAATATAAGTTAAATTTAATTCATTGGAGTCATTTTATAATAATATTTTAAATATAAAAAGTGTATTGAACGTCTCACCCTCTTTTACCCACCTCCTAGGAGAATTTGAAAATTTACATAAAACTGAATTTCACCGCTTCTGTGAGTGGAATTTCAAAAATCCAAGAGACACGGTTAATGTCAACATGTAGAATGTGGTTCAATAAGATAAAAATTATTTTTGGTGAATAGTAACATTTTACTTTTTTTTACCACGGTTAAAAGTAAATAGGGTAATTAAGGATAAAAATGATATTATTATTACCCTAAAAATGTCTTAATTCAATTGGTTAAGTGTAATTCGACGAAAAACAATCTTAGGAATAAAATATGACCATTTAGGACCACTTGGATTAGATTAGGACACTTATTATTATTTTATTTAAAGATGAATTAAAAGAGTTAAAATCAAAGTTTAATAAACAAAACATTTTTAATATAGGGTTATACATTAGCTAAATTCCACTATAAATATTCCTTATAAAGATAATAATATTTTCTACATAATGGTATTTTAATTATAATTTTTAGACATTAAAAAGTTTAATGTATTTATGACACAAGGATGATGCAGTAATTACCTTATTAATGAAATATTAACATGATTGATGTTATAAATACCCAAATAAATGGAATTTGAGACTTTTTATAAATTCAACTAATTTTAAAGGTTAATATTACATGTAATAATTTATTTAATTAACTTTTTTGGAACTAATATTACTGTTATGAGTTTATAAAAATCAATTACCAAATAGTGTCATAATTGACATAAAATAGAATTTAAAACACATATCATATTAATAATTGTTATGTTATTCCTAAAAATCCAAGTATCAAAGAAATGACTTAGATAAGGTTATATATATTAATAATGAACCACTTGGGGTTCGCGTGGCTTGTTATTGTATGTTTATTAACCATATGGTGTAAGAAAACAAGAAGACACAGTAAAAGTTATATTATTTAACTTAGAGTTAAATCTTAATGATAAGTTTGAAATACTAACCTAACCTTGTCTAAAACCTATTGGTTGAGAGGATTTCGACCCATCCCCACCTTAGCTTCGAAATAAATCAATTTTTATCTATTTAAAACTGAATATGACTTTGTTATAAAATAATATTTTATGTTTTTCCAAAGGTTCCCCTCTCCTCCCTTATAAAAGGGAACCTCCTCCCTCTCCTCCTCACACAATTTTGAGCCTTAAATCTTGGAAATACCCAGCCCATTTCCATTATAAACTTCCCTAGAAACATACTAGAGGTAATTTTCTTCTTCAATGTCGAATTTTAGTGCCCTAAAAGGAGGTTTCGAAGAGGCATGTTGAAGAAGAGGTAATATCCGTTACAGATTCTTTAAAATTTATTTCTTCTTCTACATCTTATTATTTAGTTGTTTCATTATGAAGTAATAACATCAGTATTACTCACATTGTAATATATTATTCTAAATATGAAACAACCCTATTTCACTTTCTATCAATCCTACAGAAAACGAAATCACTGCGCATGCATACGTACGGAATACCATCTCCACGCCGTGGTGTAATATGTTTTCCACCACCACCTTACTTGGATGGGTATAATGGTGTAAAGAGTAACTATATATTATTAATGTAAAGTGATATTGATTCTGAAATAGTATACATACACTTCAATATAATTCCACAATCATGGGAATGATATCATCGCTCGTGCATACGTACGGCCTACCGTCTCCACGATGTGATGCAACTCATTCGACATGATCTTCATTGAATAATGATTATATAAATGAATTGAATGAATAAATATGATATATATTACACTAATTACATTCAGGAAACTAGGTATCTATAAACTAAAGGGAAGAATAAAAATTTATTCGACAAAACATGCATAAGAACATACAGCAATGAACACCCGAATAACAAGTTGAAATGAAATATTACTTATAAGAAGATAAGAATATGACCATATATGATATAATAACAATTAATATGATTATGTAATAATTCAATGACATTTTTTAAATAATTATATTGGAGGTTCAGATACGTACGAAGAAAATCGGACCTAATGTAAGGGAAAATATCACAATCTCAATTTTTATCCGAGATTGCTTATACTTCGGTATTTACTAGGGAATATTTACCATCCACATCGATGTTTTCAAAATATGTAATATTATTTTGATCCTCCTAAAATTTATTAAATCCAATTTTACCCATTGGTTGTTTTTTAGTAAAATATATGAAATGAATCTTTTGTCGTTTTTAGTACGATGTACTTTTTGACTTTTTTCGGCCAATGTACGAGAAGAATGCTTTTTAACGTATACAGAATGAATGGATTTTTATGATTTAATAGAAAATTATTTCCATGAATCTTCCATTGCAAGTTTTCATGTTTATTTTTAATCATCTTCTTTTAGTTAAAAATTGTATGACATGTTAATAAAGGAAAAATGTTTTTGAAGTAGAAAGGATATTTTCCTCGTGAAGGGAGTTCAAGTGTTTTATCCAAATTATTTTCCATATAAGATAATATTGGGTTTTTTTCTATCCCTATTATTACATTGATTTCATTATGTTATGATGGAATTATTTTTATGGAGTTCTTTTATGGATTATGTTATGATGGAATGAGGTTTATAAATCCCAATTTTTATTACATGGGTTATGCTATGATGTGTGATTTATGATTTTTTGGCCACACAAAAATGGTATTATTATGAGATGGGTGAGACCTATATATCCCTTCAATGCATTGGATAACAATTTATATATCATGAGATAGATATGGCTAGAATGGAAAGTTAATCTGGTTTAGTGGCACAGGACTGGAACGATGAGTGAACTCGGTTCAGTAATGGACTTTGTCCTCTATGATAGTCTTGGCAATGAGTCTTGACTAATATGAAGTGATTTTCTATGATTATGTGTGTATTCCACAAAGATTCATGTTTTATGATATGATTATTGGGATTAAATTTCATTACTATGATTTATCCCATGTTATGATATTATGATCTCTTTTGCAGGTTAAGATATTCAAAATGTTATGTTCTTATGAATATGATATGATTGATATTTATTGGTTTACCCTTACTGAGCATTTCATATCACCCTTTTGTATGTTTTCTTTTCCCCAGGTCAGGAATAAGTGTATTAGGTAGGATATTACAGAAAGGGACTCTAAATATGAATAAATCAGCTGGAGACAATGTAAATGATTTATGAACTAGTTGTTTATGTTTCCTAGTTTCTAAAGACATTATACCTATATGGTCCTACCAGGGTTTTTTTATATGTTGTAATAAGTATGCTTCAATTATAAAGTAATAACCATGTATGTAAAGTATGGGTCGTTAAATTGATAACTATAGAATGAATCTCCTTGGTAAATTCTTAAAGGGATTGTGAGTTTGTTATAAGTGTGGAGAAAAAAGACACCAAATATGTGATTACAAGGGTAAGAAAAATGTTTCAAATGTGCAATGATTTATCTGCAAGGAGTTGGGACACTATATGTTTAAATGTTCAAATCATCATAGTATACCCAAAATGCGGAAATTGGATAACAATAAAGTTATGATACTACTAAAGATGTAGAGTAATGATTAGATTTCTTATGTTGTTATTAATGTGTTTGGTCATTTGAGTATTATATTAATGATGTACATGTTATAGGAATTATTTATTATATAAGGATTTTACTGTTGTACTATTTTGCTAAGGATTTGAGATTATATGGTTCTACAAAAAGAGAATTAATAGTAAGCTACATTTTTGAAAAATACATGGTTTAAGGAATGGTAATCCTTAATATGGTCCTAATAACAAGGTATTGATTTTGGAATAAGAGGTGGTTGATTTGGATAAATTACATTCGAGGACCTTGAAACTGATTAATGATTTGTATATTCCATCATAGTTGGAGTTTACAAAATTTTTGGATAGAAGGAGTATATCCGGTATTCTATAAGGAAAAAGGGATCATGAATGTAATCAATAATGTTTTATGGTAATTCAGGATGTTGTAGTGTTTTAAAATAATACATGATTAAGGTTTTCACATGTTATTTCGTGGAAAAAAGGATCATTATTTTGATTACCTTACTTATATATTTAGAACTGTTAGTTTGGACAGAAGTATTCTGGATAATTATAGTTTGAGATTATTTTAGTATTGCAATAAAAGGTAAACGTGGAGGTCAGGCGGCAACTAGTCGCATCCGACAAGGCCGTGAGACTTGAACCCGCAACCGAAGGGTGATAAGTGTGTATCACTTACCACTGTCCCACGTGATGTCCTGGATTGAATAATGTTTTTTTAAGAGGTCTAGTATATAAATTATAAATTCATTTTTTAACCCATTAATAATAGGATAAATAGAATATTTTTCTATGTTCAATTATCTTTTAGAGTGTAAGATGAAGTAGTGGTAGAAATTAGTTAAAGGATTGAACTCTACATGTCATGTATATATTTGTTTCTTATCATATTCAATGAAGAAATTAATTCGTAAAATTTTGGTAAGGGATACTAAAACTAAAATTTTTTTATCCTAATACCTTATGTTTTATTGAACTGATGATATTATAAATCATCATAGATTGATGGATTTGAGGCCCTCAGTTCTATAATTTTTTGTGACTGATGACCTCAATATCTCCCTATTAATATTTGCATTTTCCACCAATTATGTGTCTCTTATTTCCACAAATGTTCTCCGAATCGAGATCAAAATTTGGTGGTGACTTTTTCATTCCCCTTTTCCTCTTATTAATACTAAATTTTATTAACCCAATTTCCGATGTTGGTTTTCCCATAATGGTATTTTCTATTTTCAATAATTTATTTTCAAAGAAAAATTTCAAATTGAGAGGATTAAAATTATTGATTGAGAGAATAATGTAACTCCCCAAGATTTCATAGTACGTTATTTCTTCAATGTAATGCAATAACTTTCACTACATGAAACACTGAGTTCAAGCACACCACGACTTACCAAACTAGCCTTCCAAAAGTGGTTATGAATAGTATTATCTAATTTTGAACTTTATATAACCCCTATAATTTTTTAATCCATATTATGAGTTTCTTAGACATAATGTAAGAACAAATTCAATTTTTTCTGATAAAATAATTATTTTTCTAAAATTGAAACTTTACCAACCTCTTAATGGTGAACCATTTTTAAATCCAATATTTGAAAATATTATATATTAAATTTGATAAAATAAACTTCTTCATTTGATTCGGGACTTAAGAATTCAGTTTCAATAATTTTTTGGTGTTATTTTGATAATTATCATATTTGGGTGAATAGTGAAAATTACTATATTTTGACCGAAAAAAACATTTTTAATCAAACATAATTTAGAGTGTTGAATTGTACATTTTAATGGTTTAGAAGTATAATTAGAATATATTTTTACCATTTAATCCAATGATGGTCATTGTAAGTAATTTCACTTTAAAAGCCGACCTAAACAAGTGTCAATCTTTTGAAAGTTATTATTTCTTAAAAATATACTTTTTGGTTTTGACCCTGGGAATTAATATTAAATTAATTAATGAAACTTCTATGTTTTGAAATTGGTAAAATAGAATTCATTTTTGAATTTGGAATATCAAAATTATCTTAGGGTGAAGTTTTAGTATTTTTGAAAACATTCAATTTTTGGTGAATAGTGGCAAACACTATGTTATAGTTTAGAACTGAATTTTTATTTAAATAATTATTTTATTTTATTTAAATTAATTTTAGGTTGAAATAGATACATAATACCTATATAAGTTAAATTTAATTCATTAGAGTCAGTTTATAAAAATTTTAAATATATAAAATTTTTATTAAACTTTTTACCGTCTTTTACACACATACTAGGAGAATTTGAAAATTTACATAAAACATAATTTTACTGCTTATGTGGGTGGAATTTAGAAAATCCAAGATACACGGTTGATATCAATAAGTAATATGTGGTTCAATTAGATGAAAATAATTTTTGGTGAATAGTATCTTTCTTACTTTTATTTTCCACGGTTAAACAAATAGGGTAATTAAGGGTAAAAATTATATTATTATTACCATAACACATGTCCTAATTCTATTGGATAAGTGAAATTCTAACCCAAACAACCTTATGAATAAAATATGATCCTTTATGTCCACTTGTATTAGATTAAGACATTTATTATTATTTATTTCAAATAAGAGTTAAAAGAGTTAAAAGCAATGTTTAATAACTAAACTATTTTCAATATAGGGTTACACATAATATAAATTAAACTATAAATATTCATTAGAAATATAAAAGTATTTCCTACATAATTGTATTTTATTTATATTTTTTAGACATTAAATAATTTAATTTATTTATGACATAATGATGATGCAGTTATTACATAATTAATGAAAGATTAAAATAGTTGACATTATAAATATCCAAATAAATGTAATTTGTGACTTTTTATGAATTCCACTACTTTTATAGGATACTATGACATATTAGGGTTGGTTAAATTAATTCTTTTAGTAGTAATAATGAAGTAATGAATTTTAAAAAAACATACCAAATTGCGTCAAAATTGACAAAAGGAGTTTTTAAAACAAATATTTTATTATTAATTAATACTCTATTACAAAATATCTAAGTATCAGACAAAATACTTATATAATGATATGTGTATCATTAAGTAACCACTTGGGGTTCTTTTGGAAGTATATAGTATTTTTATTAACTATATAATATAAAAAAACAAAGAGGTATATTTAATGTCAAACTATTTAACTAAGAGTTAAACCTAAAAGATATGGTTAATATAGTGACCCAAACCTATTTGAAACCTACTGGTTGAGTGATTTTAGACCCATCCATACATTATACTTTAAATAATCCATTTTTAGACATTAAAAACCGAAAATGATTTTATTATAAAATAATATTTCAATCTTTTCATAAGGTTCCCCTCACCCCCCTTATAAAAGGGAACTCCCCCTTCTCTCTAATTAACACCTAAAAAGACATTTTTCTCGTCCATACCCATCCCAAATACCATATCAACTATCTTATATTCATCCTATAGGCATTTCGTTAGTCAGAAATCCAACCTATGGAGTCGTTTTGATCAAATCAAAAGGAAGAACCCGAAGAAAAGGTAAATATTTCATCACATCTTTCAAGTTCCTTTCTACTTCCACTTCTTCTTTCTTTGTTGTTTCCATACTAAAATAATAACTCTAGTTTCTTCTATATAATATGATGTTATTATAAATATGGTAAAACCATATTCAATATTATATCTTTCCTTTCATTGACATGTCACCATACGTGCGTACATACGGCTTACCGTCTCCACGTCGTGGTGAATTGTCATTCAATACATTATTATTTGATGCGTATAATAATGATGTGTAATTGATGAAAATAATAAATATAACATGATAATAATTCTTTATATATGAAATAACATCCAATTATATATTATTTTAATACCAAAATAATGTTATTATCGCTCGTGCGTACGTATAGAATACCGTCTCCACGAACGCGATGAGATTCATTACCCATCGTATCCATTCAATAATAATTTTCATTTTATGATTAATAAATTTGTTTAAAGACTTGATATAATTCTGGATATGAATAAGATACATCCCATCAATAACAAATATGACTCACATAACAATGAATATAAAGTAAAACGAATCTGTTAACACCTGAAACTACGATAATACTACGATATTATTAACAAAGAAATGATAAAATATAATATATGATATCATATTAATTTATATGATTATTTTATAATTTAATATAAGTTATTTCACCATTATATAGTAGGTTAACCTACCCTCGACCAAGGAAAAGTACAAGGCAAGGTTTAATTTCATAATCTTTTTATTATCCGAGGGTGTTTTTACGTAAGTATCTACTGGGACCCCTTTATCATCCACATCCATGTTTTTTAAAAATATATTTCAAAACATTGTTAATATTTTATAGATTATGGTTTAAATTCATTTATACCCCTGTATTACTTTTTATAATATTTTTATAATGAAATATTTTTGTCGTTTTCCAAACATGGTCCTTTATAACGTTTTCGAAAAAATTAAGGCAAGAATGTATTTTTTTTAACTTATACAGAGGGTGCGGCTATTTTCTGCCTTTGTAAAATCATCAAATATTCGCTTAAATGCTTATAGGAATATTTCTTAATTAAATTTTTTCTTTTATAATTATATTAATTGTAAATTATTTCAAAATAGAAAGAGATATTTCTCTAAAAAGGGTATTGATTTCATCTATGTCAACATCATTTGATGAATTTTAAGTTTATTTGAAGTTGATTTATAATGATACATAAAATCCATATTGTATTGAAGGTTTTGTGATATTGACCGTGGATGTATTATACTTATAGCATTCATGGTTTATGGATTAATTGTTGACATTTTGTATGCTAGTTTTAATACGAATGTTTATGTTATCTTTAAAACATTTTCATATGAGCAATGAATTAGACTTAGTAAGTGACGGATGGAGCCCACTATAGCCCTTTGATGAATTGGTAGGTCTCATGAGACAAACTAGTGTTTTGGCATAAGGCCTTGACAAAATCATATCTGTAGTCTTGTCACAAGGCCTTGACTACGTGGTTATGAAAGTCTGGAATTATGCATTCTATCATTTTGAATGTGGCTATTGATATTGCATGTGATTATTCAACTAGTAGAATATCCATGTGAGTAATTAAATATAATTATTTTGATTTTATCTTTTCAATATTATATTGAACGCCAATTTTAAAAGGCTTTTGTTTTAGTATTAAACATTCCCTTAAATATTTATGCTTATTTATGAAATTTTCAACTATATTCTTATCCTTAATGTGCATCTGAACTTACCACCTTCTATGTATTATTTTTTCCAGGATGCTATTAAATATATTATGACGGACATGTAGGGATAATTTATGGGTCTAAGTGTTTCCTATGGAAACAATGTTGTTGTAGTTTTCCATTTTATGACGTAATGTAAACCTTATGAATGTATCTAGTATTTCTAAGGCAACTAAAGTAATCGGTTTTTTGAGACATGATCTTTTGTGATCATTACAATGCAATGTAATTAAACATTGAATCTTGGTAACTGGGTTCGGGGAGTTAAATCAAATAAATTTTATTTCTTTGATACCCTGCTCTATATGCAACTTTGAGTTTAAATGAATTGCGAATACTACAAAAATTTAAATATAAAATGTGTTAATTATCTTCGATCCACGAGATTTTTTTATAAATAAGAATAAATTAATTCTTATTATATATCTTTTACACTAATAAAAATTGATTTAATTGGTTATTAATTAGTTAGAAATTAATATTAATTAATTTATAAGAAAAAAATATATGTCATTGTAAAAAACATATTCATGTAATGTATTTTTATCTAAAAAATTAATTTATTGATTAATAATGATTTATTTTAATGATGTTTTATATAATATAATCAATAAAAATTTTAAATATTCAATTATATGTTATTACTAGGAGGTGATGAGGAAAAATTCAATTTTATTCTTTAAAAAAAATTCCAAAATTTTTCTTAGTTATGTTTTTCTTGACATTTGAAAAATGATTTTCTACCACTTTTAGGAATTGATTTTGATAATATAGTTCCATATTTGTAATCAACAATCCATATTCTTGTAATGAGTATATAGTTTTCACAACACTCTCCCCCAAATGGTACCTTCCTTGTATAGTAAATATAGAAGCTAGAAAATGAATTCTGAAGCCCACTTATAATCGATAATGGGTTGGAAACGTGCACTAGGGGTATATCATAATTATAAATTTGAGTCTTTAACGTCTAAAATTAAATGAGGGAAAGCATATTAAAAAAGTATAAAAACGTTTCCTCATGAAAAATGTAAACTTCAAATCCAATAACATGCATGTAATGTTATACATTAGTAGTATAACTCGAAAGAGAACCCCAACATAATCTAGATCATAACCTGGATAGGAATAATATGTTCCCAAAAAACCATGGTCTTTCCTCAATATATAATAAATTAAAATTATCATATAATATTACAATAAAAATGGTTTATCTAGAACAAGATACTCACTAATTGTTAGTTCTTACCCAAATTCATACGCCCTGAGAAATCCATCTCAACAAGAATCAAGATCATGGACACAATCTCTAATTCTTAGATCATGCATCTTATTCATCACATAATCTCATCATGAAATTTCACATATCCAGAAAGTAAATGAGTAGTTTTTGGGAGAAATCACATATTGAATCTTATGAATTAAACATATAGTGTTATTTAAGAAACCAAAAAATCACATACATCATGTAATTTACTGCGACCCATTATATCTCAAACATGTGATGCATATGATAGTCCTTAGGAAAATGAATTTGGAGACACATGTGATTGAAATAACCAAAATCCATAACATTCCTCTTAAAATATATATATATTAAAAATATATATAATAATCTTACCAGCATATACCACTATTGAGAGATGTGATAGCGGAATAGTGGTAACAATTCCTTCCATTCCTCACTAACCAAGATGTTGGGGAAATTCCTCTAATGCCTATAGGGCACCAGTCACCAAACAAACGTGGATAGAGTAGAATATAAATTTATGCAACGATCTGGATATTATATATCTCACAAGCACTCTATGTAAATCAACCTATCCTTATGATTAAATGGGGTTATCATATTTAGGATACCCGATTACAATAACAAATAACTATATATTAATTAAAAAAATTTGAAAATATGAAAATTTTGATTTATTATTCACCTTCATATAAAATTTCAATATTCGATTAATAATTCATTACTTACATGTTAAAATTATTTAAATCACAATTATATAACCACAAATTTAATTCCCTCCAATCAAATAATAAACAAACCAAGTCAATGGTTTTTCAACATTAATTTTATTTTCGAAATTAAAAAAATATCCCCATGATTGATATAATTTATTACCCATTATCATTACTTATTTCCATGTTTTTTTAGAATGGTCCTAAAATACCATACATGATATGCATATCCAAGAAAAAATAGTTATATGATTTATATAGGAATGGATGTGGGTAATTAAGGAACCCAACCACCTGATCGTTGAAAAGATCATTAGAAATAATGTATCCCATATTTATGCAAAACAATGTGCATGACCATATTTAACCCATCCTATCATGTCTAGTGCCATCCCTGACACCAGCATGCATATCACCATCAAATGTTTCATCTTCTTCCAAAAAATCCAAGGCCTCCCCTTCACATGTATAGAAATCTATTTGGCATCCCAAGCCCACAATGCATCTCAATGAAATATTCTCATCGATAAAAACATATAATAAACTAAATAACAGACTAGGCCCACATGGAATATCTTCTCTAATGACATGTCATCAAACTATAACATGAATCTTTTCTCTATTATCTTAAAACAATTTCCTTTAGCAAAATATCAAGTTTTATTTCTATCATAGGAAATTGATTTATTTAAAATGAGTTACAAATATAGAAATACTAAAACATCAGCTATCTAAAGCTACTAAATTATAGAATCATTTTATCATTCAATATATAAATATTAAATGATTCTTCATGTATGAAAATTATCATTTTATAGGCATTGGGAATTATTTTATTTTATTTAAATCACATAAATAATTATATAAATGTGACTCTTAAATTAATTTGTTAAAAGAATTTACTCTTTTATATTATTTATAAATATTCATCAAATTATAAATCTTTGTACATTTATTACATGCAAGATATCACCAATAATCATAGATAGCACACTATAAATATAAACCATAGGCAAACTATTGTCATAGTGGGAATGTTCATGGTATGTACAACAACAAACCATTACTTCACTAAACTAGTTCAATACTTACTTAGGTTAATTACACCCTCACAAAAAGGTATTAATATTTATTTCTTTTTTATAGTATATAAAATAAAATGGGAAAAAATTCCTTAGCTCAAGGATTGTGACATTCTTGAATCATGAACATAGCAATAATACAAATCCATGATCAACTCTCCCATAATAATGATACAGACATCTAAAAAAGTCACCCCTCAACCATAGAAATAAAAATAAATAAAAATTTAGGAGAAAAAAGATAATAAACTTACATAACATAAATATATATTTTATGAGGAGAAATACTAAAAAAATAAGAAGAAACAATAAAAATTGGTAAAAATTATCTGATATATTCATTGAATAATCCCTAGAATCCAATGGTTGAATAAAATCAAAAGGTGCATCAATTTAATTTGAAAGGATCTCTTCGATTCCTAGGTTTTGATAGAGGATTTTTATAAGAATAAAAACTTAAAGGGTTACATGTATTTATAGTAAAATTAAATGTTAGTAGTCCATAATGAGACACCCTACACCATGTCATAAGGAAACTAAAAATGAAAAACAATAATGTAAGGAAATATAAAAATCTACAAACTTCCTAGTCAAAGATGCATCCAAGAATCCTAGAGTAATCTTCCACATATATCCTATAAAATGGGAGAGGGACTATAGAACCATCTAATCTGCCATGCCTCATATTGAAATTTCAATGAAAGTGACCTTGTTTAAGCACACACATATATCCGAAATACATTTAATACGATAGAAATACCGTACTAATATCATCACACACTACACTAATCATCCTATTTATCAATCACAAATATATAAAATAATGATAGAATAATATAAACTCCATAGATGAACTTAAATTAGGCATGTTATGTCTTCATAATGACATGACTACCATATGCATTATAGCTCAAGATTCTACAACATAAAACAATACTTAGATAAATTTTCCTATAAAAAATCAACATATCCCAAACTATTAAAAAAAAGAATTATATACAAGGATCTAGGCCCATATATCAAATTTTTTAGAAACCATTTTCAACATTGATAATTTAGAGAATAATCTAAAGATATTGAAATTAAACAAGGGTAATTTGAATAGTAACCACAAAGTGATCTCTCTTGGTGTATGGAAAGTCCAAAAAATAAGCTTCAACAAAGAATAAACTATCTCATACATAGATGAAGGATAATAATGAGATGTCCTATATGATATGAAGTAAAAAATTAAATATATCTGGATAATGACTTTTTATATGAAACTGACATTCCCAGTTTCATTATTACATGCCATCGTGTCACCACAAGATAATATTGAATGGAATATCATGCCCCCATAACATCCTCTCATTAGGTCCTAGATCAAAATTTGATACTCCATGAACGGAGGATTAGATTTTAGGTTGATCTCATAGCAATTAATAAAATCATATTTCTCATGAATATAAGTATAGAGAAATGATACATGGATAACATGATGCATCAACCCATATATGGGGTGAATTAGTATTTGATATTATATGACTGTAAGACTAGATAAAAATATAAAAAAAGTACCAATCATTAACTCATGACCAATCAATAATTGATCATGATGGGAAGTCCCATTCAAGAACAAATGATCTATACCATAGATCTTTAGCGGTCCCCTGTTATTATTAGAATTTAACTTTTAATTACCCTTCACATCATTCAAATTCCATCAAGTATCTTAATCTATATCTATTATGTTCTATAGAAGCTTTGGACTATGAATTGATGAGTCTCAAACCCCATCGTAGAACATTATATAATAGATTGTACCTCCATACAATGAATAAAACAGTGCCATTTCAATGGTGATGTAAAATCTGTTTTTTGTAAACAAACATGACAAAGAGATTGTGCCCCCTCCAAAAAACCACCAAAATCAAGGACATAAGAAAACAAAATATACTCAAGTTTTTGTATAGTCCACTATACCTATCCGTCTATATGTTGATGAAATTAAGTGATAAGGATTTACTCAGAGCTATATGCATGATGAATTCCTCTTCACACTATAGATGTTAAATAATGATCATGATCAGAGATGATCAAACTCAAAACACCATGGAATCTCAATGATTCTTCCATGTACTACCTCGATAAGAATTCAACTATTTTATTCAACACAATTTATATAAATTTAGATGATTTCATAAAACTAACCAATATCATCCATATTGAATCAATAAATCAATAAGATTGATGAATGTGATAACATTGTTCATCAATAAGCCCTCCTAATTCCCATGAGGAAAGTTTAATTACTGAATTATAAAACCGGGAAAATGGCGATAATATTTTACCTTCATGAAGTCTTATCCTTGGGAAATAGGATCTATAACACCACACATCACCCTAGGCCAAGAATTCATCCATCTCATAGCGTAGTATATCTTCATCATTCTTGGATATACCACATAGGGTTAGCTTTAGAAATCTTAAAGAACATTCACATGCTTTTCAAAGGGTTGAAAATTCTATCTATAATAAAACATAATTTATTTTATCAATAGACCTACCATTGTGGGAAACACCAAAGATATGTTCATTAGTCTAGAAATCCACCTCAGAATCCCCCAGTTTGGAATCCTCTACCTTTTTCATAAATTATATTACAGTATCTTCATATGAACAAACCATCTTCTTCTATACCTTCATATATCACACATTATCATTGAGATCCCTCTCACCACTCTTCATGTATCAATAGATTCATGAATTGTATCACTTTGTGTCATTCTTCTCAATGCATATTGTTTAATATAACTATTTTCTAAATTATATGAAACATTCATGTGAAAATAATATAAATCATTTATCCCACCGCATTTAAATATGTTCAGGTTACACATGTAGAATACATAATTTAGGCTCTTATAATTGATAAAACCCCAAAAATTCTCAAAAATGTTTTAATATAATGACACAATCAATGAATACATTACTAAATAATATCCATGATATTTGGTGTCATATTTACACTCAAGGTGATGTAACTAATGAAACCCATATGAAAAAACCATTATTATTTACATATAAAATTGGCTAAATCAATGCATGATGATTCACAAAAAACATCGAAAGAACTCCCTCCATTGGAAGATTAATTATAGGAGTGTTGAACAGAATATCAATTAGGTACTCAATGTATTCACAAAATAGATCATTCCAAAAGAGTGTCGAATAATTCTCGGATAAATTTTTAAAGGATTTCAAAAATGAGAGAAATTACATATTAATGTCCGATAACAAAAATAATGTCCACAGAAATCTATAATATCTCTAATAGTCTTAGGGAAGTCCAATTAAATGACTACCGTGATCATCATAAGATCCAAAACTACTTCTCAATGGGTAATTATATTTCATTATAAATTAACCTCATAAACAAAAGTAAATACCATCACATATTTCTATAGACATTATTGGGAGAAATAAGTAACAAAATGTTTTATATATACCCTACATTCTCTTTCTCATTCATGGACTATTAAATGATTTCATCAATGAGAAAACAGTGAACTAATCCATGAATTGACTAAAATCTAATTTATTGAATACCATGAACATGTTAGGAGTATTATTCCCATTTAATGGTATCAAAATAGACTCACAATGCTCATATCAATATCATAATGATATCCTTAGAACATTATCATCGTTCAACAACATCTAATGATATATTAAACAATGATGGATATTTCTGAACCAAATATCCCCATTCATATGATTGATTAAATCATCAAATAATGATAAAGGATAATATTTCATCACTGTAACCTAATTCATGTGTTAATAATCAATATATATTCCCAAACTCTCATTTTACTTCTCTATAAAATAAATTGTTAACCCAATGGTGGAAAACAAGGATGTACAATGAATTGTTCTAACATATCATAAATATGTACCTATATCACATGTAACTCAAGATGAATTATATTATAATGAGATACTGAAATCATAGAATTTCCTAGTTATAACAATATCCCACACTCTATCTCCCACATTATGGGAAATGAAATTCCTTTATTCGGATAAAAATCACAGTGTTATTCAACACCCCTATCAAATTATATTATCATAACCTCTAATGAACTAGGATTCATCTATACCATCAAAGAATATAATGAAAAAATATTCCTCTGACCTGTATGAGGTTGTTTCTAACCTATTAAAATATAATACACTCTTGCGACATCATATAATGTAATACTCCTCCACAACCAATATTAAATTTTTGGCACTCAATACAAACAATCCACTCCTATTATGATATCTTTAGAGAATAACTATAAATGTAGGAAGTCTCACCATGATCGGCGATTCCCTATCACTAGCCCAAAATTTCTAAATATCTCATATATATAATATTATCCTCTAACTAGTGTCGTTAATTTCAAGGGAACATGATGTATCTCCACTTATTGTCCCAAATAATGAACTAGGAATCCTGATATAAAAAAATGAACCTCATGAGTAAAACAACGAATTCCACAAAATAGAAAATATGTAATGGGTAACATTAATTGAAACTAGATCACATGGAATTAGAAACACCATGTAATAAAGTATAACATATCATAAACCATAAAATATTTTACTTTTATGACAACCACCACCATGTCCACTCTAATATCTCTAAGGATGAAGAGATTCTCACATGTTTCCTCTCCCTTATAGGTGTCCACTATATTTCTCCTAGTATGGTGCATCGTGTTATTTCAACCTCAGATAAATAATCTTTAATGTAAGAACATAAAAAAGAACACCTAGTGAGCACTAAATTATTATAATGTTATATCACTTTCTTCATTGATGACAATGACCTACCTAATAAAAAAAATAGTTTGATCCTCAAATAGAGGCCCAAGTTTCGAGAAGCCCAAAAAATGAGATGATGTGAAATGATAACAACATATTTTCATTAAATATATCTTTTTTCTTCAAATATTGGAATTTAATTCCATAAATATACATTAAATACAATCATAGTAACACCCCTCTCATGGAGATCTAATTATGGATATTTTTCTCTGAAAAACCCTCTTTAATTTTCAGTAGCACTAGATTAATAAACAACACTAATGGGTTCAGATAGTACATGATATATAGATTCAGGGCCTCCTGGAAATGTTTCTTCATAGAAAAATAATTTGGAAGGAGGTTTGATACACAAAGTACAATGGTTTGTAAATAGATAATGACACCCTAAACATTGTTATTCTCCTAATGATGTGTACATTGAAATTTTATATGGTATCTTGATGAAATCAAAGAAACAAACTATTCCTATAACAAGTCCTTATACATATCATAGGGATGTATGAATACTCATTATTCCAATTGATCTAGATCCACCACAAATATGATTGTCTGTGTACTATTTTCACCACCAAAATAACTTGTTTCATTGTACAATAACCTATCAGAATGACAGATATCTCCCCATCCACCAATCATACTTCTATAACGGGTAAGAAATGTAGGGAATATACTTTTTTATACAATGTAATTAAACCCCATTGAGAGTGTAACGCCCCAACCCCAGTTGCCCAGAGTCGGTGCATTAATTACATAACATTGGCATGATCACAAGAAAGATCAAATCTCGAAAGACCGATTGGTTTAGTAGCCTTGGAAACACTAGATATAATCATAAAGTTTTACATTACATTTCAAAGTGAAAAACTACTACAACAACAAAGTCTTCATATCCACACTATTAACCCCTCATAATATCCCTGCAAGTCATTCATAAATTACTTCTTCACTACCTGGGAAAAATAAAACATAGAAAAGGGGTGAGCTCAAATGCCCAGTAAGGATAACAATATAGCGGAACATTCAAAATAAGAATAAACATTTAAGGCAATGAATTACTAAAACAAAAGCCTTTTAAAATTGAACTTCAACATAGTATGGCAAAAGTAAAATGAAATAATGCCATTTACTTGTTCACATGGATATTCTACTAATCGAATAATCACATGCAATATCAATAACCACTTTCATAATGTTGGAATGCATAATGCCAGACTATCATAACCACATAGCCAAGGCCTCGTGCCAAGACTACAAATAAGATTTTGTCAAGGCCTTGTGCCAAGACACTAGTTTGTCTCATGAGACCTACCGATGCATCGAGGAGCTATAGCGGGCTCCACCCGTCACTTATTAAGTCCAATGCATTCCCATATGAAAAGGTTTAAACATAACATAAACATTCGTATTAAAACTAGCATACGAAATGTCAATACTTTCACAATAAACTATGAATGGTATAAAAATAGCACATCCACAGTCAAACATATCACAAAACCTTCAATACAATATAGAAGTTTTGTATCATAATAAATCAACTTCGAATAATCTTAAAATCCATCTAAGGATGTTGACATAGATGAAATCAAAATTTTTTTTAAAGAAATATCTCCTTTTATTTTGAAATCATTTAAGATCCATATAAAATAAAACATTTTCATTGAAAATATTCTTATAAGCTTGTAAGGAAAGCTTTGAAGATTTTATAACGGCGTAAAATAACCGCACCCGCCGTATAAGTTAAAAAAACATTCTTACCTCAATTCTGTCGAAAAGGTTAAAAATGACCTTGTTTTGAAAACGACGGAAAGATTCCTTTATAAACCTCTTATAAAAAGTCAAAAAAGGGTATAAATGACTTTAACCCATATTCTTGTAAATAGTAAAAATGTTTTGAAATACATATTTAAGAAACATGGATGTGGATGATAAAGAGATCCCGGTAGATTATTACATATAAACAACCTCGGATAATGAAGAGATTGTGAAATAACCCTTACCTTGTACTTTTCCTTGGTTGGGGTAGGTTAACCTCCTGTATAATGGTGAAATAATTGTTATTAAATTATACAAGAATCATATATATTAATATGATATCATATATGATCTTTTAACATTGATTTATTAATAATATCTTAGAATTATCATCGTTTCGGGTGTTAACTTACTCATTTTCTTTTATATGTTTTGTTACATAAGCCATGTTTGTTGTATCTTATTCATATCCAGAATGATATCAAGTCCTTAAACATCATTTTTAAATCATAAAATGATAATTATACTTGAATGGATACGATGGAGAATGAATCTCATCGCGTTCGTGGAGACGGTAGTCCGTACGTACGCACGAGCGACAATATCATTCTTTTGATATTAAAATAATATATAAATGAATGGTATATCATATATACAGAATCATTAACATGTTATATTTATTATTTACATGAGTTACACATCATTATTATACTCATCCAAATAATATTATATTGAATAACAATTACACCACGACGTGGAGACGGTAAGCCGTACGTACGCACGTATGGTGACATGTTATTCAAAGGGTGGATAGAATACTGAATATGGTTGTACCATACTTATAATAACATCACAGTATATTTGAGATACTGGAGTTATTATTTTAGAATGGTAAGAACAAAGGAAGAAGAAGTGGAAGAAGAAATGAACTTAGAAAAGGGTGGTGAAATCATTACCTCTTCTTCGGGTTCTTCCTTTTGATTTGATCAAAAGGGCTTCTTAGGTTGGCTTTCTGATCCAACTAAGGCCTCTAGGTTGTAGTGAGGGATGTTGGGAGAGTATTTGGGTAGAGTTTGGCCGAACCAAAAGGCTTTGAAGGTGTGAAGAAATGAGAAGGAGGAGTGCCCTTTTTATAAGAGGGGTGAGGGGCACCTTTGGAAAAGCTAGAAATATTAATTTATAATAAATTCATATTCGGTTTCCAAAGGCTCCAAAGTTGACTATTCAAAGGATGAGGTGGGGATAGGTCGAAAACAACTCATCCAATAGAATTTAGACAGGTTTGGGTACTTATATTAACCTTATCTTTAAGTATTAACTCTAAGTTAATTAGTTTCACTTTTACAATGTCTCTTTGTATTTTTATATAATATGGTTAATAAACTTACTATATACATCCAAGCGACCCCCAAGTGGTCCATTAATGATTAACCTATCATAATATAAGTCTCTTGGCCGAACCCTAGATTTTTAGGAATTTAATATCAATTAATAATATAATATTTGTTTTAAGAACTCTTTTATGTCAATTTTGACACTATTCAATAGTTGATTTTTGTGAAACTCATAACAGATTGATTACTTCGAACAAAGTCCATTAAATCAATCCTAATATATCATATTAGCCTAGAAAATTAGTTTAATTCATTAAAAGTTTCATATTATATTTATTTGGGTATTTATAATATCAATTATTTTAATTTTTCACTATTATAGTAATTACTGCATCATCATTGTGTCATAAATAAAATAACTTATTTAATGTCTAAAAATTATAAATAAAATATCATTATGTAGGAAATCTTTTTATCTTTCTAATTAATATTTATAATCGAAATTCCAACATGTATAACCCTATGTAAAAAATTTTTGTTCTAAAAGATATATGCTTGTGTCATTTTTGTATTCATTTTGACTTAATTAAAATAAAGTGTCATTATCACTTACAAGTGGATCCATGGGGTCCCAAAATAGACCCAAAGATGCCCATGGTCGACTATGTATCAACCAATAGGGTTACGACACGTTTTAGGGTAATTTATTATTATTATAATATTTTTTTAACCCTTATTTACCGGATTTACCCTTAACCATGGTAAATAAAATATTTACCGCAGTAATTATTCAAAATGTCTAAAAATAAAAGTTACCTATTTACACAATTTGAACATCATGATTCCAAATATGGAATCCATTTTTCTAAATTCAAAACACAGAAGTGGCAGAAATTAATTTAAAATTAATTCCCGCTGTCAAAACAAAAAGCGTGTTTTTAAGAGATAATAACTACCAAAAGATTGACACTTGTTTATGTTCGGTTTAATTGTAAAATTATGTCCAATGACCAACATTATATTAAATGGTAAAAATATATTCTAAATATACTTTAAAACCACTCAAATTCATAATTTATCACTATTACTTATTTTGATTAAAAAAGTTGTTTTTAATTAAAATTTAGTAATTTTCACTATTCATCAAAATATAAAAGTTATCCGAAAAGTACCAAAATTTCACCCTAGGATAATTTCGATATTCCGAAACCAAAAATGAAGTCCATTTTTAAATATAAAATATATATGATTTCAAAAATTAGGTATCACTATTTACAACGGCTAGTTTAATTAGTTGTGGTGTGTGTTAGAACTCGAGGTTGCGTACAACACACGCTATCGCATTATTCAAAGGGAAACGTACCGTAGAAGCTTGGGGTGTTACATTCTCCCCTCCTTCAAATAATTGCGTCCTCGCAATTTCTAGGGTATTACTACATAAAAAGACTCGGGTGGTTCTTCATCATAAGTTCCTCGGGTTCCCACGTTGCCTCTTCCATCTTATGGTTTCTCCACAAAACTTTTACCAGACGCGTCGTCCGGTTTCTCAGCACTTGTTCTCTCGTATCAAGAATCTTGATGGGCTCTTCGCAATAAGACAGATCGGGTTCCAGTTCTAAATCTTCATAGGTGAGTACATGCGTTGGGTTAGGCATGTATTTCCTCAATAGAGATACGTGGAACACATCGTGAATTTTGGAGAGACTTGGCGGCATTGCCAATCGGTAAGCTACAACCCCAATTCGTTCTAGAATTTCGAAAGGTCCGATGTACCTGGGACTCAATTTACCTTTCTTACCAAAACGTATGACTCCCTTCCACGGAGATACCTTCAGAAAAACATGATCACCGACTTGAAATTCCAAATCCTTCCTTCGATTATCGGCATAGCTCTTCTGCCTACTTTGAGCTGCTTTGATGTGATTTTGGATTACTTTCACCTTTTCCACCATTTCCTCCACCAGCTCTGGGCCTACAAGTTTTCTTTCACCAACGTCATCCCAACAGGTTGGTGTACGACATCTCTTTCCGTATAACGCTTCATATGGTGCCATCTGTATACTCGAATGGAAGCTATTATTATAGGAAAATTCTACCAGTGGTAAATATTGATCCCACATACCCTGAAAGTCAAGTGAGCAAGATCTCAACATGTCTTCTAAGGTCTGAATAGTCCGTTCTGATTGTCCGTCTGTCTGAGGGTGGTAAGCAGTGCTCAAATGAAGTTCAGTATCCAGGGATTTCTGAAGACTTTTCCAAAATCTTGAAGTAAAACGGGGATCACGATCAGAAACAATCGATAGGGGTACTCCATGAAGTCTCACAACTTCATTAATGTATAGTCTTGCTAGACGTTCCAGGGGTAGATCTTCTCTTATAGCAAGAAAATGTGCTGACTTGGTAAGACGATCAACAATAACCCATATTGCATCGTTCCTTCTAGGAGTCTTTGGTATCCCCATGACAAAGTCCATTGTAATATTGTCCCATTTCCACTCCGGTATGGGAAGAGGTTGCATGACTCCTCCAGGCTGTTGCCTTCCAGCTTTCACTTGTTGACAAACCATACATCTTGACACAAAATCAGCAATCTCCCTCTTCATGTTGTCCCACCAAAAATGTTCCTTCAAATCTCTATACATTTTGGTGCTCCCAGGGTGTATAGAGAAATTGGAACTATGAGCATCATCCATCAATTCCCTTTTTAGATCAGGTATATTGGGAACACAAAGTCTCTTCCCGAATTTCAAAATTCCACCTTCATACGCAAATTCTCTCAATCTCCCATCATTCACAGCTTTAATCTTCTTTTGGAATTCTTCATCATCAGTCTGAGAACTCTTAATCCTTTCTAGTAAAGATGGTTTGGCAACCATTTGAAAAAGCATTGATGTTTCACCTTCCCTGGTTATTCCCATGTCCATCTTCACTAGCTCCATGAAAATTGGATCTCTTTCAATTCTCATCATGTTCAGAACTCCATGGTCTTTTCTGCTCAAAGCATCTGCTACTTTGTTTGCTTTCCCCGGGTGGTAGTGTATTGTGCAATCATAATCCTTTAGTAATTCAAGCCATCTCCTTTGCCTCATGTTGAGTTCTTTTTGTGAGAAAATATACTTCAAACTCTTGTGATCAGTATAAATCTCACATTTTTCACCATAGAGGTAGTGCCTCCATATCTTCAAAGCAAAGATCACAGCTGCTAACTCAAGATCATGAGTAGGATAGTTTTGTTCATGAATTTTCAACTGTCGTGATGCATAGGCAATAACTCTATCATTCTGCATAAGGACACAGCCAAGTCCTTTCTTCGATGCATCACTATAAATAACGAACCCATCATTCCCCGATGGTAGAGTCAATATAGGGGCATTGACTAATCTTCTCTTCAGTTCTTCGAAACATTCTTCACACTCTTTTGTCCAAACAAATTTAACCCCTTTACGTGTGAGCTTCGTTATTGGGTTAGCCAATCGGGCAAAATTCTGGACGAAACGTCGATAATAACCTGCCAAACCAATAAAACTACGTACCTCAGTTATACTCGTAGGTGCTGGCCATTCTTGGATTGCCTTTGTCTTAGAAGGATCAACAGAGATTCCATCTTTAGAGACAATATGGCCAAGAAAAGAAATCTCCTGAAGCCAGAATTCACACTTGCTAAACATTCCATATAATTCATGCCTCCTCAGAGTCTTCAAGATAATGCGCAAGTGATTTTCATGATCTTTGTAGGTTTTGGAGTATACCAAGATATCATCAATAAATACCACCACAAATTCATCGAGATACTCCTTGAAAACCCTATTCATCAGATCCATGAATACATAGGGTGCATTAGTCAATCCAAACGGCATTACAGTAAACTCGTAATGCCCGTACCTGGTTCGAAATGCTGTTTTCGGAATGTCTTCCTTCTTTACACACAACTGATGGTATCCAGATCGAAGGTCAATCTTTGAAAAGTATTGAGCTCCATGCAGTTGGTCAAATAAATCATCAATACGAGGTAGGGGATACTTGTTCTTTATCGTTATAGCATTGATCTCCCTGTAATCGATACATAACCTCATAGATCCATCTTTCTTTTTAACAAAATGAACAGGGGCTCCCCATGGAGAAACACTAGGGCGAATAAATCCCTTATTACTCAATTCCTCTAGTTGTTTCTTTAGTTCGACTAGCTCTACAGTGGCCATTCTATAAGGGGTCTTCGATATAGGCCTTGATCCAGGAATCAAATCAATAGAAAACTCAACTTCTCGTTCTGGAGGATGTCCAGGTAAATCTTCCGGAAATAGATCTACAAATTCTTTCACAATAGGTACATCCTCTATTTGAACATTCCTTTCCTCACCGACAGTTATTTCATTCTCTTCCTCCCCGATAATTGAATTAAGTTGAGCTACAGGGGGTGGATCTAAATAAGAATTAGGTGGTGACGATTCTGCTCTAAAAATAAGGTGCTCCTTATCATTATCATCAAGAATCGTAACCTCTTTCTTCTTACAATAAATCTTCGCATCATAGTTCGAAAGCCAGTCCATACCGAGGATTATATCAAACTCAATCATAGGTATGACGATTAAATCAGCAGATAAAGAAAATTTATGTGCTCTAATGGGGACTGATTCACAAAACTTTGTTGCAACGATACTTCCCTTAGGAGTTTTAACTGACAACTCCCTTATTAAATCAAATTGGAAATATCTAATTTTCTTAGTAAACTGGGAAGATATGAAACAATGCGATGATCCAGAATCAAATAATGCATTTGCTAAACTTGAGGAAACCATTAAATTACCTGCCACCACGTCTTTCGGAGCTTCTACCTCAGCAGTAGTGATAGCATAAGCCTGGCCTTGATCCCTTGGCCTTTTCTGAGGTAAGTTCTCCTGACGCTTAGGACATGCATTTGCATAATGCCCCATCTCCCTGCAATTGTAGCACTGAACGTTGGTAGCTTCCTTCTTCCCCTTGCAATCATGAGCTTGGTGGCCTTTTTCACCACACTTGTAACAGACTCCCATTTCCTTCAAGCAAGTACCAGGATGTTTCTTCCCGCATTTACCACAAGATGGATATTCAACCTTTCCCTTCTTCCCCTTATTTCCATTCCCAGATTGATCAGCAGGTCTCTTCTTCTCTTGCTTTGCTTTAAAGTCATAGACTTAGAGAATTCCTTTTCGGTCTTGATAGCACATGAGACAATGTCTTCGTACGACGAAAAGGACTGTGAGACTAATGCTCGACGGAGAAATGGTTTTAACCCATCAAAGAAACGATCAATATTACTTCTTGGGTTGCGAATATAATCTCCAACATACCTCACTAACCTTGTAAAGTTAGCCTCATACTTTGTGACATTCTCATCCTCCTTTTGTCTCAGACTCAGAAATTGCCTTTCCATATCTGCTCGATGGTCGCGAGGAAATTATTTTTCTAAAAACATATCTTTGAACTCCCTCCATTCCATATTTGATACTTCATCATCTTCCTTCATGTTCTGAATCAATGACCACCATTGATCAGCATCTCCAGTGAGGCGGTAAACTGCCATGATAACTTTTTCCCTTTCACTGCTCCCCAAAGCCTGAAATATTTTCTCTAGGGAAAATATCCATTGCTCAGCTACTAAGGGATTTGTACTCCCATTGAACGTTGGTGGTTTTTGCCTCATGAATCGATCTAACATTGATCCTCCACGCTGCGGATCAGGGTGCTCCATACGGGTAAGGTTATTATTCATAACCTGAGTAAGTTGTCCCAGTATGGTGATTAGCTGATCGGCACCAGTTGCATCACCAGCCCCACTATAATTATCTTGAGCAGGAGGGCAATCCCTACATGGAGTGCGTGCATTGATACGGTTTCCATTTCTTCCACTAGGCGCCATTTCTAAAAAAAATGGCATAAACTAGATCAGTTTATGCATCAAAACACATAATCCCATACTTATAAAACACTAAACATAAATTGAACTATCTATGGATATAATCCATAATCATAAATATGTTTTCTTTGAGGAATTATATACTCATAAACCCTTCATAATGATTTGTAAAGAAAGTGAGAGTTATCCTAAGCATATCCCCCGGGAGTGTCATAACCAAGAGTGCAGCAAGGCCCGTTGTCGTGCACCAGTTCCCGTTCGAGTCTAGCTCAAAGCGGTGTTTTCGGGTTTTACCCCTAGGTACATCTGTGCCAGAGCCGCCTCTACCTGCTCGTATCCAGACAGGGATGTATTGCTCGGAAAACTCACAAAGTCTCTACAATACCAAAATTCTAGGAAGTTCTTCTATACTAATCCTCAAAGTTCATCTTAGGTATACGTGCTCTAATCAGAGTTTATCTAAATCTAGTTTCCAAGGTTTGTACTAAACTTCCTCTGATACCAACTGTAACGCCCCGACCCCAGTTGCCCAGAGTCGGTGCATTAATTACATAACATTGGCATGATCACAAGAAAGATCAAATCTCGAAAGACCGATTGGTTTAGTAGCCTTGGAAACACTAGATATAATCATAAAGTTTTACATTACATTTCAAAGTGAAAAACTACTACAACAACAAAGTCTTCATATCCACACTATTAACCCCTCATAATATCCCTGCAAGTCATTCATAAATTACTTCTTCACTACCTGGGAAAAATAAAACATAAAAAAGGGGTGAGCTCAAATGCCCAGTAAGGATAACAATATAGCGGAACATTCAAAATAAGAATAAACATTTAAGGCAATGAATTACTAAAACAAAAGACTTTTAAAATTGAACTTCGACATAGTATGGCAAAAGTAAAATGAAATAATGCCATTTACTTGTTCACATGGATATTCTACTAATCGAATAATCACATGCAATATCAATAACCACTTTCATAATGTTGGAATGCATAATGCCAGACTATCATAACCACATAGCCAAGGCCTCGTGCCAAGACTACAAATACGATTTTGTCAAGGCCTTGTGCCAAGACACTAGTTTGTCTCATGAGACCTACCGATGCATCGAGGAGCTATAGCGGGCTCCACCCGTCACTTATTAAGTCCAATGCATTCCCATATGAAAAGGTTTAAACATAACATAAACATTCGTATTAAAACTAGCATACGAAATGTCAATACTTTCACAATAAACTATGAATGGTATAAAAATAGCACATCCACAGTCAAACATATCACAAAACCTTCAATACAATATAGAAGTTTTGTATCATAATAAATCAACTTCGAATAATCTTAAAATCCATCTAAGGATGTTGACATAGATGAAATCAAAATTCTTTTTAAAGAAATATCTCCTTTTATTTTGAAATCATTTAAGATCCATATAAAATAAAACATTTTCTTTGAAAATATTCTTATAAGCTTGTAAGGAAAGCTTTGAAGATTTTATAACGGCGTAAAATAACCGCACCCGCCGTATAAGTTAAAAAAACATTCTTACCTAAATTCTGTCGAAAAGGTTAAAAAGGACCTTGTTTTGAAAACGACGGAAAGATTCCTTTATAAACCTCTTATAAAAAGTCAAAAAAGGGTATAAATGACTTTAACCCATATTCTTGTAAATAGTAAAAATGTTTTGAAATACATTTTTAAGAAACATGGATGTGGATGATAAAGAGATCCCAGTAGATTATTACATATAAACAACCTCGGATAATGAAGAGATTGTGAAATAACCCTTACCTTGTACTTTTCCTTGGTTGGGGTAGGTTAACCTCCTGTATAATGGTGAAATAATTGTTATTAAATTATACAAGAATCATATATATTAATATGATATCATATATGATCTTTTAACATTGATTTATTAATAATATCTTAGAATTATCATCGTTTCGGGTGTTAACTTACTCATTTTCTTTTATATGTTTTGTTACATAAGACATGTTTGTTGTATCTTATTCATATCCAGAATGATATCAAGTCCTTAAACATCATTTTTAAATCATAAAATGATAATTATACTTGAATAGATACGATGGAGAATGAATCTCATCGCGTTCGTGGAGACGGTAGTCCGTACGTACGCACGAGCGACAATATCATTCTTTTGATATTAAAATAATATATAAATGAATGGTATATCATATATATAGAATCATTAACATGTTATATTTATTATTTACATGAGTTACACATCATTATTATACTCATCCAAATAATATTATATTGAATAACAATTACACCACGATGTGGAGACGGTAAGCCGTACGTACGCACGTATGGTGACATGTTATTCAAAGGGTGGATAGAATACTGAATATGGTTGTACCATACTTATAATAACATCACAGTATATGTGAGATACTGGAGTTATTATTTTAGAATGGTAAGAACAAAGGAAGAAGAAGTGGAAGAAGAAATGAACTTAGAAAAGGGTGGTGAAATCATTACCTCTTCTTCGGGTTCTTCCTTTTGATTTGATCAAAAGGGCTCCTTAGGTTGGCTTTCTGATCCAACTAAGGCCTCTAGGTTGTAGTGAGGGATGTTGGGAGAGTTTTTGGGCAGAGTTTGGCCGAACCAAAAGGCTTTGAAGGTGTGAATAAATGAGAAGGAGGAGTGCCCTTTTTATAAGAGGGGTGAGGGGCACCTTTGGAAAAGCTAGAAATATTAATTTATAATAAATTTATATTCGGTTTCCAAAGGCTCCAAAGTTGACTATTCAAAGGATGAGGTGGGGATAGGTCGAAAACAACTCATCCAATAGAATTTAGACAGGTTTGGGTAATTATATTAACCTTATCTTTAAGTATTAACTCTAAGTTAATTAGTTTCACTTTTACAATGTCTCTTTGTATTTTTATATAATATGGTTAATAAACTTACTATATACATCCACGAGACCCCCAAGTGGTCCATTAATGATTAACCTATCATAATATAAGTCTCTTGGCCGAACCTTATATTTTTAGGAATTTAATATCAATTAATAATATAATATTTGTTTTAAGAACTCTTTTATGTCAATTTTGACACTATTCAATAGTTGATTTTTGTGAAACTCATAACAGATTGATTACTTCGAACAAAGTCCATTAAATCAATCCTAATATATCATATTAGCCTAGAAAATTAGTTTAATTCATTAAAAGTTTCATATTAGATTTATTTGGGTATTTATAATATCAATTATTTTAATTTTTCACTATTATAGTAATTACTGCATCATCATTGTGTCATAAATAAAATAACTTATTTAATGTCTAAAAATTATAAATAAAATATCATTATGTAGAAAATCTTTTTATCTTTCTAATGAATATTTATAATCGAAAATCCAACATGTATAACCCTATGTAAAAAATTGTTGTTCTAAAAGATATATGCTTGTGTCATTTTTGTATTCATTTTGACTTAATTAAAATAAAGTGTCATTATCACTTACAAGTGGATCCATGGGGTCCCAAAATAGACCCAAAGATTCCCATGGTCGACTATGTATCAACCAATAGGGTTAAGACACGTTTTAGGGTAATTTAGTATTATTATAATATTTTTTTTAACCCTTATTTACCGGATTTACCCTTAACCAGGGTAAATAAAATATTTACCGCAGTAATTATTCAAAATGTCTAAAAATAAAAGTTACCTATTTACACAATTTGAACATCCTGATTCCAAATATGGAATCCATTTTTCTAAATTCAAAACACAGAAGTGGCAGAAATTAATTTAAAATTAATTCCCGCTGTCAAAACAAAAAGCGTGTTTTTAAGAGATAATAACTACCAAAAGATTGACACTTGTTTATGTTCGGTTTAATTGTTAAATTATGTCCAATGACCAACATTATATTAAATGGTAAAAATATATTCTAAATATAATTTAAAACCACTCAAATTCATAATTTATCACTATTACTTATTTTGATTAAAAAAGTTGTTTTTAATTAAAATTTATTAATTTTCACTATTCATCAAAATATAAAAGTTATCCGAAAAGTACCAAAATTTCACCCTAGGATAATTTCGATATTCCGAAACCAAAAATGAAGTCCATTTTGAAATATAAAATATATATGATTTCAAAAAGTAGGTATCACTATTTACAACGGCTAGTTTAATTAGTTGTGGTGTGTGTTAGAACTCGAGGTTGCGTACAACACACGTTATCGCATTATTCAAAGGGAAACGTACCGTAGAAGCTTGGGGTGTTACAGAGAGTAGAACATTATATTTTTATATCTGTGACCAATAATGACTAGATATCAAATGAAACATTCTTCTGAAAACCATCTATGTGAACCTAATGAGACCATTTTAATTGTATCTATAAATTTGAAATTCAAAATTATTCAAGTCTTTTAAACTATGAATATTATATATATAAGATTAATTAATTATTTATTTTTCATTGTTCCATCCAATATAATGTTCCCCACATTTGAAACATAGGTGTAAAGAAGAATGATTCATAATCCTTTCTCATCTCTCTACATTAATATCATTTCCACGTTACTTAGTAACTATAGAAAATTATATAGTATATGCATCGAACAATAGGCATCCAAATTACAAGTTTCTTAGTCTACCTCTCATATTTACATTGCATATTACCCACATCTGAAATTGTTTCCATACTATACCATACACCCTAAACCCATTCCTAACATAAAACTCCATCCTATCCCCTAATCTCAACCTTTTATAAACTCATTCAGGAACCCTACCCCTAAAAGCAGCAGTCCTAGGATTGAAATGGGAGATTAGAAATAATGACAGTAATAGAACACATCCAATATGAAATTTTTTAGCAACAAGTACCGATTGTATATCACAATTATAAATGAGAGTCATTACAGTATAAAATAAAAAATTGAACAATAGATAAGGAATATACCTCAATACAACTCATTCTCAATATAATTTTCAAATAGAAATAAAATAATATTCTTGTAATGACATACAGAACTAGTACTGTTGAAAATGGATCAAGAAGTAAAAATAACTCATAAATAAACTTGATAAAATATATTCCCATTCTCACCATTGATATCTATTTCTATGTAATTCATGCAAGAGATCGTATAACATAATAATAAAAAAGGGTATGGTTATATATCTTTCCCATTAGTTTTATACTTTTTAAAAACATCTTAATAATCCATCCAAAATATACCTAGACTAATGTATCATAAAATTAATCACCTACATCCCAAAATATCATCGTCTCATTCCACGTAGCTATATATTAACTGTGCAGTTTTTGGGACCCACCACAACTAGCACGTCAGGTTTTACACATCATGTATTATACCTTAAACCATTATTACCAGTACATCAGGTAATCCACCTCAAGCCATTGAAACCAATAATTGTCACATCAATATTAATCCATAAGAAGTTATATCCCGATATAAATGTTTGTGAAATAACCAATATAAATTAAATACATCAAAACACATATATGGTAAAAGATAACCATAGTGAATACAATCAAATAATACTACCTGGAGAAGGGAGTCGGTCTATAGGGGTTGTCGTCCATCCATTCATAGATTCCATTGGTTGGAAGTCACTCTAGAGAAATGGGTGTACTAGAATATGAAATAATAAAACAAACCATATATGATATTTCCTACAACCTCACTATGGGTATCAATCAAGCCATAGGCTAAACTAGTTTATCATCTCTCAAAACCTGACATCCACTAATAATTACGAGATATCCGATAAATATAAATTCATTTAATTATAATTTTATAATTATTCTATTTCCAATAAGGTCTATTTTTTTATTAATTATTTCATTATACATTAATTAACATTTCATGAATAAAATATATTTATCATCAATGTTATTCTCATTCCAAAAATGCATAATCTAACTCATTGTATTGTTTTTCAAAAATAATGGCATATTATCATTAAAAAACAACTTCAAGGGAAAATAATTTTTGAATAATAATTATTACATATTTCCTTGTATTATAATAAAAATCATACTATATAATAGATGTGACAAATAACAATGAACAACCATCTACCTCATGTAGTGGATAAATAAATACTGGTAAATAAGAAACTAATCCATCCAACCCTTAATTAGATCATTAATAATCAAGAATACTATCATTAGGTGACATATTGTGGAATCCCTTCTACAACCCATTAAATCAATCATAGTTCCATCCACAACAACATCATTTATATCACTATATATTTTCCTCCATTGGAACAAACATCCTCCATTAAAAATCTAGGCCTCCACAATCGATATATCTCCATCCAACCTCCATCTCTAGATCACATAAAATCACATTGCATGTATCAAACACGAAAAATCATTGAAGTTATAAAATATAAAAGAAGTTTAACCAGGAATATAGTCCCAAAAAACAATCCATCAATCCTTTATAGAAAAACATGATTTCTCGGGCCAAAAAATGAATCATTGTGAAACACCAAGTTTTATTAAAATATTTTATTAACTGAATTATTTAACAAATTTTTCAACTCTAGTAAACATAAAGAATATTATATTTAAATATATTAAATTATTTGGATAATCCTTCTATCATAACATCCATTTTTTACACAACATTATGGAAGAAAAATTATTATTAAACATTCCCTGATAATTATTCGAATTCAATGAAACCATATTAACAGTTTACATAAAATTTCATATATAAATCTTTATTACTCAACATTACCTGTTTTAGGCCCCATGGAAAGTTTTACATGAACTTATCTGAAAATTTTCCTCAACCTGGATCGATAGGTTCGTGGTGCGACTCTGAATTTTTCATGGGGGTTAGTGAACATAGAAAAGGCATTTCCCGAAAGGGTCAAGACCATAGCCTAGAACTGATCCCTAGTAGGGGTGTGGGGGCATAGCCACCGCTGTATGGATTAATTAATTTGTCTACACCACTAAGAGACACCCAATGTACCTGTGTAAGGAGACCTTCCTGGCACCATGACGGAGCAGAATGAAGGTATTATTTTTTATAAATCCTCAAAGTGGATCCTTCGTTTGGAAAAATCACCGGCAGTGCGCAAGTATACGTGGATTCTGCACATCCTACATGCATCTACCATTACACCATAATTATATTAGGAAACATAATTGTGCGAACTAACTCATTTTTTCTAGGGTTGGATTTTTTCCTATAAACCGGCCCTTTGGGACTTCCTTTCTATAGAAGAATTTACCTGAATCCTAATTGCTACCCGGGTCGCCCAAGTGATTCACCCAAGAATTCTGAAGATTTCAAGATAGAACATTAACACCTAGATAAATGGATTTTAGGGAGGATCATAGGAATTATGCCCTTTTAGAGTTTGAAATCCATATTACTTGCACGAATAAAAAACCCATCCTACATAAATTTATAACACTTGGGCGATGCTTATTTCGTTAACCTGAAAATAAATGCCCCAAATTAGGGAATACATGTGAATACTCTTGAATGATTTTTCCATGTATCATCCATGTATTATCATCCATTTTATTTGTCACTTAAGTGAACATCGGGTCACCCAAACATACATAAGTGCACATACTTGCCTACTAGTATAGATTTGGGCACCCCTATTTGATTCACCTACGCTCTTTAATCTAAAATACATTAAGACCGCTACAAATCCATTCATGTAATGGATTTTTCATCACTGGCTCTCTTGTTTGACGGGGATTTTGTTGAGACCTCCTCCAAACCACCCGACTAATCAAATCATTTGTTAAGGAACATCATCGTGTCTACTATTTTGGTTTGTATATATGCAGTCAGTGGTTTCCCACATTTGTCACCCAATTGGGATTGGATCAATAGGGAATCTTTGGGTGTGTATTTTCACGGTTATAGGGACCTTTCTCCTAGGAATAATGTTGCGATGTTTTCAGTTTATAAGATTATGGTTTGGGTCTGGACCTCTCCCTTCTCAAAGGCTCTGAACCTCAGGTCTCTAGTAGGGAAGGTACTGTTCATAGCTAATTTTCAATTTGAACAATAGAGACAACTCCCTCCCCAACCATGATAACGTTTTTGGCAGCCAAACTTGTGTAAGACCCTAACAATTATCCTTCATTCATTTCCTTTAGACCCATTGTCTAATTTAAAGTGAACAGAGGGAGGGATCATCATCATACCCATTCCAAGGTCACCTCGACTTCTTCTACCCAAGCCATCATAAGTTCCTATCTTCCACCAGTTAACGAGGAAAAGTGTGTGTGCATTTGTTTAATCTTTGTCATCATATTGTGTCTCACTCCATGCATAACTCACCTGGGATTAGAGATTTTTCATGATCACATCCTTTTCACAACTATTTGAACTTCGAGAACTCTGATTCCAAACCAAATTAGGATACATTGGATGCCTACCAGAAGGCTCGAGATCAAAAGGGTGACTATTCCAAAAGTTTCAACATAATCATGTCTATAAAATGGGAGGCCTCCATGTGTAAGTACCAACCCAAACTGAACTACAAGAACTCTGATTAATGTTCAAACAATGATACATAGGAAGCCTTTTCCGGTCCGGAGCTCATTAGATATCCTCATCAGGAATCAAACCCTATTTTCCATAATCTATTCATCCTCCTTAGTAAGAATCCCAAAATTAAACCCATAAATTACCAAGGCATCCTTTTCAAGATGTATGCTCAAAAACATTTCTCTTAAAATATTATACTCTCTTATGAGACTTATCAAACTATGTGGGCTTCGATTACCATCAACATGGGATACGTAGGTAAACTACTTGAAGTTCAAAACCAAAACATCAAATAAACCATGATCTCTTTGGTCCATATTCCCAATAGGGTATAAGTTTACATGGAAATTCATATCTATTCTAGATTCAATGGGCTACATAGGCATAAGTCCCACACCAAACATTTCCTAAGAATCTTTTGTGTGGAAGTCCTTATTATAGTACCTAAAAAGGTATGATGTGTCATGTTAAGTGGTACCAAACTACGAGGGTTCATATTAGTTTCACAAGGATATACAGACAACCTATTTTATGAGTATGATCCCAATATAAAAATAATCCTTAATCTCTCTGGATGACAATAAATTCTAGTGAGCCCCACCTAGTGGCATAAAAACTAGTATCATCATAACGATGATTAAAATAATATCTAAATATTACATGAGATGATACCATCGATGGAGAACCTTGAATACATAGAGATATCTCTATTAATGAAGATCCTCGATTAAAAAGAGATGATTCAAAATTTTACACCTGATAGTATGTGATTTAAAATTCCAATGGAAACGTATGTTATACATGTTAAATTAATAAGGATTTTAGAAAATATCTTAAATTTATAAAGAGTGTCACGGAGTAGACAATAATTCCACCCAAAAGGGAGTAATGATCATACCTCTCATCCTCTCGACCAGTGCAAGTTCCTAAGTATCGTAATGTTCAAACATAACGAACTTTTACCATCGGAAATCATGTCCCTTTGGGATAAAAAACTGTTTGGTGTTTCCAGTTCCCTGAAAAAATCAAACGGAAACTTTGTGGAAGCTGGGATTCTTAAAAATAGAACACACGTTTCAAGGAACTACAATACAAAAAAGGTGAACCAGACGTGAAACATTAACCAAGTTAATAATGATACATACCTATTAGGCTCCAATATATTTATAAATGAATACCCGGAAATGTAATCAAACACACATGTATCCATATAAATGTTTCTACTTTAATGGAGTTTATTTTTTCTTTCATGTTTTTTCTAAGAACTCCCTTAATTCCAAAATGGATTTCTAGAACACGACATCTGTTAACTTTCTAACTACTGCTCAAGATGGATCCTCATCCACAGGAAGGAGGTCATCACCCACCCAACATCTTCAACGTTGGGTCTTCGATGTGTTTGAAAGGGAGAATGGTCTGCACGGTACAATGACAACCATGTAGGCTGCCCGATAGGCTCTCTAGGTTAATAAAAATCCTAGATTGTTTGGCCAATGACGACCGATGATCATGATGTAGATGGTTCCAACCATCATTTTCAACCATTTCATTTCTTTATCCCTAGAATGTAACAATCAGTCCATCTCGTATGACAAGGAGGGGGATCAAGATGTAATTTAGGGGCGCAATTTAAAGATGTATGGGTCCTTTCCAAGGATTCTCAACAACAATTTATCAAACATAATCATGTAGTAGTGATCCCCAACATGATGGGGGTGTTCCTCTAGATGTTCGGCCCAGGTCTCTCATACCTGGGCACACAAAAAACACAGACGGGGACCATGTACGGTCAATAGGGAGTTGTTTCTTACATCACCCCCTATGTAAAAGTCAATTATCATAACTTGATGGCAATCAATGAGTGGGCACATACACCTGTCAGTCCTAATTCTGATGCCCATCTGACTCGTCAGGAAGGAACCCACCAATATCAGCAATAAAAACTAGTTGAGAACTATAAATAGGCACCTAAACATGTTTACTAATTATAATATAGTCTATAGGCTCGTCTGACATCATTTAAAGAATCCCACCAATCAAATGTGATGGAAACTAGTAACCAGGAACATACACCTGCTAACAATCATCAATTCGGCCATCAGTCTAATTTTTCATTATTTATGGAAATTAATTAACCTTTCTTGATTGAAAACAACCAGAAGTCACATACACCTTCCAACAGTCATGAATTTTTCCAATAGCATCATTTGGACGAACCCCGAGAAGTCATTCAGAAAGCTCTGACGAAAAATCTGTGGAAGAATCATCTCTCTACCCATATACATAGGGACTGTTAAAACCCATTAATAGGAAAATGAGGATATGAGTAGGCGCATACTCCTACTACAAATACATAATGGATGAATATTCTTGTTCCGGATATAGAAGTAACCAAACATATTTTATCAATGGTGAAAGGGAAGCCACAAATACATGCCCATATTCTGGAAGAATTCCAAGATATTATAAAAACTACTTTATTTGTACCAGGGAATCATACACATATATATATGTCCCAAAACCTAGGGTTACACATCAATATTCTATCTTGGAGAAGATACACGCCTCACTTCCTGTCCAGGAGGGTCATGGGGGAATACTCCTCATATTATATAGACAACCGGATCAGGAACATACACCATTTCTGATTAGTGTTAATCACTATGTTCTAATAAACACTCTAAGACAAGCACATACACATGCCCACAATAACAACATCACATAGAATGTGTCCCCAACTAAGTATAAGAGATAATACTAGCAGAAATCTCTCCAAAAACAGTTTTAAAATCACGAGTAAAGCTGCAATTTGGAACCTCTTAATGTTATTGTTCTTGAAGCCCTTATACATTTATCTTTTTCATCTCAATATCAAACTCTCTCATTACAATATTATGACAGTATTATCAATAATTAAGATTCTCTCTGTTAGACAATACATCATGACAACTTGCTTCATGGAAATTTGTTCAATCTAGAGAGCCTATCCCCAGATGAGAGCCATGGAAACACTCTGTGTGTCCAGAATACAATGTAACAGGAGGATTTATCCCTTGTTGTAATCCACCATCTTGTTCCTATACATGATGGGAGTTTTTCCAATGTTCTCTCCCTAATAGTTTTTCTCATTTTCATGATAATTCAATAGTTGAAAGTGTTGTAATGTGGATTCCCTATAATCTAGAGGCTCTTTCTAACACAAATCTAGTCATGTCTGATTCTCTTTTGTTATCAGAAGAAATAATTTCTCAACAAAAAGAAATATTAAGGGAACAGTTATTATCCGAACATCCCTTGGGTCATTTTTCTTCCATTACAGCAGAATAAAAAATGACTAAATCAATTGTTTTTAATAAAATAATCAAGAAACATCAACTTTGGTCAGACCAAGTGGAGAAAACTCTATTGAAATATGATGAAGATATGTTGAAAAAAATATAACAATAGGATAAATGAGATCTATTAATCCTGTTCTTTCCTTTTGAAAATTCTCAATACAACATTCACGAATTGATGGACGAATAATGAATTCATGATGTCCGACTCAACTTATGGAAGAATATTCATAATTTTAAAACCAAAGTATTTCCTTTTTATGAATATAAAATAATGTAATGGTAATATAAGGATTGGAACACCAAATTGACTTGGCATCTCTATTATTTTCCCAAAATCTGAAGGTTGTAGAGCACCAGAGAACCCTTCAACATGCATGCCTTAATGTTCTAACAAGGTTATGAAAATTAAATTCTGACACCCTGTCTGTTGTTCGTATCTGAGGATCAGGAGAATTTGAAGAATTTAATTTAACTGTACTCTAGAATCACAAATTCCCACCTTAGGTGGTCTCATGCAATTTTATTACCCATTCTTGAATATAATCAACAAATTTTGAATGTAATCATATGTACACTCAATAATAGACCAAAACTAGACCTCATTAGTGACAGTCCGAAAGAAAATATGTTGTTGAGTTAATTTTTCATCAACTATATAAGAATATTTATCATGCCAATCACTTCAAGGATGTCAAACGTTAGATAACACAAATGTCTGAAATAGCATAGATATCTTTTGAAAAAGGGATTTTTAGTGGTTGCGGGATAATGTAGTAAGCTCTTTTTGAAACCAAAATTTGAAAAATCTGAAGAGAATTTGCTCGAATCTTAGCCAAAGCAGTTCAACAGCCACCCCGTCATGCAGGGTTGGGGGCTTTTTTGATTGAACCTTCAAATTAATTAAACAATGTTCAATGGATTGATTAATAAGAACATGAACTGTCCTAGCCTGCATGGCAAGGGGGGTTCACATCTCAAAATCCCCTAATCAACAAAATTCGGTTTTCTCCGTATTTGAGAAGAATCGACAAAGAGATCACACAAATGAACTATCCAAGGATTCCATTTGGGTTGATGTCTATCAAGAAATTCTTATTAATTTAGAATATAAGAAAATAGAGTTTCATGAAATATATAGAATGAGATGATCTTACAACGATACTAACATAATTATATAAATTCATTATGCATTTGTGAATATTATTAACACCATTTCAAAAGATCCTAAAAAAATGTGTCTAGTTCATGGGAATCTGAAGATAAAGTTCGTATTCATAATGCGGTTCACACTGATGAAAATGAAGAAACATTTCATACCTGAAATCAGAGACGTACCCATAATCTATGTATGCCATTGAATAACTAACTCCCACCCCTCTGAAAGGAATCTCATCGGGGGGGAAGGTAAAAGTCATATTACATCTCACTTTCCCACTAGGTAAGGTCAATCCCTTTCAATTGATGAATGACTTGATCAGAAAAAAGAGGATATGAAAGAGTTGAAATGAAACAATACCAAATTACATCGAAGAATAATTTCTATTAGAGATACTCTTATAGAAGATCCTCAACTTGCACATCTTGAAGGAGATCCTTGACAAAGATTATTTGTGGAAACTACATAGGTAGATATTAAATTCCCTCCATTGGGTACACAACCATGGAAGAATCAAACACACCCATATGGGCATGTTCTTGTGGGTTATCCGAGTAAAATACCAGGACCACAACCAGTGGTTTTTTTGTTTGTTGAACCAGTTCATGCTCCATATAATGTACATGTATTGGTCCCAGTTCATCGGGATATTCCTCAGTTTCTTATGACCATAATTGATGCATTAACGATTCGATTGTTGGCCATTAAAGAAAAGTGTGAACTTGTTCATCAAGAAAAGAAAGCTTACCACAAATGTGTGGATCTGATCCCTCCCCCACCAAATTTTGAGAATGCCGCACTCCCAATATTTAATGGATTAGGATATCTGAAACAACACTTAACACATTTCTTTTCCCATTGTGACCCCATGATGGGAACTCCTCAACAACAAGATGCAATAATACTTAGGTTTTTTTGTGTTGTCATTACAGGGACACGATTTTGAATGGTATACAAATTTTCAATCTTGATCAATTACTGGATTGGATGATCTCAGTTGGAAATTCCTTCTTCAATTTAGCTAAACGCTATAGAATTCAATAATTTTTGAGCTTATAAATTGCAATTTAAGGAAAATGAAAGAGTTTCATATTTCATTTCTCCAAGGTAATAATTGACATATTTCTTTAATCTAGCACTCCCTCAAGACGTGTTTATGCAAATTTTTGTGGATAATCAGTGTGATTAGTTAAGTACCCAACCAATCCATGTGAAATACATAGCATAGTATTAATAACATGATTCAATTTCTCAATAGATATAAGATTCCATTATGGAAACAAAAGGTAAAACATGTGTAATTCCATCCTCTTTGGGAAGAAGAATAGGGAAGGCATAGGTCGCTATATTTATACTCATGCAATCACCTTTACCTGCTTCTACTTCAAACCCATCATCATATTAAAGGTCTTCACCTACCGAGCATCAGAAAAAAATACCACCTCATCATGATGATTCAATTGATCAAATTCATAAAATGTTTTAGGAGTTAGAGAACAATGTTTATGCTTTCCATAATGAACAGGTCCCATGTTACTTTATCTCAACTGTGTAAACTAATTTGGTGCAGTTTCCAATGATGAAAACCCCAAAAAATAAATGAGATAAAGATATTCTAAACTATTTTCCCTTTTAACAGATGTTGGGGAATCCCATTCAATAGTTTTTTATTTTAAATGACCTCCGGCAAAAAATGGTAGACACTAGAAATGTAAAACATGAATGTTTTTCCACCAAAGCAACATGTTTTACTTCTAGAGATCCATAAGAATAATGCTAATGGCAGGAATTCAAAGTAAAAATGTGAAAAATTCTGATGATTAGATGATCAAGAAAACGATAAATAGAAGTCATGACATTTTACTAACACAATTTAAGGAAATGATTGTTTGGTCTACTACATATTCCACAACAAAACCACCTTCATTAATTTATAAGTCCTCTAGTGGTCAATCCTTAAAGAAGCGATGAGATCACTATACACATTCATAAGAATATGAGATTTTGTTAAGGCCAAAGTTGAATTTCACTCTCAAAAATTTTGTGTAATCTATTTCAAAAGAACGGGAAACAGCCCTCCAAATGACACAACCAGAACTAACCTATCAAGAAAAATCTTCATCAGAAGATGAATATATATTTTGTTCTGTCAACGGTATATGCTTAGTAGAGCCTTATTCCAATGGGGATTTTGATTATAATGAGTCTAAATTCAATGTATCTAACTATGGAAAAGAGGAAGAGGCCAAGGTTGAAGATATAGGGGAATACATGTGTATTATTGAAACCAGTATTTAAACGATACCCCTACTCAAACTGTATATTCAGTGGAAACATGCGAGAGAGACTTTCAAGAGGCTCAATAAGAACATGGATATTCTTCCACGTAGGACAGATTCAGTCTTGAAATGACTATTTTTGTGGAAATATTAGAGGTCATAATTTCTTCCACTCAGAAAGTAGATATATTTAGTCCATCTAATCTACAAAATCCAGGAGTATTTTTCCATTTCTACTCCAACACAAGAAATATCTACAGCCGAAGCATCATCATATAAGGTGCATGATAAACTACAGCTTCATGATGATAAATGATGTCCTATGGAAAAAATTTATGATATTTTTAAATACCTAATCAAATTATCGGCCACGTTTTCAATTTTAGATGCATTAAATATGACAAAAGATCATCGATAAGAACTTATTGAGTCATTGTCAAGACCTCAAGAATTTAGAACTGAAATTCTTTATTCTGAGGATTATCATATATAGAATGATCATATAGAATTTCATGCAGTTATATTTTTTATGGATGAAGATGATGATGGTATTTTACATGAACATATCATGCCCTTGTATCTATCAGGTAGGGTCAATGACATAGACATCTGACGAGACTTCATTGATGATCTCTTGGGAGTCAACCTCATTCCTATTTGTACACTTCATCGATTTGGCCTCACTAGATCTGACTTATCACCTTCCACTTTAATGTTTCATTTATATGACAATATAAGAAAGAATCTATTGGTGATATTACACTTAGAACACAATTTGGGGAACGTCTGTCTACTTAGAATGCATGGTTGTTAATCAGGACAGAACGTATAACATTCTCCTTGGAAGGCCTTTCCTTCATTAACATGAATTCATATGTTCTTCATATCACCAATTTCTCATGTATTTTCTCAGTGGTCAAATCAGGACATTGTATGGTGACAAGGATCCATTCAATACGTGTTAATCTCAGTACATTAAGGAAGTCCTTTATCACACAGAGTGAACAAGGTCCATGAAAAAGAGGTAACTAGAATCAATTCTCTGAATGGCTTGGAAAAGTCCCCGAAAAGAAATTCATACATTTTAGCATAGTTTAGGTGTTAGATATAAATCAAATTTAAAGTGTAAAAACAAATCTAATAATTAGTCTAATAACGTCCATAATGTCAATTGTGGTAATCAGCCTTATAGCATCAGAGAAATTGATGATTCACCAAGCTATAACGAAATCATAAATATAGATGTATTCATTTTTTCTATTGAGATTCATCAAGACTAATGTTATTAATATTTTTTAAATTTATTATATACTCCAATTACTGATCCATTATTAAATGTGCATATTTTTTGTGAAATAATAATGCTTAAATATTAAATATTATTATAGAGAATTTTCAAAATTCATCCAGATTCAAGTCTGTTTAATGTTTTAATAATAAATATCACCATACCTATACAAATTTCATAATTCATATTCTTTATGGTTACTTACATAAATTACAATATTTAAATATAAGGATCCATTGGCCAAATCGTCTATTTGGAGGTCCATATGGTCCGGAAAAGATGACCCAATGAATCTGTGAAGAAAGTGGACAATCCATGATGATTGAGTTTCTAGTATAAATCCAAAAGCCTAAATTTTATGAAACTCCACCATATTTTCACTATTATCCAAAGAAATCATGGATAAAAATTTGAAGGTCCAAATTCAAGAACAATGGTACCAAATGATTCTTTTAATTCCATCAAACCATTCCAGAAGGGAATTAAAATCCAGACACTATTCATGGCATTTATCAAGATTTATTCATCAAACAAGCTATGATTTTGTAGTTTGAAAGATAATATATGCATTTCCAACTTTATTGAAGAAAATATTTTTATTTCAGGGAATCTACTGGTTGAAAAACCCATTCACGTTTTCATATTCTTAACAGTCTGGATTGAAAAGGACATATTTCAATTGTTTACTCCAACTACCATAAAAATGGGTCCATAAGAACAAATGGATCCCAATTTTTAGATCTGGAAGACAACATTTTTATATACAAATCTGAAAAAAAAAGAAAATATATTGAGATTCAGCTTTCTGATTGGGATTAACGGTGTGACAAGTGGAAGGACAGATTTGGAATGCAAACAGTCAAACCACTTATGTTATAAATACATCACCCTTCATTCATTCAACAGATTGGCATTTCAAAAGAGAAGAGTATATATTGGCACTAATCCAGCCTTTCCAATTTCTTGGGAGGACCTTCCATATTCCAATTTTCACTAGATATACCTTTCCACCACTCTTGGTTTTCATTTACTAGTGGGTTCTTCATTATTGTAATCATGAATGTATTTTTTGTAATTCTATTTTAATATATGTTTCTTCTAAAATATATCTTATTCTCATCCTCCATAGGTAGTTTAATATTAATTTTCATAAAATATTGTAAATCATGTTAAAACCCCTTCCCTTTTTTCATCCTCATTCAATAAAAAGTTTTTTATCTCTCTTCAATGATCGTGTGTGTGTTCAACACACTACTCTTTTGTTATCCTATTATGATCACATTCATTATAATTCATCACCTTCAAAATATTGAACTAGATTAATAATCATTTCAATGTCTGAAAAAATCTTCCATTGGGGTGAGTTATAATTTGTGGATATTACGTGATTGAGATCTTTTTCTCGATGATTATTCATTGAGTCAATATTGTGTCTGTTGAACTATATATGTCATGGATTAATGGCATGTTTTGTTTAATATGTGGATTCTATGGTTTATTGGAACCAAAAACTACACTACTATAAACAACTAATGGTAATTATTATATCCCTATGTTATGTTAGGGCTTGTATAAAAGCTTAAACACTTTGGAATTATGATCAAAGTCATCCTTTGAAGTGGGTATTAATTTAATCCAATATAATTAAAATATCATGGATATCATAATCTTAAATCCCAAATAATATTATCACCCAAATCCTTATCAATTAGTTAAATAAAACATCATCCATAAATTATTTCATAACATCTTCGAAAACCCCCAAATCAAAATACAAAGAATAAAAACAACCAAATATTAAAATGTAATATCACCAAGGATTCGACCCGAGTGCCACTATACACATTAGCATAGCACCGGATCCTTCATCGGTCGATAGGTTTCAATCAGACGTGATTTAAAATGGTGCTTTTTTCAGTGATAGTGCAATTAATTATTCATTAGTTTCTTGTTATTTTAGAAAAACAAAAAAAAATTAAAAAATTGAAACAAATCACAAAAAAACCCTCCTTCTCATAATAATCATAAATGGAAAAAACACAATGAAAAACCCATCTACCTCTTTCTTCCAAAATCTATTTCAATTCCTCGTATCCTCCCAAAAAATACCTCGAATTTGTTGGACCTTAAAATTGAGCGAACACTTCCCCAACATAGGATGAACATAACTGATAATCAACTCATTCATGAACTTGTCCTTGTCCAACCAATTGAATTAGATATGGCCAATACTACGGAACAAACACTTAGAGAACATAATGCCCCTATTATGAATTAAAAAACTATTTTTTCAATTTCCAAAGATAAATTTTGACTTTGAAGTCAAATCAATTTTGATTTATTTTCTCCATCATTTCCATAGGATATCCGGTGAGGATCCAAATCTCCACCAAAAAAAGTTCAATCCTGTTTGCTGTACCGGGAAGCCTCATGTGGTTTCATAGGAACAAATCAAACTCTAATCATTCCTATTATTTTTATGTGACACTTTTAGGTCATTTCTTTACTACCTCCCACCTGGTACCATAACCATGTAGAATGACATGAATCAACTCTTTTTAGAGAAATTCTTTCATGCTTCTCGTACTACTTGTATCCGAAATGAAATATGTGGTTTTGTCAATTCCCAAATGAATCACTCAATGAGTACTAATAGAGGTTCAAAAAACATGTGGAAACCTACCCACACCACTAAATACTTGAAAAACTCATGATCCAATATATTTATGAGGGGTTAATGGTTATGGAGATAACTCTCATTGATGCCACATGTGGTTGTGCTCTTTTGGATAAAACTCTTGCAGCTACAAGAGATCTCATAAGTAACATGTCTGCAAATAGACAAAAATTCCATACTTGAGAAAATTATCACGTCAAAAAAGATCATAATAATCAATCACTATAGCCGAAAAATATGACAGAGTGGATGTGTGAACATACAGGTCTTGTGGGACAACTTGCTATGGAATCCAAATCCCCAACCTCATCTTATATACAATATCTAATCCATGGACCTATCAAGTATTGTGGAATCTGTAGCTCCCCATGTCATTCAATTTACCCATGTCCACAACATCAAGTGGATCAATATGATTCATCCAGACCAGTATAGCTCAGTGAAGCATATTCTCAGTGGAACCCCAAACTCATCAATCTATTTTGTTTGATATAATCATCAACCAACCCCATTTTGGGCCCTATTCATCTTCAAATTACCCTAGCATGAGTTATGGGATTACCATTTCTCATACCCATCAATACCCTCATCAAAACCCTAACAAATTTCCATATGGTACAGGTTTTGGTAACTTCCAATATCCTTTACCTTTTGTTCCTCAACCTCAAAGGATCAATCTTCTTCTTCCTCCTCCTAGATTCCACTATCCTAGTGTGCCTTCACAATTCCCAAACCAATACAATCGCCTTCCCAACAACAAAAATCAAGGTAATCCCAATCTGGTACAAAGATTTTCTTCCAATAAACCATGGGAATGTTTAGTGGAATATCTTTCTTTATTTACTCATTCCATCCTCAAAATAATTGAAAGACAAATTTTTCATCATGCATCCCACTTGAGCCAATAACATCAGTAAAATTATTCCCAACTCCCAGCTCAACCATTACCCATCCCCAAGGGTAATGTAAGTACAGTTACACTTGGACCAGGGAAGAAAATGGCCTTGCCTCAATATAATCCCTCCAACCCCCTTTTAATGTTGACCTAGAAAATGAAAATAAAATTAAACTCAAAAAGTAATCTGAATCCACTCCCTTGCCTCCTTCCATTCCACTTAGGGACCCAAATCCTTTTTCTTTAAGCCATTTCAAATCCCTATAAGTCCTTTGAACCCAATCATGAAATACTTAACAAGTTTAGACATGTTGAAGTCAATAGTCCCCTCTTAGATTCCATAAAACAAATACATAAGTATGAAAAATTTCTTAAACAATTATCCACCCACAAGAGGCCACCTAGGACCTTCGAAAATGTTTCCACCCAGCAGTCTATTCCCATACAGTGAAAAGATCCAGGGACATTTTCGATTCCATGCCAAATTGGAAGATCCAACATTGATGATGCACTCATAGACCTGGGATCCTCAATTAACGTGAAGAACAAATCCATCTTCTCCAACCTTTTCTTTGGCCTCTTACATCCAACATGTGTTGTCATTCAATTTTCTAATAGAAGAACTAGTAGTCCTGAGTGTACAATCGTGGATTTCCTTGTTCGTATGAATGATATTATCTTCCCTACTGATTTCTATGTCCTAGACATTGATGGTGAGACGAACTTTTCTCAATCTCCCCTAATTCTAGGATGATCATTCATAATGATAGTGAGTACCACGACTGATTTCCATTCATGCATCTTATCCATGGAATATGGTGACTGACTGGTCATGTTAATCATTTTCCAAACCATGTGATACCCATATGAAGAACACTCTGCATTCTCAATCAATGCTTTTAATGAAAAATCTAATAGTCAATTGAAATCCAACCCATCATGTTCTTCAAGTTCTAAGGATAATGGATCATGTGAAGTCTACACCATGATTAACCAAATCATAAATGGAGAAGTTGATATAGTCCTCTCATTCATAGACTCAATCAATCTAGATGATATTTCCAATTCTATTGAATCTCACTTAAACTATGATCTATGCTACCCTACATAGGACAATAGTAAGGGAAAGGAATCTGAATCAACTGAAGTCCCTTCACCATTCTTGAGTTGTCTAACCCACAAATGAATGACGATACTGATATAAAACATCATCTTGAACACCAGAAATATCCATTCCTTTTACATGATAACTATAATCATGTTATTATCTCTACTTCATATACTAAAACAGAGTATTCCAAACATGTTCAGGTGTTAGTGGAAAAAAAGGCCATAGGATGGACCCTAGATGATATAACAAGAACCAACCCCTATCATTTCACGCATCACAACCAACATGAGGAGTCATCCAAACCAATTAAGAAACCACAAAGAAGACTCAATCCACTCATACTTGTGGTAGTTAGGGATGATATTACAAATCTTCTTCAAGCTGGTATTACCTACCTGATTTTTGATAATGAATTGGTTAGTAAATTTCAAGTTGTACATAAGAAGGGTGGGATAACAGTTGTCACAAATGAACATGGAGAGTTAGTCATAACTCGGGTGAAGAACAAATGGAATGGGTGCATTGATCACCAAAAATTGATGGTTGAAACACAAAAAATCACTACCCTCTTCTATGCATTAATCAAAGGATAGAACGATTAGCCTGAAAGTCACCATATTTCATTCATTATGGACACAACAACAACTTCTAAATCCAAATCGCACCTCATGACCATGAAAAGTATAATTTAAGTTTCCCATTTGGATCATATGCATATAATAGAATTCCTTTTGGCCTTTTCAATGCTCCTGAAACATTCCGGAGGTGTATGATGAGTATCTTTTCTGAATTCATTAAACACTTCATGGATGTCATCATGGATGAATTCACAATGTATGGTTTGTCATATGAATCTTTCTTGAATTCACTCTCTCTAGTCCTCCACAAGTGTATCAAGTGTATTATTGTGAGAAATATTGAAAAATGACACTACATGGATGCAAATAGGATTGTTCTAGAGAATATAGTTTCATAAGATGGTATTGAAGTTGATCCGGCCAAAATGGATGTGATCCAATCAGTTCAGAAACCCACTTCTATTTGAGACATCTGTTCATACGTTGGTCATGCTATTTTCAATCATAGATTCACCCATTAATTCAGTTTGATTTCCATATCACTCACTCGGTTGATCCAATATGAGGTCACATTCCATTTCTACGAGGTTTGCAAGAGAACCGTCGCTGAAATCCAATATGAACTTACATCTTCCCTGATAATCCAACCATCAGATTGGTCCTCACCCTTTGAATTGATGTGTGACACTTATAATATAGTTTTTGGGGATATTATTGGTCAAAGAAAAGAAAACATTTCTCATGTCATATATTATTCCTAAAAAAATATGGATGAAACTCAATCTCACGACACTGTTACTAAAACAGAACTTTTAGTAGTGGTTTTTACCTAGATATATTTCGGCCCTTTCTCCTATGTTCCAAAATAATCATCTCCAAGAACCATTCTTATATAATGTTATTATTCAAGAAACATTATTCCAAACCCAGGGTAATAAGATTGATACTAAATCTCCATGAGTATGACCTTGAATTCATATATAGGCAAGGAATTGAAAACCATATGGCTGATCACCTATATAAAATTTCTAATTCTTCTCATTCAAAAATTATAGATCCTGAATTCCCCACTAAGCACATTTCATTTCCCACTCTGATGTTATAATGGTGTTCCCTAGTTCTAAACTATTATTTTTTTGGTATTATTCCTGAAAATGTCTCAACAGAACAAAAAAAGAATCCAAAAATTGATTTACAATTTTATTTTTGTGAAGATAATAAACATTGGAAAACCGAGGAAACATGGTAATTTGGAGATGTGCTGATGGAGATGAACATTATGCTATATTAGAATTATGTCACTCACTTACAATAGGGGGCCACTTGGGACCACAAAGAACCTCCTGATAGGTCATAGACTTTGGATTCTTCTAGCCTTCACTTTTTAATGACTCACATGAATTATTTAAATCTGGTCCCACATTCCAAATTTTTTCACATTTTCAATGAGAAATGAAATTCCACAAAATTCATTAATTTTCGGTGAGATATTTTATGTTTGGGGAATCGATTTCATGGGACCATTCCCCCATCCAATGTATTATCATACATTTTTGATGCAGTTGATTATGTGTCTAGGTGTGTTGAGGCTAAACCAACTACAAGAAATAATTCACATACTGTTAGTGAGTTTCTAAAGGAACACATCTTCCATCAATTAGGCACACCACATTCCATGATAAGTGACTTAAGAACCCAGTTTTGTAATGAAAACATGGAATATATTTAGAAAAAGAATAGTCTTGTACATAAAACATCAACTTCATATCTCCCCCAAACAAATGGAATGTATGAACTTTCTAATATAGAAGTGAAAAAGAGTGCTTGAGAGAATGGTATAACCCAATAAAAATGGCTGGACTTAAATACTTGGTGTTGCAATTTGGGAGTATCGAAGTGCCTGTAAAACACCCATTCAGATGTCTCCTATCGGGCTAGTGTATTGTAAAGCATTTAGTTTTCAAGATGAAATCCAACAGAAGTCATTTTGGGCTGTGAAAACCTGTAATATTGATTTTTCAAAATCTGGTGAAGAATGATTTTTTCAATTGGCGGAACTGGAGAAACTTAGATTTGAATCCTATGAGAATTCTAATCTTTACAAAGAAAAGGCTAAGGCACTCAATGAGATACACTTCCTAATAAAGGTATTTCATTAAGGTGAAAATTTAATTCGCTTCAATTATCAATTTTGACTTCACCTAGTTAATCTTAAATTTCATTGGGAAGGTCCTTTTATTATTAATAGTGTTTAACGATATGGTGTAGTGCAAGTCCAAGACCCCTCTTCAAAAAGGACATTCACAATTAATGGACATTATTTAAAGAATCATAATTAGAGGACACACAATCCTAGAACCACAATTAAATCCATTATATCCAAAGCATCTTCAGTAAACCCATCACTAGATGGAGATGGAATCCCACCAAATCCAAATCAAGGGCACCTCTTTCCCTTTAACTCCTCTCTCTCTCCCCATCTCTCTCTCTCTCTTCTTCTCCCTCCCTCATTCTCATGGTTTATGACATTACTAATAAAAATATGTTTATTTACTCATTCTAATTTTCATAGGTGTCTTTATAAAAAACTAAAAATAAAAAAGAACTAAAAAACAAAAGAAAAATTATAAAAAATATATGAAAAATAAAGGGACATACTTACTCACCTTCCAATTTTTAAATTTTGTCTCACCATTTCGGGGAGTCAATAGATGTTTTTCATCTCAAAAATTGTGTATTTTCATCATAATTTTGGATTAATAATTTTGGGTCAAAACATAAATAATTTGAATGCTCAAATTTGTATTTGGAAAATTATTTTACCCACCTGGGAGAAACAACATCTTCTTTCATGCAAAGGACACCTATGGCCATATTTTCAAAATGTGTGTTTTCCAACCCCATTTATATGTCCTATGTTTGTGGACCTTCGAGATGAATTTCCTACAATACTGTGCATTAATATGATAGAGGAATATTCTGGGCCCCATTAGAATTATAATATCAAATAGCAACTCATTATCTATATTTTATTCGGCCTTTTGAAAGCCTCTTAGATCCAATGAAAACATTTTCAATGTTAGAAAATTATAAGCCCAATACCTTATCCAATCCAATATCAACATTGATTTTCATAGAATATTGTTTTTTGAAATATATGTGTTGGGGATGGATTTAATTTTGATTACCCTTTTGTTCATTTTCACCATGTTATCATATGCTTGAGGGATATCATAAATATACATGTGGGGGCAAGGATGTCCATTAGTGGGGTTTGGGAATATATATATGTTTTTCTTGTACTAATGATATTGAAAAGAGTTCAAAAAATACAAAACAACACAAAAAAATATAAAAATTGAATATAAGAATGGTTTTTGTCTTGGGTGGGTCATAAATCACTCATCCCAAACCATTGACCTTGTTACAACTATCACAATTAGTATCGGGAGGAGATCAAACATGGTTTGTGAGATTACTGTATGATCACTTTCTTGTTCAACTTTCAAAAAAAACAAAAAGAAAAAAATGATCACTTATGTCATCAGGAGAAGTTTTATGGTTTTTTAATATTTCATATTCTCATCCACATCAAATTTTATTCCTCTATTATGTCTTATTTTATATTTTCATTCCCTCATAAATATGTGTTTTCGTTTCCTTCCATTTCTCACTTAAAAAATATGCAATTATTTTTCCATGTTTTTGTTTTACCACCCTTTTCCCTATCTTGTTGATATTGTATTCCTATAATCCCAGAGACATAAAAAAACCCCTAATAATAAATCTTAATTTTTGAGCACTTTAGGATAGAGAGTGAAAGTTGAGATATCTTACATACTTTATGATTTTCACTTTTGTTTGGTGAATGAGTGAAGCTCAATAAATTATTTTTATCATCCTAAGAGGAGTATGTTTTGTGTGCCACTATTATCCATTTCTAAATTTGATCATGAAAAAATGATTTTATTTAAAACATTTCTTGTAAAAACTTGTGGTAGAATTCAACATGGATGGGTGAAATTTTCTAATCTACTACTTATTGGGAAAAGTAATTTTTTTTTCTGTGCGTAAAAATTATTTTTTATGTTTTTATATTTTCTTTCCCATTAGGACATACACAACACTAACTGTGTCGTGTTTTTATTATTCATATTTTCATGGTTTATTATATTCACACATTACTTATTTTATATGAAATGTTGAAAATATGTGTGAAATATTAATGATTAAATATTAAATATAATTTTAGAGCACTATTTGAACTCATCCAGATTCATATCTGTTTAATATTTTAATAATAACTCTCACCCTACTATCCAAATTACGTGATTCATGTTTATTATGTTTTATTATGAAAATTAAAACACTTCATTCGATTTAACCTTTGGCCAAATAGTCTAGTTGGAGGGTCATATGGTCCACACGAGATGACCGAAAGAATCTGTGATGAAATTGGACCAGCCATGATGATTGAGTTACTGGTCTATATCCCGATACCCAAATTTTCTGAAACTCCACCATATGTTCTTGATTAACCAAATTAATCTTGGGAAAAAATTTGAGGTTCAACTACAATAACAATGGTCCCAAATGATGCATTGAAGTCCACCCCACCATTTCGGATGGGAATTAAACACCACAAACTATTCATGACATTCCTCAAGATCTATTAATCAAGTAAATTTGGTCCTTAGCATTTTGAAATCAAATATATGTTAGGACAACTTGATAGAAGAAACTATTTTTTTGAATGCATATTCTGGTTCAAGAACCCATTCACATTTCAACATTCCGAAAGGTCTAGATGGAAATGGACGCATTATAATTGTTTACTCCAACCGCCATAACTGATGATCCATATGTCCAAAAGGATCATATTTTTTTGAGATTAGTAGGCCAAAATTATTATATAAAACGTTTAATAAGATGATATATTTTTCTTTAGTGGTCAAAATTAGATAATTGGTGTGACATGTGGAGGGCCATATTTGGAATGCAAACAATCCAACTCCTTAGGCTATAATTACACCCCTCCATTTCATCAAAAGAGAGGGAATTTCAGATGAGATGAACATATATTGTAATGACCAAGCCTTTCCAATGTCTTTGTAGGACCTTCTATACTAAGGGATTCACTTTAGAGTCTTTTCCTCCAATATTTTATTCATTTATTTTTGCGTTCTTCATTGTCGTATTCTTGTAAGTCTATTTTTGTAATTCCATTTTAATTCTTGTTACTTATTCAATATCTCTTATTCCCATCCATCATATTTAGTTTAAAATAAAATTTCTTAAAATGGATTAAATCATGTTAAAACCCCTTCCCTTATTTTTCTTCCACATTCAATCGAACGTCTATTTTTAACTCTCTTAAATGATCGTGTCTGTGTTCGACACACTACTCTATTCTTATCATTTTATTTTCACATTATTTATAATTCATCACCATAAACATATTTAACTAAATTAATAATAATTTTAATGGATGAGTAAATCTGAAATTGGGGTGAGGTATAATTTAGGGATATTAAGTGGTTACGATCATTTTCTCTATGAGTATTCTTTGAGTTAATATTATATATGTTTAAAATTATATATCATGGATTAATGACATGTTTTGTTTAATATATTGATTCAATGGATTATTGTAACCACAAATACATGACCGTAAGCAAGTTCTGTTAATTATTATAACCATATATTATGTTATGTCTCGTATTAAATCTTTAACACTAGGTAATTCTGATCAAAGTCATCTTGTGAAGTTGTTATAAAGTTTATAAAGTATAATGAAAATATAAAGGATTTCAAAAGATTAAATCCCAATTAATGAAGTCACCCCAATCTTTCTCAATTTTATAAATCATTCATCATCCATGAATTATGTCATAAGATTGTCTAGGAAACCCCACAATCATAATACAATCAACTAAAAACAACCGACTATTAAAAAGCATTATTACCGAGGATTATACCTGAGTGCTGCTATAAACATTAGCAGAGCACCACGACCTTGAAGGGTTGATATGCGATAAGTGACCTCTCTTTCAAAGACTCTACTTCGTTAATCGTGTTTTATGTTGTGGTATAAATAATAGAGGAATACTTGGATGTTGATTCTCAATCCATCATCCCTTCTTTATTACCCAATGAAGACCCTTCATCATCAGTAGTGTCAGAAATGGTGGCCACTTCTCTAGGATGATGAAATGTTGACTCCTCCCCTAACTCTGTATTTCTTTCATCGTCATCCACTATGAAATTCGAAATAGAAGAAGTGATGAGTATGTAAGAGGAAGAAGACGAAGAATATCTCTTGGATGGTCATCCATCATTTTAGGAAGGTGTCTCTACCCCATTGGATGACCTCACAAAAATAAATCTTCGTGCAGAAAAAGATCCACACCTCAGTCTAATTAGTGAGGCCATGACTCAGGTAGTAAAAGAAGTGTATACTTAATTTCTAAACCTACATCGAGATATTTTTTCATGTAATTAAATATAAATTCTAGGAATTAATCTTGATGTAGCTGCTCATCATTTGGGTTTTCTAGAAGAACATCGAGGATTGAATATGGAAACAAGAAGAACACATCTAACTAATGCTTCTAAAATTGACGCTAATGTTGATAAGAATATAAAAGATTAATCATTAAAGGAGGTTGAATATCCGAATGGACCGACAACATTGTCTCAGTGAAAAAGAAGAATGGGAAAATCAATAATTGCATTGATTTTAGATATCTTAACTGGCATTGTCCTAATGATGTCTTTCTAGTTCCGATAAAAGAAAATTTAGTTGATGTAATAGCTGGATATGAGGCTTTTTACTTTATGGATTGTTACTATGGGTGTAATAAAATATGAATGGCCCCATAGGATAAAAAATATACAACATTTTGATCCCTTAAAGGTGCCTTTTGAAATCGGGAAATTCCCTTTGTCTTAAAGAATTCTGGTGTAATGTATCAACATGCCATTCCCCATATCATCAAACCCTTATTAGAGAAATTTTTCGAATGTTATGTGGGTGATTTGGTGGTTTATTCCTGAAAACATTCCGATCACATGGCTAATCTAGATACCATAATCTATATACATTGGGCACATAATTTAAATATGAACACCTTGAAATGTGCTTTCAGGGTAACCTCAGAGACGTTCCTCGGCTACATTGTACGCCATTGTGGTATCAAAGTTTACACTGATAAAACAAAATCAATCCTTGGCATGTCACCTCATAGAAATTTGAAAGAATAAATAGGACTCAAAAGACACAAGGCCTATACTCGTCACTTTATCACCAATTTCGAAGGCAAGTTTTCACCCTTCACCAGATTAATAAAGAAGGGATTCACCTATCAGTGGACTAAAGATTTAAATGAGTCATTTGATTCCCCCAATAAATATCTCTTGATTCCACCGGTATTAATTACACCTATTTAAGGAAGAAAATTTCTACACTATGTGACTGCATTAGAGTGATCACTGGGTCACTTCTGGGCCCAATAGAATGATACTGGGAAGGGGAAAATCCTTTAATATCTCAATCTAACTATGGTAGATGAAGAAATTCGGTATTCAAGTTTTTAAAATTGTTTTCTGGAATTAATATTTGCAGTTCAAAAACTGAGGCACTACCTACAACATCATGAGATTCAATTGGTATCTCTGAATAACTTTCTCTACTTTATCCTCAGTCATCATATCCATAAAGGGAGTCTAGCACAATGGGAAGTAATTTTACAATTTTTTGATATCCAGTATTTACCTCATAAAGTAATAAACGGCCAATATTTGGCCGTCTTCCTATTTAGACATCTATATTTGAAAGATACACCATTGAATACTAAATTTACTGGTGAATAAGTCTTCTCTTTTCATGAATGTTCCAAAACATAAGAATTTCACTTTGATGGTGCCTCCAGAAGTCCATCATGAAAGTGAATGGAAAACCCTAAACTCAACAATGTAGGGTTAGGAATTGTACTTATCTCCCTAAAAAATGCATTGTTACCTTATTCCTTTTTGTTTTCAGAAGCTGATACCAACAACAAAGTAGAATATCAAGCTCTCATATAAGGACTATAATTGGAACATTAGTTTCATGTGAATCACTTGATAGTAAATGGTGATTCAGAGTCGGTAATCAAGAAAATAAATGGGGACTATTATATCATAAAATAAGTGTTAATCCCTTTTGTGATTACTTCAGAGGGTTAAAGGTTTTGTTTCATTCAGTTCTAACATGTTCCTATGTTCCACATCACAAAACGACCTAGCTGATGCACCAGATAATACAGCTACAGCCATGGAAGATCCAAATCGGGAAGAGACAGTCATTAGTATAACCCATTGTCATGTGGTCTCACATTTATTTCAAACAATAATGGAGTAAATTAATAAAATTAACCCTATTTTTGAGCTATATGGTTATTCCACGAGATAGAGAGCCTATAACATCTCTGACCAATGCGAAATTCTTGATGAAATAATTTGTGTAATTGAACATATCGTCCCCGATGAATGAATCTATACTACACAACATATGGTTCTAGTTCGAAAACATTAAACTGGAAAACAACCATATCCATCCATTATACAAGATGATAAAATGTGTAAATTCACTGTCTTTATCACATGATGTTAAACTGCATGACATAATTTGTCCCCATTATACAAAATTGAACAGTACGGATAACATCTTCTCTGCTGGATGTTTGGATCTTCCATATACAAGCATCATTGACATCGTTGATGGTCCTTAGTGGAACACGAGAACCTTTATTCCCAATGTCGAAGTAAAATCATCATTGGGATCTCATTTCTAGAACTATGTGTGGCTTGACTCTCATTAATATGAGATATGCAGAGAAGCCTAGATCTCCAATCTGAATCACATCTAGAAGAATTTTTTTTGTTATTTCCATTTTCTTCTACTGTATATGAATTAGATCTATATTGAGTGGACAATTAAGTTACATGGTTTGATTTTCATATCATCTTATGCCTAAAATTTAATCATTCTTTCTAAATTTTCTAAAAAATCTCATCTCAATGTGAAAATATATTGGTGTGGGAAATAAATGTTTCATAAACTATATACATCTTGATTATCATGTATATGTTTTATATAGGGACGCCTAGATCTCCAATCGTGGGCTCAGTCATGATAAAAAAACCCCTGTATTCATTATGTATAAATGAAAAACTATATAGGCAATGTTTAATGAATTACATGTGTCATGATTCTAGCACACAGTAAGACACGTAGTGACACATGGGTTTTTTCCTTAGTCCTGCTACGATATGTCTTTCTTTTCACATTGGTTCATCTTAATCCTTAATTCATGACGTTAAACTACATGGAAGTACAAGAACTATATTTTTCTTGATTCTTTCTCTAATGATATATGTTGAAATCATGAATCATATTCCCTTGATCATCCATCACATAATCATAATACCCATATTCATTAATTGTGTCATCGTTGTGTTACAGAAGAAGCATTAAATTCTTCTTATTTCTCGCACTAAGCATAGCTCAGGTGGGCTTAGGAATTGGGAAAAATGATTCTATTTATAAATGTGGTGATTCAATTTCTTATGGGGTTATCAACGGTCTTCACTGCATGACTTAAAACTACACAGTACAATGTCTCCACAACATGACTCTAAACTATATAGGTGAATATTGATTCAAATAATCATAAGGATTCTCCAATTTAAATGTAAGTTAGATCTCTGTAAATGACATTAAAACCATAGATAATATTGATTCAAATATTTCTTATGTGCATTGAGTATTACCCCCTAACATATATCACACTCTTAATTTTGAATATGTTAAGATAATCATAATCATACTTACGGTTTCTAGTGAAAGAGTTTATAATAATTGGGGACTCTTTTTACTAATATATAGATCATTACCTTGGGTGTTCTTGCATATGTTACATACATAACACGCTCATTAGTTAAAAAATTCCACTATTTGGCCTTGCAACAAATGTTATAGTTGGCCCTGCATAATACAACCCCCATAAAAGGGTTTGTAAAATGATGGAAATTTCACTCTTGGTTAGAGTTTCTTTTTTTCCTTCACACTTTGATGATAATATACAAGAATTTGTATTTTAAAATAACCATTCATGTATATTTTTCCCATTATCTTCCTCTTGATCTGAAAATCAGCAAGACCTTGGTTCACACATCTCTATCACCATGTGGGAAATGAAATATGCAATAATCTTGGATCACTTGACCACATATCATATATTGTATCCATTTCGAGTACAAGTTGTATGACCCAAAACTACAAACACCAGAATTCCAATGTTTTGGTCAGAAATGCCTAGAAAAACTATTCCTCCAAGTCTTCTACTATCATTATTGGAAATACTCTCTCCATATTCAGGTACATTTATTCATAAAAAAACTCCATGCTTCGGTAAATCTGAATCTCCATAAACAGTCTTCAGATTTTAGCAATAGAATGTCAAATTTCTGATATCCCTATTTCCAGACTATGCAGTATGTGCCCTTAGGTGGCCTTACAAGAGTTTCATAAATAACAGGCTTGTCATTCAAATGATGCAACTATTTTACTATGTAGCATATGTACAAAACTGGCATGCATAATATAAACCCCATTAAGGGTTTCTCAAATAATGGTAACATCATTCTTAGAAAATACTTCCTATAATGAATTTATCCCTTTGTCCATATCATTATTCAGATCCAGAAATTCACAAGTCACAGTGAAAAAATTTTCCCTCCCAACCTGAATATATTAATATGTTTCCCAAAAAATTATCAATAAATTGGTAGAGAATCACAGTTTTGGTCAAAGCTAATGACCTTAAATTAAATACATACAATGGCCTCACTACATAACTAAAAACATCATAGTATAGTATCCTCACATCATGAATTAAAACTGTATAGTACAATGTCTTAACGACATGTCTTAAAACTTATTATCCTGATATTAGAAATTTACCTTTCTGAGGAGTTATAAAAATTCTTCATACACCAAATTTGTGTAGAAGTTTTTCCCCTTTTCATTACATATGTTGGTTTAGATAACCCCCAATTCTTAAAACACCATTCCTTGAAAAAACCACCCACTATGGTCTTGAGGCACACAAATCTTATTTTCCTTTTCTATCAATAGTAAAATGTTAAATTTCGATGATCCCTTTTTCATGACTAGGCAGTATGTCCCCCAAGGTGTTATTGTATAAAATTTTCATACATAACCAGCCTGTCAGTCAAATGATCCATCTATTTGGCTGTTCAGTATATGCCCAAGTTGGCCCTGCATAATACAACCTCCATAACGTGTATATAAAATAATGATAACATTGTTCTTAGAAGATACATTGTTTATGTTTATACTTTTTTTAGATTTGGTGACCATAAAAATCATGACTTGCTATTCCCCTTGGAAATAATTAATAAATATTAGAGAAATTTATAGCCATTGAGTCTTTTTTGGGATTTAATATAAAAAATTATGGTCAATGATATTCGTCCTTAAACATTATCCATTTATAGTACACTAATCATGACTTTAATATTCCATCAACAAGAGACGTGGTACTCTCCAGTTTGGGAACCTGGAAAGGTCACTCTGAAAAAAAGTCTAGTCCCATCTCACTAAACGTACATTGTTTAAGATTTAGGTAATATTCAGTAATAAAAAACCAAAATATACAATGTTTGTATGGTTGTTTATATAACCCTAGTAAAAATAAAACTTTTCTCACTAGGCCAAAAGTCTTTGGAAAACATTAAAGAATAATTCCAAACATGATGTATCTCCAAAATCTATCAAATGATGTTTGAATGCATCAATATTAAATAATTTGACTTTAGAGCAAGATTCATTTCATTCTGAACGAATATAATTCTAAGGGGGGGATTTTATAAACAGCATGAATTGTGTTCCATGCACTTCTCCACAAAATGTTTTCAACCAAGCTTGAAACGTTCATGGTGCGACTCTGCATTTTTCTTGGGGGTTATTGAAGGTAGTGAAGGAACATGCCTAATGTCCCTAGACCGCAACAAGTCATTGATCTCAAGTAGGGTTGCTAAAGTGTAGCCACTACATTGTTGATAAATTAATTTGGATATTTCCCCAAAGAGGCCCACAATGTACATATGTTCAACCACCAGTGAACCACAATGAAAGAGCTTAATCAAGGTATTATTTTTGAAAAGTCCAAAAAGTGGAACCCTAGTAAGGTCAAATCAACAGCAGGGCACAAGTATATGTGGGCTCCCCCCACCCGGCATACAAACACCTACGTTGCATAATTCTACCACACAACATAATTGCGTGACTAAACTACTTTCACCTATGGACCTATTTTTTCTTATAAATAGACCATTTGGGACTGCATTTGCATGGAAAATTTCCATGAATCATAATTGCTTATTTGGTTAACTTAGTGATTTTTTGATGTCTACCGAATATTTCAATGTAGTACACTCAAACCAAGAGAAATGAATTTGTGGGATGATCATAGGACATAAGTCCTTTTAGTGTTTTAAATCCATAACACTTGCTTTGGTAAAGCAACCATCCTCCTTAAATCAGAAACACTTGGGTACCACCTATTTCTTTCAAAGGATCTTGAGCACCCCACATCTGGGAATACCTATGAATACTCTTTATGTATTGAGCCAAGTCACACCCATGTAATATTGTCTAGGTTATTCATTGGATAATTAAATAGCATGTCTCCCAAGACTACTAGTGCGCCCGTATATGCACATCGATACCTATATTGGTACCACTCTTTGATTCACATACTCACTTCTGTCAACAAGATAATGTTCCCTCTCCAACGCCATTCATTCCTTGATTCTTCTCCATTGGATCCCTCGTTTGAAGGGGATTCTGTTGAGACCTCCACCAAAACCTCACGACTTATCAATACTTTGGAAATGGCACATCATCGTGTATCCTATTTGGGTTTGTATATCTGCAGTCATAGGATTTCCATGTTTGTTTTATATTTTGGTTAGGATTCCTGGAGCGTCTTTGGGTATTTATATCCGTTTTCACAAGTGAATTTCCTTTAGGAACACTATTTGGATGTTCCCGGTTTGGAGGATTATGGTTTGGGTCCAGAACTCTCCCTTCCTAAGGACCCAGAACCTTAGGTCTCTTGAATTGAAGGTACAGTTCACACCAACATTTTCTTTTGAACAATGGTGATGTCTCCCCCACAACAAGATTATTTTTAGGGAATCCATCCAAGTTTAATCCCCTAACAATCATCCATATTTCCTTTCATTTGAACCCTTTGCCCAATGTAAAGTGAATTGAGTGAGGGCTCATCGCCTTGCCCACTTCTGAGATCACCTTGACCTCATCCACCATGGTTGACGTAGGTGCGTACTCTTCCAACAGTGAAAGAGGGGAAGTGTTGGTGCCTTTTTTAAATCTTTTACATCCTCTTGTTTCTCATAATGAACATGACTCACATGGTCTTAGAGATTTTTCATGATCACAACATTTACACAAGAATTTGAACTACGAGTACACCGATTCCTGACTAGACCTATATACATTGGATGCTTACTAGGAGGGTCGAGCTCAAATGGGTTCCCATTTTAAAAGGGTCCATAAAATCATGAAAATTAAATGGTTTTCATCCATGTGTATGTCCCAACTCAATCTAAACTATGAGAAATCATATTCCTATTCAAAACTGGATACATAGAAATAATTTTTTGGGTTGATGCTCATCGGATATCCTATTTAAGAATCCAACATTAATTCACATAATCTGGGCATCCCCCTTAAGAATAAGCCCCAAAATAATCCCCCCAAATAACCAATGCATTATTTTTTAGATGTTATCCAATACACATTTCTCTCAAAAGAAAATACTCTCTTATGAGACTAATTGAACATCGTGGGATTTGATTCCCATCCACATGGGATATGTAGGAAACCTCCTTGAGAATCAAACCCAAAGAATAAAATCAACCACATTCTACTTGGTCTATATTCCCAACAGGGTCTAATTTTTCAAAGATTCCCATATTTGGTCCATGTTCCTTGGACTACTTATGGATAATTCCCACACCAAACATTGAATAAGAATCTTTCATATAGTGGTCCTTATCACATGACCTAAATGTATGATGTTCCCCATTAAGCGGTACCAAACTACGATGGTTCTCATTATATTCAAAGGATACATAGGTAGTCCTTTTTATAGGTATGATCCCAATATGAAAACAATCCTTTGAATACCTGGACAATAATAAATTCCATAGTTCCCCACTGAGTGGATTATAATCCAGTATCTTCATAATGATGATTAAAATAATTCTAAATAGTATATGAGAGGATAGCGTTGATGGAGAAACACGAATACATGCAGATATCTCTATTAATGAAGAACCTCGATTATTTAAAAATGATTCTTAATTTTTCACATGTTAATAAGTGATGGAAAATTCCAAGAGAAACTAATGATATACTTTTTAAATTAATAAGGATTCATGAAATTATGGTAATTTTATAAAGAGAGTCCTAGAGTAGACTATAATTCCCCCCAAAAGGGTGTGATGAGTCTGACCACCCATCCTCTCGATCAATGCACGTCCCTAAGTATCATATAGTGCCAACATAACTAATGCCAACCTTTGGAAAGTAGGTCCCTTTTGGATAAATAACTATTGTGTGTTTCATGTTCTTTGAATAAATCTAATGGAAACCACTAAGCAGTGAAGATTAAAACTAGAACACACATGTCAAGTAACTAAGAATAAAAAATGGTGAACCTGACGTGAATCCTTAAACAAGTTAATAATGATTCCCACCTATCAAGACCATATGAATTGATAATTAATGTCCATAAAAAGGATTCAATCATGCATTTATCCATCTAAAGGTTTTCTCTTTAATGGTTTTTATTGTAGCATTCATGTTTTTTCATAACTCCCTTCATTCCAAATTGTCTTTCTTCAAAACTACATCTGGGAAATTATCGACCACTGCACAAGATGGATCCTCATCCATGGGAAGGTTTCCATCTCCAACCCACCTTCTTTAACACTGGGTCTCCAACATTATGGTAAGGGAATATCATCAGCATGGTACAATCCCATCATTAGAGGATTCACGATAGGATATCGAGGTCAATAACAATCCTGGATCATCTGGCTAATTAAGAGAGATGATAAAATAGAAGATAGTTCTGATAATAGTTTTCAACCTTTTCTGGTCCTTATTCCCATAACACAACAACGAATCCCAAAAACACTACATAGAGGTGGATCAAGATTTCACTCATGTCCGAATTTCAATAATGCAGCGGTCCTTCATGATAACTCCCACCAACAATCGCCACCATAAGAATCATGTCGTAGTGACCCCCAACATGATGGTGGTGTGGCCATTGTAAGTTTTTCCTAGGTCTATCAGTCCCAAGAACCCAAGAAAAACCACTGGTGACAACGTCCGGTCGATAGGGAGAAGGTTCTTACCTCTCCCCCCTTCGATGATGTCTATAAACCTATAATTATGGAAAACAACAAGGAATCCCATCCATCCTAATTCTGCTTCCCAACAGACTCATTTGGATGTATCCGACCAATCTCACCATGAAAATCTTATGAAGTACCTTCAATAGGCACAAACATCTGTTTACAAATTATCAGCATGTCAATAGGCTCATCTTACTTCATTTAAAGTAGCCATCCAATAAAATGTGGTGCATCTAGTAAACATGAACATAAACCTTCTTACAATCACCAATTCCGCTAGTAGTGTCTTCTGCCAGTATTTAAGGATGGTTATAAAAATTTATTGATTAAAAATAACCACTAGGAAAATACACCAACCAGTGTTCATCAAGCCTTCCAACTGCCTCATTTGGAAGCACCCTAATATGTTATTCAGAAAGCTCTGATGATAAACCTATAATAGATTCAACACTATACCCTTATAAATGTGTACTGTCAATACCCATTGATGTGAAAAGGTGGAATGGAGTAGGCATAAACACCTACTCTCGATAAAGAATAGACTTATATTCTCATTCCGACCACTGATGTCACCAAACATATTATATCAATGGTGAAAGGGAACACACAAAATCCAACCCATATCCTCGAATCATGTTAGGATAATATAACAACAACTTTAGTAGTACCAGGGAAGCAGAAAAACAAATATGTCCCAACACTTGGGATGACACATCGACATGCCATCCTAGAGAAGATACACACCATAGGTTCAGTCTATCAAGGTTGTGGTGCATACTCCCCCATATCATATGGACATCCAGATTGGGGACATAAACCCATTCCAATTGGACGTAATTAGCCCATTATAATGAACACTACAAGGCAAAAACATAGACATCCCTATGATATCCACTTCTCCTAGAATGAGGCGCGAACAAAGATTAAGAGATCATATAAGAATAAATCTCGCCAAACACAGTAAAAATATCCAGAGTAAACCCACAATTTGGATCTTCTTAATGATGGAGTTATTGATGCCCTCAGAAACATATCTATTGTAGCATAAGATCCTAATGTATCATTAACAAATTATGGGAGTAGTAGCAGTAATTATGATGTTCTTCATCAGACAGATCATCATGAAGTCTTTCGTTATGGATATTCTGAATATCATGAGAGCCTCTCTCTGGATTCGAGCCATAACAACAATCTTTTTCACCTAGAGGACCACAATGTAAGAGGATTTATCCCTTTTTATAATCCACCATTGTGGTCCCCCTCATGATTTCATTTGTTGTGAATGTTTTCTATGCGGTTTTTCTTCAAATTTTCTAGATAATTATTTAGTTGAAAACTTTGTAATGAGAATGACCTATTATTTTAAGTCACTTGCTAACACTATGAAAGTCATGTATGATGAATATTAATTAAAAGGTGGAATAATTTCTCAACCATATGAAGTATTCACAGACATACAATTCTCTAAATCTCCCTAAGGTCATTTTTCGTTCAATACAGTACACGAAAAAAATGAATGATTCCATCGTTTTTAATAAATTAATTGAGAAGATTCCACTTTGGTTACACCAAGTGGATAAACCTATAATGAATGAAGATGATGATATGTTAATTATAAGAAAACAATTGGATAAAGGACAAGTACCAATATTGTTCTGGAATTTTTTAATTTCTCAATACAAAATTTTAGAATTGATGGAAGATGATTACATTCATTATGTCAACCTGAACTTATGGAAGTCTCTGTGCCATTTGAAAACGAAAGTATTACCATATAATGAATATAAAAATCAATTAAATTTAATAGATGGGGTTCAAATGCAAATAAACATGTCATCTCTCCCAGTTTCATGAAATAAGATATTTGAAAAAAGCGTAGAACCCTATAGTGTGCATGCCTCAATGCTCTAAAGAGGCTATGCTAGTTAATTTCTAACATCCTATATGGAGTTCATATCAGAGGACTAGGATCACATGGAGTAATTTATTTTACTGCATCATAGAATCAGCAATTCCCACCAAAATTGACATCATGCAATGTTATTGCCCACAAACTACTATAATCAAAAGATTCTTTATGTAATCAAATGTACGCTCAAGAACAGACCTCAACTAGCTCTCATAAATGTTAGGACCAACAAAAAGATGTTGTTGAGTTACTGTTGCATCAAATATATAAGAATCATCAGTAGGCATTCCTCATAGAGGATGTTCACTGTCAGATGACACAAATGACTAAAATGGTACTCAATTCTTCTAAAACATGTGATTTTAGTGGTTCTTGGATAATGAACCTAGCTAATTTCTAAACCAAAATTCATAAAATCAGAAGAGAAATTTCAAAAATATCATCTGTAAATTTTCAAGAGCCAACCCAGCTACCAGGGATAAGGCCTTGTTCAATTCAAACATCAAATTCATTAAACAATGATCAATGGTTTGAATAAGAAGAACAAGAACAACCCCAACCTTCAGGGATGGGGGATTTTAAACATCTAAAATCATCTACTCAAAAGAAGATAGTTTTATCTCAATTACGGGAGAATCTAAAAAAAAGAGCGCACACAACTGAATTATCCATGGATTCTTGTGGAGTAACAATCTATCCAAAAATTCTCGAGAAGTCAAAATATAAGGGAACATAGTCTCATGAAATATATTTTAGGAGACGATCTACCAATGATACTCACATAATTTCATCAATGCATTATGCTTTAGGGAATGTAATTAACACCATTGTAGATGATCCACTAGAAAATTAGTCTATCGTATGGGTATTAGAATATGATGTTTTTATCCATAATGTAGAACACACAGAAGAAAATTAAGAAGGTGTGTGTACCCAAAATCAGAGGCTTCCCCAGAATCCTGGTATGCCCTCGAATTACCAAATCCATCCCCTCTGAGAGGAATCTTACAATGGATAAAATAAAAGTCTGATTCCATCTCAATTTTCTAATGGAGAAGGTCAATATATTTTTCTTGAAGAAAGCCTTGGACAACCAGAAGTAGAAATAAAAGATTAGAAAAGAATCAATACAGAATTATATCGACTCAGCATTATTTCTAGACATACTCCTCAGGTAGATCCTCAATATTCACATCCTGTAGGATCTCCTCATCAAAGAGGATTTGGGGTAACTAGAGATACAGATATTAAGTTACCTCTATTGGGTACCCAACCATGGCATGATCAAAGACATCCTTATGTTCATGTTGCTGTGAGTTATCCAAGAAAAATACCAGCATCACCACTCGATGTTTTTCTATATTTTTCACCAGTTCATGCTTTAAATACTATACCTAGACATGTCCCACCTCATTTGGATATTCCCTAAGTGATTATGAACAAAATTGACGCATTAACAGCTCGATTGAATGCCATAGAGGAATAGCTTATGCCAATTCTGTCAAAAAATAATGCTTACCCCAAATGGGGGGATATGAACCCTCTCCTACAAAATTTTGTGGATACCAAATTCCAAATCCTTAACGGTTAGGGAGATCTGGATCAACACATAAAATATTTCATTTCATGTTGTGATCCATTGATTGGAACTCCTCAACAACAATATGTAGTAATGATTATGTATTTTTTGGAGTCATTACGGGGACCATATTTTATATTGTATACAAGTTTTCAATCTTGATCAATTATTGGATGGGAATATCATAGTCATATTTTACTTCTTTAATTCATTTCAATGCTACCGAAGATAACAATTTATGATCTTACAAATTTCAAACAGTGGGAAAATGAATAAGTTTCATATATCATTACTCGATGGAAAGGATTAACATATTCCGTAAATTTGGCACACTTTCAAGAAATGATTCTATGAATTTGTTTGGAAAATATGCATGATGAGTTACGTACACCACTAATCCCTTTGAAATACACATGAGGGTTTCGATTCAATTATTTAATATATAAGAAGATAAAAAATTCCATTATGGAAACTAAAGCATAAAATTATGTAATTAAATCAGATATGGGAAATAGAGTAGGGAATGGACATGATTCTATAGTTACACTCAAGAAAGCTCATGTACCTGCTTCTACTTCAAATAACTCATCATATCAAGGGGATATTATTCCTGAGCATCATCAATAAGGACCTCATTTTAAAAATGATAAAAGTTATCAATTTTGATGACAGTTTGCGGAGTTAATGAACATATTTTATTCTTTCAATAATGAACAGGTTCCCGATTAATTCATATCATCTATGGAAAATAATTTGGTTCCGTTGAAAAGGTTGAAAAAATAAAACAAAGAAGTAGATGAAGATCTCTCAATCTAGTGTCCCTCTCACTAGATGTTGGAGAATCCCATTAAAGAGTGTTTGTTTTCAATGACCACCTGCAAAAAATGGTTGAATCTGGACAAGTAAAAAAGAAAAGTTCTTCATCCTAAGAAGCATGTGTTATTGCTACTGAACCAGAGGAAGAAGGTGAATAGAATGATGTCAAAATTAATAACACATAGAAATATGGTGATTGGATGATCAGGAAAATGATCAATAGAACTCATGATATTTTAAGAACACATCTGAATCAACTGATTGGATATTCTGCAACCTCTGTCACCGAAAAACCACCTTCATCAAATGATCATTCTTCTAAAGGTCAATACTTAATGAAGTGACATGATCAGAAGGATGAATACCAGTCATCCATATACGATCTCATGTTAAGGCCTATGTTTACATTGACTCTGGTAGATTTCTAGGCATATGAATCAGAAGAAATGGCACCTCCCCACCAAATGGAACATCCAAAACTGACCTGCCACGAAGAATCCTCATCAGATGAAGAAGTGATCTTTGGTCCCATCAACGTTATCCACTTAGCAGATCTGTATTACAATGGAGATTTTGATTATAATGAGCCTAATTTACCTATATCTAACTAGGGAACAAGAGGAAGATGCAATGTTAATGGATATAGGGTAAGAAATGGCTATTTTAGAAGCCACTATTTTAACTCTACCACATCTCAAAACATATATATGGTGTAAACGCGTGGGAGAGCCCTTGAACAGGATCAACCAGAATAAAGAGATACAACCACAACTGACAAATTCCATCCTGAAATGATAATTTTTAGGACTGATTAGAGGTCACACCTTCTTCCTCTTAGCAAGTAGATAGGCCTTGTTAGTCAACTCTAACAAATCTATGAGTATTTACAGCTTCTTCTCTGACATTGGGTACATATAAATCAAGAGAATCAACTTCCAAGGTACTTGCAAAACCGCATCTCCGTGTTGGGAAACACAGACCTCTGGACCAAATTTATGAGGTCTTGAAACAATTATCCCATGTAAAGTCCATGTTTTCAATTTTTGTTGCCTAAAACATGTGAAAATATCTTTGAGGAGGACTTATTGAAGCTTCGTCAAGTCCTCATGAATTTGAAACTGGAATTGATGATACTGAAGTATATCGTATAGTGAGTGATCATGCAGAATGTCATTCATTTATATCTTTTACATATGAAGATGAAGATGATGTTTTACATGGACATATTAGTCCCTTGTATCTATCTGGAATGGTCAATGACATAGAAATCAAATGATAAATCATTGATAATGGTTGGGGAGTCAACCTCATTCATATTCGTACACTTTGTCGATTAGGCCTCACTGAACTTGACTTATCTCCTTCCACATTAATGTTTCATGGATACGACGAGAATTAACAAGAACCTCTAGGCGAGATTATAGTCAGAACTCAGTTTTGGGATCTTGTGTGTAATTCAGATTTCATTTTTGTTCATCAGGACACAGCCTTTAATATTTATCTTTGTTGGACTTGGCTACATCAACATGAAGTCATACCATTTTCAGTCCACAAATGTCTCAAGTGTTGATTCATTGGTAAAATCAGGACATCATATGGTGATAAGGATCCATTGAAAACATTTGAATATCAATACATTGATGCAAAAAATTATCACATGAAGGGAAAGAGGACTATGACAAAGGAGGTAACCAGAATCAATGCCTTGAATGGATTAGAAAATATCCCAACAAACTGATTCATATATTTGATCATATATTATGTGTTGTAATGTCTCGAATTTCTCTATGTATTATTATAATATTATATGGGAATTAATTCGAGACCAGGCTCCCAGACGGCATGCAGTTCCGAGGCCCAGTGAGCATAGAAAAAATGTTTGAATTTAATTTAATAATTAAATTACGCGAGTGTGCGGTTTTCCTGAAAAAGTGGAATAACTCCCGAACGAGTGCTCGGATCAGAAATCTGAGGGCACCATTGCATTTAGAACAACGATTTTACCTAAGGCGAGGCCTGACATCGGCTGACGCAGGTCAGTGGTGAAATCTGGTTTTTGGACGCAATAATAATAAATTATTTAATTATAATATTTTATTTCAACCTTGTTACGTCAAATATATCTTATATTTTAAATAGATATTATGCAGGGGATCAGGATTACAATCCCCATAACCCTGATTTTCCCCTGGAGGCTCTGGGAAATCTTTGGAAGAAACCCCCAATGCGGTGGTGACATTCTTGATGGATTTCATCGGTGACGACGACAGGGCGACCAAATCTTCACCAACAAACACTGGGATCCAGGTAGAATGTCATTGTGATTTTATTCTTCCCTGTTTTTGATTTCTACGACGAACGCGGACTAATCCAAAAATAGATTAGCCCGCAGATCGATCGTTCTTGCGGGATGGGATTTTGTGGGGATTTTGGGGATTTGAATGTTTTTATTGTTTGGTTTAGTTCAACCTTCTATCAGTGAAGGACCAAGATCGGTACAAACATTGATCGAGGCTCACATCTCTTGATTTGTGTGTGTCTCTTCCCCAAATTATCACATTCTTCGTGAGTGTTATTTGTGTTCTTCGCAGGATGAGGAACAATGGATTGTTTCACATTCTTTCTGTGACGCAACGATCCCAAATTTAAGGATCAACACCGCAGCGATCTTGCGTAGGTGAGACGACGGTTTCGGTGGACAGATCAAAGTGGATAAAAAGATATCGCCCTTCGGATGATTTCCACTTTGATGGACAGAATTGGATTTTTGAGCCGAATGAAGGCCCGGAAACCATGGTTTCGGCATCACGGAGATGAGGCGGCATAGTAACTGTAGTTTCGCGGGAAACTGACAAGAGAATCAAGATCCAGAGGTCCAGCCGAGGCGCGCGGAGGAGGACGATGATTCTGGAATTTTCCCGACTACACGCCGTGTAGTATGGGATACACGGCATGTCTCCGTCAGCGAACGACCGAGCGTGTACTCCGGGAGTACATGGAAATGGGAAGGGTACACGGCCAAGGACACACTGTGTATACCCCTCCCCGGCCAGACCCGGCCAGATACACAGGATACCCCATGTACTCGTACACGAGTAGGCGACACTGACATGGGTAGAGACCATGTACGGGCACATGGCCAGCATACACGGAGTAAGCCCAGGTGCTCGGACACGGTGTGTGATTCTTCTACATGTCGTGTAGTTTTTTTCTATCTGACTAGCCGAATGACACGGGCCAGTTACACGGGCAGTCCCCAGGTTCAAGGAACACGGTGTGTTCCTTTCTACATGCCGTGTAGTTAGGTTTTGCACAGCTTGAATGAATTACACGGGCCATTTAGACGAGCAGCACCCAGGGTCAAGGAACACGACATGTAACCATACTACACACGGTGTAACCTTTTTCTTCATGGATTTAGCTACTTTACTTACATGACTTGGACTAGCCTTCTTAGGGTCCGTAACCTTGGCCTTTCTCCTGAAGGTTTCTGATATCATTTCTCAATATACAGGAGTATGATCCCTTCAGAAGGACTTCCCGAATAGAGTTGTTGGAATCCTCTCTGTGAGACATAGAGTCGGATCCTCTATTCATTCCCAGAACCCTAGGTAGTGTTCTTGGTATCGACATAACCAACTTTACTCGGGCGCCGATCCTCTTCTTAGTGGATTAGATTAGGCTATGTTGTCTGAATCACCCCTTGACATGGTTGTGATCCTCACCTGAGCATCATGTTCTCAAGGTACTCATGGATTGTGTTCTCCCGGAACGAGTACTCCGTATATCTCTCTTCAGACCTTGGAGTGTGCTCTCCCGGTTGTATGCTTAGTGGAATCTTCAAGCTGGATCATAGTGGTGGTTTTGCGATGGTTGTCTGTGTATGAGTATATCTGGATATTCTTGGTATATGTTCTGTAGACATATACTGTGTAGAGGTGAATTTACCTTTCTTTGTGGTATTTTCTCTTTTTTGTATTTCCTTTTTGGTTTTCGGGGTGTCCTACTTGGTATTTTTATACACACCCCTACACGGGCTTTTCCCGCACGTGTCATGTCTTGTGCAGATGAGCGAGTCTTTGACAAGATTCTAGGTGGTCCAGGACATGACGGTGCTCAGTAAGATCAGATAGGCAAAGTTGTGTTCCTTCGGCAACGGGTTACAGTCCCAGTACCTTTCTCTACATGTTGAAATTTGTTTCACACTTTCTTTTGGTGGGCTTTTACTTTTGGCCGAGGGTTTTACATTACTATACATTACTTCCCTGTCATACTCTGTTGGTTAGGTTTTTAGTGTATTCATTGTTTTTCCATCTTTAGTAGTTTTTACATTTCAGCTTTGTGGGCATGGAGATGTGTGTGTGTGTGTACAAGTTTATAGGCAATGCCTCAAATGTAAGTAGCATGCCTACTTGGTACTAGTCACCAGCCCCTGGCCTATTGGAGGTGGGCATGGGGAGTTGCGGCCCGGGCCCCACCGGGGCGGGACGTGACATGTGTTGCCTATCAATAAAATGGAAAAGGTAATGAAAAATCCAAGCATTTGTCCAGTAAAAATCATATTGTCAATTTCGTGAATCAAGCCTAACAGATCGGGATAAATTATTTATTCCCCAAGAAATGGTGAAAACCTAAATGGATATGTCTTCATTTCATCTACTGAACTTCAAAAACACTATAACTTGTTACTTAGATTAGAATAATTTGTAGAAATACTAAACTAAGATGTGCATGTTGATTCTCAATCCATTATCTCCTCTTTATTACCCCAATAAGACCCTTCATCAATATTAGGGTCAGAAATGGTGGCATCTTCTTCAGGATGTTCAAATACAAACTCCTCCCCAAACTCTGCAATTTACTCACTATTATCAACTATGAATGTAGAATTAGAAAAAGTGACACGTAATGAAGAGTAAGAAGAATAATAAGATCTTCAGGATTCTCCTACATCATTTGAGGTAGGAGTATCTACCACTATGGATGAGCTCAGAAAAATACATGTGGGTATTGGAGAATATCCACACCTCACTCAAAATTGTGCGGACATGACTCATGAATAGAAAAAAGTGTATATATAATTTCTAAAGGATCATAGATACATATTTTATGAGAATTGTACAGATATTTAATGACATAATATCGATGTAGCTACTCATCATTTGGGTTTTCTCTAAGGGAATCGTGGATTCAAGCAGGCACCAAGAAGAACACACCTAACTCATGCCTCTAAAATTGAAGATGTTGTTCATATTCTTATGAAGGATAAATTTGTAAGTGAGGTTCAATATCACAGATATCTTAACCAGCATTGTACAAAGGATGAATTTTGAGTTCTGATCACAGAACTTTTAATTGATGCAGCAACAAGTAATGAATCTCTTTACTTTATAGAAATATACTATTACTATAGTCCAATCATCATGGTCCCATAGGATAAAGAATATATCGACATTAGAGCCCCTCATGGTATGTTTTTATATTGTGTAATACCATTTGGATTAATTAATGGAGGTGCAACGTATCTACCTACCATGCATAATATCTTCATACTCATCTAAGGAAAAATTTCCAAATGTTATGTGGATGATTTGGTGGATAAATCCAGATATCTTTCTGAACACTAGGAAAATATGGAGACCATATTCAATAAAATTTGACAACATAATTTGATGATGAACACCATGAAATGTGATTTTGGGGTAACCTCTAGGTAGTTCCTCAACTTCGGTGTATGCCATTGTGGTCTCGAATATGACCTGGATAGAAAAAAATCTATCCTTTGAATGTTACGTCGTAGAGATTGTAAAAAATTAGGAGGAATCCAATGACACTTGTCCTATATTCTTCAGTTTAACACCATTTTGGTCGGCATGTATTTGCACTATACCAAACTAATGAGGAAGGGAGTAACCTATTGTTGGACTGAATAATGCCAAGAGGAATTTGATTTCCTCAAGAAATATCTCATTATAACACCAAAATTGATGACACCAATTGAATGAAGACCACTCATTCTCTATTTAACATATTTAGAGTGATCACTGGGTGCCTTCTTTACCCAAAAGAATGACGACAGGGATGAGAACAACATTTACTATCTTATTCACACAATTCATGATGCAGAAACATGGTATTCATGTATTGAAAAGTGCTTCCCAACATTAATATTTGCAGTTCAAAAATTGAAGTACTACCTACAATATCATGAGTTCTAATTTTTATTTCACAATAACCCAATCAAATTTATCATCATTTATCATGTCCTTACGTGGTGTCTGACATACTGGAAAGTTATTTTGAAATAGTTTGATATCCAATTTGTACATCAAAAGCAAAAAAAGGGAACAGATCTGGAACACTTCCTTTATAAACACCTATCTACAGAACATACATTATTGAATAGAGAATTTTATGATGAATAAGTCTTCTCAATTCAATATAGTTCCAAAAAATGGGAAATGTAAATTGATGGTGCCTCTATAAGACCAACATGGATGAGAATGGAAAACCCTAAAATCAAAATATTTAGGCTAGTAATTGTACTTATCTCCCCAGAAAAGGAAGTGTTCCCTTATTCGTTTCTATTTTCAGATGATGGTACCAGAATTGAAGTAGAATATCAATCTCTCATAGCAGGTTGACAATTGGAACTTCAGGTGAAATTGGATCACCTAAATGTAATAGGTGATTCTGAGTTGGTAATCAATCAAATCAATGGGTATTATTCCATCGAAAAATTATATTTATTCTCTCTGGGTGATTACGTTAGAGGTTTGATGGATGAATTTCCCTTAGAGCCGACATTGGCCTATGTCCTGTAATCATACAATGCCCAAGATGATGCACTAGCTTATGCAGCTACCGCCTTGGAAGATCCAAATTGGGATGATTCCATCATCAATATATCCCATCATTGTGTGGTATCACCTTTCTTTCAATATATAATTAATGAAATTAAAGAAATTAGCCATATTTCTGAAAACTCTTTAGTACACATAATCACCTAAGTATATACATCAAAAAGGGGTGAGTTAAAATTTCATTACATGGTTAAATAAGAACAGTATACCATGTGGTGAGAATAAACATAACATCATCATAAAAAACATGAGATGAAACATTAATAAAAACACAAAATTTTGAAATGCATAAAAATAGAACATCATGTCATAGTGGTCTTATACAAAACATTATTGTGAACAATTCTATTATAATTTACATGAACATTTTTCTAAATTTACTAATGTGATTCGTCAATTTACCCATACATAGATGTGTTGTACTGTTCTGGGCTCACTCGTCCCAATAAAACATTCATATTTCGTTATATAATTCCACATGCACTGATAACATCATAACTTTATCATTATCATGCATTCCACAAAGAACATATATAAAAAATGAACACTACTAACCCATGTAAATGAATGGTTTTCAACTCATATGAACACATTCATAAACATTGGGTTATCAAAAGAATATGGGTATAACATACTTGATACAATAACCATCAACCTTGAGTGAGAAGAAAAAAGCTGTGTTTTATGAAAGAAGAGTTCTTTTGGAATAAATTAGTTTGACATAAACTCCAGTTGAGAATATGTTTATCCCAGAAAAGATAGGTTAATGTTGAAAAAATTATTTTTAAAGAGTGACCATACATAAAATGGAGTGAAAGAGGTAGAACCCAAAGAAATAATGTTGGGTTTGAGAATTTCCACTTACCTTGTATCTGAATATTTTATTCACTTTGCAGTCATTTATAACCACATTGGATTCATTAATTAAAAAAAATTCCGAAACATATATACATGAATTTGGTTCATTATGGTTTCATTATGTTAATTTATGGGAATCTAGATGAGTTATACGGTTTAAATCCATTGTTCGGGAGTGTTCGTTTTTAAAGTTTTCTTGAGTGGTTCACTTGTATTCATAAAAAGAAGTTCATGTAGAACATGGATAAACATACAGATCATATATTTCATGTCACTAATGATCTTAAAATAAGTAAAATGATATTATAATGAATTATCTTATATAAAACGTGGATGAATCCATAGATAAAAATTTAAGGATGAATTTTGGGTTAATTAGGGTGGTTTTTGGAAACAACAAACTTGTTTTGTTTAATAATTTAAAAATGTGTAATTAAGTTAGATATAGAACATTAATTAGTATATAATACATATATCATATTCGGGTTCAACAAAAATAAGGTTTCATAACCAAATATGAAGGCATAAATGAAAATTAAAAACATGTTGTTCGTGAAGGTGATAATTTAGCCCCACACGAAAAATGTTTTCCTTTCAAAAATAAAAATAATAGTATAAAGTGTTTGGATAAAATAATTTCCCATTAGTATCTTAATATTTCATTTTATGTATGATAATATTGTTTAAAAAACATGTGAATGAAGATAGGTGGGGAGATATTATGAAAAGAACTTGAAATTGAAATGAAATTAAAATAAAATAGAGAAAGGGAATTACAACTTGATTCCACCTCTTGAGATCCTCCTTAAGAAATCTAGGATTGGTCTTTTGATGAGACTAGAAGATATTGTACATATGGGAGGGGATATGGATGATTATTTTCCAGATTCTGAGATAAGTCATGAAGCTTGAATAGTGTAATGAAATGAGTGTGTGAAGGGTGGAAATTATAGTGAAGGGGAGAGGGTATTTCGAAATATTAAATACATTAATTTATTATTTCATCACAAGAAAAGGAATAGTGATTCTTCCATGACTAAATATTTTCATTTTATTGTGTGAATCTGAACCAATTGGGCATACATTTGCAGAACACCACTCATAAATCTATAATTATTGTGTTTAGATTATTTTATAAATTATTGTATTTCACTATTCATAAAAAATTCAATTTTATCATAAAAATACCAAATATTCACTTTAACCATTTTTCAAAATGTAGAAAACAAAAAGTAATTCCATTTTCTAAAATTTTGTTTCTAAATATGATTAATTTAATTGTAAATATCAATCATAATTTACATGAAAATTTCAGTTTTTAATACATTTGTATTTTTATTCCAAAACATATGTATATCATACATTCACTTAAATCCTTTATATATACTATAATTGGTGAGGCTATAATTTATAAGGGTATATCACTATTCATATGGGTAACAATACTATTCATACGGGTATATTACTATTCACAAAAAATTAATTTGGTCATATTAGATTCCAAAAAACTTAGTGATTATAACCGTGTATATCAGATTTTCAAAATTCAAAACACATAAATGAAAAAATTAAGTTTAACAGCTTGGTTATAAATGTCACATATTACACATGAGTTGATTTAAGAACACAATGTTTACACGTAAAATCATGGGATGTTACAATCTTCCCCCCTTAAAAGAATTTCATGATCTTAATTCATTCATTGTACTTATAATTCCAAATTTATATATCAATAATTAAGGATAAATATATTCATATGTGTGCGTAAATAACCATACATTTGTAAATAAATTTTAAAATGAAAATGTATAATCTCCAATGTTGTCTAGAGAGATCCTCTAATATCAAATGAAAAGACCAAAACCTGCACATCCAGATCCTGTACTAGAAAATGATGTATATTTTTTATATAAAAGATAATAGAAAAATACATAGTATATTTTATATATGAGGAATATTATTGTTTTAGTTTTTCAAGGGTTAGACAAATATTAAATCAAATTAGAGTTTACAAAAACAGAAATATTCATTTAATTGTTTATTCCATAGCTTCTTATTCTCCCTTGAAAACTCTTCGGTACACATAATCACCAAGTATATAAATCAAAAAGGGGTGAGATAAAAGACCATGAAGAGGAAATATAATAAAAATTTATCATGGGTGACCATAAATAGTACATCATCATCCAAATCATGAGGGGAAACTATAAAAAACATGAAATATGGGACTGGATGAAAATGGATCATCACGTCTTATTAGAAATCTACCACAAATAGTTTTGAAAAATGATAGCATAATTTACATGAATAATTTCCATTTTACTCATGAGATTTATCACTTTTCTGAATTCACTGTATCAATGTATAATTCTAAGAAAAACTGTCACATTGAAACAAAAATATTGCGCTATATAATTCTGGGTGCAATCGTCACATAATAACATTATCATTGTCATGCATGAAACAAAGAAAATATATAAAACATTAACACAAATAATAAATGAAAAATAACAGGTTTCATCTCATAAGATCACATTAATAATATTTGGGATCCCAAAATTAATTGGTAATTTCATAATTGATACAATAACCAACAACTTTGAGTTAGAAGTTAGAGGTGTCTTTTTAGAAGGAAGAGTTCTTCCGAAAAACCTTTTTTTGAGATAAACTCCAATAGAAAACGTGTATAACCATGAAATGGTAAGACAAATATTAATGTTTTTTATGTAGTGACCATACCAAAAATGGAGTGAAAGTGGGAGAAACCGAAGAAAGAAACCTGGGATCGAGAATTTCTCTTTACCTTGTATTGGAATTATTTTCACGTTAATGTCCTGGGAAACTACATTACATTCAGTAATTAACAAATATAGAACCTTTTGTTCATTAATAAGGTTCATGGTGTTTTCATTTAACTTTTTTATGCGCCTTTGGATGAGTTACATGGTTTAAATCCACAGCTCGAGAAATTTTTTTTCTTTTGTCAAGTGGTTCACATGTATTCCTAAATCGATGTTCTTGTAAAACATGGATAAAAATCTAGAAATGATATTTCAAGATATTAATTATATTACGGAAGCTTAAATGAAATTATAATGAATTATATTATATTCCAAGTTGATGAATCATTAGATAAGAATTAAATGATGATTGTTTGGGTTAATTTGGAAGTTTTCAACCCCAACAAACAGGATAGGTTAATAATTTAGTAATATGTATATAAAATTGATCCATGAAATTAAATTGTATATAATAAATATAAAATATTCTTTTTCAACAACAAAAAAAATTTATGACAATATCTGAAGGTGGAAATGAATTGAAAACATGTCATTCTTGATGGTGAAAAATTTACACCACACAAACAATTTTTTACTTTCAAAAATAAAAAGAATAGGAGAAGGGGGTTGGATTATATTATATCTATTTAGTATCACAAAATTACATTTTATGGATAATACTGGAGTTACCATACCATGTGGATAATGATAGGTGGGTAGAGAATAGGAAAAAACATGAAATTTAAGGGAAATTAATGGAATTGAGAGAGAGGGAATTACCTCTTGAATCATCCTCATGAGATCTTCAATAATGATGGTAGGCTTGGTCTTTGGATGAAACTAGAAGCTCTTTGATGTGGGGTAAGGGATAGGGAGGATTCTTTGGTAGAGTTTAGACAATGCGTGAATCTTCGGAGGTGTGAGTAAATGAGGGTGTGAAGGGTGGTATTTATAGTTGAGGGGAGTGTGGATTTATCAATATTAAATTCATTAATATATTATTTATCCACAATAAAAAACAAAGAGTATTCCATGAAAAAAATTTAGTAATTGAATCATTTGAATCAGTAATAATTGGGATTACATCTGTATAACATCACACATTACTCTATAATTTGTGTATTTAACTTATATTGTAAATTATGGTTATTCCCTATTCAACAAAAATTCAAGTACTTCACAAAAATAACTAAAACTCACACTAACAATTCCTTGACATGTATAATAAAAAAATTAAGTAAATATTTCCAAAATAATTTTATAAATATGATTAATTTAATTTTTATATAAAATCAAAATTTACTTGAAAATTGGATATTTTAAAACATTTGTTTACTAATTCCAAAACATAGTCACATCATGAATTCACCTAAATCAAATATATATACTATCATATGTGAGGTTAATATTAATAAGTTTAAATCACTATTCATAATGGTAACATTACTATTCGTAAGGGTATGATATTATTTACAAAAAATTAATTTGGTTAAATTAGACTCCAAATAACTTGCTGATCATAACTGTGTATGTCTGATTTTCAAAATTCCAAACACAGAAGTGAGAAAATTAAGTTTAACAGCTAGGTTATAAATGTCACATAATACACATTAGTTCATTTCATCACATATGGTTTCCCTTTAAAGACTTTTGATGTTATAATAGTGGCATCTTATTTATCATTATTTTATCTTTCTCCATCCTGTTGATCATAGTTTTTGATGAAATAGACATCTGCTAAGAGATAACAAAACCATGGAAAAAATCTCATTTTTGTTAACTCAGTAAAATAACTCAAATAATCACAATATAATTGATTCAAATTAGAGAATCCAAAATATGATTATCACCATTTTGATACAACTTTATTGGACCAGTTCTGGATATGCCAAAGACTGGGAGTGTAGTGAATAAGTGTTTGGTAATTCTTAATCCAATTCATATATTTTATCCCTATACCTCCTTGACCTGTTAGGATATAGATTATCTTGTTCTTTTATCGTTAATGAATCCATGTATTTTTAATAAGTAAAAGGTAGAAAATTATATTTTGATGGGTTTCACTACTGAATAAGAGAAGCTAGTGCATTCCATGTGTGGATATGAAAAGTACACAAATTATCCAATAAAATGTAGAATCAGTTATTGTTGGTTGGATAATAGAAAATCCTTTTTCCATTTTGTGTCCCTAACCTTTATTATGGGGAATGAAATAATCATTCTTCTATAGAATAGTGAAAACCTGGTCCAACATGTATCTCTTGGATAGTTTTTTCTAGTGCCTATTAAGATATTATTCTCTTTCATAGTATTTTAGTGGGTAACACCACTATAGTCTTCCAAAATATGATTTATTTATATTATGTCACATAAGTTTTTTATCAAACACTTCTTTACATGTTACATTCTTAGCAGTAGATAAGAAACCCTTCATTTAACTCATCAAAACCACAATCATTGAGCTGCACTTCTTCTTCATCAACAATTTATAATGATATGAATGTAGTTTAGACTGATAAAAAGAATTCTCCCTATCCCAAATGATAATAAACTAAATATTAATTTTCTATTTACTTATTATTTCATATTATAAAACTATAAACTTTCATTTTCTTTAGCTGGATATAATAACAAACATCCTTTGTGATTATTAAATTAATGATGTCCTCCTCAACACAACCTACTAACAATATTTTTATTTTTCATTAATAAAAAATATATATTAATGTATTCTCAATCAGTTATCTGATCTTTCATATATGCAATTTAAAAATTTTTGATATCAGTTTCCCTATCAATCAAATATAAGATAAAATTATTATTCATTATTCTAAGGAAATATTAGCTACAGTTACATCACATGAAATCCACATTAAATTTTATTTTTAATTCAAAAAATTGATTCAATAAGCATACATTGGTACTTTCATACACATATATAAACATATATATAATTTCACTTATTTTATTTCATATTTTTTGTTTTTAATCTTCTAAATTAACACTTCCTTTCATAAACACTGGTTAATTAATTTCAATGTGTTTCTTATGTTTTCACGTGAATTCATTTGATGTTACACACCCCTTTAGAAAACCAATTAAAATAGTGTTATTTTATTCTAGATTTCATTGAATAAACATGAATAGTTATTTATAACTTCTTGATTTAATCGTACCAAATTTAAAAGCTATTTTCTTCCACATTCATGTACAAAATTATTGTGTATACTCGTTCAATATGTAGTCAAACTAATGAAAGGCATTATCACACCTATTTATTTCTTCAATAAATCCATAAGGATTTAAAGAAACACATTCATCGCAAAGAACATTGATATTTCTACACTCAAGCACTGGCTTGTGGATGGTTCAAATTTCCATCATGTAATTCAGTGAGAGTGTATCACTCGTACCATGATTCATGGAACCAATTTTATTTACAAGTCACGTAAAGCGTGTGAAAACATAAGTATCATGTCTAAGGTCCTCTTCACACAATATGTTTGTGGACATCCATCATCAATCCAAAATGGTTAATGAGACACCCCTTAATCAGGAATACTTGATTGCATGTGCCACTCATTTCCTTCTCTTATAAATCAGCACATCTAATATGCTACATTCCTCTAAGAAAAATAGATATATCAATAAATAGAAAATTGAGCAAAAAATATTATACCTTGGGTTATCTCTCTTTATTTTATGTAATTCATTGACTTCCATCATTCAAAGATGAAAATTAAATCTTAAATATAATGTGGATTGTATCAAAGGTTTTGAAAGTCTGAATATATTTTCATTCAACTCTTTAAAATGTGGGTTTCATGATGCCAGAAATGATGTCATATTTTCTATTCAAAAACATCTTCTACACTGGAGGTGTAACGCGTGCATGTGACATAAAAATTCTCTCTCAGTCCACATAATCATCTATGAAGATCTTGAACAATACACATCATTTGAAATTGTGTTTTTTATTCATTCTAGGATTTGTCTTTTAAATTTATATACATAAAAAGTGGATATTTAACGTATATCAGCATGATGATCATTATTTTTTTAGCAAATCATCATAAATTATATTATGTGTCCACATTAATTTTGGGAGTTGGTCAAATATCATTCTCCTAAATTCTAGTATCTCAATTGTTGTTAGGTAGGCGATAACTACATGGATGATGTCTTATCATTATATCAAACCATATTTAAAAACATGTTTTTTGTATTAAATCGCATGAACAATAACCATAATAATTCATAAAACATTAAACATTAATTAGTGACATCATCTGGTATATCAACCATGATGTGAGTGCTTACTATTTTAGTCAACACTCGGGTCAGCACCAGAATACCACTACACACACTTCTCCCACAAGTTTAATGACACACATGGAACATGGTGATCAAAGGTTTATCTACCTTCCCATGAATTTTTATGGTCATGTACACTACTGTTATTATGTACTGACCCATTGAGGGTTTATATAGTACACTCATCATCCTCCTTCAAAATGCAATGTGACTAAGATGACGTCCAAGGGTGTGGTTTAGCATTGGGACCACAGTTTCCCCAGATACGTCTCTCATATATTCCTTTCAATGTTGGAAATATTTTTATTAACAATTATAATAAATTTTAAGTTTAATATAACGTTATATGAAAACAAAATTCCCCATAAAATATATAATAAACACTTTATGTTAATAAAACATTCAAAATTATATTCTTCTTCAAATTATTTCTTCATGTATATTAAATAAACTTATATTTTTTTATGTTAACTCATAAACATTAATTAAATACTAATGAAAATAGTAATAATCTTGCATGGTTATGCTTCATGAAAATCATCATATGAACATTATCTATGTTAGATCATTCGTGGTTATCTTTGAATAATGACATATTTCAGGACCATATTCAACTCATTTTCTATTATTTTTTTGTAATATAAATTCGAAAGAGATAATTTTACTTCGAAAACATCATTCAACTTTTTTGTAAAAAATATGGGACCTTTATAAATGTATTTTGATCATAGAACTATTTTAAAAATATTTGGATTTATTATATTATTTACATAACCATGACATGGAATGTTACATAATGAATCTATAAAAAATTTCTAGGAATTTCTAGAAAACAATAATTCAACACATTATTCATAGAATATAAACACTTGATAACATTATTCTAGGTCCATTAACATTATAAATTCATTAACATATTTACATGAAAGAAATATTCATATTTCATTGATCATAATTTTCAAACAATGAAAATCATTTTAAATATATACCACTCAAAAAAATAGGGTTCTTCAAAACCATAATACTAAAACATTATATAGAATCAATCTAATACAAATATTCCTTCCAAAAATAGAATCAAATAGGATATATCTATTTATATATATAACAAATGAAGATTAAGTAATGTAAAATACGTCAACTAGAACTATCCTAATAAAATCTAGAACATCAATGAACGTGGTAATTCTAAGTGGGAGGCAAGAAAAACACATTAAAAATAAAAATAATAGAAAAAAGATGAATCAGGATGAAAAATAACTCACTCAAACCACAAAAAAATAGTGAAAATCCATCTCATTGTGGATCAAACAAAATGAAAATGAATAAAATAAAATAAAAATGAATTTAATGGAATTGAATATGAAAAACATATACAAAATAAAACTGAGGGAACCCAAAATAGAATGAATTTAATTGAGATTAATTCATATAAAAAAGTTCAACATGAAGTTAAATATATTGAAACAAACTAATTCAATTTAATGCATAAAAAAACAAATATATATATATATATTTATATGTATATTTTCAAAGTCAACCAAAAAATATTCATTTAAACCAAAAAAACTCAAAAAAAAGATAAATTAACACAAAATTAACAAAAATTATTAAATTAAAATTAATGATCCAATCCAAAATGAGATAATAATAATGGTAAAAAAATAATCTTAATATAAATTTCCAATGTAATAACAGTTCAGGGAAATATAATTTAATTTATTATTGGTTTGGTTAGTCATATATCTATTGTAATGTGTTTTTTCTCAAATTTCATAATATTCAATTAGAATGTCGTATAGTATTCAATTTTATTTACCAAATAAATCACTAAGAATATAATATGACGTTCAAGGAGAAAAATTGTTTTCCCCATGTAAGATGAATTAATATTGATGTTTGGTAACTAAAAACATAATAAAATATTTTCATTGTTAATATTATTATTTCAAATTTTGAAACATAAATCATAATTAGATTTCTTATTCCTATTATAAAAACATTTCAATGAAGGAACCCTATGAGAAAAAAAATGAAAAAATCAGGACTAAAAATTATTTTCTATAAGTATTTACTTAGAAGAACCAGGGTTGACCCTATTATCATCCTAATAAGTCCATTATCCCCACTATTTATGGTCCATCCTTGAGAACCTCTCAAAGCAGTGATAATAACAAGTTGAAAAACATTTATGAAGATGTAGTTCGGGATATAGAATCGATATTCAATAGAATTAAATAGGTAAAAAGGTCACTATGTGGTTCATGAATACATTGAAAGAATTATTTCCATCACATCTATCATAGGTTGTAACATTTTTTCTCAGGATTTAAAATAATATTTTCATTATATGATAAGTTGGGTGAGATAAATGATGGTCATTGTAGTGGTATAGCTGATAAAACTCTTGATGACGAGATCAATGATGAAAATTATCAAGATGACAATGTTGGCCAGGATGTTAATGATAATGGTTGGTATTATTATATCAATGATGGTTATTTTGGGGACTTGGATTCCTTATATTTTTTAGTTAACTGTAATGATAAAATTATGTTTATGGGTTTTAATGACTAAAATTAAACAAATTTTTCTATTGTATATTCATTTCTTATTATTTTGAATGGTTCAAAAAATATTGAACCTGAATTAATTTTTTAATTGATAAATACAAAATTTATGTACCGCATAAAATGTGTACTATATAATGCATTTTTATAAGATTATGTATTTATTATATACACCTATTGAATGGTCTTCAGGTACAAGATTTAGAGAGATACAAATACCACTGTTTCACATTAATTATTGGTATTTATCTTTTATAAAAGTTTAGGGTAAAATATTGGTTCTCACAATTTTCCATGGTATATGAAAACTATTTCATAAAAAATAATTAATAAATATATATTGTGATTATTGAAAAATTCATTGTTCATAGAACCATAGTAATAGGATATACCAACTATTCTATGAACTATAACAACATTTCAAAACCCTTAAAACATTGATGTTTTCATTTGGATTATAATTAATAATTTGATTCATCTAACATTATTATTATTTTTAGATAAAGATACAATGACTAAAGTGTAAAGAGAAAAATAATTGAACCAAAAAATGAATATAAAATTGGCCAGATTGAACATAATGGTTCTTTTTAAATTATAGTTGTTTGAAAAATAATAATTAGAAATAATAATTTAATGATACATTGTATGTTATGAATCAATATATTTCAAAAAACGATTTATATGAAATCTATACATATTAAATTTTTATTATGAATGTGTATGGTGAAATAATGAAAATGATGTTAGGGTTTATGTTTCATTCAACCTTTTGGTATTATCAATATAAATCTTCTATTAAGGGAAAATATATTATCTATATCTTTTTAAACCAATATATATTCAACTCAATAGATTTTTTTAGGGGTTTTCATGATTTCCCTTCATAGAAAATTTTTTATATAAAAATAATTCGATGTTTTCTTTAGGTAAAATGAATATATATTCCATATGGTCAATTGAATTTTTGTTTAATGTATATTTTCATTAAATAGATTATGAGAATAATGTTTTATATGATCAAATAATTAAGTAATATCATTTTAAGAAACATATTTGTCAATTTTCAATGATTTTAAAAGAATAATAGTTTCATTTTATGAATGAGTATCTATTTTTTACCAAAAGTGTTAAAGGAATATTTATTTTAACCATTACTGAATAATATTATTGACCATGATCAGAAATGTTCATTTCATTGAATATACAATACCGGTTTACAAGATTAATTTTAAATAAAACATTTCTCTCAATATTAAATAATGTTTTATTTTTATTGATATGAATATAATGGGATATTTTCATGTTTTTTAAATGAAATGTTCAAGTATAGTATAATGGTATATTAATATTATATCAATATCCTTTTATGTAACATATGATTAAATAGGGATATGATTTAATAATATCAACAATATTCATACTTGTGATGGTATATAAATGATTAATAATGAAATGTTTATGAAACCGTTTTATTTGACATAACATATTCTTTGACAAATTGATGATTATTATTTTGAACTTTTCGAACATAGATGTTTGGATTTAATTAGGTGATGGGTTGTCAAATTAAACCCTTCAAATTTGTTGGATAAATATTGGTGTCTAACGAGATAATAATAGAGATAAGGTGTAGTGGACCAATCCTACAAAGGGATTTTATCCCCCACGATAGTTTACTGATCATTAACTAATGAAATTATAGAATGATGAGTAACCCCAATCCATAATGTGACTTTATAAATAGTTATAGTCCTTGTAGTGATCCATTTATAATGAAATTATTTTATATTATTATGGAACTTCAATAACATTCCAATAACATGTTTATAATTTTATGATATTATCTCCCATATCATTAATAGTTATTCTTGATCCCTCACTTTTATGACTCGATACTATTTAAACGTTTGTACATTATTAAATGAATCATGATATATAATCTATAAATTATTTTATATTACATTTTATTGTCATAACCATGATATCATACACTTACGAGTATCATATCCATCAATATGATAATCGATTGAAACATCCCACCTTCACCCTTATATATCATATAAGCTCAAAAAACATTATAGTACATGAGGTATATCTTTTACTAAATCAGTTGATAATGTATCTTGTCTAAATAAAATAAAAATTTAACCCTATAATTTCTATATAATATTGAAATTTATTGAATATTGAAAGAATAAATGAATTTTTTAAGTATTATATGTTTGCCTATGAATATTTGATATGAAAAAAATTAGGTAGTTTTTTCATATTCTAATTAGATAGCATTGGTGAAAAAACTGGGTATAATTTTATTTTTGGAAAATTCACGATTTTTTTAAAAGTAAATATTATGTTGTATTAGAGAAATTAAATCCTTTACTTGTTATTTGAATTTGTATTTGGATATGTCATTGATTTCTCTTGTGTTAAAACTTGTAAAAAATGATGATTTATTTTTAAATTGATTATTATATTGTGCATGTTTAGTGGACATATGATTTTAATATTTTGAAGACAATCCTAGTGAATCAATGTTGTTTGATTAGAATTATCTATATGAAAAATTATAACTGGTGGGATGTTATAAGAAAAGGAAACATATGGTATAACATATTGATATTAGATGAATTTGATGTTATGATGAAATATAGAAGGTGTTATAATTTAGAATACCATATGAATTATAATCCACATCAAAAATTAATTTCCATAATTAATAAGTTTTTACAAATACCCTATTTTTAGTCAATGGATATACCCTTGAGACATATTTTGAACAACAAATGTGTGGGTCATTGAAAAAACTATACTCATGAGAGACCAAATTAAATGGGTGTGGGTACGTGAAATATTATGATTACGCCAAACTTGTTATATCATTATATGTATACATAGTCTTTGTATAAGATTGTTTACTCACACACCTAATAATTGAATGATGTATTTTCATGAGCATTCATTGTTTGACCAATATTGAGAAAACTATATCAAACATCACACATATCTATAATATGAAAATAATAATCCATGTAAAAGACTCAACAAAACCTTATGATATTATATATGTGGAAAATAAGGGGTAAAGTAATTAATTACCATGAAAAAATTGATATGAATGAAATAAATCATGAAAAAATTGACACTATTATATCAATGTATTATTTTTGTGAAAATACAGGAATTATTTATGTAAATTCCCTAATCTAGTGGATACCTCTGTGATAATAGATGGATCTTTATTGTGTTAATAACCAATGTAGTGAATGATGGTAAAGGAGTATTTATCCATAACCCTAGATCTAGAGAGGTCATGTTGAATATTGTGATAATGTGAACAATAGAAATATTATATTTCAGAATTTAGTGGAATTTGATGTCATATAGTGTGTCGACAATATCTCTTCATATAGAACCAACATCTATTGTTGAGGAAGGAAAATCACATTAAAAATTATTAACGAACAAGTTTTTATCAATAGAAAATATGATGAATATGAACTTATAATAAATACAATTTATATAGTATGTGTACTATTATTTTTTATTTGGGGAATACATCTCTTACAGGTGAGGATAAACTCGGCAATGAAGACATACAAAGAATTTCAGAATATGTTGATATACTTCCAAAACAATTTTCTAGTATTTGAATCAATCATGAAGTTTCGTTTCTTGTAGAACTCATACTTGGAGGTTAAAATCATTAAATGACTCCATATTTTATTTATATCACTGAAATGTTGGAGTTGAATAAGAAACTCAAGGATAATCTAAGAAATCGATTCATATGGCTAAGTGCATCATTTTTTGGTGCTCCTTTTATTTTTGATAAATAAAAAGATTAGCCAATGTTTAGGTACACTGAATATTGATAAAATAATAATATCATTATCATAAACATGTTTCCTCTAGCCCATATTGAATAAAATTTCAATAAACTACAGAGAGATTAATTACTTTTCTAATATTGACCTTCATTTTGGATATTATCAATTGAGGGGTAAGAAGGATGATATAATAGGGATAGTATTACAATTTAGGTCTTATTTTATTAAATTTATGGTAATTTTATTGATCATTTCAAATTAAACAACTATCATAATGCATTTTTCTAATATTGGTTATTAATGTTACAAAAATCATTTTTAGGCAGTCTATAAAGATGATATTTTTATATTTTATTAAAGAAAGTAAGTATGTGAAGATCATTTTTGGATTTTCTGGAAAACCCCAATGAAGTGTAAGTTGTCTTCAATATTTATCTATTATGAATATTGGCTATATGAACTCTAATTATTGAGTTATATTATTTCATATGACAGTATTCCATTGGATCTATTAATGATTGAATATATTATGATATTGATTAAACTAACCACCATGTCTAATATTAATTGTTTTTAGGTGGAATAAATACTACCAATAATTAATGAGAATGTGTTTACAAATATAAATTCCGATATCCATTTTTCTATATAATATAGTAAGGTAGTTTTGTACTGATGAATATTATGAAAATACCATGGAACTGAATAGAAGGTTGGTTAGTGAACTTATACTCAAAATACCCTACATTGGAGAAGATAATATGATCTATAATGATCCATCAATGAATATAATGGGATGGAAACTAGTGAAAAATAACATTTTCATGCCATAATCATAACACCAATTGATTAATAATGATTAACATTTCAGGAATATGTCCTAATTATTTCATTAAAAATGTGAAGGAAATATAATTATATTGAATAGTGTTATATCTATAATTATTAATAAAAAACCAAATTTATATATTTATATAGAAATAGGTTAGTATATATTAATGTGTATGGGTTGATTTGATTGATGATAGCAGATTCTCAATACATCAACCCCATTGGAAGGTGCACTCGTAATTGATTCTTTTAGTCGGAGAAATCATGATAGTTTTTCCATGAAAAGGGTTTTAATTTACCCAATACATATGTATTTCTTGGAAATATTCCTTTAAATCATAAGTAGAGGATAAATATCCAATCCTACTTTGATATGTTTTGAGACACCCAATAGTTTTCTAATTTAAATGGTTTTTATAAAATACGTGGAGTGGTAAAATTATGTATGGATTGTCTATGAATTTCTTCATGGTAGTGATGGAATGATATAGCTTATGGACAGATTATTTGTCCCATCTTTACTATAATTAAATTAGTTGTTATAATAATATCATAATTCAATTGTCTCTATCTTACCCATTAGTAGAAAGATGTATTATGATTTGAAATGTTATTTATGAATGTAAAACATAAAAAGTGATATTATAGACAATGCATATTGATGGATACTATTTCATTTTTTTAATTCTTATATGGGGATGTTATAACCATTTCTAAAAATTCAATGAGAATAGGAAAAAATACTATGGATTTTCATATACAACTGCTAAAAAAATAGGGGACAATTATGTTGTATTAAATCACATTCTTTATTCAAAAAACAATTTTTTATAAGACAATATTTATGTAATTTTCATCCTCAAAGGATATAAAATAAGGAAGTGGTACGGTTGTATCAAGTACAAAATTTTATTATATATTTTTAGAATATAAGGATTACCTTAATGTTCCTTAAAATTATTCCACAATGTTTGAATATCAAGCACATTATCTTGATTTAATATCATCTCCATGTAGATAGTCAGTTAGATTGGACCATTAATACCATAGATATAATTTTTATATCATGTTAAATATATTTTAATGGTTTTTTCCGCACATATCTATGGTAAAAATTTCATAAAAAATAGATTTCAATCTACATACAGAAGGATCATTATAAATATCGTTATAGTAATAAGTCAACAACTTCAATGTGTTGGAAGATATTTTATAACACAATATATTGAGAAATGAGATATATGCATAAAAGAAAGATAAATTTTGAGCAATTATATAACACATCAGTGAAGCATAGATCCCAGAATAATTATTTTGTGAAAATAACTTATAGAGTCTTGTGTTTGATGTATATGAAAAGGTATTCCAATTAATATATTTTTGGGTGTGGGTAATGGTATTTTGAAATGAGGGAAATTAAATTCTCAGATATATCAGTCCCTTTGAAAATATTGATCATTCCATTGTTGTTTATTGTTAAATGTCTCATCATGAAAATATATCATAAGTACATGATGTGTTCAATAAATCTTCATTACGTAAGAACATAAAAGATATTTCAAATTTGTGTAACATTGTTGTCATACAACTAGATCATGATATATCTTATGAGGAAAACCCATTGGAGTTTCATGATCGAATGAAGACTGTTATTTGAAATAAGATCAATAACTTGGTAAATGATTTGTGTTAAAAAAGTAAATTTGAGGAAGCTATGTGGGATCCTGATATGTGGAAGATGTTTTCTCATGTGATTGAATTATTGTGTAAAAAGGCTTGTAGAGAAAAATGAAATTAATAGGTATGAAATATTAAAAGTATTTAAAACTATTTCATTATTTTTCAATTGGTTACGAATTAAAATAAAAACATTTCAAAGTTATATAAGATGTTTTAATGGAAAACTATTTTTCGTTGTCAATGTGTCCGTATCAAAAAAAATATAAACTATTTATTAATAATTATAATTAGGTGGGTAGGAAGTATTTAAAAATTAAATAAATTTATTTATGGTTATTATTGTTTAAGGCATGAGAAATGTTCAGTTTTTGACAAAAAAATTCATTTTCTCTAAAAACATGATTCTTTTATTTTATTTTTAAATTTTAAATAAATTTTTGAAACATATAGAAATTGAATTTTATAAAATTAATGAAATATATTGAATAGAAATTTCCTAATTTTAATTAAGGGAAAATTCATTTGTTTCTTAATGAATAGTAATTGAGGTAAAAATATAATTATTTCGGTAAATGTTTTATGTGTTTATGAGGGGATAAATAAGAGAGATAAAGGTTAAAATATATAAAAAATGATTCCAATTAATATTTTATAAATGATTTTTTATTCTATATAATTCTATATCCAATGATGGTTCAATTTGGTACAAGCATTACTTCAAAATAAGTTCTTTTTATTTTAATATTAATAATAATTACAAGTGTTCCACTCCCCTAAATTATAAAAGGGAACCTCGAATCATATGTTATCCATAAGAAATGATACCTCATATGGGAAAATATATAGAAACATACTATCAAGAAATACTATTCCATTAAACTTTTATATTTTTCATCAAAAACAACAATCCAATAACACATAAGGGTTTTCTATAGAGGGTACCTAAAGAAGATATATTTGTTACAACCAATATGTTTTGATGTTTCATTATAATTATAACTCATAAAAATGTTCTATAACCATTGTATAATTATTTAATAATTACCTTTACAATACATATAGGATTATATTGAAATTTATATTCATTTTATTTGTCGTTCCCATATTTTTGAAAATGATAATATCGCTCATGCGTACTTCTAGACCACCACCTCCCAAAAGTGATGTGATTAATTTTTCATTTTCTTTAGAGAAAGATATTAAAAAAAGGTTGTATTTAGTGAATATAAATAAATATATGATATGTATGATAGTTAATATTATGTAAAAAAGAATTATTTAAGGAAATTCATTTATTGGATCCATTGAAAAGTATTAACATCACTCTGGTTTATGCAATGACTATCATCTCTAAAAAGTGATATAATCCATTTTCTATAATTTAATTAAAATAATTATTCTAACAGTGTATAAAATGAATAAATATAAAAATTATTAAATTATTATATTTCATGAAATTATTGATCCCTTACCAATCTGAAAGGCCATGAACAACTGAATTCTAACATGGATAGACAACAGAACAGTTTTCATTCAAAGGATATTTTTGTTGAATAATTATTAGTAAAAGGATAATTGGAAATAAAGAAAGCATGAAAAATCCTATATTATTTTTGAGAGTTCCTATAATATATTTCAAATAACTATATATTTATTTTACATTATTTGATAACATTAAATATGGTATATAGAAGATGAGGTAAGTATGTATGTTATAATATCATTTCTTTTTGGTATTTTCTATGTCAAACATCCAATTATAGAAAACATTTGAACCATAATTGCTAAATTGAATATATTTTCATGTAATATTTTATTATGTTGTATTTTTTTATTACATTCATTTTCCACTCTTGGGTATATAAATTGATTAATAAAATGTTTTTGTGAAAGTTCAACCATATTTCTCCTATGGTCGATGAACCTTGTTTTCCACGTCAATTTTCATTAAACGTTATTTTATAATGATCCTAGATATGAAAAATCATTTTATAATTTCATAAGTAAACTTATGTTTTCTATTTTATTAAAGTAATAAAAGTATTATTTTTTATTGATATAATTTTTGACTTTTTCAAAAATGTTTGAAAGGAATCGTTTTCTAATGCTTACAGCGTGAATTCATTTTTCTACTATCATGACTATTCATTACATTGAATATTTATTTAAACTATTCCCCGGTTTTTTTCAATGAAATTATTTTTATCAATATTTTGGAAATATTTAGATTTAATTACACCAAAGGAAAATGATATTTTATCCTTTATAAAAGATATTATAAATTAAACACTAAATAGAAATTTTCATTTATGTGAATATCATTTTATATTTATTATAATTCAATGTTTATAAAATATAATGATAAAATATATGATCATAATTTGGATATATTAAAATAATGTGATTATAAAATATTTATGTGATCCAAATATATTCCATGAAATATTATATGACTAATTGATAAATGGTTTTATTAACATGATCCACACATGTGTATGATTTTCATTATGTGAATGGAGTATTCATTAAATTCATCAAATGAATTGTGGAATGATTGATATTTCATGAGGTAATGTAGACTAGAATAGAGATTAAAACCAATTCAGTATGATTCTATCTCCCCTATGATAGTCTTGGGAGTCATCATTATTTAAGGAAATTTTGGAATATAGAGTGGGCCTAATCCACTATGGTATTTCCTCCACTACTATAGTATTGGAAGTGATTATTGACTAATGAAATGATTTTCAATATTTATTATTGATACAAAAAAGTACTATGGACTATTTTTATTCCTATTATATGTTTTTATGGAACATGGTTTATTAATTATGATACCTCAGTATTATGCATTCTGTCTTTTGAAATACTAAATATTTATGCCTTGAATCCTAATTTATTTTCAATGATTTATTAGTTATTGAAATTTTAAGTTAAAATAATTAACACATATAGTTATGCATATCATATTCGTAAATTTGATTATCTGTTTATATATCCTATGATTAGCCTTATAGTGAATCAAAAAATACACATTTTATTTTTTTCCTTATTTTTTTAATGAATGTGATTAAGAATGAAATTTACATGAATAGAATTTTGGGAGAATAATAATTTTTTGATTTGTTCAATATTTACTATGAAAACATTTTATTATATATATATATATATATTCCAAATACACTAATACTTTTCATATCATGGGTGTTTATTACTGTGAAATGTACTTAATAACTCTAATATCTATTCAATGTTTATATATGATATATTTATGTTAAAACAATCTTGACTGTTTCATTTTTTGCATTGAGGGATATATATATATATGTCAAAATTGTGGTTTTAGGAACCAAAGTCATGCTTATATATTATAAGAATGATTTACTATATAGTGAAAAATACAAACAACATTATTCATCTATACCAATGTTGTTTAAGAAACTATTTATGTTAGTTATCTGTACAAATTGTTTACAAACAATGAATTTATATATATAATTACATGATTCTATATAACCAAGGATATAAGAAACCACAAAAAATATAGTCAAACCATAACATCCAAATCTTATAATTATTTACACAATATGAATTCATAGAAAACCCAATTATTTAATAATCCAACTAATTAAATAATCTATTAATATCAATAATAATATATTTTATGAAACAGAAATAATATAATTTATAATAAATTAATTTACCAAATATGAGGGTTTGATAATTTATATATATAATATAATTTTTTTATTCAGGTACAAAGAATATAGTTTGACGAACACATAGGGTCAAACAAACCATATAAGGATAGCAGTGGATCACTATCTAGATCTAAAATCTCTTCATCATGTTTACCACTATAGTCATCAATAATACAATCATGTAAAATATAATATTGGGGGTTTCCATATCCAACAACATAATGAAAATCATTTCTATCTAGTAATCCATCACAAAGACTATTATTTTTTGTAAGGTTATATCTATCACCTGTATCATCAAAATATGAATATGTATGTGGCTAAAAAGTATCAATCACAATGGTACTATCTTTTATATTTGAAGAATACATATCCCTAATTTATATCTTAAATTTATTATTGGTATTTTATTTTCTTTGACACTCCTTCTCTAATAATTTCATTTCCTTTATTTCTTCTATTATTTCCTCATTTTACATGATTTAGCACTACTTGTAGTGTTTTAATTTAATGAATTCGACCAAGACAAGGATGAAGTGTTAATATTTATATGTTGATATTGGGCACCCCATTAGTTCTCATTACCTATAACCTAGTTTTACTGATCATTTGTGTACAATTTTTCATTATCATTATTTTAAATGGAATATAGAGAACATTCATGTTAATATAATTCAAATACAATTTCTAAAAAGGGATTCTAATATTTTCACATATCACAGTATTTCTAATATTATTAACTTTTATCCCTATATCAAAAATAGTTCCATATATATTATTTCTACATGACCATTGTCATGGAACATGACCTTGAATACTTAGTAACTTATTATGAAAGTAAAAAAATGAATATAAAAATAATATCCATTTTTTATTAATGAAAAAAATATTTGAGCTAATATTTTAATATGAAATATTTATATCATTAATAAATATTATTCATTGATCTTATGAAACTATAAATATATTAAAATTTATTTGATTATCTAATTTCATTAGTGACTTATAAAAATCTGAGTAGAATAATAAATAAATATTGAATTTTTTTAATGGTGGTATTCTATGATGATGAAAGCTGATGTCCTAACCAATGTAATAAAATTTAACTATTTCTGAATACTTCTTAATGTTTTTCATGTTCCCATATATAATTTTCTTTCATAATATATACAATACATCATGGAAATAATGATTCATTATTACTGAGGGAATAATTTTAAAAAAAAATCCTTAACTTTTATAATAGATGTATTAAAATAATAATTCAGAACAATAAGGCCACCATAATCATATATACAAATATTATTATTATAAGAAAATAAAAAAATAAATTAAGTGTTCATAAAATATTTATTTGAAATCAGAAAATTTAATTTGCAATGATAAGTAAAACACAACATTTTACCAATAACATTTTATTTCATACTTCTACGTAGTTAAAAAATCATTAAGTAAAGTAATAACCTCTATATTAGTTCTAAATGAAATATTATTTCCCATATATAATTCATTATTATACTCTCATTGTGGTTCTCCTAATTTGATTAATTCTTCTTATTTTATCACTTTACCAATTGGAAAATTGGAGCAAAGATTAAAAACATTATTTGAATAATATAGTAATAATATTTAATTAATTTAATGAAATTTCATACCAATATCACTACCCATAAAATATCAATTATTTTATAAATCATTTTTCTTATGACATTGGTAAAATAATAGTTATATCACCATATTTTAAAAGTGCTATCATAAAAATTCCACATTCCCTACCAAATTTTCAAATATTTTATTTATTTATTTTACTCCACCATTACATGTGTATTGATATTGAAAACATTATTAACGAGAGTATGGAAACTTCTCACAATTCTATATCCATATATCAATGCATAATATAAATAAATCCAAACATATATAATATCAAATGGAGTTATTCTAAGAAAAAATTAATATAGTTTTAAACATATACTCAATGTATATTTATTGATAGGATTAAAAGGATATGTAGGTTATGATTGATTTTTATAATCCAAAGGATCTATACACTCAGGATTATTAGAAATCCTAGCTTGATCCAAATTCCAATGAGTATAATTAAATATTTCATGTGCAAGAAATGAGGAATATGTGAAACAATATGGAAATAGTTTTTGTAAAGAAGTGGGTAAAAACAGATAATAGGGGTTGGTAGGAGTAGTCAATAATATATAGATTGGTGGAAATAATATTTTCTAAAAAAACTTCTTCTTGAAGTAAAATAGAAAGATAATAATGTAAACAATAAGGGATATTCTTTATGGGGACACAATGAATTGGTTGTTACAACAAGAGTGTTCTAAAGTGACATAGTTCCTTGAGAAGACCTTTTAGAATAAAAAGTGTATGTTAAAGTTTATGTGGTGAATGTTATAGGTGATATTTAGAAGATATTATGCCTTGAGAACCTTCATTGCTGACCTTCTGTGTTTGTTAATGTCAGATATTACTTAATCTTGTAAAATAAATGTAATGGTTTCTTCTAGATAATGGTTCTTAATTGACAAATAAAAATGATAAATAAAATGAAATATTATGCCAAATAATTAATATTTAATGATAAAAAATGACAGTTATAATGGATATCAATCTATACATTCTGAAGAATAATAATCATTTTCAAACATTCTTTTCAATCATTTATTTAAAATAATTGATATATTATATATGTGATATGTAATTAACATTTAATAATAATATGTTTTCAAAAAATATAAATTAAATAATTGATAATGTTTATAATAAAAATTGTAAAATTAAGAATATAAAAATAATAAAAAATGATTGAAAAAATATTGAACAAAATATCATAACTATTAATTTCATCCAATAATTATTAGTTCAAAATAAAATGTAATAAAAGATGTTTTTACGTTATTAAAATTTTGTCAATAATTGAAGAGTTATTAACAGTTTCAATACCATCTACACCATTATAGAATGTATCTAATTGGATAAATTCGATAATAACATAAAATCAAGGTTTAACATTATTCTTTATGAAGAAACACATGAAATTACATTGATTCAATTATAATATTGTCCTCATTATGTGGGATGTGATTAACGTTAATAACCCAAAATCTAAAATTATGAATATATTTCACAAATATTATTATTATTTTATATCACATTAATTTTTATAATTGATAATCAACCATGTTAGTGGTAAACCAAACTTTTTATTTCAAAATAAATAAATAATATAAATCATTTTTTCATATAATATTAAAATTGTAATTTAATAACATGGTGTATTTAATTTCATCTAAATAATAAATGATAATTTCCATTATTTCATCATATTATTAAACCAATATGAAAATATTCTAATATATTTTAATATATCATTACTGGAAAACTATATACCATAAATAAAAATTAAAATTTAAACAAAGAACAACATTTAACTACTTAAATTATAAGATTAATGGTCATACATTTAATTTCAAAAAATAATGAATCACACTACATATAAAATTAACCCACCTTCATAGATATGGTGATTTATGAAAAAGTATAATAATTTATTAATAACACATATATTATGTGAAATTTAATTCATTAAGATATTTGTATGACAACCAATATATAGATATATGGGTATTAAAATTACATACTTGATGTAGTATTCAAAAACATCATTATTGAATAATGTTGTGTGATGGGTCCTTTTTTAGTATACAATGCTCAGATTATCCATATATATGATTAAAAAATTCCCCCTATTAGGAAAGAGAATGTAAATTGAGCTTAATAATACCATATTATTCATTTTCATTCTAAATGGTTGATGAAATTGTAAAGTCTACAATTTTTGTGCCACAAATAGCATGGAGTAAGATCTTTTCCTTAAACATAAGAACACATCCACTTAACCTATAGGTTTCTGACTAGAGACAATGATATATAAGTAACAAGGTGATAATAATCACACTAGGGTAAGGAAAAATAAAAAACATGTATGGATTATTTGATAATAATCAAGAACCATTGATAGTTTAATGTGGACATAGATATAATGAAAAAAGAATAATAGTAATATATCATATGGAATATCAATATGAATACCAATTTCCATGTCACAAAATCATATATACAAAACATGATCACCTCTTGAACAATCACATAAAATATTATCTAAAATTATCAAATAATATTGGACGATATGAAAATAAGAATCCATGTTTTCCAATGGTCATATATCCCTCTCAAGTTATCTCAATTTATCATCCATCAAATATAGTGGGATTTACATGACCTGAATTACATATTATAATTTTTTCCTGTGAAACAATATTCCAATATTGAGTCTGAGTAAAAAAATATTACGCAACCTATAATAAGATCTTTAAAAATATAGAATATACAAGTTATTTGATTATGTGTTATTCTAATATTTAGAGTAAAAAATCATAAAAAATATATAACATAATCATGTAGAAATAAATAAACTCATATAAAACCAAACTTACCTTAACCCACACTGATATAAGTCTAAATATATCATATGTACCTTGTATGGATCGAAATAATTTCCACCCATTTATATAATCTACGTTTATGACACATAGGATAAATTACTAAATGTTATTATTTCAAACAATACATTCTCATAGTATCTCATATAGTTTGATATTATAGAAAACAATTCTATCATTGTCATATATTTGTGGTTTATACAACCTCAGATGTTAAATAATATCATGATTTGGTGGGTATCATGGCCCATGATATAAAAATATTTACACAGTATTGTAAAATATCCACCTTTTTTTATTTTGGGGTTTGGATTATTGACCATGAATTAGAATGAGTCTCTAATATGGTCAATAATGTGTTGGGAGTTCATTAATGTGGGATGAAGTGTGAATAAAATTAGGTGTCGTTTGATGTAAATTTTAATAATATGGATGAGCAATAATTCTGAATTGTGTTTTCTATTTCCAAATTGTGTAATCATTATATACATATACTTGCTAACAGGGAGAGTTTCAGGTTTAACAATAATTTCATCTCTATAAATCATTGATATAATCTATTGTAACTATTATCTTAGGTTTGATTAATATTTTTTCAGTTATGCAGACAATAAATTTTTAAGCATGGTCTATTTAACCATAAACCTATATCTACATACGCATTATCAATTTTTGAATATTATGAAATATAACAAGGTACATTATTATTTATTATTTTGAATTACAACAAAAATTGTTTTTTAGATGAAAAATCCAGATGGATTAAATGGGATATTGATAAAAAATATATTTATTATTTTATTACACATTTTTGTGTATTTTTTGATCCCTAGGTTGTGAAATAATGGTAGGGTCCTTCATGATTGTGTAACAACCCACAGTTTTTGTTAGATATTTTTTTAATAATTTTGTTTCTTTGATGTCTATAATTACAAGCCAAATCATTTTATCATCAGTTACATGAACCATTTAGTTTATACAATGCATATTTTATTATTGTAATTATTTAAACTATAAAATTATACACTATAGATTAAAATTGTGGATATAAATATAATTAACTAAATTAGTAAATTTTGGTTTACAAACATATAAATAATTATTTTACCAAATAATTACAATAGATTGTAAAACCTTTTGTAATAGAATAGAAGGAGTTGTTTTTCTCAAAACTATTTAAATGTGAAAAAGTGTGTATTATACAAAAAATATTATTTATTTTGTAATATATTAATGATATATATTATCAATACAATGTATAATTCTTAAAATTAATCATATATGTCTTTAATAAACGATATAGGAACAAATCCAATTTTAAGAATATAAGAAAAATTTGAATGAAATATTTATTTTCTATTAATTCGGAACATGGTTTAAATCTATATTTTCTAATTTTATAAATTTTATGTGCAAAAAATTAAAATTTTAATTTGAAAGTGGATTGTCAAAATATAATTTGGTAATTTTTTTTATTTTTCTAATATTTTTCATCTTCAGGAATATTAAAAAAAAAATATATTATAATTGAAAATATATTTTTTATTAAATTTATTTTTATTTTCATATTATATTTTATACTATTTTTAGTGTATAATATGATTAAAACATTATCACTAACTTATTTTATGTTCATTGGAATAAATTTGTAATTAAATATCGACATAAAAACATTTCATCATTAAGGATTTTTTTAAATTAAAAAAAACTTCTCTCGATCTATTAGTGGGATTAAATAAAAATAATATTGGAAATTTATTTCTTTTCAATTTTATATTTTTTTCATATTTGGAATCACAAGTATAAAATATATTATATAGTCCCCTTTTTGGAAAACCAGAATAGAAACATCTGTATATTTTATTACAATGAATAAAGAAAAATTGGTGAAAATGACTGACAAAAATATTGTAAGAATACCCAAAAACCTTTCTTTCTATTAATGGATGATGTTAACTTGACCCCTCACACAAAGGGAGAAAAATATTAAAATTTAATGTCTCATTTTCAATGAAAAATGATTTCATATTATTAAAATCCAAGAGACATACAAAATATCACACACATACATATAAAAAGATTAATATTTTAAATATGGGATAAAATATAATATATTCTTGAATATATATATATTATAATAAAACAGGTTTTTGTACATCATTTTAATTGATTTTAATTTTATGTGATGAAGTAACTATCATAAATAACTACAAATAGATTTTTCATTAAGTATTCAATTAATGAAATAACAAACCATGTGGTATTGAAAATATTAAAATAAATATAATTAGAATATATAAAGGTTCTTCATGAATTTAATTGTTAAATAATCCATATTTGGGTTGTGTTAAATATAGTTTCTAATTTAACTATCTAAATTGATCTTATTAAAATAAACTTAAGGAATTGTGACAAAAATTTTCAATAATTATATTATTGGAATATAATATAATATTAAATTTGTTAAAAAGATTAAAATTATAAATAAATGAAAAATTGATTATATTTTGTTTCAAATATCATAAATTGAAAACATAAGGTGTAATTGATAAATTATAAGTAAACAATCACATTTTGTTATTGAAAATGTTGTCTCCATAGTTATAATTATAATTGGTTGATAATGGGTTAATTAAAAGATAAGTTTTAAAATTATACAAAAAAGAATGTCTTAAATATTATGGATGATGTGTTTAATAACTCCACCAAATTATATCAATTCCAGTAAATATTTAGGAATTTTTATTGATATATAATTTATTATAATATAATCAATCTATAAATTCCCATAGTGCCGCTTACCTTCATTAAAAAAGGAAACATCCTCCATCACCCAATATCACTAACTTAAACATAAATGTCAACTAATCTCTAAAAAAATATCATTTAATATTTGATGTAATCATTATAGAGTAGTTGATCTTCCAAAAATAACAACTCTACGCCCCTTTAGAAGTGTTTTAAAGGAGCCATTTTGAAGAATAAGTAATCAGTATATCTGATTTCTCCCTTTTTACTCTTCAATACCTACTCTAAAACTATAAAATATATCATAAAATAATAACTTTAGAAAAAAAATTATTTAAAATTTTATTATTATTATGAGAAAACTAGTATTTATCCCTTTACTGATCAAACAATATGTGAATGTATCGCTCATGTGATTGTGCGATATTCTATCTCCATGTAGTGATACAATTAATTATCCATCCCTTTATTTTATAAGTATTAAATGTGATGGGGTTAATGTCAATGTATTATAATTAAGAAATTATTATACATCAATAAATATAATATCATATCTACATTTTAACAATATAATCTTTTGGGAAATGATCATATCACTCATGCCTATGTATTTCTTACCATCTCCACAATGCAATGTGATTCATTTTTAATCTATATTTCATGGGATGTAATGAGGATGAATGTTATGAATATATATGAAATATATAACATTAAAATTATTTTTTAAATAAAATATATCATATAAATTTCATTCATTTAATATAGTTAAGAAAATAAAAAAAATTCTCATGCATACGTACAACCTATCGTCTCCATGAACAGTGTCTTTTATTATCCATATATAACTTTTATGAATTTCCATGAATACATATACAATGAATATATATATATATATAATATATTAAAAACATTTTTATCCTTATGGAGGTTATGAAATATTGATCTATGTAATAGGTTCAAGGATAAAAAGTCAAAACATGAAGAAAAAAAGCGATTATTACCTGAAATATAACATTAAAATGTAATTTTTAATAACATAATATTATAATTATATTTGAAAAAAAAATATACGTTATTATAAATGTTAATATTTTTTTCAATAAATTTATAATAAAATTATATTTCTTATACAGGGTGTTTGAACGTATATGAAGGAATTCAAGACTTCAGGCACCCGGCTTATGTATGACCTCTACTTCTGAGGGACACATGCCATATTAACAACATATTTATTATACGTTATGTAAACACTCTAAATAAATATAATTTCTGAGTCCAATAAAGAATATTAATTTATTTTCTTTTCCATATAATTTCCATTCTTTAAAGGGGAATTCAATTCTATTTATTATAATGTTATAATTATTTATTTCAAATTCTCAGCAATATTTCAGACTGTTTCATTTAAATCTATTTTGGGGAATATTTATCAACAACTTATAAGATTTTAATTTTTTTTAATTTTTTTACTACTTTTTTATGGATTGTTAAATTCCTTTTTATACATTTTTAACTTTTAAATAGATTATATGATTTTTTTTCATTATCATTTCCCAAACGATTTAATTTGTGATGATTCTAGATTAATTTCCAAAGGAATGTTTTTTAACATATACACCATGAAAATAACTTTCATATATCATGATGAAATAATTATAGCATGTTTCCTTTAATATATTCTTGTGTTATTTTCAATGATATTGATTTTATTTGATATTGTGAGCCTTTTTATGAAAAGAAATATTTTTTAGATGTGAATCGATGTTTTCCTCAGTACTTGTTTTCATGTGATATCTCAATATTATTTTCCATCTAAGATAATTTAATTTTATTTTACAAATGTTTTACTGGATATGTGATCCAATAATATATATCTTATTCTCTCTAATAGAGGGTTATGTTAAATCGAGAATGATATTTTTAAAACCCAATATTTCATTTGTTATATTAGGAGTGAATGATATTTATGAAATCCTCTTTATCCCATGGTTTTTTGAAATGATAAATGATATACGTTCTTATGAAACACATATGTATGGTTTTTATTAAGTAACAGGTGGGGCCTATATCTCACTAAAATGCATTAGGAAATGATATATCTTCTATGACATAAATAGGTAAAAAATTATTTCATCCTAATCATGCAACAAATGTGGGCATGGGAGGTCATCCTAATCATGAAATAAAATGGTACACAATATCTTATCATAATCTCTATAGAGTAGTGTATGTGAGGGGTAATCTTATTCCCAAAACAGGAAGGTGTATAGATTTAAACCATAGTAATGAGTTGGAAGACTAGTGATTAACCCAATCTTAAAATACTATGAATATATTAGTAGGATTCATTTATATAATATATTATAAGAATAAGTGTATTCCAAAATTTTCATGTGTTATGTCATTGTTATACTATCATGGCTCATCAAATTTTAAATTACTATCAATCATGTCTTTTTATCTACTAATAATTAGTATATGACTCGTGTGTATGATCTCTAATAAATTAGGTATGATCATAAAATGTTATGATCCTATTTTTATACACTTAATCACATGTTATGCTTGAATAAATACCATGATTACCCTTATATTGAATCTAATTTCACCATTTCTTATTTTTCCATTTTTAATGTAATGAAAAAGGTTTTATGTATTATTACTAATGGTTAAGATCAATATGGGAGATTTCAATGTGTTTTCGTAAAATTAGAATAATGTGTTCTATTTTTTCAAATGTGACAATCTATTATGGTCTCCAAGCATGTTTTTTTAAGGTAAGGAATATTCATCTAAAAAATTTAATATCCATTTAAAAAGATCATGGGTTATTATAGATGATATCAATGAAAATCATTAGTAAAACATTGTAATCTAGAATGGCAAAACATTACTGACATAAAATCATAATTCTTAAATAATAATAAAATACATATGGGAATTTATCTTCATGGATAACATAATAAAATAAAAAATTATAATCCATAAATAATAAAAAATTAAATTGTGAATTTAATCTAAAAAAACATATTTTACTTAATTCAATCATTCATCATTATTGAAATAAAATGGTATAAAATTATTCTTGCTGCTATTTGACTAAGAGAAACAAATAATTTTCCTTTTTTTGATATTTATAAACATTAAATATAAATAAATGAAATAAATTCATACAACATAAAACCCTAGGCACCATTTTAATATAGGTAATGAAAATGTAGAAATAAGATAATGTAATAATATAAAAGATAAGTAAACAACATAACATGAAGATTGCACTAAAGAATTATTAAAAAAATAAAGAGATATAGAGGAATAACAAATAACATTGGACGAGAGGGAGAGCACTTCAGAAGGGATCCAATAATAATGGGAATGAGGGGGAGGGTGGATCAAACCACTAGAAATGGGGAACCATAAAGTTCCTAATAATAATAGAACAACTAAGAACGACAATATTTTTCTTCAATTATGAGCCAATGCCCAAATTCATTCATTAGATATTCTCAACAACTTGATGATGGACAAGGGATTATAACCACTAAAAATTTATTTTTAGACAATCAATTTTTAGAACCTAAAAATTTATTTTTATGTTTATCATTTTAAAGGAGAATCAGATTTGTGGTTGACTCTTATTAACAAAATATGGGGAAAATATTAAACAGAATCTATTGAATGGGAAGATTGTATTGAGGTATTTATAAGTAAGTAATTCCCACTGACTCTATGAAAAAATATGGACAATTATTTTTATGAGATTAATAACATTGATGATGAATTAAATCATGCCTATGAGTATAATTCTAATAGTCCTGAAAGGTTTATTTCTAGGTTAACAATCACCCCATAAAAAATATACCGATTATTTGTTGTCGTGAATCAATGTATTCAAAAGGACATGGATATAAAAGAAATTGGAATTTAAGAAGATGTTTTTTAGTACATCGATCATTGAAATAGAAATTGGATGGTATTATAATTATTATTATTTTGACAATAAAATAAAGATCAAGTCTAATGAAAACATAAATGGTGGAATGAAATTTTATGTATCTGTATAACAAAAATGTCACAAGATGCACTCAGATTAATTCCTGAAAGGGAAAAGAGGTTGTTATATGTGTGAAATATAAGGTAATTGAGTTGATGAACTCAATTTTAATGATTGGAAGGTATATAAGTATGTAAATAATGAGAATGGTCCATAGAATACACCACTCATAGTTCTCTGATTTAATTTGAAAGAGTTTGGAAATTATGAAAAAATATTCCCCAAACCAATGACTAATGTGTATGATAAACCACACAAAACACTGAGGATAAAAGGAAAAGGAAAATCCTATAATAAAAAAATTATAATATGTTAACTATGTTTATTAGTGAATAGTTATCTTTCCTTTATTAGTTTAGAATATGATGTTTTATTTTTATTGACGAATAAAACCTTTGAAAATATTACTGTTCATCCATTTGTGAAATTTCAAGTGATTATCTACAAGGATTTTGTAATAACGAAATCATATATTTCATTAGTTCAAGGATTATCAAAATAATACAATGAATTTTTTTATCAATATATCTTATATAAGGAATAAATAAGAATGTGGTTTTTCAATATCATTTTAGAAGAATACATTACTAATTTATTCACATGTCTAGTACGTGAAAAGAAAGAGATAATTTATTATATATGTGGAAACAATGTTATGATATTATAGTAAATGTTTTTCCTTATTTATGTTTATGGGGAAATTAAATGTTTTGAAGGGATAAACGATTAATCACATATAGAATTCTCTATGTTAAAATTTTTATGGGGTTTTATTGTTTAATGTATTATCTCCCCATATGAGGAAATATTGATATTGGATAACATATGTTAACATTTTTGTTGTAATGTTCTAATAGATGGAATAACCATCAATACTCGAGAATTCATGATATTCTAATACACTAGGAATGAAATATTCACCTTCAGTTCATTGAAAATGAGATTATGGGGATATTCATCAAGGAACAATGAAAGGATGATATATACTTATGAAATGAAATGAAATAAAGTATTAATTCACTTAAAAAAGATTTAAATCATGTGAAAGGATCTTGAAAAAAAATGTTATCCTATATCATTACATTCCTATGAATAAAATTATCCCTTAAATCATCACTGATTTATGGCTTTGTCATAGTTTACACTCTCTTGGTCATGTTCCATATCACTCTCCATCAAAACATTATGGTTATATTTATCTTCCATGTTGTTGTTTTTGGTTTTGTCATATGTTCTTCTAATAGGAAACACGATTTTGAGTTACATTGTGTAACCGTTCTAATTCCAACATTTATTATTTAAATGGATTTTATGTATTAACTTTCACAATGTTTTTCTAATAAAATAAATAAGCATGTATTAATCATATGAAAACCAAGATGAATTTTGGGGAAAATTTATTTTAAGGTGGGTAGAATTTAACACCCCAATAATTTTTTTATATATTTTTCTAAAAATTTTATTTTGTTGATGTTTTTCATTACACAAAAAACTGAATAATCATGCGTTACACATGACACTAAATTTCTCAAAAATATCTTTTACAATTGTAATTATTTAAACATAAAAATTAAAACATGGCAGCAAGATTTGTGAGTATGAATACTACTAACTAAATTATAATATTATGTATTCTATATTTATATATAATTCATTGAAAAATTAATTTGAATCGAATATTAAACAATTTTAAAAAATCAATGTAAATGTTTTTCTATAAAACTCATTAAATGGTCACAATTGTGTTTTATACCAAAAAATAAACAAGTAATTAATTTTAGATTATATTAATTGGTTGTATGTAAATATGTTATTCAATATATTGTCAAAATTTCATGTAAATGTTTTTATTGACATGATATAAGAACTACACCAATATTATAGAAAAATGAATTAGTTTTATAAAAATTTAAAATTTTTTGGATTTTGATGCACAACATTTTTAAAATATATTTTTTTAATCTTTTATAAATTCTATATGACGAAATAAACTTCATATTTGAAACCTAAGTATCAATATATATTTTGGATTATTTTTTAAAATATTTCTAAAAAATATTCATTTGTGATGAATACTGAAAAAATATTATAATTTAATTGAAAACAAAATTCCCATAAATTATTAATTTTTTTAGATTTTATGTTATATATTTTTTAAATTACAATTAGTAAAATGTGTTATTATTTAATAAAATTATTTTAATAGGAATAGATTTTATATTTAATTTTTATATATAAACATTTCCACCTTTGGGATTTTTTTACATGAAAAACACATTTTTTGGATCCGTCAACAGGGTAAATGTTTAATTAATTTCTTAAAATAAATTTTCATTTCATTTAAAAAAATTGAGTCTATATTTGGAGTCATAAGGTAATAATTAATTACATAATCCCATTATGTTTTTTGAAAATTAAATAACAACTTTTGAAATTTTTCCTACGAGGCTAAAGTGTAAATATAATAAATTGAGTGGAAAAATATATTAAAAATACACCATAATAACCAAAAATATTATTGGATGAGTTAAATTGTACTTTTAAAATTAAATACTAAATTGAATAATTTAATGTGAAATTTTCAATGAAAAAATCATGGCTATTATTAAAATCAGAGTGGAAAACTGTCACACTATTACTTTTTATTAGTTTAAATTTTTAAAAAAGTAGTTAAATAGAATATCTTATTTACTATATGTTTTCTTATGAAATATAAATGTTTTATCTACATCATAGAAATTTAATTTTCAATTTTAATGAAGAAATAATAATCATAAATAATTACACAATAATGGTGCAATAATTAGTCAATTAATGAAAACCACAATTAATATGTATTAAAAATATAACGATAAATATACTTTTTATTACGTTATATGATACACGAATTTTCTAATTTATTTTGAATTTTTATGTGTGTGTTATATTAATTTTTTTATTTTCTCTATCTGTATAGATTTTATTAACGTCAATGTAATGAATCGTGTAAAAATTGACAACACTGATATTTTATGAAAATATTATTTTATGAAAATAATGAAAATATAAAAATACAAAATAATGACAAATATGATGTTTTATGGTCTTAAATATCCTAAATTGTAAATTTAATATTTAATTGACATATTATAAGTATGAATATTCATCTTTTAATATTGGAAATGTTGTCACCATAGTTAAATTTATTTTGGGTAACAAAGGGTTCATCAAAATTATAAGGTTTAAAATTATACAAAAACGTGTATAAAATTTATTTTTTGACGTCATTACACCCTATCACCATTTATATTTGAATTAATTATCCTTTGAAGGTATTTAGATTGATATTTAATTTATTATAATTTAATCATTTCTGAAATTCCCAATGTTCGTCTCACAGTTATTATAAAAGGCAACATTCTAACTCATCATATTTTGCCACATTGAGCCTTATATATTCCCCAATATGTACACAATTATTTTTCTACACTTACATATTCATATGATAGAGGTATTTTTATTCCCAAAAGTCAAACTCTAGAGTCCATTAGAGGTGACCAAAATTAGTTGTTTCAAAGAAGTCGTTATCGCTCTAACTGATCATTCTCTTTTTTTCTCCTCTACATCTACAATATATATAATATATTTATTATCATAATATATTAATAATAATATATATTTTCAAATTTTTTTTATGAGTATGAAAACATAGTTATACAGCTCTTTACCCATCAAACATGAAGTGACGGTATCACTCTTCTACAAATTTTATTTACCGTCTCCGTGTATCGATACTATTCATATTCCAACACTAATTTTTATGAGTACAAATTATAACTAGTCTAATGTAAATATATATTATTTATATGTAATTATTATACTCATATAATAATAATATCATATATACCTTTGTACCACCTATTATTTTGGAAAATGATAATGTCGCTAATGTGTACGTATATCATACCATCTCCTCAATGCGATATGATTCTTTCTTCATCTATATTTCACAAGGGTCGTAATGAGGATGATTTTTTTAAACATATTATATATATAAAATAAAAATTATTATTAATTTTAAAATCTTACGTGAATTTCTTTCATTAAATATTATTAAAAAAAATTAAACAACGTTAATACGTACGTATGACCAGATTTCTCCTTGAACATTGTATTTTATTTACTGTCAAACAATTTTATGAAACACAACATATAAATATATATTTAATACAAAAACACACATTCATATATATATATATATATCATTTCTATCATTCTTTGGTGATAAAATCATGATCTATGTAAGAGAACCATGGATAACAATCCAAACATAAATGAAAACAAAGCAATTATTACCTGATAGATAAATTTAATATGAAATTATTATATTGTACGTAATATATGTTATTATTAATTAATATATATATATATATATTAATATATTTATAGGGTATATTTATAATAATATTATATTTATTATAAACCATTTTTGAAGTTATAAGAAAGATTGCAGAACTTCAGATAAGGTATTTTTGTCTCACATCTATTTCTCTAGGGAACATGCCATATACACAACTTGTTTCTTATATTTGATATATATACTGAAAATTATTTCCATATATTATTCCTATTGATAGTATAATTTTATTTTCATATTAATTTAATTTCCTTTCATTCAGCGGGAATACAATTTTACAGCTTAAAGAGTGTTGATAATTTCTTCCACAATCTCATTAATATTTGGGGATTTTTCATTTTACGTATCAGTTGGGATGTATTTATATTCCATTTCCATTACTTATATTCATGTTTACAAAAAAAAACTTTTAATATTATCCATGGTAGTTTTACTAAATCTTTATCCAATTTTTTAATTTGTACTACTTGATTTGAAATGTAGTTTCTTTTCATTTTAAAACAATTTCTAAAAAATCACAAAAGGAATATTTTTTTACAAATATGACATTAATGTAGTTTTCATACTTCAAAATTTAATAATTATTTTATGATTAATTCAAAATATTATAGGTTAATTTTAATGTAAAATATATTTTTTCATTTGGTATCTTTTTATGAATTGAAAACATTTTCAAAATATAAATGGTGTTTTCCCTAACAAATTTTATCAAGTGATATCCAATAATTATTTTCGATATAGGATAATGTTATTTTATTTTACATTGCTTTTACATGAGATATTATTCAATAAAACCAATATTATTCCATATAATAGTGGTTTATGATTATTATTGAATGTTATTAATGGAACACATATCAATTAAGGTGTTATATTATGGTTGAATGATATTTATGAAATAAATATCATTCCATGGGTTATAATATGATGAGAGGTAAAACAATTTATGGGACACATATGTATGCATTTCACTATTCTATTGAAGGGACCTACATCTTCCTCCAATTCATTGTGTAATGATAAAATTTATAGGAAGTAAATAGGGTATTCATGAGGTAATCCTAAGACTGAAACAAAAGAGTCCATGGGGGTCATCTTATGCCAGCAATAGATGGTCCACATGAGGTCAATACAAGCCAACGAAAATATGGTACACAAGAGGAAATCCTAAGACTGAAACTAGAAGGTATACTAGAGGTCATCGCAAGACAAATGAATATACAAGGGTGATTAACCTATGCCTAACGTACTATGATTTTCTTTCTATGAATAATTGAAATAATGCATTTTATCATTAAGTGTATTCCTAAAAATCAATTAATTAATCCATTATTATATTCTCATGGATAATGTGGTGTTATTTAGTTATGATTCATATCTTATGTTCATCCCATTATTATTCCCTAACTCTTGTACATGATTTTTTATATGCATGTTATGATATTCAAATCATATGATCATGTGCTAATATCTTTATACTCATGTTTTCCATGTGTAAAATCAATTTTTACCCTTACTGAGCATCTATGGTACCCCATTATTATGTTTTCCTTCCCCATGTTATAAATATAGGTTTTAATTAGAGGCATTAAAGTGGAATACTGTTTTTGGAGATGTTGAAAAAATTTAACCAATTCAGAATAATGTGTTCCACATCAAAAGTCGAATAAATTATTTTGGTCCTAGGGTATGTGTTTTTTAATTTAATTAAAATTAATCTAAAAAGATGTAATATCAATTTTAAATAATCTCAGGCCTTTACAGATTAATTATGAGGTAGTTCTTACAATAAAATCCAAAAAGGAACCACAGTTGAGTGTCAAAAAATTCAATCTCTAATTGAATATTAAGAATGTGAGTTGTAATTTAAGTTATTATTGGCTATTAAGAAAAAATGAAAAGGAATTTCCTAGTATTGGGAAATGGATGGTAGACTATGAAGAGTATATTACACCATGTGTGTGATCTTACTAGAATTATAGATAAACAATGATGATGTGATACACAAACAGGGTGTATTTCCTACCATCATTTCCTTCAAAAGGTTATTTTTATAGTAGGATTGGTGAGAATCAGTCTATAAAGAGGAGTAGTGTGTTTCTAAAATATTTTTGAGGGTATTAATGTATAAAATGTTTGTGGTTTCAAACTATTAAAATTAGAGTGGAATCCTGAAAACATGTAATATTAAAAATATTGAGATTTAATGTCTCTAGTTCATAGACACACTATCATGTATGGTCCTTTGAATAGCCATTTTCAATGAACCAAGAAAAAAACAAATTTACATTATTTTAATAAATTAATTTTAGTAGTAATCAATAGATAAGAGTTTCTAATAAATATGAATAAACATCACTAACATTGGAATGTTTTTAGTTATTAGATCATTATTTACCCCACATACCATCACATGTAATACATTTTTTGGAACAAAAACTTGTATCATAGATAATGTTTCTTTATTATGTTCTTTCACTATACCTCTAAATATGATGGTATTAATGGAAAACTGAAAGGGAATACCAATTTTTGAATTCTACATCATCCACCTAAAGAGAAATTATATGTAAATTTTTATTCATACATTGGAAATATATGTATATATATTTATAAGTCCTAAATATCCTCATGTATGGGAAATTGTATATTGAATGATAGAGATAATAAAGAGTTGGATTTAGGTCCTATGGAAATTAATTCATTAGGTTGATATTTTAGTGAACCCTATATATAGAATGTTGATGACAGGTATTATATCATGTGATATATTGGAAAAATATACAATTAACAATGAAGTCGATTCAAATGTTCGGAATAAATGATATAATTCTTTTTCAAAAACATATGTGAAAATAGGAATGGACCCAGATGATTAAATTAATTCCTTTTATGAACATATGAACATTTTTATAGAAGATATGTGGGGTATCAATGAAAAAATTAATAATGTGTTTATTTATAAAATACTATTTTGGATATTTCCTTTTAATTCAATCGAAAGGTTTCAGTTTTTTATGTAATATACCTTATAGAGGTTTCCTTATATTGATTATATAAAACATGTGTAGCATATTGGATGGGAAATAATGATAATGTCTTAGTGTCAAAATCATTTCCTAAAAATGTATCATTTATGGATATGATGAAACAAAAAGGAGAATAAGAATTTAACGATTACTAATTAGATATTATTATTTAATTTAGTTCCGCTAATACCAAAATGCTGAAATATATGTTCCAATATATGACACCACTCCCTTTATTACAATGTGGAAAAGTAAATAATCACAATTAAGGGTGTCTAATGAATTTATATGATGATAAAAAAGGTAAAAACCATAAAAAAGTAATTCTTTAGAAACTCATCCCAAGATTGTGTAGAGCCTATGTATGCAACTCAATACATGTATTGATTACAAAGAATTAATCCAGGAAGGACCGATATATATAGAAGTATCCGTAAAAGAGATCCATAAATTAGTATTTCAATACAAATTGATACAACAATTACAATATATATTTTTTCATATAAAAAAAATCTTAAGGATATCTACAATCCATCAAGTACATCCCTACATTTATTTTATAGTATACTTCATAGATTCTTGGGGTGTAAAACATAATAAGGGTGAGCTGAGATGGTCAGTAAGGAAAAATATATAGGAAGAAATATTGAATCAATTAGAATAGTCATTATATAATGGTAAATAACTAAACAAATTTCATTCAAATAACTATATAATTATAAATAAAAATGGAATCGTTTAAAACAAAAACTCATTCAATTAATCAATTAAATGAAATAAAATTTATCAATATATATTTTGATGCATAATATTAAGGATTAAAAATAACATAAACTAATATGTGTATAATTATTTTTTAATGGCAATAATGTATAAGGCATTTTAGGGCCTATTACAATCATGATATATCATCTGGAATGTTTAATACTAAATATCTATCCCTTGTTTAATTTTCCCAGCTAGTTTGTCCCATGATAACCAATCGTTACATCGATGATCTTTATAATGTTTTGGCTCCACTCATCAGTACATGTCCAAAGAATTATTTATATTGAATAATAAAAATAAATTTTATGCCTTATAAAATATCCATTTTCAATAAAAATTACATATTTACCAATATTCCCCCATATAATCAAACAACTATCAAAGTAGACCATGTATGTAAGTTGGTATATGGTTTATAAAACACTCATATCTATGAAAAATAAAATGGATAATTTATGGGTAATTCAATGTGGAATTATCATGTGATACTGAATATTTAAATCATACTAAAATATAAATTAGGTATTTGAATTTGAATACTATCCTTCGAAAAATCAATAAAATACCGTCTAGAGGAAAAATAATGATGTCATCAATACTACAAATCCCAAGTGGAGTAAAATATAGGGTTTTTTCGTTAATGAAATAAAATATTTTATTAAAAATATTCTTTAGGAAAATATCATTTTTATTTTTAAAACATTTTTTAATTGAAAATACATTTTTAAAAACTTTGAGAAGGATTATTTAATTATATGATGGTGGATAAATACTTTCCTATCATAGGAGGTAAAAGGAATATTACTTTTGCACGCAAATTGGTTATAAAATAACTCATTTAGAAATTGAAAAGGAGATTCCTTCAAAGATATTGGTAAAATAATAAAATGGTAAACTGTCATTACCAAATAATTTTAAAATAATTTTTAACACATTTTCATAAACAAATGTTTTTAGAAGTAAACATGTTCTCCTTCTAAAGGGACAATCTAAGTAGTGTTTTTATAAAAATTCAACACATTTTGAAGTCCCAAGTGTAGGAAAAGGGTATTAATTCATTAGAATGTTCATTAATAAATAATGAATAAAGTAATAGATTATTGATATATATATATATAATCTTTGAATGGAAATTACATTGAAAGATCATTAGGATTACTCTTGAGGAAAATAATCATTAAAGATTCCAAAGTGTCCCATACCACATTTAAACATTTTTAAGCCATGATGCTCATGAAAGAATAATATTAAATGAATGTAATAGATAACATGATGTAAAAATACTTCATGATATTATATATCAAAATTAGAAGTAGGTACACCACACAAAATTAGTAAGTGGGGAAAATGGCTTTAATCTTACAAATGTAAAATGTTTGAGGGAAATCCTCAATAACATAGTAACAAATTGATTGGAAAACCCGAATGTAAGAATAAATAAATAAAAAATTTAAATACCATGTTGATAATATAATTCATGATATTATATTTCAATTCGGCACTATGTACACCAAATGTAACAAATTAGTATTACAATAATTAAGTATGCCTCACCTAATGAAAATGAGACAAGAATCCCTTACATTATGTTTCCTTTGGAGAGATAATCCTTTAAATTATTTTATAATTAACATATTTATACTTTATATTTAATTAAAAACATTTAATGTTTTTATTATTTATTTTATTTAATAATTATTTTGTTATGTACATCTACTTAAACAATTATGTTTATGTCGGGTGTTTGTAATGAAATTCGGTTAATGTGTCCAAAAAACTATTGTTGGTCAACTATTGTCAAATGGGTCATTATATAATATCTCCAAAATGATTAACCTGATATAATTATCCTATTGTTTCATAAATTATATTTTAAAATAATTCATTAAATATGGTTATGAAAATGAGAATATGTTACAATAATGAAGACGGATGGTTGTGCGTACGCATAAGTAACATCACCATTATTAAATTATCATTGAAAAAATAGGTAAGTAACTAAATTATTTACATTATTATTATAATATAATAAATATCATATTATATAATCATATATACTTATATATAGAAATGTATTATGTAAAAGGAATCACATCATGTCAAGGAGGTGGTAGTCCACTCATCCTTGAACAATGTTATCTCATTCAAAGTGTGAGAAGGGGTAATAAAGAAAATGATATATATTTGTATATAAGAAAAGGTAATTATTTAATTAATATCATATATATTTTTTAGGTTTCTTATTTTTATTTATTACCATAATTTATGCAGTCATTGTATAGTGTGAACAAATCACCTTCCTTTGACAAGGCTGTAGTCCACACGTCCTCAAACAGTGTTATCGTATTAATATAAATGTAATGTACTAATTTTATATTTTATAAAAGAAATAAATAAATTAAAAAAACTATAAATATCATATTTAAAATATATAAAAAAATTTAAATCATAATGGACACCATGAGAGGTGGTAATGGATGATTGAACAATAATCATTTCGTGAGGTAGTACTTCACCGTCCAACGAAACATTGTGTTTGTTAGTCAGTAAATGGTGGTTTGTGTATTTTTTGGTTATAATATCATCATAAAAACATAATTGTATATTTATGATACATTTTATATTATTCAAAACAGAATACGGAGATTTTAGTATTTGGAAAATGGAAATTTATCTTGAGAGATTATGAAAAGTCAATACCTTTTAATCAAGTATCTTCTATTGGTTAGAACCAAAAGGCTTTGTTTGATGCTTTTATTACCAATGGTATGCTTTTTGGATGATGGGCGTAATTATGGTAGATTATTTGGGCATGTCTTGTCCAAATGTAAGAGGTTTAAGAGGTGTGGGGAATGTGTAATTTTGTAGTCATTTTATAGGGAAGGAAATTGAAAAACATGGTATTTTCCCAATGAAGTTACTTGTGCACATGTAATTACCAAATAAATTTCATCCAAGACCACCAAAACTAATTAATTGAATATTAATAGACTAAATATTTCAATAAAATGAGTTTTAGACAACTGGATTGTTAATTTACGCCCTTAGACTTTGGGGTTTTTCCCATTTTCATGCATGATTTAACCATAATCACTTTCATTAATTTTAATTTCATTATATAATAATTTTTGGAAAATATTATGTTAATAATATTATAAAACAAATAATCCAATAAAAGATTTTATTTCTTAATTTCAATTTTTATATCATATAAGCGGGTAAATTAAGATTCATGTTAATCTCAGAGACATACATATTAACTTGGTTTTGTTGAAAAAATGTTCAAAAGATTGTTATGTTTTTATATTCAATTTAAATTTTAAATTTATTCTAATATACTAAAAAATATTAATATATTTATAATTGATCCAATGTGTCTTTAAAAAATATATATTATAATTTTACATTAGTATTTATTTAAAATGAAATGGTAGTTTTTTTTTCTAAAATGCATTATTTTTCACTATCAACTAAAAATTGATATTTGTTGGAAAAATACCAAAAATATAATCCAAAGTTAATTTTGAAAATATGAATTAAAAAATTAATATTATTTTATCAAATTCATTTTTTAATAGTGAACCAATTACGATTTAAAATAGGATCTCTATTAAATTGTGGTTAAATATGCCTGAATATTGGTTTATATGTGAAATATTGGGTTTGATCCTATATAATGCTTAAATATATATAGGATGAATATTAAACAAATTATTTATTTTGTAAAATATTTATTACATTAATGTCTCTAACTTATTGAAATTATTTTAATCTATTCTGGTAAATAATTTTTCTGTGCCAAACAAATACTATAAAAATATGCTTTAAATATTCTACTGGTTCTTATATTAATTTCTAATTTATTATTAACCAATTTTTTAGATCTATAAACCTTATGTTTTCATCATTTAGATAATACTATTCATATTGGATTTTGTATCTTATTATATTAAATAATAAGTTTTTAATTATTGATCGTTTCTCTGTAAGACTCGGTATTGCATAAAGCGGAAATCATTGAAGAAGGCCACTATTTCAATTAACACAAAATGTATTCGATGGTCACTATTGTGTATGATGTACGCTAACCCAATTTCAAGTGCATTGTAAGCGAACTCGGTGTTTCATGCACTGAATTATATAGAATATATTTTATATAATAAATATATTATATTACATTAAACGATTTCTATCTCATGTCATACATGGTATCGAATACAAGGTTATTAATTTAATTTTTTTGCGTGTCACATTCTCCCCATATGATTTAAATTTCTTCCCCACAGTGTAAAATTTATTGTGGTGATAGATTTTTTGATACTTCATATTTCTGAAATCCCACATCGTGAGAATTCTTTATATGTAATCTTCTATAAAAAATAATTGAAAGTAAAATGGTCAAATTAAATACAATGTAACTAGATATCTAATCTGGAGAAAAATAGCGGAATGTAAAGATACATACTTAGATGAAAAAACATAATTATTTGTAAAGAGTTATTGAGGGAATCAATCACAAGCATTTGAATGATTAATGGAAATTTGAGGTCATCAAAGAAATAAATATTTGATGATTTAGAAGGCTATTGGTTCAAATTAAATTTAGGTATTTGGAAATTATTTTATTTAAAAGAGATTCTACAAATTATGGTTATTTATTTCACAGACCAACAATATATTTGATGTAAATTAACATGATAGGTTTCAATAACATTTGGACAATACTAAATTTTCGTTTTTCATTACAGAAATTATAATTAATCCCATTAGTCCTAACAATTAATTACCAACAATGAAATTTTTTAATGCCTGAAGCAAAATAAAAATATTTATAGGATCATAAGTCCTATAAATGTGTGAAATTCTATCATATTTCTCCATAAAAATACCCCAAAATAAATATTATTAATAGACTAATTTGTAATCCTTGAAACTCATAATACTTGTCAATCATTAATATTTATTATTTAAAATGATTAAAATGCAATAAAAATTCACATATACATTGTGTAGGTCAGTGGTTGTCATGAAAACCTTATCATCCATCAGTCATTGGTTTATATTTAATATAATTTGATAGTGTTCTAATTCATGTCAAATTATCTTCAATATAAAACCATGTAGGGTAATCCTCGTTTACATTTTTTGAATCCACATCTTTAGAATGGTTTGTAAAAAAATGGTTTATTCTATGCATATTCCCACGGTGTGTCCAACCAGTTGTGCAGTAAGGCTCATTATCATGTACCAGTTTACCCGTGATTCAAAATCATAATACCCTTTCAGAGTTATCGCTTCTTATTACATCTGTTCTAGAACAACATCCACTTATAGTATTGAGACATGGTTGTATTTTTAGGAAGACCAATCTAATATCTACTTTACCAAAATTCTAGGGTTCTTTATATATACGTATTCCCAAATTCTACATCATTGTTAATTACTCAAACTTAATGATTCCTAAATCATGTTACCAAGGTAGATATTAAACTTCCTCTAACAACAATTGTATTGACACAACCCCATACATACTATATCATGTGTTTTATACTAATTATATTGTCTTGTTTACAAGGAATCAAGCACCAAAAGACCGATCAGTTTAGTAGTCTTCGTAATGAAGATAAATAAATGAATATTAGATCGCAAATGGATACACTAAGTACATTATATTTTTCTTCTAAAAAAAATAAGAAACTTTCGGATATATCTAATAGATCTCGTATATGCCTTTATTTATTCCATAGTACGCTTCATTAATTATATGGGAATGAAACATTAAAAGGGTGATCTCAAATTCTCATTGATGGAAAAAATATATTAGAAGCAGTAATGATTAAATTATAATAGTCATTATGGAAAGTTAAATAACTAAAGACATTCCATTAAATTAACTCGATAAGTCGAAATCAATATGGAATTGAATGAATATAAAACACATTCCATTAATCCATGAGTTGAAATGTAATATATCCCTAGATATGTTGACACAAAATCTCATGGATGGATAACAACTAAAACTCATTAGAGTGTAATTCTTTTTCAATGAAAATCATATCTAAAGAACATTATGACCTCTTACTATTATTATTTATCCTTCATACAATTTAAAACAATGAGACAATCCTCTATTTAATTTTTGAAACATGTTTGTCTCATGAGAAGATATTGATGAATCGAGGATCTATATACTCTCTCGGATCCACACGTCAGTTTGATTCCAAAAAATTCTTCATATTGAATAATAAAAATTAATATTATACCTTCTAAAAAATATTTATTGAATAAATAATAAATACATAGAAATATTTCTGCAAATAATTAAACAACTATCAAATTAGACACTATATATAAGTAGGTATAATGTTTAGGAAATAGTCATATCCATGATAAATTAATGGGATATTTTTACATAAATTAAATGTTAAATTATCATGATAGATTAAATATTTCATGAATTCAAAAAAATCATGTTAGTGAAACTGAATACTATCATTGACCAAATCAATATTAAACCATACATGGGAAAAATAATGATTGAATGAATACAACAAATCCAATGTTAAGTAATATAGAAGGTTATTTTAATTGATGAAATATATGATTAACTTTTAAAAATATTCATTAGTGAAATATAATTTTGTTTTTAAAATAATATTTTAATTAAAAATCCATTTTTAAAAAAATTTGAGAAGTGGGGATTCAATTAATGATGGTAGATAAACCTCTACATGTCATATGAGGTAAAAATATAAATCCTTTTGTATACCAAAGGATAGAAAATAACCCATTTGGAAGGAGACATAAAGATTCCTTATAAGATATTTGTAAAAGAAAAAATTGGTTAAGGTGTCTTTAAAAAATAAATTTAAATTCACTATTTATTCCATTTTAATAAAATGTGGATTTTAGAAATAAATAGTTTCAACAACTAATGGGAGAAATACGATCATATTTTCTTTATGACCTTTTGAACACAATTTGAATAAAAAATAGTGGAAAAAGTTTAATAGTACTTGAAAGTGGTCATGAATAACCATATACGAATTAAAGAGACTATTTATTAATGGACATATAATTTCCTTGAATGGATATACAATTGAATAATCATTAAGACCACTCTTGAGAAAAATAATATTTAAACATTCCAAAGTTCCCCATAACACTTAGATACATTTATAAATCATAAACCTCATGAAATCATAATATTAAATGAAAGTATTAAATTACATGAATGTAAAAGGAATTCATAATATAATATATCAAAATGGGATGTTCATACACCACAAAAAATGTAACTGGTAAAAATGTCATTAATCACAAGGATGTGAAAAGTGAGATGGAAATCCATACAAATGTAGTATAAATTTTTTGGAAAACCCATAAGTAGTAATACATAAATAACATATTTAAATATGATTAGTATAATATAATTAATTATATTTTTTTCAATGTGGTGTTATATACACCATATATATAAAATTAAGTGTACAATAATTAAGTATTCCTCATATAATGAAAAATAGACATGAATCCCTTACTTTATGTTTTCTTTCAGGTGAACGTCCTTTGACATCCTATATAATAAATTTATATTAATTTTATACATCCTTCAGAACCTTTTTGGGTTTATAATTAAATTTATTTCATTTATTACTGTGTTGTTTACAACTTCATAATCAATTAAGTAACATGAGGTGTTTTTGACCAAATTCAGTTTATGTGTCTAAACAACTATTATTGGTCAACAATGGAAAACATGATCAATATATAACATCTCCAGAATGATAAATATGACATAATTATCATATTTTACATCAATTATACTTATAAAATCAACCATTACGTATGGTTTTGAAATTTATATTCTGTTACAATGTTGGAGACAGTAGGTTGTTCATACGCAAGAATAACATTCAGATTTATAAACAATCATTGCGAAAAGAAGATAAGTTTCTAAAATCATTCATAATTAATTATTATATAAAAATTTTCATATTAATTAATCATATATACATATATATAGAATTATGTGATGTAAAATTAATAACATCGTGTTGAGGAGGCAGTTGTCGACACGTCCACGAATGATATTAATTCATTGAATGCGTGTGAAGGGGTAATAATGAAATTGATATATAAATATATAATGAAAGTCAATTATATCCTGAAAATAAAATATTTTTTTCTTATATATCATATTTATAATTATAACCATTATTTATACATTAAATGTATTATGTGAATGAATCTCATCACTTTCAGGGGATGTAGTCCACAATTCCTCAAATGATTTTATCGTATTACTGTAAAACGAAATGTGCTAAATTTTGGTATTATAAAAGGATTAAAGTGAAATAAATAAATAATAAATATCATAAATCACACACATATATATATATATATATATTACATCATAATGACCACCATAAGGATTGGTAATGGAATAATGGACAATCGACGTTTCATGAGGCAGTAGTTCATTGTGCACAAAAACATTATGTTTGTTACACATTAGATGGTTGTGTGTGTATGTTTAGGTTGAACAGAAATCCTAAAAAATACTAGTATATATAGGATACTAGTGTTGTTATAAAGGAATGCAGTAAGGATATTTTTGAGGTTGTAGAATGGAAATGAAACAAGATATTTTGAGAAAAGACATTACCATTTAGTCATATATCTTCTTTTAGTTTGATCCACAATGATTTATTGGAATAGTTTCTTCCCAAAATGATGCTTCTAGGTCAAGTGGATAAATTATGGGAGAATAGTTGGGCATGTATTTGAATAACATGAGCAATTTTAGTGGTGTGAATAATGGGTAGAGTTGGTGGCCTTTTATAGGTAAGGAAAAAGACTCAATTGGTATTTTTGAAAAGTTATTCGGTGTGCAAAGGTTATTAACAAATAAAATACATAAAAAACTGAAACAAATTAATGGAAGGTTATTAAATGATATATTTATATATAATTAGTGTTGGGAAATAATCTAGGTTATTTTACCACTTAAAAATTTGGGTTTAGTTTATTTTTATGCCAAATTACTCCTTAATCCATGTAATTAATATTAATTACTTTCACTAATAATTTTTTACTAAAATTATTTTTATATTATTAGAAAAGAAATATTTTCTTGATTAAAATGGTTTATGTAAGATTATACAACATTAAATTAATGATGTAGAATATTTGAGATTAATGGTAATCTCGTAGACAAACGAATTAACTGGTTTTAGTAGAAAAATGCTCGAAAGATGGTTATGTTTTGTTAATAAATATAAAATTTATATTGATTATAATGAACTTAATTATATTACCAGATTTATAATAAATTTAATTTTCCATTATAAAATTTTTTAATATAATTTATCATTAATAATTATTAAAGCAAAAAATGTAGTTTTTATCTAAAATTTAGTATTATTCAAATACACATTAAAATTACGTTTCTCTGAAAAATCCCAAAAATTAATCATATGTTAATTTAAAATTCTGAATTAAAATTAAATGTTTATTATATCAAATTAAATTGATAAAAATTTCAAAATAATGATTTAATATAGTTTTTTGCATTAATAAGTGGTTAAAATGCACGAATATGGGGTCTTTTGAAATAATATGTTTGATTCTATCATATTTAGTCCAAATATATTGGATGAAAACCCAAAAAATGATTGAATATGTCAAATATTTATTAAATTAATATCACTCTCTTTTTTTAGTTAATTTAATTTATTTGGATAACATATTTTTTTGGGAAAAAATAGTTTTCTATAAAAAATATTCCATAAATATTCAATTGCTTCTTATATGCATTTTTATTTTAATTTTGACCAATTATTTAGTTGTCTAAAACATATGATTTCATAAGTGAGTTAATAATATTCATATCATCTAGTTTATATTCTAAAAAATGTATATAATAATAGTTTAATTATAGATTGTTTCTCTATAAGTCTCATTATTTTGTACATCATAAGCCATCAAAGTAGGTCACATTTCGTTTAACCCAAGATATAAAGTATTTTCCTTATTTTGTATGATGTTCACTAACCTAGTGTCCCATGTATTTCAAGATAACTCTCCATTTCATGTATTGGAATATATTGAATATATTTTTAATAGTACATATATTATAATGAATATATATAGTATATTACATTACGAGCATGTTATTGCATGTCATACACACAATCTAATACAAGGTTCTTTCATTAGCTTTTCAGGGCGTCACAAATTAATTCAAAAGGAATAATATAAATATGAAACAATGTAACACCCCAAGATTTCATAGTATGTTATTTCTTCAAAATAATTCAATAACTTGCATTACACGCAACACCGAGTTCAATCACACCATGACTTACAAATAAAAAAGCCATTAAAAGAGGTCATGAATAGAATTAACTACATTTTAAACTTTATATAATCCTTATAATTTTAGAATCCATATTATGAGTTTCTTAGTCATAATGCAAGAACAGATTCATTTTCAGTATTACACTTTTATCAACTTTTAATAGTGAAACCTTTTTAAATACAATATTTTAAACTTTTTGACTAAATGGAGACATCAAAAAATTTAAAATGAAACATCCCAAGCGTCCACGGTACGCTTTCCTTTGGATAAAACAGTAGCGTGTGTTGTACGCAACTTCGAGTTCTAACACACCGTAACCAATCAAACTAGTTGTTATGAATAGTAATACCTACTTTTTGAAGTTATATATATTTTATATTTTAAAATGGACTTCATTTTTGGATTCGGAATATCAAATTTAGCCTAAGGTGAAATTTTGGTACTTTTCGGATAACTTTCATATTTTGATGAATAGTGAAAATTACTAAATTTTAATTAAAAACAACTTTTTTAATCAAAATAATTAATAGTAATAAATTATGAATTTGAGTGGTTTTAAAGTATATTTAGAATATATTTTTACTATTTAATATAATGTTGGTCATTGGACATAATTTTACAATTAAACCGAACATAAACAAGTATCAATCTTTTGATAGTTATTATCTCTTAAAAACACGCTTTTTGTTTTGACAGCGGGAATTAATTTTAAATTAATTTCTGCCACTTCTGTGTTTTGAATTTAGGAAAATGGATTCCATATTTGGAATCAGGATGTTCAAATTGTGTAAATAGGTAACTTTTATTTTTAGACATTTTGAATAATTACTGCGGTAAATATTTTATTTACCATGGTTAAGGGTAAATCCGGTAAATAAGGGTTAACAAAATAATATTATAATAATACTAAATTACCCTAAAACGTGTCTTAACCCTATTGGTTGATACATAGTCGACCATGGGCATCTTTGGGTCTATTTTGGGACCCCATGGATCCACTTGTAAGTGATAATGACACTTTATTTTAATTAAGTCAAAATGAATACAAAAATGACACAAGCATATATCTTTTAGAACAACAATTTTTACATAGGGTTATACATGTTGGATTTTCGATGATAAATATTCATTAGAAAGATAAAGAGATTTCCTACATAATGATATTTTATTTATAATTTTTAGAAATTAAATACGTTATTTTATTTATGACACAATGATGATGCAGTAATTAATATAATAGTGAAAAATTAAAATAATTGATATTATAAATACCCAAATAAATATAATATGAAACTTTTAATGAATTAAAAAAATTTTCTAGGCTAATATGATATATTAGGATTTATTTAATGGACTTTGTTCGAAGTAATCAATCTGTTATGAGTTTCACAAAAATCAACTATTGAATAGTGTCAAAATTGACATAAAAGAGTTCTTAAAACAAATATTATATTATTAATTGATATTAAATTTCTAAAAATCTAAGGTTCGGCCAAGAGACTTATATTATGATATTTTAATCATTAATGGACCACTTGGGTGTCTCTTGGATGTATATAGTAAGTTTATTAACCATATTATATAAAAATACAAAGAGACATTGTAAAAGTGAAACTAATTAACTTAGAGTTAATACTTAAAGATAAGGTTAATATAAGTACCCAAACCTGTCTAAATTCTATTAGATGAGTTGTTTTCGACCTATCCCCACCTCATCCTTTTAATAGTCAACTTTGGAGCCTTTAGAAACCGAATATGAATTTATTATAAATTAATATTTCTAGCTTTTCCAAAGGTGCCCCTCACCCCTCTTATAAAAGGGCACTCCTCCTTCTCATTTCTTCACACCTCTAAAGCCTTTTGGTTCGGCCAAACTCTGCCCAAATACTCTCCCAACATCCCTAACTACAACCTAGAGGCCTTAGTTTGATCAGAAAGCCAACCTAAGGATCCCTTTTGATCAAATCAAAAGGAAGAACCCGAAGAAGAGGTAATGATTTCACCACCCTTTTCTAAGTTCATTTCTTCTTCCACTTCTTCTTCCTTTGTTCTTACCATTCTGAAATAATAACTCCAGTATCTCACATATACTGTGATGTTATTATAAATATGGTACAATCATATTCAGTATTCTATCCACCCTTTGAATAACATGTCACCATACGTGCGTACGTACGGCTTACCGTCTCCACGTCGTGGTGTAATTGTTATTCAATATAATATTATTTGGATGGGTATAATAATGATGTGTAACTCATGTAAATAATAAATATAACATGTTAATGATTCTGTATATATGATATACCATCCATTTATATATTATTTTAATATCAAAAGAATGATATTGTCGCTCGTGCGTACGTACGGACTACCGTCTCCACGAACGCGATGAGATTCATTCTCCATCGTATCCATTCAAGTATAATTATCATTTGATGATTTAAAAATGATGTATAAGGACTGTATATCATTCTGGATATTAATAAGATACAACAACCATGGCTTATGTAACAAAACATATAAAAGAAAATGAGTAAGTTAACTCCCGAAACGACGATAATTCTAAGATATTATTAACAAATCAATGTTAAAAGATCATAATGATATCATATTAATATATATGATTCTTGTATAATTTAATAACAACTATTTCACCATTATACAGGAGGTTAACCTACCCCAACCAAGGAAAAGTACAAGGTAAGGGTTATTTCACAATCTCTTCATTATCCGAGGTTGTTTATATGTAATAATCTACTGGGATCTCTTTATCATCCACATCCATGTTTCTTAAAAATGTATTTCAAAACATTTTTACTATTTACAAGAATATGGGTTAAAGTCATTTATACCTTTTTTTGACTTTTTATAAGAGGTTTATAAAGGAATCTTTCCGTCGTTTTCAAAACAAGGTCCTTTTTAACCTTTTCGACAGAATTGAGGTAAGAATGTTTTTTTTAACTTATACGGCGGGTGCGGTTATTTTACGCCGTTATAAAATCTTCAAAGCTTTCCTTACAAGCTTATAAGAATATTTTCAAAGAAAATGTTTTATTTTATATGGATCTTAAATGATTTCAAAATAAAAGGAGATATTTCTTTAAAAAGAATTTTGATTTCATCTATGTCAACATCCTTTGATGGATTTTAAGATTATTTGAAGTTGATTTATTATGATACAAAACTTCTATATTGTATTGAAGGTTTTGTGATATGTTTGACTGTGGATGTGCTATTTTTATACCATTCATAGTTTATTGTGAAAGTATTGACATTTCGTATGCTAGTTTTAATACGAATGTTTATGTTATGTTTAAACCTTTTCATATGGGAATGCATTGGACTTAATAAGTGACGGGTGGAGCCCGCTATAGCTCCTCGATGCATCGGTAGGTCTAATGAGACAAACTAGTGTCTTGGCACAAGGCCTTGACAAAATCTTATTTGTAGTCTTGGCACGAGGCCTTGGCTATGTGGTTATGATAGTCTGGCATTATGCATTCCAACATTATGAAAGTGGTTATTTATTTTTGCATGTGATTATTCGATTAGTGGAATATCCATGTGAATAAGTAAATGGCATTATTTCATTTTATTTATGCCATACCATGTTGGAAGTACATGTTTGAAAGGCTTTTGTTTTAGTTATACATTGCCTTAAATGTTTATTCTTATTTATGAAAGTTTCCTCTATATTGTTATCCTTACTGGGCATTTGAGCTCACCCCTTTTCTATGTTTTATTTTTCCCAGGAAGTGAAGAAGTAAATTATGAATGACCTGCAGGGATATTATGTGGGGATATGAGTGTGGATTATGGAGACAATATGTTGTTGTAGTAGTTTTTCGTTTAATGATGTAATGTAAACCTTATGAATATATCTAGTGTTTCCAAGGATACTAAACCAATCGGTCTTTCGAGATTTGATCTTTCTTGTGATCATGCCAATGTTATGTAATTAATGCACCGACTCTGGGCAACTGGGGTCGGGGCGTTACAGTTGGTATCAGAGGAAGTTTAGTACAAACCTTGGAAGCTAGATTTAGATAATCTCTGATTAGAGCACGTAGACCTAAGATGAACTTTGAGGATTAGTATAGAAGAACTTCCTAGAATTTTGGTATTGTAGAGACTTTGTGAGTTTTGCGAGCAATACATCCCTGTCTGGATACGAGCAGGTAGAGGCGGCTCTGGCACAGATATACCTAGGGGTAAAACCCAAAAACACCGCTTTGAGCTAGACTCGAACGGGAACTGGTGCACGACAACGGGCCTTGCTGCACTCTTGGTTACGACACTCCCGGGGGATATGCTTAGGATAACTCTCATTTTCTTTACAAATCATTTTGAAGGGATTATGAGTATATACATCCTCAAAGAAAACATTCTTATGATTATGGATTATATCCATAAATAGTTCAATTTATGTTAGGTGTTTTATAAGTATGGGATTATGTATTTTGATTCATAAATTGATCTAGTTTATGCCATTGTTTAGAAATGGCGCCCAGTAGAAGGAATGAGAACTCCAGAAATGCACATGATCCAAAGAGAAGGAAGGATCATATCTTTCATGGTCTTAAGCGAGAATTTATAAGAGAAATAGTCTCCCATGTATTATCATCATATGAAGAAATAATATCATGTATTGATAAGATGAGTAAAGAGTTTACTGAGTCCTATGGCTTTGAAGGGAAGCAAGAGAAGAAAAGGATGGAAGAGAGAAATATGGATAAAGGGAAGAGGGAAAAGAAGAATTTTCTCATATGTGGTAACTGTGAAAAGAAACACCCTGGAACTTGCCTGAAAGGAATGGGAGTTTGTTATAAGTGTGGAGGAAAAGGGCACAAAGTACGTGACTGCAAGGGTAAGAAAATGGTTTCAAATGTACAATGCTTCATTTGCAAGGAGTTTGGACGCTACACGAACCTATGTCCCAGTCATCAGACTATGCCTCAAATGATGTTATTGGATAATAATCAAGTTATGATACTACCACAGATGAAGAGGAATGATTAGAGTTCTTATGTTGATTATGTCAATTGAGCTTTGTATCAATAATGTACTTGTTATAATAATTATGGAGTATATAAGGATTGTACTGCAGTACTATTTCATTAAGGACTTGAGATTGTGTGGAACAAAGAAAAGTGACTCATTAGCAGGATAGATTTTTGGAAAATATATGGTTGAGAGAATGATAAACCATAATATAGTTCTGATACTGAGGTAGTGATTTTGGAATAATATGTGATTGTTTTGGATAAATTATATTGGAATATCTTGACTACCTTGGAACTGATTAATGATTTGTATATTCCATCATTGTTGGGTTTTAAAACATTTTTGGATTAATGAAGTATATCCAGCATTCTATATGGAATAAGGGAGCATGAATGTAATCAATAAGGAATATGGTAATATATGATGAAGGTATTCATATGATATTACGGGGTAAAAATGATCTATATTATGTTTACCTTCCTTATAAATGTTAGACTGTGAGTTTGGACAGAAGTATTTTGGATAGTTCTAGTTTGGATTATTTTGGATTGCCATAAAAGGACAACCCGGAGGTCGGGCGGCAACCCGTCGCGTCCGGCAAGGCTGCGAGACTTGAACCCGCAACCAAAGGGCGACAAGGGTGTATCACTTACCACTATCCCACGAGATGTCCTGGATTAAATAAAGTAGTTTTTTAAAAGATCTGGTAGATGAATTATAAATTCGTTTATTTTGGAACCCTCTATGAATAGTATAAATAGAATTTTTTTTACGAGTGAATGATGAGTTTTGGTAGAAATTTATTAATGGATAAAACTCTAATTATAAAGTAAGTATATCTTCTTATGATCTTAGCCAATCTCATAAATAAATTCCTCAATATTAAGAAAAGCAACTTTGAACAAAAATGTTTTCCTAGATGGTACCTTAAATCATCACTAATTTTTGGCTTTGGGATTGTTGGCCTTTTTATAGCCATGTTCTCTACCACTCTCCATCAGATAATTGATGGTTAGATTTTTCTTCCATATCCATATTTTCCTACATGGAACCCTAGTATGTGTTATTTTCGGTAATCTTCATACTTTCGACTCTTTATTTTAAATAGAGGCCTCGTTAATTCATTTTTCGATGTGGGATTTCAACTAAGATATTTTGAAACGTCAAAAATGTGTTATCCCAATACCCTATATTTTGTTGAACCGATGGTACTTCAAATCATCATAGATTGATGAGTTTAAGGACCTCAATTATACACTTGTTTGTGATTGATGACCTCAATCACTACCTATAAATATTTACGTTTTTCCTCCGATTATATGTCTCCAATTTCCACCAATGTTCTCCTAATCGAGATCATAATTTGGTGGTGACCCTTTCATTTCTCTTTTCCTCATATTAAGACTAAATTTTAGTAACCCAATTTCCAATGTGGGTTTTCCCACAAATATATTTTCTACTTTCAATCTTTTATCTTCGAAGAACAATTTCAAATTACGAGGACGCAATTTATTGAAGGAGGGGAGAATGTAACACCCCAAGATTTCATAGTATGTTATTTCTTCAAAATAATTCAATAACTTTCATTACACGCAACACCGAGTTCAATCACACCATGACTTACAAATAAAAAAGCCATTAAAAGAGGTCATGAATAGAATTAACTACATTTTAAACTTTATATAATCCTTATAATTTTAGAATCCATATTATGAGTTTCTTAGTCATAATGCAAGAACAGATTCATTTTCAGTATTACACTTTTATCAACTTTTAATAGTGAAACCTTTTTAAATACAATATTTTAAACTTTTTGACTAAATGGAGACATCAAAAAATTTAAAATGAAACATCCCAAGCGTCCACGGTACGCTTTCCTTTGGATAAAACAGTAGCGTGTGTTGTACGCAACTTCGAGTTCTAACACACCGTAACCAATCAAACTAGTTGTTATGAATAGTAATACCTACTTTTTGAAGTTATATATATTTTATATTTTAAAATGGACTTCATTTTTGGATTCGGAATATCAAATTTATCCTAAGGTGAAATTTTGGTACTTTTCGGATAACTTTCATATTTTGATGAATAGTGAAAATTACTAAATTTTAATTAAAAACAACTTTTTTAATCAAAATAATTAATAGTAATAAATTATGAATTTGAGTGGTTTTAAATTATATTTAGAATATATTTTTACTATTTAATATAATGTTGGTCATTGGACATAATTTTACAATTAAACCGAACATAAACAAGTATCAATCTTTTGATAGTTATTATCTCTTAAAAACACGCTTTTTGTTTTGACAGCGGGAATTAATTTTAAATTAATTTCTTCCACTTCTGTGTTTTGAATTTTGGAAAATAGATTCCATATTTGGAATCAGGATGTTCAAATTGTGTAAATAGGTAACTTTTATTTTTAGACATTTTGAATAATTACTGCGGTAAATATTTTATTTACCATGGTTAAGGGTAAATCCGGTAAATAAGGGTTAACAAAATAATATTATAATAATACTAAATTACCCTAAAACGTGTCTTAACCCTATTGGTTGATACATAGTCGACCATGGGCATCTTTGGGTCTATTTTGGGACCCCATGGATCCACTTGTAAGTGATAATGACACTTTATTTTAATTAAGTCAAAATGAATACAAAAATGACACAAGCATATATCTTTTAGAACAACAATTTTTACATAGGGTTATACATGTTGGATTTTCGATTATAAATATTCATTAGAAAGATAAAAAGATTTCCTACATAATGATATTTTATTTATAATTTGTAGACATTATATAAGTTATTGTATTTATGACACAATGATGATGCAGTAATTAATATAATAGTGAAAAATTAAAATAATTGATATTATAAATACCCAAATAAATATAATATGAAACTTTTAATGAATTAAACAAATTTTCTAGGCTAATATGATATATTAGGATTTATTTAATGGACTTTGTTCGAAGTAATCAATCTGTTATGAGTTTCACAAAAATCAACTATTGAATAGTGTCAAAATTGACATAAAAGAGTTCTTAAAACAAATATTATATTATTAATTGATATTAAATTCCTAAAAATCTAAGGTTCGGCCAAGAGACTTATATTATGATAGTTTAATCATTAATGGACCACTTGGGTGTCGCTTGGATGTATATAGTAAGTTTATTAACCATATTATATAAAAATACAAAGAGACATTGTAAAAGTGAAACTAATTAACTTAGAGTTAATACTTAAAGATAAGGTTAATATAAGTACCCAAACCTGTCTAAATTCTATTGTATGAGTTGTTTTCGACCTCTCCCCACCTCATCCTTTGAATAGTCAACTTTGGAGCCTTTAGAAACCGAATATGAATTTATTATAAATTAATATTTCTAGCTTTTCCAAAGGTGCCCCTCACCCCTCTTATAAAAGGGCACTCCTCCTTCTCATTTCTTCACACCTCTAAAGCCTTTTGGTTCGGCCAAACTCTGCCCAAATACTCTCCCAACATCCCTAACTACAACCTAGAGGCCTTAGTTTGATCAGAAAGCCAACCTAAGGAGCCCTTTTGATCAAATCAAAAGGAAGAACCCGAAGAAGAGGTAATGATTTCACCACCCTTTTCTAAGTTCATTTCTTCTTCCACTTCTTCTTCCTTTGTTCTTACCATTCTGAAATAATAACTCCAGTATCTCACATATACTGTGATGTTATTATAAATATGGTACAATCATATTCAGTATTCTATCCACCCTTTGAATAACATGTCACCATACGTGCGTACGTACGGCTTACCGTCTCCACGTCGTGGTGTAATTGTTATTCAATATAATATTATTTGGATGGGTATAATAATGATGTGTAACTCATGTAAATAATAAATATAACATGTTAATGATTCTGTATATATGATATACCATCCATTTATATATTATTTTAATATCAAAAGAATGATATTGTCGCTCGTGCGTACGTACGGACTACCGTCTCCACGAACGCGATGAGATTCATTCTCCATCGTATCCATTCAAGTATAATTATCATTTGATGATTTAAAAATGATGTTTAAGGACTGTATATCATTCTGGATATGAATAAGATACAACAACCATGGCTTATGTAACAAAACATATAAAAGAAAATGAGTAAGTTAACTCCCGAAACGACGATAATTCTAAGATATTATTAACAAATCAATGTTAAAAGATCATATATGATATCATATTAATATATATGATTCTTGTATAATTTAATAACAACTATTTCACCATTATACAGGAGGTTAACCTACCCCAACCAAGGAAAAGTACAAGGTAAGGGTTATTTCACAATCTCTTCATTATCCGAGGTTGTTTATATGTAATAATCTACTGGGATCTCTTTATCATCCACATCCATGTTTCTTAAAAATGTATTTCAAAACATTTTTACTATTTACAAGAATATGGGTTAAAGTCATTTATACCTTTTTTTGACTTTTTATAAGAGGTTTATAAAGGAATCTTTCCGTCGTTTTCAAAACAAGGTCCTTTTTAACCTTTTCGACAGAATTGAGGTAAGAATGTTTTTTTTAACTTATACGGCGGGTGCGGTTATTTTACGCCGTTATAAAATCTTCAAAGCTTTCCTTACAAGCTTATAAGAATATTTTCAAAGAAAATGTTTTATTTTATATGGATCTTAAATGATTTCAAAATAAAAGGAGATATTTCTTTAAAAAGAATTTTGATTTCATCTATGTCAACATCCTTTGATGGATTTTAAGATTATTTGAAGTTGATTTATTATGATACAAAACTTCTATATTGTATTGAAGGTTTTGTGATATGTTTGACTGTGGATGTGCTATTTTTATACCATTCATAGTTTATTGTGAAAGTATTGACATTTCGTATGCTAGTTTTAATACGAATGTTTATGTTATGTTTAAACCTTTTCATATGGGAATGCATTGGACTTAATAAGTGACGGGTGGAGCCCGCTATAGCTCCTCGATGCATCGGTAGGTCTCATGAGACAAACTAGTGTCTTGGCACAAGGCCTTGACAAAATATTATTTGTAGTCTTGGCACGAGGCCTTGGCTATGTGGTTATGATAGTCTGGCATTATGCATTCCAACATTATGAAAGTGGTTATTTATTTTTGCATGTGATTATTCGATTAGTGGAATATCCATGTGAATAAGTAAATGGCATTATTTCATTTTATTTATGCCATACCATGTTGGAAGTACATGTTTGAAAGGCTTTTGTTTTAGTTATACATTGCCTTAAATGTTTATTCTTATTTATGAAAGTTTCCTCTATATTGTTATCCTTACTGGGCATTTGAGCTCACCCCTTTTCTATGTTTTATTTTTCCCAGGAAGTGAAGAAGTAAATTATGAATGACCTGCAGGGATATTATGTGGGGATATGAGTGTGGATTATGGAGACAATATGTTGTTGTAGTAGTTTTTCGTTTAATGATGTAATGTAAACCTTATGAATATATCTAGTGTTTCCAAGGCTACTAAACCAATCGGTCTTTCGAGATTTGATCTTTCTTGTGATCATGCCAATGTTATGTAATTAATGCACCGACTCTGGGCAACTGGGGTCGGGGCGTTACAAACAATATAAACTTTTTTCATGAAATGGTCATTTAAATCTTAATAATATTAGTAGTTAGAAGATACATATGGGAAGAGTGTGAAGGTTTGTAGAGACCTATATCAATATGATCCAATGGGGGTTTTACAAAAGTGATAATTGGAAGAAACATATGATGAAAATGATTGAATAATGGATATATTTATTCAAAAATAAACTCATCATGCATCTCTTTGATAAAAATAATTATATAGGGTTAAAATAATAATTCTAATGGTGGTCTTCATGACTCCATGTAATATTTTGAACAAATATGAAGAGGAGATTATATAACTAAATTAGAGACATAAAATCATAGAAAATGAAATTATTGAAAATAATATAAATCAATTTACTTGGGGACTAATATGGATGAACATTCACAATTAATTGATGTTATAACAAATATTGAGAATCATTAAGTCCAAAAAATTAGTTAACATGGAAGGGAATTCATGAAATTGATATAAAATATTTTCATTAAATACACAATCCTCAAACATGTAATAGAAAGTGGGAGTATGTTTGTATCAGTCACTAACAGGGTTCCCAGGTTTTCTACTAATGAATTACTCTATATTCTAGAAGTGAAATATTTTTTTATTTTGTAAGGTTAGTGGTGGTACATGAAAAAATAATCAAGGAAATGGATTTTAATTAAAAATGTCAGACACTAACACCCTTTTATAATATTATGATGAAGGATAATTACAGAACTATATTAAATATAATAAATGGGGAAAAGATCGAAAAAAATTAGGTTGTATATTTATGGGAAGTTCAGATAGAGCCATTATATATTATCCACAACAAGATGCTACATTATTGTGTAAAATAAATACTAGCCTTCTATTCCCTCAGTTTGATTTTAATGGGTAATGTAATTACGTAGTATATTTTTATAACAATGTAGGAACTTTCAAATATTTAGCATGGGGATGAATTTTATAGATACAATTAGTTGAAAAAAAAAATCTAAATCAAGTATTATGAACTGCTAAATATGAATCAATGAATTTATGGAATAGATGATGATAATGATGATGAAGATTTAGAGGTGAAACAACATTTTTATTTAATATATAAATCCAACTTGTACTCATGGATCTTGTAGAGAATCATTTAAAAGTAAATAATTATTAAAATTGATTTATGTTCAATGAATGGGAATGGAATTTGGATTTTGGATATTTTATTCAACCCTCGTATTAATGGAAATGAATACTCTATCACCTGGTGAAATTCTATAAGAATGTAGTTTCACACATTGATAATGATGTGGGTATACATATTATTATATCAAAAAAATAAGGGGTAGTATAATGGAAATTAGATGGAATGATTTTATACCGGTTGAATTTTTCATTCACTTTCTATGGATTATATTTATTTATTTTTTTTATTTTCATTGCGGGGTGGAATTAAAATATGAATGTATTCACTATTACGGGAAGAAATGTTTTGTATAGTTCATCACAAAAAGGATGACAATGGGAATATTTACCATATTACTAAAAAATATATAGACATATAGTCTAACGTATATGAAAAAATGTTGTGTTAATAGTATCATAATATTTTTCTCCTAAACAAATTGAAAAACATGGTCAATAATTATGTTTTTGGAGTCCTTCCAAAAATCATATGGGTTAACATTCACTGATACGAATCAAGTTAAAATCAGAATTACTGTACAACAAATGACAAAAAATTATAAATAGTTATCAACAAATTTAGTTAAGTTAGTTCATCTAGATGTTTTTGTGCTAGTGAAAATATAATAATCAAATAGAAAAGATATATTATCATGTTTATTGGTAAATTTTTAAGAATGGTGTAGTTTATGGTTAATTCAAAAAAAAAGATTTATTCCAATGTATCACTCCATTTTGACGAAAATATAAACATATTATTGGTGTAAAAATAGAAACCATACACATAAAAGGGTAATGCTTTTATAGACAACAAATTGAAAGAATTTATATAAAAGAATATAATTATTCATCAAGTCTCAAATGGTGAGTAATCCTTAAATAAATTATGATATTGATAGGAGGGACTTAATTTTAAATAACAAGGATCAAAAACTTTTTTACAAAATAATTTATTAGAAAAACATTATAATGAGTAATTTATTTCATCAATATAAATGTCCATTATTTACTTTTTATATATAAATTCATAACAGAATCCATATGATCTAGGTTATGGAAATAAATCAATAGTCAATTGCTTTTCATAATTTCACTGAAATGTAACAATATTAGTAACACAATGGAAACAATACAAGAAAAACAATCAGGGATTCTGATTATAATAAAGAAAAAAAATAATCCTCTCTAACAATACTGATGCATTTAGGGGGAAGTTAACCCATAATATAAAAAACATAAACATGTCTATTCGTAATAAACTTTGAATAAAGGAAATATGAATCATTATTGCCCTCATTCCATGCGTGAGTAACATTCATTATATCCAACATGAGAATGATAATATTCTGAATCAAATAGAAAATACTCCCTAGTATGGTGGATTTCCAATGAAAACAATTTAGATGATTAAAAAGTCCATCTCAGCAACCTCTGAATTTAGATCTCGCATTTTAATGATCTCTCCACCACTGAGAGGTGTACTGGACTCCCCCAATAGAGAATCTCTATATCTAGATTTGGAAGAATAGCCTAGAACTACAAATCCTTTTTATTCCCAAACCACACCGCCACTACAAGAGACCCATCCAAAAAAGATCCATATGTAGTACATTTTATGAAATCCTTCAGTGAATCCTATTTCACCCATATACCTTATGGGGTACCTTAAAAGACCTACAGACATTAGACCTAGCATGACAAGACATCCTCAATGATGGATCCTTCTCCCAGATCCCACCAGATACCGAACCTCCATAATGTAACATACCAATTCTAGGATCCGCCCAAAGGATCCACATACTCGGTTGGTCACATGGCCTCAATCGAATTTCCCCGAAATACAGAGGCTTCCGACTAGAAGCGAGGGTCTTGTGTGTGATAGTGGGGAATCATTACCACATTGGAATAGTAACACAGCAAGAAAGAAATTGATAAAAATAGAGGATGTAGTAATATCATACAATCAGTAAATAAATGAATACATAAAGTAAAAAAACAAATGGAGAACCAATATAAATTATTCATGTCACATATGTCTGGAATGAAACCGAACAATTACAAAAGATGTAAAAAAATTACTAAACCATAGTAGAAAAAATATATTGAGCCACTCTATAAGCCTCACAAGCCTCGGCTTGGTCACATGCTCTCCAACTCCATCACAATCAAGTCCCTGATGTAGAATGGATTTTCCCATTATCAATACTTTCCACAAATAAAATCTATTTGGGTGAAGAATCATGTCCCAAATAGGGTGTGAGACGAATCCCGGTAGGAAACCACCAAAGGATCTATTCCTAATTGTCAGGTAATATATATAAATATATAGCTGGAAATATGAAAAATGATGTAATAAACATGAATGTACTCAAAAGTAATCAATCTTATAGATTCTACTATATTCATTTAAATTTATTAATTTTACAACACATAATACACAAGAAACCCTCTTGGAAGTTCTCACTGTCTAACCCCTCTTGTTAAGTTTTGATAAAACCTCTTTGAGGACGAATTCACCATCAATTCCACATGTGATATTTTAATGGTTAACTATAGACTCTCTGAGGAAGAACTCAATATCCAATTCCCCATTTGGTCTTACAACATTATAGTACATACACTCTAAGGGTGAACTCAATGCCTATCCCCCCTATGGTCTCGCAATATGAAAGATAACAGTCAATCTGGGGAAGACCCCATTGCACATTGCCCCTATGGTCTCACTACACTAGGTTTCCATAGAGATGTGTAATATAATCATACAAAAACAATATTCAACAGCCAAAGTAAAACTCAAATACCTTATAGCTAAACATCACTAAGTCATATGACAATCATGTCATAAAAACAACAACTCCATCCCAATATCCCTAGGCATGGATAACAAATAAACCTAACATGCAGTTCTAGACTCAACGAACATAATGTACAAGAATTGGAAAACACATCCAAAATAAACGTAATAAACCTAATTCAAAATAAAGAACCATTATTACTGCAACAAAACAATAGTATACATCATCAGGGATAGATTTATAAAACAGGCAACACCCTTAACTGGGGTATTCAACTCTTTTTTCACAGATAAGTCACAGAAAAATATGGAAAGGCACAAACCACCGCTGTAGACATTGTACGATCGATATAGGTGATCCTCATCTTTTTAATCGACCTAGAAGATGGTTGATCTAAAAAACTTTCTAAAAAATATCAACCATAGATATCATATGAAAGAGGAGAAATCCAGAGGAGAGTCTCTAGAATAATAAATAACGAACCATGGTGATTCCAATATAATCGACAATATTTGATTCAGAGAACATATGGACCAATGAGGTCACATATATGAATTGGCGATATCCGTCACTCCTGGATGAGATGATGCTAGAAGAATACGGTTCTGTCATTGAGACATGACCCCGGTCCGATATAACAATTAAAAATAAAAATACATGGCATTTTTCTTGAGGATATATGACATGTATAACTCTTTACTAGGCCCTGCTTTAGTCAGTCTCTAGGTCACCTCACACGGCCATGTACTCGGGCATTACATGTCTAGAAAACGACTACCCATAGAAACTGGGTACATGGCGTGTACTACAATGTACACAACATGTACTCCATAAAATTTTAGAGTAACCCTTTTCCAAAAAAACACCTGAAAACACGATCCATAAATGAAAAAAATGAAAAGAATCATTCCTACAAACTTCCCCCTTTTAATAAATTTGTCATTGATTTTTCCATAGAAGGAGGTGAATGAGTATATTCAAACCACTCCAGCCATTGTGATCGCACATCGGCCTCTCTCTCCCATGTCTCACCCTTTATATGCCCATGCTGCCACGAAACCCATACCACAAGAACAAAACAGTCATAGGAAACTGTCGTATTGTGGTCAACAATGTAGATATGATGCTTCTCGAATGATGTTTCCACCCCAAACTCAACCACCATGGGATAGAAGACATAAGACATGTCTAAGAAATAAATTTGTTTCTAAGAAAATTATATGACTTCATGCATAGTCTTATACCTCTGATGTAGAGACCCAAAGATTGAAATACATATATATTACATTACTTTTGTGAAATACTTAATACATGAAAAAACAAGATGCCCAAAGGTCATATTAGTTTTGTGTCTTTGTAAAATCGGAACATAATCTTCTAATCATGGTGAATGATCTTAAACATCTCCCATAAATATCTTCCCCTTTAGTTTTCTTACCTAAAAACATTCATTATAACCTAGAGAAAAGAAAACATAAAAATATTGAGATCAAAATCTCAGTAAGGGTAAACATGGAGAACATAAAACAATCCCTAAACATTTGAACGTGAAAACATGATCATAAAACATCAAAATCAAGAATAATGACATAAATCATGGTAATGAATAAGGCAAAGATCATAAAAGAAAATTAAACATGATAAAATAGCATGGGAATAAAACAATTAATTGTGTAAACCATTAAGCACATGTTATGATTTCCATAGTAGTCAAGGCATTTCTGCCAAGACCATCATAGTTGACAAAGTCCCTTACTGAACTAGGTTTACTAGCCTTTCCAGCCTTGTATTACTGAACCAGATTCACTTGCCGTTCCAGCCATGTATATCCCATGAGATATAAATTTTTACCCAATGCATTGGAGGGAGATATAGGTCCCACCATCTCATAATGAAATCTATCTTTCGTTTTCCACATAATAAACATAATTCATTCATCATAACCCAAAGAATAATATGGGTTCTATAAACACCATCCAATCATAACATATTACATATAAAATAAATTTATTTCATTTCATCCTAAGAAAAATGATACCATGTAAATTCTATAGACATTATACTTGAAATATAAACATATTAAATAATGTCATCTTTGATGGAAAATGTTTTTGATAAAACACATGAAGTGAATTCTTGAGGAAAATATCCTTTCTTTTTAAAAATCATTATCTTTCACAAAATGCCATGCAGTTTTAAAAGAAATGGATTTTTTTTAAAATATTCATGAAATCATGTAGATTAAGCTTCATGAAAATAAGGCGTTATAAAACCATAAAAATCAGTTCATTCTGTATAAGTTAAAAATAACATTCTCTTCTTACTTTTAACGAAAAAGTCAAAAAGTACCACGTATGGTAAACAAAAGAAAGATTCATTCAATAACACAATGTAAAAGTCAAATATGGGTAAACATGAATTCAAACATACATTGAATAATATTAATCACTTTATTTAAAACATTTTATGGACATGGATGAAAAATATAACCCCAGTAAATACTTGCGTAAAAACAATCTAGGATAAAAATGAGATTGTGAAATTATCCCTACCTTAAGTCCAATTTCTTATCTACGTGTTATATAGTGGGTTTAAACATATTATTAAATGGTTATAGAACAATTATAATATTTATTATATCATATATTATTCACTATGGTCTTTATATTACCAGTGGTTTTGTCAATTCTATGTTAAAGCAGCATTTTGGGTAAAATCGTTTCATTTATCGTACGTGTTTCAACTTTTTTTTCTTGATATTATTACTTTTATCCGGATTTAATTATTTCCAAAATGTAAAACATGATTTATATATAATACATATTCATAATATAAATATATATATGATAGATAAATAAATGGAATGAAATACACTGTTCAAGGAGACAATAGGTCGTACGTACATGAATATAGTTTTAACTTTCTTATTGAATTGAATGGAAGTAAGTAGATGACATAAATATATATATAAATTAATAAAGTACCATTATCATGTCATATATTTCATTATTCTTCATTATATATACTTTATAATCATTCATGAATGTTTTACATGGAGAATGAATCTTGTCACATCGTGGACACGGTAATCCGTACACACGCACGAGCGATGATATCGTTCCCATTATTATTGAATGGAATTGGAGTGGATCATATAATATCTCAGAATTAGTATCCTTTTATAATAATAATATATAGTTATTATTTCCACCGTTATACCCATCCATGTAATGTGGGGTTGGAAAAATAGATTACACCACGGCGTGGAGACGGTATTCTATACACACACATGCACGGTGATTACATATTCCGTAGGATGGATAGAATGTAAAATAGGGTTTTTCAATATTTATAATAACATATAAGTATTTTAGTTATACTTATGTTATTACTTTATAATGAAACAAATAAAGAAGAGTATGTAGAAGAAGAAATAAATTTGAATGAATCGGTAAAGGATATTACCTCTTCTTCGATGAACATCTTGTAAACCTCCTCTTAGGGCACTAAAGTTGGTCTTTGAAGAAGACCAGGACCTATAGGACGTTTTTAGTGCAGTGGAGAAGATAAATTGGAAGGGTTTGGCTGAGCTTCAAGGGTAAAAATGGTTTGAGGAGGAGAGGGAGGAGGAACCCTTTTATAAGGGAGGAGAGATGCAACTTTGGAAACAGAAGAAATATTAATTTATAATAAATTGAAACCCCACCTAAAACCATAAAAATGACTCAATTCAAAGATGATATGATATATGTTTGTAGTCGCAATAACAAATATAATTTATACATGTTTTGAATTTAATTTAAACCTTATGAACTTGATTTATCCTTATTTAATCTATTTAATTTTATTTGTGGAAATAATATTCTAAAATTTAATTTGTTATAAATAATTAATTATGTGTTGTGAATTGTCCATAATTAGATACTTTATATAATTTTAGACCATATAAATTTCAATTTATATTTTTAAAATATTTTGTTTATTTTTAAACCATTTTATAATGTGTTATTTTTATAAAATAAGAGTACTGTAAATTTTGACACTGTTCATTTGTTTGAATTTAAATAAAATCCACTCAGAGGTTATATTCTAACCAAAATATTTAATGTATTCCTAACATATCACATTCATCTATAAAAGTTTTGGAAAACTTTAATTAGTTCATATAATATTTATTTTAATATTTTTAAAACCATTTATTTGATATTTCAATCAATAATATAATTTCTACGTCACTATTGTGTCATCAATAATAATACTTATTTAATCTTTAAAAATTATTAATAAATTATAATGATGTAGATAATTTTATTACATTTCTAGAGTCTATTTATATTAGATTTTTTATGAGGTTTATCACTATATTAAAATTAGTACACTTATAAGATATAAGAGAGTGACATGTTGTCACTTTCTTTGGTTATAATAATAATTATATAATTTTCATGGTCAAAAGTCCATGAAATGAATCTATTCCTACCCTTACGTGATATGGTTAGACTTTTATTCATCCAATATAATTTTGGCATCTCTTAGGGTAATTTTATAATCTTATTGTAACCCTTAATTACACGATTTACCTTTAACTTTATTAAATAACAATTACTGTAGTTACTATTCATAGTATCAAAAAATTAAAGCAACCTATTTACATAATTTTGACCCACTTAATCCAATTATGGAATCCATTTTTCAAAATTAAAAACACAGAAGATGCCGTATTTAACTTAAACTTAATCCCGTTGTTAAGAAAACGGGTTTTTAAAAGTTAAAACATTGTCAACGATTGAAATGTTTTTACCTATGAATTCAATATAAAATTAATGATAATGAATTACATTATATTAAATGGTAAAAATATATTCTATTTATAATTTAAAACCATTCAATATTGTAATTTAACCATTTAAATTATCTTGATGAAAAATGTTGTTTTTAATTAAAATTTAGCGTATTTTTACTATTCATCAAAATATGAAAGTTATCAGAAAAGTATCAAAAATATATCCAATGTAAATTTTTATATAATGATTCAAAATAAGAAGTTTATTTTGTAAAATTGAACTTATAAACTTTTCAAAAATTATATATATAATGGGTGCGCCATCAAAAGGCGGTAAAACTACATTTTTTTTGAAATACTTACATTATCGAAAAATTGATTTTGTTTTCATATCTCATTCTAGAAAATGTGTAAGAAGAATTATAATGTTATAAAATTCAAAATTAGTGGAATTATATTCATAACGGCTAGTTAATAATATTATAATAATATATCATTGTTTAGTGAAACTCCGTATTGCGTACAATACAAGCTATCAAGGAAGGTCGCTCTTTGTGCAACGCAAGCCAAGAATAGTGTTTGCGTATACTACAAGCTAATACGGTGTTACGTATAACACAAGCTAATCTTGGTGTAGGGTACAACACAAGACCTCAAAGAAAAAGAAATTATTTCTCATAAAATCTTAGGGTGTTACATTCTACACCCCTGAAAATAAATTTCACCCTTGAAATTTGTCGGGGTTATAAATTGATTACTACATGAATGTTTCTTTAATAGAAACCCACATTTGTAAAAAAGAATACTAAATATTTATTTTTAAAAGTAAAGTTATAAACTTAATAAATACCCAATGTGACTCATCATTGGGTTTCCACATAAAAGAAAACTGGCGAAAACATGGATATGGAAGAGAAATCTAACCATTACGTTCTGATGAAGAGTGGTAGAAAACATGCTATGAAAAATCCTAAAATCACAAATAAGTAAATTTGGGATGATCTAAGGTACCATCTGATTCATCAGATATGAGGGTAATAGGACAATGTTATTAGTTTACAATATCATTTCCCTAAAGTTTAAAATTTTTAATTAGATGAAATACTTACTTGATTTTGGTACAATATCACCGTTGTTCATTCCATGTACCATTTACACTTCATATCTTCAGAAATGAAGTTGAATCTGTCATTTGTGAAGTGTTAGCAGATCTTGTGATAGAATGATGGGTCATTCCATCTGTCTCAAACAAAAGGTTAGAAAAAGTTATCAAATATACATAAGTCCATCTATGGTGAGGTTAATCGTATATGATTACAAAATTGGAATTAGACAGCATATATCATATTGATTAATTAAATAAAACTAATTTCTACTAACCAGGGATTTCCTGTAGGCCAGTGGTATGCGATAAAGGCCTATCACTATTCAGTTGTGGGTTTGATTCCCGCAACCATGTCTGAAGCGACGTGTGGTCTCCCGTCCAACGGTTGAACTTTTTCTAAAACTAAACTATTATAACATTTCAGAAATAAAAAAAAGATATATCCTTAAACAATACTTTCTGATGTCTAAATTAATCCATTTCAAATATTTTGGTTTATCCAAAATACTTCTATACAATCTCATAGAATAAAGAAAATGATTTCTAGAATGGTCGTATAACAAGCATGTCAATACCATCATTTATCCCCCATATATAATAAGATATATCTTGTTGATCGCATTCCAAACATGTGAATACCTTAATAATGTATTCTCTTGGAACATGAATTACCATAGAACCTTAGTGAAAGCATGAATGCTGTCAAAAGTTATCCAAAATCCCAAAATTGCTATATACGCAAACCATGATATCACTTTGTCCTTATATTAGTCATGACCTCATGAATACTATCAAATATATTATTTTCTACTTATCCCTTCATTATGCGCATATCATATAACTTCCATAAATATTTCATTCACTTTTCATGGTTACTAGTACCATATAATTATTGAAAACCATAATTAACTAATACATAGATATTCCAATATTTCATAATACTATAAATGAGATTCCATGATACTATTATGAAATCCCATTAAATAAACATTTAATCCTTCCACAACATCATTGTAATAATAAACATCACAAATATTGATCGCATGTGAAATCCCTTTGTCCATTTCCTTAAGCAGTTGCTCACGTCGATCATCATTATCCCCTGGATTAGTGCATTGATTAGCATAAGGCCCCATTTCCTTGAACTTCTAGAATTTAAGTATTGGTGGTGCATTCTCGATATTATTTTCTCTATTCAAATCATTAGCTACCTTTTTCACATTACGTTGGCACTCAGCTGCTCGATGACGATCTTTTCCACACTTAAAACATTTTCTCTTCCCTTTAAGACAATCTCCACCAAGCTTCTATCCACACTTTGAGAATAACAATAAATATGTATTCTTTTGACCATAGGTTGGAGATTTTTCCTTGAACTCCATCTTTCATTTCTTGTCAAAATCATGAGATGGATATGTAACACCAACTTCCAGTTATACCTTGATAGAACACAACACAATTTCTTCATTGATACTGAAGTCTCTTATAGCTAATGCCCTTCTAAGACTTGGTTTTAAGCCACAGAAGAATCGATCAACTTTAATTTTAGGTTTATTGATAAATCCATAATCATACCTTGAAATCCTTGTAAAATTCACCTCATATATTCCAACATATTTATCATCCTTTTGCTTAATCTCAATGAACTCATTTCCTATCTTTATTCGAAGAATATGAGGGATTTACTTATTGAAAAATATGTTCTTGAACTTGTCCAATTCCACGGATTTAATTTCATATTGGGGACTTGTATTTTTAATTAGAGTCCACCACTGGTCATGTAACACCCCGAACCCACCTACCCAGAGTTGGTGCATTATTGTGTAACATTGGCATGATCACAAAAGATCAAGTATCGAAATACTGATTAGTTTAGTAGCCTTGGAAACACTAGATACTTTCATAAATTTTACATTACATCATAAATTGAAAAACTACAATAACATAGTATCCATTTTCCACACTCATATCCCCTTTAGACTATCCATGCAGGTCCTTCCAAAAATACTTCTTCACATACTGGAAAAATTAAAACATTGAAAGGGGTGAGCTCAGATGCTCAGTAAGGATAACAATATACCGGAAGCTTTCACAAATAAACAAAAACATATAAGGAAATGTACAACTAAAACAAAAACCTTTTAAACTTGAACTTCAACATAATATGGAAAATGTAAAATGCGATAATTCCACTTACTTATTCACATGGATTTTCTATTGGTCGAATAATCACATGCAATATCAATAACCACTTTCATAATGATGGAATGCATAATTCCAGACTATCATAACCACGTGGCCAAGGCCTCATTCTAATAAGACAAATAAGATTTTTTCAAGGCCTCGTGCCAATACAATATTTTGTCTCATTAGACCTGCTGATGCATCGAGGAGCTATAGTGGGCTCCACCCATCACTTACTAAGTTCAATGCATTCCTCATATGAATCGGTTTAAACATATCATAAACCATAACATAATTGTATCACATAAAACATGCATAAAGGGAACATGAAATTTCCACATTTCAATCACAAGATATCAATACAACACATTGATATAATAAAAACATTATCAGAATCATTTTCAATACCGAAATAAAAGAAAATTAAAACATCGTATTTATTTTTCATTTAAAAAATGTTATGGCTTGTAGAGGAAGCCAAAACTCAAATAATAGTCACGGCGGTGGAGAAGTCGTTGTCGCCGCATACGTAAGAAAACCATTCTTTTTTGTCGTTTAGTAAAAACGCTTCGTATAAAAAGATTCATTTTGAATAAAAGTAAAAGTCAAAGGGGTTTATACATCGTATAAAAGAAATGTGTGTATACAACAAAATATGCCTCAGTGAATGGAGATTGAGATGAAGTCCCTTAAAAGGATCATTTTTTTAAATATAATATATCTATTATGTGTATTAACTATATGTACACATAAAGAAATTATAAATACAAGATAGGACATAACAATATCATGACATAATTTGAAAGTAGGAGATTAACCCAAATAATAGAAATTGGGTTATGAAGTTCCCTTACCTCGTGTCCGACTTGACTCGACCGCTCTTTAAACTCCCGAAAAATAAACTAGAGTTAATCTTTACCTGCATAAGAACCCTTTTCAAGTTCATTATTTCTTGTATATCACTTATTACCATGTTATGAACATTATGTAATTATTTAAGTTAATAACAGTCGTTTTGTCAATCTTAGGTACTTGAGTCTATAATAAACCTCTTATAATTAAACATTGTTGATGTGGTAAAATATCCATTATAACCATAATTATATTCATGATGTAGATATCATACACATCATATAAATCCAGTATATACATTCATTTATAATATTACATAACATTTAGAGGTATGAAATGAAATGCACCATTCATGGAGACGGTAAGCCGTACGTTCGCATGAACGCTACTTTCATTTCTATTTCGTATTTAATGGAATAAAGTTATAATTATATAAAGTAATAATATAATTACAGTATTATATAATGTATAATATCATTTACTCCATCCTTTATCCATCCCACATATGGCATTAAAGATTCAAATCACTTTGAGGGGCGGTAGTCCACACTTCCTAAAATGAAAATATCGTGTTTACCCATAATGGAAATATTAAAGGTATGCCATAAATGAGAAATACAGAATCATAAGGAAAACATAAACATAATATATATATATCATATATGAAAATAGTTTCATCAAAATGGCCACCATTAGAGGTGTTAAAATAATATTGAACAATCATCATTTCGTGAGGCAGTATTTCGCCACCCATAGAAACAGTATGTTCTTTAACCATTAAACGAAGGTGTGTGTAAGTGTAAATCAAATACTTATCATAAAAACATCCTAGTATATTTTAGATAATTTTGTTGTTAGAAAGGAATGTAAAAAAAGAGTTTAGGGAGTTGGAGAAGCAAAATAAAACAAAATAACATATAAGAAGACATTACATTAAAATCGGGGTAACTCTTTTTGATATGAGCCAAAGGCTTCCTAGAGAAAATTATGACCAAATTGAGGCTTCTAGGAGTAATAGAGGGAAGTTGAGAGAGTATTTGGGAAGAGTTTGTCTGATCCAAATGGCCTGATGGTGTGAATAAGGTGGTAGTAGTGGGGTCCTTTTATAAGAGGAGAGGAGGGGCACTGTTGGAAAGATTGAAATGTTAAATTATTATGAAATGATTTTAGGATTCTAAAGGTCCCACAATTATATATTGAGATGATAAGGTGAAAAAGGTTTGAAATCTACTCATACAATAAGTTTTAGACAATTTTATTCCTTAGATGTTACATTATCTTTTCATTTTATTTAAATCATTAATTAATGAGGTAATCGCTACATCATCATTGTGTCATAAAACATTTAATTTATATAATGTCTAAAAATTATATAAAAAGTATCATGATGTAGGAAATCTTTTTATATTTTAATGAATATTTATAGTCAAAAATATGACTTGTATAACCCCATTTAAAAAAAAATTTAGTAAAAGAACTCATGTTTGTGATATTTTTATTTTAACATTAAATAGAACGTTTTTAATGTCATTTTCCTAACAAAGTGGCTCCATGGGGTCCCCAAGATGTCCCATGGATTTTATTGGTCGGCCCTGACTCATACAATAGGGTTAGGACAAGTTCAATGGTATATTCCTTTTTTTATAATATCATTTTCACCTTAAATTTCACTAATTACCTTTAATCGCGAATAATTAAACTTAAAAGTTACTATTCACCAAAAAATTATTTTAATCCCTTTGAACCACATTTTACTTACTAATGACAACCATGTATGTCAGATTTTTGAAAATCAAATCACATAAGTGTTAATGTTTCATTTAAATGAAAAATCAGTTTTTTAACTACCACTTAGTGGTTTTACTATTCATCAAAAATTGATGTTTTTCAAAACAATGCAAAAATTTCACCCTAAGATATAATTGATATTCCGAATTCAAACATGATGTCTATTTTATGAAATTTCAAAAATATAAGTTTCATTAATTAATTTTATAATTAAATCCTACTGTCACATCAAATAGCATGTTTTTAAGAAATAATATATATCAAAAGATTGACAATTGTTTTTGTCCAATTTCAAAGTAAAATTAATTATAATGAACACCATTGGATAAAATTGTAAAATTATATTCTATTTATACTTTAAAACCACTCAATAGTATAATTTATCACTATAAATTATTTTCATTAAAAAAGTTGTTTTTACGTATTTTTTCACTATTCATAGAAAATTGGAAGTTCTCAGAAAATTACAAAAAAAATTAACTTAGGATAATTTAGATATTCCGAATACAAAAATGAAGTCCATTTTGAAATATAAAATTTATATAATTTCAAAAAGTGGGTATTACTATTCATAACTATTACTTTGATTGGTCGTGGTGTGTTAGAATCTCAAACTTGCGTACAATGCAATCTATTGCATTATTGAAAGAGAAGTGTATCAGGAAATCTTGGGGTGTTACATTCTCCCCTCCTTCAATAAATTGCCTCCTCGAAATTTGAAAATGTTCTTCGAAAATAAAAGGTTGAAAATAGAAAATACCTTTTTGGAAAACCCACATCGGAAATAGGGTTAATAAGAATATAACATTAAAAGAAATAAATAGAAGTACAATGGTCACCCGAGATATCCCATACTAGGATTATATGAAAATATGGATATGGAGGAGAAAAAAACCATCAAGGTTTGATGGAGAGTTGTAGAAAATAGGATTAGGATAATGTTAACCACAAGAAAATCACAAACCTGTGATTGGTTAAATAGTCATTGAATCCCCAGTTGGAAAAGTTAACCGACAACGTTTTTGTTTTAAGTTACCTTTTATAAAGATGAGAAATTTATTTAAGAGATTTTCTAAGAACGTAAGGAAATATAATTACTTGTCATGTAGGCTTGCATTCTTTAATAAATTTTTACCAGAAACCCATCTTTCACTCCAAATGGGATCAGAAAAAAAATACTCTATTTATCCTAATTGTATAAGGTTTCAAATATTACCACATACCATTTAGATTAGGAAAACTGTTTTGTAATAACATGGGACTTCCCATAGGCTAGTGGTAGGTAATAAAGGCCTGTCGCACTATGGTTGTGGGTTCGATTCCTACAGCTTTGTCCGAGGCGACGGGTTATCCCCCAACCTCCAGGTTGTCCTTTTTCTGAAACTATAGTATTATAATATTCCAAAAATAATCTTTAAAAATGTTTTAACCTTAAACAATACTATCCAAGGGTCAACTTAATCCATTCCTACTTATATAGTTATCCAAAATACCTCTGTCCAGACTTTCTCTAAAAGGTCTCTAAATTCCAAAATCTTTTGTAACATTAGATTCCCCAAACAAAGTAAAGTTTCTCTTATTGTCACATACTAAAAATATGATTACATTCATCATATTAAAACCTTAATGAAAACAACAAGTACTACAGTACAATCCTTATATATATCACATTATTCTTATAACCAGAATATAATCCTTGAGTCCAAAAGCACCAATACAATAATTATTCTGCATCAATTGTAGTAACAGCATAAAATTGGCCTTGATCCATTGGCCTTTTCCGAGATAAGTTTCCCTGACTCTTAGGACATTCATTTTCATAATTCCCCATTTCCCTACAATTGTAGCATTCAACATTGATAGCCTTTTTCTTTCCCTTACAATCACGCACCTAGTGACCTTTTTCTCCACATTTATAACAAACTCCCATTCCTTTTAGGCAAGCACTGGGGTGATTCTTCCCACAATTATCACATAATGGAAAATCCTTCTTTCCCTTTTTCCCTTTATCTGTCTATTGTTCCACCGTTCTCTTCTTCTCCTGCTTTACATTGTTGTCATAAGAAATAGAGAATTCATTTTCTGTCTTGGTAGCACACGAGACAATATCTTCGTACGATGAGAAGGATTTTGATACTAATGCTCGACAGAGAAATTTTTTTAACCCATCAAAGAAACGATCAATCTTACTTCTTGGGTTATATATATAATATGCAATATACATCGCTAACCTTGTAAATTTGGCCTCATAATTTGCAACATTCTCATCCTCCTTTTGTCTCAGACTTAGAAATTGCCTTTCAATATCTGCTCGATGGTCACGAGGAAAGTATTTTTCTAAGAAAAGAACTTTGAACTCCCTCCATTCCATACTCGATACTTCTTCATCATCTTTTTTATTTTGAATCAATTACCACCATTGATCAAGATCTCCATTGAGGCGGTAAAATGCCATCATAACCTTCTCCCTTTCGCTACTCCCCAAGGCATTGAATATTTTCTATAAGGATTTTATCCATTTCTTAGCTACTAATGCATTTGTACCCCCATTAAATATTGGAGGTTTTTTCTCATGAAACAGTCTAACATTGATCCTCTACGTTGCAGATTAGGGTGCTCCATACGAGTAATGTTATTATTCATAACCTGAGTGAGTTGTCCCAGTATGGTAATAAGTTGACCAGCACCAGTTGTATATCCAGCTCCACAATAATTATCTTGAGCAGGAGGGTAATCCCTACACGGAGTGCGTGCATTGATACAGTTTCCATTATTTCCACTAGGCACCATTTCTAAACAATTTCATAAACTAGATTAGTTTATGAATCGAAATACAAAATTCCATACATGTAAGACACTTAACATAAATTGAACTATTTATGGATATAATCCATAATCGTAAAAAGAAATGTTTTCTTTGAGAAAGTATATACTCATAAACCCTTCATAATGGTTTTTAAATAAAATGAGAATTATCCTAATCATGTCCCCCGGGAGTGTCATAACCAAGAGTGCAGCATGGCCTGTTGTCGTGCACCAGTTCCCGTTCGAGTCTAGCTCAAAGTGGTGTTTTCGGTTTTTACCCCTAGGTACATCTGTGCCAGATCCGCCTCTACCTGCTCGTATCCAGACAGGGATGTATTTCTCGAACATCCCACACAATCTCTACAACAACAAAATTCTAGGAAGTTCTTCTATACTAATCCTCAAAGTCTATCTTATGGTTATGCGCTCTAATCAGAGTTTATCTAAATATAGATTCCAAGGATAGTACCAAACTGCCTCTGATACCAACTGTAACGCCCCGACCCCAGCTACCCAGAGTCGGTTCATTATTGCGTAACATTGGCATGATCACAAAAGATCAAGTCTCGAAAGACCGATTAGTTTAGTAGCCTTGGAAACAGTAGATACTTTAATAAATGTTACATTACATCATAAAGTAAAAAACTACAACATCATAGTCTCCATTTTCCACACTCATATCCCCTTCAGACTATCCCTGCAGGTCATTCCTAAAATACTTCTTCACATCCTGGAAAAATTAAAATATTGAATGGGGTGAGCTGAGATACTCAGTAAGGATAAAAATATAGGGAAAGCTTTCATAAATAAATATAAATATATACGGCAATGTAAAACTAAATCAAAATCCTTTTAAACTTCAACTTAAACATAATATGGCAAAAGTAAAATGAGATAATGCCATTTACTTATTCACATGGATATTCTATTGGTCTAATAGTCACATGCAATATCAATAAACACTTTCATAATGATGGAATGCATAATGCTAGATTATCATTACCACGTAGCCAAGGCCTCATGCCAACACCACAAATAAGATTTTGTCATGGCCTCGTGCCAAGACACTAGTTTGTCTCATGAGACCTGCCGATGCATCGAGGAGCTATAGCGGGATCCACCCATCACTTATTAAGTCCATTGCATTCCTCATATTAATAGGTTTAAACATATCATAAACCATAACATAATTGTATGACATAAAAAATGCATAAAGGGAACATAAAATTTCCACATTTCAATCACAAGATATCAATACAACACATTGATATAATAAAAACATTATCAAAACCATTTTCAATACCAAAATAAAAGGAAATTAAAAATTGGTTTTTATTTTTCATTTAAAAAATTTTATGGCTTGTAGAGGAAACTGAAACTCAAATAATAGTCACGGCGGCAGAGAAGTCGTTGTCACCGCATACGTAAGAAAAACATTCCATTGGTCGTTTAGTAAAAACGCTTCGTATAAAAATATTCCTTTTGAATAAAATTAAAATTCAAAGGGGTTTATACACCATATAAAAGAAATGTGTGTATAAAACAAAATATGCCTCAATGAATGGGGATTGAGACGAGGTCCCATACAAAGATTGTTTTTTTAAATAAAATATATCTATTATGTGTATTAACTATATGTACACATAAATAATGTATAAATACAAGATAGTACATAATAATATCATGATATAATTTGAAAGTAGGAGATTAACCTGAAGAATAGAAATTGGGTTAAGAAGATCCCTTATCTCATATCCGACTTGACTTGACCGCTCTTTAACCTCCATAATAATAAACTAGTGTTAATCTCTACCTTCTTAAGAACCTTTTTCATGTTCATTATTCCATTTATATCACTTATTACCATGTTATGAACATTAGGTAATTATTTAAGTTAATAACGGTCGTTTTGTCGATATTAGGTACTTGAGTCAAAAATAAACTTCTTATAATTACACATTGTTCATGTGGTAAAATATCCATTATATCCATAATTATATTCATGATGTACATATCATATACATCATATATATCAAGTATATACATTCATTTATAATATTACATAACATTTAGAGGTAAGAAATGAAATGCACCGTTCATGGGGATGGTAAGCCGTACGTACGCATGAATGCTACTTTCATTTCTATTTCATATTTAAGGGAATGAAGATATAATTATATAAAGTTATAATATAATTCCTGTATAATATAATGTATAATAACATTTACTATATCCTTTATACATACCACATATGGCATTAACAATTCAAATCACTTTGAGGGGGTGGTAGTCCGCACTTCCTAAAATGAAAATATCGTGTTTACCCATAATGGAAATCTTAAAGGTATGCTTTAAATGAGAAATAAATAATCATAAGGAAAACATAAACATAATATATATATATATATCATATATTAAAATATTTTCATAAAAAAGGACACCGTTAGAGGTGTTAAAAGAATATTGATCAATCATCGTTTCGTGAGGCAGTATTTCGCCACCCACAGAAACAGTATGTCCATTTACCATTAGATGAAGTAGTGGGTAAGTGTAAATCAAATATTTATCATAACAAAATCCTAGTATATTTTATATACTGTTGTTTTTATAAAGGAAAGTAATAAAAAGAGTTTAGGGGGTTGGAGAAGCAAAATAAAACAAAATAACATAAAAGAAGACATTACCTTAAAACCAGGTAACTCTTTTTTATTTGAGCCAAAGGCTTCCTTGGGAAGAATTATACCCAAAGTGAGGCTTCTAGTAGTAATAGATGGAAGTTAAGAGAGTATTTTGGCGGAGTTTGGCCGAGCCAAATGGCTTTAAGGTGAGAATAAGGTGGTAGTGGTGGGGGCCTTTTATAAGAGGAGAGGAGGGGCACTCTTGGAAAGATTGAAATGTTACTTTATTATGAAATGATTTTCGGATTCTAAAGGTCCCAGAATGATATATTTCGAGTCTAAGGTGATAAGGGTTCTAAATATACTCATACAATAGTTTTTTGACAAGTTTAAACCTTATATTTTACATTATCTTTTCATTTTATTTAAATCATTAATTAATGAGGTAATCGCTGCATCATCATTGTGTCATAAAACATTTAATTTATTTAATGTATAAAAATTATAAAACAATTATCATGATGTATTATATCATTTTATATTTCTAATGAATATTTATATTCAAAAATATGACTTGTATAACCTCATTTAAAAATTGGTTTAGTAAAAGAACTCATGTTTGTGACATTTTTATTTTAACATTAAATAAAATGTTTTTAATGACATTTTCCTACATAAGTGGTTCCATGTGCTCCCCAAGTTGACCCATGGATTTTCCTGGTCTGCCATTACTCATCCAATAGGTTTAGGACAAGTTTAAAGGTATTTTTATATTTTTATAATATCATTTTTACCTTAAATTTCACTAATTACCTTTAATCGTGATTAATTAAACTTAAAAGATACTATTCACCAACAAATTATTTTAATACCATTGAACAACATTTTATTTCCTAATGAAAACAATGTATGTCAGATTTTTGAAAATCAAATCACATAAGTGGTAAAGTTTCATTTAAACGAAAAATCATTTTTTTAACTACCACTTAGTGGTTTCACTATTCATCAAAATTGAAGTTTTTCAGAACAATGCCAAAATTTTACCCTAATCTATAATTGATATTCTAAATTCAAAAATGATCTATATTTTATGAAATTCCAATAATAAAAGTTGTATTAATTAATTTTATAATTAATTCCTGCAGTCACAACAAATAGCTTGTTTTTAAGAAACAGTATATATCAAAAGATTAACAATTGGTTATGTCCAATTTCAAATTGAAATTAATTCTAATGAACACCATTGGATAAAATAGGAAAAATGTATTCTAATTATACTTTAAAACCACTCAATTCTATAATTTATCACTATAAATCAATTTGATTAAAAAGTTGTTTTTAATTATTTTTCAATATTCATAGAAAATTGGAAGTTCTCAGAAAAATACAAAAAATTCAACTTAGGATAATTTCGATATTCCGAAAACAAAAATTAAGTCCATTTTAAAATATAAAATTTATATAATTTCAAAAGGTGGGTATTACTATTCATAACTACTACTTTGATTGGTCGCGGTGTGTTAGAATCTCGAACTTGCATACAGTGCAAGCTATTGCATTATTGAAAGAGAAGTGTATCGGGAAAGCTTGGGGTGTTACAGGTTGGCTTCACCTTCTAACTAGTAAACAGCCAAAATGACCTTTTCATACTCTGAACAGTAAATTATAGAAAATAAATTTTTAATTTTATTGATCCATTGTTCAGCAACAAGTGAATTATAAGACTCACTGAAAGAAGGTTGATTTTTCCTCCTGAAGGACTCAATAGAATATTGATCCTTTCTCTAATTATTTGGAAGTCCAGAATGATTCATATCTTGTGTAAGTATAGTAATAATATTTTTCACTTCATCTCCCATAACATTGGTTTTTTCAGGAGGAAAATCATTTCATTGTTCATTACATTGATCAACAGGGTTCCTTCCAGTTCCAGCAATCATTTAAAACCCAAAAAAGAATAGTGCCAGAGGCAAAAATCAGGCTAGGAAAACATCATAATAAAGGGGGCGTACCTTCCATATATAACATCTTTGGTTTAATTCTATTATCATTACCGTAATTCTAGGACTATAACCAATACTTATACTTAACATTAGGGACATCCTTAGATATACCTTAGAAATATCTCTAATGATCTCACTAATATTCTTTGCATCCTAATATCCAAAGGTTAACTAAAAATTCACTTAGATACCAACTATAGAGAGCCAAAGCTTTACATATATAGACATTACATTACATTTGTAGAATGCTTAATACATGAAAAAAATAGTTTCCCAATGACCGTATTAGTTTATTTTCTTTGTAAACTTATAACATAATTTTATAATCATGGTGAAATATTTTAAACATCTCCCATAAAGATCTCCCCCTTTCGTTTTCTTACCTAAAACCTTTATTTATATCCTAGGGAAGATATAACATAAAATGGGTGAGTTCAAATGCTCCGTATTGGTAAACATGGAGAACATAAAACAATCTATAAATATTTGAACGTAAGAACATGATCATAAAACATCAAAATCATGAGTCATGACATAAATCATGGCAGTTCATAAGGCATAGATCATAAAGGAACATTATCCATGATAAAACAGCATGGTAATAAAACATTTAATTGTGGAAAACATTAATCACATATTAGGATTTCCATAGTATCCAAGGCATTGCTGTAAAGACGGTCATAGTGGACAAAGTCCATTACTGAACCAGGTTTACTTGTCCTTCTAGCCATGTATTAATGTATCAAATTCACTTTCTGTTCTAGACATGTATATATCATGAGATATAACTCATTACCCAATGCATTGGAGGGAGATATAGGTCCCACCCATCTCATAATGAAATCATTATTTCGTGTGCCAAAAAATAAACATAAATCGTTCATCAAAACCGAAAAAATAATATGGGTTTCATAAACATGATCCCATCATAACATATTCCATATAAAATAAATGGATATTATTTCATCATATGAAAAATGAATCCATGTAAATACTAGAGACATTATACTTGAAATATAAATATATTAAATAATGTCATCTTAGAAGGAAAATGGTTTTGATAAAACACCTTAAAGGAATTGTTGAGGAAAATATCCTTTCTTTTTCAAAATTAGTTTCTTTTTAGAAAATTCCATGAAATTTTAAAAGAAAAGGTTTTTATAAAATATTAATGAAATATGGAATAGTAATATTCATGAAAATAAGGCGTTATGAAACCATAAAAATCTGTTCATGCCGTATAATTTAAAAAAACATTCTTCTCGAACTTTTAAAGGAATAGTCCAAAAGTACCACATATGGTAAAAAATGAAAGATTCCTTCCATAACACAAATTAAAAGTCAAATAGGGGTGAAAATGAATTTAAAAATAAATGGAAGAATATTAAACTCTTTATGGAAAACATTTTATGGACATGGATGAAAAATATAACACTAGTAAATACTTTTGTATTAGCAATCTTGGATAAAAATGAGATTGCAAAATTATCCCTTACCTTAGTTCCAATTTCTTCCATAAGTGTCTGAGACTCTTATATAGTGGGTTTAAACATATTATTAACTAGTAATAGAACAATAATAATATTTATTATATCATATATGATTCACTTAGTACTTTATATTACCCGTTCTTTTGTCAATTCAATGTTAAAGAAACGTTTTGGGTAAAATTGTTTCTTTTACCGTACGTGTTTCGACTTGTTGTTTTTTATATTATTACATTTATCCTGATTTACTTACTAAAATAATTTAAAACATGATATATATATATATATAATATATATTCAACATATAAATATATATACGATAGATCAATAAATGGAATGAAATACACCGTTCATGGAGACAGTAGGTCGTACGTACGCATGAACATTGTTTTCATTTCTTTATTTAATTGAATGGAAGTATGTAGATGAAATAAAAATATATACATCAATACTATAGAATTATTATGAGATATATTTTATTATTATTCCTTATATATTCTTTACAATCATTCTTGAATGGATAACATGGAAAATGAATCTCATTGCGTCGTGGGGACGGTAATCTGTACGTACGCACGAGTGATGATATCGTTCCCATAATTATTGAATGGAATTGGAGTGGATGATAAAATACCTCAGAATTAGTATCATGTTATAATAATCATATATAGTTATTATTTCCACCATTATACCCATCCAATTAAGGTCGTGTTGGAAAAACAGATTACACCACGACGTGGAGAAAGTATTCTGTACGTACGCACGCACGGTGATTTCATTTTCTACAGGATAGATAGAAGGTTAAATAGGGTTGTTTCATATTTATAATAACATATTATTATATTATTGATACTCATTTTATTACTTTATAATGAAACAAATAAATAATATGATGTAGAAGAAGAAATAAATTTGAAATAATTGGTAAAGGATATTACCTCTTCTTCGATGTGCCTCTTCTAAACCTCCTCTTCAGGCTGTAAAGATGGTCTTTGAAGAATTCCAGGACTGCTAGTATGTTTCTAGGGAAGTGGAGAAGAGAAATTGGGAGGGTTTGGCCGAGCCTGAAGGCTCAAAATGGTGTTAGGAGGAGAGGGAGGAGGATCCCTTTTATAAGGGAGGAGAGGGGCACCTTTGGAAACAAAAGAAATATTAATTTATAATAAATTTAAACACCACTAAAAATCTCAAAAAATGAGTCATTTCTAAGATGAGATGAGATAGGGTTGTAATATCATCAACCAATAGAATTTAGTCATGTTGGTAATTAATTTTATACCTTATCAACTTGATTTATCATTATTTCATTTATTTAATTTTATTTGTGGAAATAATATTCTAAATTTTAAATTGTAATAAATAATTACTTATGTGTTTTTAATTGTCCATAATTTGATACTTTAAGACATTTTAGAGAATAAGAATTTTAATTTATATTTTTTAAATATTTTTGTGATTTTTAAACTATTTTATAATATGTTATTTTTATAAAATAACAATAGTGGAAATTTTGACACTATTCATTTATTTGAATTTAAATAAAATCCACACAAAGGATATATTCGAACCAAAATATTTAATAGATTACTAACATGTCATATTAATCTAACAAATTTGTGGAGAACATTAATTATTTCATATAATATTTATTTTAATATTTGTAAAACCATTTATTTTATATTTCTATCAATAAAATAATTTCTACATCACTATGGTGTCATCATTATTGATAATTATATAAACATTAAAAATTACTAATAAATTATAATTATGTAGATACATTTATTATATTTCTGGATTCTATTTATATTCTATGTTTTGTGAGGTTTATCACTAAATTAAAATTATTACACTAATAAGATATAAGAGAGTGACTTGTTGTCACTTTCATTGGTTATAATAATAATTATATAATTTTAATGCTCAAAATTCCATGAAATGAATCTATTACGACCCTTATGTGATATGGGTCAACCTTTATTCATCCAATAGAATTTTGGTAGGTGTTAGGGTAATTTAATAATCTTATTTTTACCACTAATTAAATGATTTACCTTTAACTATAGTAAAAACTTACCGTAGTTACTATTCATAATGTCAAAAAAAGTAACCTATTTACATAATTTTGACAACTAAATCCAAATATGAAATCAATTCTTCAAAATTCAAAACACATAATTTGTAGTAATTAATTTAAAATTAATCCTGTTGTTAAGAAAACATGTTTTTAAAAGTAAAAACATTTCCAGAGATTGAAAAAATTTAACCTATGAATTCAATGTAAAATTAATGATAATGACTTGAATTATATTAAATGGTAAAAATATATTCTATTTATACTTTAAAAAAATTCAATATTTTAATTTATCTATATAAACAATCTTGATGAAAATGGTTGTTTTTAATTAAAATTTAGCGCATTTTTACTATTCATCAAAATATGAAAGTTTTCATAAAAGAATCAAACATTTATCCAATGTAAATTTTTATATCCTAATACAAAATAAGAAGTTTATTTTCTAAAATTTAAATTATAAACTTGTCAAAAATAATATTAAAATGGTGGTACTATCAAAAGGCTATAAAACTTATTTTTGTGAGAAATAGTTCTTTTATCGAAAAATTGATTTTGTTTTCATATCTCATTCTAGAAAATGTGAATAATGAATTATAATGTTATAAAAATTAAAATTAGGTTAATTTTATTCATAATGGATAGTTCGTAAAATTAGAATAATATATCAATGTTTAGTGAAACTTGTTATTGCGTACAACACACGTTATCGAGGAAGGTTGTTCTTGTGTGCAACATAAGACAAGAATAGTGTTTACGTATACTACAAGATAATACGGTGTTGTGTATAACACTAGCTAATCTTGGTGTAGCGTAAAACAAAATACATCAATGAAAAAAATTATTTCTCATAAAATCTCAGGGTGTTACATCTGAGGTAACTAGAATCAATAGAAAACTGGCCTGACTCAGTCCAAAACCTCAAATGACCCAACCTATATCAGTGAATTATTTCCATGTTTCCTAATATTTTAGTGTCCCAACCATACTGTGACATGTAGGAAAACCTAATCTCCAACCTCAAACTCTAGAGGTCATCTTAGACGATCAGCATAAGACTTATGTCCTGATTGTGCGGTATCCATCCTCTTCTGTATCAACTCCACATGCTCTGTGGTCTGTTAGACAAGATGAGATCCCAGCATAGCTGCCTATCATGCCTCCATCCACCATATGGGTGATCATTAATGCATACCATAAAAACCCTCCTATGTTGCCATCTGAATAGTTTCCTAAAAACAATTATTGTAGGAAAGCTCTACCAGAGGTATCTTTTACTTCCATGAACCTCTAAAATCAAGGATGCATGACGAAAGCATTTCTTCCAACACCTAATAGGTTTTCTCAGACTGTCCATCTATCTGGGGTTGGTATGATATACTCAGAAGAACTTATGTACCCAATGCCCTTTTGTAGTCTTTTCCATACCAAATACATAAAACATGCGTCCCTATATGAAATGATGGATTGAGGAACCCCGTGTAATCGTACAATCTCTCGGACATACAAACACCCCAGTTCATCAAAACTGATGTTCTCCTTGATCGATAAGAAGTGTGAAACCTTTGTGACAATGTCAATGAATGCTCAAACTACATCGTTCCATTGATGCGACCTCAGTAATCCTTCCACAAAGTCCATTAAAACATCATTCCACATCCACTCGGGAATGGGTAACTATTACAAAAGCCATGTTGTTCTCTGATTCTCCACATTCATGTACTGACAGGTGGACCATATAAGGAAAAACCATCAACATCTCTCTTCATACATAACCACCAATACTGATTTTGAAGATCTCAGTACATCTTGGTGAAACCTGGATGAACTACGCAAACTAAAGAATAAAAATCATGCATCAGCTCCTCTCATATGTCCGTTGACACCCATATGTTCCCATGAAAATTAATGATCTCATCCACAAATATGGTCTATTAATGAATAGGGTTCTTTATTCAGACACTCTTTCATAGAACTAGGCCTTCAACAAATGATAGTTTCCGTATTCTCAATCGATCAAGAATAGTATAGGTAACAACTACAGAAGAAAGGAACATATACCCCTGTATTTTATAAAACTCCAAATTCTTCTCAGATAACATAGCCATACGATTCCACTCACTTTTGGACTCTCGAACTTCTTATATTGGAGTCCTCTTGCTCATTAAATCATCCACTGCTTTACCTTTCCCATTTGAGTAGGAAATCTCAAAGTCAAAGGACTGAAGGTTAATTGGGACGAGCCCGTAAAGGGATTCTTGACTCTAGGGTTCCTCATGCACCCGCCTTAACCTCTTCTATCTCTGGTTGAATCTCGTCCTCTCCTCAACGCTTCAAATCGGTATGATCGCAGCATGAGGTCTCTTCCAGCAGCAGCAACATCTGGACTTACTCTCTTTTTAAAACCACATAGTTTGTTGGCTACTTCTCACCCTAACCTTTAAGTTTGAAATGGATTCCTCATCGGCATGATTTTGGTCCGGGGATTAAGTTTTAGATGATGCGGTCTGGGTTCCTTGTTGTGGTTGATGTCGACTTTGAGTTTGTAGGAAGGATCTGGTCTTCGTGTGTGGTTTTGAAGGTGGAAATGGGATTTGGGATATGCATTTGGCTTGCGACACGGTCTTCTTCCAGTGAGCTCTATTTTGAGAGGTCGTCTCTTGAGTGTGTTGCGACGGTGGTGTGGATGAGATGAAATGGATGTATTTTCTCAATTGATCTGGATCTACTGCAGATTTGTTGCTCGCTGTTGTTTCTGTAGCTCTTGATTGGTTCTGGTATTTGGGTGCACTTTGATTTAGAATTTATATGAAGAATGTGAAGTCAGTGAAGGTTTTATGTTGTGTATCGGTTGTGGTTTTCATTCTGTGGTTTTTTTTTCTTTTGCTGCGGCCTTGGTAGTCTGTTGTTCAAAGGACTATACAATCAGATCACCTACATGACTAGCGGTGGAAGGAGGGAGCAGTATTGAATTTTTTTGATGATGGGAGGGGTTTTCTATTGTAATGTTGTTGTTTGGTCTTGAAATTTTGTACCGTTGGTGAATTTTTACTTGTTTATGTCTTTGATGTCATGGTGGTTTCCCCCTTTTCCATTAAAATGGGGTTTGTCTTAATAAAAAAAATTATTTACAGTCAAAGGACTGAAGGTACTCAACACCTCTCTGATACCTCAAATTCAGATCGCACTTAGTGAAAGTATTTTTTGAGACTTTTGGGGTCAATGAAAACCAAAATATTCTCTCCCAAAAAATAATGTCTGCAATAGAATAAAGTATGAACATCCTTAGCCAACTCGAGATCATGCATTGGGTAATTCTTCTCATGTGGCCTCAACTGCTGAGACTCTCATGTAATGAATCCTTCCCCATATATAAGCATTGCTCCCAACCCAACACCTGATACATCATAGTAAATAGTATAGAACTTTCCTAAATCAAGAAAAACTAGTACAAGTGCTGAAGTCAACCTCCATTTTATCTCGTTAAAGGGAATTTCAGATGAATCTGTCTGTATGTACTTCTCACCCTTCATAGTCAGGCCCATCAGTGGCACATCTAACCATGAAAAGTCCTATATAAGATTTCTGTAGTATTCTGACATCCCTAGAATACTCTGTACCTCAAATATGTTTATCGGCTTCTCCCTAGAAACTTATTCTCTCACATTTTCTATGTCAACGGATACTCTAGACTCTGAGATTTCAGTGCCCAATAAGAGAATCTGGTCCATCCAAAAGTGAAATTTTGAATTCTTATAATATAATTAATGCTCTCTCAGTGTTATAAAAATGATCTAATGTTGTGTAGAATTTTCATTTCTAGTGTGAGAGTAAACCATTAAGTCATCCACGAAAATCATCACAATGGAGACCATGTATGGATGGAAAAGAAGGATTATCAGTGCCATGAAAACTTCAATTGCGTTCATGAGACCGAACGACATAACCACATACTTGTATAAACCTACCTACCCTGAAAAGGATTTAAGAGGTATATCTAAAGTTATAAATATTGACTAATGATAAATAAATATCATTTAAATCTTAAATACCCCCTAGGCTCCTCAAAGTATATTAAAATGATTATCAATCCTTGTCAAGGGATACCAGTTCTAGGCCATCAAATGGTTCATCTTCTAATAATTCACAAAAATTCTGAGGGTACTATCTACCTTATTCATGAAAAGAACTAGTGAACCCCAAAGAGAGGTATTGTGTTGTATGAAACCCTTTTCCTATAGATCCTATAATGGCTTCTTGAGCACCCCGCAACTCTGGTGTAGCCATCCTATAAGGAGGAATGGACATCAATCCTTGGAAAGGGTTACCAGTTCTAGACCATCAAATGGTTCATATTCTGATAATTCACACAAATCTTGAGGGTACTATCTACCTTCTTCACAAAAAGAACTAGTGAACCCCAAGGATAGGTATTGTGTTGGATGAAACCCTTTTCCTATAGCTCCTATAATGGTTTCTTGAGCACCTGCAACTCTGTTGTAGCCATCCTATAAGGAGGAATGGACATCAGTGCCACTCCAAGAACAAGATCAATCGAAATGTCTACCTCTCACTCTGTAGGTAAAACTTTAACTTCATATAGAGAGACATATTTTAAATGATCCAGCACTGGAAGAAAATCCAAATGTGAAATCACATAATCATCCATATACAAACTAGAAATCTGGGCTATAACTCCCCTATATAATGGTGATCAAATCCCCCTCTAATCACCTAAAATTACCATTCATCCTTATGAAGAACAAAAACAACACTTTGGTGACGTGAACCTCACAAATCGACAATAGCTGTAGACTATAGCCTAGAAGGGAAGAAACTATTAGATTCTGACAATGACATCATAGACTGTTATGTCTAAAACATAAAGGTCCCATAAAAAGTGACACCCACCAACCTATAGAGGGAACTCCTTGCATTGATGTACACAAGCCGTTATTGTTCCCAACAGTGTGTTCAGAGTCATGATATCTGCATAATTAATGATACAGAGCCCGAGGATACCCAAAAAAAGAAACCGATATAATGCTATGGGAAGCCAAGGTGTTGAAAATATCAGAAGCTAAAACCGAGGAAACCAAAATCATATCTCTATCCATAGAGGTTCTGGAATCCTACTCATACTAGGCCTTCTCAAGAACTAATGTCTAACCTCCATGGAGGCCTTGTGATGTTGTATGAGATCGCGGAGTAGGTTCACCCTGCAGTTGTTTAAAACCATGTCTCTGAACAAAGCAGCAATGACCACCACCTCAGCCTAAATGACATGTAAAACTCCATCTGTCAGTCTAATGTGTGACTGGTGGTGCTACTCTGGTATGAGGATTCATAAAAAACCCCTATCACCAGCTTCTTGTGAGAAAATATATTACAAACAATGATGATGATCCATCCTACCACAATATCGGAACTCAACTGGGTCTCCTGGGCAATGTGGCCTCGTATTCCTGCTCGTCCCGCACTAGTATCATACCAAATGGCTACATAAAAAGCATTCCAACTACTCGGATCTATATGTGTAGACTCCATGCGGTGCATCATACTATCATTCGAAAGAATATGAACTCTGGATGACGAACCACCCTGGCCCGCAGCTCCATAATGCATCAGGTTGTGCTCATTTATCAGTGCCTAGTTGACTATAGAAGTTATGGATGTAGACCTAAAGATTTTCACCTGAGATCAGAGGTCATGCATGAATCCATACTCAAACTTCCTCACCAGTAATAATTCATCACCCCCTAGAATGTGTGTGAAGGACTACACCCTTGTGAAGTTGTAAGAATAATCAATAAGTGATTGAGTAACCTAATCCAAACTCATGAAATCTTGGGCTTGGTTGGCCTTCAATGTCTCCGTGTAGAAGTAATCAAATATGAAAAGCTAGAACTCATTCCAATCCATACCCTTTTGGTTCCCTCCCTGTGATATCACATCCCACCATCTCTTGGTAGAATTGTAAGGCATATACATAAATAGATTCACCCTCCTATCTAGAGTCATGACCATATTTTCAATGATAGACAACATGGCCTCTAACCATGAATATGAAACCTGAGGTCCTCCATCCCCTTGGAATGTGGGAGGATGATGCTTCTAAAAAACCCACATCAACTCTACCATAGATGGGCTAGATGTGGTGCTCCCTGGAAGGCCTTCATAATCCTCATAATTCCTTCCTGGAACATTGCATCGACAAGTGTATCTGGAATGATGGATGGTGCCAAGAGGTGCATGACAAGATGATCTACTGGTAGCCCCTGATCTGCCATGTCGAGTGTCTGATCACTACCCCAGATTTGGTGTACTACCAAATGACATCTTGGTGGCATGAATCATCAAGGTCATGTTGAATCCTTAGTTAAATATTATTAGTGGATGAAACATAGAAATGAAACAAAGGGAAAAGAGAAATAAAACATTCATGTTTTTCAAAACCTAGATACACGGCGTGTATGACCCCTACACAGTGTGTTTCCTAAAGCCTCTACATGGGCGTGTACTTCTTACAACCATAGTCATGTAACAACCCATACACATGGTGTGTTCTCCATTGACATGGCATGTAATTGAATCTTTTCACACTTCCATAGTTTCCATTCATAAATAAACTATATTGTTGTCCTAGACCAAAACTACAAGGCGTTTTTGTGCAAGAAACAATGTGTACATGAAGGATGACATCCATCTGTGACATTGGTCACATGGCTGGATACACAGTCTACTCCAAAAGCTATTTTAAAGCTAAACATGATGTTTATAACATGATATTCATCCATTGGTGTGATCTGTCACATGTCCAGATACATCGTCAGTATAACACAATGTGTAGTACTAGTACCTAGCATGTTCCACCATACAAAACTCAACCTTGTGTCTCTTCCCACACATTCAATAGAACTCTTAAGAACTACATGGTGTTTACATATGGTACATAGTGTGTACCAAAGAAAAAAATTTCCTTCCCATAGAAGGACACATGGAGTGTATTTATCATCACACGTCATGTATTCTAGGTTTTGCTGGAAAATATGCCTCAGAAACTTCTCCATAACCCCATAAAAATACTAAAATAAGCATTACAATGCAGAATTCTGATCTGTGGGGGCCCATAATCCCTATGAACCAATGCATGGCATCATATTTATGCATATCTAAAGGTAAAAAAGTTAAATCAATCAAATGATCCATCAAATTCTAATCGAGGAAGGCCTATAATACCTCAGGGACCCAAGGCTATCCTTCATTCAAAAGAAACATATCATATTACCAAAACCTTATCAAGTAGAAGGTATTATATCAAGGAATCTATCAGAACATCTTTCATATATAGAAAAAAATCTATCACAACATCATGCATTGAAGAATGCACCCCAAATGACCTATCAAGAATGCATGACATGTGATCCCTATCAGGTTCGTATCTGATGCGTGAGATAGAACACCCTAATCTCATCATGTAGAAACAAATATAGATCCCCAATAATATCAATGAAAATTGAAGATAAAATGTGAATCACCCAATGTTGAAAACAAATCAACTGTAAAAAATTGAAAAACTAGAAAAAATTGCAATAAACAAGGTAAATTAGATTTTACCTACACACATGTTAGCTACTCTCAGGAACATCTTATTACAAAGTACCTATTCCATCCTATCTCTATATATTGGACCCAAACATTATGTCACAAAAAAATTCCCATGATACCACTTTGTAACATAATGATTTTGGAATCCACCCAAAGGTTCCCCATACCTGGTTGGTCACATGGCCTCAAGCACATTTCCCTAAATGTCATAGGCTTCTGAATAGTAGCAAGGGAATTATGTGTGATAGTGGGGAAATGGTTCCCTCATTGGAAGAGTGACATAGTTAAAACAAACAGATAAGAATATTTGAAGCAATAAAACAATACAATAAGTAAACATCAAAAGGCTTATAGTTATTAAATAAATCGATCACATATATATATGATTCCTGTCACATATATCCAGGAAAGAAGCCAAAAAAGTCATAATGATGAAATACATTATAAAATATTGTACAAAGAAACTGAGTCACTCCAGCAGCATAGTAGGCCTCTTCCTAATCCCATGCTCTCCAGCTCCACAGTAATCAATTACCTGATGTATAAGGGATCTTTCCCTTATCAATACATGTAATAATATAATTTTTTTATTCCCAAAATCATGAACCAAACAAGGTGCGAGACGGATATCAGTAGGCAGCCACCTAAAGATGTGTTCCTAACTGTTAGTGAATATATATAATGAAATAAGAAAATTTAAGTAATAAACATTTATGTACTCAAATGAAAACTATCCTAAAGTTTAAACTACATTAATTTACATTTGATAATTGTTAAACCTGTCAAACACAAGAAATCCTATGGGATGTTCTAACAGTCTAACCCCTCTGGTTCATCGTAGAAAAAGTATCTATGTGGAAGCACTCACCATCAATTCCTCATGTGGTTTTTTAATGGTAAACTATAAAATTTCAAAGGAACCACTAAACATACAATTCCACACGGGTTCTCGAATCATAATACTATAGACACTATGAGGTTTCACTCAATGACAATTCACTCTATAGTCTTGCAATGTTAAAGGTAACACACACTCAATGGAAGCCATCAGCGTCCATTCACCCCCTATGGTCTCACTACACTAGGTTCCCACAGCCCTGGGTAATATAATCATGCACAAAAGATATCTAGTAGCCAAATTAAAACTCAAATACAACACGGATAAACCATTATATGGTATATCTAAATCATTTCATATAAACAACAACTCCATCAAAACAACCCTAGGCATGGAATGCAAAGCACACTAATAGGCAGTTCTAGACCCAACAACCAAAACCATCTAGCATAGGAAAACACATCCATAAACAAGGTAATAAACCTAACTCATAATCAACAACCCTTACTCTAGAAACGAAAAAATAGTAGGAATCATCAGGGTTATATTTCAAAAATATTCAATACCCAAATCTAGGGTATTCGTCAGTTTTGGAACATATTATTCACAGAAAAATATGTAATGGAACAAACCACCTACCTTGATGTTGTATGATCGATATAGTTGAGACTCAACCTTTGAATCGACGTAGAACATTGTATTTCTACCAAAACATAAAAAATTCTCAACCACATATATCTCACAAAATCGGAGAAATCAAGAGGATAGGCTAAAGAAGAAGGGATAAGTCACCAAGGTGATTCCAATGCAATCAACAATGTTTTATTCATATAATAGAAGGCCAAACGGGGGCCAAAGAAGAATCGAAGATATCCATAGCTATTGGAAAATCCCATGCAAGAAGAAGATGGTTTTTTCGATGAGACGCAACCCCAATCCGATGGTACAATTAAAAATAAAAATACATACTGTGTTCCCTAAGGATAAATGGCTTGTATAGGCATTTACTGGCCCCTTCCTTAGGTGGTCTCCATGCCACCTCACTTGACCATGTACTTGCCTATTGCATGGCCAGTACAAGGCTACCCACATCAACAGAGTAAATAGTGTGTACTCCAATTTTCACTGCGTGTACTCCTTAAATTTCCAAATTCTCCCCTTTTCATCAATAACACCCAAAAACAAGATCCATACCTGAAACAAAAAAGAATATTTGGGTTCTTATACATAGAAAGAGCATTATTACTCACCTATAGTGCATGGGTTTATCTTTATGACCCATAAAAATTGAATCTTTTCTAGAAATACCAATTAATATAGCACCCCATAACCAAAAAATCACCCAAGACTTATATTCACTTTTATTATTACTAGCACCTGGAGACCATCATTACATGAAATCATCTAAATTAAGATTTTATCCTTTGATACAAAAGAAATATCCAAGGCTTCTATCAGTTCAAATAGCCCCTCTCCTTGATGGAAAATATGAGCCGATGATTCCACACATGGTTGTGAATATCATAAAAAATTTGATACAAGAGTAATTCATCACTGTTGCACCTCATTATTAGTGGAAATAACATGATGTCAAATATGAAAAACTGGAAAACTAAATTTTACTGGAATTTATTGACACTAGGGAATCCCCCAGTCATCACAAGACCTGTTACAATGATGATGAGACTAGAATGATTTGGAGTTCGACACATGATAATGGGAAAACATGAAAACAAGATTATTGTTCACCCCATTAGGCATGATGTTGTCAAAAAATGAACACTGTTGTGGGAAAGGGTGATTTAATAAGAATGAAATAATGACTTTCCACCAAGAAGGAGTTAAATGGAGTGGGGAAACTTGGGAACCGTAGCATTACACCTGCCATGTACTTATTTCAATATCTTTTATCAACGGGCCCAATGATCCACCATGAATGAAGATGAAGCTATATTGCATATCCTTGATTCCTTTTCCATATTCTGTTATCCTGCTCATTTGGCACATCATGACAGGTGTTTTACATCATGAAAAAAAACTTCCCCAAATATATCGTCCATTGTGGGATTTATAGGAAATATTTTCTTCCAAAAATTCATGGAATCCTAAACAAATTTTAAATTAATTCACATGTCTTCACCCCCTTTTCTAGCATGTCCAAAAATGCATATTGGAATTTCATATCATCCTGAGAATCCCACAAAAAACACATTAACAAAATACTAATTTTCATAATGGTATCTTGAGGACATGAAGATAGAATTAAATATGTATGGGAATTTTAGATAACAGAATATTTATAAGGGTAATCCACACCCAAATGGGAAAAAATGGTTCATCCAGTGGTTGTTATGTTTGGATGATTTGGCCATCATACCATCAAAATGATGAATGTGAACAATCCCTAGAGAAATAAGGACCCCTCGAATAAGAAGTTATGGTATCACTGTTACATACGTATGGTTTACCATCCCCACGTATCGATACAATTAATATTCCAAAAACATTTTTAATGTGTATAAATTATTATTAGTACCATATTTATATTTTATCTACTTGGAATTATTATAATCATAGAAAGATAATATCATATCTCCCTTTTTAACTAATATTATTTTTGGATATGATAATTTTGCTTGTGTGTATGTATATCTTACTATCTCCTCAATGCGATATGATTCATTTTTCATCTATTTTTCAAAAGGGTCGTAATGAGGATGAATGTTTTAAATATATAATAATATATAAAATTTATTCTGTAATTATAATATAGCACATATTTTTTTTCATTTAATATGATATGAAAATGAATACAACGTTTATATGTAAGTACGACCAGCTCTCTCTATGAACGGTGTATTTTATTTTCTATCTCTTAATTTTATGAAACACCATATATAAATATATATTGAATATATATATATATATATATCATTTCTATTATTTATCGGTGATCAAATCATTATTTAAATAAGATGACCATTGATAACAGTTCAAAACATAAATGAAATCAAAGCAATTATTACCTGAAAGATAAATTTGACATGGAATTATTAGTTCTTGGGTAATATAAATCTATTAGTAAATAATATAAGTATATATATATTGAAATATGGTTTTAGGTAATATTTATAATAATATTATATTTTATATATAGCAGTATAGAACATATTAGAAGGAAGTAACAACTTATGGTAAGATATTTTGACTCACATCTATTTCTATGGGGAACATGACTTATACACTACTTGTTTTCTATGTGAGATATATATTTACTGAACATAAATGTATTCTATGATTCATATCTTGAAGATTATTTAATTTTCATATTAATATAATTTCTTTTCATTTGTTGGGCATACACTTCAACTATTTATAGAGTGATGAGAATTTCATTCACTATTTCATCAATATTTTGGATTTTTGGATTTTATATATCTGTTTGTTTATATTTCTATTCCATGTCATTTATTTCTATTGATTCTTTAAAAAAGGATTTTAATATTCCCCAAGGTATTTTAACTAAAAGTTAGACTCATTTTTTAATTTTTATTACACAGTTTGAAATTAATTTTTTTTGTTGTTTTAAAAAACATTTTCTCAAAAGTTACAAAAGTAATGTTCTTTGACATATACGACATCAATGTCGTTTTCCTACTTCATGATGAAAAATAATAATTTATGATTAATTCAAAATATTATAGGTTTATTTTAATTGAAAATGTTTTATTTTAAAAAAATTTATCTTTTTATGAAATGAAAGCAATTTCAAAATTTAATGTATGTTTTCCTCAAGAATTGTTTTCAAGTGATATCCAAAAATTATTTTACATATAAGATAATGTTATTTAATTTTACATCGGTTTTTCTGGATATATTGTTCATTGCTAACAATATTATTCCATATAAAAATAGTTTATGATTATGATTGAATGATGTTTATGGAACACATTTCTTTTCATGGGTTATATTATGATTGAATGATATATATGAACTAAATTTCATTCCTTGGGTTATAATATGATGAAAGAATATATTTTTATGGGACACATATGTATGGATTTCATTATGGTATGGATGGGACCTACGTATTCCTCCAATGCGTTGGGTAATGATAATATTTATACGAGTTCATTAGGGTATACAGGTGGGAATCCTACGACTATAACAGAAGGGTCCCTAGGGGACATCTTCTGGAAGAATAATATGTTCCACATGAGGTAATTATAATCCCACAAAAAGATGGTACAAAAGAAGTGGTATTAAGACTAAAACTAGATGGTACACTTGAGTCCATCGCAAGACTAATGTAGGTACATGAGTGATCAATCCTCACCTAACATACTACGATTTTCTTTCTAAGAATCATTGACATAATGTATCATATCATTAAGTGTATTCGACAAATTCAATGTCTAATTCGATTATTATATTCTCATGGAAAATGTGGTTTTATTTTTAATAAGATTTATATCTTTTTTTACGAGACTTATTCCCTAACTCGTGTATATGATCTTTTATATGAGTGGTAAGATATTTGAATCATATGATCATGTTTTAATATCCATATACTCATGTTTATCATGTGTAACTTCAATGTTTACCATTATTGAGTGTAATGACCCAAAATTTTGAATAAATCTTGTTTCCTAATTTTGTGTGTTATTTTATTTTTCATACTCAACAAAACTGTTTCATTTAATAACATGAGTATAATTAAAATGAGACTGTTGGGTTTTGACTATTATACGACCATTGGTAAATATGACCACTGGAAACTAAACATTTTGATTATTGTCTCTAAATACAAGTAATCTTGGATAATTAATATAGAAAGAAGATTTGATCGCCTCACCCAGTAGTCTTGGACCAAACGAAGCCCATCTAATAGAACATTGGAAGGAGGTAAGACCACTAGGCTTTTCTCTGGACCAAACCCAAGACGAACTTCATCGTGTGAAGCTAGAATGGAATCGCCTTTGCGAGAAGTTAAAACTGATAGAAATTACTACTCGTGCGATGTTGGCCAAGCCTCCCTCGTATTCTCTCACCTTAGCACACCTTACACATAGGTCCTATACTGGTGTGATAAGGGGCTATGTAAGGAGACCGTAACTGCTTTGTGTAATCCTTTGTTTTAAATAAATATTGGGATTTCTTCTTATGATGATGTTTATGAATTTTCAAATGACCGGATAAATATAGTATGCATATTTTTTATGAATTTTTGAAAAAGGATATTTTAAAAAAGTTTATGTAAACCTTAAATAATTAAAAACGTGTAATGATATTCAAAAAAAGGTTTTCTACAATTATGCCCAGTACGAAATTTAAAGTCTAATAAGATCGACTTTATTTTTGATGAATAGTAAATTATGAATAGTGATTTTATGCATAGGATTAGTAATGTGACCAAATGGTTTAATAACCTCACTTAAATAAAGCATTAATATAATCTAGGAACCTTGATTAAGTAATGTGATTCAATAAAATGGTTAAATAACAGTTTCATAAATTATTAGTCAAGTATTAGTTTTTTAGGTTGAATAGTTTTTTTATTTAAAATTTAATTAAAAATATTTAGAAAAATATTTTGATAAAATGGACTTCATTTTTGAACTCAGAGCATCGATATTATGTTAAGGTAATTTTTGGGGATTTTTCTGAAACAAATGAATTTTCGGTGAATAGTGTATTTATTTAAAAATTAAATTAAAAAATATTTAGAAAATTATTATTATAATATGGAGTTCATTTTTGAAATCAGAGCATTGATATTTGGTTAAGGTGAAATTTTGGGATTTTTATGAGAAAGTTGAATTTTCGATGAATAGTGAAAATATTGTTTTTAAGTTACAGGTGTTTAATGACATCATTAAATGATGTATTAAGTATGTAATAAATATGGCCGACTTATGAATAGTAAGATAAAGTATGAGGTGTCCCAAGTGGCCAATACCATGGGAAAATAACATGGGCAAGCCCCTGGTTTTTCCAAAACCACTAATGAGGTGTTCCTTGGCCATTAATGTCTTGTCCCCTCACTTTCCCTATAAATACCAACCCACCCTCTCATCCATTCGACTCCCCACTCTCCCCCAAAAAATTTCGGGTCTCATTACCTCCCAAGGAGTCATCCCAAGGTTCCCCCAAGCCTCTCAAGATCCAAACCATTGAGTTTTAGGAGTTACATTTTAAGGTAAGGGATCTGACCTCTCTCTTTATTTTCAAGTAATCTCTTTTATGTCATTCCTTTTATGAACCATGTTCTTATGTTAAAGGATGTTATTTTATATTGCTATTAATTCCATTTTCATGTTCATATAATGATATATCCCTTATTACTCTCATTATTTCATTTTATGATGTTTTAAGTTGCGCCGTTAGGCTGCCGAAAGTTTTGTAACAGATTCTTTCTCCCTTCTCATTTTTCTTGATCTATTTTCAGGTAAAGTCCTCAAGATCCTTTTTATTATGTTGTGGTATAATCTCTATATCTATCATACTGATATTTTATGATCATATAATGAGAGACCCCATTTTATCTCTTCAATTCAGTATTTTGATGTTTTATGTGGCGTCGCTAGGCTGCCGAATTTTTAAGTGGTTCTTTCACCCTTCTCGTTTTCAAATTCTACTTTCATGTCAAGTCTTTCAAGTTCCTTTTTATTATGTTGGGGTATCAACTCCATATCTATCATAATGATATTTTATTATCATATGATTAGATTCCCCATTTGACCTCTTCAAATTCATTTTTCTTGAAGATTATGTGGCGCCGTTAGGCTTCAGAAATTTTAAGGGATTCTTTCACCTTTCTCATTTTTCAAAGTTCTACTTTCATGTCGAGTCTTTCAAGTTCCTTTTTTAATTATGTTGTGGTATGATATATATATCTATGATACTGAACTCTTATGTTCACAAGATGAGAGACCCTATTTGATCTTTTCAAATCATTTTTTTTATGTTTAAGTGACGCCGTTATGCTGCCAAATTTTCATAAGAGAAATCTAATTTTTTTTCTTCCTTCCATTTTTTTCATTTCAAATTGTATGTCCTTCAAATTTCATTACCATGTTCATATATCCTTTTTATTCTCTCCCTATACTGTTTTATGGGTCATTTATTAATTTTTGACCCATGTCCCCTCTCTTTTCAATGTTTTTTAAAACCCCGAAACATAGCCATTATGCTGTAGAATTTTCGTCTCAAAATGCCTCTCTTTTAACTCAAAATTATTTTATGTTATAAATTGAATAATAAGAGATCTTATTTATACAGGGGTATTCACATATATATATCAAAATGTTCTATTTTAAATTCTGGTATTTACATATATGAGACCCGCTCTCCCCTTCCATGGGATAAAGTGACGTAAAGATCATGTCTTTAAAGTAGTTTTTAAAACGTTATGATTATGAAATTAAACCCATTTATTTTATTCTATATGGGTTATTTATGAAATTTTTGATGATGATATATGTGGATCACATGATAATAAAGGAAAATTTAAGGGTTCACCCTGATAGCGCTCTAATGCATTGGGTAATGATGTGACCACTAGAGATTACAATTTTCACGATATCTTGGTGAATAACCTTGGTAATTTTCAAATGACACCTTGGGGATGATCATTGGTGATATTTTCATGATTTTCTATGTTAAATTATGTAGCCACATCTTCTAGTTATGAAAATTGTTATTTTTATTATGATATATCTCATGATTTCTTTCTCATGGCTTAAAGTTCTTTTCATGACCTTATTGAAGTATCTCAAGTTCACATGTAAAATGTTTCTCTTGTTTTCCTTACTGGGCCTTTTTCTCACCCTTTATTTTGATGTAAGTCCTCAGGTTATGAGATGCAGTAATGAACCTAGGATGAATATGAGGAGAATCCTTTCAAGTGTTTAAGAAGAATGGTTCATGTTTTCATGTTTTAAGTTCCTGGTTTCCAAGACACTAAACCTTAAAGATCCTCGGTTTTGTAAAATGTAATGAAAGTCTATGTGATAAAAATGTGGAATTTTATAGTTGGTATCAAAGGATGTTTTAGTTATTTGTGGAAATTAGGATATGAAAACTTTAGGAAGAACCCTATAGAAAAGTTTAAATATAGGAAATCTTCCTGGTATTTTGGTGAGTATTGATTAAGAGGGTTCCAAGAAAATACATCATTGTCTAGATACGAGCAGGTAGAGGTGGCTCTGGAACAAATGAACATAGGGGTAAAACCTGAAAACACTGCTTTGAGCTGGAATCGAACGGGAACTGGTACACGAAAACGGGCCTTTCTGCACTCTTGGTTACGAAACTCCCGGGGGATATGCTTTGGTAAATTCATAAGCATTGTATGAACCATTATTAAAGGAACAAATATAAAATAAAATAAAGATTCACATAAGAATATATGATCATGTATAACCTAGTTTGAAACATAGGGGATCACAATTTAGGGTATACTTTTCTTCTACAAGTTATACTTATATGATTTAAGTTCCTTTTCATGATTATTGGCTAAGTATTTAAGCCCATAATTATGCTTTCTCTTCTTAGTTAATGGTGGGAAATGAAAGAACTTGTCCCAAAAACCAATGTGATAGGAAATGCAACGATTGTCGTATTAATATGACAGAGATGATTAGTGGATTAAAATATTATTATTATATTTGGAAGACGTTCACTATTTTGGGGACCCTATATGATCGAGGTAAATAGATTACTACGGTATTTTCATTGAGGACTAAGGTTGACTTATATTTTGAAGAATCGATGAATTTAAGGTGAACTTATGGTATTATAGGTTACTTATGGAAATTATTAAACTATCTTGGGGTAAATATGTTTAGGCTAGTTAGTTTTGTTATAAGATTTTAGGGGTGGTTGATGTTGTTTGGAGATTAATGATAGAGATTACCTTGGAAGACTATGTTATCAAATCCTTCCTGTATTTGGGTTTTAATCATAGTTTGGGTTATTTTGAGGAATTTTAAGGACTGTTATTTACGGAATGGTCTATGATGAACTCTGGGTAGTACCGTGGAACTTTGAAGATTTAAAAGTAGTTTCCCTTACTATGGGATTCTTTCTTTTTGAAGAGTTGTTTTATCTTACCCTTTCTGTTTTTGGGATTAATGTTTAAAGATAGATAGTTTTTCTTTTGTGGAATACGTGATTCTCTAGAAGATGATTCTTGTGTTTTGATGAGACCAAATAGTTTTGAGTGCTCATCATTTGGATAAAAGATTAGTTTTGGTAGAAACTTATTAAAGTATGAAACTCTACTTGAAGGTTGGTATATTTGCTTATGTTTTTGTTCTATGTAGTAAATGAATTCCTCAAAATTATAATAAGAAATGTAAAAAAAATTTGGTTTACGTTTCCTACTAGGTAATCAAAGACCATTTACACACATCATAAGTTTGGGATTTTCTCGTGGATAAATTTCTCCTAATCATGTTTTCTATCACTCTCCCCCAGAACTTAACCCTTTGTTTTTTTCTTCCAGATCCATGTTTTCCTCCATGATATGCTAGTATGGGTTAACTCAGGTTAACTTTGTACTTAACTTTCATTCTTTTAAAGTAATAGTGTTGCTGACTCTTTTCCGATGTGGGACTTTCAATGAAATTTCAAAACCCAATTTAAAAATTTCGAGGATGAAATTTCAAAAGGGGGAAAGATTGTAACAACCCAGAATTTTGAAAAAACCATGTTTCCTAATTATGTGTGCTATTTTATTTTTCATACTCAAAAAAACTGTTTCATTTGATAACATGAGTATAATTAAAATCAGACGATTGGGTTTTTACTGTTATATGACCATTGGTCAATATGACCACTGGAAAATAAACATTTTGATTATTGTCTCTAAATACAAGTAATATTGGATAATTAATATAGAAAGAATATTCGATGGCCTCACCCAGTAGTCTTGGACCGATCGAAGCCCATCTAATAGAACATGGGAAGGAGGAAGAATAACTGGTATTTTCTCGGGACCAAACCCAAGACAAAATTCATCATGTGAAGCTAGAACGGAATCGCCTTCACGAGAAGTTAAAACTGATTGAAATTACTACTCGTCCGATGTTGGCCAAGCCTCCCTCGAATTCTCCCACCTTAGCACAGCTTACACTTAGGTCCTATGCTGGTGTGATAAGGGGCTATGTAAGGAGACCGTAACTGCCTTGTGTAATCCTTTGTTTTAAATAAAAATTGGTATTTCTTCTTATGATGAAGTTTAGGAATTTTCAAATGACCGGATAAATATAGTATGCATATTTTTTATGAATTTAAGAAAAATGATATTTTAAAAAAGTTTATGTAAACCTTAAATGATTAAAAACGTGAAATGATATTCAAAAAATGGTCTACTACAATTATGTCCAGTACGAAATTTAGAGTCTAATAAGATTAACTTGATTCTTGATGAATAGTAAATTATGAATAGTGATTTTATGCATAGGATTAGTAATGTGACCAAATGGATTAGTAATCTCACTTAAATAAAGCATTAATATAATCTAGGCACCTTGATTAAGTAATGTGATTTAATAAAATGGTCAAATAATGGTTTCATAAATTATTAGTCAAGTATTAGTTTTTTCGGGTGAATATTGTTTTTTATTTAAAATTTAATTAAAAATATTTAGAAAATCATTTTGATAAAATGGACTTCATTTTTGAAGTCAGAGCATCGATATTATGTTAAGGTAATTTTTGGGGATTTTTCTGAAAAAAAATGTATTTTTGGTGAATAGTGTATTTTTTAAAAAATTAAATTAAAAATATTTAGAAAATTACTTTTATAAAATGGAGTTCGTTTTTTGAAATCAGAGCATTGATATTTGGTTAAGGTGAAATTTTGGGATTTTTCTGAGAAAGTTGAATTTTCGATTAATAGTGAAAATACAATTTTTAAGTTACGGGTGTTTAATGACATCATTAAATGATGTATTAAACACGTAATCACAATGGTCGACTTATGAATATTAAGATAAGGTATGAGGTGTCCCAAGTGGCTAATACAATGGGAAAATACCATGGGCAAGCCCATGGTTTTGGGAAAACCACTAATGAGGTGTCCCTTGGCCATTAATGTCTTGTCCCCTCACATTCCATATAAATACCAAGCCATCCTCTCATCCATTCCACTCCCCACTCTCCCCCAACGATGTTATGGCCTCATTAACTCCTAAGGAGTCCTCCCAAGGTGCCCCCAGGCCTCTCAAGGTCCAAACCATTGAGTTTTAAGAGTTACGTTTTATGGTAAGGGATCTGACCTCTCTCTTTCTTTTCAAGTAATATCTTTTATATCATTCCTTTTATGATCCATGTTCTTATCTTAACGGATGTAATTTTATATTCCTCTTACTTCAATATTCATGTTCATATAATGAGTGATCCCCTATTACTCTCATTATTTCGTTTTATTAAGTTTTAGGTGGCGTCGTTCGGCTGCCAAATGTTTTGTAACAGATTCTTTCTCCCTTCTCATTTTTCCTGATCTATTTTCATGTAAAGTCTTTCAAGTTCCTTTTTATTATGTTGTGGTATGATATCTATATCTATCATACTGATATTTTATGATCATATGATGAGATACCCTATTTTATCTCTTCAATTCAGTATTTTGAAGTTTTAAGTGGCGTCGTTAGGCTGCCAAATGTTTAAGTGGTTCTTTCACCCTTCTCGTTTTCAAGTTCTACTTTCATGTCCAGTCTTTCATGTTCCTTTTTATTATGTTGGGGTATGATATCTATATCTATCTTACTGATATTTTATGATAATATTATGAGAGACCCCATTTGACCTCTTCAAATTCATTTTTGTTGATGTTTAAGTGGCGCCGTTAGGCTGTCGAACTTTTAAGGGATTCTTTCACCTTTTTTTTTGAAGTTCTACTTTCATGTAAAGTATTTCAAGTTCCATTTTTAATTAAGTTGGGGTATTATATCTATATCTATCATACTTAACTCTTATGTTCACATGATTAGAGACCCTATTTTATCTTTTCAAATCATTTATGTTGAAGTTTAAGTGACGTCGTTAGGCTGGTGAATTTTCATAAGAGAAATCGAATTTTTGTCATCCTTCCATGTTTTTCATTTCAAATGGTATGTCCTTAAAATTTCATTAACATGTTCATATATCCTTCTTATTCTGTCCCTCTACTGTATTATGGGTCATTTATGAATGATTCACCCATGTCCCATCTCTTTTAACTGTTTTCTAAAACCCCGAAACATAGCCGTTATGCTGCAGAATTTTCATCTCAAAATGCCTCTATCTTTTCTCAAAATTATTTTATGTTATAAATTTAATACTCAAAGATATTATTTCTACAGGGGTATTCACATATATATAAAACTTTTCTATTTTAAATTCTGGGATTTACATTCATGAGACCCGCTCTCCCCTTCCGTGGGATAAAGTGACGTAAAGATCATGTCTTTGAATCCGTTTTTAAAACGTTATGATTATGAAATGAAACCCATTTATTTAATTCTATATGGGTTATTTATGAAATTTTTGATGATTATATATGTGACTCACATGATAATAAAGTAAAATTTAAAGGTCTGACCTGATAGTGCTCCAATGCATTGGGTAATGATGTAACCACTAGAGATTACAATTTTCACGATATCTTGGTGAATAACCTTCGTAATTCTCAAATGACACCTTGGCGATTGACCTTGGTGATATGTTCGTGATTGTCTATGTTAAATGATAGAGCCACATATTCAAGATATGAAAAAATTTATTTTTATTATGATATATCTCATGATTTCGTTCTCATGCCATAAAGTTATTTTCATGACCTTATTGAAGTATCTCAAGTTCACATGTAAAATGTTTCTCTTGTTTCCCTTACTGGGCCTTCTGCTCACCCTTTCTTTTGATGTATGTGCCCAGGTTATGAGATGAAGTAATGAACCTAGGATGAACATGAGGAGAATCCTTTCAAGTGTTTAAGAAGAATGTTTCATGTTTTCATGTTTTATGTTCCTGGTTTCTAAGACCCTAAACCTTAAAGATCCTCGGTTTTGTAAAATGTAATGAAATTATATGTGATAAAAGGCGGGATGCTATATTGATATTCTTTGTTAACTATTTATTATGTTTCCTTTCCTAAAGATATAGAGATAGGTTTTAATTATGGTTATTAAATGGGAATATAAATATTAGAGATGTTGAATACTTTTTTCCAATTTAGATTAATGTGTTCCATATCAAAAGTCACAAAATATTTCTTGTTCTTGGATGGGAGATTTTAATTTAGATAATATTCATTTAAAAAGATGTAATATCAATTTTAGATAATACTGGGTATTTTTATATTTAGTATGACGGATTTAACATTCTAAAATACAAAAAGGAATCAATAGTTGAGTGTCAAAACATTCATTATCTTACTAAAAAAGAATAAGGTGTGTTATCATTAATGTTATTAATTACTATGAAGAAAAAATTAAAATGAATGACCTAGTATTGGGAAATTGAAGGTCAAAGTTGTGGAAAATATTACACCATGTGTGTGATATCAATATAATAATAGATAATCTAACAATACGGGAAAAGGGGTTTTTGCGATGGGTTATTTGCGACGAGAATAAATCTCGTCGCAAATAGTCCTATTAGAAACTTATTTGCGATGAGGGTATTTTCCCGTCACAAATAACAACTTATTTGTGACGGGTGGTAACCACCCGTCGCAAATAACCGGAGGTGTTAAAAACTATTTGCGACGGGAATATACCCCCCGTCGCAAATAACCGGCGGCGGTAAAAACTAGTTGCGACTGGAATATACCCCCCATCACAAATAGTATGTCGGCAGGTTATTATTTGCGATGGGACCCGTCGCAAATAACAATTTAACCGTTGACCTTGATAAATGCGGGCTAAAGTATTTGCGATGGGACCAATCACAAATAATACTATTTGCCACGGGTATCCCGTCGCAAATAAGCTAACCTATAAATACCCCCACCCGTTTTTTCCATTCATTCTCAACTTCTCTCAAAACTCTATTTTTAGAGTTCACAGTTTTTTAAGTTTAATTTTTATTTCCAGATTTGATATTGATGTCTTCAACAATTATCGTGGATCATCCTCAGATCAATTTTAAAGGTATTTATGTTCTTTTTAATTTAATATTTATTTTAAATTTTTTATTAGTTTTATTTATTTTTAATTAGTTGTAATTTAATTATGTTTATATTGTTTTGTTATTTAATAAATTTAAATTATTAGTATTAATTGTTCATAGTTAATGGTAATTAGTAGTAATTAATAATAATTATAAATAATTAATAATAAATAGGAATAATTAATAATAAATAGGAATAAACCTCCCCCATGCGCGCATTAACCTTTACAACTAAGCCATTTCATTTTTTTATACATTTAATGATATATCTATATATATATATAGTTATATTTATTCGTATATTAATATAGATTTATATTAATATAAATATATTTGGTTATATAAATAAATATATATTTATTTATTCATATAATAATATATATTTATTCTATATATATATATATGTAGTTATAAGTTTTTATTCGTATATTTATTTGTATATTAATTAATATATAATTATAAGCTTAGTTTTAAATAAATTTATAAAATATGTGTTTTTATGTATATGTATAAATAAATAAATAAATACATACATATATACAATAGATACCCACAAACACACACACAGACACACAGACACACACACATATATATATGTATAGTTATAAATGAATACATAGAAATGAGGGGGTGAAAATCCACCGAAAATGTTAAAACGGATATAACTTCTAATCCGTAAGTCCGTTTCAACTCCACAACCAGTCAAATCGAATAACATGAAACTCTCTTCGATATGGTATGCGGTACATGCCAAACGGACATCCGGATCAGATGTTATAGCCATTTGAATGTTAAAACGACCATAACTTCTAATCCAGAAGTCCGTTTTAGCTCCACAATCAGTCAAATCGAAGAACATGAAACTATCTTCGATATGATATATGGTAGAGGTTTGTCGGACATCAGGAGAAGAAGTTCTATCTATTTAAACGATGAAAAACCGGGGTACACTGACTAAAAACTCAGTTTTGGAGGCCTTCTGGGCCTTTTTTGGCCTCGAAAAAACAATGGACGGGTTATACCCATCCATATCGCTGTAGAGCTTGTCGCAGGCTTCGATTTGATATGCTGTGGATCTCAAACGGAGTCCCGGATCAAAAGTTATGGCCGTTTAAAGTTTGGGTTTCATTTTCAACTTATTTTCCATCTTTCATTAATATTTTAATTTTTTTTATATTCAAAGAGTTATTAAATGACAATTAATTGATAAAAATTACATAATTACTAATTAAAAATATTTTTTAATTTATTTTATAACCCTCTTTTACTGAACATCTTATACATTCATATTTGATTTTCATTCTTCCTTTCTAAAACATATTTAAAAAATAAATAGTATATTTATATCAATATAAATAGGTTTATTGATTTATATATTAAGAAATAAATTTTTAATTTTGTTTTAAAATTTTTTATTATTATTTGTGACGGGAATATATTCCCGTCGCAAATACCTGCTTCGAAGCAACCATTTGTGACGGGAAAAGGGCCCGTCACAAATACTTGTTTGCGACGGGCCCGTCGCAAAAAAATTAGTTGCGACGGCGTTTTCTGCAATGGGAGATTTGCGATGGGGCCCCGTCGCAAAAGGCTATTTGCGACGGTAGCCCTTCGCAAATGACCCATCGCAAATATCTATTTTTCCCGTAGTGTAAGATGAAGTGATACAACAAAATTCTGTATTTTCTCACAATCATTTCTTTTAAAATTTTATTTTTATAGTAGGATCAATGAGAATTAGACATTGAATAGGTGTAGTGTGTTACTAAAATATTTTTGAGGGTAGTGATACCTAAAATGTTCATGGTTTCAATCTAGGAAAAATATAGTGGTTGCTCCAAGACATGTAATATTAAAAATATTGAGATTTAATGTCTCTTGTTCACAAACACACTATCATGCTTGGTCCATTGATAAGCCATTTTTGTGGACAAAGAAGAAATTATTTTTTCCATTCCTCTATTAAACAAATTTTGATTGTAATAGGGAGATACGTGTTTCAAATAAATATGAAACAATATCACTAACATTTGAATGGTTTTAATTATGAGATAATTATTTACCCCACCTACTATCACATGTAATACATTTTTGAAAACTAAAATGTGTATCATAGATAATATTTCTTCATGGAGTTCTATCTCACTCCCTCTCATGATGATGGTGATAATGGGGAGCTAAAATAGAATCCCTATTTTTGAATTCTACATCATCCACCTATGGACTAATCTTATGCAACAAAATTTCAATTCATTGGAAATTTATGTATATATATATAAGTCATTGAATATCCTCAAGTAATGAAAATATATCATTTAATGATAAATATCACAAAGAGATAGATTTTAGTCGTATGGAAATTAATTCATAAGGTGGATATTTGGTAAACCCTATATATAGAATGTGGATTCAAGTATTAGATTCCGTGAGATATAGGATAATCTTTAAAATAATAATGATGTTGATTAAAATGCTTGGAAGAAATGGTATAATTATGTATGAAAAAATATGAGTATTTATGAGTGGTCCAAGATGAATCAATTGATTCCTTTTATTACCAAATGGACATTCTAATAGAAGATATGTGTGGTATCAGTGAAATCATTACGAATGTGATTTTTTATAAAATAATATTTTGGATATTTCCCCTATAATTCCACACAACGTTTTTAGTACTTCATGTAATATACCTTATGGATGTTTATTTATATTTTATATAAAAAATATGTGTGGAATATGGAATGATAAATAATTATAGTTTGTTAGTGTCAAATGAATATCCTCAAAACATTTCATTTATGGATATGGAGATAAAATAAAGGAATAAGAATATTTGTATTAATAATTTGATAATATGATTTAATTTGTATTCCTTAATACCAAAATGTGAAAATATATGTTCAAGAGTGTTACACCACTCCTTTGATTACAATGTGGAAATGTAAATATTCATACTTCTAGGTGTCTAATGAATTTATATGGCGATAACATGGAATTGATAACTAAAAATATATTATTTAGAAAAACAACCCTAGATAGCCATGTGCATGGGTATGATACTAAATATATTGTCATGATTACAATTAATCAAGCTGAGATGCTACGATCAGTTTAGTAGTAAGGGTAAACCAGATACATAAATGAGTATTTCATTACAAAATGATACAATAATTACAATATACATTTTTTTCATATAAAAAAATAAATATATTAAGGGTAACTATAAATCACCTGGTATATTCTTACATTTCTTTCACAATACATTTCATGGATTTCTGGGGAATGAAACATAATTACGGTGAGTTCAAACCCTCAGAAAGGGTAAAATATAGCATAATCAATAATAAATCAATTAGAATAGTCATTATGGAAAGGTAAATAACAAAACATATTCCATTAAAATAATTAGATAAGGATAAATAAATAAGGAAAGTTATAAAACTAATATCCCGACATTAATCAATTAAATTAAATTAAATTTATCCTTAGATATTTTGATGAAAAATATCATGGATGAATAATATCAAAAAATAATATTAGTGTAATGATTTCCAAATGGAAGTCATGTCTAAGGCATATTAAGAAATATTACTATCGTGATTTGTCATCTGGAGAGTTTAAAACTACATATCTATCCTCCATTTAATTTTCCCAAATGGGTTTTCTCGTGATAACATATCGATATATCAAAAAGATATATAATGTTTCGGCTCCACCAATCACTACATTTCTAAATCAATATTCAGATATTATAATCGAAATTAATTTTAACCATATAAAATATATGTTTTGAATAAAGAATACAAATTTAAAATTTTTAAACAAATAATCAAAAAAATATAAATTTAGACATTGTATATCAGTAGGTTTATGGTTTAGGAAACAGTAATATCCATGATTAATGAAATGAGTAATGTTGTGGAAATTTATTGTTGAACTGTCATGAGAGATTCAATATTCCAATCATAATAAAAAAATCCCGATATTGAATGTTAATATTATCCTTGTCCAAATAAATAATAATCCATCTAGTGGAAAAATAAGGTTGTTATCAATTAAACAAATCCCAACTGGATTAAAATATAGGGTTTCTGTCATTAATGAACTGAAAGTTTAAATAAAATAAATAATTTTTAGAAAAATATCCATTTATTTTGAAGATATTTTTTTAATTGAAAATACCTTTTTTAAAAATTTAGAGGGTGGATTCAATAAAATTATGGTGGATAAATACTTAAATTTCATACGAGGTAAAAATAATATTTATTTTTTATGGAAATTCGTTAGAAAATGGCTCATTTGGAATTGAAAATGAGATTCCTTCAATGATATTGAAAAAAATACAATCACCGTAAAGTGTCTCTACTGAATAATTTTGTAAATATTTTTGAAGACATTTTTGTAAAACATGGGTTTTATAAGAAAACAGGTTCTTTGACTAAAGAGAAAAATAATGTAGGTTATCTTTAAAAAAATTTAAACCAATTTGAGGACCAATATATGGGAAAATGGTACTAATATATGAAAATGGTCATGAATAACTAGAGAATAATGAATGATATTATTAAAAAATGATATATAATTTCCTTGAATGGAAATTACGTTGAAATATCAATAATATTATTCTTGGGGAAAATAATCTTTAAATATTCCAAACTGTCCCATACCACATTGAATCATTGTTAAATGATACACCTCATGAATGATTAATATTAAATGGAGGAAATAAATAACATAAAGGGAAAATGAATTCATGATAAAATATAACAAAATGGGAAGTAGGTACACCACAAAAAATAAGTAAGTGGTTAAATATGAAATTTATATCACATATGTAATAATATAGATGGAAATCATCAATACCACAGTAATAAAATTATTAGAAACCCCAATGGTTATAAACCTAAAATAAGAAATTTAAATACCATGAAGTTAATATAATTCATGATATTATATGTAAATGTTTCACTAGGTACACCATATATAACAAATTTTGTCTACAATAATTAAGTATGCCTCACGTAATAAAAATGATACAAGAATCCCTTACATTATGTTTATTTTCGGGTGATAATCCATTAAATTACGGTATAATAAACTTATTTTTACTTTATACATTATTATGAACATTTTAAATGTTTATATTTTACTTTATTTCACTTATTATCATGTTATGTACAACAACGTAAACCATTATGATTACATTGGGTGTTTTGGATGATATTCAGTTTATGTGTCAAAGCAACTATTGTTGGTCAACTATGGTCAAATGGATCGTTTTATAAAACATCCAAAAGGATCACCATGACATAATTATCATATTTTTACATTAATTATGCATTTAAAGTCAATCATTAAATATGGTTATAAAAAAGATAATATGTTATAATCTTGGAGATGGAAGGTCATACCTACGCATGGGAAACATTCCCATTTTTGAATGATCCGTGCGAAAAAAAAGTTATGTAACTAAAATATTTCCATTATTATTATATGTTAAATATCATATTATTTAATCATTTATATTTATATATAGATAAATTTTATGAAAAAGGAATCTCATAATGTCGAGGAGGTAGTAGTCTACTCATCCATGAATGACATAATCAATTATGAAGTGTGTGAAGGGGTAATAAATAAAATGATATATATGTAGTTATGTAATTAAGTAATTAATATCATATATATGTTTTTTATGTTTCATATTTTTTATTATAACCATAATTTATACATTCCATGTATCGTATGAATGAACCACATTGCATTGAGAGGGCAGTAGTCCACACGTCCTCAAACAGTGTGATCATATTAATTTAAAATGGAGTGTACTAATTTTATGTATTATACAATGTTTAATGAAATATAAATACATTATAAATATCATATATAACAAATATAAACACTTTATAAATCATAATGGCCACCATGAGGGGTGGTAATGGAAGAATGAACAATCACTACTACAAAAATGGGCAAGGGAAGTGCCACCATATATCAGCAATAATAAAAAAGAACTGATAAAGAAGGATTTTTTAGTGCTTTTATAGGGCTGATAAAGAAGCCATTTATTAGCTCTATAAAAGTGCTCCTAAAGATTCCCTGTATCAGTGCTAATATTTTAGCACACATAAAGGGTAACCTTTATCAGTTCTAAAAAATAACAGTTAAAGCCTTCCTTTATCACCGCTAAACTTTTAGAGCTGATAATGGTAGCCTTTATCAGCACTTTTTTGCGCTGATAAAATCGTAGTCCCATATTTTATAAAATCTGTCGCATTGTGTCCTCTATTTATCGCACCCTAAAGCTTTCACGGTATTGTAACCCTATGACAACTCCACTCCCCCTCTTAATCTTCATGTTGTCGGACCACCGCTGCCCCCTGATCTTCGCGTTGTCAGAGCTCCACCGCTAGCCATTCTTTTTATCCCCCCTCGAACCCCTTTGGCAGATCCTCCTCCCCTCAAACCCAACTTTTCCTCCTCTCCACTCGACCCTACTCCATGCGAACCCTACTCCTACATTTCTCAATGGTTGGTGGCTCCTCCCATGCACCTCCCCCTCTGGCGATCATGCCTTCCCCACCTGACATATCATAGAAGGTTCCCAACTTCTCCTCCTCTATGGTTAATTTAGTTTCTCTTATTCTTGATTCTCTTCTTGAACTCTCTTTTTAGGAATGAGGTGACCAAAATGCTATTTCGGTTTTTGTGTTTTTCGGTTATGGTTTTAATGGTTAACAGTCATACATAAGACTTTTTGATTTCCCTCATTTGTTATGTCATGTTTTATTTGACTATTCTTCCTATTCTTATGATATATATGTCAAATATTTAGTTGAGGTTAGGGACTAGAAATTTATCCTTCCTTATTATTTTTAAATTGTGGTATTATCATGTTATTTTTTTCCATTGGATGGATAGTAATGATTAACCTAAATACTATAATGAATTACACTAATGTAAATTAATCTGAAGAGGGAGTATTTCATGTGTTTTATGAAGTTAAATTATATTTCTTATATATTTATTTATTTATTTTTGTTGTTTCTATGTGATTTATTCTTGATGGTGTGAAAGAAATTTCTTACTACTGATAATATGTTTTAATCACCTTTCATTATTTTCTAGTCACATAGGGTATGTAATGAATTTGTTGAATGGTAATATATATTTAATGTGTTATATATAAACTATAAATTCTACTTTAATATGATAGAGTGTTTAATGGGTAGTTTTTAGTGTGTATTTATTATATGTTTTCCCTTTCATGCTACTATGTATGGGGTATTTATCACTATGATTGTAAGGGTGATGGTTGATTTATGTGGTTGGGATCTTGTGGTGTGGTAATTAATACTGTAGTGATGGATGGATTATTGTGTGGTTTTGACAGCAATTATATGACTAATTAGGAAGAAAATCAGTGGTTTTATGGATTTTAGAAAGGGGTTAGTTGAATATTATGTCATGAAAATTTAGTTGTTATTGGGTGGTGTTATAGTTTCCTTTTGGTATGGAATATGGTTGGAATAAATGAAAATAGTAATTGGTGATGGTTTGGAAATGATAAATTATGGTTTGTTAAAGGATTTATCACAATGATTAGAATAATTATATTTAATAAATGGCTAAAGATAGAATAAAGTTTATTAATGATTAATGAATGGATTATAGTGGGTAGTGATTTAATGATTGGTTTTACTTTAAAATGGTTAACAATTGATATGCATATGGTAATAAAAATCCAATAAATTATAATGTTAAATGAAATGAGAAGTTGGTAATGTTGATATTTATACTTATGTGATTTTTAGGGATTATTTGGGGCATTATAATGGATGTGGTTATAAGAGGGTGGTAGTAAAAAGGCAATGGTTGATGAGGGTGTTTGCAGTGTTAGTTTGGTGTAAACCCTTAGGAAAGATTTTTGTGTGAAAATATACTTATTATATTTTCTTATTATTTCTTACGTACCACCACTTGAGTCGAGTAACCTGATTAAATCCATATGGTTACTATGGTTCTAAGCGTTTTTTACAATATATAGGTTATAGAGGGAACACATATAGAACCACTCCCTCTTCCCTTCTCCCCCTTCACACTTAGTATGAGTCACAATGGCTCACAGTGGGTGTATATATATGACCTATAACAATTTTAGGTTTTGGTGTATATATATTCTTGGTGACATGATTATGTGTATTTTTTGTGGATACATAGTGGGGGTTCTGCGTTGTAGTAGGATAGTATGATGATTATGTTCTTCATGTTCCCTATATCATAATGTTATGAGGATGTGATGTTTGGTTGTGATGTGGATAAGGTTTTTTACGTGTTTTTGACATGTGTATGTGTGGATAGATGGTTATGAGATTATATATAAGGGGGTGAAGAATAAGAAATATTCCATTAGAGTGTGAGAATGACCATATTAGTGGGGAAGTGGATGTGGGGTAATTTATTAATATATATTCTTTTAATATTACACTTAAGATTGAGTTTGGAATTATATACTCATATGGATTGAATTTGATGATAAGTCAATAATATTTGTTAAAATTTTCATATGGAAAAACATGGGAGACCATCTATGACACAATTGATTATCCCCGCTGTGATTTAAAGTAACCTGACCATATCAAAAATATTAGGCATAATGATATTGAACGTATAGAAGAGACCTAGGAGTGGTAGGTGTATCATTCTTGATTATTCTTGTGTTTGGACTTCGGTTATTTGAGGAAACTATAATGAATATAAAGTAATTATATTTAAAGAATTCCATATTGTAGAGATTATGAGAATCCTTTCTTTACTTTTTGAGTTGGCTACTAGTTTTCATCCATATGTTTTTAAGATTGGTTTGGTATAAAAGGTTGGACAAGTTGACCATATAAGTGTTGACCCAATAGAAGAGGATGATCCATATAGGATGATGTCATGTGAGTTTGACCATCTATGACATAAGTGATTATCCACACGAACCCCTTTGTGTTTGGAAACTGTGTTGATTTTGATGGGGGTCTATCCTAGTTCTGTTGATTTTCAAATTGTTATTGGAAATGGTTAGGGTCTATTAATATCTATTTTAAGGAATAGGTTCTCTTCTACTATATTTGGATGTGTTTTTTATGTATTTTAACCATAAATAATAATATTTGAGATTCAAATATGATGGAGGTGAATAAAGATTGGATGGATTCTAATTGTTTGACAATAGAGAATGAGAATGGAGTGAAAGAGTTCATCACGTTTGCAAAGGATCATGCAAAGGATCCTTCTCAAATCCTTTATTCGTTTTTTACATAGTTTTTATTCTTGACTACTTACTCTAGAGGAGTTGGAAGAACATTTGATATGTACCGAAATAGATCGGAGTTATAAATGTTGGAATAAACACAGAGAAAAAGTGAATGTAGCGACTGGCTGGGATAAAACTGCATTTTAGGGATAATCAGATTTGAATACAAATATGGATAATGAAGAAGATTGTATGGAGGATGTGATTACATTTGTCAATGATGTTGATGATCATATTGAATAAATGAGAAAGACAATTGAATATTAACATAGAGATTACGCAAAATTGTTTGAGATGTTAAAGAATGGTACAAAGATGCCATTGTATGCTGGTTGCACTAAATATACAATGATGTCTAATGTACTAAAGTTGTATAAATTGAAAGTAGGCAATAGATAGATTGATTTTAGTTTTATGGAACTACTTGCTCTCAGGAATGATATGCTCCCAGAAGATAATGAGCTCCCAAGATGGACATATAAAGTAAAAGAATGCTACACCCGATGGGTATGATTTTTGAAAGAATACATGACTTCCTGAAAGACTGTATATTGTTTATAAAGGATAACAAATCACTTATAGAATGCACAGAGTTTGGAGATTCTCAATACAAGAAAGATGATTCCAATCCTAAGAAATTTTATGGTACATTCAAATCATTCCATGGTTTATGCGTCTATATGGAATTGATGAAACTGCAAGAAAATTGTCATGGAATGTAGATTAATGAAATAATGATGGGAAATTACGTCATCCGGATGACTCTCCTCAATGGAAGAAAATTGATCATGAGTATCCTGAATTTGGAAAAGAGCATAGAAACCTTATTCTTTCATTATCTACAGATAGAGTGAATCCTTTTGGTTTCTAAACAATAACTCATAGTACATGTCTTGTCATGTTGGTAAATTATAACTTTCCACCCTGGTAATGCATGTAGTGGATATTTATATTGTTATCTATGCTTATATCAGGACAAAAACACCATGTAATGATATTGATGTTTATCTGGCTCCTTTGATCGAAGATTTGATGTAATTGTGGGATTCAGGAGTTATGTTGTATGATACTTATAAAAGTGAATACTTCATGTTGAGAGCGATGTTGTATAGTACAATTAATTATTTCCGTGAATATGGAAATTTTTTAGACTATAGAATTAAAGGATGTCATGTGTGTCCCATGTGAGAAGAAGATGTGGAATCAATTAGGTTGAAACATTCATCGAAATATGTTTTTCTAGGACATCGTATATTTCTACCTCCTAAGCATAAGTACCGATATTGGATGACATCATTCAATGGATGTTCAGAACAATACGCAACACCATCTCCACTAACAAGTGATCAGTTTCTGAGAAAAGTAAAAATGTGAACACTATTTTTGGAAAACCATTTTCGAAAAACCTTACGAAAATTTGTCAGAAAAAGAAATCAGTTTTTTAATTACCATACTGGAATTGTTTGTACGTCAGAAATTTTCTTGATGGGATGCATGTGGAAAAAAATGTATGTGGTAGTGTTAACGGAATGTTGCTAAATGACCCTAGAAAAACAAAGGATGGAATTAAGTAAAGGTTGGACATGGTTGGAAAAGGAATACAAGAAGAGTTGGCTCTCGTGAAGGGTGAAAATCAAATGTTTCTTCTTCTGGCTACTTATACTATTTCTAGGGAGAAGAGAAATCATTTTTGCAACTTCTTCAATGATGTAAAGGTTTTAGAGGGGTATTCATCAAATGTCAAGAACATTGTATCAATTAATGATTTGAGGTTAAAAGGACTAAAATCACATGACTGTCATGTTTTGATGCAAGTTATAATTCCTATAGATTTATGTTTCATTTTTCCCATGAATGTTCATTATACATTAACCAAAATTTTTTTCTTTTTTAAAGCTATATGTTGCAATGTTTTAGACCCATCAAAATTTCTAGCTATGTAAAAAAGAAATTTCCATCGTATTATGTGAATTAGAAATTGTCTTCCTGCCAACCTTATTTGATATGATGGTTCATTTGATGATTCACATGGTGAGAGAGATTCGACATTGTGGTCATGTTCACTATAGATGGATGTACCCAGATGAACGGTGTGTAAATATTTTGAAAGGGTATCACAAAAATAGAAGTCAGCCAGAGGGTTGTATAGTGGAGAGATATGTTGTTGAGGAAGACATAGAATTTTGTACTGAATACCTATCTGATGTAGAAAGCATTGGTCTCCTAAAATATCGTCACATTGGACTCATTGAGGGTGAGGGAATTTCTGGAAGAGATGTTGTGACAATCAGTACTACAGATCGGGAGTAGGCCCACCTTTATTTTTTGCAAAACATTTTGGAGGTTTCTCCATATATTGAAACTCACAAAGAAATTCATTGGCAGTTGAATACATCAAGGGAAAAAATGGATTTCAGATACACATTATAACCAGTTTATAGGATGGTTTCCAGACCATATTTTTAAATAGTTGGATGAAAATACGAATTCAATTTAAGAACTACTTTGATGGCTAGCTGTCGGACCAATTTTGTTTGTATTATTATAAAATGGTTATGTAATTAATTGTTATACATTCTATAAACATGAACATGATGAATATTGTGCCATAGAAAATAGTGGAGTTACACTAGTGGAAGAAGTGATGCATGTTTCTGGTAGTAAGGACCGGAATCCTATTAATCCAAATATGTCATACATTGACATTATCAAACAAATATGGGAGCTAGATTATACGACATTCAAATTGTCGATTTTTCAATTCAAATGGGTTGATAAAAATAGTGGTGTTAATATAGATGAATGGGGATTTTTGAAAGTTGATTTTAGTAAAGAAGGGTACAAAGAAGAATAGTTTATAATGAAATCACAAGAGGTACATGTTTTTTATGTTCCAGATCCCACAAAACAAAAGTTGTCGAATGTTCTGTTATCGTCCAAAACTACTTAAAGGTCCAATGAAAATTTATTTGAGGATGATCCTTTTAGTGGTACGTCACAATCATTTTACAGCAGTCCCAATTTAGAAAATGTTTTGTATTTTAGAAGAGACCACAATGAAGGGATTTGGATAATCGATAGAGGTGTCAAATCCCTTCAGCCTTTGAAAAAAATAAAGAGAGTTCAATAAACATGTTATATATATGTTTTTTAATATAGATCTTGTTATCTCTTGTTATTATCTTATCATTTCTAAGGTTATGTAATCTAAATTAATTTCTCCACCACTTTTGCAGATAACGACTTCTTCACGTTCTGGTACTCCTGACATTGAGGCTGAACAAGTCTCTCAAGTTGCTACTGCTTCTGCTGCTTCTCCTGCTGCGGCTGCTCACAGTACAGAGAGACCGCGAGATTACAATACTATTGCTACTCCTCGTGTGGAGGTCCAAAAACCATGAGCACATATTGTTTCTACCTTTTAATATGAATATATAGATTATGTTTATATCGATGAAATGGTTGGGGATGAAGGACCGAGGTCACAGATAACACAAGTGTGTCGTAGTTTGATGGTGTTTGCCAAATTTCATAAGGTGAAATGAGAAGGCATAAAATTTGATGTCTGATAGATTGATCGAGACCAACATGTGAATCCCAACAAGTATATGTTTAGTAGTTATATTGGAGTTGTCACTCGGCAACGCGTGCCGATTGACATAGATTCATGGCACCATGTTGTGTCTGTGCTGAAGGCTGTGATCTGAGAAGTAATTACATTAACATTATGGTATTATTTATTTAATTTACTAGAAAATAAAATAATGAAATAGTGTCTTACTCTTCTTAATCTATTGAATAGTATATTTGAAGTAGATGATGTGGACAAGAGTTATTACTAAGGCTTGCAGGAAGGATTCATAGAGGATTTCAATCTATTTTAACAAAATTTCACCTGAAATATTCCATAGGTAAAATAATATCGCACCCACCCATTGTCAACGCTCACCTAATATCTCAAGAATAATGGGATGCATTTATTGGCTGTCGTGGGGATGAGAAGTTTCAGGTACATTGTGGGTGATAATACATTGTTTGAGTAAATGTGTATTCATCACTTTGATTGTCAATATTTCATTTATGAAACAACAACTCTGTACTACAAATATTGAACTTGCATCATAACAAAAATACCCCTATCATAATGCAACGATGGGGTATTCTTCAATAGAAATGAAATTGGTACGTATTTTAAATTTACAGTACTACTTTTAGGTTCCAATAAACAAAATCATAATTATCTTTCTATATTTATATGTGGATTGATGATTCTAAAACCAAAGGCACTTCCATCCCATGTCATGTGCTATGGAAGGAGGAACATTTGAATAAGGAAGGAAATCTAGTAGATGAGAACACACAAAAAGTGCGGAAAATATGTGTAAGTATGACCCAATGATAAAAATATTTGTTTTAAATTGCTATTACAAAAAAATAATTAGTTATTTTCATAGATCTGATAGTCACAAGAATCAACTACATTTGTAGTGGATGCAGACCTTTTATCGATGACTTTGAAGCAGCCAGAATAATATAGTCTTGTCAGAGGTGCAGGGTTTGGGGTGACACCCCGAGTATATTTTGAGAAGAATAATGAAACATATGATAGAGATGAACAATTGAAACAAATGATCGAAATACTAGAAACTCTTGATGAACAATTGCAGTAGTTGGGAGAGTTTCTAGAAACTTTTATGGGTGTGATGTAAGGAGAAGACACAACTCAAGAATAAACAGTGTGTGAAGATCTCGCCCCACCCCCCACCAGCTTTGAGGCAAGCCATTCCCCTCAAAGAGCTGTCTTAGCCATGGTAATCAATATTCTAATAATTGTTCCCATGAAATGTGAATCAATCAAACACTAAAACTTTTCTTGTACTAATCTTCTATAGGGTGATAATGACTGTGATGTATATCTGTCAACACCCACCTATCACCTTGTAGTGAGGGATACAGTGTTCAACATCCCATATGACAAGCTGCATAATATACTACTTCTGAAAGATCATCTAAAAGTGATGATTACTGTAGCTCATTATCCAAATGCAGAGCTACCTATTCCAAGTGACAATGATGATGTTCATACAGTTGAAAAGGCTATTGGTACATTCATTGCATGGATGTCACAACTTGTAAGAGTATATGCGGACAAAGATGTATTTATTTCCATTTTTTCAAGCTAAACCTCTAACAATTAATGAAAAAAGGGTCTAAACCAATGAATGTTATTATAGATGGAGAAAGGGAAGGTGGTGGAAAACATTGTCTCAAACCCATCTAATGGATCTACCAACTGATCCCAAGGAGTTACTGAAATAATGATAACACCAACTATTCCCTATCCACATTTACTAGAATTGAAGACTGATTTGGATATGAAGCAAAGAGGTGGTAGTAGTCATATATAAATTTTCAAAAAGAATATATACGGAGAAGAAAGACAATATTTCGTTGTTAATGAAAATGTAAATGAGATCCTTGAAAATAGTTGGCTAGGTGTCATAGTTTTAAATATATATATGAGGTATGTTTACATGAATTGATTTTCTAAAAGCTAGTCTAATGTGTAAATTATGACAAAATGCATTTTATATTGTTGGAAAACATATATATGAAAAATAGTTGAAGGAATTTTCTCATTATCAAAAATTTGGACTCGTTAGTCCTCATACCACATCAAGACTTATAAAGAAATTAGATCCATCAAGAAAATATGAAATAGTGAATGACTTGCTGAAAAAATTTTAAAGCAAGATTATAGATGACCGAATATTCCTAAAACCAACCATGCAGGGGTAAAACTCTTCGATTAAATCATATCAATTATATTTTCAATTATTTTATTACTTATTCATTTTTTTTGTATTTAGGAAACATTGGATTCCAATTATGGTGAACTTAGCTACTACAAAAATTTATTTTTTGGATTCAAAGCAATGATATCCATCAAACTGACCACAGATAATGGAGTTTGTGAATCTGTAAGACACTACATCCTACCTTATAGGTATAAAAATCAAGTAATATAATTTATATTATCTTTAATGAGGATTCTGTTATGATATGGCTGTGTATCATTGTTGTCTAAAAAAAGGAATTAGGACAGGGGATAAGCATAAGGAGGCGAGAAAGTACTACGTTTGGAGAAATATTAAGGTATATATAATAAAATTTCACAATCAAAACAACTATCAACACAAGTTACTTATTCTCTTAATGATCGATTTTTTTTTTGCAATGTCCAATATAAATAAGAGATAATTTTTGTGGTTTTTATGATTGTAATTTTATGAAATAGAACATTTTTCAGCAACAATCTATCATCCATAAAGAGGAATTTCCAAAAACAACTACTATTTCATTTAATTTAATTATTAATTACTTATTTTTATATTTTTCAGTACTACTGTGACTACGGAAAATCCTCATAACCACAAGATGATATAAATATGTTTAGAAATGAGTGGGCTGCATAACTGATTGCAGATTGTAGACAAATATCACGAGGATCTGACTTGGGGATGTGTAGAATTGGAAGTCATTTTTGAGAGGGGTTATGGGGATCAAAAGATGAAACATTATTTTATGTAAATGTTTGTAGAATAATTATAATTGTTATTAAATAAAACATCATTTCTCTAATGAGTCATTTTCCTATTATAAAAGATGAAATTCACCGACAACATGTATGAATAATGAACCACTGAAAGGGTATCTTTTTTTAAATAAAATGTACAGAATTTTAACAGAAAACAACAACTGACTTACAGAAATATGACCAAATGCATTCCGATTGTGTTTATCCTTTAGAAGAACAATCCATGGGTGCATTGTTGATGGGGAAGAATCAACCCAGCCTCAGTCCGAGGCACGGTGTGGTAGTTATCACTCAAGGTGTCTGTCTTTTGTTTAAAATGGACACAATTTTAAGTGAAAACAACAATTAACCTACGGAAATATGACCAAATGCATTCGTATTGTGTTTATCCTTTAGGAGAATAATCCATTGGTCATTGGTGAAGTGTAAGAGTCCCCCTTGTCTCAGTATGAGGCACGGTGTGGCTGATATCACTCAAAGGGTCTCTCTTTTGTTTAAAATGGATATAATTTTAAATGAAACCAACAACTGACCTATGAAAATCTGAAAAAACATTTTTATTGTGTTGATCCTTTAGGAGAACAATCCATGGGTGCATTGGTGACGTTTAAGATTCAACCCCTCCTCAATCTAAGGCACGGTGTGGCAGGTATCACTCAAAGTGTCTATCTTTTGTATAAAATGGACAAAATTATAATTGATATCTACAACTGACCAACAGAAATATGACCAATTGCATTCGGATTGTGTTGATCCTTTTGGATAATGATCCATGGGTCATTTGTTACATGAAGGAATCAACCTCCCCTCAATTCTAACCATGTTGAGGCTGGTATCACTCAAAGTGTTGGACTTTTGTTTAAAATGGACACAATTTTATGTGAAAACAACACCTGGCCTACAGAAATCCAAAACAATGCTTTCAGATTATGTTTATCTGTTATGAGAACGATACATGGATCATTTTTGATGTTTACAAGTCATCCTCGTCTCAATCTGAGGCATGGTGTGGCCAGTATCACTCAAAGGGTCTCTCGTTTGTTTAAAATGGACAAACTTTTAAGTGAAAACAACACCTAACCTACACAAATCCGACCAAACGCATTTATATTGTGAATATTATTTACGATAATGATCCATGGGTGCATTAGAAATGTGTAAAATTCAACCCCACCTCAATCCGAGGCACGGTGTGGTCGGTATCACTCAAAGTTTCTGCCTTTTGTTTAAAATGGACATAATTTTAAGTGAAAAAAAATGGCCTACACAAGTCTGACCAAACGAATTCTGATTGTGTTGATCCTTTTGTGGAACAATCTATGGGTGAATTGGTTATGTGTACAGTTCAACCCCACTTAAATATCTGGCACAGTGTGACCGATATCACTCAAAGGGTCTGTCTTTTGTTTAAAATGGACAAAAGTTTAAGTGAAAACAACAACTGACATATAGAAAACCAAACAAACACATTCTGATTGTGTTGATACTTTATGAGGAAGTTCCATTGGTGTGTTGGTGATGTTTTTGAATCAACCTCACCACAATCAGAGGAATAGTGTGGCCGACATCACTCAAAGGGTCTCTCTATTTTTTAAAATGGATAGAATTTGAAGTGATAACAACAACTAACCTACGAAAATCCAACCATATGCATTAAGATTGTGTTCATCCTTTAGTAAAATGATCCATGGGTAATTTGTGACATGTAAAAGTAAAACCCACCTCAATCTGAGGCACAGTGTGACCGTTATCAATCAACGGGTCTCTCTTTTGTTTAAAATGGACATTATTTTAAATGAAAAAAATAACTATCCTACGAAAATCCTACCAAACACATTTGGATTGTGTTGATACTTTAATATAACAATCAGTGGGTGTGTTGGTGATGTGTATGAGTCAACCCCGCCTCAATCCTACGCACGGTGTGGCCGGTATCACTCAAAGTGTCTGTCTTTTGTTTAAAATGGACACAATTTTATGTGAAGACAACAACTGGCCTACATAAATCTGACCAAATGCATTTGGATTGTGTTGATCCTTTAGTAAAAAGATTCATGGGTCATTTGTGATGTGTATGAGTCAACCCTTCATCAATCTGAGGCATGGGGTGGCCGATATCATTCAAAGGGTCTCTCTTTTGTTTAAAATGGATAGAATTTTAAGTGAAAACAAAACCTGACCTGTGAAAATTAGACCAAACGCATTCATATTGTGTTAATACTTTAGGATAATTATCCATGGGTGTATTGGAGATTTTTATGAGTCAAACCCTACTCAATCTATGTAATTTTGTGGATGGTATCACTCAAAGTGTCTATCTCTTGTTTAAAATGGACAAAATATTTAGTGAAAACAACAACTATGGTACGAAAATATGACCAAACGCATTAGGATTGTATTGATCCATTAAGTGAAGGACCCCTAGATGCATTTGTGATGTGTACAAGTCAAACCTTCCTCAATCAGAGGCACGGTGTGGCTAGTATCACTCAAAGTGTGTGTCTTTTGATTAAAATGGAGAAATTTTTAAATTAAAACAACAACTGACCTATGAAAATATGACCAAATGAATTTGGATTGTGTTGATCCCTTAATATAACTATTCAGGGGTTCATTGGTAATGTATATGATTCAAATCCTCCTTAATCCGAGGAATGGTGTGGCTGGTATCACTCAAAGGGTCTGTCTTTTGTTTAAAATGGACACATGATTCAGTGGAAAAACAACTGACATATGGAAATCAGACCAAATGCATTCAGATAGTGTTGATCCTTTATGAGAATGATCCATGGGTGCATTGTTGACTTGTAAAAGTCAACCCTACTGCCATATGAGGCACGGTGTGGCCAGTATCACTCAAAGGGTCTCTCTTCAGTTTAAACTGGACAACATTATAAGTTAAAACAAAAACTAACCTACTTAAATCTGACCAAATTAATTTGGATTGTGTTAATCCTTTAGGAGAACAATCCATGGATCATTTTAGACATGTATGAGTCAACCCTTCTTGAATATGAGGCACGGTGTGGTCGGTATCACTCAAAGAGTCTCTCTTTTGTTTAAAATAGCCAAAATTTTATGTGAAAACAACAACAGACCAAAAAAACATGACCAAACACAATCAGATTGTGTTGATACATTATAATAACGATCCATGGGGTGCATTGGTGATTTTTATCAGTCAACCTCTCCTCAGTCCGAGGCACGACGAGGTTGGTATCACTCAAAGGGTCTATCTTTTGTTTAAAATGGACACAATATTAAGTGAAAACAAAAACTGACCTACGGACATCCGACCAAACACATTCAGATTGTGTTGATCCTTTAAAATAATGATCGATGGGTCATTTTTGATGTGTAAAATTCAACCCCGCTTTAATCAATGGCATGGTGTGGACGATATCACTCAAAGGGTTGTCTTTTGATTAAAATGGACGGATTTTTATGTGAAAACAACATTTGACCTATAAAAATATAAACAAAAGCATTCGGATTGTTTTGATCCTTTAGGAGATCTATCCATGGGTGATTTGGTGACATGTACGAGTCAACCTCGCCTCAATCTGATGCACGGTGTGGCCGGTATCACTCAAAGTGTCTGCCTTTTATTTAAAATGGACAAAATTTTGAGTGAAAACTACAACTCACCTACAGAAATCTGACCAAACAAATTTATATTGTGTTGATCCATAAAGATAACAATAAATGGGTGTGATGGTGACATGTAAGTGTCAACCACACCTCAATTCGATGCATATTGTGGTCGGTATCACTCAGTGTTTTTATATTCTGTTTAAAATGGACATAATTTTAAGTGAAAACTACAACATACCTCTGCAAATCCAACCAAACGAATACGGATTGTGTTGATCCTTTAGGATAATGATCCATGGGTGCATGGGTGACATGTACGAGTCAACCTCACCTCAATCTAAGGCACGATGTGGATGGTATCTCTCAAAGGGGTTGTCTTTTGTTAAATATGGACACATGTTTAAGCAAAAACAACAACTAGTGTATGGATGTCTGACCAAATGCATTCATATTGTGTTTATAATTTATGTGAAAGATCCATGGGTGCGTTTGGGACATGTATGAGTCAGCTCCGCCTCAATCCGAGTCACGGTGTGGCCGGTATCACTCAAAGGGTCACAATTTTGTGTAAAATGTACGTAATTTTAGGTGAAAACAACTGCTGACCTACAAAAATATGAAAAAATGTATTTTTATTGTGTTGATCCTTTATTAGAACTATCCATGGGTCATTTTCTATGTGTACGAGTCAACCCTGCCTCAATCTGAGGCATGGTGTGGCCGATATCACTCAAAGGGTCTCTCTATTATTTAAAATGGACAGAATTTTAAGAGAAAACAACAACTGACCTATGTAAATCCAGCCAAACACATTCTGATTGGGTTGATACTTTAGGAGAATGATCCATGGGTGCCTTGGTGACATGTACGAGTAAACCTTGGCTCAATGCGAGGCACGGTGAGGCCGGTATCACTCAAAGTGTCTACTTTTTGTTTAAAATGGGCACAATTTAATGTGAAAACAACAACTTACCTATGAAAATCCAACCAAAAGCATTAGGATTGTTTTGATACTTTAGTATAACAATCCATGTATTAATTACTGATGTGTACGAGTCAACCTCGCCTCAATACGATACATGGTGTTTCTGGTATCACCCAAAGTGTCAGTCTTTTGTTTAAAATGGACACAATGTTAAGTGAAAACTACAACTGACCTATGGAAATCCAACCAAACACATTTTTATTGTGTTTATTATTTATGATAATAATACATGGGTTATTTTTGACGTGTACGAGGAATCATTGCCTCAATACGAGGCATAGTGTTGCTGGTATCACACAAAGGGTCTCTCTTTTGTTTAAAATGCACAAAATTTTAAGTGAAAACAACACCTGACCTACACAAATATGACCGAATGCATTCAAATTGTGTTGATACTTTATAAAAATGTTCCATGGGTGCATTGGTGATTTGTATGAGTCAACCCCTCCTTAATCTGATGCACGATGTGGCCAATATCACTCAAAGTGTTTGTCTTTTGTTTAAAATGGAGAAAATTTAATGTGAAAACAACAACTAATGTATGGAAAACTGACCTAAAGGTTTAGTATTGTGTTGATACTTTATTAAAACGATCCATGGTTTCATTGGTGACGTGTAAGAGTCAACCCCGCTTCAATCCAAGGCACAGTGTGGCTGGTATCAGTCAAAGTGTCTATCTTTTGTTTCAAATGGACAAAATTTTAACTGAAAACAAAAACATACGTACGCAAATCCAGAAAAACAAATTAGTATTGTATTAATCATTTAGGATAACAATACATGGTTTTATTGGTTATGTGTAAGAGTCTACCCCTCCTCAATATAAGGCACGGTGTGGCTGGTATCACTCAAATGGTCAGTCTTTTGTTTAAAATGGACACAAGTTTAAGTGAAAAGAACAACTGACATACAAAAATCAAAACCAAATCATTTTTATTTTGTTTATCCATTAGGATAATTATCCATGGGTGCATTTGTGACATGTACGAGTCAACCATGTTTCTAAATGAGGCACAGCGTGGCCGGTATCACTCAAATGGTCTCTCTTTTGTTTAAAATGAATAAAATTTTAAGTAAAAACAACAACTGACCTAGTAAAATCTACCAAAATTGATTTTGATTGTGTTGATATCTTTGGAGGACAATACATTGGTAATTTTTGATGTGTATGAGTCAATTTTACCTCAATCCGAGGCACGGTGGGGCCGGTATTACTCAAAGGGTCTATCTTTTGTTTAAAATAGACAGAATTTTAAATGAAAACAACAACTAACAAATGAAAATCCAACCAAATGCATTATGATTGTGTTGATCCATAACGATAACGATACATGGGTGCATTGGTGATGTGTATGAGTCAAAACCACCTTAAACTGAGGCAGAGTGTGGCATGTATCACTCAAAGTGTACGTCTTTTCTTTAAAATGGACACAATTTTAAGTGAAAACAACAACTGACCTACAGAAATCTGAAAAAAAAACTTTTGTATTGTGTTGATCCTTTAGTAGAACTACACATGGGTCACTTGTAATGTGTACGTGTCAACAATACCTTAATCTGAGGCACAGTGTGGCAGGAATCACTCAAAGTGTCTCTCTTTTATTAAAATGGATAGAATTTCAAGTGAAAACAACAACAGACCTACACAAATCCTTCGAAACGCATTCGGGATGGGTTGATCCATTAGGATAATGATCTGTGGGTGTGTTGGTGACGTGTATGAGTCATCACCGCTACAATCCAAGGCACGGTGTGGCCGGTGTCACTCAAAGTGTCTCCCTTTTGTTTAAAATTGGCACAATTTTAAGTGAAAACAACAACTGACGAATGTAAATCCAAACAAACCAATTATTATTGTGTTGATCCTTTAGGAGAACAATCCATGGGTGCATTGGTGACATGTACATGTAAACGCCGCCTCAATATGAGGCATGGTGTGGCTGGTATCACTCAATGTTGTTGTCTTTTGGTTAAAATGAACACAATTTTATGTGAAAACAACAACTGACATATGAAAATCCAACCAAACGAATTCATATTGTGCTTATCCTTCAAGAGAATGATCCATGGGTTCGTTGGTCACGTGTACGAGTCCACCTAGCCTCAATATGAGGCACGGTGTGGACAATATCACTCAAATGTTTTGTCTTTTGTTTAAAATGGACACATGTATAAGTGAAAACAACAACTGACGTATATAAATCTGACCATATGCATTTAGATTGTGTTTATCTGTTAAGAGAACGATCCATGGGTGTGTTTGTGACATGTACGAGTCATCCCCGCCTCAATCTGAGGCCCGGTGTGTCCGGTATCACTCAAAGGGTATATCTTTTGTTTAAAATGAATAGAATTTTAAGTGAAAACTAAAACCGACCTACACAAATCCAACCAAAGGAATTCTAAATTTGTTTAGCCTTACAAGAATGATACATGGGTCTTTTGTGATGTGTACGATTCAACCTTTCCTCAATCCGAGGCACAGTGTGGCCGATATCAGTCCAAGAGTCTCTCTATTGTTTAAAATGGACAGAATATTAATGGAAAACAACAATTGACCATCATAAATCTTCCCAAATGCAATATTATTATGATGACCCTCTAGGAGAATGGTCTATATGTGTGTTGGGGATGTTTATGAGTCAACCCCGCCTCAATACAAGGTACGGTGAGGCCGGTATCCCTCAAAGTGTCTGTCTTTTGGTTAAAATGGACACAATTATGATTGAAACCAAAAAATGACCAACGTAAATCTGACTAAACGCATTCTTATTGTGTTGATAATTTAGGAGAAAAATCCATGGGTGAGTTGTTGATGATTATGAGTCAACCCTGCCTAAATCCGAATCATGGTGTGGCCTGTATCACTCCAAGTGTTTGTCTTTTGTTTAAAAGAGTCACAATTTTATGTGAAAACAACAACTGACCTATGGAAATTGGACCAAACGCATTCAGATTATGTTGATCCTTTAGGAGAATTATCCATGGCTCATTTGTGATGTGTACGAGTCAACCCCGCCACAATCCAAGGCATGGTGTGGCCGGTATCAATCAAAGGGTCTCTCTTCTGATTAAAATAGACAAAATTTTAACTTAAAACAACACCTGACCTACGCAAATCTGACCAAACGCATTCAGATTGTGTCGATCATTTAAGAGAAAGACCCATGGGTGTGTTTCTAATGTGTATGAGTCAACCCAGCCTCAATGTGAGGCACAGTGTGGCCGGTATCACTCAAAGTGTCTGTCTTTTGTTTAAAATGGACAAAATATTAAGTGAAAACAACAATTGTCATTCGGATATCTTCCCAAATGCATTTATATTGGGTTTATCCTCTATTAGAACGGTCCATGGGTGAATTGGTGACATGTAAGAGTCAACCACAAATCAATCTGAGGCACGGTGTGGCGAGTATCACTCAAAGTGTCTGTATTTTTTTAAAATGGACACAATTTTAAGTGATATAAACAACTGACCTATGGAAATCTGTCCAGGCACATTCAGGTTATTTTGATCCTTTAATCACACGATCCATGGGTGTGTTGGTGATGTGTATGAGTTATCCTCGCCTCAATCCGAGGCACAATGAGGCTATATCACTCAAAGTGTCTGTCTTTTGTTTAAAATGGACACAATTTTAAGTGAAAACAACAACTGACCTATGCAAATCCAACCAAACGCATTCATATTGTGTTGACCATTTAGTATAACAATCAATGGGTCATTTGTGATGTGTAAAATTCAACCCCGCCTCAATCCGATGCATGGTGTGGCCGGTATCACTCAAAAGGTATCTCTTTTGTTAAAAATGGATAGGATTTTATGTGAAAAATACAACTGACCTATGAAAATATGACAAAATGAATTCGGATTATGTTTATCCATTAGGATAAAAATCCATGGGTTCATTGGTGACATGTACGAGTGAACCCCGCCTCAATCTGAGGCACGGTCTGGCCAGTATGACTCAAAATGTCTCACTTTTGTTTAAATGGACACAATTTTAATTGAAAACAACAACTGACCTATATAAATATTACCATACACATTTGGATTGTGTTTATCATCTATGAGAATGATCCATGGGTCATTTGTGACATTTATGAGTCAACCCATCCTCAATCTGAGTCACGGTGTGTCTGGTATCAATCAAAGGGTCTCTCTTTTGTTTAAAATGGAAAGAATTTTAAGTGAAAATAACAACTGACCTACACAAATCATACCAAATGCATTCATATTGTGTTTATACTTTATGATAACGATCCATGGTTGTTTTGGTGACTTTTACAAGTCAACCCCACCTCAATCTAAGGCACGGTGTGGCCGGTATCACTCAATGTGTCTGCCTTTTGTCTAAAATTGACTAAAGATTAAGTGAAAACAAAAACTAACCTGTGGAAATCTAACCAAACATATTCCTATTGTGCTTATCCTTTATTAGAAAGATCCATTTTTGTTTTGGTGACATGAATGAGTCAACCCCACCTCAATATGAGGCACGATGTGGCCGGTATCACTCAATGTTTTTGTCTGTTGTTTAAAATGAACACAATATTATGTGAAAACAACAAATGACCTACAAAAACTGACCAAAATAATTCATATTGTGTTGATCCTTTTTTATAAGTATCCATGGGTGCGTTTCTGACGTGTACGAGTCAACCTTGCCTCAATCTGAGGCACGGTGTGGATGGTAACACTCAAAAGGTCTGTCTTTTGTTTAAAATGGACACATGTTTAAGTGAAAACAACAACTGATGTATGAAAATATTTCCAAACGCATTCAGATTGTGTTGATCCTTTAATAGAACAATACATGGGTTCATTTGGGATAGGTACGAGTCAACCCCACTTCTATCCGAGGCACGATCGAGTCGGTATCACTCAAAGGGTCTCTCTTTTATTTAAAATGGACAGAATTTTTAGTTAAAACAAAAACTGACCAATGAAAATCCAACCAAACACATTTGGATTGTGTTTATACATTAGGAAAATGATACATGCATCATTTTTAACATGTATGATTCAACCCTACATCAATCTGAGGCACGGTGTGGTCGAAATCACTCAAAGGGTCTCTCTATTGTTAAAAATGGATAGAATTATAAGTGAAAAAAAAATTGACCAAAGAAACTCCAGCCACACGCATTCATATTTTGTTGAATCTTTAGGAGAATGATCCATGTGTACTTTGGTGACATTTTCAAGTCATCCTCGCCTCAATCCAAGAAATGGTGAGGCCAATATCACTCAAAGTGTCTATCTTTTGTTTAAAATGGACAAAATATTAAGTGAAAACAACAAATGACCTATTCAAATACAAAAAAAACACATCTAGATTGTGTCTCTAATATAGGATAATGATCCATGGGTACTTTGGTGTTGTATATGAGTCAACCACACATCAATCCAAAGCAAGGTGTGGCCGATATCACTCAAAGTGTCTGTCATTAGTTTAAAATGGACACAATTTTATGTGAAAACAAATACTGACCTATGGAAATGTGATCAAACACATTAATATTGTGTTGATACTTAAGAAGAATGATCCATGGGTAATTTTTGATGTGTAAGAGTTAACATCACCTCAATCCGAGTCACGGTGTGGCCGGTATCACTCAAAGTGTCTCTCTTTTGTTTAAAATGGTCAAACTTTTAAGTGAAAACCACACCTGACATACGTAAATCTAAACAAATGCATTAATATTGTGTTTATCCTTTAGTAGAACAATAAATGGGTGTTTTGGTGAAGTGTATGAGTCAGCCCTACCTCAATTTGAGGCATGGTGTGGCTGATATCACTCAAAGTCTCTGTCTTTTTTTTAAAATGGACAAAATTTTAAGTGAAAACAACAACTGACATACGCAAATCCAACCAAATACATTTAGAAGGTTTTTATATTTTAGGATAATTATCCATGGGTTCATTGGTGATTCTTAAAAGTCAACCCCACCTCAATCTGAGGCATGGTGTGGCTGGTATCACTCAATGTTTCTATCTTTTGTTTAAAAGGGACATAATTTTATGTGAAAACTACAATTGATCAACTCAAATCTGACCAAACGAATTCATATATTTTTTATCCTTTAGAGAATGATCCATGGGTGAATTGGTGATGTGTACAAGAAAACCCCACCTCAATCTGAGGCATGGTGTGGCCTGTATCACTCAAAGGGTTTGTGTTTTGTATAAAATGGACACTAGTTTAAGTGAAAAGAACTATTGACATACAGAAATATGAACAAACACATTTAGATTGTGTTTTTCCTTTTTTAGAACAATCCATTTGTATTTTGGTGATGTTTATGTGTCAAACATGCCTCAATCCGAGGCACGGTGTGGCCGTTATCACTCAAGGGGTCTCTCTTTTGTTTAAAATGGACCCAATTTTAAGTGAATACAAAAAATGACCTACGGAAATCAGAATAAACGCATTCGGATTATGTTTATAATTTAGTATAATGATACATGGGTCATTTGTGATGTGTAAGAGTCAACCCCACCTCAATCCGATGCACGTTGTGGCCATTATCATGCAAAGGGTCTCTCTTTTGGTTTAAATGGACATATTTTTAACTGAAAACAACAACTGACCTACGAAAATCTTACCAAACAAATTCACATTGTGTTGATCTATTAGGAGAATGGTCCATGGGTATGTTGGTGACATGTATGAGTCAACCTTGCCTCAATCTGAGGCACGGTGTTTCCGGTATCACTCAAAGTATCTACCTTTTGTTTAAAATGGACACAATTTTAAGTGAAAAACAATAATTGACCTACAGAGATCAGACAAAACGCATTCTGATTGTGTTGATCCTTTAGGAGAACAATACATGGTTGCGTTGGTGACATGTATGAGTCTTCCCCGCCTCTATCCGTGGCACGGTGTGGCCAGTATCACTCAAAGTCTCAGTCTTTTGTTTAAAATGGACACAATTTTAAGTGAAAACAACAACTAACCTCAGAAAATATGACCAAACGAATTTGGACTGTATTGACCCTTGAGAAGAACAATCCATGGGTTTTTTGTTGATTTGTACGAGTCATCCCTGCCTCAATCTGAGGCACGATGTGGACAGTATCACTCAAAGGGCCAGTCTTTTGTTTAAAATAGAAAAAATGTTTAAGTGAAAACAATAACTAACTTACAAAAATCTGACCAAAAGCATTCGGATTTTGTTTATCATTTAATAGAACAATCCATGGGTGCCTTTGGGACATGTATGAGTCCACCCTGCCTCCATTCGAGGCAGGGTGTGGCCGGTATCACTCAAAGGGTCTCGCTTTTGTTTAACATGGACATAATTTTAAGTGAAAACAACAAATGACCTATGGAAATTAGACCAAACACATTATGAATGTGTTGATCCTTTAGGATAACGATCCATGGGTCATTTTTGACGTTTATGAGTCATCATGCCTCAACCTGAGGCACAGTGTTGCTGGTATCACTAAAAGGGTCTCTTTATTGTTTAAAAACAAATGAGTTTTATGTGAAAACAACAACTGGCCAACGAAAATCTAGCCAAACACATTTTTATTGTGTTGATCCTTTAGGAGAATGATCCATGGGTGCATTGGTGACTTGTACGAGTCAACCCCTCCTTAATCTGAGGCATGGTGAGGACGGTATCACTGAAAGTGTCTGTCTTTTGTTTAAAATGCACACAATTTTAAGTGAAAACAACAACTGACCTACTAAAATCCTACCAAACGCATTTAGATTGTTTTCATCCTTTAGTAGAACAATCCATGGGTAATTTTCATTGTGTACGAGTAAATCCCTCCTTAATACGAGGCACGGTGTGGCCGGTATCACTAAAAGGGTCTCTCTTTTGTTTACAATAGACAGAATTTTAAGTGAAAAAATAACTGACCTACTCAAATCTGATAAAACACATTCGTATTATGTTGATCCTTTAGGATACCTATCCTTGGGTGTGTTGGTGACATGTATGAGTAAACCCAGCCTCAATCCAAGGCACGGTGTGGCCTGTATTAGTTGAAGTGTATGTATTTTTTTTAAATGGACACAAATTTATGTGAAAACAACAACTGATCTACGAAAATCCAAAAAAAACACATTCGGATAGTGTTTATCCTTTATTAGAACACTCCATGGGTCATTGGTGACATGTAAGAGTCATCCCCTTCTCAATCTGAGGCATGGTGAGGCTGATATCATCCAAAGGGTCTCTCTTTTGATTAAAATGTACATAATTTGAAGTGGAAACAACAACTGACCTATGGAAATCACAGAAAATGCATTCATATTGTGTTGATCATTTAGGATAATGATCCATGGGTGAATTGGTGACGTTTAAGAGTCAACGCCACCTCAATTTGAGGCACAATGTTGTCATTATCACTCAAAGTGTCTGTCTTTTGTTGAAAATGGACTCAACATTTATTGAAAAAAAACTGACCTACGAATATCTAACCATAACCATTCAAATTGTGTTGGTACATTATTAGAATAATCCATTTGTAATATTTGACCTGTATGAGTTATCTCCTCCTCAATCTGAGGCATGGTGAGGTTTGTATCACTCAAAGAGTCTCTCTTTTGTTTAAAATGGACATAATTTTAAGTGAAAACTACAACTGACCTACCCAAATCCAACTAAACGCATTAATATTGTGTTGATCCTTTAGGAGAAAGAACCATGGGTTCATTTGTGACATGTACGATTCAACCTCGCCTCAATATAAGGCACGGTGTGGCCGGTATCACTCAATGTGTTTGTCTTTTGTTTAAAATGGACACAATTTTAAGTGAAAACAACAACAGACCTACAAAAATCAAACCAAACATGTTTGGATTGTATTGATCCTTTAGGATAACTATAAATCAGTCATTTGTGACATGTATGGGTCAACTCCACCTCAATCTGAGGCACGGTGTGGCCAATATCACTCAAAGGGTCTCTCTTTTGTTTAAAATGGACCGAATTTTACGTGAAAACAACAACTGACCTTCGCAAATCAAACCAAAAGAATTCAGAATAGGTTGATACTTTAAGAGAACAAACCATAGGTGCGTTGGTGACATGTACGAGTCAACCCCTATTTAATCTGAGCCACGGTGTGGCGGGTATCATTCCAAATGTATTAATTTGGTTTAAAATGGACAAAATTCTAAGTGAAAACAATAACTGATGTACAGAAATCCGACCAAACGCATTCGAATTGTGTTGATCCTTTAAGAGAACAATACATGGTTGTGTTAGTGATGTGTACGAGAAACACTGCCTCAATCTGAGGCATGGTGTGGCTGGTATCACTCAAAGTGTCTGTAGTTTGTTTAAAACAGACACAATTTTATGTGAAAACAACAGCTGACCTACGAAAATCTGATAAAACTAATTCGGATTGTGTTGATTCTTTATAAGAACGATCCATGAGTGCATTGGTGATGTGTAAGAGTCATCCTCGCCTCAATCTGAGGCATTATGTGGACGGTATCACTCAATGGTCACTCTTTTGTTTAAAATGGAAAACATTTTAAGTGAAAACAACAACTGACGTACAGAAATATGACCAAACACATTCGGATTTTGTTGATCCTTTAAGAGAATGATCCATGGATGCCCCCAACCCCCTGGACGCCCCCAACCCCGGAATTCCCATACCCCCTAAAAACCACCCCACAACCTGAACACCTCCCCCACCCCCTGGACACCTCCCCCACCCCCTGGACATCCGCACCCCCACGGAAAGCCACCCCCAGCCCATTGGACACCACCCCACCCCCCTTGGACAGCCCCCCCAACCCCCTGGACCCCCCCCCCCCCACACCTAGACACCACCCCACCCCCAAGACACCCCCACCCCTTGGAAACCCCAAACCCCCCAGACACCCCCACCCCTAGACATGCCCATGGACAACCCCCCCCCCCCCCCCCCACTTCAAATAGCCCCCCCCCCCACACACACACACAACCCCCCACCCCATGGACACCCACCCACCCTCTAGAAGGCACCCCCAGACCTCCTAAACACCACCCCACCACCCAGACAACCCCACCCCCTAGAAACTACCCCACTCATGGACGCCCCCACCATCCTGGACACCACCCTACCCCACCTTGGACAGGCCCACCAACCCCTGGACCACCCCCACCCCTGGAAATACCCCCCCCCCCCCACCCTGGACACCATCCCACCCCCTGGAAACCCCCATAGATAGTACCCCCCCCCCCCACCTGGCCAATCCCCCACCTAGACACCATCCCACCCCCTTCGACAGCCCCCCCCCCCACGTCTAAGACCCCACAACCCCTAAAAAACCTATCCCTCGGAAACCCCCTTCCCACCCTCCTGGACAACACCCCACCCCCCTTGGACAGCCCCACCAACCCCTTGGACTTCCCCACCCCACAAACAGCCCCACCCCTTGGAACCCCCCCCCCCCCCTGACACCATGGACACCAACCCACCCCCCTGGACACCCCCATGGACAACCCCCCTCCCCCCACCCCACCCACCTAGACACCCCCCTCCTAGACACCACCCCACCACCTAGACACCCCACCCCCTGGACACCCCCCACAATCAGGGACAACCCCCACCACCCCCTTGACACCACCCAACTACCCTTGGATAGCCCACAACCTCTTGGACTACCCCCACCCCTCCTGGACACCCTGTTTCGGTGCGGATGTGAGTCGGGTTACGCTGTTCCGCCAGGACGCGTTCGCGCGTGCACCCGTCGACCCGAGGGGATAGGCGCGCGGCTTGTGGTCCCGCAGTCCCGCTTTCCAAGGGTGGGCGGCATCCGTCCCTTATTCAGGGGCGTCTGCTCCTTGATCGAAACCGGGATGATGGGATGTCGGCTCCTCCTTCCTTGGACGTCTCCTCGGAACTCGTCGCCTAATCCGGGTCTCCCTCATAGACTTAAGAATGTTCGTGAATCTCGTTCCCGGCGCCATATCTTCATGGACACCGGTTAATTACGCTGCTTCTGCCCGGACGTTCCAAGGAGTCTGGTCGGGGCAGCAACCTGCGGTGAGGAGGCCGGGTGGCTCTGGGTGCTGGGGGCGTGTCGTAACACTGCGGCTCTGCACGTCTGTCTTCCGTCCCTAATAGGGCTTCTCGAAGGCATGATGGCCTGAGGCATCCCGCACTGGGTGCGGGGAACTGTGTCACCTGAGGTTTTCCTCAGCTTTCCATGTTTGACACGGGGTACGCCGCGAGTTTAACGTCCAGCGGGGACGGCATCGGACTAATCAACACGAAGAGTGGATCAGATGACAGAACCCCTTGCGGGGAACCTCCGACGCTGGGGCCAGCACATGGGCGGCTTCCCGAGTGAAGTGGAGTGGAATGAAATGGCATGACCCCACCGGGATGTGGCGGCCCGGGTAAGGATCAGGATGGATGATGGAGTGAAGAGCTTGGACCCCGTAGGGGCTTCCTACGTACCGCGCGTTAGCACGGATCAAAGTCGACGTAGTTCGGGTATACAGTTTCACGTCATGCTGGACGTCGGCAAGCCAACTCACGAAGGGGTCGAGGCCGCCGGGCGGAGGATTGAACCGAACCACCTCGCACAGAGGGGGATGGAACGGCCGGGTGGATCACAGTTTAATGTCATGCTGGACGTTGGCAAGCCGACTCACAGAGAGATCGAGGCCGCCGGGCGGAGGATTGAACCGAACCACCTCGCACAGAGGGGGATGGAACGGCCGGGTGGATCACAGTTTCACGTCATGCTGGACGATAAAAGGAGGAATGGAAAAAGGGGCTGTGGGGAGGCACAGTGGAGATACACACGGGCAGTCTCCCACAGTGGCGGATTCATAGGTGAATCGACGCAAGTGTGAACCCAGGAGGGGTCCACTGATGGACGAACCGACGTGAATACGACCGGGACGACCAGGTGGTGGGCTTGAACCTCAGGGAGGCTTCCTACGTACCCTGTTTAGAAGACAGGGATCAAAGTCCACGTAGTTCATTCTGTCAGGACTTACGCACTTGAGGCAGCCCGGATGCGGCAAAACTCAGTTGGAAGGGACTTGGACCGAAAGTAGGAGACACCTCGATCCCAGTCACACCCTCTACTGGCTTCGGCAGTGGGGGAGCGCAATGGAGATACACATGTGCAGCCCCCCACAAGAAACTAGGGGTTTGTAATACCCTACCCCCGTAGGGAAAAGCCGCTCCCATTAAATCGTCCCTAAAGAGGGGCAATCCCGACATCCCTGCAGAGACGAGCGGGTGGGGGCCACATCCAAACCGGGGGGGACCCTGCGTGCGAGGCACGGGATCGGGTGATGCGGACGGTTTAGCGTCTTGCCAGACGAAGTACAGTTTAACGTCGTGTGTTGAGGACGAAGCGGACGGTTTAACGTCTTGCCGGACGAAGTACAGTTTAACGTCGTGTGCTGAGGACGAAGCGGACGGTTTAACGTCTTGCCGGACGAAGTACAGTTTCACGTCGTGTGCTGAGGACGAAGCTGCTTGGCAGTTTAACGTCTTGCAGTGCGGACGTGGTGCAGTTTAGCGTCATGCAGGACGAATGTGCAGTTTAACGTCTTGCGAGACGAATGCTGTACAGTTTAACGTCTTTGTAGCTTGGACGAATGATTGCCGCCGATGGGTCCGTGTCACTTCGCGCGAGCCTGGAAGGCTGCACGGGAAGACAACGCACGGTGCGGGCACCTGCGATGAAGATCATCGGGCGCCACGCAGGCGGGTACCCTCAGGGGGTCAAAGGGGGCGATCCTGGCGGCTTGCGCGCAAAAAAGGGGGCTTTGCGCGCAAAACGGCGGGTCCGCGCGCAAAATGGCGGGCTGGCGCGCAATCGGGCCGGCCCTTTGCGCGCGGATGATTGAGATTGCGCGCACCGGGCTTCGGGTAGCACGCGGGGGCAACGGCTCATTCTCTAACGAATGGCCACTTTGAAAATGGGGGGTGCGCGCAATCGGGCTGGATTGCGCGCACCCGGGGGCAATTGCGCGCAAGAGGCTTCTTTTGCGCGCAAAGGCCTTCGGGTTAAGGATTATTCAAAGGAAAGGAGCCAAGGGGATTGCGCGCGAAGGCGAACCCCAAGGCTCTTTTGCGCGAAAGAAAGGAGGTTACCTGAAGATCGGCATTGCGCGCGGAAGGGGTTGGATTGCGCGAACGAGCGACGCTTCGGATTCTGGCAACCTTCAAAACGTCGGGGGTCGACTTATATTTATAGGCAACCCCGGGCGCGGAATCCCGGCAGCGGGCGCGGAATTCGCTTCGCGGGCGCGGAATTCCCTTCGCGGGCGCAGAATCCGGACCCGGCGCGCAAAGGAGTCGCGGGAGCTCGGGGCGCGCAAAATTGCGCGCCGGCCCTGTGGATTGCGCGCATCCCGGGAGGATTGCGCGCCGCGACTCAACTTTGCGCGCGGGTCTCTGAAATTTCGCGCAAGTCCTCCGGGCCCTCCGGAACGTTCCTCTGACTCCAAATATCACTTCGCTTTCCGCATCCGGAGCTTCGTTTGGGAACAACGGACTTTTCCGGCGTCTACAAAGCCCCCCCTCGGAATCTGATCGGCGAGAGGTCGCAACGATCGGGTTCCGAGGGAGACGCCGGAATGCCGAAGTCCTGGGCTGCACGGGACTTAGGCACGCAAAAAGGGGCGCCGGGCGCGAAATTCGCCGCTGCGGTCGCGCAAAGCGCTTTCCGCGTAGCGCGGACCCCGGACACGCCTATAAATAGGGGCCCTGGGTCCCGCATTCCGTACACAGGCCTTCCGCGCGATAAGATCCAACGCTCTCGTGCGCGAAATTTCCTTTTCTGGTCGCGAAATTATCCCAATCGGCGCGCAAAACCATCCGGAATTCGCCTGTCTTTGCGCGAAAACCCGGATCTTTGTGCGACATTCTTCCCAATTGCGCGCCGTCCGCTTGGATTGCGCGCCAACCTTCAAACTTCTCTACCAGCCTCGTCCGATCCCGCACGCTTCATCCCTTTACCTGCACGACTCCCGGAGCTTCTGAGATGGCCGCGAATCAAGGAAATGAGGGGGATGCCGCCACTCGCAGAGCTGAGATGGCGACGAACGAGGAGGTTTACGGAGCCAAGGAGATTGTTTCCAACAATCAATCCTTGTTCGACTTGCTGACGCCGGCCCAGAAGACATATCCGCTGTCGGACAACCTGCCGCTCTGGAACTTCGGCATCCTGGATGAGGTTCCGGTGCCAGGGTTCGAGATTGATGCGCCGCGGACCTAGGTGACCCGGGAGGACGAGCTTCTCCGCTATAACATCACCAACAATGGGCATCCTGCCAGGGAGACCAGGCACTTGGACGTCTATGTCCTGAACCCGAGGACGCGAACCATTGACGGGGGTGAGCCTACTGCGGAGAATTCTCCAGCCCTCTACTCGAGCATATATCGCCAGAGTGTCACGGATGACACCAAGGGCTGGCTGAAGGACTGGGACTTGCGGTCTGGGGGCAATTTCACCAGTGAGTGGGCCTGGGCGTTCTGGGTACCCCACACCTACGATCACTTCGCGGAGGAGCTGCGGTACATCGGCCTGTTTGAGGCGGTGTGGACGTCGCAGTTCCACTTCTACCAGCAGTCCGAGCTCGGGCCGGAGCTGTTCACCCGCTGGTCTCCGGATACCAACACCTTCCATCTCCACCATGGGGAGGTCGGCATCGGTTTATGGGACATCCACTGCATCGGAGGTATCCCGCTGGAGGGCTACCAGTACGATGAGTTCCTGCCACCGAAGAACACCTGGGAAGACAGGTCACGGACTCCCATCCTGACCTGGCATCTGCTTGACCTGGCTACGCAGCGGCTCGGGATCAAGGACTTCCAGAAGGACATAGCCTACAAGGAGTGGTTCGGCCAGTTCTTGGAGCATGACCCGGCGGTCAATATGCCAGGCAGGGGGAAGCGGTGCCCAACCGCAGCTCAGAGGAGCCGGAACGGGTCGTACTTGCGGGTCCTGGAGACGGGCGACTACCGCTCATGGGGGTATTGCGTCATCGAGGCCCGAGACCCAAATGTCCGGTACGCGGCGTTCCTGGCCGCCTTTCTGAGTGGGTGGCTCCTGCCGGTGCGGGACGCGAGAATGGGTGTTCGCCCGGCGACACTGGCGATGGCGGGCGCTATGGCCGCCAACAAGAGATACAACCTCGGGGTCCCAGTGTTGGCGAAGCTGTATGCCATCCTGGGACGCATCTCACGAGGGGGGTCTCCACGAAGGATCTGTGGGCCCTTCCAATTCTTCCACGGCTGGGTGACTGCTCACCTCGGTGGGTACACGTTTCCGAACGCCATCATTCCTCCGGGCAACGGCATGCGACCCTCCCTGCTGAACATTGCGGGGGTCGCTCCGATGACCCTAAGTGAGGAGGGCGTGAGGATTCGGATTGGCAATCATGCCAATTTCAACTTCAGCCCGTTCCCCACTCCCGTTGGCCAAATGATCGACAACGGGCAGGGTCCGCTGGAGCAGCATGAGTACTTCCTGAACATGCGGGGCGGGGTGCTCGTGGCTCGGATCGACGGGAAGGTGATCTGCGAGCCTTACGTGCCAACCCGGTTCGCCAGGCAGTTCGGGTGCCTTCAACGGATGCCGAAGAGGGTATTCACTGCTGTCCGGGAGGAGACGAACCCTGGCGTCCTTCGTCAGATGTGGCTGATGTTCGCCGCTTTCGGCTCTGGCGACGTCATCACTCTCCCTCCTACCGGAGTTGACGCAGGCTTGGCAACCGAGTACGCCGAACACTGGGCCATCGCGTACCCCGAGGGGCTTCTACGGAAGCCAGTTCGGCGGCTCGAGGTCACCCGTGCAAAGACCGGGCGTCAAGGAAGGAGGCGAGGCGCCGCCACACGGGGGAGAACGGAGGCGCGCCAAGCAGTGGAGCCGGCGCGAGCAGGGACTTCGGCGGCGGGTACATCGCAGGCTGCCGCTACGACCTCGGCGCCCAGAGAGGGGGCGCGTGCGGTAGTCGAAGAGCGGCCCGGGAAGCAGGTAAGGCGTCTGCTCGAACCCTCCCACGATGCAGTCTTCCCGGCGCTGTGGTCAGCCTGGATGACCCTGCGGCAGTCACTGGGGACCGATGTCATCTGGCGAAAGATACTCAGAGAAAGAATCTGTCTGCCAGAGGTCGGGCGCCTCCAGATCGCCGACAGGGTGGACTTCAACCGGCAGTATGCATATCTGACGGCCATGGACGAGTACGCGCGCCAACGTGGTCAGCGTGCAGAGCCATCCCTTCTGGTGAAGGTGATGCTCGGTCTCGAGCCCGCTCCAGAACAGATGCCGCCGGGAGAAGATGACAGTAACGACTCCGAGGAGGAGGAGGAGACGGGGGAGGATGAAGGCTCCGAGGGAAGGTCCCATCGGGGGAGCCCGCGGGAGAGCGGCGAGGTGGCCGGCTCTGACAATGTTGATGTCACTGAGCTCCTCGAGGTCCGCTTCTATCCCTACTCAACCTGCTTCATCCATTCTCTTATGCAGCTTCTAACCCATTTCTCCACCTTTCTCAGGAGCACACGGATGTTGGTCAGGCATCCTCAGCGGGAGTAGGAGAGGCGCCAGCAGGACAAGGCGGGGGCCAGACACCCATCATTGAACTGACAAGCACTGAGGGGTCCCCTGCTGCAACTGTTCCTGCGGCGGCCGGGATAGCGGAAGATGACGCTTTGAACCCCCGTAAGTCTCCTTACTTTACTGCTGGTGCTTGCCATTGACGATCTGTGACTAACCACGGCATGCCTTGCGCAGTGATCCCAGGACTGGAGGCTCGTCGGGTTGCCGAACCCGGGCCATCCACGAGTGGACCAGCAGCAGACATGCCGCCTGCTCCGGAACAGACTTCTCAAACCGAGCCGGCCCCACCAACTGCTGATCTGGGGGCTACGGACGTCGGTGGTGCTGCCGTCGGAGAGGTGTCGGGGGCTGACGAGGGTGTCAACGCCGCTGGGGCGGGAGAAGAAGGTCGCCCCGATGTTGGGGAACCTATCCCCCGTGAGGACATCCCAGGGGCGGACCCTGCAGCAGACCTGCTGGCTGCCTTCCCTGCCTACCGGCCTGCCGACCCCGAGGAGATGGATGACTCGGACGCGGAGGCGGTCGAGGAGAGCCGGATAGCGCGCCGAAGGGGGTGTAAGTGTATCCAGCGCTTCCTCAAGCGAGACCCATCAGAGTGGCTGGGGCGCATGAGGTCACTCCAAACCTGGCTGCGCTTCCTGTGTGCCGGGGGAGCTGATGCTCAACGCCTCCATCTGACGGTCCGTGATTTCATGGCCGAGAAGATGTGCGAGAGCCGCCAGCGTGCCGACGTCGCACAATGTCGGGACATGTCGGAGAACACGCGGGCGCTCCTCGCGGCGGAGCAGGAAGTCCGGCGTCTCGAAGGGCAGGCGGCAGAGAAGGAGGCCTTCGTCGCAACATGCACCGAGCTTGCGGAGCAACTAGCAGCCCAGCTGGTTGACACCCAGGTACAACTGACTGAGGCGGGCCAACAAATGGTCACAATTCAAGTCGAGCGGGAGCGTGCACAGGCCAGAATCGACGAACTGCGTGCTGCGACCGCCGACGAGGAGAGGGCACGCAGAGAGCGAGAAGCAGCTCTGGAGGCCGCCAGCCAAAGGGTAGCGGCGTTAGAAAGACTTATCCAGCACACTAACCCCTAGGGGATTTGTTTTTTGCCATTCCCAGAACATTTGCTTCCGCTACTCAATATTTTGATCCACTTGTATGAATCACCATATTTATCTGCGTCTTTTGGTTTAACATGCTCAACCACAAATTGTCTCGCGGGAGCGTTAACCAAGCTTCAGGCATCCATAATTGGGCCTGGATTTCTGGAGAAAAGAGGGAGGTCATTCCTAAGAAAGGAGACCTCAAGCCTAATCAATGTATCATCCCCCCAATTTGTTCCAACACACGAGCGGGACAATGCCAGGGGCATTGAGATTTTATCCGAACATAGGGAAATGAGAAAGGGTGAATCGCGTGTCCCGAATCCAGACATCCACAACGGTCGGACTTCCAGGAAATGCCCAAGACGGTAGGCAGACAATGGATCGACCATAACAACTGCAATAGATGGACCGAAGGTCATCATTCATATTGCAGGAGGCGGACCACATGTCATCATGAATACCGCTTTGGGGGTTCCTTCAGACACAAGGGTGGAAATCCAGATCAACAGGGCATGCGAAGCGTGGGGCGAAGTGATGATTTGTTCGGACAGAATCCAACACTCTCAAAATTGCGCCACCGTGGGGAAAGCGTATTAGGCAGATGCACTAATCTGGCCGTGAATCACCCCAATCCTCAGACAGAACCTCTTTGACGAGGAAACTGTCGCTTCCCATCATTGCGATGGGGCATCCCGAGCTGAATCGGGGAGAATATTACAACTGCACCACTCTACCCGAAGTCAGGCCAGACGGCCGGCGGCGAGGAGGGGCGGGACTTAGCGATCCCTGAGGCTGGACCCGAGTCGAAATGCCCAGGCGTTCCTACGTACTCCATCAGGCTGGATATCAAGACACACGTAGTTCTGAGAGTGCAGTTTAACGTCATACAGGACGTAGAATCCCATTTGGGGGGATCTTAGTTTAGGGTCGTAGAGCTCGGACCATAGGGGTAGATCATAGTTTAAGGTCTTAGAGCTCGGACCATAGGGGCTAGATCTTAGTTTAAGGTCTTAGAGCTCGGACCATAGGGCTAGATCTTAGTTTAAGGTCTTAGAGCTCGGACCATAAGGGTAGATCTTAGTTTAAGGTCTTAGAGCTCGGACCATAAGGGAGATCTTAGTTTAAGGTCTTAGAGCTCGGACCATAAGGAGATCTTAGTTTAAGGTCTTAGAGCTCGGACCATAAGGAGATCTTAGTTTAAGGTCTTAGAGCTCGGACCATAAGGACCTCAAAGTACGCCACATCGTGGTCCTATCCCCTGGATATGCGAAGACGCACTGAGGGATAGCGTCAAGAGTGTCGAGGTTTCACCTGGTCATAATGGGAGGTGGAAAATGTGAATCATGCGGCCATTCACTCAAGGACTGGGGGCACCGGAGTAACGATATGGGAGTACTGCCGACCGTGGCGGAAAAGCAGCATCAATATCGCACTAACCGTTGGTGGAATGAGGCAGCAAACGAGCATCGACCGCTCAATCGCAGGATTCATATCGATTTGCTGCCCGAGGCCATTGGGGGTACCGCCCCGAGTCGGTGGGAGAGCACTGAGGCATTGTGTCCGAACCGTTCACGGGGGCTCCACCCATGGCGTAGGCGATGGGTCCGAATGAAAGGGAGCACGAAGCCTGAAAATGGAGGAAACCTGACCAAGCGGATCCTGACCCTCCTGGCAATAAACCAGAGTACTCTTGACACCGGTGGACCACTGCAAGGGGTCCGGGAACACGCCTTGAGGGTGACCTAAAGGCGGCGGATTCCCCAGAGAAGGGGGAATCTCTAAGAGGTGGGGGGCTGGACCCGGAGTTTCAAACATCCGGGCGTTCCTACGTATCCCATAAGGATGGGAATCAAGCCACACGTAGTTCTTGAAGCGCGGCGCAACACAATCGGGCACCAGCGCGGGGAAGAGTGCGGGTCTGACCCTCGCACACAGAAGGAGCGACATTTGATATTTCTTGTTTGTCCTTAAAGATGAATGGGTTTTCTTTGTGCGGCGACATGCCTGTGATTGAGAAATCTCTGGCGTCGCCACAATAATCAAGCCACGGAAGGCATTGATGAATGGCGTGGTTATTAACCAGCGCCCAACATGAGTGTCCCCTGAGGAGGACATCACGATGCAGTGCCGTTTCTCGTCGGGCGGCCAAGACGATCACAGTTTACAGTCGTGTGGTAGGACCAGACAACACAGTTTAAGGTTGTGTGGTTCGGACCATGGAGGAATCCGCTTATCGTGGTACGGCGGACACGGCGGAGGTGGGAACATACCCAGCCCTGCGGTCACGCACGATTCCAGGAGAAGAGTCATGGGATAGGGGTCTGCGTATGTCCATCACCCGAGGGGCAGAGATGCTAGCCTCCAGATATACTGGGCCCAGAACGCGATTGTTCGGGCGACTCCTTCCTCCTTATGGGGACGAGGGTCAAGCTACGCATGGCCCTTAGGGAGGACATCCGCATATATCCTTGGTGCTCAGATCATGGGAGCCTCGAACGACATCATTACCCTGGTTGGTCTGCCTAACGTGTAGAGGTGTACTGAAGGTCAGTATGAAGAGAGTGTCGAGATTCCACTACAACGCACAAAGGCGGAGTGTGATGAGGACTGCGCAACCAATGTTCAAAGCCTGAAAGAGCCGACATGGCGATCAAGGACGTTGTTGACCATATTCGCAACACAACATCCGATCGCGTCAGCCTAAGACGGGGCAAGCAAACGAGCATCGACCGCTCAATCGCAGGATTCATATCGATTTTCGGCCCAAGACCCGCCGGTAAATTGACCCGGAGCGATGGGAGAGCACTGAGGCATCGTACCCAAACCGCTAACGAGGATCCCTTTGAGTGAAGGCTCAAACAAGAGGAAGCACGAGAACCGACAAGCAACACAGGACTTGTCGGGATTGAATCTGACACTACGAGTCATAGACCGAAGTACCCAAAACATGTTAACAGATCACCGGAAAGGGTCGGAGGACTCACCCTGAGAGCAACCAAAAGAGGGCAGATCCCCGTGATCAACCAAGAGACGGGGCTGGACCTGAGACACAAGCGTCCAGGCGGTCCTACGTATCCCATAAGGATGGGAATCAAGCCGTACGTAGTTCTTGAGAGGCAGTTTAACGTCATGCAGGACGATGAGGGGTGTGAGGTAGTCTCACACACGGGGGAGGCGTACGGTGCGTCCAGTAGACCGACGCAAATGAGGACATAATCCCCCGCTCACGCGATACGCCTCGCACAAAAAGGAGGGGAACTTGGGCCAGAGGCCCAACGCGGGATAGAGATTCCCGGGAAATGGGGCTGGGCCTGAAACATGAATGTCCAGGCGGTCCTACGTATCCCATAAGGATGGGAATCAAGCCGCACGTAGTTCTTGAAGTGCAGTTTAACGTCATGCAGGATGAAAAGAGAGGAAAAGGGGGGAGCAGAAGGCATCCCCAAACGTGGGGGGCGTACAGCGTGGCGAGCAAACCGACGTGAATGAGGGCATAGCCCCACGTCCACACCATACGCCACATACCCAGAGGCAACTGGGCCAAGGGCCCGAGATGGGATGGAAATTCCCAAAGGATGGGGCTGGGCCTGAAACATGAATGTCCAGGCGGTCCTACGTATCCCATAAGGATGGGAATCAAGCCGCACGTAGTTCTTGAGGGGCAGTTTAACGTCATGCAGGACGATACGTTGGGCAGTTTAACGTCGTGCAGCTTGGACGTGGTGCAGTTTAGCGTCATGCAGGATGAGGCACTTGGCAGTTTAACGTCTTGCAGCGCGGACGAATGCTGAACAGTTTAACGTCTTGTAGCCTGGACGAATGCAGTTTGACGTCGTGCAGGACGTGGGCACACTCAGACAAAGTACTGCTTGAGGAACCTAGCGTTGGTGGGAGGAGTGACACGCTCACCATCCATAGTCGCCAGGGAGTACGCGCCATTGGGATAGACCTTGTGGATGACAAAAGGTCCCTCCCACTTGGGCTCCAACTTGGGCGGCTTCCTGCCGGGGATCATAGGTGCTCTTAGGGCTAGCACTAGATCACCCTGCAGGAAGGAGCGGAGGCGAACCTTCTTATTGAAAGCTTGAGCCATCCTGCTTTGATGCCTCTCTAAGTTGTGCAAAGCGCAAAGTCTATTCTCATCCAGTGCTTCCAACTCGACTAGACGGGCTTCAGCAACTCTGTCCGGCGCTTGCTGGTCGTAGACCGCAGTGCGCAAGGACGGTAACTGGATCTCGATGGGCAGGACGGCCTTAGCTCCATACACCAGGGAATAAGGGGTCATCTGGGTGGAATTGTGAGTCGTCGTCCGATAAGCCCAGAGGGCGTTGGGGAGCTTGTCCGGCCAACTCTTCTTGTTCTGACCAACCATCTTTTGCAGAATGTTAGAGAGGGTTTTGTTAAACGCCTCGATATGTCCATTCGCCTGCGCATGATAGCGAGATGTATGGTTCGAGCGAATGTTATACTTGGCGTACAACTTCTTCAACTCGGCTTCTCGGAAATTGGTTCCGTTATCCGTGAGGATAGCGTGAGGCACTCCAAATCGATAGATGATGTTGGAGGTCACGAAGTCAGCGATCGAACAGGATTTGACCTCTCTGAGCGGAATCGCCTCTGCCCATTTGGAGAAGAAGTCTGTGGCGGTCAGAATGAACCGGCACTGGCGAGCTGTCGCCGGTGGGTAAGGTCCCACAACGTCCAGACCCCAGACTGCAAAGGGCCAGGGATACCTGGTGGTATGGAGAGGCTCCGGCGGCCGATGCACAAAGTTCGCATGAACCTGGCACGCATGGCACCTCCTGGCATACTCGATGCAGTCATGGATCATGGAGGGCCAGAAGTATCCCAACCTCCGAATCTGGTGGGACAGCTTCGGCCCAGTCTGGTGGGCACCGCATGAACCGGCATGAACCTCTTGCATGACTCGTGGGATCTCAACTCCCTGAAGGCAACGGAGAAGAACACCATCAAATCCGCGTTTTTAGAGGATCTGCTCCAGGCCGGGGCTGCTCTGGAGGACAAACTGCGATGCGCGGCGTCGAACTCGCTCGCGCTCGGCCCGATCCGATGGAAGAATGCCATGTTGGAGGTACTCAACCAAAGGCGTCCTCCAATCAGGGGCTGATCCGACTGTCATATCTGGGGTACTCGGGGCTCCGGGCATAGGGGAAACCGTGGTGAGATTACTTACCAACGGGCCGCGATCTCCCTCCGGGATAACGGGAGCGATGAGCCTGCGGCGCGTCACGCAAACGATCAGGTTGTCCTGTTCAGGCTCCGCAAGTGACGCAACAAGGCTGGCCAAAGCATCTGCTCGACCGTTCTGCGACCGGGGAATATGGACAATTTCTGGCCGAGAAGAGAACCGGGCCACCAGAAGGAGGGTGCACTCCAGCAACGGCACAAGTTCCGGCTTCCTGACAACATAGTCGCCATTGATCTGCTTAACAACCAGCTCAGAGTCCCCTTTCACGCACAAATGGGGCACGTCGATCTCGAGAGCTAACTCGAGGCCAGTGATGAGGGCATGGTATTCCGCCTCATTGTTGGTACAGCCCTCTCACAACAGGAAAGAGTATGGCAGCACGGCTTGCTCCGGGGTAATGAAGACGATGCCCAAGCCCACTCTGTTGAGCTTAGGATTATCGAGTCTTCTACCGGTGGGGCTCCGGGAGGCACCATCAAAGTGCATCTGCCAGCATGGATCGACTCGATCAACCGAGAGAATGGTCTCATCAGGAAAGCCTAGATCCAGCGGCTGATCCGCGGAGGTCGGGTGAGCTGCCAGAAAGTCTGCCAATGCTTTCCCTTTGATGGCCTTCTGAGACACATACCTGATGTTGAACTGTAGGAGAATCACAGCCCACCGCGCTAGACGGCCAGTCAACATAGGCCGGCTCAGGATATATTTCAACGGGTCTACCCGAGAAACCAACTGTACCTCATGGTGCTGCAAGTAGTGCCGTAATTTCTGTACGGCAAATACGAGCGCCAGGCAGCTCTTCTCAATGGGGGAATATCTGACTTCCGCATCGAGGAGCATGCAACTGAGGTAATAGAGGCTATTCTCTGTTCCCTCGTTGTTCTTCTGGGCGAGAAGGGCGCCAAGGGACCGTTCTAGGGCGGTCACATAGAGGACCAGCGGCTTCCCGGATACAGGCGGCATCAGAACCGGAGGTTGCAGCAGGTACTTCTTGATCTCCTCGAAAGCGGTCTGACACTCTTTATCCCATACATAGGTGGCACCTTTCTTCATGATCCGAGAAAAGGGCTTACACTTGCCGGCCAGATTCGCGATGAATCGGCGTATATAGGCTAAGTGGCCTTGGAACCCTTGCAGTCCCCGGATGTTACCTGGGGGAGGCATCTGGCTAATCGCCCTGATTTTCTCTGGGTCGATCTCAATACCCCGGTATCTTACCACAAATCCAAGGAACTTTCCGGAGGTGACCCCAAAGGCACACTTCAACGGGTTCATCTTCAGGCAGCGAGACCGGAGGAAGCCGAACACTTTCTCAAGATCTTTGAGATGGTCCTGACGCTGGCGCGATTTGACAACCAAGTCGTCGACGTAGCATTCCACCAGTGTGCCGAGGATTGGCTTGAATATGCGGTGCATCGCCCGTTGATAGGTGGCACCTGTATTCTTCAGGCCGAAGGGCATGACCCGGTAGCAAAAGGTACCTTGGGGGGCCCTGAAGGCAGTGAACTCCTCATCCTCAGGGGCCATCCGAATTTGGTTATATCCGGAGTATCCATCCATGAAGGAGAGGGCTTGGAACCCTGCCATGGCGTCAATCAACAGCTCTGTCACTAGAAGGGGAAAATCATCCTTCGGACAGTGGCGGTTGAGATCGCGGAAGTCGATGCAGACTCTGATCTGCCTGTTCTTCTTCCTGACCGACACAATGTTGGCCAGCCATTTGGGGTACTGAACTTCCCTCACGAAGTTGTCTTTGATAAGCTTGTCAACTTCGGCCTCAACCATGGCACCGTGAAATGGGTGCATCTTCCTGGGAGGCTGCTTGAACCCGCGATGGTTCGCCGGGAGACCAAGGCGGTGGACGGCTACCTGAGGATCTAGCCCCGACATCTCGTCATAACCCCAAGCGAACACATCACGGTGCTGCCTGAGAAAGTCCACGTACTGCTGCCGCTCCTCAGAAGGCATGGCGGCACTGACCAATGTGGGTCTTGGATCGGCCTCGGTTCCAAGGTTCACCTGTATTAACTCATCGACCGTGGCGGGGACGCCCTCCTCAAAGGCTGGGGGTGCATCTTCCACGTCCTCTCCACTCGGGGAGGGATCTTCCACGGGAGAGACTGCGTTGGCAACTGCATTGGGGCTACCAGATCCTGCTGGGCCACTGGTGCTGGCGCGGGCGGTCGCGGTCATCTCATCAGGAGACTCGCAGGCCGTCGAGACCATGGCCACGTCCAACCGTTGAACAGGGAGGACGTAAGCGTCATCCAGACTTGCCCAGGGATCACTTGCAACAGCGACAGGCTCAAACTCACCTGCCAGGATCTGCTTATCCTTGCTCTTGTAATAATCCGCGTCCAGATAGCGGGCTTCACATGAGGCAAAAGGAGAGGCATCTCCTTGAAGAACGCCTACTCGACCATTAAGGGAGTATTTGAGGCATTGGTGGTATGACGAGGGAACCGCCGCGTGAAGGTGGAGCCATGGCCTGCCCATCAATGCGTTATACGCAATGTCCTGAGAGACCACCATGAATTCGGTGTTGGCAACCAAGTCACCGAACTGGGTCTTCAAACGTATCTTGCCGACCGGAGTTTGCTCGGTGCGGTCGTACCCCTGGATCCTGAGGTCGGAGGGGATCACGTCATCCTCAGACAACCCCAATCTCTGGAGCGTCCGAGTTGGAATCAGGTTAATCCCAGACCCCGTGTCGACAAGACAGCGCCGGACTTCAAGGCCATTGAACTGGCCGGTAACATACAGCGGACGAATGTTCCCCTGTATAGGAGGGTCTTCATCCTTACCAGAGAACGAGATAACTTCCTGGCATTCGGCGTCCTCGATCGTTTCGGCGTGAAAGGCCTCTGCAGCTGCAACCTCTGTCTCAAACTGGAGGGGGCTCTTCAGGGCTTCAGTGAGTGCCTCGCGCATCTCAGATGACATGCGCAGAGCCTCAAGGATGGAGAGTCTCGCTGGGATGTCGGCCAAGTGCTTCAGGACATCATACTTTTTGGCCAAGCGCGAGCCCCTGGTTATGGGAGGTTGCTCTGCGGTTGGAAGCATGACGGGCCTTCCCGGTTGGATCGGCGGCCGACTGGTACATGGCGCATCTCGCTGTTCACTGGCTGCAGTCTGGGAAATGGTCACCGTACTGGGGTCAGGAGGCCGGGATGGACTCGTGGCAGGGCGGAGCTGATCGCGACGCGGCTGAGGCGGTTCTGCCTGGTCCCATACCACAAACAGTGGCGGAGGCGAATCAGTCATCCCCGGATGGGGGGCCTGCGCACGCTGAGCTCGATCTTGAGCCTGCTGCCTAGTCTCAGTGGCGTGCACGGCCTGGCTGGAGGTACCAACGGCTGTGCCCCGGCGACTCCTCTGCTGCTGCGATTCTTCCGACGGTGGCGACGACCGGGGACACTAGGGAGGTCCACCTGGTGTTCTTCAACGCCGGGAACCGAAAAGGGATTTACCAGCTCGACGGTGTTAACCGAAGCGTACCCAATACTGTCATCGGACGAATCATTCACCATGGGGAAGATCCGAGGATGGATCCCCATCTCCGGGGGCATGAAATCGCCGAGAGTGCGGGATAGTGGCGGAACTGGCGGGGCGCGCTCTTCCTTCTTGCGCCGCCGCCGTTTGCTCTTCTTGGAAGAGGCAGGCTGGGACGACGATGCCGAAGCAGCACCCGCAGATTCTGGGGGCTCTGGCTGATTCAAGCGCGCACGGATGATTCCATGGGCGCGAATGATCGTCTTGCGGGCCATCCAGTTTTTATACTTCTGGGCCCCGCGGTCGGAGACCAGCTGCCATCCGTCCTCATCGCCGCTATCGTCATCTGATCCCACGAACACGCCCGCCACCTGTGCTGGAGCTGGGCCCAACCTGATTACATTGTTGTTAATCTGGTCTTGGAGCCAATCCTTAAACACATAACACCGCTGGATGGTGTGCCCCAGGGCTCGATGGTAGGGGCAGTAGCGGGGGTTATCCTTGAGATGTGCCTCCTCTGGCCTCCAACACTCAGGCAGTCGCACAATCCTCTGCTCCAGGGCACTCCGGAAATAACCGGGGACCTGATCCTCATGGAATGAGTAAGTCAGGTGTCGCGGGCACCTGGGAGCGTGGTCTTGACGAGGGGCTGGAGGGGCCTGCCGAGGAGGCGGACCCTGATTATCTCGCCTGGGTTGTGGCGGTACATTACGCGGAGGGGTCGGCCGGTTCTGAGGCTGCCGCTGCTGGGCCGGGAACTGAGCCTGTGGAGGCGGATTCCTGTGAGGCTGTGGAGCTGGTCTCGCCGGCAGCAGCTCCAACGGCCTGGGAGCCTCTATCTGGGCAACAGCAACGGGCTCAGCCCTACTGACTCTCCTTGCAGGAATCATAGGAGGCAGCGGGTGTGCCTGGCTGGCCTGTTGCAGGGCTTCCTCAAGACGTTGAGCTTTGTCTGAGAAGTCCCTGAACCCTCCGGGGTAATTCTGAGTGATCAAGGAAGGGACCAGCTCGGTCTTGACGTTCCCGACACACATTGTCAGCAACTGCTCCTGAGTCAATGGCATGTCAAGGGAATACGTGAGACCCTTCCATCGGGCGACGAAGTCCGCGACTCGCTCATCAGGCCTCTGCTTGCACTTGAAGAGGTCTGCGATACTTGTCTTCCGGGTCGTGGAACTGAACTGGTAGAGGAACTGTCTACGGAGGTCCTCCCAGCTGGTTACCGACCCGACGGGGAGCTGGCTGTACCAGACAAATGCTGGCCCTTCCAGTGTCTGAACAAAGCAGCGAAGCTTAGCAGCCTCTTGCTGCGCCGGAGTCCCCAACATAGGCCCGCACCTCGAGTTGAAATGGGCCAAATGCTGTGGCGGATCTCCAGTCCCGTTGAAGGGATCGAAAGTGGGATTCCCGAATCCCGGAGGCGCCGGCATGTCATCCACCCATGCTGGGTTTGGCTTGCCGTCTGGTGGGATCGCCACTTGCCGAGTCTCCAAGGCTTCCAAGCGGGCAATGAGCGCCGCCATCGGATCGTCCGGACATGGGTTCTAGTCCTGGCGAGGATCTCTAACCACGAGCGCATTGCATGGCCCTTCAATCGGGTCGTCGACCGGGTCGTCGAACTCGGCAGCTCGTGGGATGGCGGGCGGAGCGGCCCTTGGGGCAGCGGGAGGAATCCGAGCGGGGTCTCTCAGGTAGTCACGCCGCTCGGGAGGGTGTGGCGAAACATACCGCGCCCTCTTGCCGTAGGCAATGGCCTCTCTCCTGTCGACGAACACGACGTAATCACGGTTTCCCGGGAGAGTCTCGTCGAGGAGCGGTTGTTCTGGTCCCTGCTGTCCTGGCCTAGGATCACCGTAGTCAGGCCGTCGTTCTGCAGCGCGCTCGGCGAGGAGCTGGTCAACCAGCTTCTTCTGTTCGGCGAGCTGCTGACGTAGCGTAGCCTTCTCGGGATCCTCCTCTGCCCTCTGCATGGAGGCAGATGGGTCGGCGGGCTTTATAGCCTCGCTGTGCTCTTTTCCATTGCTGACGTTTCGGCTCAACGTCAGTGCTTCAGTGGGTGCAGGGAGCCCCAAGAGGTTCCTCTGATGACGAGTGACTCTCACCGATGGCTCTGACGACGGCTTGTCTTCGGGGGGGAAGCCCCCGTCGAGAAGTTCCAAGTCGTTCCCCTCTCCCGACAGGTCAGACATATTGACCGTTTCTGTCCCTGGGGATATACCCTCAGGGCCACCCAGCGAATCGGGCTGTCGGCGAATCACACTGAAGCGTAGGGCATCGTACTGCCCCCATCCACGGATATACACATGGGGAGTGGCTTCCTCGATAAATTTGTGGAGTACTTGAAAACACTCAACGCATCGTTGTTGGAGGGCCTCGTAGTGCTCAAATGACCCGGGGTGCCGAACCGCGGGGAGCATGGCCAGGTCAATTTGACGGCACTGCTCACCAATATCCTCCAGGTGCGCTTGACTCCCGGGGTATGGCATTTGTAGGCGGTGAAGACAGGAGCGAGTCTCCCGGAGAGTTCGGCGGAAGCATTCGAACTCATCCGGGGTGAGCGATTCGGGTGCATCAAAGCCCGGTCCTGCGACTGGCCAAAACTTCTCAGGGAAGTGGCCCTCTGCAAGGACGGTCCAGAAGCTCCACGACTCAAACTTGGGACCCAGGTCTCCTTGGTCCTCTTCAATGGCTGGGAATGGACGGGGAACCGGCAGTGGTGCCGAGGCGGGCCGCCGGGCTGACGGACTGGCCGGCGGTGAATACGGCGAACAGGCCGATTGGCCTCCATATCCCGGGCCGCCCTCTGAGGGTGGCGGTGCCCTGGCTACCACATCACGATAGGACGGGCCGGCGAGCGAACATCCTGCCGTAGCATCGGTGCTCGCCGAGGGTGCACCAGATCGTGGTTCGACCGTCGGTCCCCAGAAAAAGTCTCCGGCTTCTCCGATCGAGACGGAAGGCACTTCCGGAGGGGCCGGTACCGACCGCAAGCTTGATCCTTGGGGGTCTACCAGGCCCTTGCTACTCCGGATATACCTTCGGAGAGAAGCGGGGATCTTGTCGATGTCGCTCTCGGGAAGTACGAGGCTGACGTGCCGCATTCCTACCCCTGCCCCTGACTGGCGGGATTGGGGGGAGGGCTCTGTCGCCGAATCGTACTCCGCCTCTGAATCAGAGAAGCGAACCGGTCGGACCTCTGTCCGGAATTCCGTAACATTCTTCCCTCGGCGTCGATGCCTCGCCCTCCTGCCCCTGGGTGGTTCTTCGGGGCAGGGCTGATCTCTGTCCTGGCGTCCTCCGGCCGCACTGGTGCTGGGGCCAAGAGGACTGGAAACCAAGGTGCGAGGGGCACCGGGACAGATATCAAAGGGGACGCGGGGAGAGATGATTCCGGGCGGGCCTCCGGGCCGAGATCGGAAGGTGGGATGACCCATGCCTCTTGGATCGGCCACACGGAGTAGCCCCTGTTGGTGAATAGCGCTACCGCGAGGTGGTCCATGGTGGCTATTGTCTGTACCAGCAACCGGGAGAGTTAACCCAACCTGCCTTTGGGGCGGTCGGGGCCTCGATCCGGGTCGGGCATAGAAGTGACCCCGCTCAGGATGCGCAGGGGCCTGGTGGCTGGAGCCAGCAGTGGCTTGGGCCAGTGCGGCCGCTGTCGCTAGGGCCCCAAGGTGGCATCCTCTTCCGCTCGTGCCCGATGTTGGCGTCGAGACAGACGAGTCGGGATGAGCGGCGCGGGCAGGTGGAGAGCCCGTTCTTCGACTTGAGGGGCCTGGCGGCGGTGTCGCCGTGGCCTGGCGGGAGCCCTTATCGTGGATCCCTGGAGCGGACCTTGGATAGGGTAGTCCCGGGCATCTTCCACTTCATCCGCATAAGGGAAGGAGTTGTCGGAGCGCTCCGGGGATAAGCTCCCGAAGCGGTTGGACGTCGAGGTAGGCAGCGGTGCCTCCCTGCGCGGCCCTCGGGGGCGGCGTTGGCGGCGAGGTGCAGCTCCCTCGAGGTCTAGGCGAGCCATGTCCCTGGTGGGGATGACTCCCTCTTCCTCATATCTCCGCACCAAGCTGTTGATCACCCTTCTTTGGATGACCTCCGAGGGGGAGAGAGGGCGTGGTTGCCCCGCAGCTGCGGCTGCTGGGACGACTGTGGAACGGGCGGGACCGCGCGGAGTAGCCGCGTCGGTGTTTCCCCTACCCCTGCGCCAGTGGGCGGGTGGCGATCGGGCACTAGATCGGGCGACCTGATTTCTGAAAACAGGGAGAAGGACCCATTAACACTGACAGGAAAAAGGAATCGACAACCAACCATTAGCGCCACGACGCCTTCCGTGGGGGGAACCCAGGCCCTCGACGTTGCGAGACGGAGTGCCCGATGTCCCTTCCCCAGCCCCTGGCGGGTAAGACTGAATGCTTGGCCGGGCAACATGCCGGTCTTCCAACACCTCTGAAAGCCATCAGTCTTCATGTCGAGGAGAAGAGATTCACGTCGGGTTCACCATTTTTCTTTTTCGGTGCGGATGTGCGTCGGGTTACGCTGTTCCGCCAGGACGCGTTCGCGCGTGCACCCGTCGACCCGAGGGGATAGGCGCGCGGCTTGTGGTCCCGCCGTCCCGCTTTCCAAGGGCAGGCGGCATCCGTCCCTTATTCAGGGGCGTCTTCTCCTTGATCGAAACCGGGATGATGGGATGTCGGCTCCTCCTTCCTTGGACGTCTCCTCGGAACTCATCTCCTAATCCGGGTCTCCCTCATAGACTTAAGAATGTTCATGAATCTCGTTCCCGGCGCCATATCTTCATGGACACCGGTTAATTACGCTGCTTCCGCCCGGACGTTCCAAGGAGTCTGGTCGGGGCAGCAACCTGCGGTGAGGAGGCCGGGTGGCTCTGGGTGCTGGGGGCGTGTCGTAACACTGCGGCTCTGCACGTCTGTCTTCCGTCCCTAATATGGATTCTCGAAGGCATGATGGCCTGAGGCATCCCGCACTGGGTGCGGGGAACTGTTTCACCTGAGGTTTTCCTCAGCTTCCCATGTTTGACACGGGGTACGCCGCGAGTTTAACGTCCAGCGGGGACGGCATCGGACTGATCAACACGAAGAGTGGATCAGATGACAGAACCCCTTGCGGGGAACCTCCGACGCTGGGGCCAGCACATGGGCGGCTTCCCGAGTGAAGTGGAGTGGAATGAAATGGCATGACCCCACCGGGATGTGGCGGCCCGGGTAAGGATCAGGATGGATGATGGAGTGAAGAGCTTGGACCCCGTAGGGGCTTCCTACGTACCTCGCGTTAGCACGGATCAAAGTCAACGTAGTTCGGGTATACAGTTTCACGTCATGCTGGACGTCGGCAAGCCGACTCACGAAGGGGTCGAGGCCGCCGGGCGGAGGATTGAACCGAACCACCTCGCACAGAGGGGGATGGAACGGCCGGGTGGATCACAGTTTAACGTCATGCTGGACGTTGGCAAGCCGACTCACAGAGAGATCGAGGCCGCCGGGCGGAGGATTGAACCGAACCACCTCGCACAGAGGGGGATGGAACGGCCGGTTGGATCACAGTTTCACGTCATTCTGGACGATAAAAGGAGGAATGGAAAAAGGGGCTGTGGGGAGGCACAGTGGAGATACACACGGGCAGTCTCCCACAGTGGCGGATTCATAGGTGAATCGACGCAAGTGTGAACCCAGGAGGGGTCCACTGATGGACGAACCGACGTGAATACGACCGGGACGACCAGGTGGTGGGCTTGAACCTCAGGGAGGCTTCCTACGTACCCTGTTTAGAAGACAGGGATAAAAGTCCACGTAGTTCATTATGTCAGGACTTACGCACTTGAGGCAGCCCAGATGCGGCAAAACTCAGTTGGAAGGGACTTGGACCGAAAGTAGGAGACACCTCGATCCCAGTCACACCCTCTACTGGCTTCGGCAGTGGGGGAGCGCAATGGAGATACACATGTGCAGCCCCCCACAAGAAACTAGGGGTTTGTAATACCCTACCCCCGTAGGGAAAAGCCGCTCCCATTAAATCGTCCCTAAAGAGGGGCAATCCCGACATCCCTGCAGAGACGAGCGGGTGGGGGCCACATCCAAACCGGGGGGGGACCCTGCGTGCGAGGCACGGGATCGGGTGATGCAGACGGTTTAGCGTCTTGCCAGACGAAGTACAGTTTAACGTCGTGTGTTGAGGACGAAGCGGACGGTTTAACGTCTTGCCGGACGAAGTACAGTTTAACGTCATGTGCTGAGGACGAAGCGGACGGTTTAACGTCTTGCCGGACGAAGTACAGTTTCACGTCGTGTGCTGAGGACGAAGCTGCTTGGCAGTTTAACGTCTTGCAGCGCGGACGTGGTGCAGTTTAGCGTCATGCAGGACGAATGTGCAGTTTAACGTCTTGCGAGACGAATGCTGTACAGTTTAACGTCTTTGTAGCTTGGACGAATGATTGCCGCCGATGGGTCCGTGTCACTTCGCGCGAGCCTGTAAGGTTGCACTGGAAGACAACGCATGGTGCGGGCACCTGCGATGAAGATCATCGGGCGCCACGCAGGCGGGTACCCTCAGGGGGTCAAAGGGGGCGATCCTGGCGGCTTGCGCACAAAAAAGGGGGCTTTGCGCGCAAAACGGCGGGTCGGCGCGCAAAATGGCGGCCTGGCGCGCAATCGGGCCGGCCCTTTGCGCGCGGATGATTGAGATTGCGCGCACCGGGCTTCGGGTAGCACGCGGGGGCAACGGCTCATTCTCTAACGAATGGCCACTTTGAAAATGGGGGGTGCGCGCAATCGGGCTGGATTGCGCGCACCCGGGGGCAATTGCGCACAAGAGGCTTCTTTTGTGCGCAAAGGCCTTCGAGTTAAGGATTATTCAAAGGAAAGGAGCCAAGGGGATTGCACGCGAAGGCGAACCCCAAGGCTCTTTTGCGCGAAAGAAAGGAGGTTACCTGAAGATCGGCATTGCGCGCGGAAGGGGTTGGATTGCGCGAACGAGCGACGCTTCGGATTCTGGCAACCTTCAAAACGTCGGGGGTCGCCTTATATTTATAGGCAACCCCAGGCGTGGAATCCCGGCAGCGGGCGCGGAATTTTTATCGCGGGCGCGGAATTCCCTTCGCGGGCGCAGAATCCGGACCCGGCGCGCAAGGGAGTCGCGGGAGCTCGGGGCGCGCAAAATTGCGCGCGGGCCCTGCGGATTGCGTGCATCCCTGGAGGATTGCGCGCCGCGACTCAACTTTGCGCGCGGGTCTCTGAAATTTCGCGTAAGTCCTCCGGGCCCTCCGGAACGTACCTCTGACTCCAAATATCACTTCGCTTTCCGCATCGGAGCTTCGTTTGGGAACAACGGACTTCTCCGGCGTCTACACACCCCCACCCCCCGGACACCCCCATCCCCACGAACACCGCCAACCCCCACCCCCTTCGACAGTCACCCCACTATTGGGTAATTTATTTAATACCGCAGATATGATCTCCCTAACAACATTTCTAAAATCATCGAAAACTATCCCTTTTCTAATGACGAGGACTTCCTCATCTGGGAACCTGATCCTAACGGCATTCCTGACTCTGAAATTTTTTATAGAAATTATTTTTCAAGACTAGATTCAAACTTTTAATAGTTTAATTACTTTTAAAACCCATGGATTAGACCAACAAGACTCAATCTTATTTTGCATATTTCTCATATCATAATTCACACTGAGGCCTATCTTCAATCTTTTGGTTTTCCACTATGCTCCAAATGTAATTTAAGAAATGAACCTAGGGAAGATGTTGATCATCATTTTCTGTCCCGTGCTACTTCCTCTGCTTTGTGGAACAACATTTTTGACATATTTAAATGCATATGGATTATTTTTGATGCTATTGACCTTCATCTAAATAGATGTGTGGATCATAATGCCTCACCAAAAATGAAAAACATTTTTCTTACTATTTTTGTAGAAATTATTCAAGTTATATGGTATGACAGAAATAATATCATATTCAATAAATTCTCCTTAAACATAAATTCAGGTAAATCTCAGATACTCATTGTGATTCAAGAAGCGGCATCAATTCAAAAAGTGCATTGTGGCAACACAGTTGGAAACTATGAGATTCTGCTCAAAATTCAGATTGATGGCATTTACAGTCCACCTAAGAACGCTCTTGATGTATTCTGTAAAACCCCAATGCCTGGATGGATTAAGGTTATTGTTGATGGTACCTTAAAGGGTAATCCTGGTCCGGTGGGATGCGGTTGTATTTTTAGAGATTATCGTGGAAAGTGTCATGATTTCTATTTTAGTAGATGTGGCACCACTTCATCACTAGAAGCGGAGATGATGGGTTTCATCAATGATATCACCATTACCCATAAAAAATGTTAGACGAACATTTGGTTATAAAGCGACACAACCAACATTGTTCAAGCATAATGGAATGGAGTGAATCATCTTGCCTAGCCTCTCAACACTCAATAGATGAAATGTCTGGATTCGCTCCTGGGGATCAACTTCATTGCTACACACATTTTCTGTGAATCCATTGTGGTTGTAGATTCCCTTTCTAATGAAGGTTTCAACCATGTTTTGACGTGGTTGGATGCCTTTCCGCCTAACATGCTTCTTTTTTATCAACAATATTGTAAAAAACTCACATATTTTCATCTCTTGTAATCGCCTTTTTTATATATGCAATAATTAGTGCTTTGGATTTTTTACCAAGGAATGACCTTCAAAAAAAATTAACTTATGAATTATATGTTAATGGTGCATGGTTATTCTTGTTGTATGGGCATACTTTGTGTAATTTCCTTATGATTTATGTGTTAATTTTTTATGGGTATACTTACTTGTTGAGATGCTTAGATTTTTGCACGTGTTGTTTGGGTGTGCTGCAGCAGAATTTATTGTTGCAGCAGACATGGAATATATTCTCACTAAAAAATCACTGATGAAAGACACCTTTATCAGCGCTAAAAAAGAACTGATAAAGGATCAGTTTATCAACGCTAAAAGAGCGCTGATAAAATGCTGATTTATCAGTTCTGTTTTAGCACCGATAAAGGGATCCTTAATAGTTCTTTTTTATTGTTGATAAAGTCTCCCTTTATCAGCCCTTATTGAGCACTGATAAAGGGGCCCCCCTTATCAGCGCTGAGCTTTACAGTTCTTTTTTATCACTGATAAAGCCCAATTTGAGCATGGATAAAGCAAGTTTTATTAGTAGTGAATCATCTTTTCGTGAGGTAGTAGTTCACCATCCACAAAAACACTATATTCGTTTACTATTAGATGGTATTGTGTGTATTTTCAGGTTAAAATCTCATCATAAAAACATAATAATATATTTATGATATTGTTTTTGTTACTCAAATAGAATAAAGAAATTTTAGTTGTTGGAGATTGTAAATATAACTAGAGAGATTGAGAAAAGGAATTATCTTTAAATAAATAAATTCTATTGGTTAAAACCAAAGAACTTTGTTTGAAGGTTTTATTCCCATAGGGATGCTTCTGGGTTTATGGGCTTAATTAAGGTAGATTATTTTTTCAGACGCTTTCTATGGGGAATGTGCATTGGCCTATAGAGGGAACACAGATGTTACCCCACATTCCCACATTCCAAAGGTTGGTGGCATCCATCACTTTTTCAGGGATGTTTGCTCCATGATCTAAACTGGATGACGGGATGTCTGTTCTTCCTTCTAGGGATTCTTTATCGGAACTTTTCCCCTAGTTCGGATCTCCCTAAAATACTAAGACATTGTTCTGGAATCTTATTCCCAATTCCATATATTTGTGGACGCTGGTTAATTGCACAACTTCCTTAATGACATTCCCCGGGGTCATGACATGGTAAAAACCTTCGATCTTAGTAGATGGTAACATCAAGAATGTCAGATCATATCTTGATGATTGGACAATGGTGAACCTGTATTCATCATCATAAGCTTTCATCTCAAGGGCACAAAACCTGAGGCATCCCACATCACTCGCAGGGTATCATATGCTAGAGGCATGTCTCTAAGGTTTTCTTTATATTTCCATGTTTATCACATGATATGTAGCGAGTTTAATGACTTGGGGATATGGTTATGCTAAAGGCGTGTCTACCAAGGTATTCCTCAGGAATCTCATGTTTAACAGGAGTTAGGCCACGAGTTTAACATATTATAGAGAAGAACTGAGGGTAATTAGAATGTACCATATAGATGGATCAGATTGGTACATACCTATTAGAGGGATCCATGTATGTTTACTAGGTAGATGTATCAAAACTCTCAATAATAGAAGACCCAGAATGGTGTGTCCAATAAAGGGATGATGTCACACTGTGAAGGCTAATATGCACACCACAAAGGGCGGATCAAAGAGAGTCCACCCCAATGTGGGGGACCCCATGGTTTACCATTGGCTGGGAATGAATCCCGTGGAGGATTCCTACATACCTTGTGTAGAAGAAAGGGATCAAAAACCACATAGGTAACTGCGTGATGAATTAGGTTGTATAGAATGCACGAAAACCCGGATACATGCTCTGGATTTCTCATGGAATGTGGCCCAATTACTTCTTGGAGAAGCAAGGAGGTGGATGGCATGATCCCACATGGATGTGGCGGCCCGGGTAAGAATCAAGATGGATGATGGAGAGTTGAATGAATATGAGGTTGAATGAGATGGAATAAATTTGAGGACGATGGTGAAGTTGTGATTTATCCTTGAAGAGACTTTCTATGTATCCTTGTGGTAGGGAATTAAATTCAGTGTATTTTGGTGGGATTATGTGACACCTGCGGATGCCACCCATGAGAATGGATGCATGGATTGGATCCAGAGGAAATAGAACCTCCAGGTTGGGGCATGATCATCCCGAAACACTTGGGATCCAGAGGTAGATCTGGAAGAGTCATGAGTGATGGGCTGGAACCTCAAATAGGATACATATTTATCCATGTGGTAGAGAATCATTGTCCACTTAGTTCACCTGAATAAAACTTACCATTGATTGAGGACTTCATCATCCTACCATTGATTAGGGGCACAATGTCTTACTACTGGATGGGGTCACAGCTGCTTACCATTGGATGGGGTTGACAACGACATATAGCTAGATGGGTTCACAGTGGCTAACTGATAGATGGGGTCCCAACGGCTAACCATGGGTTGGGGTCACAACGGCGTACCATTGTATGGGGATGAACCTAATAAAAACATCCTACGTACCCTTTCTAGGAGACAAGGATTAATGCCCACGTAGTTCAGAAAGGTTGATGCAGTTTAACATCATACATGAGGAAAAGGGGGAATGCAGTTTAACATGATGTGGGATGAAGGTTGTTTGAAATGAAGTGGGTTAGAACAAATGGATTAGGGTCCGGAACCCCAGGGAGGCTTCATACATACAATGTGTTGGAAAGGATCAAGGACCACATAGTTCAGTATGGAGTGGGAGTCGATGTGAAAGGTGATAGAACGAATTGATGGGGGTCTGGAACCTCAAACAATTTTCCTACGTACATTTCCTTAGCATGGATCAAAAAACACATAGTTCAGGATGGGTTTTTGTGATCTGTCTTGAAGATAGTCAAGACTAATTATTGGTGGGCTTGTATATCAAGAAGGATTCCTGAGTACCTTACCTTGGAAAGGATCAAAGACCACATATTTTAGGAAGTAGTGGTAACCGAAGTGAAGTGGGTTGGAAGAAATGAATAGTGGTCTTGAACCTCAAGGAAGCATCCTATGTACCTTACCTTGGCAATGATCAAAGACCACATAGTTTAGGAGGAGTGGGAACCAAAGATAAGATGGTTGGGACCAATGGGTGTTGGGATTGATCCTCTGGAATGCATCCTACGTACCTTACCTTGGCGAGGATCAAAGACCAAGTTGTTCTGAATGGGTTTTTGTGAGCTGACTCGAAGATATTTGGGACAAATGGTTGGTGGGATTGAACCTTAGGGAGGATTCCTACATATCATTCCATGGAATGTATCAAAGACCATGTAGATTAAGAAGGAGGTTGGTTCTAACACTTATGGTTGTCTAGAGAGGATGTCATAGACAATTCATACTATTCTAATCCCATGTGAGTTGTGCTCGGGGTGAGAGGCCAGATGTGGAAAGGACCTGACGATCACAGTGCAAAGGTGTATTTGTGAAGGGTGGTGAATGTGGATTAAATGAGGAAGCTTCTAGGGTGTCGATAATGAGAAAAAATGGTGGAAGAGGCTTAGGAATAGATGCAGCCTATGTGCTACTATTGAGAATTAATTGTGCCTGGGGATTACGCATGGAAGCATCCCATGTGCCACTATGGTGAGAAAATGGTGAATGGCTCTTATTCAAGGAAACTAATGGGGTGCCGCTACGGAGATCCAATGGTGGATGGGGCTTATGCAAGGAAGCTTCACTAGTGATGCTGTGGAGAGGCAATGGTGGATTGGGATTAATCACAACAGTAGCCTGGGTACCGCTACAGAGTGGAAATGGATGGGGCTTATGCATGGAATCATTCTGGGTGCCGCTGTGTAGTGACAATGTTTTATGGGAATTACAAAATGAAGATACCTGTGTTCCACTATGGAGAGGCAATGGATGTGTCTTATGCAAGGAAGCTGCTCGGGTGCCCCAATGGAGTGGAAATGGTGGATGGGGCTTACTCATGGATGTTGCCTCGGAGCCTCTTTATAGCGGAAATGGTTGATTGGGCTTACTTAAGGAAGCTACCCGTCTGCTGCTATGGAGAAGTAATGGATGGATGAGGAATAGGCATGGAAGCTATCCATGAGCCGCTATAGAGCGGTCATTGTATATGGGGCATATGAAAGGAAGCTTCTCGTGTACCGCTATGGAGTGACAATGGATAGATGGGTCTTGTGCATTGATACTGACTGGGTGCCGCTATGGAGTAGCAATGGTGGATGGGGATTACGCATGGAAGCAACCCGAGTGCCGCTATTCATCCATAATGGTGGATGGGGATTACACAAGGATTTTTCTCATGTGATGATATAGAGCCACAATGGATGAATGGGGCATACGCATGGAAGCTGCTTGGGTGCCACTATGGAGCGACAATGGTAAATGGGGCTTATGCAAGGAAGCTGCCCGTAATTCCTTCTTCATGTCTGGCTATAGGGGCATCCCAACCCACTTTTGGGATGAGGCCTTCACCTATGCGCTAGTTCACAAGAGGGATAATGCCAAGGGAATTTGAATTAGTCCGAACAAAGGGAGATGAAATGTGTGAATCATATGCTCAACATTCGGAATTCAGTGAGGGTGGCATGGAAATGAAAGATAACTATTGACCGTGTTAGAAATAAAACATCCATATAGCGTTATCCTTAAATGGGAAAAAACAAATGAGGGTTGACTATTCATCGTGTTCAAAACACAAGACTTGGGTCAAAGTGTTTTCCAAATTCATCTGGGCCATTGGCCCAGGAAGGTAGGTGAGCCAATGCGGCTTGGGAACAAGCCATTAGGGGGTCCCTACCGATATGGATGTTGATGATGATCTGAATAAAGGACACACAAAGAATTAGGTGGAGTGATGGAAGGTTTAAATACATTCTATCTCTGTTGATATTACTTCACTATAATAATGGCCTAAGATATCATATGATAGTCATAAAATCCATCTCTTATTTGGTACAAGAGGAATCCTATTATTGAATGATAGGGAATGTTGTAGTTTAAAGTCATTTAGAGAGGACTATTAACATCTTATGCTATGAGAATAAGGCATCTATTGTTTAGAGAAAGAGGCATCATGTTATTGGAACATAGGGTCTACTAAATTTTAAAGTCATATAGAGTGGGATATTGGAATCTTATGCTTGGAGAATAAGGTATATCCTGTTTGGAGTAAGAGGCATCCTATGTTTGTAACATAGGGTTCACTATAGATTATAGTCATGTAGGTAAGAATCTTGTAATATCAAGCTTGGAGTATAAGGCATCTCTTGTTTCGAGCAAGAGGAATCCTATGGTTGGAACATAGGGTGTGCTACAAATTATAGTCATAATGAAAGTACTATTATCATAAGGTGCCTAAAATTGGATGGTGTTGGGACCTACACAAGATTGTCCCTTTCTGGTTCAACCTGGCATAGGAGTCAGGATATGGTGTTTGGAGGAGTTGCTCGAGGAATGGATCGACTCAACATACTCATGGAATTGATGATGAGAATCTTAACTCACATCATGGGAAACAAACCAAGAGGAATATATCAAGTCAAGGAATTTCTTGGCATTTGGAGGTGTATATGAAATCATGGTATTCCATTGGTGGAAGTTTCCTATAGATCAGGGCGTAGTGGAAAATATCGACGTCCCATCCTGAAAAGTATGCAGTGCAACTCTCCATTCTTCATGGGGGTCAGTGACCAAAGCGAAGGGACAGGCTTAGAGTGCTGGGATTGGTGCCAGACAGTGAACCTTAGGGGGGTCGCCGGGGCACAGTCCCCACGATATAGATCGTTGGGCCCCCGAGAAGGAGCATCACAAGGATAGGTCTTCACGAAGTATATTCCTGATGGAAAGGTGCCTGCAGATCATGGGATCTCTCAAAGAAGATTCGTGAAGGAAGGATGCTCATGGAGAATATGGTCTCACACAACATCTTCACGAAGGAATGCATCTAGTAGAGCAAAGGGGATCATGGAGCAAAGGAGCCCGTGGAGCGAAGTGGCTCGCGAAGCCTCGAGAAACCAGAAGGTGATCCCTCCTACAAAATGGGTGCGAAGGGAATCACATCTTGGAGCTCATAAGCTCAGTCAAATGGGAGTGATCGGCTTCCCAAGGTGTGTCATAACCCCATATCTGAAGGGGGTGATCTGGGTATTTATAGGCGGTGGAGGTCGGCAGAGTCCACCACGAAACACAAATGCACACCGTGAAGAAAAAATAATGTCGTGGAGCATATACGTTCGTGATCGGATCGCGAAAAAAATGGATGTTGTGAAGAAGATATTTTTGAGGTCTACTTGCAAAGGAAATGGACATTGAAAATAAGATACATTTGCGATCAGCTCTGTGAATTAGCTTCATGAACAAGTCTCCCATCCCAAATTCAAATGTCCAAACTATTAATCTGTTACTCTGTTCAAGATCAATGAACTATCAAATCGAAGCTTTCCAAATCATATATGCTCTTGGAGCATCTATGTGAGAATTTGAAAAATTTTGGGGATGATTTTTATGGTTTCAATAATTATTTAGGCATGTATCCTCCAAATGTAAGATGTTTTAAAGGTGCAAAAAATGGGTAAAGGTGGAAGACTTTTATTGGGATAGAAACTGACCCACTTGGTTTTTTTTTAAAATATGTTTGTTGTGCACAAGTTATTTCCTAATCAAAGACATTAAAAAACAACCCTTAATGATTAACGGATGTTTAATGTACTAAATATTTCAATCAAATGAGTTTTGTAAAAGTTGATAGGTCATTTAGGGCCTTATAAATTGGGGGGTTTCCATTTTTTTATCCTAATTAATGCTTAATCACTTTAACTAATTTAAATTACATTCTATAATAATTTTTTATAACATTGTGCTAATCATATTAGATCAAGAATATTCTATTGATTACAATGGTTTATTTCATTATTTCAAAATTAAAATCATAGATGTTGGTAAATTATTATTCATACTAATCTCGTAGACAGACAGATTAACTGGTTTTGGTAGAAAAATGTTCAAAAGATTTTTGTGTTTTTATATTAAATTTAATGGTTATATTGATTCAAATTTACTAAATTATATTAATATATGTATAATAGATCCAATGTGACTTTAAACCCAATTTATAATCTAATTTATCATTAATATATATTTAAAACGAAAATGCAGTTTTTAACTGAAATGATATATTTTTACCTATTCAAAAAGAAGGATGTTTTTTTGAAAAAATAACAAAAATTCAACCTAAGTTAATTTTGAAATTATGAATTAAATAAATAAAAATTATTTTATCAAATTTAGTTAAAAATAGTGAAAACATTATGATTTAAAAAATGATCTCCATTTAATGGCCGTTAAAAATACATGAATATAGGTTTTTACGTGAAATATCGGGTTTGATCCTAGCCCCTAGGGTGAATCTTGGTTGGTAGTTTCTCATGTGGGTCTCGATGAGGTCCCGAGTGCAAGTCTCACCGAGTTCATTCCTGTATTGCTTGTTTCATGCATTTCATTGTACTGTAGCCCCTTCCCCTAATAATCTGTGGCTTCACGCTCAACTTTTATAGGGTTTCATCCTATCTAATGATTATGAAATATATTTTATGAATATTAAAAAAATTGTTTTAATTTGTAAAATATTTATTCCATTAATATCACTCACATATTGAAATTAATTTAATCTTCCCAGGTAAAACAGTTTTGTGCCCAAAAAAATAGTTTACTATAAAAATATGCATTAAATATTCAACTGGTTATTATATTAATTTCTAATTTATTTTAAACCAATGATATATTTATCTGTACAATATGTTTTCATTATTTAGATAATACTATTAATAATGGATTTTTTATTTCTTATTATATTAAATAATAATGTTTTAATTATTGAATGTTTTCTCTATAAGACTCAGTATAGAATATAGTGCAATAAATTGAAGAAGATCTCTTTTGAATGTAACACATTATTTTGAGGATGAAAATAGTTGTGTACGATGTATGCTAACCCAGTGTTAAAATAATTTCAATAGAACTTAGTGTTTCATGAACTGAAATATATAGAATACATTTTAAATAGTATATATTATATTATATTAAATGCTTTTTGTGGCATGTCATACACAATATCCAGTACATGGTTCATAATTATGTTTTTCAGGGTGTTACATTCTCCCCACCTTCTTTAAAGTGATTTCTAAAAGTTTGAAATAAATCATGGATATAGATTTTTTAATACTTCCTATGTCAGAAATTCAACATCCTGATAATGCTTCATAAGTAATATTATATAAAAATAATTTATAGTACAAAGGTCACATGGAATACCATGTTACTTGATATCTATGTAGGAGAACATCAGTGGAAAGTAGAGATACATACATGGTGGAAAAAACACAAATATTTATAAATATTTAATATGGTCATCAATGATAAACAATTGAATGATCAATGGAAAAATAAGGTCCTCAAAGCTAGAAATATTTGATGATTTATAAGGCCACCGGTTCAACCAAAAATTTTGTATTAGGAAAACATTTTATTTCTAAGTCATTTTACTAATGATGGTTATTTCTTTTACTAAAATAATAATGTTATGAAGTATCCTTACATGATAGGTTTCAATATCATATAGACAATACTAAATTTTGGTTGTGATTCAATGAATTTATAATTCATCCCTTTACTCCAAATAACTAGTTACTAAAAATGCATTATTTTAATGCCTGAATTAATAAATGAAACTTTTAAATGATCGTAAGGCCTATATAATATTTACAGGTCTCCCTATTTGTTATTAAATATCTCCCGAAATAAATATTGTTAATAGATTAATTTAAAATCCTAGAATTTCCTACTACTGGTTCATCATTAATATTAATTTGTTAAAGTGTTTTAAAAAACAATGAAAATTAATAATGACATTGTATTGGTTAGTGGTTGGAATGAAACCCTTATCATCCTTATGACATGGTTTTATCATTAATATCATTATTTAGATTTATAAATCATTACATATTATCTTCAATCTAAAACCACTTAGGTTTATCATAGGTTACATTTTACGTATCCAAATCATTATAATTGTGTGTAAAAAAGTGAATTATTCTATGAAAATTCCCATTGTGTATCCCACTAGGTGCGTAGTATGGCATGTTATCATGTATCAGGTTCCCCCTAAGACAATCTCATAACCCATTTTTTGAGTTATTGCTTCTAGGTACATCTGTTCTACAACCACATCCACATATAGTATCCCTTCATAGAATTATTTCATGGAAGGCCCACATAATCTATACATTATCAAATTTATAGGGTTTTTATATATTCTTATTCACAAATTCATCCTTAGGGTTATGTTCTGTAACCTAAACTTTCCACGATCGAACAACCATGGTTCCTATTATACTTCATCTAATATCAACTGTAGTGAAATATCCTAAGATAGACTAGATGATTTGTCTTCAACTAAATACATATTCGTGATTACAAGGAATGAAGCACCGAAAGACTAATCAGATTAGTGTTCTTGGTTTTGATTATAAATAAATTATTATTGAAATACTAATGGATATAATAATTACAACATTTTTTTCATCTAAAAAATAAAAATATTTTGTATAACTGTAATACATCTAGTTTATTCATTTAATTCACCTATAGTACACTTCATGGATTCTTGGGGAAAAAACCTTAAAAGGGTGAGATCAAATGTCTGTTGAGGGAAATATATAGCTTAAGCAGTAATGAATCACTTAGAATAGTCATTATTGAAATGTAAATAACTGTAGACATGTTATACAAATAATTAATAAGTCAAAATAAATATATCAAGGGATGAATCTAAAAAACATTACATTAATCGATGAATTGAAATGAAATGATTCCATAAACATGTTAACTCAAAATATCATGGATGAATAATAACTGAATCTAATTTGAGTAAAATTCAATCTCAATAAAAATCATGAATAAGGAACAAGGAGACTTATTACTATCATTATTTATCTTTCAAATAGTTTAAAACTACGAATATATCTTCTATTTTATATGTGAAAATTGATTGACTCATGAGAACCTATCGATAAATCGTAGATCTATATAATTTTTGGGCTCCACCCATCACATTATTCCAAGGATTTATTCTTAATTAATAATAAAAATAAATATTACGCCTTATAAAATATTTTTATAGAATAAAGATTACTGAAATAAAAATATTTCCCCAAATAAGTAAACAAAAATCAATGTAGATACCGTATCTAAGTAGGTATTTAGTTTAGTAAATAGTCATATGCAAGATAAATTAAATGGATAATTTATGGTAAATTCAATGTTAAATTATCGTGATAGATTTAATATTTCTATAATACTATAAATTAAATAATTTATGTGATTTTTAATACTATCATTGTTTAAAACAGTAATAAACCAACCATAGAAAAAATAAGGATGAAATTAATAAAACAAATATCATGTGGATTGAAATAGATTGTTGTTTTTGTTGATGAAATAAATAATTGACATTAAAAAGTAAAAATAATGAAAATATTCTTTTTCTTTGGAAAATAAAATTTTAATTGAAATTACAATTTTAAAAAATTTGAGAAGGGGGATTAAAATAAATGATTGTGGATAATCATGTAAATGTCATATGGGAAAAAAATAATAATCCTTTTCATCGTCAAAATGATAGAAAATACCTCCATAGGAAAGAGATAGAAATATTACTTATAAGAGATTGGAAAAGGAAAAAAAGGGTCAAAGTCTCCTTATCAAATCATTTTGAAATCATTTTGGAAGATATTTTAATGAAAATTATTTTTTATAAGAAAACACGTTCTCCAACTAAATGTTGAAATAAAATCGATTTTTCATTAAAACATATTTAAAGAAATCTGAATACCAAATAGTGGAAAAAGTGTATTAATACTTGATAATGGTCATGAAGAACCATATAATAATTAAAGGGATTATTATCAATGGATATATAATTTCATCGAATTTAAATTCAATTGAATGTTCAATAGGATTACTCTTGGAGAAATAAATCTTTAAACAATCCAAAGATCCCCATAACACTTTGAAACATTTTTAAATCACAAACCTCATGAAAGAACAATATTAAATTAATACCATGGCTGGAAAAATAATTCATGATATAATATATCTAAATGGAATTATGTACACCACACCAAAGTAGTAGGAGGTGAAAATGAAATTAATCTTATAGATGTGCAAATTGAGATGGAAGTCATTACTAATGTAGTTACATTTTTATGGAAATCCCAAATGTAATAATTAATAAATAACACTTTAAAATACCATTAAATAATATAATCAAATTATTTTATGTCAATGAGGAATTAGCTACACCATATATATCAAATTTTGTGCACAACAATTAATTATGCCTCATGTAATGAAAATCAGACAAGACTCCCATACCTTATGTTTCCTTTTGGGTGATTGTCTTTTGGCATCCTATATAATAAAATTATTTTAATTTTATACATCCTTAAAAAAAAATTTCATGTTTTTAATAAATTTTTAACTTATTATTGTGTTTTTTACAACTATATAATCAATTATGTTTACATCAGGTGTTTTTGACAAAATTCAGTTTTTGTGTCAAAACAACTATTTTCGGTCAACAACGGGAAACATGGGCATAATATAACATATCCAGAATTATAAATATTACATAATTATCATATTTTACATAAATTATAATTATAAAATCAACCATTATGTATGGTTATGAAAATGATAATATGTTATAATCCGGGAGACAGTAGGCAATACATACGCCAGAGTAATATTCAAAATTTTGAATGATTATTGTGGAAAGAAGGTCAGTAACTCAAATCATTCCAAAGTGATTATTATATAATAAAGTTGATAATATATAATCATATATACTTATATATATATAAATATGTGATGTAAAGGTAACCACATCATGTCGAGGGGGAAATAGTCCACAAGTCAATGAACAATATTAAATCGTTGAAAGTGTGTGAAGGGGTAACAACAAATTGATATATATATATATATATATATATATATAAATTTTATTATGTCACAAATATCACATAGATGTTTCTTATGTATAGTATTTTTTATTATAATGATCAGTTATAAATTCTATTTTCATGTGAAAAATACTCATCAACTTAAGGGGGAGGTAGTCTACACATACTCAAATGATGATATCATATTAATGTAAAATATAAAGTACTAAATTTATGTATTATTAAATGTTTAAATTACAATAAATACATAATAAATATCCTAAATAACATATATTAACAAATTTTACATCATAATGGCCAGCATGAGATTCAGTAATGGAAGAATGGACAATCATCATTATATGAGGTTGTAGTTCATTGCGAACAAAAACATTTTGTTTGTTACCCACTAGATGGTGGTGTGTGCATGTTTAGATTAATAAATCCTCATAAAAAATTACGAGTGTATATATTATATTGGTTTTGTTATAAAATAATAGAATAAAGATATTTTCGGGGCTGGATAATGGATATGAAACTAGACACTGTTTGGGTGTGGATTTGACTAACTTATGTAGTCTGAGTAGTGTGAGAAATGGGTAGAGGTGGTGGCCTTTTATTGGAAAAAAAAGGAATCAGATGGCATTTTTGAAAAGATGTTATGTGTGGAAATGTTATTAAATAATAAAAGTCCTAAAAACAACCAAAACTAATGAATGAATGCTTAATGGATGATATATTTTCATCTAATTAGTGTTAGAGAAGTAGCTATGACATTTTCCCCAAAAATATTGGCGATTAGTCTATTTTTAATCTTAATTACACCTTAATGATATTAATTAATGTTATTTAGTTTCGCCTATTAATTTTTTAAAAAATAATTATTATTAGAAAGAAATATTATCTTGATTATAATGGTTTATTTTGAATTTTCAAAATTCAAATCAGAGAAGCGGAAAAATTGATATTAATGCTAATCTTGTAGATAGATAGAATAACTTGTTTTAGAAGAAATGTTCTGAAATGATTGTTAAGTTTTTATATTAAATTTAATATTTATATTGATTATAATGAACTAAATTATATTAATATTTTTATAATATATCCAATTTCCATTATAAAATTTCATAATATATTTTATTATTAATAATTATATAAGGGAAAAGACAGTTTTTATCTAAAACATTGTATTATTCACAATTCACATTAAAATGTAGTTTCATAGAAAAATGAAAAAAATTATTCCTATGTAAATTCAACATTCATTATAAAAAAACTTTTGTTTTAGTAATTTAAATCGATAAAAGAGTCAAAATTATGATTTAAAATAGGTTCACCATTAAAAGTTTGTTGAAAATGTGTGAATATTGGTTTTTTTGAGGAATAGTAGGATTGATCATATCTTATTCTTACCAAATCGATTGGATGAAGACCAAAAATAAATTATTGAATATTTCAGATATTTATTAAATTAATATCACTCACTAAGTGTAATTAATTTAATATATTTGGATAAAATCGTTTTGTGGGAAAAATAGTTTTTTATAAAAAATAATCTTTAAATATTCAGTTGGTTCTTATATTCAATTATAATTTAGTTGTAACCAATTATTTAGATGTCTAAACCATATGATTTTATAAGGGAGTTAATAATATTCATAATGGATAGTTTATATCTTATTATATTAAATAATAATATTTAAATTAGAGATTGACTCTTTGTAAGACTCAATATTGCGTATAGGACAATCCATAAAAGTATGTCACATTGGTGTTTCATGAAATCTACAGAGGATGGTCATTGTTTTTTAAAATGTATAGTAACCCTGTGTCCCATTTATTTCAATCTAGCTAAGAATTTCATGCATTGTAATATATATAATATATTTTAAATAGTAAATATAATTTAAGGAATACAGATATTATATTACATTATGCACTTGTTATCGAAAGTCATACACTCTATCGAATACAAGGTTCTTACTTTAGTTTCTAAGGGTGTCACAAAATCATTCAAAGGGATGAATATAAATAAGCCACATAATACAAAATTCATCATGAAAATAAAATTTATATATTATTAATATAATTTGTTGGACAATAAATAAGATGATAAGGTAAAGGATTGTGTACACCTATATGAAGATGTTTTCATCAGGGTTTTATAAAACCGGTAATTAGATGGAAAAATTATTAAAATGATTGAATCATGGTTATATTTATTCCAAAATAAGATCTTCATGCCTCCCTTGGATTAAAATACTTTTGAAGGGGTAAAACAATTGTTGTAATGGTGGTTTTCATGTATCCAATTCATATTTCCGACAATATGAATAAGATATGTAATAACTAAAATAGAGACAAAAAAGAATAAAAAACAAAATTATAGAAACTCATAAAAACAAGATTACTTGTGGACCAATATGTATGAACATGCCTAATTAATTGGTGTTCTTACAAATTTAGTGAATCACTAAGTGAACATAATTAATGATTTTTAAATAGAATTAATGAAATTGATATAACATATTTGAGCTCAATAAATAATCCCCAGACCTATTAGAGGAAGTGGGAGTATATCTACATCAGCCACTAAAGTGTTTCCCAGGTTTCCTTCTAAAGAATTAATATATATTCAAGAAGTGAACTATTTTTGTGACTATGTATGGATAAAGAGAATGCATGATCAAAATAATCAAGCAAATGGAATTTAATTCAATATGTAAGACAATAACACCCCATTAGAATATTAAGATGACTGAATATTACAAAACTACATTAAATATAAAAAATGAGGAAAACATAGAAACAAATTCGTGTAGTATATTTTGGGGAAGTTCGTATATACCCAATATATATTATCCACAATAAGGTGATACATTATAGTGTTGAAAAAATAAGTAGTTTTCTATACCCTCAGTATGATGTCAATGGGTAATGCTTTTACACTATATGTTTTTAGAACAATTTATCTACATTCCAATATTTTGCAAGGAGAATAAATTATAAAGAGGAAAATAGAATTGGAAACAATATCTTGATCAGGTATCAATAAATATTAAGTCTCAAACATGATTTTAGGATATTGATGATGAGAATGAAAATATGGATTTGGAGGTGAAACAACCTTTTTCTTCATCAAATAAATCAAACAAGAACTCCTAGATCATGAATAAAAAAATTGAAATGTCAAAAATTATTCAAATATATTAATGTGCAATGAATGGGAATGGAATCAGGATTTAGGATATTGTATTCACTCCTTTTATTAATGGAAATAAATTCCCAATGTCGATGTGAAATACATTAAGGATGTAGTTTCGTACATTGATAATGATGTGGGGATAGGGATTATTGTCTCAATAAAAACAATTGTTAGTGGAATGTACATGAGATAGAATGATGTTCTCCTAGATGGATTTTTCATTCACTTTTTATGGATTGATTTTTTGGTTTTCTATGTGGGGTAGAATTCAATTATGAATACATGCACTATTATGGGAAGATATTTTTTTGATATTTAATCACAAAAAAGGTTCCAAGGGGAATTTTTACCATATTACATAAAAATATCTAGACATACAGTATAACGAATACGTAACGAGGATAGGTTATCGGCATCATAATATTTTTTTCTAAAAATAATTGAAAAACATGGTCAATAAATATGTTGTTGTAGACCTTACGAAACTCATAAGGGTTATCAGTCATATATTGGATTCAAATAAAAACATTAATTATAGTAAAAAAACTAAAAATAATAATGAATAGATATCAACAGTTTTATTTCAATTAACTCATCTAGATGATTTTGAGATAGTGAAAATAAAAAACTCAAATAGCTAAATAAATTATATCTTGTTTATAGAATAATTTAGAAGTATAGTGTTGGTGATGGTTATTTCTGAAAAAAGTTGAGTTATTCAAATGTATCACTCCATTTTGGTGAAAATTTTAAAATAATATTGATTTAAAAATAAAAACAATACACCTAAAATGGTAAGGAATTTATAAACAACCAATTGTATGAATATATTTAAAAGAATATAATTCATCATCTAGTCTCAATAGTGAATAATCCTTAAAAAAATTATGAAATTGAGAGGAGGCACTTAATTTTAAATAACATGGATCATACAATTAATATACCGATTCATTTATTATAAAATATTATAATGAGTAATTTATTGCATCGATATAAATATCCAAAATGTACTTTTTTATATATAAATGAATAAAATAATACCTATGAGTGAGGGTATGTAAATAAATCAACAATAAATTACTTTTGAACATTTAAATAAAATGTACAAACATTAGTAACACAAAGGAAACAATATATGACAATCCATAAAGGTGTCTAATACTTATAGAGACAAAGAGAATCCCCTATTACAATACCAATTCATTCAGGGGGATGTGAACCCATAACATAAAAACATATATATGCCTATTCATAATACTCTTTGAAGCAAGGAAATTTGAAACTTTATCGCTGTCATTCCAAGTGAGAGAAACCATTATTTTATCTCTAAATAGAGCGATAATATTCTGGATGAAATAGAAAATAATCCAAGGTATGGTTTATTTCCATTGAAAATAATTTTAGATGATTATGGTGTCCATATTTGCAACCTCTAAATTAAAATCTATCATTCAAAAAATCTCTATACCATTGAGAAGACAACTGGACTCCTCCAACAAAGAATCTCTATGACTATAGATGGACGAAAAACCTAGTACCACAAATACATTTAATTCTCGGACCACACCGCCTCCATAAGTGACCCCATCCAAACATGATACATGTTTATTATGGTTTAATAAATACTTAGGTGAAGCCTATTTCACCCATCTTCCTAGATGGGGTACCTGTGAAGACCTTCAGATAGTAGACCTAGTGTGACACTACATCCTCAATGATGGAGCCTTCACCCATATTGCCACTAGATTCCAAACATCCATAGTGTAACGTCACAATTCCGGGAGCCGCATAATGGTTCCCCATACCCATTTGGTCACATAGCCTCATGGGAATTTCCCCGAATTCGAAATTCTTCCAACTAGTAGCAAGGTCCATGGGTGTGCTAGTGGGGAAACTATTCATTTATAGGAAGATTAGCATAGAAGAAACAAATAGATAACAATAGCGGAAGCAGTAATACCATATTATAAGTAATCATCAGATGAATTAAAGTAAATAAACAATTGGAGAACATGTATAAGTGATTCATGTAAAATATGTCTTTGAAAGTGGCCAAACAATTCACAATGATAAAATAAAATACAAAACAAAAGTACAATGAAACCATGTAACTCCAACATCATCGCAATCCCCAGCTTGTAACTATACTCTCTGTATCCACATCAATCAAGTACCTAAAGTCAAAGGGCTCCTTCCCTTATCTATACCTACAACAATATAATCTATTTGGGCCAGAACGCATGAACCTAATAGGGTCTGAGATGAATACCAGTATAGAACCACATAATGATCTATGCCTAACTGTTAGGGAATATATATATAGTAGTAAATATGAAAAATAATGTAATAAACTAAGAAGTACTAAAAAGTAAAAAATCCTACAGTTTCAACTACATTAATTAAAATTGATTAATTTTTCAACCAACTAAACACAAGAGACACTCTAGGATGTTCTCAAAGTCAAAACCGTCTAGTTCATCTTAGAAAAAGACTCTCTGGGGAAGAACTCTCCATCAAATCCCCCTGTGGTCTTCTAATGGTAAACTTTAGACTCACTAAGGAAGAACTCAATGTCCAATTCCCCCTGTGGTCTTGTAACATTATACTATAGACACTCTGAGGGAGAAGTCAATATCCACCACCTATGGTCTTGCAACATGAAATCTAACAGAAACTCTATGGAATACCATAGTGTCCATTCCCGTTATGGTCTCACTATAGCAGGTTCACACAACCCTATGTAATATAATCATGCACAAATGATATCCGTCAGCCGAAGTAAAACCCAAATACAACATGGGTAAAAAGTAATATCACATGCATGTCATATAAACAACAACTCCATCCCAACAACAATAGGAATGGAAAGCGAAGCATCTTAACAGGCCTTTCTAGTCCCAACGGCCAAAATCAACAAGCATGGGAAAACACATCCATATGAAAGGTAATAAAACAAATTCAAAATCAACAACCCTTACTCTTGAAACTAAAAAATAACAAGCACAGTCAGGATTATATTTCCAAATCATTCAGTACCCTAAACTAGTGTTATCAACACTTTTTTCACATATAAGTCCCAAAACAATACAGAAGGTAAAAAACCACTTACCTTGACATTGTACTATAGATATAGTGGAGCCTTAACCATTGAATCGGCCTATAACATGGTAGATCTAAAAAAGGTCGAAAGTTTTCAACCATAGATATCTCATTAAATATGAGAAATCTAGAGGTTATGATCGGGAATAATAAAGTACTCACCAAGGTGATTCCAATGAAATCAATGGTGTTTGATTCGAAGAATGGACGACGAAATAGGGGCTCAGAGAAGAATCAATGATATCTGTCACTCCTGGATGATATCATGTTTAGATGATTCTATTCAATGAAAGAAGTATATCAAAATAAAAGTAAAAGATACAAAAGTATAACTCCATGAGAATCTTTAGTACTAGCTCAGTCCTATGCTCTCATGCTCCCAAGTACATAACACAACATAAGCAATAAATCCACAGACCTACGAACAAGAAGATATACTCAGGTAACCTAGTGAAATGGATACCTAAGTAGGGTGTAAGAAATAATCTCAATAATATACCACCAATGGTTTCTAGATAAATCCATTTCATGTTTTACAAATTTATTAGTGTTCAAATATAGGTTAATACAATGAGATAAAAAATTAAATGAACAACACTTCGGTTTGATTTCCTGAATGGATACCCAACTGATTTTACCAACTTTTTCATAAGCTGGATTTCTAAACCAAAATAACATGTATAAGTGAAATTGTAATATAAAAGGTATCACATAAGAAAAAACTCAAATGGTTCGACCCTAATCTTATGATTTAACATGGTTGTCACGCCCCTAAGACATCACCCAAGAATTTAAATACTACAATATAATCATTACAACAATGATAACAATAATTTTGCATAAGTAAAACCATACATGGTATCCGTCAAATCTCATAATAGAATATTGATCCCATCCAAGGTGATCCTTAATGGAATACCATGGGTCACTATAGGATCCCTCGTAATAACCAATACCTTCAAGTCAATCTGAGGTGTCCCGTAATAGAATCCTTCTAATCACTCATAGTATGATAAAATATGATTTTGTACCAAGTATCTCATATAGGGTACCTAGTATCACATGGGTCATGGCGTAGCCATCTTGCTAATGAGTTCATCTATAGTTTCTGCCCTAGGGTACATGTGTCACTCACAAGTATAGAAAATAGCCTCAAGATCCTATCAAAGGAAAAGCCAATGGATCTCTCCTTGTGCATCAATTCACACCAAGCCATGAACCGTGAGTCCATCCACAAAGTCCTTATGTTAGGACCCATGATCTCTCCTTGCCCAAAAGTAGTCAAATCATATTAACCAATATCATGCATCAATAAGTTACATAAAATATAACTAGATAAGCAGGCTAATCAAACATTTATTTCAATCCAAAACTATGGTAATATTCAATAAACACATGGAATTAAGTACAAACACTTTCAATACGATACAATTCATACTCATATGACCTTTTTATATTGAATACAATGCACCTCATCAAGGGGTTTTTTTAGAAAGAATGTTGCTGTCATTCAATAATTCATTTCATTCAATTTAAACAATTATGTTTCTTCACAAGGAAAGAGTTCCAGGCAAGACATAAGCAATGCAAAAAGAAAAACACATTAGCATTTAAAAACTAGTATAATATATTTTCATAAGGTACAAGGAATTTCACTAAAGTAAATTAACAAATTTAATCCATGTCAATCCTTTTCTAATGTTTAACCATGGCATAAATCAATGTATTAATCCTAAGGTCCTAACTCATGGATAAAAATCCATCTTAATTTTATTCCTTTTTTAAGGAATTTATTATAGGTGAAACACACCCATAATGGTGTTTAATACATTTATGATCTTGGTAATTAGGATTCCACACAGGAACCACGCACATTATATTATCTAATGTCAAGTAGATCACCCAAATTAGTGATTATCCACTCATTAGGGTCATGCCAGACTTGGTAATAAGCTGAAATTAATTTATTAATCCAAAAGGAGGTATCACCAGAAAATTTTGGTGCGAGGCATAATGACAAACCATATGAAAAGAAATGAAATTTCAGGAAAGAAGCTAGAGCACAAACCTCATACCTAGGATGACTCACACATTCGATATCAATATTTTATTTGGTCTGATTAGAGTGAAATCAAAGAAAAATATGAAACTCCTAAAAATAGGGTGAATTATTTCACACCTGAATACGAAAATGGAGGAGGGATGAAAAGATAAATTGAATAAAGAGGAGTGTAGATCCAACCCCATTCTTTCCGATTCTTTTGATGGTTAGTGATTTTGATAATGGGTGAAGGAGATATAAAAACACTACCTTGGAGGAGTATGGGATTCTTGTGTGGGGAAGAAGGAGGCTCCCACTAGAAATGGGATAAAGAAAGAAGGAAAAGAGGTCTTAAGATCATTAAAGGGAAAACTTTAATTCCATCCCTCAAAACTAGGTTGCACGGTTTTTCAACATAGTGTGACCGACATGTAAAAATACAATGTTGCTCCTATTACTTAAGAAACACACCTTTCACGGTTGTCCTGTACTATTTGAACCACAGTACGTCAATAGTGTGATGAATAGTGCACTCACACGACCAAAATGGATCTACACATGAAACCATGGTGGATGGTTTGGGAAACCACTCCTAGACCTTATGTTTCACTACTTCTCATCACTAGAGGTCACCAACTTTGCATTGGTGAGCCACACAATTCTAAAAAAACTGTGCGCCCTTACCATTGCAACCAAAACTGGAGTTTTTGAGGCCTAACACTCCCAAAATTCAATGAAAACCCCAAGTCACCTCTCAGAGATTAATAAGTATAAAATTAACACATTTAAGTGTTCAAACTCTTGAAATTACATTCCAATGATTGGTTTACAAACTGAACATTCCACCAAAAGGTAAACTTCAAATTCCATTGAAATCCCATTTGGTTTAAAGACACCAAACACTACACTCTCCGAGTACACACTACTATTTAGATAAGGGCCTAGAGGGTCATTCAATAAGTGTATTCTAAATTATTGGAAATTCTTGTAAATCTGAGTTTGGGACAAGTTGGGCCACACATGAGGGTTCAACATATGTCCAAGATTGAATGATCGCCTATAGATACATAAATTCATGATATTCAAGTTTAGAATAATATTTATTGAATTTATTTATTCACAATATTCACAATTTGTTTTATGAATATGAGGAAACATATTTTATGAATTTAAATTTAATATTCAAGGTCTGTGTAATATTTTTTCTAAAAATGAGTCAAGTTAGTGACTCATATTTTATTATATAACATAAAATATTATGTTACTAGTAATTGATAAAATATAAATAGAGTTTATGATATGGTTAATATGTTATAAGATTTTATTTAGCGATTATTCAGATATTTAAACATATTTTGGGGGGAAAGTGTAATTTTTTTATGTTTAAAAAATTTATATAAGTCTGTAGAAGACCAAATGTGGAGTACTATTCACTCACTCAAATTTGGGAGCATCGATCTCTTATATTCCATATCCTATATTGAGGAGTCCCTCTGATCACCATGATATATTTCTTCCTTCTCGAATCTAAGAGGTAGGGTTGCAGCAATCGATAAGTGATCAAAATATTCTTTGGTAATCTATTATAACACATATATTTTGATGATAAATGTTTCATTAGTTATTTTTTTACTGGATTAAATTATAAAGGAATTTGAATTTATTCATTTGGTGGATAGTATATTTTGTAAATTGTGCTTCAAACTTGAATTCTATGAGATCGAAAACATAAAATTATTTCTTTTAGACATAGTTGAAGGGATGATGGGTACCTCGAGTGTTCCATAATGTTTTTGGGGGAATCATGATCCAAAATCTCAAGACAGTGGGAGGTAATAGGGTTGGATAGTTTGTCTGAAACTGTGCGGCCTTCCAAGAGAAATGATGTGACTAGTACATGGGGACTATCAGAGTCACATAGTTTTTTAAAAACCATGTGAACTAGGTCACACTAACGTGAATTTTTCTGTAGGTTCTTGATAATAGGGAATTTCATGGTTTGTTCATGGTTTCCCAAACCATGAACATAAACCATATGCCCCCTCCTTAGGCAGAAGAATGAGAAATAATTGTGCATGGGTTGGATAACTGTGTATCCAAACCCTTCACCTCATTAATTGGGTGAAATTCCAGTTTTACTTAGCCTCTTTATTTCTTTTTCCTCAATTATTTCTCCCTCCTCCTCCATATATAGAATCCTCCTCAGTGACTTTTCTCCTCCTCCTCTAGGTATTATGAGAAATCTATTATATGGCCTTTGATTTGAGTGCTGTTAAGTTCATTAGAAGTGTCTCAATAAATCAATGACTCCTCCTTTCCCTTTCCTTCATTTATCTTCTAATTATATGAACTATTTTAGTGCGACCTTATACAACCTATTTTAAGGGGGTTTATCAGTTTCACCAATTTATCTCAAAACAGACAAAATAAAACCGTGATGTTTGATGTATAAGTCATTCAAAGCATAGGGTAGGTGGTCTATATCTTTTCCCTTATGTTATTGACTTTCTAAAATGTTTTCGTTGTGTAGTGTGCTAGACCTAACCAATGTTTATTCAAAAATATAAATTGTGTATATTTTATTGATGTTTCAAAACCCTTATTGTTGTGGTTAGAGTTTATGGTCTCATCCTAAACCACCCCTTTTTGGATGGGTTCTTTTAGTCTCCCTTTATAAATGTCATATTCCATTGTTACAGCCACCCCTTTGGGGGATCTTTTTATTTATATTTTAAATTGTGATGCTTGTTTATTGTAAACCACTGTTTTCGTGGTTTTATTTATAAATTATGATGAAATTGGGTTTTTTGATCTAATTAAAGTGAATGGTTTGAAAACAATGTCATGTTTCCTAAAAAAACCCCTCTCTTGAGGAACATTGTCTTATAAGCCAAAAATGCTATGTTAATTTGTTCATTGTTTGTATTGGTGGAATTCATAGTACATGGGTCTTATTATTTTATAATTGAAATGATCTATGGGATTGGACACCTCTTTTTGTATGCATAACATATGATATGGTTTTCTTATAGACATAACCTCCCAATTTGAACCCTTTTTATGATAAGGCATGGTTATATACATAGTCTCTCTAGTTATTAAATTTAAATGGAATAAATGTATTGAATAATACTTGAGTGATACTCAGATTCCTTTTTATGTAAATCAGATAACATAATCATAGGATAATGAGGATTCACATCAGGGGACATACCTGTTACATCATGGACAATATCACTGTGAATGTCGCTTACCTTTATATGAGTGATAACAATTCTTAGGGGAGAACATGTGGATAGAATTGGTGAAAATATGGTTACACTATTCCATGACCTGAAAATATGGTTACACTATTCCATGACCGATACTCAGACCCCTTTTTGATATACTAGAGAAAGACTCAGAAGGAAAATGTTTTTCTTTTTTCCAAGAGTGATAATTGGTATTCTACTTATGAATTACCATGGATGAACTCCTTCAGCTTTGTAAAATTATAATGCTCCTTGTGCGATACTAAGGTACCGTCATAAGGTTCCCCTTAGATAGGAACATGAATCCATATAAATAAATAATATAGTGTCCCATTTAAATTAAATTAATGATATGAAGTAATTAAATTTAATGGAACATCTGCCAGGCCTAATCACATGTCTGTGTTTAGCCCATTATTCATATATAAATTATGCTGACCTATTATTACATTATATACCATTTGTAAAAGATTACTATCGTTAATACAATTATGGTTTAGGCCAAAGCAGGTATGATTGGGCCATGTGTCGTTAAGGAACCTGGTCCCAACTTGGTTATTTATTTAATTGAAATTAATGTTTCACTTCAATATAAACTCACAATACTTATTATTTATGCATAAATTAGATTATGATTTAGAAACCATGTCTGGTGCACTATTGAGTATATACCACACCATTTTCATGACTCCATTATAGTGGGGTGATGAAATAGACATCGTGGTTCCAGGATTATGATATTTTTCTTATGTTGTACATTGTGCTTGGGAGTTTGGAGAATGCAACTGAGCTAGTACTTAGGATACTCTAGGAAATAACCCTAAGGGACTTTTAATAATTTTCTTTATTCGTGTATTATATCATATTTACTGATTTATTTTTCATTCTTTATTAGGTTGCATCACATGAACATGAATTCATATTTGTATATTGGAATTGTACATATTGATTTAGTTGTTATTATTATTTGATGCTTATTTTTCTTTAATTTATTACTATTTTTATTTTTGATTGTTATTTACTTTAGGGTATACCAATGTGCTACTATGATCATGAGGGTATAATCCATCCATCGTACCACCATCATACCCTCACTATTAGTCAAGTAATTCTAGCGTATGAGGAGGCACGCTTAAGCCATGTGGGCACTGGTTTAGTTACTTGTTTCATAGTTAGTCGGTTCAGGAAATTACAAATTAATATCGACAGTTCTTTTTTTCTTTTTATTACTATTTTGTCCTGGTAGATTGGAGACTAGGATTGTTTCAGTGCTTGGTAGATATATGTGCTTGATAGTGATCAACCCATGTACATAGAAATGTCCATGTGCAAGGGATAGTACTGTTGTTCATGATATTTTTTATTACAGTTGATTATGATTTCACCTTGATTTAGTGGTGTAATTTCTATAGCTTTCATCTTTGTGGAAATTTTATTATTTTACACTTGGTCATGTTCCACAAGGAAGTAACATTACATGCATCATTACAGGTACATATTAATTCACATGCTAGGCATATTCCATGCCATATAGGTTGAATTGTTAGGCTATTTGAAATTGTTCAAGTACCTTGTATGTTATTCTCCTACCTGTTATATACCATTATTGGTATTTTTTGTGATATTATTAGTTTTATTAGCCTACTTGTTTATATAATATGAGATGTGATTTATTTAGTATTTTTTTCTATACAATATGCTCATGTGACTAATTTTCATGTTATTCTTATATTCTATGTTTGGGTGTTTTTACCTGCTTATATCATAGCCTTTCATGCTAAATAATTTATCTTACATGTGTAATTAACATGTTTCCTTGTAATTGTTTCCATGATTAACTATATTTATTGCTATTTTTTTCACACCTAGTTATAATTTTATTGAAAAGTAGTTATTAATGTGACATAATCAACCTAAATAAAGTGTTATCACTTAAATTGATAATGAAATGCTATTTTAAAAACCAATCAAGAAATGTTTGAGCCATGTAGCATTTATTTTATTGGATGAAACATATTGGTTTTAATTATATGAGAGTACATTTCTAATTTCTAAAGTGTATGGGTATATAAGGAATTGGAGAAAGGATACCCATACAGTCAAACCATTGTAGATTCAATTTATATATTTATAGTCAATTATAAAAATACTAAGGATATTAAAATTTCTTTTAATCCTAGATAAAATGGTTGTAGTTATATGGGAGCCGATTTCAATTTCTATAGTGTATGAGTGCTTTATAAATTTAGAAGATGTATCCCATATAACCAAATATCTATTGTGAGACTTCTACATAGAGTTTGGGGAATAAATATAAAATATTTTGACCCTTAATTTTTTTTGTTTCCTTATTACGGATTGTACCCTTATTAATTGGGAATTATGACCCGTATGGGAAAATTCATGATGCACTACATGACCCATGTAGGTCAGTTGGGGATTGTTTTTTATGAAATAAACCCTTTAAGGGTGTTTTACATTATAAAGATTATAATATACGAGTTTCATTTAGTTAAACCTAAAATGGCTTAACAATACCATATTAGGTCATCTTTTTTTATATGCCTTGGTGATTAACCAAATGGGGGTATACTCATGCTTTGTAGTGATGGTCATTCAAAGTGATCGTAACCACTTGTATGGTTTTACATATAATCATATGGTGACATCTTACATGGCTAATATCTAGTTAATTAATAGAAGACCTTTTAATCTACATTGTGTTATATTTGGATGAAGACTTAGTAAATTAAAATTACAATTACAACCTAAAGGGTGTTTTCCTCAATAGATTAAAATTAAAATTTTATATAACTAATAAAATTGTGAAATCTTATAAATAAATGATAGTTTTTAAAAGGAAGTTAACTTAAGATTACTATTTCCTTGTGAAATTAGCTAAATATATTACCAACTCATATTGTCTTTTGACTAGTTTCCAGTGTTTTAAAACTAAGTCAATAAATTGTTTTGAGTTAAAAAGTAAATAAATGAAATAGATCAATTAAAAATCCATGTTTTCTTAACTTTAACCATCATGTTTGGACAGTTTAAATCAATTATAATGTTTTCATTGATTAGATTCCTTAAAATGAGAATGTGATATTTACATGTATGCCACTTTCTATATCACATGATCTTTAATGATAGGATCTTAAGCCTGGAATATTTTCGTAGGCGTCAAGTTGTTCTGGGTCGATACATTGATATTTGGTAAGGGGCTATCTCACTATAGGAAGCTCGCTCAAATATATAAAAGCCTTGAAAAATTCTATGAGTTTTTAGATGAGTGGTACTATTTGAGTGTCATTGTCTATATAGGACTCATTGTTTTAGAAAATGAACCCATGTTTTGAAGGGTGGAAACCTGTTGTTTTGACCTTTTCTATAAGTGTGAACATTATAAAATGGTTATTTATAATGGGATAGAGATTCCAAGGGAAAGGTCAGCCACTTATGTAGGATGTGTGACTATCCCTTATTCTTAATCATCATCGATGGATGACTAGATACATCATCAGTAATGTTAATGGTCATATGAGGTAATATGAATTTGGGTTAAATATTTATAACATCATCTTATACTTGAATGAAGATGTTTGTTATGCCTATGGATAGTTTCACGGATGTGATGTTATACTTCTAAAACCATGTGATAGTATTCGTTGGTACACAATATACCCGTCATGTTTCTAAAAGGTGGCAGTGAAGCATTTGTGTTCTGTGGTAATCTTGTAAGGCTTTAGCTATTGATTTACATTCACATGTCATATTTAGGGTAAAGGGACCTAAAATTTCGATGAAGTCAAACTCATCCCGATGTTTTGGATGATGTTCTAGTAGTGATAGATGTTTGACACACCAGTCAATCATATGGATGTTACACTTGATGCTATGGCACATATGGACGTATCTCAAGAGGAGAGTCATGTGTACATCTAAATGTGAATCTAATATAGTGCTCCTAAATTTTTAGTTTCTTACACTTTTAGTTAAACAATTTCTAAAGCATGATGAACACCTATAGGACCCGCAATTAGTGGTTGATGGAGTGCGTGATGTGTGATGAGATCCCTTATTTAGTAGATCCAATTATTAGGACACTCTTGAGTCGGAGATAATTGTGTTAGAAGTGTCATGTCGTTTCCTGCAAGTATAAGGAGTGCAACCACAAAAGACCATTTGGAAATGGTCAGTATTTATGAAAAAAATTCCCCTATGGCTAGTGATATTTTGTTTTTAGTTGAGGCTTGAAAGATAGCATGATGGTGTTGAACATGGCTATGTGAACAACTCGTAAAGACACTGTTGGTCGAGAATGGGCCTTGATGGTCATTCAGGCGCAATCACAAGATGTCACAGGTGGTAAAGGCATTGTGATCAGTGAATGGAAATGTGTGGGAGGGTGATGCAAAACCATTTCAATGGAGATTATACTAAGAGGTTCAACTAAAATTTCTCTATGTAGTTGGAATCATTGGTTTGAAAGAATGTTGAAATGACACAAAATTTAGTAATTAGTGACGGTTTATGAAACAACAACTATTTTTTTTAAAAAATGACACTTCTCCCCCACTGAGCTCGACACTACCACCCTCTCTTCACCCGAACCCATCGAACCCCTCGTCATCGACCCCCAATCCCATCGAACACATCACCACCGACCCCAAACCTCATCGAACCCCTAGCCATCAGCCCCAACCCTATCAAATACCTCATCACTTACCATAGACCCCATCGAAACCTAACCCCTTTCCACTGGCCCCCAACCCCTTAGAACCCTAGCCCTTCACTACCAGCCCCCAACCCTGTTTAACCCTATCTCGCTAAACCCTAGCCCCTCACCAACTCTAGCCCCCCACTCCATTGCTACCATGATGCACTGTCACTCCCCAGTTTGAGGTAATTTACCCTTTTATTAATGATTGTTTGATTTCATATATTGATTGAGTTTCTGAATGAGTTTTTTATAGATAAGGTAACCTTGGATTCATGGGTATGGGGTGACTTGACCTGTAGGATGAGATTTTTATCATGAGTTAGGAATAATCCTAGTTGGATCCATCCATTTTTTGTTCATATTTGTGAATGTGGAATTGATATTCCAAGTAAATGAAATGGATAAATTATTTTTTATGTTTATATTTAATTGAAGTAAAATAGTATGCTATTTTGGATTTTCTCCCTATATTTTTCTTTTTATTTTGAATTGTGAGCAAAGGAGTTATATTCCTAGTGGCATGTGTGGTATTATTTTGGTTGGATTTACTAATGTGTATGATTATTATCCAAATCCTTAAAAATATTGGCTTGTAGACTTGGTTTTCACAAACACACAACCCAACTATAATCTACCTAAAAATTTGAATTTATGGTAAGGACATAAAATAAGGAAGCATGTTTTCTCTGATTCGGTAGGCTGGTGTATATAATAGTTAAAAAATATGAATACAAAATTTCATTATTATATTTTTCTTGTCTTCAATGATATCACTAACATAACTAGGGCTATACAATGATATATGACATTTGAAATTGGTGTTGGTATTTTATAAGTATGTCTAATCACATGATAGTTACTCAACACTTGAATTTTTACATTTGATCTTCTTTATTACATCTATTTTATTGTTATGAGGTACATTTTTAAAAATGTATCTTCATTGATATGATGTTTTACTCATAGGTAAATGGTACATACTCATACATTCAACATCAAGTATTTACATTGGATTGTGATACATTTTAATGATTTCTTAAAATAATATTATTATTAAAAATGTATTTCAACATGTATTTTTCCTCTTGGATTTCTTAATGGTTTTTAAATGAAAAATGTACCTCTTTTACAAAACATTTTCCTCACAAATAGATTTTATGGATTTCAATTATCCTTTATCAAATGGTTCATTATTTACCATATGTATTTATAAGAACACATAGTACTATGTATAATTTTGGAATAGGATCACGTAGTACCATGTCTTGTTTTGGAAAAGGAATACTCAATCATACTGAAAATACTGTATCATTAAATAGACATTAGACATTATATTCCATTTTTTGTGTATATTTTGGTGAATCTGTTTGATCGCCTTGATAAATTATTGATAATTTTTCTTCAATATGATTTTCTCTCAAATATTATTGATACTTCTTTTTCTCTTGGTGATGTTAATTAAAGAAAATTTGAAAACTTTTCAGTTGAGGAATGAATTTCGAGATTATATTTATATACATATTTAAATTTAATCATTGAACCTACATTAAAGATCTTTGACTAGTTATATTGATAGATGTAATTTTTAGAGAATGGAATATAACAACATCATACATAACTAAGTATTAAGATATCATATTATAACAACTTAAATATTTAATTATAAAAATTTAGTATAAGAACATATAGTTTATTTTATAGGCCACACCCCTTTTAGTTACATTTATGACTAACAAAAAGTAAGTTGTTAAATTAGAAAATTTTAGTGATTTATTCATGATTTCCTCTACCACTAGAAATGCTAGTGAAGCATTATACGCCATCCCATTTATTACTTATATAACCATTTTTATATGCATTTTCTTATAACTACTTGGGTTATTGTTTTTTCACTTCCTTTTACCTCTTTTCCTATTTAGTAATAGTTATGTTTTTTAATTTTCTAAATAATGTGTAGAAACATTGTGAAATATATAGATAAAAGATGAATCACATTACCAAGGAACACCCCACTGTATGCTAATGGTTTGGAGGAATTTTTAGATTTTTAAATTTCCAATCATTCCATTGATGGGAAAATAAGATGTCAATGTACTAAATGTAAATTTAGAATATGGTTGAAGAGATATGGAATTTATGAACACTTTATATTAAACCAATTACGTACTAAATATTTGTGTTGGATTTTACATAGAGAATAGATCATTATAAAAACATTGAGCATTGACATCAATTTAAATAATGTGTTCCCAAATTCATCGACAATGGACAATTAAATTCAAAAACATATTAACGATGCATTAAGAATTTCAAGAAAATAACATCAACATAAAAACAAATCAGAACAACTAGTCGAGGGTGCTACAAATAGCAATGCGAAGGATAATGTTTTTGAATATATATGACATCCTGATCAATATTGTAACATATCATTGGATCCTCTTTTTTATTTGGGGGAGTCCAATGTAAAAAAAACACCACTGAGTAGGCATATGTGTTTAATGGTTTAGTTGATGATGGAAATCAAGAATATTATAGTGGATGTTTGAAATATTTAAAACTTTTTTTTCAGCTGATGTTCTACCATATCAAATGCCTATGTGGAATTAAAAATAAGTATATATATATGATATTATAATCGTTAAGTGATGCATTTATGGATGAAAATATTTCTGAGTCTTTTTATGATATGAAAAAGTTTTTAACAAGAATGGTCTAAATTACTCAAAAATATGTGCATGTCCTAATGATTGTATGCTTTTTGGGGAGAGGATTCAAGCACACAGGATTGAAATATATTTTCTACTTCTAGATGGAAGTTAATGATTGATGTTGGAGTTATGAATCAACAATCTAATATGAAGAAGAAGATAATCAACACACTTGTAAAGGTTTTGCGTTACTCTCCTTTAAATACTAAATTGCATTGATTTTTCTTGTATTAAAAACTATCAAACACATGAAGTGGAATTCTATAGATAATAACAATGATGATTTAATGCGACATCCAAAATATTCATAATTGTGGAAGAAATTTGATTCATTGCATCCATATTTTTCAAATGATCCTAAGAATGTTCAATTAGGATTGGCTATTGATGGAATCAACCCATTTGGGACATTGAGCACCATTTATAGCATTTGGTTGGTTGTTTTGATCCCTTACAATCTGCCTATGTGGATTTGTATTCAACAAATGTCTTTTATCATTTCAATTATTATTCCTAGAAAAGGAATTCCTGCAAATTATATTGATGTATACTTATAGCCTTTAATTAAATAATTATATGAGTTATAGAGAAACAGTGTTGACAAATATGATGCATCTTCGAGAACAATTTTCAAAATGAAAGATGCTTTAATGTGGACCATTAGTGATTTCTCTATAAATGGGAATTTAGTTGGTTGAAACACTTAAAAAGGTTTTCCTTGTTCTGTTTGTAACTATTATTTTAATCCTGAATGACTATATCATAGTAGAAAATGGTTCTTCTTGTGTCATCGAAGATTTCTCAATGCATCTCATAGATTTTTGTTGATCAAGTCAAAATTCTATAGTTTTATTGATTGTATAACACCTCCCAAGTTTTTTGTAGTTTCCAAAATATTGGAAAACATGGAAATGTTGAAACATAATTTGGGAAGGTATTTAATTTGAATGATAGGGGAAATGAGTTCTAAGTGCATTATCAAGTGAAATCAGAACACAAAAATGGATGGAAAAAGTATATTCTTCAAACATTTGAATTTTGAATTTAATTTCATGTGGCACAATATTGATTTGATTCATATTGAGAATAATGTTTTTAAAAATTTGATATTCACATTTCTTATTGAGAATGGAAAATCAAAGGATCATCTCAATGCTCAAGAAGACTTAAAAGCAATGATCATAAAGTGTGATCTTTGGTCAGATGAAAATAGAAAGTATGATATGACAAATTTTTCAGTGAGAAATAGGGATAAGTATACATTCCATTGAATTTTAAAACTTTTCATGGAATATTATGGGTATTCAAGTAACATCTCAAGGTGTGTTTACTTTAAGCATCCTAGGTTACATGGATTGAAAATTCCCAATTCACATGTTTTGTTAAAGTAGTTTCTGAAGTGCACAGTGTTGAATTTGTTTTCAATGAGGCAAGAAGTTGTCTTGGAATGAATGGAAGTCAGGGAATGTCAAGATGTGAATGCCAAAGGTTGTGATGGTGTTGGTGAGGAATGGAGAATGGCCATGGTACTAAGATGCATGTCACTTAGGAGATTCACTAAGTGGTATTGGAAATTGTGGTTGAAACATTCTCCATGTAAATCTGACGATTGTTGAGCTACTCTTAATGTTCCAAGAACTTGTATCAACTGGATACAATGTCACAACATGTTTAGTAGACCATGCATTGTAGTGACAATGCATGAGAAGTTGAAGAAGCAAGATGATCCATTCACTACTTCTAAGTGGATGAAGTGGTTTAACAAAGTCCATGCACTATCACTTAGTGCATGTGAATCAGAAGATGTTCCAATTGATCTCTGATTAGATCAATGAAGCACTTTGAAGATTATAAGTGATTCAGGAGTTCGATTGTGAAGATGAACCCTTTGCATTCCATATCCTAAGTGAAGATCATGTGAGGAGAAGAAATGGAGGAATTCTTAAGATGAAGAAGAGAAGATAAGAAGAATAGAGGAGGAGGCATTTGGCATTTAGAATTGGTATTTTTCATGGAGGAATTTGTTTTTGACAAAGTCTTCTTTGTTACTTTGCCAAAAAAATTGGCCAGCCAAGGCACCTTGGGGGTTCAACCCCAAGGCATGGGCACTAGGGCACCACGCCCGGGGGAACCCGTGGGGCGAGCCAGGGCAGCAGGGCGCACACCCAAGACACTGCATGGGTGCCTGGGGAACGCCCGGAGGAGCGCGGCAGGGGCGCATGAGCGCACCAGTGTGTGCATAGTGGGCGCTAAGCGCGCCCGCAGGAGGCATGAGTGGGAGCAGAGGCGCGCCCGCAGGGAGCATAGTGGGCGTAGAGCGCGCCCGCAGAGAGAACCCGGTGCGGGGCGGCACCGGGAGGGGAGAAGTTCAACTGGCCGTTCATGGGAGCGCCAGGGTGATAAGCCGCGAGAAATATGGGCGCCGTTTCGATGTGGGACGCGGAAAAATTCCCGGGAACGAATCCTGGCCGCTCGATCGATCGCGCGCCAGATCTCGACCGCACGATCGATCCCGCGCGAGATCTTCAGATCCAGGCCGACCGATGTATCTCCATCGCCTGATCCGACGGCCGAGAGCTCGTCTCCTTCCTCAAGCTCGGCCGAGGCACCCGCGAAGCCGCCGATGAACCAGAGGCTACCCGAGGCCGGTTTTCGAGTTTCCGGCCACCTCTGAAGGATCTAAGACCTCCATTGTGATCGTCTGGCCACACTGAATTCATCCATGCAATAAAATGGGCTTGCATGTAATGTATGGAGAATCTCGGTCGAGGCCGAGGCAAACGAAGTTGCCGAGGCATCGGGGTGTTGGTTTTTTTTGCATGGGATGAGCCTAAACCGAAGGCTGTGCATGCGTTATGAGTCGCATGCACGTAGAGGAACAAAAAATAAATAAGCCCGCGTCAAACCGAGAATAAATATCAAGATTTGGAAATATCTTTGAAGATCCGAAGATCTCGGGATTTTGAGTTGAATCACACGGATAGAACCGCCTCTCCTCTGCCTATATAAAGAGAGGCCGAGACCTCTGAGCCGCTTGCTGGTGCGCTGAAGTTTTGAAGACCCGTGAGAAGCCTTTGTGCCTTGCGAAGAAAGAAGCCCCGTGCAATATATTTGCGCGGCTGTTGTTCTCGGTGCCATCCTTGGCCCGAAGGAGTACCTTGCGCGCTACCTCTTTGCGCGACAAGAAGAGGACCCCCTGCCCGCCACTCCTTGCGCGACAGGGAAGGTTAGGCAGCACCCTTGCGCACCGCTTTGTGCCTTGTGCACTTGCGCGCCTTGTGGATTGCGTGACCCACGGCCAGTGGCATTAGCTCGGCTGTGAAGAGAAGGAGGGGCCGCACCCCTTGCGCGCCTCCCTTGAGTAGGAGTTCGGGTTGAGCATACCTTGTCCGAGACATACACTTTGTGTGTGCATAAAGAAGAAGGCCTTACGGGCAGTAGGTTTGCAAAGAAAGGATAACCCAAGTGTGTGCACAAGTTCCAAGTAAAGAACCTAGGGGTTAAGTGTGTGCAAGAAGTGGAGTGAAGGCCAAAGACACACCTACGGGTGGTTTATGTGCAAAGCAACAAAAGGCAGTAGCCTTGTTTGTGCACACTTTGAAGAACAAACTAAAATAACACTAAAGTGTGTGTGTGCAACAAGAAGAGGAGGAAGGCCCTACGGCTGGTGTGTGCCAAACAAGAAGGCCAACACATCTTGTGTGTGTGTGCAAGGAGAACCCGAGGCTTGCACCTTGTGTGTGAAAAGAAGGCCGTAGCCTTGGGTGTGTTCAAAAGGAGTGTAGGCCACAACAAAGAAGAACACATTTTGTGTGTGTGTGCAAGAGGAAGAAAGAACAAGTTGTGTGTGCTAGACAAGAAGAGGCCGAACCTTAGTGTGTGCCTAAGTGGTGTGTACACACTAAGAAGGAGAAGAAGAAGGAGACTCTCACACTAGAGTATAACACACATTTATGTGTGTAAGCAAATTGAATTAATTGTGTGAAGTTCAAAGAAGGTGTGTGCTTAAAAAGACTACACCCTTTGTGGGACTACTGCACCAAGAAGAAGAAGGGGAGTGCATGCATGCATACATGCACGTGCACACGTGAACAGTGCTAAATCAGTGGTGTGCATCTGAGGAGTCCAAGAATTGAAGATCTTGAAGAGATTTGAGAACCCATGCTATCAGTGCATGAAGATGAAGAGTTTCCATGCACTCAGTGCATGATGTTGAAGTGAAGTGAGACTGGACCAGACTGAAGATAAATATATCAGTTGTCTGAGCATTCAGTAGTTGGAGAGAGAAGCCAGGTCATCCTGAAGAAGGAGATAAAGCCTGAGCTAGACGAGAAGCCCTGATCAACCTCAAGTGATCAGAAGAGAAGAGCAAGGCCAGCAGCCTTTATCCCAGGCTGCTGAAGTGACTTGAAGAACTTAAAGTGAAGAAGAGCTACTTGTGTGACTCGAGGAGCCAGGAGAAGACCATGTGGGGCTCAGGGAGAAGAAGTCTTCAGTGGGATTCTGGAGCAGGCCAGTGGGACTCTGGTAACACTGTGGGACGCAGTATAAAGACCCTCCTGTGGGACTCAGGAGAGATACAGTGGGACTCTGTATCGACCATTGTAATTTTAACAGGTTATAATGGAGAATCCATGCTTGGAGAGCATGGCAAGGATGTAGGCCTTTGGTGCCGAACCTTGTAAATCCTTGTGTCCTGTGCCTTTTCATTAATGCATTATCCGGGAAAGGTTGAGAGATACAAGAAGAGTGGATCGAGGCTTTAACCAGCCATAGAGGTTTAATTGATAAGGAATCAATTAGTAAAAAGTTTTAAGGGATCACTGATTCACCCCTCCCCCTCTCAGTGATTCACACTGATCTGGGCACTTCAATTGGTATCAGAGGGAGGTTACCTCTAAAAGATCCAAGAGAGTCTATATGGAGTGCAGATTTGAGGAAATGAAAGAACAGCCTCAAATGGAGATATCTGCCAAGACTCAGAAAAACAGAATGAAGAAATAGGCAAAGAAGATGAAGAAGAAGGCTGGTGAAATCAGAGAAACTCCTTCTATGGAAAGAAATGTGAGAGTCACATCAGATGACAATTCCTTTTATCATTCTTCTGATGAAGCCTGCTCTAGCTGTGATGAAGATGGAAGGAACAATGATCTTCTAAATGCAATCAAATATCTTCAGAAGACAGTCCCCAAGGGAGTTGCAATGTGTATAGCTACAGGCCTCCTTGATCTTCAAGAAGAAAAATTACAGCTAGAAGATGAAGCCAATTCTCTGGAAGTCCAATTGGCAAAAAGGGTTGGCATAACCAACACTCTCAGAAAGCTGGTGAAGGCTAAAGATGAGACAGTATCTCTTTGCAATGAAAGATATGAAGACACTACTGAAGAATTGCAAAGAAGCCTTTCTGAGAAAGATTTCTTTAAAATAATGGTCAGAGATGTTTTCCATGCACTGGAAAAGAGGTACAAAGTTTCAATGAATGTCAGAGATGCTCAACTTGAAGACAAAGTAAACAGGGTGAAGGAGCTTGACAACTCATTGCAAGAATTGAAAAAAGTGCATGATGATCAGATGAAAGAGCTGAAAGAAAATTGGGAAGGAAGGCTAATATTGGTTGAGGATGAGAAGAACTCCCTTAACATGAAATGCTTAGAACTAGAGGTGATATTGAAAAATCTGCAATCACCCAAAGCTGAATCCTCCCAGTCAACTAAAAGAAGAAATGTTGCCACTAAAGTGGGCTTTGAGAAGGATGATTCTAAAAGAAAGACATCCTCTAATAAAAGGGCAACATCTTCTAGAAAGAAGGTACCATCCATCCCATCTTGTACTCATGTTTCTAAATGTGTTTCCACAAAAAGTGCAGGATGGAAGAATAACTCCAAACAAGTATGGATGAAGACAAAGAAGAAAGAGAGCTCTCCTGAAACAACACAAAAAGTCAAGAAAAGTACTCAACAATCAGAAGGACTGAAGAAGTCAAGATTTGTGGGTCAGTGTTGGTGTTGTAACAAGTATGGGCATTGTGCAAAGGATTGTTGGTACAATCCACTGAATGCCAAAGCACAGTGGAAGCCCATGCCAAGGGGGAGCAAGCCAGAAGGAAATAAGCAACATCCACAGGTCCAGAGACATCTGTTTACTGCTAATAGATTTGGATTACTTGACAACATCTGGGATGATTGCAAAAGTGGTCAAATAGATACATGTCAATCTCCAACTGTATCCAGATCTCAAAAGAAGAAAAGATCACAGAACCTGGCTAAGTGAGATTCCTTGGGAAGCAAGAAGAAAGTAGAAGATTCTCCCAAGAAGAGTTTGAAGAATGAAGAGAAGTCCTTGGAGTCTAAATCCAAGAAGGGTGATGCATCCAGAAGGACCACCAAGAAAACATGCTTCTACTGTGGAAAGAAAGGACACATCATGGACCTTTGTAAAGAAGCCATGAAACTAAATAGAAGCAGACTGCACTCCAAAAGACAATCACTCCAGAAGAATAATGGATTGATTGAAAATAAGTTTCCTAAGATAGGTAGCTTAGCAGCATCCAAAGAACCATGTGGAATATCCAGAACTGAGGCCACACTTCCAAGTGACTTACTAGTCATATGGCCAAATCAGTTGCAACTTGCCAAAGATCTGCAAAGAGATGAAGATGAAGTTTTGGCAATTGCTAAGGCAAAAGGGAAGAAGAATATTTCACATGAAGATGTATTGAGAACCACACCAGCACAATCATCAATGAAGATCAAATGTGCAAGTGTGAAGACTGGTGAAAATGGGACATCTCGGTTGAGAGAATCTTCTCAACCTTGTTGTTCACATTGATGAACCAAGGAGGTTCCATCTTATTCCCTTATACTCTTGGTATATACATGTGCTAACATTGCAGGGAATTGAAGATGACGATCATTCTCATCTGGAGGATGGTTTGGACAGAATGGAGTGCACCCCTTGAGGGGGAGCCAATCTGAAGAAGATGGGATTCTTAGATTAATACCATCTTGGAGAGAAGTGAAGGTATTCCAATCATACTTTCATCCCTTGTTTCTTAATTGAGTTTATCATGTCAATTAAGGGGGAGTGATTGATTGAAGACAAAAGGTTTAAAGGGGGAGCTTTATCTTTGCACCTAAACTTTCTAATGAGTTTTGTGATGTTGTGCAGGATTTAGCAAATTCATTGTTATATCTGAAAAATTTCAAACCCCCAAGCATGATCTCACATGTGTAGAGAATTATGGACAGCTTTGAATTCCTTGGTTATATCACTCTTGTTTTCTACACCGGGTTAGCCCAAGTAGACTTAGAGCTGATTTACTAAAGGTTCTTTGCTAAAGAAAAACATGTGACATCATCCCTCTCTTAGTGATTTTTAAGAAGATGCTATTCGAAGGGAGGAAGAGATATTTTTGAAAGAGAACCACATCACACATTTGCATTTGATTGCCAATAAGGGGGAGAAATATTGGCACACATATTGACCCATTCATATGTGCTGAAGGAGTGTATTGACAACAAATACAAAGGGGGAGATTGAAGTGCACAGTGTTGCATTTGTTGTCAATGAGGCAAGAAGTTGTCTTGGAATGAATGGAAGTCAGTGAATGTCAAGATGTGAATGCCAAAGGGTGTGATGGTGTTGGTGAGGAATGGAGAATGGCCATGGTACTAAGATGCATGTCACTTAGGAGATTCACTAAGTGGTATTGGAAATTGTGGTTGAAACATTCTCCATGTAAATCTGACGATTGTTGAGCTTCTCTTAAAGTTCCAAGAACTTGTATCAACTGGATACAATGTCACAACATGTTTAGTAGACCATGCATTGTAGTGAAAATGCATGAGAAGTTGAAGAAGAAAGATGATCCATTCACTACTTCTAAGTGGATGAAGTGGTTTAACAAAGTCCAGCACTATCACTTAGTGCATGTGAATCAGAAGATGTTCCAATTGATCTCTGATTAGATCAATGAAGCACTTTGAAGATTATAAGTGATTCAGGAGTTCGATTGATGAAGATGAACCCTTTGCATTCCATATCCTAAGTGAAGATCATGTGAGGAGAAGAAATGGAGGAATTCTTAAGATGAAGAAGAGAAGATAAGAAGAATAGAGGAGGAGGCATTTGGCATTTAGAATTGGTAATTTTCATGGAGGACTTTGTTTTTGACAATGTCTTCTTTGTTACTTTGCCAAAAAAATTGGCCAGCCAAGGCACCTTGGGGGTTCAACCCCAAGGCATGGGCACTAGGGCACCACGCCCGGGGGAACCCGTGGGGCGAGCCAGGGCAGCAGGGCGCACACCCAAGACACCGCATGGGTGCCTGGGGCACGCCCGGAGGAGCGCGGCAGGGGCGCATGAGCGCACCAGTGTGTGCATAGTGGGCGCTAAGCGCGCCCGCAGGAGGCATGAGTGGGCGCAGAGGCACGCCCGCAGGGAGCATAGTGGGCGCAGAGCGCGCCCGCAGAGAGAACCCGGTGCGGGGCGGCACCGGGAGGGGAGAAGTTCAACTGGCCGTTCATGGGAGCGCCAGGGTGATAAGCCGCAAGAAATATGGGCGCCGTTTCGATGTGGGACGCGGAAAAATTCCCGGGAACGAATCCTGGCCGCTCGATCGATCGCGCGCCAGATCTCGACCGCACGATCGATCCCGCGCGAGATCTTCAGATCCAGGCCGACCGATGTATCTCCATCGCCTGATCCGACGGCCGAGAGCTCGTCTCCTTCCTCAAGCTCGGCCGAGGCACCCGCGAAGCCGCCGATGAACCAGAGGCTACCCGAGGCCGGTTTTCGAGTTCCCGGCCACCTTAGAAGGATCTAAGACCTCCATTGTGATCGTCTGGCCACACTGAATTCATCCATGCAATAAAATGGGCTTGCATGTAATGTATGGAGAATCTCGGTCGAGGCCGAGGCAAACGAAGTTGCCGAGGCATCGGGGTGTTGGTGTTTTTGCATGGGATGAGCCTAAACCGAAGGCTGTGCATGCGTTATGAGTCGCATGCACGTAGAGGAACAAAAAATAAATAAGCCCGCGTCAAACCGAGAATAAATATCAAGATTTGGAAATATATTTGAAGATCCGAAGATCTCGGGATTTTGAGTTGAATCACGCGGATATAACCGCCTCTCCTCTGCCTATATAAAGAGAGGCCGAGACCTCTGAGCCGCTTGCTGATGCGCTGAAGTTTTGAAGACCCGTGAGAAGCCTTTGTTCCTCACGAAGAAAGAAGCCCCGTGCAATATATTTGCGCGGCTGTTGTTCTTGGTGCCATCCTTGGCCCGAAGGAGTCCCTTGCGCACTACCTCTTTGCACGACAAGAAGAGGACCCCCTGCCCGCCACTCCTTGCGCGACAGGGAAGGTTAGGCAGCACCCTTGCGCGCCGCTTTGTGCCTTGTGCACTTGCGCACCTTGTGGATTGCGCGACCCACGACCAGTGGCATTAGCTCGGCTATGAAGAGATGGAGGGGCCGCACCCCTTGCGCGCCTCCCTTGAGTAGGAGTTCGGGTTGAGCATACCTTGTCCGAGACATACACTTTGTGTGTGCATAAAGAAGAAGGCCCTACGGGCAGTAGGTTTGCAAAGAAAGGATAACCCAAGTGTGTGCACAAGTGCCAAGTAAAGAACCTATGGGTTAAGTGTGTGCAAGAAGTGGAGTGAAGGCCAAAGACACACCTACGGGTGGTTTATGTGCAAAGCAACAAAAGGCAGTAGCCTTGTTTGTGCACACTTTGAAGAACAAACTAAAATAACACTAAAGTGTGTGTGTGCAACAAGAAGAGGAGGAAGGCCCTACGGCTGGTGTGTGCAAAACAAGAAGGCCAACACATCTTGTGTGTGTGTGCAAGGAGAACCCGAGGCTTGCACCTTGTGTGTGAAAAGAAGGCCGTAGCCTTGGGTGTGTTCAAAAGGAGTGTAGACCACAACAAAGAAGAACACATTTTGTGTGTGTGTGCAAGAGGAAGAAAGAACAAGTTGTGTGTGCTAGACAAGAAGAGGCCGAACCTTAGTGTGTGCCTAAGTGGTGTGTACACACTAAGAAGGAGAAGAAGAAGGAGACTCTCACACTAGAGTATAACACACATTTATGTGTGTAAGAAAATTGAATTAATTGTGTGAAGTTCGAAGAAGGTGTGTGCTTAAAAAGACTACACCCTTTGTGGCACTATTGCACCAAGAAGAAGAAGGGGAGTGCATGCATGCATACATGCACGTGCACACGTGAACAGTGCTAAATCAGTGGTGTGAATCTGAGGAGTCCAAGACTTGAAGATCTTGAAGAGATTTGAGAACCCTTGCTATCAGTGCATGAAGATGAAGAGTTGCCATGCACTCAGTGCATGATGTTGAAGTGAAGTGAGACTGGACCGGACTGAAGATAAAGATATCAGTTGTCTGAGCATTCAGTAGTTGGAGAGAGAATCCAGGTCATCCTGAAGAAGGAGATAAAGCCTGAGCTAGACGAGAAGCCCTGATCAACCTCAAGTGATCAGAAGAGAAGAGCAAGGCCAGCAGCCTTTATCCCAGGCTGCTGAAGTTACTTGAAGAACTTAAAGTGAAGAAGAGCTACTCGTGTGACTCGAGGAGCCAGGAGAAGACCCTGTGGGACTCAGGGAGAAGAAGTCTTCAGTGGGATTCTGGAGCAGGCCAGTGGGACTCTGGTAACACTGTGGGACGCAGTATAAAGACCCTCCTGTGGGACTCAGGAGAGATACAGTGGGACTCTGTATCGACCATTGTAATTTTAACAGGTTATAATGGAGAATCCATGCTTGGAGAGCATGGCAAGGATGTAGGCCTTTGGTGCCGAACCTTGTAAATCCTTGTGTCCTATGCCTTTTCATTACTGCATTATCCGGGAAAGGTTGAGAGATACAAGAAGAGTGGATCGAGGCTTTATCCAGCCATAGAGGTTTAATTGATAAGGAATCAATTAGTAAAAAGTTTTAAGGGATCACTGATTCACCCCCTCCCCCTCTCAGTGATTCACACTGATCTGGGCACTTCAGTTTCTACCATTTTCATTATGTGCATTATTTCCTAAGAAGGGTACTATGGTTGTAATCTGATTTTACACATTCTTTAAACAACTATATGTGAAAACTATACAACCATTTTATCTTGACAACTTTCTGGAGAGATTTGAATCGACACTTTGTGCCATAGAGACAATATTTCCTCCATCATTTTTTTACTGTCATGATGAATTTAAATATACATATGGATCACGAAATTAAATTAGAAGGACCCATATATTATCAATGGATGTATCAAATTTATAGGTAATTTATGTTTTTTGTTTTTAATTTAATTAAAAAAATCATGTCACATCATTAAATGCACAATTATGTTTTTTTCTTTTATTTAACAGATATCCTGGGCATTTGAAATCATACATGAAAAATAAAGATCAACATGATGGCTCTATTTATGAAGGCTATTTGGAAGAGTAGTGTCTTAACTTTTGTTCTATATACTTTGATGATATTTAGTCAAGATTCAACCAAGTCTCATTTGTTGACAACACATCAACTCAATCTCAACTACATGGGAAATCAAAAATCATTCACACTATTGGTCCATAAATTTGGAGGAGATCAAATGTTACATTGATATAAATAGAATTACCATAGGTACATAGATATATTATGATGAATAGTGATATTAATATCCATTTATGGAAGTGTTGAGGATTCAATCAAGTATAATAATGCGAGGCCTAACATGATATGAGAAATATATAATAAGAGCTGTGAATAAAGACCTTGTAGAATGGTTTACACGTCATGTAACTTCCTAAATGTTGTAATCAATATAGATATTAGTTTGACCCATAAATTTTTTAAATATAACAATGTATATTACTTTTTGTAGATCATGAAAACTGATACATAAGATTAGTTGTCAAAAGATTTTATGTTTCTTTCTTGAGGTCATCTAAAATAGGCTAGAAATATCTATGCATAAAATGTCAATGGTTTTAAATTTTGTACAGCTGATCATAAAGAGGGTTTGAAAAAATAGAATATTGGTATATTTTCTTTTTTTGAAGTGGGATACTTTGGAATGTTGACTGATATTATCAAAATATGCTACCACATGAATTTTTCACTTATTTTATTCAAATATAATTTGGTTGATTTTATCCATGGTGTTGAAAGATATTCCTTGCAATTTTCTTCTATTAACTTCTCTCATTTGATTGATGTTGGTGACTGTGAATTACATGATCCATATATCTTATCATTATAATAGAAAATGGATGATTATGTGGAATATGTAGTGTATGAAGGATGGAGTGTAGTTTCTCATGCAAAATAGAAATATATGATATGGGTGATGAAGTGGAAGATTTGACCTAAAACATTGAATCACATCAATAATAAGAAGAATACTTATTTTTCCATCATTATACTGACAATATTAGTCTTTTAAGGATAAATGAAGTAGATAATGTGATGTAGACGTAAGATAATGACCAGATTGAAGGATAAAATAATTGTCTATGCAGTCATCCATTCATTTATCAACCACGTCTGTAATTTGTGCAGTCATTAATTATCATAGTTATGTACATTTTGTTTTAATTACTATGCATATGTTAACATTTCTATTTTTTCTGCAAAATGTTTTTGAAATATATGTTTTAAATTTACTTTTATTTGATTAAATGACAAGAATAACAGGGAGGAAGTGTTATATTGATACAATTCAACCCTCAGTAGTGTGGTGGTTGGATACTCCTAGTTCTTCACTAGGATATTAGTGGGTGATATGTTTAGCTACAAATTTTCATATAAATTATGTTATTTCAGTTTTTTATAATATTAACAATTTTTTCATAATATATGGAACAAATTCTACTAGGGAAAAAATATGAAAAGTTCAGATGTCTAGAATCTAAACGGACAAAAGATAGTTGTTCTATTTGAATGTTATGGGGTCCATATGGATGACACAACTTGATTTTTTGGCGAGATTCTAGGCCAGCTGGAGGTGGAGTCGGTTACCCTTCTGATTACATATGATGATTGGATACATATTTCTTTATCTTGTAAAAATGATTTTCTCATTCATTGTTGATAATTTTAATACATTGTGGTGTAATTAAATGTCATTATGTTATTAAATTTAAATATGTTCAAAATGAATCTATTTGTACAGATGGTTTTCCACTTTCTCGTTGCTGATGTTATAGTACGAAAATATACATTCAAAGTATTGGTTGATTTATATTAAAAAATGAATGGATCAATCCCCTCTGATATTGCATCGATGACTGGTGGTGACCAGGTAAATAACACAACTTCAAAATCATTTATTTCACAATATTTTATTGGTTTTATGTTTAAATATAAATATAAAACACTTTTTTAATTTTCTATATAATTTTCTTATAGGTACTGATAGTGGGAAGTAAATATGGATATGAAGATGAAGATAATGTTATAGTGGGTGACATATAGTGTACATCTGGTAGCGATTAGCAGACTTTTTGATGTTTTGGACTAATATGGAATGAGAGGGTGTGTTGATGTATTATTTGTGACACAAACATCAAAAAATTTATGTTTGTATGTGAACTAATATAAATGTTTTTCGATTCCTTATTTGTTATATATGTGTGGTTTTCTATGATTTTGATAGAGATTTTGTGCACTACGGAAAGGCAATACACTTGGTTTTCATTTTTTTTCAGGATAGTTCTAGGGCTGTAGAATCTGCTATTTTCATTTTTTCTAAATCAACATTTACCATAAGTTTAAATTTCTGCTAAATATGGAATATTTTAATTTTTGGTTTTTAAAACTACTATTATAAGATGTATTTTTTTTTGTGGTCAAAACCACCACTAAATATGATACACTATTATTAAGCAGAATTTTTAATAGATTTAGCAGTGTTTTGTGGGGTATTTTTTTGATTTAGTGGCGTTTTAACCACCGCTAAATCCTCATCCCCCACCCCTCAGAAAACCACCACGAAAGAAGAAATAACCACTAATAAATACACTTTCTAGGATTCTCACAAGTAAATGGAAGTTACCACCATGTATAGGATGCCAAACCATGATTTAGTAGCAGTTTTTTGAAACCATTGCAAAACCTTATAGTGGTGGTTCAAATTGTCGTCTAATAAAAAAACTACTACTACTAAGACCATTTCTTGTAGTGAGAGAACTTCTCCCTCTTACTAAAGGGGGAATCTTGGATCCTTTTATTTACCACTAAAATTCTCTTAGTGTACTCTCAACGTAAATAAAATCATGTCCCCTACCTTGAAATCATTAGTGTGTGTTAAGAGAGCATCTGTTTTCATCGTGATATAGGTAAAAGATATCGGGCTTGTATAAAGGTCTCAATAAGAGTTGTACTCCAATAGCATGGTTTTTATCGATACATGGTCAGTCCAGAGTGATACCTCAATTATTTTGTTGGAATTATTTACATGGAATCATGGGCACTAGCAATATAATTTGACATGATTGTCTAGGTAGATGTCACTTTGGGATCAGTCAATGCTCTTTATATTTGGATGTTCAACTTTGTACTGACATCTCACTTGTGAAGGTAGAATATAGATTTTCTTGGATGTGATATTTTTTTATATTTTTAATGATTCCAAGTTCACCCTAAACATTAGTTGGGATTAGATGAGGTGTTTTAAGTGTAATTATCTATTTGAGTCGGATCTAGAGTGCACCCATTATCATGGTGTGCAACAATAGTTTAAAGTGAGTGTTTGGTTTAGAGATGTCACCACAAGAAAATTATAGGCTTTGGTGAGAATGATCAGAGAAATCAAGAGGCACCTCCATCAAAAAGGATCTGGTATTAGTTTTGGGGGGGTCCACCGACCATCTATGTTGTGAGATAGGAATGTATTTGATAATAAATGGTTTGACTGGTTATCCCTCTCTCTTGTCATATGTGGTTGGTGAGGAACTGCTAAATGGAATGTTGTTGGGTTGGTGAAACTATGGTTAGTGTCAGCCATGATTTTTTATAATAATATGGCTTGAATAGACCCTAGATATTGGATGGGAGTTAACATATAGCTTAAGATAATAATAATTTCTTGTGCACTGTGGGAGTGCTAATGGTGTTCTTAAGTCGGCACTTCCATGAGTTGAATATTGTGCATCATGTTTTTCCTTATTAATTCTAGAACCTTGTGATGTAGGATACAATGATGTGATAATTTTTCAAGTAATCTAAGAATCATCTTGATGTATTAGTATAGAAAAATAATCATTACTTTGAGTTTCTATAGATTATGTACCATATGTTATGGTGATTCTTGGAGGTGAGTTGGGAAATTTGAAACTCAACGCATCCATTTGAAAAAGTCTTCACAACCCAAGTAGGTTTAGTGATGTTCATTCCATTTCCCGAAGTCTTCTTGAGGATGATATGTTTTAAGGGGGGAGATTGTGGAATCCCAAATTTTTTGACCAGTGAAATTCCAAAGGAATTTGAATTTTTTCATTTGGTGGATATTCCATTTTGTAAACTGAGATTTAGAGTGAAATTTCATGATATGGAGAAATTAAAATTATTTTTTAGGCTTAGTTAAAGGACCAAGGGGTACCTCAGGTGTTTTTTAATGTTCTAGGAGCATCTACTTCTGAAACATCAAGTCGGGAGGAGTTTATAGGGGAGCATAATTTGTCTGAAACCATGCATCCCTCTAGTAATAACCATGCAACTAATCCAGTGTGACTGTGGGATTCGCATGAATATGCATTTTTATATAGGTTCTTTATAGTGTGGAATTTTATAGTTTGCACATGGTTTCTGAAACTATTTTCATAAACCATGTGCCACCCCTCCTTAGGTAGAAGGAAAACCACAATTGGCACACTGTTTTGACAAACGTGATGCCAAGCCATGCACATCATTAATGGGGTGAAATTAAAATTTTACCCTACCTCCTTATATTTTTTTCTACTTTATTTCTTCTTCACCCTCTGCACATAGTATCATTCTTTGTGACTTTTATCCTCTCCTATAGGTATGTGAATATCTCACTTATATGGCCTCTGATTTCAGTGTCGTCAAGTGTGTTGGACGTATGTCGGTAAGTCTACTACTCCATTATATTTTCTTTGTTTATCTTCTACTATTAATTTTTGGTTTTGGGGGGAAATAATTTTCTTTATTTTTAGGGTGTTCAAAAATTTAATTGATTTATCTTGAACTGAACCCAATCAAACCTTGATATTGGACGTGTGAGTCATCTTAAGAATGAGGTAGGTGGTTTATAGATTTTCCCAAAAGTATCAAATATTTATAAAAGGTTTTGGTTGTGTCGTGTACTGGGCCTACCAATAGTTTCTATGAAAATATAAACTATTTTGAAATAAATTTTTTAGCTTACCTTTTGATGTTTCTAAAAACTTATTGGTGTGGTTAGATGTTATGGCCTTAATGGAAATCATTTCATTTTGGATGGGTTTGTTTAGTATCCCTTTATATGTTGTCTGCCTTTGTTAGAGCCATCACATTAGATGCGCTTCTTAGGTATATATATATATTGTGATTTCCATTTATTGTAAACCACCATCATTTGGGTTTCTTAATTATTTTTGATGAAAATTAATTTTTTATACTAAATGAAAGGATTTTTTTGAAAACAATGTTCTGTTTTCTAATAAAACCCCTTTTTGAGGTGCGTTGTTTTCTATGACAATATCAATATGTTAGTTTGTTAATTATTTGGATCGGAAACTTGTGTAGTATATGGTACATATTATTTTTTTAATTGAATTGATCAATCGATTTTTCCCTCTCCTTTAGTATGCATGACTTCAGTTGTGGTTTGATAATATACGTAACCTCATATTTTCCCATTATTTATGATAAGGCATGGTTATATACATGGTTTCTTTAGTGGTTAAATTAAAATAGAATGAATGTTTGAAATATTCCTTAAGTGATAGTTGGATTCCTTTTTATGGAACTCTGAGGATGGGATCATGGGATGATGAGGCTTCATAAACCGGGGGAGGGAACTCTTATATCTTGGTCGAGCTCACCGTGCATGTCACTTACCTCTATCATGTGATTCCAGTTCCAAGGGAAGCACCCATGGACGGACTCAGTGGAAATATTGTTACACCATGCCATGAGTGATACTCGGACCACATTTTAAGATACCAAAGATAGACTTAGAGGGAAATTGTTTTACATTTTTCCAAATGTGATACTTGGGATTCCACTTATGGATTACAATGGATGAAGACCTTCAGCTTTGGAAAATTATTATGGTCATAGTTTCATACTTGGGTACCATCATAAGGTTCACCTTGGAAAGGAACACAAATTTGTATAAATGAATACTAGAGATCCCATTTAAATTAAATGCAATATGTTAAGTAATTAAAAAAATGGAAACTTCTCAAGGACTAATCACATGTCTCGGTTTGGACCATTCTTGGTGATTAAATTATGATTAATTTTTTTTACTTTATATCCCATTTGTCCAAGTTTCCTATTTTTTTAGAAATTTTATATTTAGGTAGAAGAAGGTATGGTTGGAAAATTTATCCTTGGGGAACCCAATCCTAACTTTTTTATTTATTTAATTCACATTGTAGCTTCAGTCTGATATACTTCCACATTTCAAATTTTATATAATTGAACTAGATTATTCTTTAGACATCGTTGGTGGTTCCCTTATAAGTACGTATCTCACCCTATTCGAGAAGTTATTACACTGGGGTAATTGAACATACCTCATGGTTATAAGACATGCATCGTTTTCTTGTGATGTGTATTGTACCTGGGAGTTATGAGCATGAGACCGAACTTGTACTCGATATCCTCAAGGATATCACCTTCATGGACTTTTATTCTTTCTCTTTGTTTATATATGGTATCATATCAATTGTCGTATGTTTCCTACTTTATTATGTAGAGTCACATGCACAGAAATGATTTTATATTGGTGTTGTAATTTTTGATATAATTGTTATTATTATTCTTCTGTTATTCTGTATTTTATTTATTACTGCATCTTCTGTTGTTTGTTATTTAATTTCCAGTATACCGCAACACTAATTTGATCATGAGTGTATATTATCCCCACCATACCACCATCAGACCCTTGCTGCTAGTCGGAAGCCTATGGCATAAAGGGAAGCATTATTGAGGCCATGTGGCAACCTATTTGGCAATTGGTTTCATAATCAGTCAGGTCATGAAATTACAACCGAAACCCTAAAAAACTCTTTATGTGCATTTGGATGATCTAAATAGATACAATGTTAGTTACTTCAAGTAGTGGAAACCGATGATAAAATATCATTAGGTAGTAAATGGAAATTTTACATCATCATAGATGAATTTATTATATTATTTTGATGATAAAATGTTAAAATAATAAATTTTTATGCGTCCACTATAAACTCATTACTAAAACTGTAGGCCCATACATTACATGGCCCAAATGGCCAAGGGAAAAAATCACATAGAAACATGGTCACCCTTTTTATTTTAAATTATATACATAATTATATTTGCAAACACACACATAAAAATTATAAAATATTATAACATCAACTATACAAATATATATTTAAATACAAAAAATAAAGTTCACGTATAATGTTATATATTTATTTTCTTTTTAAATAACCAATTACTCACTCACAAACATAAATATATACGTGTGTGTATGATTAGATTTATAATTATATAATTATTTATCTATATTATAAATATATAAATATACACTATATATAAATAAACACATAAATATATTAATTATTTTTAGATATAAAATTTATATTTAAAAATATAAATCATAATAAAATGAAAAATTAGTATCAATTTTATTTTCATAATATATAAATATATACATATATATTAAAAAAACATATCTGTATATTTATATATGTGTAGGACTATGTGTGTGTTTGTAAGTATATATTTGTGTTTGTGTGTATGTTTATCTAAAAATATATAAACATGTGTTTATGTTCATGTGTGTGTTTATATGTAAATATATAAACATATATATGTGTTTCTGATTAATTATATTTAAATATATGTATACATTTTTGAATAAATATATTTAAAAACATTTATACACACACATACGCTCACATATATAAACATATATATAATTATTTCGACAATATAAATATTAAAACACATGTATGTGTGTGTTTGTGTTTATATATACATTTTGTTATACATTTGTACCTTTATCAAAATTTAGATTTAGAATAGATATATTTGACTTTTATGAGTGCTAATAATAAACCCGATAAATTATATATCTATTTCATTTAGGGGAAATTTTTATATATTTTTATTTTAATGAATGATATGTACCATAAATATTTAAATAAATTAACCAATCATTTAATATTTTAGATACCTTTATATAAGGATTTTCATATATTAATAATATTATATATATGTTAAATTTTTATATATATAAATTTAAACTAATTTTAGTTTATGTTTTATAGAAATTAGAATAAAATTAATATAATAAGCATTGTATATTGTTAGATATACAACGGTATGTGTTGGGTTGACCTACAAAGACATGTATTTGGGGTCTTTGGACATGCACACACACACAAAAATATTCATATATAAATAAAGACATTCATATTTTAATATCTATAATCAAAGGAATAAAACACTTTAAACTATTAAATGATTTTATAAAATGAACTTATATATTAAACACTAGTAATTATACAATTTATTATTATTATTATACTACTAAAATAATAAATTTTAATTTATATTTTATTAATTTTTAAGGTATACTCATTATATATCTTTTAATATGTGTACATAAAATTATTTGTGAGTATATTTATACATTTATAGAATTAATATATTTTAATAAATATTTAGTCATTTATTTAAATATTATTTTTTAAAATATAAATAATAATTAAGTACATTTTTGTATAAATGAATATAACAAATACATCTATAAGTAGCAATAATAATATATCTACATATTTAAAAATTTAGATATACTTTAATATAATTATTAAAAAAAATTAATTTTAAAATATTATAATTAATAATATATTGTGAAAAAATATATTTCTATATAATTTTGATGTAGTTGATAAAAAATATCACATTATTACATATGAAATATATATATGTTTTCTTAAAATAATACAAATTAATATTATTATAAAAATAGGTTATAAGAAATTTAATATTGATTAGTAATATATTGAAAACAATAATATGTAAATTGAAATAGTTATTAATAATTTTAAATATAAGTATATATTATAATTATATTAAATTATTATTGAAAATAATTGTATGTAACTATGTATCCTTAAATAATGTGAATCAAGACACATATATTTCATATGATATGGACTTTTTATATATGTTTCAATTAATAGGTGGATGAAGAGAACACACACTACTGATTCTTACCCAGATATGGCTCTTATGTAAAGAAAACATGTCTCACATACTTTCCTAAACAGTTTGAGAGATAGTGTTAGAAGGACCTCATGTTATTCATATTTACTTCATGTGACTAGGAATGTGTTTCTTGCCTTTGGTCATGGTGTATCTCATTCATGTTAATCATGGAAAGATACCAAGACATCTAAACTAAAGTTATTCTTGAACAGTTTGAGAAACAAAAGGAAATTGAAAGATTAATCATATTTCAATAGAGTATATGTCAGGGGATATTCTACCACACATTATGCAGTTTTATGTTATGTGCAAATGATGTAGGTACTATGCATTTTATAGTCACATGGATTGAAGATGGGCAATGCAGTTAAATATAATGTGGTAAGGAATTTTTTGTTGAATTTTATGTCATGTGACTCGGATATAAGTGCTATGTAATTTAACATTGTGCTGGAAGGATAAGGTGAACCTAGTGTGAAGTTATAAAAAGTAATTATAAAGAAACCTCATATTGGTTGTTTAAGTGATGCTTTCCCCAACAATTATAATCAAGTCATATGCTCCATTGTCTTAGACCTTATGTAAGGCATAAGATCCCTCCCATTTCGGTGTGATCATTAGAGGATTATTCCCACGTATCATTAGAGTAATGAGATCCCATAATAGCTCTCAATAGAGGAACAATAAGAGGAAAACATTCCGATTTAATGATTGTATAATTTTTTTCTAATATATTTCATGGATATTTAGTGTGTATAAAATTTTCTCATCAAGACACTCCAACTCATAGAGCCACTTCTAGGGGTTTTAATATTTAAAAAACTGATCAAAGATAGTTATATGAAGATAGGTAATCTGATATTTGATGGGCATATCCATATATGTCCCTAATAAAAGTGAATATAACGTATCCTGTATATAGATATGAGTTATAGTTAGATAATCCCAAATATAATATAGGATTTTTTCTAGAAAAGTTTTTTATCACTATTCACCATATTTTTCAGATTATTAGATATGATCTCTGAGGTGATATGAGAAAATATACACACTTAATTCATAATTTTACACAAAAAATGATTTTTTTTACCAATAGTCACACAATCATGAGAAAAAATCTATTTGTCTTTTGGGAGGTTATGTACATAAATATTTTGTTTTATAATACTCATGAACATTTATATATAATCATACTGATCTAAAATTATTTCTCAAAAGCTCACATAAAATGCCCACCTTCATGACCCGGGAAATGGTAAAAACATAAGAAATGGGTGATATTCAGTACTTAGTAAGGGTAAACATCAGAGATAAAAACCAAAGAACATATATGAGTATAAAATAAGAAAATTTGTTATTATAACACAATAATAATATATGATCTTACATGAAATAAACATACCTAGAAATCTATAGATCATAAAAGAGTCATGGAATAAAAATTGACAAAACATGAATCATGAATAACAAGGGCGTTGAAATAAAAACCAATAATCAATGGTTTTAAGAAAAAAAAATGTCAAAATTATAATGTGACATAATATTGGAATATAGATAATTGAAATTATTCATATCATAGAAAAAGGAAACAATATATATAATTTTTGAACAACTACATGTATAGAAGAAAGACAATTTCATGAGTTGAACACTTGTACCCATTCTTACAAGCAACAAAATTGTTCTCATGTATCCATGTCTCACGAGTTATAAAATTTTAACCAATCATTTTGAGGTTGATATAGAGACCCACCCATTTTTATTCCATACTTACAGATACCAATTACAAATCATTCAATTATCAAATTATAAATAATAAGTAGAGATAAAATGTATTTCATCAAACATTAAGATGAAAACTGTTTTATTTTCATGGAATAATGAAAACAGGGAAAGAAAGATAGTTTCATAACATTTACAAATGGTATGAAATAACATCATGGATTACAATAGATATCATTGGAAACTTATTTACCCAAAATGGACTACTTCATAAGAAAAAAAAATATGGTGAAACATGAAACATAACTCCATTGTAAAATGAAAACCAAATCATGAAAATATACTTCTTTAAAAAACTATTTTGAAATCATTGATGTAAAATTCATATTCATGCGAAACTTTTCAAAAATCCATTATTAGAAGGTGAAAAGAAGTAATCATAAAATACTGCTTTCATAAAACATCCTCAGAATGTATAAAAAATTAATCATATTGAATTAATATATATTGGAAGATAAAATAAAATATTTTTAAACTAAATTATTTCTTAATATTTTTAAAATACATTTCTTGAAACCAAAATCAATGAAAACGATAATAAATGTACCTATTAATTATATTTTAAGAGAAATATAAAAATCAAAATAGAAAAAACATATTCATCTTTTTTAATAATAAAGGATAATGTTGGAAGAAATTAAAAACATTGATATGGAAGTAAAAAAAATAAAAATTAAGGAAATCATTCTTAAAAAAATTATAATATTATGAAATAAGGGATTTATCATAGGGATGAATTTTATATGAAACATGAATAAAATAAAATGAAATGTTTATATATAACATAGTATAATCATAGTTTAGAATTTATCAATCCTGATATATCATAGTCAAAGAGGAATGTTTATGACCTGAAGAAAATATTTGATTCTAGAAAACCCTGTAACTTTATTATTGCTTAGTCAAATGTGCACTATCAATTTTTATTAAAAAAATAAATATCTTAATAACCTATTTAATAAACTTATTAATATAATAAACATCATTTATAATCATTTATTTAAAATATATTAGTTATATATTCTCTATTTTCATCATCAGATGTAATTAGTTTCGAAGGATTGTTTTATACTAGATGTTTAATGACAATGCTTATTTATATTTATATATTCAAAGCTAATGATTAAGAATTAATTTTAAGAACTGAAATACATTTTCTTATAATTATTTATAAATTTATAGTTTAATTTCGTTAGTATTTTAGTTTCAAATCATGATGATGAGGTTAGTGACAAGTTTTTTGGGTTATTTTAATAAACATGGGGGTGGTATATTAATTATGGATTATATATTACTATAACCATTCAATTTATTACTTATTGATAATAAATATCACAATAATTAGTTTCCATTAGATATACATGATATAAAAAACTTGGTTAAAATTAAAATGTGTCACTTTCATGGAGGCGGTAGTATGCTCGTAAGAAAAGTGATATTTTTATTTTTCATATAGTCGAGAGAAGGTTAGAAAATGGATTTTTAATAATAATAATAATATTTAATAATATTACTAATACTTATGTTACAATAATTTCCTTGATATAGTATTCTTGGGTTGGTAAAAGAAGAATATAGATAAGAGAGCCCAATTGGGAACATTAACTCTCCCTTTGGATGTTCTCCCTTGCGTAACACCTTAAGGATCCTTATATAGGATTTATGAAATAACAAGGATTATAAAAATGGAGTGTTAATTGATGGGTTACTAGGGATAATTTTAGAAAAATATAAATCTTGGGAAATTGTGGAGATATTTGATGGAAGTGATCTCTTTTAGTATGTCGGTAAAATGGTACTTTTGTAAATATCTATTAGTTTTCCAATGATGGAATGGTACTATTAAATAGTCAATGGATCTAAATTGGAGAAATTGTGGATTTTCTGGTGATAAAATTTCTATAAATACTCTACCATTCATTTTCGAAAATATTTTAATCCAGTTTAAGAACATTTTCTACAAGATTTTTACATTTTAGAATTTTGGTTTTTTAACCTTGAAAACATGTTTTTACCAACGAAATTTATATATTTTTTAAAATATATGATAACATTTATTACCAAAATCTTATGATATAAATATAAAATTAAGATCCATATAATATAATATAATTTATAATTTATATTTAATTAACTATTAAATTAAATCATATAAAATGTAGAAAAAATATTTTGTATAAAAATGATGTTTTAAACAATATGTGTTATTAATATTATAAAGAATTAATTTCCAACTAAATGAGTGGTAATATATTTAAATATATATTTAAAAATAATACCAAATCCATTATATAAATTAAATCAATTTATTTTATTTTTTAATAACTACACAACAATAATAAAACAATTTTTTTAAAATAAACCTTTCACCTATATCATGGTCATTAAATTGAATCTTAGTAATCATGATTTTATGAATAAAATATAAATTGAAATCATTATATAATATGAACTTTTTTATCTAAACTAATTAATAAATTTTCTTAAATTTAATTTCTATAATTTATGAAAATTAGTTTTTTCTATAAGCAAATAAAAATAGTTTTAAAATTAAAATATTGCTTAATATTACAAAACATTAAACATGGGTTTCATATAAATAGTATTTTTAAGTTAACCAATTTAATAATTAAATATGTCTTTAGTATAGAAATTTTTATATGTTTTTATGTTATAATTACTTCATGATAAATTTATAAACATTATAGTGTTAGTAAAAATATTATTTTTTACTATTCACCTTAAATCAACTATTTTGAAAAATTAAAAAAAATTAACATTATGGAGATATTTAATTGATAAATTAAAAAATAACAATAATTTTTGAAATATAAATTATAAAATTTAGTATTTTATCTTATAATATAAACATAAAAATGTAATGGAAACTATTTTCCTAGGAAAAAAACTTTTTAAAATATAAACTGTTATGACTCTTATTTCTTAATGATTACTACATATATTTATAATATATAATTATATAAAAATATATTTAATATATTTATATTCAATAAATAGATAATATTTTTTTTATAAAAATACATTTTAAGAGTAACATTATCTCATTAATTTTATCAATTCTTTAATAAATAAAATTTATTTCTCTATAAAATAAATATGATAATTAAATTCCCACATTAATTATTACATGGTTGTATCATCCTAATTTATAGTTACATAGCTCGTAAATAACTCCATGTAAGATATAAGAATAATTTAATGTCTAGTGGTAGTCGCATGTGGTTGTTTCATTTGCATAGATCTCATAGAAATTTCTAAGTGATTGAATTTGTCTTGCATACGTTTTCAGTCATACCACAATTGTTGGAGCTATAATTAGGGCTGGTTGTGGGAAAACTATAGTGAAGCTACTTCCTTTTCGAGATCTGATAAATGAACATCATAAGGGATACATTATCTACCCAATTCCATTTATTTTTTTTCTTTGTAAATTTTATAATGTGGTTACATGTAAAGACCCGTAAAATTAAAGGGAAATTGTTTCTAAATTTTCTTGGGGATTTTTACAAGAATTCAGTTTCTGACGACACCTGATTCTGAGGCCCGGTGTGCCCGGAATCAATTTCTGAAGTTTAGCTCAGGTACGTTCAGTGAACGAAAGAGCGGGTTTTCCTAACTTTTGAACCGGTGCTCGGAATCGAAATCCGAGGGCACCAATGAAACTGCAGAGCTGGTAATTGCTTAGGAACACCTTTTTTGGAGTTGTGTTTTCTCGAGTGTGGTAATTTAAAAAAATGGTTAACTAATGAATAAAATAAAAGTTGTGCAACAATTTGTGTTTTATATTCTATGTAGTTTAAACCTACTTATGGAAGTTGAGGTGGGACCCAATATGTCCTAATCCCTCTTGATAGGATATTTGTGAGGTGGGCCCCATGTGAGCCCCACCTTTTCAACTTCCTCAAACCCCCATTATTTTTGTAACACACCCGCACCCCCTTTTTAAATGCCAAGTCAACTCTCTTAATTAATGAATTGAATTAAGTTATTCAATGTAATAAATTCTTGAATTCATTTTGAATTTCGAATTGAATGTTGGCTTGTGTTTTTTAATTAAATATGACAATATCTTATTTCTTTAAGGGTTATTTCATTTTGTGATAAGGTTGGAGAGGAATTTCTCAAGCCCTGGAATCTTCATCTTCCTCCTTGAAAAAACGCGAAGATCACCGACCTCCGACGAAGGACGACAAATAACACTGATTCCTCAGAGTTCGACGACGCGATGATGTGTATAGTGATGCCGACAGTACTCTTCTCCGCGACACCGTATACCATGATGCCATGTACTGCAACACTGACACTCCTCCTTCCGCGACGTCGTCTTCCGTGACGTCCCTTTCCTGAGACAAACCTCGTTCGACGACTTCATCGAGGTAGGGGGTTTGATTTAGTTCACGAATATTCATTGTCGTCCAAACGTCTTTTTTTTCTTTATCCGCTTGGTATCAGAGTAACGGGAGGAGGTCGAACCACATGAACACGGATGACTCTCCTCCCCCTTTGATGTTGTGTTTGTCATGGCACTATTAAAGAAAGCACGGTGCAATGGCACCATGTGGAAACAAAGAAGAAGTGTGACGCCATCGCGCCGCTCCGTTGAGGCCGAAAAAAGCCGCAGCGCTGTCGTGCCACACCAGAGAACAATGAAGAGGCCACGGCCAGAGCGGGGCCGTGGTGGAGGGGTGCAGCGCCGTCGCGCCACGCCTATCGAACAAGGCTGCGACGGTGCAAGGCGGGGTGGCCGGAACCGCCGGCCACCGACACCTCGGAGGGGCGGAACCGCGGGGTCCCGCGGCGGCAGCACCGGCCGGCCGGACCGGGCCGACTGTTTTGGAGGGCAGAGTAGGGGTCGTAACACCTGGCTAGAAAAGGAGCAGCCCCAAGTGGGGCCGCAGTTTCAATCAACGAGGGCAGCCCCTCCCCCCTTTCCGCTCGGTTCAGCCAACGCCGAGCTAGCCACACTAGGCCGCGCCCGAGCCATACCAACCGGCCACCCAGGCCGGACCGGCCGCACTGGGCCGGGCAGCCCAGGATGGGCCGGGCCGCGCCCTAATGGGCCGGACCCAGACCCAATTTAGGTCGACCCAGTTCGGGCTGACCTAGGGGGTCTCGGGACGGGTCGGTCCGGGCCCAAAACCCCCTAAAACCGGACAGGTTCATTCTTTTGCCCATATCATGGACTACGGACCTCCGATCGACACAAAGTCAGTTGAGATGCGATCCTAGGATTGAAGTAGTCATTCATGTATATTACACTCAAGGTTTCGGAGAACTTGGGTATGGCCGGGTTGGTTTGAGCACGAAACTAACCGAGCCCTCGGAGCGGAAACGCTTATAACTTGAGCTCCGGACGTCCGATTGACGTGCCATCGATTTTGTTGGATTCCTATTAGTGAGATGGAACTTTTGGTTTACTTCGCTCGAGGTTTGGACGTAGTTGGAGTGCGGTCGGATTGGTTTTGACTTAAAAACCAACCGGGCCCCTGGAACGAAAAAGCCAATAACTCTCAGACCACACGTCCGATTGAAGCGTCGTCTGTCACATTGAGTTCCTCTTATCGAGACAGAACACTGAGATACATCAAATCCGGACTACATGTCAGTTGATGTATTGAATTCCTTGGATCGTAGAGCGGACCCTCCCAGAATCGAGCATGCTTTGTGCGGGAACCCTGGAGCTGGCTTTGACTGCGACAACGATGAAGACTGCACTGAAATCCATCGTGGGTTTGACAGTGATGACGACTGCACTGAAATCCTCCATGGGTTCAGCAACGATGAAGACTGCACTGAAATCCTCTGTTAGTTCTGCAGTGATGAAGACTTCACTGAAATCTTTCATGGGTTCGGTAGCGATGAAGATCGTACTGAAATCCTCCGTGGGTTCGACGACGATGACTACTTTTCTTGTATCCTACGTGGGTCTGGCAGTGTTTGACTCTATTCTTGCTATCCTACATGGGTCTGGCAGAGTAGCTAGTCTGTATGCTATGTAGGTCTGACAACTTAGCTGGTTTAGTATCCAACATGGGTCACAGCTTAGATGAATAAGTGGCTATATCTGATCATATCTATCATCGTACGAAGAAGTATACATGTGTGAGATGATTCTTGACTTCCAATAAATGTCTTCGTTCTGATTGACTTTCCTTCCTATGTGGATTGGCTTGTGTTATCCTGTGTGGATTGGATTATGCTATCCTGTGTGGACATGATCGAACATGGGCTCAGATTTTGGAGCCGAACTGGAATTGATGACTTAGGTATATGAATGGGAATATTACTAAGTAGTGTTGGATGTTACTTTGTGATTGATTCTTTCATTTGAGGATTATCCTTTGTGGATTCTGGGAGACCTTCAGGGGTCTCGGGATCCCTACTGAGTAGCGCATAGTCACCCCTGCACGGGCTATGCCCACACTACACTGTGTTGGATGCAGACGACAGACAACGCTGATCGTGGTTGAGGATTGTGGATCAGGTCGGTAGCTGGAGGTGGACCACTGGGCGGGACATACACTGAGCGGATGGCTAGACTGTGGAGCTGAGGAGATTATCTGTACCCACCCTCGATGTGGGACTTCCAGTGGATGGCTCGATGTTGCTGTTTTACTTTCAGTTGTGGTAAGTTCATTCCAGTTTAACATCACATTCAGATTGGGTTTGTATTCTGGCCCATTTACATTCCGCACTAACTATTGTTCCCGGTTTTACATAGTGTTTTCTTATTCTTTCTTACTCTGTGGTGTTTGTTTACTTTATAATGGAAATTCCTTCCCTTTTTTGGGATTTACGCCTTGGTGCTAGTCGCCAGCCCCTTGCCTATGGGAGGCGGGTTTGGGGTAGTCACGGCATGGGACCCGAGGATGGGTCGTGAGAAATTGGTATCAGAGGGAGGTTATCAGTCCAGGTAGTCCAGTGTTGGTGCGTCGACCGACGTATCCGTACACCAGGACCCTGACTTCTGATTTCCTTCTCAATACACGAAAACAATGATTGCATGTGTGTTTCAAAAGTTTTCTTTGTGATTACTTTGTGTCAACTCACCAGGTATACTATTCTAACCGTGATGCACCTGTTTCTTTTCAGGATGGCCCCACGATGACATCCAACTAGGGTTCCGAGCTTTGTGCAAGACGACAGCCCACCCGAGCGATGGGGCCGCGGTGCAGGGCGCTTTTTCAGCGAAGGCACCGGCTGTACCTCTACTCACTGAGCCACTAATGCTACCAGCCCCAGCCGCTAAGAGTGCACGCCGCCTTAGTGCACTTCACGAGTTTCAGTGTCAGATACCGCCCATGTTCTGTGTGGAGACAGACCCTTAGGTAGCTGAGGATTATTTGGAGGCTATGGTTCGAGTTTTTAGATTAGTGGGGAAACCAGCTGACCTCATGGTGATCCTTCCAGCGATGCTCTTACACACGGCAGTAGGTAGATGGGGGAGCTTGATGCTCTAGGTGCACGACGAGGCATCTCTCCTCTGGACGGACTTTAAGAGCCTCTTCCACTTGGAGTTCGTCCTAGCCACCCTCCGTGTGGTGCGCATCCATTAGTTACTACAACTGCGGCAGGGCAGCATGACGATCGCCCAGTACTTAGCGTGATTTACTGATCTCTCACGCTATTCGACGGACATTGTACGAGACACATTCTTCCAGGCCCGAACCTTTTAGTAGGTACTTAGGAATGAGATAAGGGCATCGATGACCTCCCTTAGCATTCCGATAGAGGCAGGATTACTGGAGCGAGCCCTTCTCATAGAGAGATTCCTTCCTGAGCCTACACCAGCAGCGAGACCTACCGCAGGGTGGCACGTAGCAGAGTGGTCTGCAGATGGCAGTCGATAGATTTCATAGGGGTCCAGGCAGACCGGACCATCAGGCGGATGACCTCATGACACTGGCTCAGAGGTACGGGGCACACGGCGCAGAGCCAACGTTCCAAAAAGCAGACAGTGCTACGCATGCAGCAGGCAGAGCCACATAGCTCGTGACTGCCCGACTCGTCGTGCAGAGGAGCAAAAAACGGTTGAGGATCCACCCAGGTAGAGGCAGAGGGTCGACCGTGGCAGTCTGCCAAGAGTATGCGAACGAGGCATGTGAGTTAGATGAGAATTAGGTGGTGGGAAACGCTTTGAGGCTTTACCACCACCACCACCAGGAGGTCCACCTCGACCACAGGGAGCTGGCGGGCAGAGGCAGGATCAGCATCAGGCAGCAAAGGCCTATGACCACGGTGCTCCAGAGATGATTCGAGGTACTATCTGTGTGTACTCCACCCTTGCTGCAGTTTTTATAGACATAGGAGCGATTCATTATTTTATTGTTGCTTCCCTTGTTCAGAGCTCAGATATTCCGACGGAGGCATTGGCTCGATCCTTCCGGCTAGAGACTCCTACGAGAGTAGACTCGATGATTACACGCTAGTGACAGTAGTGTGAGCTTACTCTAAGAGGTGAGAGCTTCATCTGGGATATTCTTGTAGTGGTGTCAAGGCCTTACGACGTCATCTTGGGCATGGATTTGTTATCTACAGTCCATGCTCATATTGACTGTATTTGGCGCATGGTGCGGTTTGTTCGCACCGATGGGAGAATGTTCACCTTCACCAGCGAGAAGGGAGCCTTTTCTGCATAGGATGGACTCATGCATAGGAGAGGACAGCCGATCACTCATCAGTTCGCTAGCATCATAATAGGAGCAGTTGTCGTGAGGAGTCCGAGTTTTACTGTAATGGTGGATCAGTATGCGGAAGTTTTCCCTGAAGACGTTCTAGGACTACCTCCTCACAGAGAGGTAGACTTTTATATTGACATGAACCCCAAGACAACCCCGATATCCACTCCAGCATATCGGATGGCTCCAGCTGATCTTCGAGAGCTACGGGTACAGCTGGAGGACTTGCAGAGTAAGGGATTCATCTGACCCAGTGTTTCACCTTTGGAATCCCCGATATTGTTCACCAAGAAGGCGGACAGGAGCTTGCGACTATGTGTCGATTATCATCGCTTGAACCAGGTGACCGTGAGGAACAAGTATCAGCTACCGATGATTGACGACATCTTCGATCAGCTCAAGGGAGCTCAGTGGTTCTCAATGATAGACCTTATACCAGGGTATCATCAGCTCAGAGTTTAAGACGAAGACGTGCATAAGACGACCTTCAGATATCGGTATGGCCACTATGAGTTGTTGGTTATGCCATTCGGTGTAACCAATGTTCTAGAGGTATTAATGTGTCTCATGAGCAGGATCTTTCATCCATACCTTGGTCGATTTGTCGTGGCCTTCATCGATGACATTTTGATATACTCGACCACTGAGGAGGAGAATGCATACAACTTGCGGGTTGTAATGGACACACTCCGAGAGCACCATCTTTATGGAAAGCTCTCTAAGTGTCTGTTTTAGATACGTGAGGTCCACTTCTAGGGACACATCATCTATGAGGTTAGAGTTGTGGAAGATCCTGCGAAGATCGAGGCAGTGCTATCTTGGGATCCACCCTGGAGCATGTCGAAAGTGCGGAGTTTCTTGGGGCTATCTGGGTACTAATGGAGGTTTGTGCCAGACTTCTCCAGAGTTGCGGCACTACTGTCAGCTTTGACAAAGAAAGGGAAACCTTTCGTGTGTTCACAGAGATGTCAGCAGATCTTCTAGGAGCTGAGACAGAGATTGACCAGCACACATATCTTGAGGCTACCAGAGGAGGGAGTAGGGTACAAAGTCTACTGCGATGCATCAGGGATCATACTCAGATGTTTCCTGATGCAGGAGTTGGTAGTGATCACGTAGGGATCACGTCAGTTGAGGCAGCATGAGAAGAACTACGCTACCCATGACATGGAGTTAGTAGTAGTGGTCTTCGCTCTAAAGATGTGGTGACACTATTTGATGGGAAAGTGCTTTATAGTCTACTCTGACCACTAGAGTCTCAGGTACCTCTTCTCACAGAAGGAAATGAATCTGAGACAGCAGCGATGGCTCGAGTTCCACCAGGACTATGACTTTGAGATAGTCTATAAACATGGAAAGGGGAACGTAGTAGCTGATTCTCTCAACAGGAGGACGGGAATTCAGCTACTCGAGGAGGCGACGAAGCAGCTAGCCGCTTTGCAGATATCCTTCGTGGATAGAGATGGAGCAGCCTTTCTTCAGTCACTCACAGTCACTCCTCCACTACTGCAGTGGGTCCGAGAGGTACAACATGTGGACGCTGACTGTGAGACACGATGTGCACAGATATCCTCAGGACATGCAATTGATGGATTCTCTGTAGGAGGAGAGCACAATGTCCTTTTCAGAGGATGTACCATGGTACAAGCATCTTTACTGGATGAGGTTCTCAGGGAGTTTCACACTTCCCATTTAGCGGTACATCCAGGAGTGGCGAATATGTACCAGGATCTCAGAAGACAGCACTGGTGGCTGGGTATGAAGAAGGTTGTAGCTGAGTTCGTTTCTCGATGCCTCACCTGTCAGCAGGTGAAGGCGGAGCACCTGGTACCAGTAGGCTTGGAACAACCCTTGGAGGTCCCAGAGTGGAAGTGGGACGGGATATCTATGGATTTCGTGACTGGACTTCCACGTACTTCCAGAGGCCACAACTTCATTTGGGTGACTTTCGACCGACTCACCTTGTCGTCCCACTTTATACCCATCAGAGAGTAGGGCTTAGTGGAGAGCTTGGGATGCCTCTACATTCGGGAGACTATACGACTTCATGGTGTGACATCATCTATCGTATCCGATCGAGATGCTTGCTTAACTTCCCGGTGTTGGAAGGGGTTGTAGGAGGCATTCGGGATGCAGCTACGTCTGAGAACTGCCTTTAACCCTCACACGGATGGTCAGACGGAGAAGAACACTCAGATTCTTGAGGAAATTTTCCGTGCATGTGTCCTCGACTTTGGTCGCAGCTGGGAGGATCACCTACCCTTGGTGGAGTTTGCGTACAACAACAGCTACCACTCCAACATCAGGATGGAACCATGCGTGGCATTGTATGGCAGAACTTGAAGATCACCTCTGTGCTGGACAGACCCTAGGCAGTCAGCACTTGTGGGACTAGAAATGGTTCAGGCCATGACTGAGAAGGTCCAGGTCATCCAGGAGCGGATGAGGACAGCTCAGAGCTGGCAGAAGTCTTATGCTGACAGGAGGCGGAGGCCACTGGAGTTCAAGGATGGCGACTAAGTTTTCTTGCGGGTCTCACCTCGATGTGGATTACAGAGATTTGTCCGGGGCGACAAGTTATCTCCACACTTCATCAGACCATTCCAGGTTCTCAGCAGGATAGGCAAGGTGGCTTATTTCCTAGATCTACCACCTCTAGTCCATCGGGTGCACGACGTCTTCCACGTATCTTAGATGAGGAGAAATGTTCATGACCCGACGCATATCATCGACCATGGGGTGTTGGACATTGACGATGGGGAGAATTTTGCAGAGGTCCCATTGGTGATCGATGATCGACAGGAGTGGGTCCTACGTGGTCAGTCGATTCCTCTAGTGCGCATCAGAAGGCAGCATAGGAGCCTCTAGGAGAGCACTTGGGAGCGGGAGGGTTAGATGCATTCTCTGTACCCATATTTTTTCCACAAGTTTATGATATATCTTTAGGGGACGTAAATCCCTGAGGTGGGAGTAATGTAAAGACCCGTAAAATTCAAGGGAAATTTTTTCTTAATTTTCTTTTGGATTTTACAAGAACATAGTTTTTGGCGTCACCTGATTCCATGGCCCAGTGTGCCCGGAATCAATTTCAAAATTTTAGCTCTGGTACGTTCAGTGAACGAACGAGCAGGTTTTCCTAACATTTGAACCATTGCTCGGAATCGAAATCTGAGGGCACCAATGAAACCGCAACGCCGGTAATTTCTTAGGAACATCTTTTCTGGAGTTGCGTTAGCTCGGGTGTTGTTATTTAAAAAAAGGGTTAACTAATGAATAAAATAAAAGTTGTGCAACGATTTTTATTTATTGTTCTAAGTATTTTATACCTACTTATGGAAGTTGAGGTGGGACCCACTATATCCTAACCCCTCTTGATGGAATATTAGTGCGGTGGTCCCCACACGAGCCCCACCTTTTCAACTTCCTTAAACCCCCGTTATTTTTGTAACACACCTGCACCCCATTTTTAAATGTCGAATCAACACTCTTAATTAATGAATTGAATTAAGTTATTAAATGTAATCATTTCTTTAATTCATTTTAAATTTTGAATTGAATGTTGGCCTGTGTGTGTTAATTAAATTAGACAAAGTCTTATTTATTTAAGGGTTATTTCGTTGTGCGAGAATGTTGGAGAGGAATTTCTCAAGCCTTGGAATATTCATCTTCCTCCTTGAAGAACGCGAAGAACGCCGACCTCCGACGAAGGACAACGAATAACGCTGATTCCTCAGAGATCGATGACGTGATGCCGTGTACTGCGACACCGACAGTCCTCTTCTCCGCGACGATATCTACCTCGATGTCATGTACCGTGACGCCATGTACCGCGACGCTGATGATCCTCCTTTGGCGATGCTGTCTTCCGCGATGTCCCTTTCCCGCGACAAACCTCATTCGACGACTTCATCGAAGTAGGGGGTTTGATTTCGTTCACGAATATTCTTTTCCATCCATATTTCTTTTTTTTCTTTAGCCACAAGATATCGGATTAATGGGAGGAGGTTGGACTGCACGAACATGGCCGACCCCCCCCTTTGATGTTGTGTTTGTCTCGGCAAGATTAAAGGCAGTGCGTTGCAATGGCACCGCGCGGAAACAAAGAAGAAGTGCGGCACCGTCGCACCGAGCCGTTGAGGCCGAACAAAGCCGCGACGTTGTTGTGCACCACCGGAGAACCACGAAGAGGGCGCGAAAGAGGGGCACAGTTCTGTCGTGCTGCGCAGGTCAGACAAAACCGCAGCTCAAAGCCGTGGCGGTGCAAGGCAGGGCGGCCGGAGCCGCCGGCTGCCGGCACCTCGGAGGGGCGGGACCGCGGTGTACTGTGAAGGCAGCACCGGCCGGCTGGACCGGGACGGCCATTTCGGAAGGAAGACCGGGGGTCGTAACCCCCGGCTAGAAAAGGAGCGGCCCCATGAGTGGCTGCGGTTTCAATCAATGGGGGCAGCCACCCCCATTTCCGCTCGGCTCGGCCAGCGCCGAGCTGGCCGAACCGGGCCAGGCGCGCGCCAGGCCAACAGGCCACCCGGGCTGGACCGGCCACACTGGGCCTTGCCGGTGAGGCCGGGCCATGCCCACCAGGCCAGGCGGCGCCCTAATGGGCCGAACCTGGACCCGATTTGGGTCGAACCAGTTCGGGCCGACCCAGGGGGTCTCAAGCCGGGTCGGTTCGGGCCCCAAACCCCCTAAAACAAGACAAGTTCATTCTTTTGCCCATATCGTGGGCTATGGTCATTCGATCGACGCACTGTCAGGTGAGATGCGATCCTAGGATCGAGGTGGGCGTTTCTGTATATTACAATCAAGGCTTTGGAGAACTTTGTGTACGACCGGGTTGGTTCGAGCACAAAACCAACCAAGCCCTCAGAGCAGAAACGCTTATAACTTGAGCTCTGGACGTCTGATTGACGTGCCGTAGACTTTTTTTGATTCCTCTGAGTGAGATAGACCTTTTGGATTACTTCTCTTGAGTTTTGGATGAAGTTGGAGTTTGGTCAGATTGGTTTTGTCTTAAAACCCAACCGGGCCCCTAAAACGAAAAATCCAATAACTCTCAGACCGGGCGTCCGATGGATGCGTCGTCTGTCACTTTGAGTTACTCTTGTCGAGAAAGAACTTTGAGATACATCAAATCCAGACTATGTGTCAGTCGATGTATCAACCCCTTTGTCTTGTGGAGCGGACCCTCCTGGAATCGAGCATGCTGTGTGCGGGAACCCTAGAGCTGGCAGCGACTACGACGACGATGAAGACTGCACTGAAATCCTCTATGGGTTGGACAGTGATGAGGACTGCACTGAAATCCTATGCGGGTTCGGTAACGATGAATAATGCACTGAAATCCCTCATGGGTTCGGCAACGATATAGACTGCACTGAAATCCTCAGTGGGTTCGGTAGCGATGAAAACCATAGTGAAATCCTCTGTGGGTTTGACGATGTTGACTACTGTTCTTGTATCCTACATGGGTCTGGCAGTGTTTAACTCTGTTCTTGTTATCCTACGTGGGTCTGGAAGAGTAGATGTTCTATATCCTATGTGGGTCCGACATCTTAGTTGGTTTAGTATCCTATGTGGGTCCTAGATTAGATGAATCAGTGGCTATATCTGATCATCTCTATCACCTTACGAAGAAGTATACCTGTGTGAGCTGAGTCCTGACTTCCAATAAATGTCTTCATTATGATTTAATTTTCATCCTATGTGGATTGGGTGGTGTTATCCTGTGTGGATTGGATTGTGCTATCCTGTGTGGACGTGATCACACTTGGGCTCGGATCTTGGAGCCGAACTGGAATTGATGACTTAGGTATATGTATGGGAATATATCTAAGTAGTGTTGGATGTTACTTAGTGATTGTATCTTTCCTTTGTGGATTATTCTCTGTGGATTCTGGGAGACCTTAGGGGGTCTCAGTGTCCCTACTGAGTAGCGTATACTCACCCCTGCACGGGCTATGCCTGCAATACATTGTGTTGGATGCAGATGACAGACAACACTGATCATGGTTGAGGCTTGTGGAGTAGGTCAGTACCTGGAGGTGGACCACTGGGCGGGACGTACATGGAGCGGACGGCTGGACTGTAGAGCTGAGGAGATTATATGTACCCACTGTTCAAGTGGGACTACCAGTGGACGGTTCGACGTTGCTCCTTTACATTCAGTTGTTGTACTTTATTTTTAGTTGTACATTACATTCAGATTGGGTTTGTATTCTGGCCCATTTACTTTCCTCACATACTATTGTATCGAGTTTTACTTAGTGTTTACTTGTGCTTGATTACTCTGTGGTGTTTGTTTAAATTATATAGGCAATTTCTTCCCCTTTTTTCAGGATTTACACCTTGGTGCTAGTCGCCAGCCCCTGGCTTATGGGAGGCGGGCTAGGGGTAGTCACGGCACGAGACCCAAGGATGGGTCGTGACATTACATCCTTTTATACCTTATTATTTAACAACAATATTATAATGATAAAAATTAATTACATTATTTTAAAGTATCATGATTTTTTTAGATCATTATTTCATATAGATAAATCTCTCAAAAATATTAAATTTCATTCAAGGAAATATATATTGTAAAATCTTTTGGTGTTACATTCTCTCCAATTAAATGATATGCACCCTCGTAATTTTAATTATTACTCACTAATAAAATGGTTAAGGATTCCAATGAATCAAGATCTTATTTATAAAGACATTTCATCCTTAGTATCTTCAATATTAAAAATGAAATCATATTTTATATTATAATAATCTAACATTTTTGTTCTGTACCCCTAATGATTCAGTATTACGACTTATATTTTAAGTTAGATTTCATTCAGAGGTATTTTATAATCAAACTTATACAAATAGGTGAGTATGATTCGATTTAGGATTTTTATTTTTATTTTTCTATCTTCAAAATTATCTTGGTATCTATGTTAAGGGAGCCAAAAAATTCCAAATACCACCTTTACTTTTGATCAAGGAAGGATAATAGGATTTTATAGGAAGAAAACTTATAAAGGAAGAGAAATAATATTTGGACAAAATAATAATATAACTCAGAAATTTTATAAATAATTCAATATATGTCTATAAATATGGTGATTTTATTGTCTTTAAATTCATTATAGGAACAAAGAAGTAAATATAATAAGAATAAAATATAACACTCATAGTTCTTTATCGAATGATTAGTGTTCCTCACTCGATGTCATTTTTGAAACTTAATTTAGTAGATGTGACAAAATATAATATCCCTAGTTCCTTTGGACTAAAATTTTATTGATGTCAATCATCCTTATTATCCCATGTATTATTATATTTATTTGAGTAATTACCTAGTTCCCTACATTTACGACAAAATATTATTAGTGGTACCTCGGAATGAACTCTTTTCTCCTTTCACTATGTGCCCTGAACTCTTAATTTTTACTCTGTAATTAGTTTCTCTATGAATTGAATTTTGAAACATAAAGCATCTTCCAGTTCTTTGAGACATTATACTTGGTGTATTTCACCACATTTTTTACATGAATGAAAATTAATACTATTCCCTTCATAAAATTAATCACCTATACATTGATGAGATTCATCCTTATCTTTATTGGGGTGTCTGGAAAATCAATTATGTTCACATTTTTAATCATAATTCTTAATATCATGTTTGGAATAATCATAATATTTCTCACTGCATCTTTTATCCCATTAGGTTTCACATTAAGACAATATCTATATTATCCATGAAATTCATTGTAAACTTGTTTCCTTTAGGATTCAAACATTATTGAAACAAAAAAAATAGATTAAATTGAGTGATCAATAATTGAAATCATAATATAATTTTTTATAAATAATCTCATGGAAAACTCAACCTAAAAATTTACTACTCTTTGAAACCATCATATTAACTTTTAGTTTAACCTAAATCACTCTCATTTTAATCTAGGTATATTTATATTGGGTTCTCTTAAATTTATTAACCTAATTACATAAACAATCATCCCAAAAAGCTCATGAACATTCTTACAACGTTCTAAACTAAAAAATCATTCAAATTCGTGCTCTCAAAATTCAACATATACATTATCTATAAAAGAACTCATCAATATATTTATAACTTCACACATGAATATTATAGTTTTAATCGAAGTTATCCATGGGAATTTTTCTAGAAGTTTATTAACATAAATATATTCCAATTACATATAATGTTTTATAATGATAATGTGAATTAATGAAATCATATTCCCTAGGAGTGTAAAAATAGGTGTATAGTTAGGTCTCTTTTTCGTACCCTAGGTGTCGATTGAGTTAACACCCGACAAGTCATTTTCAAGTTTATTACCCCTAGGTAAATTTTTTGCAATGACTGTGGGATGTAATTTCCAAGAAAACCACATAATCTATACTTTACCAAAATTCTAGGATGTTATCCTATACTTTCCAATTATCCATTAAACTTATCCATATGGGTTTGACTAATGTTCTCTTAAACTAATCACGAAAATAACTAAACTACCCCCTCCTTCCAAATAAGAATACCTTGATCTAATTATAAATGACGAAACATTATCCAAAAACACACATTAAATTTATAATTTTACATGAATAGTTCATTTATCTTACACATAATCATACAATCTTGAGAACTAAATGTTTAGAGCATTGAAAGGTTAGCTACAAAAACTACTTATTTTACAATACTCATAAATATATTTTTATAATCATACAACTATAAACTAAATTATAAATAAATAACATGAAATACCCATATTCATGACATAGGGAATGGAAAAAACACAAGAAAGGGGTGAGTTTAAATACCTAGTAAGGGTAAACATGAGAGATAATAATTAGAGAACATAAGTGAGAGTAATATGATAAGTAAATTTATGATAACATAAGACAAATAAATTATAATACATAAGAGAAGAATACTCAAAATATAATAGACCAAGAAAGAGTCATGGAATAAAACATTACATATTGTGGAGCTTGAATTACAAGGGATTCAACATATAAACCGATAAAAATAGGTCTAAATAAAAAAAATAACATAGCCCTGTGTCTTAACATAAGAATATATATCATGGAAATTTCTAATAATATATAAACAATGAATACTAAAGATTTGTGGAATAACCATAGTTATAGATAAATATCACCTTATTGAGTCACACACTTTCACTCATTATTTCGAGCAACTAAATTGGGTTCAGGTATACATGTCTCATGAGATATAAACTTTTAACAAATACATTGGAGGGATATATAAGACCCCACCCATCATTAATCCATAATTACATGTTACACATGAAAACGATTCAATTATCACATCACAAAGAACCCATAGAAATAAAATGAGTTTTATAAAACATTAAAATGAAAATTATTTAATTTTTATAGCATAGATTACCCATATAAATAAAATGGATTTCATAACATTTTAAAATGGTATAAATTAATATCATGAATTAAAATGGTTGACACAAAAAACATGTTCAACCCAAAGGGATAAATTGATATGTAAAAAATATAAATTGAAATATGAAACATTAATCTATTTTAAAATGAAAATCAAATCATGAAAAATAGATATATTTTAAAAAATTGTAATCATCAATGTTAAATTCATAATCATGAGACTATTTTCAAGAATTCATTTTTTAAGAATGTAATATTATGACTTAATATAAAAATACATCCAAAATACATCCTAATAATATCGTAAAATTAATCTATTTTAATAAATATGGAGTGGATGATAAAAGAAAATATTGTGAAATGAAATTATTTCGTCATATTTTTAAAATACCTTTCTTGAGACCTATATAATTGAAAGAAAGATAATTTTAGTTCCAATTTAATTGAGCTTGTGATAAAAATATAGATCATGATGGAAAAAAATATTTATCTTTCGTCATAACAAAAGAGAACATAAGAATAAATTAATACATGGATATAGAAGAAAAGAAACAAAAAAATTGGAATCATTCCTAATGAAATTATTATTTTATGAAATAAAGGATCTATCATGGGAAAGCATTTGTTGTGAAATGTTAATTAACCAAAATAAAATATGTTAATATAAAATAGAATCATCATTGGACATAATATATCAATATTTAAATATCATATTCTAGAGGAATGTTTATGACCCATGGAAAATATTTGAGTCCAGAAAACCCATTACCTTTAATCCTGCTTACTAGAATGCAATCTATACTAATGGTCAAATGTAAAATTTCATGGAAAACCAAATTAATTTATATTTTAACAAAACTTTTATGTAACCTTTATTACCAAAATATTATTTAATGAACGTAAATTTAATCTCTATTCAATCAAATTAAATTTCCAGATAACATAAAATTAACCATTCTGTTAAATCATAGAATATATAGAAAATGGTTTTGTAGAAAGACAATTGTTTAACCATTAAGTGTTATTAATCCTATAGGACATTAATTTCCAAATATATTAGTGATAATATATATTTATATATGTTAAATCATAATATTATTTTAATTATATAAAATTGACCAATTAAATTTATTCGAAAATTAGTACACAACATTAATAAAAACATTCTTTGAAAATAACCCTTTCACCATTATCATGGTCATTAACTATAATCTTCATAATAATAATTTTTATTACTAAAATGAAAGTGATGTTATTAAGTACCATGAAAATATCGATATAAAATATGAATTCCACTTTTTATGTTTTATATATATAGAAAATGAAAACTAATTATTTTTACAAGTGAATAAAATAATTTTTTCAGGTAAAATATTACTTATGTTTCCAAAATGTTTAACATGGATTTCATAAATTAAAAATATTTTTTAGGTGAATAAATTTACTCCATAAATATATTTTTTGTATAAAAATATTTATTATTATTTTTAAATAATAGTTACTTCATAATAAATTTATAAATATTACAATATTAATAAAAATGAATTTTTGACATTTCACCTACAAACCAACCATTTTAGAAATATCTAAAAAATTCATATTAAGATAATATTTGAGTGATTAATAAAAAAATGAAGTTTATTTTCGCAAATTAAAATAAAAAAATTTATATATTTAACATCTAAATAAAAATATAAAAATACAATGAAAACTGTTTTCATAGGAAAATATATTTTTAAAATATAAATTTTTTTACAATATTTCTTATCAGTTAATAATTATATTAGTGTTATATTATCCTTATAAAAAATATAAAAAACATATTTATAGTCAATAAATATATATAATGAAAATATTATTTTTTAAAATTACATTACAAAAAAAATGATCTCGTTAATTTTATAAACGAATTAGTAAACAAACATTTTGTTCTGTAGAATGAAAGTTATAAATAACTTACAGTTTTAATATTTATATGATTATCTAAACCTAATTTATATTTACATATCCCCACAAGATATTTTTGTAGGATCTTAACATAAGGTAATGTCTGGTGGCTGTCGTAGGTGGTGATTCCACTATCATGGATCTTATGACAATTTCCATGAGATAAAATTTCTATCGCATATGATTCTGATCAAAACATGATTGATGCAGTTAAACATGGTCTTGATATAGGTAAATTACCAAATAATCTACCTCCTTTAAAATCTTGAAAAATTTCCTCATATGACATACTTCCTCTACCCAATTCCAATTATTTCCCTTTTCTTTGTAGATTTCAAAAAATGGTCACTTCCTTTTATAACTTCTAATTTAATAGTAGGAATATAACAGTCTAAATTAATGATTTTATTTTAAAGTATCATTATTTTATTTATGTTCAGTAATTATCATAGAAAAATATATCAAAAAAATTATATTTATTTAAATTAAATATATATTGTAAAATCTTAGGGTGTTACAGTCTTGTTGAAAGTATATATCTATCCTTCCACCACTGCATGGTAGTAGGATGAGTGGTTGAACTGAATAATATATTCATTATACAACCATTTAAATTTTTAATAGAAGAACTTTTTTCCATTATTCATCAATATTTTGTGATAGATACTAAATCTAGTAATGATGTGTGACTTCATAAAATTTATAATGGTCTTCATTTTGACTTCTTTGAGGGATATATCCTCGATGTACTTAGAGAATAAGTTTGTGACAATAATAATGTCCTTGAAATATGTGGTTTAAATGGGGGATATTTCCTCATGAAATCAATGCTCCAAAATTATGAATAACCAAGAATATTATGTAGTATTCAACAACTCTGGGTGTTTATTGATGAAATTGGCATGTATATGCCCGACATGATATTTCTTGGGGAACTACACACTATCTCGCATTGTTATTTAACATAATTATCAAAGCCACTTTATTATGTTGTAAATTCTATCTCCTAACTAATGAGAACTACATATTCTATTGTATAATTATTTAATATTGGTAAGGGTATCTCCTCCTTCAATGAATATAAGGGGGGTTCCATCAAATATTCATTTTTATAGAACTTTTTTGGAAATAGAACCATTATGTAGGATGACATTTACCCCATGAACCATATTTATTCCCTCTTGGATTAATACGATTGAAGTATTCCACTTTGATAATAATTATTTATAGGTACATTCATCCAATGTATGTATAAATTGGAAAAGATATTGGCTCACCTTACTTAGGGGGGTGGGTGTTGAACTAATTGATTTATTCCATGTCATTGTTGATGAATGGTGACCCCACCGTATGGTGCATGATTCTAATAATTTTTCCTCCTTGTTAGTATTGATCAGGGTGTTGGATACATTACCCAATGCATCAGAATAATAATTTTATGAATGCGGGATGTGAGATATTGTTGGATCATAAAAAATTTATTCTCTCTAACCTATATATAATAAAGAAAAGGGTCCAATTCTTATTTCTTAATTTAATACTCACTATTAATATGCTAAATGAACAACTCCGAGTTACCCCTAATATTAAAATGGTTCATTGGAACCTTTAAGGATTGATATAATCATGCAACGAGATCTTGGTATTCTACTTCATTATTGGTGAAACCAAACAATAACATGAACAAATATATAAAAACCTCTTTGTTGGTGGAAATAGAAATGACCCCATGAAAACCCTATTTATCTAAGGGTTTTCAATTATTCTTGTAATTGGGATTTTAGATATACCAACTTATTATGTCTCCCATGTTTGTGGGTGTCATGAATATTGAAAACTTCCTCATTGTGGATCTTTATAATCAACAGTGAAATCTTTGAGGTAGGGTGTGATTTGAGGAAATCATCTAATTCATGTCATTTGGACACCATCTGAGACACAATTTGGATGAAATATTCCTAAAAAATGACCACCCTATATACCAAACATCCAAATAATTGGATGACTAAGGATGTACTTCATTGAATCAATATGAGAAACTAGGTAATTTTATTATGTGTTTAAAAAATCAAAGTGAGGTAGTTTTTATTGATATCTGAGTATTATGTCTCAATATCTTGCATTATTCTATTAAGATATTATAGAATATTATCCTTACCATTGTCATTATTTAGTGTTAGAACATTATTGACCAATTTATCTTTGGTTTCCTTATATTGTAAAAGTAGAGATTCTTCAATAGGAGGTATCAATACTGGTGGGATCAATAGATATTTATTGAGATAATCGAAGGTTCTCTGAAAACCCTTACCCCACTGGTATGAGAATACTTTATTCATAAACATTGTGAAGGGTAAGAACCTATGAGTGAGGTTAGGTATGAAATACTAAATGTATGTAAGATGTTAATGATTCCTTGTGTACTATTTATGATCTCTAGGGTGCATTATGTCAATAATATACATATTACTCTATGGTTTTAATTTGATTTCATGATGGAGAACCATTAATTCAAGTAATTTCCCCAATGTTACCCTAATGGCTGATTTCAAGGGATTCAACTTTAGGTTATTTTGTCACAATTTACTGATGATAATCATAATATTAGTATGTTGATCACAATAATTATCGTAATTTAAAACTATATCATCAATGTATTATTGTATGATTCTCTGTATTATGGGTTTGAAGATTTGATAAATGGAACATTGGTATGTGGAACTAGAATTCTTTAGGCCAAAATCCATTATATGACAGTAATATACCCCATTTAGGTGACATAAAAGTGGTAGCCTCTTTATTATTTAGGGAAATATAGATATGGATATAACTGGAATATAAATCCATGAATAATAGGGTTTTAAAAAAAATTGTCACATTAATAGTCAACATTATTTTGAGATAGAGAAATCTTCCTTTGTATAGTGCCAATTAATATCCCTAAAGTCAATGGAGAATTAAACATTCCCATTTCTATTTTTAGTAGGGAAATTATTGGTGATCCATTTTAGTTAATAAATTTCCCAAATGAATTCTTCCATGATGAACCTATAATCATTGTATTTTAGATTTGAAACATGGGTCGAAATCATTCACATATGTGCATATTTAATGTTTTGATAGTTATCTCATAGTTACAGTTAATAAGTAGCCCCTTTGGGATCCAAACATGTAATTTCAATATAGTTCCAAATGAATAAATCCCAGTGTTTTCTTAGGAAATAGATATGTGTATCTTTCTCCTCTTGTTAAATGGTTGAACTAATTAGTAAATGTATTGGATATTCCTCTTTAACCAAATTCAATTGTTTGATTTCATCAGTAGTGGTAGAGATTCCTTCCTTCAATATTGGTGGGGTATCTCTAAGATCTTCCTCCCCGCCTTCATCTATCCCAATTTCATCAAAACTTAGAGAATAAAAGTAATTTTGGGGTCTTGAATATTTCATGGGGTTATTTTTTTATCCCATAAATTATGTGGGAACAACAGTAGATTTAAAAGGTGACACTTCAAGGGAATTTTCATAGGGGGAATTCTAGATATTTCTGCCTTCCTCCCCACTATCATTAAGGGAAGAATATATTTTATCATACTATGATTCAATGTATGATATGGGGAATTGATGATGAGAATCATCTTTGGATCTTGAATATAGTGATGGATAATATTTATTCAATACAATGTTTTATTCAGTACGGTTTTACCAATTTTTCATTTATTGAGGTTCAATCAATGTATCCGATATCATGAAGATGAGGGTGATTTTCATAACCTATTAAATTTCCAAAACTAGAGTGATTACCCCATCTAAACTAATGGGAAACATATATTCATATACATGTTCATTTAATGTGTTGATGGGAGCTATCTCCAGAATATTGGGAGAAATGATCTAGATGGGGCTTTCTATCATTGTTTGTTTTCCCTCCCTTTGATAGAATCACACATCTATAAAATGAGAATCATAAGAATCAAATCATACATAATTACTAATATTCACTTCAATTTCCTATTAGTATAATTCTCAAGGCTTTGAATGTATGATGAAGGCACCACCACATAAAAATGCATCAACTGTATCTCTAATAAATCATTCAAATATATATCCTAGAAGATGACCATGAATTTAGATCCCATGACGATGTATCTAAATTGAGGTCTGAGCTTAATTGATTCATGATGAATTTTCATCCTATTTTAATATCATTGAATTTTATTATTAGAGAGTTTCAATTCAGCCTCACAATAGACCATACATCGAAGAGTTTGAATCAGTTTGAGGGTGAATATAGATCAATTATGAATTAAATATTGATGAATATATATGTTTTCTAGTTTACTAAAAATTTATGAGGGTTTTATGTATCCTTATATATATAATTACTATTTTTTTATAAAAGAGATTATTGTGTGACATTCAACATAGTAAGACTCTACATGATACAGTTTTTTAGTTTATACCTCAAATTCAAACTCATGGAGGATTAATAGGGTATCAATGAGTACTTATTGATGATTTTTTGAATGCTGAAAAGAATATATAATTACTATATTATACGAAAAAACAAATATTTATTTTAAGATACCAAACTTATAGAACATGAGTCTGACATTCTTATCGTGAGTTTTCTCTCTCGTATAAGACTTAGAGGATGATGCTTCCTATGATCGAAGTTCCTTTTCTCAACCAATATTTGGAGACATTTTGTGGTATGTGGGTTTGTTTGAGATGAAAATCCCATGTTCCAATTCTAAGCATTCAATATTATATAATCTAGTTAGTTTAATAATGTAATTGGATCAGAGTAGGAATTAGATGATTCTGGAGTAGATCTTTGCTCATGTTGAGCTGACTAGAGGGCCCATCTCGGAGTATTTACTTGATATATGTCATTATTAGAGATGTTTCCTTGATTATAGGAACCTTTTGGCCCATGATTCCAAGAATTATTTCAAATCCTTAGAAACTATTTCCTACTCCCCACTTCCCTAATTATGGGTAGGTAAATCTGGTTCATACAAATATTTTCTATCAAACAATGGGTCAACCAAGTGAATAATGTTAATAGACCTATATTGTGATTATTTATCTAAAGCAGATTTTTTGTGGTAGGTACATTCTCATTGATTTTTTTGATGAGAACGTTATTATCCTCTTAATGATGAAGGTAGGAAATATTAATGATTTTATATCTTGTGAAACGGCTTTCACTATTATTCCTATAAATTATTCTTCTTGTTTTGGTTTTTATGGTTCTTAAAATATTATTATACCAAATAAGCTACATAAGTTTCTATAGAGTAATTTTGGGTTGAAACTAGTTGATTTAATTACACCCTGTGGATAAAATTTGGTACTTTAACTAATTTTCTATTCATCCTGCTGCCAATAATTTTTGCATCCTTACTTTGGAATCCCTACCAATTTACTTCCTCTTTCAGTGGGATGGAAAATACATAAGTCTATTTTGATTATAATTATAATAGTTTTACATTCATTGAGTAAAACATATTTTGGATAATATATTTGATGAAAAACCCTCATGTATATTGTACCCCGATATACTATGATAGGGTAAATAATTTAGGTAGTTTTTGAGAATAATTTCATTTCATTTACTAACCTTAGATAACTTGAAAATTTATTTTCCATGGTTCCAATAAAGAAATATAGGATTTAAAAGTTGAGGTAGTATCTTCCTAATTGTATCATACAAATATTTAACACATTGAATATCACATGGTCATCTTCTTCACCAAACCAGACCAATAAGTCACCATACAAGGAAACATCAGAACATTGTATAATTTTAGAAAACTCAATGATTTCAAAATTATTCAGGATATGATTGATAATGTATTCATATTAAACCTCAAATAGTATATAATAATTGATGCTTGGGGTATAGTGAAACTTTCCCCATTGAATTTCACATGGTAGTATCTAACAGGGTTGATGTTGTTATCATTGTCATTCCAGGGGAGGTATCATGTGTTATTTCATAAGTTTTGGCATTGAATCTAGAGTTTGAACTGTATTGAGTATAACCATTATCACTTCCACTTTTCCTGCCCACTTTCCTTGAGTAACTAGTATTGGTTGAGATTCACTCTTTATGTTCTAGATATTATCTTATTTCATTTTTGAAGCTACCAAATACTTCTAAAACTCACTAGGGTATTTTATTGGGATAAATAGTGTATATAAATCATATTGTAGTTTTTCTATTCAAATTTATAGTAGCTTCTTTTGTGGGAGTTCCATGGTTAATGAATAAATTAAACCCCCTCATTTGAAAATGAAATATAAGACCCTTACATTATCACATTTCTTATAATTATATATTTTAAGGATCATCATTTTTCTCAGTGTGGATATGAATTGGTAGAAAAATCACTGATTATGGTCTTACCAACATGTGATGGATCCAACATGTTGGTTACTATACCAGATTTTTTTCCTTCTAAGTTCTACCAAAAACACATAATATTGGGTTCATTTTTTTCAATCATTCCCATCATAGGGTCACATCAAGAAATTAATTGTGTGAGATATGATTCTAACTCCCTAGTTTCATTGAATATTAGTAATGTAACACCCCTTATTTTAGTTATTTATTATTTCATCCACGTTTTTTTAAGTTGTGGGATGGTTTGTGATAGATTTGTTAATTCTTAAAAGATTTCATAATGCTCTAAATTGATTTTTGAGGTCAATATTTTTAATATTTTGTGAAAACTGTGAATAATTCCCATTTAACCATGTGAGAGTGTTTGGTGGAGTCTGGTTGCGTGCATGGTTGGAGTACGGTTTGGAAAAACCTCATAGTAAGTCTACAACCTCATGAATTTAAGGATATTTTTGAATCACATCGATGGTGCATGATTTTTTAAACCATGAATACAAAACCTACATATATGTGTGTCTTCTATTAATACTAACATGGTTGGATCATAGTTCGACAAATTATTCACATAATTAAATTGTTTTTAAAATTAGTTTTTTAACCTTGTTTTACCCTATAACACTTATTCTTCCTCCTATGTCTAGGGATCTCATAACTCTATCATAATTTGGGATATTTTTATTATACCAGTATCTACAGATGCTGATTTCAAAAAATCGTTTCTAATTGGACCTATGGAGTAAGAATTAAGAGTTCTGGTTCTATTTCCCTCCATTCTATTATCATTATCTCTTGGAAGGAACCCTAAACTGAGGCTTCTATTAATAGTTCTATGTGATATGATAAGTTTTAATAGTAATTTATTATGATATGTTAATGTGATGGTGAGGGGAGTACATATCTATGGGTTTTTCAGAATGATACTTTGAGATAACCTATTAGATGATGGAGGTTTCTCGCCCACCATACACATTCTTGGAAATATAAGGATTTGGTTTTCAAAAATAAATTATTGATTATTTTGAATATAAAACCATGGATTATATATCTTGTTTATTTAATTTAAAACTATTGGTTGTGGTAGATTCTAAAAATTTGTTCGAAAATAATTCTTAAATGGTAAATTATTTCCAGGGAATTGGTTTTGGGTGATAAAATATTTCATAATATGGTTGGCATGTTTTCATGATTTATACTAAGCCCTTATTGGTTTAGATTTGTATATTATGCCCATTTGGGGAAAATTTGGATTGTACCACAAAGTGATGACTTGGGTATAGATAGATAGGTTTTTCTTGTGATTTTTTGTGTTATTCATTGGACATATGGGGTGGGATTATACATTGGTTGGGATTTTTCATGTGTATTTTTGTGTTAATAACATTGGTGGTGCGTTGGCCTCACTATGTTAGATAACATGACAAGTGGGGGTGGGTGAATCATTAAATAATGGATAAAACCAACAACCAGTTTAATCTTCTCTCATCATTAAAAATACAGCTTCTCTCTTATTCTAATTGTAATATGTTTATATAGAAATGAAAGCATGAAAGAGACACAAAAATTTTACTTGGTTCACCCTAATTAAGCTAGTCCAAGTAATATATAAGGGAAATGTGCCAATGTATGGAAATCCACAATAGCAAATTACTACTATAGTTATAGTAGAAAAGTCGTTTCTCCTCTTAGATCACTTTTAATCATGGGATGAATAAAAAATATTCTCTACTGGAGTGTACTCACCATTCCACCAATAGATATATTTTGATATCTTCCATCAATATTGTTTACCCTAAAATCGGTGTTCCATGATGTTATTCTTTCATCCAAATAATGAATATCAATTTATCATATATATTCTAGAAAAATTCATTCTTTTTCATGTAACATTTAGTTTCGGTGAACCTTTTCACATTATTCACACAACTTCAAAATAGTTAAGAAATATTGCACCTTTAAAAAAATGAAAAACCTTCACCAAACTCACTTGGAAATACAGACACAAGTATATTTAATTACATAATATACGTCTTAATAATTTTTATTTTTGAAAGAATTATTTTCGTGTAAGACTCATTTGAAAATATAGACTCCAAATTTAATTAATAATTTCTCACTCCAAATGAGGGGGTAGCAACTTATTTATAGGCATGGTAAACCATTCACATAACTCCTGCAACCCCACTAAACGTTAAATAAACATTACAAGCCAATAAAACATGTCACTAATCTCATTTATTTTTTCACATAACACACCATCTTCACAGAAATTCTCATCTATATTTCCTGTATTTGAGAAACAACATCTGATACACACAACTTCATCTTTCACAAATTGACAAAAAACTCATGAATCTCTTTCCCTTTACAAATATTGATGTGGCAGTCTTGAATCCCAACTTCAATAAAATATTCAACTTGTTTTTAAAACTATGAATATTTAAATAACCCTTTTCCATAAATATGAAAAGGTCTCCATGATACTTGGAATTCATTAATAATTACATTAGAACTTTTTAAAGTGGATTTTTCAATAAAAACAATAATAAAAAAACACTAAAATTTATACATAAGGGGTTCATTCCCACTATTTTCATCTATGGTGTGAATTAATTTTACTGATCCATCATTTATATATCACATTTTCATTAATTAAAATATCACTGGTTTTTTATATATAATTACTATTGTGAGACAAATTTTACTTATTATAGTGCTATATGTGGGAATTCTTTGACATTTCCTACTAAGTTACATACTCACCCACTATACATGCACCTTGGATAATATTAAGAAGTTTCTTATAATGATACAGGTAAAGAGAAGATGTCATAATTTTCTAGTTGAGAAAATTGATGTTATAGTCATGTTTGGTGGGTTTTGGATCTTAGATATGGTTATGTAATAGATTTGGTTTGGATTACACAGCAGTGCCTTAGTGCTTCTTTCTTTCGTTGTATTTTTATAGTAATGTTTAATAATATTGATTTCTACAACTCCAGTTGTGGTCTTATTATGTTCAATTGAATTTTTTTGGGTTTCTATCTTCCAATATTTTTATTCATTATATTGTTTTTGTTGTTACATTGCAGGTTGGTTCATGTATGAAGATAAATAATCCCCCAAAAACATGTTATAAATTTGGAATTTATTTCCAATTTTTGGTGTATGGGAGAAGTACATAAGGATTGTGGCATTTTGGTCCCTCCATATGTAATGGGTCGGGGTTGGGATGGTATGAATGGTATCAGTTTGCTATTGTTCATTATCTAGGAATTCTAGGCATAGAGATATGAAGTGTAGGGACTTGAAATTTAGTTTTAAAAGAATGCATAGTTAAACTCTTTAAATCAAACATCAAGTTACCATGGTAATTATAGTGTAAAAATATGACTAAACTCCTTTAGGTGTTTTTTTATCTTATTATCTTGGGTTTAGACATTGAGAGAATAGTATCATACATTAGTAGAGAAAATTTCTTTAATGACTTCATGATTAATATGATATTTTTTTCATGATTATAATAATTCAATATATGTTAAAGATATGGAATTAATTTACTCGATTATGATTTATTAATGGTTTTTCTTTGACTATAAGAAAATAACACCAGTTAGGAGACCTAAAAATTAGAAATAGGGTGCTGATGAGAATGTTGTTCCACATGAAATATAGGTGAATAAAAAACTCATTATTACTTTTATAGAAACATTCTAGGATGTTAAAAAAGTAAATTGGATTGGGGAACCACATCCTATAGATTTATCACTATAATTCCAAAGTAAAAACCCATCAATCATTCTTAGTGACTTGTGTATGGAGAAAGCATAAGAAATGGAATGAAAAATTAATATAATCTTTATTTTTTTGGGAGTATATGATGAAATTAAAGTGAATCTAATAGTTCATATGCTTGAATACCTAAAATAAAAATGGTGTGATACATATTTCCAAAAAAAAATTTGATCAATGCCTTACATAGAATATATTTGATTTTTTTAATAACAAATTCTACCAATATATATTTTGATTCTAATGAAAAATAGATATATTTGATCTGAATAAAGGAAGGATAATAGTTTTGTAATATGGATACTAGTTTACATAACTTGATCTGTTTTCACTAGAATTAGTAGTTAGTGAATCACATAAGGAATGCATGTTCAAAATGAGCATACAACCTTATATTCTCTCGAGTGTGGTGATGTTATGAATTAATATATACACACACATGTTAAACAATTAAATGGTGGTGGAAAAAGATATTATTAGAAACCTAAATAGAGGTAACCCCTCTTTCCTCCCTAAAACCAGTGGGAACTGCAGTTCTGGGAATAAATGAAAAAGGGAGCGCAATTACCAATGTATCATAACATGATAGAACTTATCTACTTGAACCATTTCCTTTACTTTGTGTCATGGTAACAAAACATGTTTTTTTAAAATTTTATTTATTGGATTAAATAAATATGGAATTCATATAAATTTATATACCACCATGATATTTTAGAAAATAATTCTCTTTATTTTTTTCTTTGATAGATTTCATTACACATAACACTACTTTTAACTGGCCATGGTATATTATTAAAACATTATCATACGAATTTTATAACCAACACCTTAAAATTAGAAGGTCTGAAAAATATTAACCACATTATGAAATACATAAAATTTCTATACTCAGTATAAATGTACTGATTTAATCTTTTTAAATAAGAACTCAGTTTTTAATAAAGCCATTTTATTCTTCAAACACACATTTTCTTCTAAAATGGTTTTTATTTCTTGTTGGGATAAAATATTACAATTAAATTTCTTAAAATTTTAAAGATTTTATTTGATAAAAATGATATCATTTTCTAAATTTTTATATCAGAATTATCTTTGGGAGAAATTTCGGTATTTTACTTTAAAATATGATTTTTCGATATATACAGAAACAAATTTTTTTTGTAAAACTATCATTTTATTTTCATTAAACGATTGACTATTATTTGTTTTTATATCAAAGTAACATAATTAATATTTAATTTTATATAATATAATTAACTTCACTTGAATCATTATTGTTACGTATTTTTATATAAGTTCATTTTTTGGGATTAAAATTGCATTTTTCTAAAAACTTTTTTAATATCACATTACGCATTTATATTAAAAGTAATTTATTCCACTTATTTTTATTGAATTTGAGAAAATGGATTAAATATTTTTTTGGGGGATTTATATTTTTTAAACAGTTTCATTTTCTTTTTCGACATTATGAATAGTTACTTTATTAATTTTGGTACCTTGACAAAGGGAAAAGTTTCTTATTTAGGTTAAAAATAATACGATTAGTACTCAATAGTGACACTAACACCATAATAAGTTTTATTTAATGAGTATATATCAACAATAAGCATCCAAAAGTCAAATATATTAAATTTTTTTCATATAGTCATGATTTCAACCCTTTATATTATTTTATATAATCAAAAGTCAAAAGAGTCAATCTCTTTATTTTATTATATTTAAATTTTTTAAATAGGAGTAAATAGAGGATATGTTCAGTTATAAATATCAATTTAAAATTTAAATGATTTTTTTCATCATTGTAGTATTTTTTATATTTTATAAATTATATAATTACCATAAATTCTTGTACAATGTTATTAGAATATTTATTCAATTAATAGAAAAAAATAAATGATTTTAAAAATATTAAAAGAGATATAATATTAAATATTTATTGTGTTATGTGCCTTTTATAGAACTATATTACGTATTGGGTAGGTTTGAAATCCTTATATTATAGCCCTCCTTTTATCTTGTTGTATTTGAAGTCAAATTGAATGAATAGTGTTAAAAATGACATTAATGATATTTTATAGTAAATAATTTTTTAAAATGATATAAAATTAATAAAAATAACAAATTCAGAATAATGAATGTGTAATATTTTTAAAAATTAACCATGGTATATCTATTCTTTGTTTTTCATTTTATAGTGAAATTATTAATCCTTAATGAATAAAAATATTAAATATTACAGTAATTGTCAAATGGTTTAACGAATGGATAAAACAAAAAATAAAAGGGTAAAAATGTGACTCAAAATTGTCATACTCTTATTAGATGAGTATAATTCATCTGATAATAATATTATATTAAAATACTATGAATATTTATCTATTTGGACATCGAAATCAATTTATATTATTTTAATATTATATTAAATTCTAAAAGTGCGCCTCCCCTCATTTACAAAAGGGCTCCCATCCTTTCTCTTGATGAAAACGTTTTGAGCTATATACCTAGACCAAATTATAAATATCTATCTTATGAACATAATTATAAGAGTTATAGATATGTTTTACTTCCCACGAAAAAAATCCTAGATCCCTTAAAAGGAGATCTAAAGGAGTTAATTGAAAGAATAGGTAATCGCCTTAACCGATCAATAACTTTTTAATCATTATTTTCCACCTATAAATATATGATATTATTACTAAATTAATAGACTAAATAATAATAAATATATTTTAATATTATTATTATCATTAAACCACCTTTATTCACACTCTTTCCATCAAATGGGAATTGAAAATATCGCTCGTGCGTATGTATGGATTACTGTCTCTACATATTGATAAAATTCATTGCCTATAACCAACTATTATGGATGAGTATTATAACGGGTTTAATGTATTTATATGATAAATATGAAATAATTAAACTTTGGAAATGACAATAGAATATCCAACTTCTTAACTTCCAAACTATTGGAAAACGACAACGTTGATCATACACACTTATGGACTATCACCTCCACAAATCGATGCGATTACATTGTCATTTCTATTTAAATTGGTTGGTGATAAGGATATATTTAATTAATATATATGATATATGTTTTAATAATGATTATGTAAATTTTAGTTATTATTTACATTTTACATTCAATGAAAAAATGAAAACAACATTCCGGTGTACTTATGACCTCCCATCTCCATGATTGGTTTAGTTATTTTTTCTATATATACTCTTTTGAATGAATATAAAAAAGTATATAATTAATATATATTAATTTTTTATCATTATTAAAATTCTATATATTTTATAAAAATAATTAAAATACAAGTACGAAAACTACCAAACAAAGAGTTACATGAAAAACAAAGCAGACATCACCCAGAATAGTGATTTTAATAAAATATTATTAAAAATTTGGAGATAAAAGATTATAATTAATTAATATTAGGTATTATGTATTTTATTATGTTTTTTATATAATTTTAATAAACATATATTTATTATACAAGATGTTCCAACACATATGATGGAATTTAGACCTAAGGTAAGGGATTTTCGTCTCACTTTTGTTTTCTCTGAAAAAAATGCCTTATACACCACATGTTTTTTTTTTGTGGTTTATGAATTTATCATGAATGTATTTAATGATTATTTTAATGAAAATTATAGTATAAAAAGATCTATATAATTTTCTTTTTTATATGTGGCTCATGATTCACAATTTAGCAAAGCGGTAAGGGTTTTCTGCTACCATCTATTTGTTTATCAGTATTGTTTATAAGTTTGTTTCCGATAATGTAATATTATGATATAACTATAAAAAAGTAATTATTTTTATTATCCTATAGTAATATATTTATAATACATGTTTTACTTTCATTTTCCTCATCATAAGAAATCAAGATATCAAAAATGTGTTTTAAGAAAAATAAACTTTTTTACCTCTTTGATTTTCTTCCATATCAAAGTTTCATAAAATTGTTTTAAAGAAGGTTTTTAATAATATAATATGGATTTTTAAATTCATTTTACCCATTTATTTATTTTTTTAAAATGGTTTAATAGTAATCTTCTTGTTGTTTTCTGAATGAGGTACTTTTTACATTTCTTATGATAGTGTATAAAGGATGTATTTTTAACGTATATGACATAAAATAAATTTCCCACCAGCATTAAAGATCATTTTTTAATATTATATTATATTTTTTCATATAATTTTCAAATAAAATGTTTAATTAATAATTGGGAAATACTAATGTTTTAAAAAATTTATTACAAAGTGAACACAAGAAATGTTTTGGGTGATCATTCCAAATAATTATCTATCTATGAGGACATATTTTATGATAATTATGATTTTATATGGATAAGATCTAGTTATACAATTATTAATATTTATCAATATGGTTAATTTTTATGTTGATGTGATTTTTATTAAACCCATTTATTTTCAATGGTATAAGTTATAATGAATTGATGAACTGTTTTTGAAACCTGTTTTCATTATACGAGTTATGATGTGTTGATATGATGGATGTTTTTATATATTTTGGAAAACATAAGTTTTTTTAATTATGTGATTTAGTTATATTGTAATCATGGATTTTGGTTATGATATTACTAAGGATGGTGGTTATGTTAAAACAAAGGATGGGGGTTATGTTACAACCAAGGATAGTGGTTAAATTATATCTATGGATGGGTGGGGCCTATACCTCCCTCCAATGCATTGGGTAATGATTTATATCTCTTGATATAAATAGTAATGGAATGGGGAGTGAACCTAATTGAGTAAGGTACTTTTTATAATATTATAGTCATGGGAGTAAAATTTGATTACTATGATGGTTTGGGTTAGTGAACCCATTATACAATGATAATATTATCAATAATCTTTAACTATTAAGGAAATGATGTTATATTCTTATGTATATGACACAAAATGATGTTTTATTCAAATTTTGTGATATCATAGATCATATTATTTGATTAATTTTTAATTCATGTCTTATGAACTTCCAAGATTTATTTTTTGACTCAATATTATGACTTATGATATGTTGGGTATGATTTTCAAATGTTATTATCAGGTTATCATACCCTTATGTTCATATTATGATCAATTTATCATTTATATTTCCCTTGTCTACACCTACCAATCATTTTATATGACCCTTTAATATGTTTTATTTCCCCTGGTTATGAAGAAAGGTACTATGTTTGATTTGTATATGAAGGGATCTAGCTGTGAAGAACTAATGGGAGTTGATGTAGATATTTTATCAACCAATTGTTTATGTATCCAATTTTCCAAATTCACTAGACTTATTATTATTTCATGGATAATTATGTTATTTAATGAATACTAAACAATTATGATTTTATATCTATGTATGAAAAAGTAGGGGTCTCTATAGTTGGTATAAAATATAATTTTAGTTAACCATTAGAAGCAATGATGAGATAAATTTAGTAAGAACCATAGGGATAAGTATAAGTATAGGATAGAATCCTAATGATTTTTTAATGATCATGAATTACCTACCCTAAGTTTTTATAAAACATCTTTCATGATTTAGAAATCCTTTGAATTATTTTTCATGATAATATAGTTTCCCACCATGATTATTATTTCGCACATTATGTTTTCTGGTTTTATTCAATGGATGGAACATGAAGAAATCATGTTGAATGAGATGTTCAATTGAATGATTTTACTAATTAAAAGAAAGTGAAATAAGAGAGAGAATGGGAAACATTGTGATTATACCTACCCATCTATTAGATTATATGATTAACGATGAAAATTTGGTGAGTTTCATGAAAAACCTAATAAGAGATATATGGAATTTCATAAATACCAAGGAGGAAAGAATATTTAGATTCTAAAAATGTTTAGAATGTGGTAATAAAAACTCATGTGAATATATCAGATTAATGAAAATATGATTTTAGTGTGGGAAATATGGAAATGGAATATGTAATGTCTAGGAAAAAATGAAACATTCAGTTAATGTAAGGGATAGTAATAATGGTATAATTAAGGAATCCTTTATGGTTGAATGTTTTAAATGTATAAATTATAATAATTATGAAAATATTTGTCCTTGTGGGAAATAGGAGAGAATAATTAGCAAGTTTTCACGAGTAGTGGTTTTATCGATGATTATGAAGCGTCTATGAATTACGTATGAAAGGTATAAACTATTCAAAAAATACTAATTACATTGAAAGTAAGAATCAAGATTAAATATAGAGTGATGAATCATAAAAAAATGATTCATATTTTAGTAAATAAGTATTTGGGAATAAAATGACAATTCTTATTTAATGGTTTAAGTAGGAAGTTAGGTGATTAAAGTGTTTATGCATTTGGATTCCATAATTGTGTTGTATAAGTGTTATAATAATGATAATATGGTTATAAAATCATGAAACACATGAGGACTATTCCACATTATTTTTTATTTACATATTTGAAAACATATTTTGAATAGTTCTAATAACCATGAAAATTTATTTAGTGGAAATGTGATATTTTTAGAGAACACATGATTAAGGGAAAGATAAACTGTAATATATGTCTGATGCTGAGTTAATAATTGTTAGTTATGATAAATATATTATTGAAATTTATAGGATTTTCAACCATAAAATAAGTTTGTTATTTGATTAAAAATTTGATTTAGGTCATCTTTAATGATGTTTGTAAAATTTTTTATTTATAGAATATATTCTATTGTTTTTAATTTATATAAGGAATAAGGATTTTGTTAATTTTTAAAGTATGCATGTTTTCATGGGAGGATAACTAAGAAGTTATGAATACTATTATTGGTTTATAATTATAAGTTTTAGTTTAAGTTCAAGGTAATAAAAAACCCTATTTGATGATGGGATTTTGATGTGATTTGAAACATTTATAGGATATCAGGAAGAATACTCTATCAAGTTTTAAATAATATTTTGGTGTTTCTATATGATTTTATTCTATGTTAATTGTAGTCTACTAGTTTTTGGGATATATATAATATTTAATAGAAATTCATTAACAAGTTGATCTTCTCATATAAATTTATTGTAATATTAAATATTACAATTCAGGTTAGTATCTAAATTTGATTCTAAATATTTTTGCGAATATCACCATAATAAAAGATTCTATTATTATTTATCATGAATATTAATTTTATTTGGGAGATGTTTCATTAGGTTTAGGAAATTTTAAATATTAGGTTTATCAAGTTATTTGACAGGAATGATTAATTAGGGAAAAATTCAATTAAGGTTTTGAAGATTGAGTGTCTGATATAACCATTGATATTAAAACATTCAGTAATGTCATGGTTATCGAGGTAATTAATTTATTGGTGATTAATGTTGTATTTTTTATTATGGTGGTTTACTAAAGCTGAGAATTATATTTTTTTTTAACTATTTTTGGTTTTGGATAATGACTAAATATAGAAGTAATATATTGATATATTTTGTTTGATCTATCATAAGTTGACGAAAAATTCATCTTGAATACTTATCATTTGGAGAAAAAAGTTAAATTTTTGTGAGAATTTATTAAAGGATAAAATTTTAATTTTACAATAAGTGTTTTTCTTTTTATTCATAGTATAGATATTAAATGAATCCCTCAACTATATTAAAAGGATATTTAGAGAAACAATTTTCCATATAACCTTTAATTATGATGAATTTATAGTCTTTTAATCCATCACAGATTCATAGTAATGGGGTTTTTAGCTTTCTACTAACCATGTTCTATATCACTCTATATTAGTCCTAAGGTTTTAGGTTTCTCTTTTATATCTATATTTTAAATTCCCACTGATGTTGTGTTATTTGGAAATATAGTTACTTGGTGATCTTCAAACTTATATTCCCCACTTTTTAGTAAGTAGTTTTAACAGCCATGTTATGATGGGGGTTTTTTAAAAAGAGTTTCCAAATATTAAAACCATTAATATCATGATCAATTTTAAATTTAAAGGTATAAATTTATGGGACTGGATGTAAATTTTAGTTATTTTAGAAAATAATTTTCTTTAATTTTTTCTTCTTTGATAGATTGCGTTACATGCAACACTGAGTTTAAAACGAACCTGGATATATTAATAATATCTTATTATGTGATTGTTATAACCTAATCATCAAAATTGGCGAGTATGAATCAAATTAAATAATTTTATAAATACATATAATTTACGAACTCAATATAAATTTATTAATAATTCTTGGGAAACAAGTACTAATATTTTATTAAAGCCATTTTATTATTCAAAATCTGATTTTAAAATGGTTTTATTTCTTTTTGTATGAAAATGTTATAATTAAATATCTTGAAATTTTAAATTTTTTATAAAAATTATATTTTTTTTTAAATTATCATTTCAAAATAATCTTTGGGGTGAAATTTTTGTATTTTACTAAAAAATAATTATTTTTTTGTGAATAGTAAAAAATACAGATTTTTTCAAAACAATCATTTTTTCTGTAAAAGGTACCATTATGATCATAAATTGATCTAAAATTAACATATATTATTATTTAATTATATATAATCTAGTTAAAACAATTTCAATCATCATAACTGATTTTCTATAAGTATATTTTTAGCTTAAAACACAATTTTATAAAAACTATTTTTCATTGTGTTTTATGAATTTATATTAAAAGTATATTTTTCCACTTTTAGGTATGGAATTTGAAAAAAAGGATTAAATATAAGGAATTATGAATTCCAAATTTTGTAACAAGGTCCCATTAATTTTTAGACAATAGGAATAGTAACTTTTGTAATTTTTTTACCATGACAGTGGTTAAATGATGTAATTTATATTAAAAATAATATGATAAGTACTCAAAAAATACCCTAAAACATGTATAAATTTTATTAATGAGTATATATCATCCCTAATCATCAAAAAGTCAAGTATATGGATTTGGTTTTCCATTTCTAAATGATTTTGACAATTTTTATTATCTTATAAAAATAAATTTTTTAAGTGTGGTTCGATTTATTTTATTATCTTTAAATTTTCAAAGCAGGACTAAATAGAGGATATGTTTTGGTATGAATATTTGTTTTAGTTTTAAAGGATTTTATTTCATTATTGTAATTTATTTATTTATTTTTATAAAATATATATTTATCATAAATGCTTCTGCAACACTAATGCAATATTTATTCAACTAATAGAAAAAATAAATGATATTAAAAATTCTAAATGTGATATAATGTGAATAATTTATTTCAGACCATGAATTTCATAGATCTATAAGAAATAGTATGTAGGTTTTAAGGCATTATATTATAATTCCCCCGTTTTATTAATGTATTTGAAGTCAAACTAAATGAATAGTTATAAAGATGACATTAATGATATTTTATAGTACATAATAATTTTTTAAATGATATGAAATTCATAAAAAATACCATATTCAACCAAATTAATCGGAAATGGTTTTAAACTTCAACCATGATCCATTTATGGGCGGTTTCTAATTTTATAGTAACATTATTAATCCATAAAGGGTTGAAAACATTAATATTATAGTAATTGTCTAAGGGGTTAATGAAGGGTTGAAACAAAAAGGTAAGGGTTAAAATATGATGCAAACTTGTAAAAAGTTTATGGTATGAGAGAAATTCAACTAATCATCCTATTATCTTAGAATACTATTAATTTGGATCTATTTTGACATCAAAATGAATTTATATTAATTTACTATTGTGTGAAATTCAAAATGTTCTCCTCCCCTCAATTATAAAAGGTCACTCCTACTTTCTCTTATTTAAACCACATTGATCCTTATAGATCAACCAAACTATAAAAATTTATATTATAAAGTTTAGTAGAAAAATTATAGATGATGTGGTCTTCCCAAAAGATAAATCATAGATCCCTTAATAGAAGATATAATGTTTTTATTTGAAAGAAGAGGTAATCACCTTAACCTATAACGTTATTTGTAACGACCCAAAGTTTCATTAATATTAAATCCCTCTTGATCCAGTTAAATGTTTCTTTATGAAAAATGTTTTTATAAGTTGTCAATCTCTTCAGTTTTACGTTAAGATTTGTGACCGTTACTTTTATAGCTGTTGAACAGTGATCATCTGAGTAGTATAAATATAAGGCTTTAACGAACCCATTTCTACTCAGACAAAGGAAGTGATGGCCTCATCCAGTAGAATTTGCCCTTACGAAGCCCATTTGTCAGAGCTCGAAAAAGAGGTGGCGTCTTTGGGCTTTGCCCTTGACCAAGCCCAAGATGAGGTTCATCAAGTCATGCTCGAACGTGATCATCTGTGGGAAAAGTGGAAGTTGATTGAAATTACCACTCGAGCGATGTTATCCGAGACGCCCCAAGAGTCTTTCACCATCACACACCTTACCCTTAGGTCTTATGCGGCTATTTTAAGGGGTTATGTAACAAATAAGTAGCACCATGTTCATGTACACTATTTTTGTACATAATAATGAATATAATTTCTAGTAATTTTTGATACATTGTAATTAGTTTTTAATGTACAAATGCTGTTTTTAGTTATTATTTAAATAAGAATTATATTTTAACAAATTAAAGGATTTTTGATTTAAATAATATTTTAATAAAATATTATTATTAATATTAAATTAATTTTTTATTAAGTATAAATGATCATATAATTTTATGAATGCAATTAAAATTTTTATTATGGTTTAAAAGCCATTTCTGTCAAAACCCGTGAATTTTTTTATAAATGTTGGTTTTTATTTTAAAAGTGAAAATTCACAAATTTAGAATATTATTTAGATAAAATAAATATTATTTTTGGAACCAGGACGTCGAAATTATCCAACGGTGAATTTTTCATAATTTTCTGAGACAGTCAAATTTTTGGGTAAAAATTTAATACTATTTAAATATATAATGTGTTTTATGACATCATAATGACCCAATGGTGATGTAATAAAATAACATAATCCTTATGTTCGGCCAATATGTGTTTTATCATAAAAATAATGAGGTTTTGGGTTTGTTTTACTTACTTTTCAAAGCATTAATGGAGCCCTGAAGACTTATTCAACACTTTGCCTTTTTAAATCAATTTCCAATGGAGTGTGACTCACCTCCACATAAGAAACCCTAATTTTTAATAAGTTCGGACCTTGGCCTTGTAAAATATTGTTTTCCTCTATCCTTTTCCTGAAACCATGGGCAAATACCATGGGATGGTTTGTGGTTTGGATTATTTTAATATAAGGGGTCCCAAACCTAAATAATAAAGAATTCCCTCACCTTTCCTATATAAACCCACCCGAGCTCCCACTTCCTCCTCACTAAAATCCCTTGGAGTTTGTCCAAACTCGTACCTACTCTCTCTATAATCCTCCCAAGGAGCCCCAAGCTCCCAAGAAGCCTCTCACAAGCCTCTCTCTAGCCTTTGGAAGCACACTTCCAAGTAAGGGTTTTTTCTTCCTTTCTCATTTTTGTCAATTTTCTTTATGTTGTATTGCCCTTAATAATTTCAATTATGAATGTTGGGGTATGGTTTCTCACCTCCCCCATTCTGCCATATTATTTTTTGAATATTGGGAGACCCCTTTCTCTCTCATTAAATCCCTCCCATGTACACCCGTTACTATGCCGAAATTCCGAAAGGAACTTTTGTCTCCTCTTTTATATTCAAGCAATACTTTTGTATCATGAATCTAAATTCCTTTTCAATTGTTGGGACATGTATCTATATGACCTCATTACTGTACATTACTTTTAAATATGATGAGGAACCCATTTCTCTCTCATCAACCATTTTTATGAATTCTTATGTCAGGCCGTTACGCTACCGAAATCACACCGATTTTCTAAGCCAATATCATTGTGTAGTGAATAACATGCCCATTTATCCATCAAGGGTATTCACCTTTATGCACATTTACTTATTTATTATAAAGTTTCTTGTATTAATTCCACATTCCTTTATCGTGGAATAAATGATTATGTTTTATGAATCCATGTTTTATGATCCATGTGCCACACTTATGCATGAAATGAAATGTTTAAGAAGGGTGCGCCCTTTATAGCACTCCAATGCATTGGGTAAAGTATAATATCATGATACGTCATGTGCAATGAGTGTTGGATAATGCTAATTCAAGTGCAACGAGGGTTTACTCGTGCTAAAAGTGCAATGAGGGTTTACTCATGCTCCATGTGAAATGAGCCTTGGCTCATGCTAATTCAATGTCAAGTGTTGTTGCCACATTTCCATGTTATGGTTATCATGATTTATCATGCCTTTATGTTAATGTTTCTATAATGCTCTATTGATGTTCCTATTACCTAACATGTATTTTTCTCCTCATGTTATTCATTGTGTACTCCCTTAATGGGCTTTATAGCTCACCGTTTTCTTATGCATGTACTCAGGTTATCCCATGCAATGCTAAGTACGAAGGAATGTAGTGGTCATGTGAAGGATGTTTTCAATAATGATGTTGTATTTCAATTTTAAAGTTTTTATGTAATGATCCTAATCCCCAAAGACACTAAACCTCTCGATCTTCTTTTTTGTATCAAGTGAAGTTTTATATAATAAAGCATGCTTAAGTTGTAATAAAAAGCAGGGTTGTCATAGTTGGTATCAGAGGATAGGTTTAGTTATTTTTGGGATTAGGAAACCCTAGTAAAGCCTTAGATACAAGACTAAGAATAATAATAACATCCCTAAGTTTTGGTAAACCCTAACTAATTGGTTTATCAAACAAATACATCTCTCTCTGGATACGAGCAGGTAGAGGCGGCTCGGGCACAAATGTATCCTAGGGGTAAAACACGAAAACACCACTTTAAGCTAGACTCAAACGGGAACTGGTGCATGAAAACGGGCCTTGCTTCACTCTTGGTTACGACACTCCCGGGGGATATGTTTTTATAAATTCACAATCTTAGTATGAACCCTTATTAAGGGAAAAAATGCCCCTAAGAATATATGTTAGAAGGAAGATCATGAAAAACCTGGATTGAATCCTATAGACTCAAGAGTTAAAGAGATTAATGTTTATTTATAAGTCATCAACTTTTGTCTTTGGATTACCCTTTATGTGTTACCCCTGTCTTTCCTTTTATTCCTGCCAATGGACGATAATAGGAGAACTCGGGCTAACAACCGTTGTGAAGATCAGTGTGATGATTGTACTAATGAGATGCTCAATCCAATGGGATCGGGAATCACAAACTTTTTCATGATTCTCTCTCTACTAACTCAAGTTTTGAAAAGAAACATGGGTCAAGAGGAACGTTGAACCCCCCCTAAGAAATAACAAGTCATTATCGAGAGCATCATGAGACAAAGGCCTCCTACTTTTAGTGGATCATCTGATCCCACGATCGCTGAGCAATGGATCAACTCCATTGAAAAGATCTTATCTATCCTTTAATGTTCTGAACAAGAGAAGGTTCTCCTGGTGACTTATCGTATGGAGGGTGAAGCTGATCAATGGTGGACGTTGATCAAAAATACAAATCCTGAGGAGGAGATCGAGGATTTGGAATGGAAGGAATTCTTGAAGATGTTTTTCGATAAATATTTTCCGTGAACCCTCCGTCTTAAGATGGAAAGGGACTTCATTTCCCTCAAGCAGAAAGATGAAGAATTTGTGGGAGCGTACGAGGCAAACTTCACAAGGCTTGCACGATACACTTTCGGCTTTGTCTTTACCCCCGAATGCAAGGTTTACCACTTCTTTGGTGGGCTGAAGCCTAGCTTGCGGAAAGAATTAGTGATCCGTGACTTCGACGGCTGTGAGGAAATTGTCCGATGTGCCATCAAGGTTGAAATGGAGATCGGAGAATCATAGGGGTATCATGGGGACAAGAAGCGGAAGGTGGAATTCAATGCTGGTGGTCCGATGGATAAATCCAATGGTGCTAAGACGTTCCAGCACCCCACTGGCCAAAAGTGCGGAAAGAAGCACCCTGGAAATTTCCTTAAGGGGACAAGAAAATGCTTTAGGTGTTGGAGATAAGGGAAGCTAGCTATTAACTATCAGCAAGAAGGACCCGTGGCTGCGACAGAGGATAGGAACGCTCCGTTCGAACCTCAACGCATTGTTCAATTCTACAAATGCAAATAACCGGGTCATTTTGTGAATCAGTGCCCTAATCCAAGGGTTATGGAAGGCAACCAACAACCTCCAAGACAGCAAGGAAGAGCTTTTTCCATCACTTCTGCCGAAGTGAACCCCAAAAACGAAGTGGTGACAGGTACGCTAGTTTTTCATTCAAGAATAGCAAACGTACTTTTTGATTCAGGTTCTACGCATTCTTTTATATCTAGAATGTTTAGTAGAACAATCCCAACACCACCAAAAATCCTGGAAGTAAAGATGTCTGTGAGTATGGAAAATGGGGAAATCATTGCATCCCATGAATATAAGTCCTCCCCTATTATAATCCGTGGATTGAATTTCATGGAGAACCTCTTCATACTCCCTTTGGTGGAATTTGATGAAATTATTGGAATGGATTGGCTTTCCTTATATAAAGACAACATAAATTGTCGGGAGAGAGAAATCACACTCCATATGGAGAATCGACCCCCGATTCTTTACAAGTGTTAGGAGGAAGATGAATCTTCTTTAGCTCCATCATCTCAAGCATGGATATTACTGCCTTATGAGCACGTATATCTGGCTCAGATGATTGATTCCAAGGAAGAAAGCACCCTTGAAGAAATGCCTATTGTGAGGGAATTCACTGAAGTATTTCCTTAGGAACTTCCTGGTCTTCCTCCAAGAAGAGATGTTGAGTTCTCAATTGAACTTATACCTAGGGAGCTACCAATATCCAAGACTCCATATAGAATGGTTGTTGTTGAGCTTGAATAGATGAAGAAACAACTACAGTAGAATCTAGATAAAGGGTTTATACGCCCAAGTGCATCACCATGGGGTGCACCAGTCATCTTCGTCAAGAAGAAGGATGGGTCAATGCGGATTTGCATCGATTATCGTGAACTTAACAAAATAACGATAAAGAACAAGTATCCTCTCCCAAGAATCGATGACTTTTTTGATCAGCTGCGTGGAGCACAATACTTCTCCAAGGTGGACTTACAGTCGGGATATTATCAAGTAAGGGTGAAGAAGGAAGATATCCCCAAGACTGCTTTTCGTACAAGGTACGGGCACTATGAATTCATAGTAATGCCTTTTGGACTCACCAATGCTCCAGAAATATTCATGGACTTGATGAATAGAGTCTTTAGAGATTACCTTGAAAAATTTGTGGTAGTCTTTATAGATGATATTCTAATAAACTCCAAAACCAAGGAGGACCATGAGGAGCATTTATAAACTGTACTAGAGACTTTGCGCAAGGAGAAGCTCTATGAAAAGTACAGCAAGTGTGAGTTTTGGTTGAAGGAAGTCTCATTCATGGGCCATATCATCACAAGCAATGGGATATCTGTGGACCACTCCAAAATAGATGCAATTGAGGGATGGATGAGGCCAACATCGGTAACTGATATCCGTAGCTTCTTGGGGTTAGCTGGATATTATCAACGATTTGTGAGAAATTTCTCAAGATTTTCCAACCCTTTTACCAAGCTAACTTGAAAGGGAGTAAAGTTTTATTGGAGTGATGAATGCGAAGAAAGCTTCAAGGAGATGAAAAGGAGGCTTATCACTGCACTCGTGCTCACTTTACCCACAAGTGGGGAGATTTTTGTGGTATTCAGCGATGCTTCGAAGAAGGTCTTAGGATGTGTGCTGATGCAAAATGATAAAGTGATATCCTATGCCTCAAGGAAGTTGAAAATCCATGAGCGAAGCTATCCAACGCATGATCTGGAGTTGGCGGTGGTGATCTTTGCCTTGAAAATCTGGCGGCATTATCTCTATGGAGAGAAATGTGAGATATATACTGACCACAAGAGTCTTAAATATATATTCACACAGAAAGTGCTTAATATGCGCCAGAGAAGATGGATAGAGCTCATCAAGGATTATGACTGTTCAATACATTACCACCCTGGGAAAGCGAACAAGGTGGAAGATTCCCTAAGTAGAAAGGATCTAGCGATTCTATCAATGATGAGAATTGAGAAGGATCCAATCTTCTTAGACTTGATGAAGATGGACGTGGGAATCATAAAGAAGGGAACATCATCAATCCTTTGACAAATTATTGCTCAACCATCTCTTTTGGAAAGGTTAAAGGATGCTCAGAAGGACGATGTGGGAATCCAAGAAAAAGTGGAAGCTATCAAAAAGGGAAAATCCACGGAGTTAAATGTTAATGAAGAAGGAATTGTGCGGTTTGGGAAAAGACTGTGTGTTCCATCATGTTCGGAGCTGAAGAAGGAACTTTTGGATGATGCACATAGTTCAAATTTATCTATTCACCCAGGTAGCACAAAGATGTATCGAGATCTCCGAGAAAACTTTTGGTGGGATAATATGAAAAAGGAGATCGCTGAATATACATCAAAGTGCCTGGTGTGTCAACAAGTGAAGGCAGAGAGGCAGAAGTCTAAGGGGATGATGCATCCATTGACCATACCAGAATGGAAATGGGAGAAAAGCACCATGGACGATGTCACTAGACTTACAAGGACATCCAAAGGCAATAATGCAATTTGGGTTGTTGTGGATCATCTTACAAAGACTGCACACTTCATTGCTATTCGAGAGGATTTCCTTTTGGATCAGCTGGCACAGATATATATTAGGGATGTGGTACAGTTTCATGGAGTACCATTATCTATCGTTTCTGACCGAGATCCAAGATTTACCTCTATGTTTTGGACGAGTCTTCAACATGCACTGAATACAGAACTGAACCTCAGTACGGCCTATCATCCTCAATCTGATGGACAATCCGAGCGGACTATACAAACACTTGAGGATATGTTGAGAGCGTGATCAATGGACTTTAAAGGAGGATGGGATCAACATCTTCCTCCGGTTGAGTTCTCTTATAATAATAGTTTCCACTCGAGCATCCAAATGGCACCATATGAAGCCCTGTATGGGAAAATGTGTAGAACACCAGCATGTTGGGATGAGGTCGGTGAAAGTAAGCTGGTTGAACCAGAAATGGTCGAAGAAATGGTGGAGAAGGTGAAAACCATTCAGCAGCATATCAAGGCATCCCAAAGTCGACAGAAGAGTTATGCAGATAATCGTCGACGAGACCTTGAGCTTAAAGTCGGAGACATGGTGTTTTTATGCCTATCTCCGTGGAAGAAGGTCATGAGGTTTGTAAATAAAGGGAAGGTAAGTCCAAGGTACATCGGCCCCTTCGATATTCTTGATGATGTTGGGGATGTGGCCTATCGACTAGCACTTACACCTACTATGGAAAAGGTGCATGATATCTTCCATGTATCCCTCTTAAGGAAGTACATACCAGACCCTTCACATGTACTCTCTTCCGAGGTGGTACAATTAGAATACGATCTATCTTATGAGGAGCAACCAGTGAAGATCTTAGATCGTAGAGAAAAAGTTCTACGAAATAAGACAATGCCCCTCGTCAAGGTGTTGTGGAGAAACCACAAGTATGAAGAAGCAACTTGGGATTTGGAGGATATTGTGAAGCTGAGTTACCCACATTTGTTTTAGTGTGGGAAAAGGAAAATTTTGAGGGAGAAATTTCTTAAGGGGGGAATATTGAAACGACCCAAAGTTTCATTAATAGAAAATCCCTCTTGATCCAGTTAAATTTTTCTTTATGAAAAATGTTTTTATAAGATTTCAAATTCTTTAGTTTTACGTTAAGATTTGTGACCGTTACTTTTATAGTCGTTGAACAGTGATCATCTGAGTAGTATAAATATAAGGCTTTAACGAACCCATTTCTACTCAGACAAAGGAAGCGATGGCCTCATCCAGTAGAATTGCCCCTTACGAAGCCCACTTGTCAGAGCTCGGAAAATAGGTGGCATCTTTGGGCTTTTCCCTTGACCAAGCCCAAGCTGATCTTCATCAATTCAAGATCGAACGTGATCGTCTACGGGAAAAGTGGAAGTTGATTGAAATTACCACTCGAGCGATGTTATCCGAGCTTCCCCAAGAGTCTGTCACCATCGCACACCTTACCCTTAGGTCTTATGTGGCTATTCTAAGGGGTTATGTAACAAATAAGTAGCACCATGTTCAGGTACATTATTTTTGTATATAATAATGAGTATAATTTCTAGTCATTTTTTATACATTGTAATTAGTTTTTAATGTACAAATGGTGTTTTTAGTTATTATTTAATCACGAATTATATTTTATTAAATTAAAGGATTTTTGAATTAAATAATATTTGAATAAAATATTATTATTAATATTAAAATAATTTTTTATTAAGTATAAATGATCTTATAATTTTATGAATGCAATTAAAATTTTTATTAAGGTTTGAAAGCCATTTCTGTCAAAACCCGTGATTTTTTTTATAAATGTCGGTTTTTATTTTAAAAGTGAAAATTCACATATTTAGAAAACTATTTAGATAAAATAAATAATATTTTTGGAATCAGGACGTCGAAATTATCCAACGGTGAATTTTTCATAATTTTCTGAGACAGTCAAATTTTTGGGTAAAAATTAAATACCATTTAAATATATAATGTGTTTTATGACAACATAATGACCCAATGGTGATGTAATAAAATAACATAATCCTTATGTTCGGAAAATATGTGTTTTATCATTAAAATAATGAGGTTTTGGGTTTGTTTGACTTACTTTTCAAAGCATTAATGGAGCCCTCAAGGCTTATTCAACACTTTGCCTTTTTAAATCAATTTCCATGGGAGTGAGACTCACCTCCACATAAACAACCCTAATTTTTAATAAGTTAGGACCGCGGCCTTGTAAAATATTTTTTTCCTCTTTCCTTTTCCAGAAACCATGGGCAAATATCATGGTATGGTTTGTGGTTTGGATTATTTTAATATAAGGGGTCCCAAACCTAAATAATAAAGAATTCCCTCACCTTTCCAATATAAACCCACCCGAGCTCCCACTTCCTCCTCACTAAAATCCCTTGGAGTTTGTCCAAACTCTTACCTAATCTCTCTATAAACCTCCCAAGGAGCCCCAAGCTCCCAATAATCCTCTCACAAGCCTCTCTCTAGCCTTTGGAAGCACACTTCCATGTAAGGGTTTTTTCTTCCTTTCTCATTTTTGTCAATTTTCTTTATGTTGTATAGCCCTTTTTAATTTCAATTATGAATGTTGGGGTATGGTTTCTCACCTCCCCCATTCTGCCATATTATTTTTTGAATATTGGGAGACCCCTTTCTCTCTCATTAAATGCCTCCCATGTACACCCGTTACTATGCCGAAATTCCGAAAGGAACTTTTTTCTCCTCTTTTATATTCAAGCAATACTTTTGTATCATGAATCTAAATTCCATTTCAATTGTTGGTACATGTATCTATATGACCTCCTTACTTTCCATTACATGTAAATATGATGATGAACCCCTTTCTCTCTCATCAACCATTTTTATGAATTCTTATGTCACGCCGTTACGCTACCGAAATCAAGCCAATATCATTGTGTAGTTTAATACAATGCCCATTTATCCATCTAGGGTATTCACTTTTATGCACATTTACTTATTGATTATAAAGTTTCATGTATTAATTCCACATTCCTTTATCATGGAATAAATGATTATGTTTTATGAATCCATGTTTTATGATCCATGTGGCACACTTATGCATGAAATGAAAAGTTTAAGAAGGGTGCGCCCTTTATAGCGCTCCAATGCATTGGGTAAAGTATAGTATCATGATACGTCATTTGAAATGAGTGTTGACTCATTCTAATTCAAGTGCAATGAGGGTTTACTCGTGCTTCAAGTGCAATGAGGGTTTACTCATGCTCCATGTACAATGATCCTTGGCTCATGCTAATTCAATGTCAAGTGTTGTTTCCACATTTCCATGTTATGGTTATCATGCTTTATCATGCCTTTATGTTCATGTTACTCTAATGCCCTATTGAAGTTCCTATTGCCTAACATGTATTGTACTCCTCATGTTATTCATTGTGTACTCCTTTACTGGGCTTTCTAGCTCACCCTTTTCTTATGCATGTCCTTAGGTTATCCCATGCAATGCTAAGTACGAAAGAATGTAGTGGTCATGTAAAGGAAGTTTTCAATAAAGATGTTGTATTTAATGTTTGAAGTTTTTATGTAATGATCCTAATCCCCAAAGACACTAAACCTCTCGATCTTCTTTGTCGTATCCAGTGATGTTTTATGTAATAAAGCATGCTTAAGTTGTAATAAAAAGCAGGGTTGTCATATTATTTATAATTATTCCTTTTATTTATATAAATATTTTATATTTTTTATAAAAAATTAACATAAGTATCCTAAATATGCTTAAATATTTTCATGATTATGAAAACACATTTATTCACTCTCTTTTTATCAAATGGGATGTGAAAATATATCTCTTGCATATGTATTACTAGCAATCTCTACATATCAATAAAATTCATTTTTGATTAACAAATTTTATGTATGGGAAATATGATGGTGTTTATAATAAATAATATCATGCATGATTGATGCATTTAACCTTTGATTTTGGGGGATTGAATTTTTCACAATCATTCATGCCGGGATTTCCATTTTCAAATGGATTCCAATGGGTTTTGTTCACAGAGCTAGAAGCACCCAACGGTTCCCTTATTCAATATGTTTCATCAACCTACTATCCAAAGGTAGGTGGTCAGTGGGAAATGTCTAAAAATATTCATAGGGTCATTCATTGGTCAATATTATGGTAGGTCATTCTCATCACACACTTTTGGGGGGAATAATTTCCAACTATGTGAACTTGTACTGATTTAATACATATTCATAAATCCGGTGTTAAATTCAAAATATGATATCGGACTCCCATGATTCAATCATCAATTATTAGTATGTATTAGTTTTATAATCATATTTATGTATCTATGGTTCTTCATAAATGTAGATATGTATTTTCATATGATCCTATAAATCTATGGTAAGCTTTTTACAACATATTATAGATTATTGTTTAATTTATTATTACAATGCTAGTTTAAATATATACAATGGGGTTCATTGGATTTTATCATCATCTAGGGAGACGAGATATTTTTTGATGTCAAGATAATGCCCATGAGATGGATTTACTACATATCATTTTGAGAGGAATCAGAACCCACATTTTTTGTTCCACTTCATGGGACAATCATATATTTTAAATTCATTGGATGAGAGTCGAACCATGTAGTTTAATGTTGTGCAAAAAGGATGACTAAGAAAACGTTTCCTAGTCAATGGATGGTGTAGGGATTATACCAAATTGACCCATGGGACCTAGAAGGAATATAGCCTTCTAGGATGGATATTACCCTACTAGGAATGTGGTCCATATAAAATTAGGGTTAATTTGGGGTGTTGGATTCGAACCATAGAGAGGATTCCTACGTATCCTACTTGAATAGGAATAAAATCCCATGTAGTTATGATATATTGAGTATCACACTTATGGAGGACCCCCTTTGAAGGGTTTTCTCATAGGGGATATTTTTATTTGATGTGGATACATGGATTCAAGGACCCACACCATTGGAGGCACTCTTGATTAAGGTGAGAGAAGGATTCATAATAGGATTCTATGTTGAGATATGCATCTGATCACGTTATGTCATGAAATTTACTAATATCTAAGACCACATGATTAATGATCTTTATGAGAAAAAATAGGAAGAAGATATTAAAAACTGAATAATCTCTTTTTTTTGCTGGTGGAAGAGGTCGGGGCTATAGGAGAGAGAAAGGGCCTTGAGGTTCCTATATCCACTCCTATTTTCGTAACTGTGAGGGATGAAATACCTGATGGGTATGAACTCCTAAAAATAATAATAGTGGATTATTCCAAGAGGGATTCCATATTTATATTTTTAAAGAATATGAGAGGACTATATGTTACTATCCCTTATCAACGGGAATGGAAAGTGCCCCTATCACATTTTAAAATGGTAGGGTCCCTATTTTAGAGATGAAAAGGGAAGGAAAAGACAATAAACATCATGGTTAAAATAGTTAAGCCCCGAAAACTACCCATAAGGTTAGGTTCCTCATTACATAGGGTATTACCAACTACAAACACCATAGGGACCCTACCAATCAAGTAGGTCAAGTGTGGGACAACTCTTACTGAGGGAATGAACTATTGAATGGGAGACACACTACTGTGTCTTTCTGTAACATCCCAGGTAAATAAAGGATAAATCATTTTCATATTTATTAATATTTTCGAAATAAATATTAATTTTACTTTAAAGGGGTTTATTTGTTCGATAGCGTTCCCGATACGCAACAACGAGTTTCTTTTAAATCTTATGTTGCACACTAGTAATATAATAATATTTTTTTAATGGTAGTTAACACGTAGCCGTTGTATTGGAGGGAATGAATATAAATAACTAAAATTTGATTATATATGTTTTTTAAATGTTTTTATATTATCCAATAAAATATAAAGGCTTAAAATAAGAAAAGAATTCAATTTTTGGCATAGATACTCTAATATTCACTAAAAGGTCGAACTATCACCTTTTAATGGCGAAACCTCTTTAAATATATTTTTGGTAACTCTTAAACATTATATTGGACCAAATAAAACTCTTCTTTATAATAGGGACATCAAAATTTACTTTGTGTAAATTTTGGTATTTTTCCGATAATGTTCATTTTTTAATGAATAGTGAAAAATGTTGTATTTTAATTCAAAACATCTTTTTAATCTAACTTATTTATATGATTAGATTATATTTTGAACTGGTTTTAAACTAAAATTAGAATATATTTTTACCATTTAATCCAATTGTGGTCATTGAATTAATTTCACTTTGAAATTGGACTTAAACTAGTGTCAATCTTTTGATACATATTGTTCCATAAAAACACGCTTTTTGTTTTGACAGTGGGTATTTATTATTATATTAATTAATGAAACTTATATGATATGAATTTTTTAAAATAGAAATCATTTTTGAATTAGGAATATAATATATATCTTAGGGTGAATTTTTGGTATTTTTCTGAAAAAACTTCAATTTTTGATGAAAAGTGAAACCACTAAGTGGTACTTATAAAAACAAATTTTCCGTTTAAATAAAATTTTTCCACCTCTGTGTTTTGAATTTCAAAAATCTGACATACATGGTTGTCATTAATAAGTAAAATGTGGTTTAATGGGATTAAAATAATTTTTTGGTGAATAATAACATTTATGTTTTTAATCGCGAATAGAGGTAATTAGTGTAATTTAAGGTAAAAATAGTGTTTTAATAATATGAAATGACCTAGACACATATCCTACCCTTATTGGATGTGTAATGGCCAACCAAAAAAATACATGGGTCAACATGGGGACCCCATGGAGCCACTTTGGTGGAAAATAACATTAATAACTTTTTATTTAATGTTAAAATTAAAATGTCACAAACGTGAGTTGTTTTACTAAAACAATTTTTAAATGGGATTATACAAGTCATATTTTTTACTATAAATATTCATTAGAAAGATAAAACTATTTCCTACATCATTATAGTTTTTTATAATTTTTGGACTTTAAATAAATTTAATAATTAATGATACCATGATGATACAGTGATTACCTCATTATTTAACGATTTAAAAAACTGAAATGATAATGTAAAATATAAGACCTAAACATGTCAAAAACCTATTGTATGTGTGTATTTAGAACTCTTATCACCTTATCCTAGCAATATATAATTTTGGGAACCTTTATATCTGAAAACCATTTTATAATAAAGTAACCTTTTATAAATTTCCAAGAGTGCCCCTCCTCTCTTCTTATAAAAGGCCCCCAACTCTACCACCATACCCACACCTCTCAAGCCTTTGTCTCATCCAACCCATATCAATTTTGTCTCTTAATATCCCTATCGTACTCCTTGAAGCCTCACATTGTGCAGAAGTATTCCCGAGCAAGCCTTTGAGCTCAAATCAAAAAGAGTTATCCGTTTTAAAGGTAGTGTTTTCTCTTGGGTTATTATGTTTATTTTTCCTCTCCAACCCCCTAAACTCTTTTAATTACTTTATTTTGTAACCACACCAATATCTTCAATATACTAGCATGTTTTAATTATAATTATTAGAGCTAAACATACACACACCTATATCTAATGGTTAAAGAACATACTGTTTCTGTGGATGGAGAATTTCTGCCTCACGAAACGATGATTGTTCAAAACTCATATAACACCTTCAAAGGTGGCCATTAAGATGTCACTAAATTTATATATAATATATAATATGTTTATGGTTTACTTAATATTCTGTATTTTTCATTTATGGCATACCTTTAGGGTTTCCATTATGGGTAAACGCGATATCTTCATTTTAGGAAGTGCGGACTACCGCCCCTTCAAAGTTATTTGATTCGTTAATACCATATGTGGTACATATAAAGGATATATTGAATGATATTATGATAAAATACTGGAATTATAATACTATTATGTATAATTATGTTTTAATTCCATTAAATATGAAATAGAAATGGAAGTAGCGTTCAAGCGTACGTACGACTTACCGTCTCCTTGAACAGTGCATTTCATTTCTTACCTCTAAACATTATGTAATATTATAAATACATGTATATACTGGATATATATCATATATATGATATCTACATCATGATTATAACTCTGGGTATAATGGATAGATGAACAACTTGTAATTATAAAGTGTTTATTTTTTACTGAAGTACCAATGATCATTAAAATGACCTTTATTAACTTAAATAATTACATAGTGTTAGTGACATGGTAATAAGTGATATAAAAGGAATAATGAACTTGAAAAAGATTCTTAAGAAATTATAAATTAACTCAATTTTATTATTCAAGAGGTTAAAGAATGATCGGGTAAAGTCGGACCTGAGGTATGGGACTTCGTCCCAATCTCCTTTCATTGAGGCATATTTTGTTTTATACACAACCTTATTTTATACGGTCTATAAACCCCTTTGACTTTTACATTTATCCAAAAGGAATATTTATTATACAAAGCATTTTACTAAATGACAAAAGGGAATGTTTTTGTCGTACGTATGCGGTGACAACGACTTCTCCGCCGCCGTGACCATTATTTGAGTTTCAGTTTCCTCTACAAGCCATATATTTTTTTAAAAGAAAAATAAATACCCTATTTTACTTTTCTTTTATTTTGGTATTGAAAATGGATTTCATAATGTATTTATATCAATGTGTTGTATTGATATCTTGTGATTGAAAAGTGGAAATGTTATGTATCCTTTATGCATGTTTTATGTGATATGATTATGTTATGGTTCTTGGGCATTATTTTGAAGACGGGTGGTTCCGTGATAAACTAAGTGCGGGTGAGCCTGATATAGCTCTCCAATGCTTTGGGTAATGTGAAGGAGTTAAATGTTAAGGCGTCTCTAAAGAGATTTAGGGAATATACTGTGATGGGTATTCCAAACATAACCAAGAGGGTTACTCCCTACATAAGAATGTTATGAATGCATCAAGTTAACTTTATGTCTTATGATTTCTATGATTTATTCATTATTTGATGAGGTATGTTAATGTGCTTATGTTTTGTGAGTAGAGTATGATTTCATTGATTCTTATGTATACATGTACTCATCTTTCCTTTCCATATTTTTATATCCCTATCTAAGCTTTTTATGCTCATCCCATGATTTTGAAATTTTTTTCATAGATCAAGGGAAAGGTACATGATATGATGATAGTGTCAAGGAAGTGTTAAGAAAGAATCCATGTTTTATTTTAAATATGTTTCCATTGATGGGAAAAAATGAATACCATCTTTTATTGTAACCACTTTGTTTAAATGTGGGATGTAATGCATGTTTTATGATCTAATTCTCTAAAACTCTAATCCTGAAAAGATCCTCAAGGTTTATTCTTGAAATATCTCAAGATTAAGTAAAGTTTAAGGCTGGGGACTTATAGTTGGTATTAGAGGTCAGTTTAGATAACATTAGGAGTTATAATTATATTAAATGATTATACAAAAATATTTTTTCTGAAATGATATAGCATTTGATGATTACCATGTTGCTTCATCGAAGACATGTTTGTTCATAATGGTTTTCCGCAGAGGAAATAGGGAAGCAGTGCTAGGAAGGCATACAGAAAGAAATAACCTTCCGAATCAGCATCCTGAGATTGTTGGAATTAGAACTGAACAGTTTGTTGCAGTAATGGCGCAGTTGACTCAAGCGATAAATGGCGGTGGTATCCATGCATGAGATCATCCAGATCAACCACAGAGGAACATGTCAGTGGTGGAACATTTCATGAGGCAACATCCCCCATCATTTAGAGGATCATCTCACCCTATGCTAGCTGAAGGGTGGATTAAATAACTGGAGAACATTTTCTATGTCATGGGGTGTTTATACAATCAAAGGGTTATTCATACTATTTACCATTTGGAGGGTGAAGCAGATCAGTGGTGGTTGATGGTTAAAAATATCAGGGATACTGATGAGATTGATGCTCTCGACTGGGATGAATTCAAAGGTATGTTTCTTGAGAAGTATTTTCCTAAGGTTGTTAGACATAGGATGGATAAACAATTCTTGGAATTGAGGCAAGAGGAAGACTCAGTGGCTGCCTATGAAGAGAAGTTCACTCGATTGGCAAGGTATGCTCCAAATTTTATCCAAGACCTTGATATTAAAATCAATCGTTTTTACTCAGGATTAAAGCCAAAATATCGAAGGGAATTGGCTTCCTGTGAGTTCAAATGTTCTGAAAAGTTTGTTCGATTTGATGAGAAGGGGGAAATGGAGTTTTCTGATGATCAAGTGTTCTATAAAAACTAGCAGAAGAAGAGACTGAGGTGGCAGGAGAAAGGAAAGAAATATTCAAAAAGGTCTGAAGGTAAGAAAACTAAGTTTCCAGTTTGTGATAAATGCGGGAAAAGGCATGCTAGGGAATGTCTTATGAATTCTAGAAAGTGCAACCAATGTGGTAAGATGGGACATAAGTCTCGTGATTGCACTGAAAAAGATCAAGGTGATGGTAAGACCAAATTTTATTTATATTTAGTGAAATGTTTTATGTGCAATGAGATGTGTCACTATGCAAATGAGTGTCCGACAAAGAGCTCGAGTAATGGGAAGCAGTTAGACTATAAGCAGAAAGGGGTGGTGAAATCCTTTTCAACTACTTCAGTAGATGTCGGGCCATCATATGAAGTTGTATTAGTTACTTTTTTTGTTTTTTTAGATTATTCCAGTGTGTTGTTTGATTCGGGGTCTACACATTCTTTCATCTCTGAAAACATTTCTAGTAAAATGGGAATACCATCTCAAAAAATGACTCCTGAACTTTTGGTAAAAACACATGGGGAAAATTTTGAGGCAAAAAGAATTTATAAGAATCTTCCTATACTTATCCGTGGAAAGAACGTACTTGAAAACCTAATTGTTCTACCTCTAGTAGAGATTGATGTTATCCTGGGTATGGATTGGATCTCTGTTTACCATGCGAAGATTTACTGTAGAGCTAAAGAAGTTTCTTTTCAGAAAGACTTTCAGTTTGTGTACAAGAATGAACCCTTACTATTAATAACATATCAAGAGGCCGATAAACTTGTAAGAGATGGAAATGAATGTTACCTTGAACATATTATTGAAAACAAGGGAACTGTTTAGATTAATGATGTGCCAGTGATAAATGAGTACCCTGTTGTTTTTACTGATGAGTTTCCTGGAATAATACCAGATCGGGAAGTTGAGTTTACTGTTGACTTAGTTCCTATTGTTAAGCCAATTTCAAAACCCCCTTATCAATGGCTCAAATTGAACTTTTAGAGTTGAAGGATCAATTGCAAGATTTATTAGAGAAAGGTTTCATTCGACCTAGAACACAACCATGGGGTGCTCCTGTTTTATTTGTTAAAAATAAAGATGGTTCAATAAGACTTTGCATTGATTATAGAGCCTTGAATAACATCACTGTTAAGAACAAATATACTTTGCCTCATATCATTGATTTGTTTGACTAGCTCCAGAGAGCTCAGTATTTTTCAAAGATTGACCTAAGATCAGGGTACCATCAACTGAAGGTAAAGGAAGCAGATGTTCCAAAGACTACGTTTCGTACAAGATATGGCCATTATGAATTTGTAGTAATGCCTTTTGGTCTAACCAATGCACCTGCTGTATTCATGGACTCAATGAATAGAATTTTCCATGAGTTCTTGGATAAGTTTGTGGTGGTTTTCATTGATGATATTCGGGTGTTTTCTAAAAGTAAAGAGGATCATGAAAGCCATTTAAGGGTTATTTTTCAAACCTTAAAAGAAAATAAATTGTATAGGAAATTATGCAAGTGTGAGTTTTGGTTGCAAAAAATTTCTTTCCTTGGTCACATTGTTTCTAAAGATAGGATAACTGTTGATCCTGCAAAAACAAAGGTTGTGGAAGAATGGACAAGACCCACAAATGTAACTAAGATTCATAGTTTCCTTGGATTGGCAGGCTATTACCGAAGGTTTGTTAGAAATTTTTCACGGTTATCTAGTCCAATTACCAAGCCAACTCGTAAAGGGGGTTAAGTTTATCTAGAAAAAATAATGTGATGATTGTTTTCAGGGATTTAAAAGAAGATTGGTGAATGCTCCAGTTTTGGCACTACCTTCCAGGAATGGGGAGTTTGTTATCTACAGTGATGCTTCATTGAAAGTACTTGGATGCGTCCTAATGCAGAATGATCAGGTAATTGCTTATGATTCACGTCAGTTTAAAACTCATGAGGTAAATTATCCAACACATGATTTGGAATTAGCTTCTGTTGTTTTCGCTTTAAAAATTTGGATGCATCATTTGTATGGAGGAAAGTGTGAAATATATACCGATCACAAAAGTTTAAAGTATATATTCACTCAGAAAGAATTGATCATGAGACAGATGAGATGGATAAAATTAATCAAGGATTATGATTGTACAATTCATTACCATTCGGGAAAATCAAATAAAGTTACTGATGCTTTGAGTCGAAAAAGTAATGCTTCATTAGCAATGTTGCGTTTGGAATGTGATCCTTTGGTTAAGGATTTGATGAAATTTGGCATAGAATTTGTTGGTGCAGGATTTTATTCTATTTTGTTTCAAGTATCAGTGAAATCTTCTCTATCAGACAGAATTCAGCAAGCACAGAAGCATGACAGCGAGTTGTAGAAAAAGGTAGAGCTGGTTCAGAAGGGAAAGTGGCCAGAATTCAATATTGATAATGATTTTGTTTTGAGATTTGGGAAGAGATTGTGTGTGCCATGTAATTCACATTTGATGAGATATTTGTTATGTGAAGCTCATAGTTCTCCGTTTTCTGTTCATCCTAGCAGTACTAAGATATATAGAGATATTAGGGAGTATTACTGCTTTGACGGAATGAAAAGAGATATTGCTGATTTTACTGTGAAGTGTTTGACTTGTCAGCAGGTTAAAGCAGAGCGGCAGTTACCCAAAGGGATGCTTCAGCCTTTACCAGTTCCAGATTTTAAATGGGATAATATATCTATGGAATTCATTGTGGGATTGCTGAAGACACCTCGAGATAATAATGCAATATGGGTTATTGTTGATCGCTTGACTAAATCTGCACATTTCCTTTCCATACGAGATACTTTTTCCCTTGATCAACTTTCCAATTTTTTTTGTTAAATAGATAGTCAGGTTACATGGAGTTCCTCTCTCCATTGTATTTGACCGTGATCCCATGTTCACTTATAACTTTTGAAAAGGCCTTCAGAAGTTTTTGGGTACTGAATTAAATTTTAGTACTACTTTTCATCCACAATCAGATGGGCCGTCAGAACGAAAAATCCAGACTTTGGAGGATATGCTACGTGATTTTTCGATGGATTATCGGGGAAGTTGGGAAAAACATCTTTCTTTGGTTGAGTTTTATTATAATAATGTTTTTCATTCCAGTATACAGATGGCTCCATTTGAGGCATTTTATGGTAAACGATGTCGAAATCCAGCTTTTTGGGATGATGCAGGTGAAAGGAAGCTGATGGGACCAAAATTGGTAGAAGAGATGGCAGAAAACATTCAGTTGATTCAGAAACACATGAGAATAGATCAGAGCAGGAAGAAGAGTTATGCAGATAACCGAAGGAAGGATCTATCTTTCGAGGTATGTGATCATGTTTTTCTCAAAGTCTCACCATGGAAAAGTGTGATGTGATTTGGTAAGAAAGGAAAGCCAAGTCCAAGGTTCATTGGACCATACAAAATTCTGGAGAAAGTTGGATCAGTTGTATACAGAGTGGCTTTACCTCCGAGTTTATCTCAGGTACACAATGTTTTTCAAGTTTCGATGTTGAGAAAGTATATGCTAGATTCATTTCATGTTTTGAGCCCAGAGGTAGTTCAGTTGGAAGAGAATCTCTCTTATGAAGAACAACCAGTCCAGATTCTTGACCGTAGAGACCAAGTGTTGCAGAATAAGGTAATTCACCAGGTAAAGGTTTTGTGGAAAACCCATATGGTTGAAGAGGAAACATGGGAATCTGAAAATGCTATGAGGGATAAAAACCCCCCACTTATTTTGATAAGTGAATAAAATTGCGAGGATGCAATTCTCAAAAGGGGGGAAGGATATAACATCCCAGGTAAATAAAGAATAAATCATTTTCATATTTATTAATATTTGAGAATTAAATATTAATAATACTTTAAAGGGGTTTTTATGTTCGATAGCGTGCCCGATACGCAACAACGAGTTTCTTTTAAATCTTACGTTGCACACTAGTAATATAATAATATATTTTTAATAGTAGTTAACACGTAGCCGTTGTAATGGAGAGAATGAATAGAAATAACTAAAATATGATTATATATGTTTTTTAAATGTGTTTACAATATCCAATAAATGATAAAGTCTTAAAATAAGAAAAGAATTCAATTTTTGGCATAGATACTCTAATATTCACTAAAAGGTCGAACTATCACCTTTTGATGGAAAACCCTAATTAAATATAGTTTTGGTCACTCTTATACATTATATTTTACCAAATAAAACTTTTCTTTATAATAGGGACATCAAAATTTACTTTTGTTAAATTTTTGTATTTTTCCGATAAAGTTCATTTTCTAATGAATAGTGAAAAATGTTGTATTTTAATTCAAAACCTCTTTTAATCTAATTTATTTATATGATTAGATTATATTTTGAATTATGTTTAAAGTAAAATTAGAATATATTTTTACCATTTAATCCGATTGTGGTCATTGGAATTAATTTCACTTTGAAATTTGACTTAAACTAGGGTCAATCTTTTGATACATATTGTTTCATAAAAACACGCTTTTTGTTTTGATAGTGGTAATTTATTATTAAATTAATTAATCCAACATATATGTTATGAATTTTTTAAAATAGACATCATTTATGAATTAGGAATATCAATTATATCTTAGGGTTAATATTTGGTATTTTTCTGAAAAACATCAATTTTTGATGAATAGTGAAACCACTAAGTGGTACTTATAAAAAAAATCAGACATACATGGTTGTCATACATACATGGTTGTCATTAGGAAGTACAATGTGGTTCAATGGGATTAAAATAATTCTTTGGTGAATAGTAACTTTTAAGTTTTTAATCGCGATTAGAGGTAATTAGTGTAATTTAAGGTAAAATAATGTTTTAATAATATGAAAGGAGCTTGACACATGTATTACCCTTATTGGATGTGTCATGGCCTAACAAGAAAATATATGGGTCAACTTGGGGACCCCATGGAGCCTCTTTGGTGGGAAAATAACATTAATAACTTTTTATTTAATGTTAAAATTAAAATGTCACAAACATGAGTTGTTTTACTAAAACAATTTTTAAATGTGGTTATGAAAGTCATATTTTTTACTATAAATATTCATTAGAAATCTAAAACTATTTCCTACATCATGATATTTTTTTTATAATTTTTATACATTAAATAAATTAAATTATTTATGAGACCATGATGATACAGTGATTACCTCATTATTTAACGATTTAAAAAAATGAAAAGATAATGTAAAATATAAGACCTATACATGTCAAAAACCTATTGGATGGGTGGATTTAGAACTCTTATCACCTTATCCTAGAAATATATTATTTTGGGAACTTTTATATCCGAAAATCATTTTATAATAAAGTAACCTTTTATAAATTTCCATGAGTGCCCCTCCTCTCCTCTTATAAAAGGCCCCCACCTCTACAACCTTACCCACACCTATCAGACCTTTGGATCGTCCAAACCCTATAAATTTTGTCTCTCAACATCCCTATACTACACCTTGAAGCCTCACTTTGGGCAGAAGTCTTCCCAAGGAAGCCTTTGATCTCAAATCAAAAAGAGTTACCCGTTTTAAGGGTAGTGTTTTCTCTTGTGTTCATATCTTTTATTTTTCTTCTCCAACCCCCTAAAATTTTTTAATTCATTTCTTTTGTAACAACACCAGTATCTTAAATATACTAGGATATTTTTATAATAATGATTCTAGCTACACTTACACACACCTAAATCTAATGGTTAAAGAACACATTGTTTCTGTGGATGGCGAATTTCTACCTCACGAAAAGATGATTGTTCAACACTCATATAATACCTTAAAAGGTGGCCATTAAGATGTCAATACATTTATATATGATATATAATATGTTTATGTTTTACTTAAGCTTCTGTATTTTTCATTTATGTCATACCTTTATGGTTTCCATTATTGGTAAACGTGATATCTTCATTTTAGGAAGTGCGGACTACCGCCCCCTCAAAGTGATTTCATTCGTTAATACCATATGTGGTACATATAAAGGATATATTTAATGATATTATGATACAATACTGGAATTATAATACTATTATCTATCATTATGTTTTAATTCCATTAAATGTGAAATAGAAATGGACGCAGCGTTCATGCGTATGTACGGCTTACCGTCTCTTTGAACGGTCCATTTAATTTCATACCTCTAAACGTTATGTAATATTATAAATGCATGTATATACTGGATATATATGATATATATGATATCTACATCATGAGTATAACTCTGGATATAATGGATACATGAAAAAATTGTAAATATAAAGAGTTTATTTTTTACTCAAGTACCAATGATCGTTAAAACAACTGTTATTAACATAAATAATTACATAGTGTTCATGACATGGTAATAAGTGATTTAAAAGGAATAATGAACTTGAAAAAGGTTCTTATGCAATTAGAAATTAACTCAAGTTTTTTATTTAGAAGGTTAAATAATGATCGAGTCAGGTCGGACCCGAGGTATGGGACTTCGTCTTAATCTCTTTTAATTGAGGCATATTTTGTTTTATACACAACCTTCTTGTATATGGAGTATAAACCCCTTTGACTTTTACTTTTATCCAAAAGGAATCTTTTTTATACGAAGCGTTTTACTAAACGACAAAAGGGAATGTTTTTGTCGTACGTATGCGGCGACAACTACTTCTCTGCCACCGTAACCATTATTTGAGTTTCGGCTTCCTCTACAAGCCATACATTATTTTAAAAGAAAAATAAATACCCTATTTTACTTTTCTTTTATTTTGGTATTGAAAATGGTTTTCATAATGTTTTTATATTAATGTGTTGTATTGATATCTTGTGATTGAAAAGTGTAAATGTTTTGTTTCATTTATGCATGTATTATGTGATATGATTACGTTATGGTTCTTGGGCATTATTATGAAGATTGGTGGTTCCTTGAGAAACTAAGGGCAGGTGAGGTCGATATAGCTCTCCAATGCATTGGGTAACATGAAAGAGTTAAAATTTAAGGTTTCTATGAAGAGATTTAGGGAATATACTATGATGGGTATTTCAAACGTAACCAAGAGGGTTACTCCCTACGTAAGAATGTTATGAATGCCTCAGGTTACCTATATGTCTTATGATTTATATGATTTTTTCATGATTTGATAAGGTATGTTAATGTGCTTATGTTTTGTGAGTAGAGTATGATATCAATAATTCTTATGTATACATGTACTCATGTTTCCTTTCGATATTTTTATATCCCTTACTGAGCTTTTTATGCTCAACCCAGGTTTTTGAAATGTTTTTCATTGGTCCAGGGAAGGGTACATGATATGATGATAGTGTCATGGAAGTGTCAAGAAACAATCCATGTTTTATTTTAAATATGTTTCCGTTGATGGGAAAAATGAATACTATATTTTATTGTAACCACTTTGTTTAAATGTGGGATGTAATGCATGTTTTATGATCTAATTCTCTAAAACTCTAAACCTGAAATGATCCTCAAGGTTTATTCTTGAAACATCTCAAGATTAAGTAATTTTTAAGGCTGGGGCCTTATACTTTCTATATGATAATGAAAATCTAGAGTCCAAGGTGAAAACATTCTTTTGTTATCCCTTAAATGGGATTCACAAGGGAAAAGGTGATATTACATTAATGGAATGAAAAAGGTACCCAAAGGATAGCTCACATTGGTGGTTCCTAGGTCGATAGAAGGTGGATAACACATGTTAGGGAAAGGTGAGAAGATGATGGATCGTATAGGTGAGGGATGGGGGAGCTGAAGGGTTCTCATGTAGGGTATATCTAGGTGAGATAAAGAGAGGGTGATGAAAAATTTGGGTTAAAACACTTGGGTGAGTTCTCTCACTAGGTTACAAGTGTCTCCTTAGGTTGCATTAGACAACTAGTGCTTAAGTCCCATGATTAAAAAGGGGACTTCTCCCTAGTGTTCTTGAATTAAGGGTATTGCATCATACAAGTGTTATTGTTTTATAATTCTTGGGGAACTTTAATCCTAATAATCCTTTAATTACCTCTTCTTTTATGGATTGGAAATTCACCTAAAAGGTTTTAAAGGACTGGGTGAATGACTAGGGTGAGAAGAGCTTTGAGGATTCTCTATGTTTTCTAGTCATTTCATATGAGGAGCCACAAAGTCATATTTATAGGCAAACTCAAGACAATAGGTAAAGGTGGTAGATCACATAGGTTCTCTATGTAGGTGTTTCACATGGGGTATTAGGCAGATGTACCCTATACAAATTTCCTATACATGCATTTTTGGGGTCGGTGTGAGGAAGATGAAGCGCCTACTGTATCTATGTGGTGACACCGCCATGCAGGCTGGACCTATGTAGTGCATTTTTGTGAGGAAATTCATGGTATTTTATTGGTGAATATGTGATACTTGGTATCATTAAAATCTATTTTCCTTAATTTATTTTACATTGATAATTACAATTCCCACAAGAAAAAAAAGTTTCAACAAAATCCCCCATGAAGATTAGATTTGATTAGAATAAGAGGACCTAATCCTGAGGTAGAGAAAAAGAATGTTTGGATGGTACATCATCTGATGAAATTCACGTATTCATGTACTTTTATTCTTAGTTTTTATGAGCACCCTAACTTTAATTCTACACAATCTAGAAGTGAAAGGGCATGTTTCATAGGTTGGTTTCACAGGTGGGTCTTATAGGAGGGCCGTGTAATTTGGCCACGTATGTGGGCCATGAAACTATTTTTTGAAAATTGATCATTCATGGTTTTCCATGTCTATAAAATTTATTGATTTCCTCTGGGTTTCTTTCTCTCACCATCGCAATGTTTCTATCATCGCACTAGTGATATCATCATGCTAGTCTATCCATTGAAGCTCCAATCATGTATACCTAGTATGACCTTACTTGCACGATGCATGCACCTAGGAGAGTGAATTGCATTAGGTCACTTGAGAGAGTGAACACTGTGAGTTCACTTGGGAGAGTGACCTATGTGAGGTCACATGGGTGAGGGGTCTGCATGAGGTCCCTTGGGCGAGATACCTACGTAAGGCCACTCCTTTTCCAAATTTCAGAATTTTTGAACTTTTTTTATTCGAAGATTTTATCTATAATAAAAATCTTTATACTTAATTGTAGATTACCAATGGATACCTAGAAGATTATAATTTCTTGATGAATAGTCCATCAATTTTATTAAGTATATGGTTAATTTCATTAGGATAGATTTTTATAATGTATGTGACACTAGTCTATCAGACATGGAAAATCATACGAGGAAATAAAATCGTGACTACCCTGTGTGAAACTATTTACCAGTCTATATACTATAGGTTTTTAAGTATTTCCTAATCTGGGAAATGAATAAATCTCTCATACTCTCCTAATTACATGAATAAAATAAATTTACCCCTAGTAACATCTCATCCAAGGACTTGTACATCCATGAGGTAACATCACCCACAACCTGTTTCATGTATCATAAAAATTGTGCCCCATACTTAAAGCCTCATAAATTATGTTAAAACCACATTGTTAATCAACATTAATTCATGTTTCCAAGATAGAAAAATTGAAAGGATGGAGGGAAGATTGGTAACTCTGCTCATTAGGGGTGTTAGACCCAAGTGGATGTGGGCATATAGGGTGTAATAGACATGTTCTTATTTTTCAAATGAGTGGATGGCGGTTGGAATTTATGAGGCTGTATGGGTGGCCTATACATATGAAAAAAATCCTAGATATTATTCTAAATATTCTAATATGATTGATTCCATAGACTAACACATTAAATATTGTGTAAAAATAACTTGACATCATCTTATATGATATCTAAAATATATCTAGATTAACCATCATCAAAGATATGTAAATGAGTTTATCCCCTCGAAATCCCCATGGGATGAATCCAAAAGACACCCAGTTTGGTTTGTGGCTTCATGAATATAGTTTGGCATATCAAGAATAAACACCCTCATAATAGGGGGGGATGTCCATTCTAAATCTTGGATGAATTCTTTTCTGGAGCCTAAGGGGGAGTTTCCCAAATGAAAATGTCCCTTAGGATGTTCCATAATAGAAAATAGGGTCATTCAAAGTAAATTATTTACCATATTATAACAAGTATAATACAAATAATAGGGGTATGAAAGTAAGTATGACTTACCAACCAAGACACATATTTATGGATTCATAACGATATGGTTAATCATTTATATACAACTTTTTATTGTACTGAATATTGGTTTAAGGCTAGAGAAATTTTTCTTAGCGGAAAATCTAGAAAAGGGGATGCCCATAGGGTTAGAATACCCTATCTTAGAAAATATCCATCAGTTCTTATTTCATGTGAACAATGAAAATTCCCATTTTAGAATCATATTGAAATTCCATGTATTGTGGGGATATATTATAACAAATTTTTCCTCTTAATCTATGTTGGGAGGAATAAAAGTTCTTGGGGACTAGTTTTGACCATTTCCTTAGACTGTTTCAGGCATCCTACGCTTATATCTGAAATATGGTGAAGCCTTGAAGAATTTAAATCTATTCAATGAATTTAAATTCTTTCAATATAGAGATCTACCTACTAGAAAATTCACTGATGAAATAAAAGATGACATGAATTAATATTGTAAAAGATTACCCTTAGGGATGTTTTTCTAGTGGCCCAAATTGAGGGTGAGTATATTTTCAAAGACTATGACCCTTATAGATTTTCATACCAATTCATGTACCTATGGAAACAAGTTGTCTCCCTTCCTTTCTACATTAGAAAGAGATTAACCGAATGGTGGATCTAAAACTATGGATTCTCCTGGCTACGGAGGTTACATAAGTTGTAATTAAACATCCACTAAGTGATTTCCTATAATGGATTGACCTTCTAGTATAATGTATCTAGGACATCATCATATCTCCAAGGGGATTTGACAATGATCTCCCATCAAGTTGGATTTGTAACAAAATATCGGTGGGGGAATCATGGTAGAAAGGCTCCACCCATTCTAGAGAGTGATAATGATAAGGCCCCAAGATTGGATAAGTGACCCCATGCATGTTTTAGTCTACCAGTCGGGGTGAAAAGGGATATGTCAGATGAGTTTGATCCTAGATGTTCTAGACACCATCACCAAGATGATTCCTTAGCTCTAGTTTCATATCCTTCGAAAATAAAATAGAGAGTCAAGAAACCATTGAAATCAAGGAGTTTCAGGTATGATTCACAATAGGCCAGAATAAATATCGACTTTTGTGACTAGAGGTAGTCCAATTTTCTCTGGACATGCCTTTTTATGCAATGAACCTATCGTCATTCCTCTATAGAGGGTTGAAAATTATACATATTAGCGATTTTTGAGCCCCACCGAACCTATTCATTGATGATAACCCCATCGAGGAATAAATACATATATGAGAACAAGAGTTTATCATTTACGCCACTGATAATTAAATTCATGTTACAAGGTTACTAGAGGATATGATAAAATGAGGGGACACAGAAGGGTTCGATGATATTTCCACTAATGAATGATATAAATTCATTGATCCTCAAGATGTAAGTTTTACATTATCTAATTTTCCTCATTTATCCTATTTTTCTTTACTTTGAACTAAATTTCATTACCAAGGAAAGGGTGAAGCTAATTTTTAGTGGGTAAAGGGAAAATGACTAGGATCCTATCACCAAAAAGAACACCCATGGGGATTAAGAGACAAATCGTGAATATCCTGAATTGGAGGATCTATCCTCGGGCTAGATGATGATGGATAATCGAATTTTGAGAAAATCATCATGACTTATACAACCAATACATGTATTTTAGTATGAAATTTTTATCCTTCCTCCATCAAAAATAATAGAATGACAAAGAGAGAATCACTTGGCCAAGAACATCATTAGTCATGATTATTTTTCATGTTGTTTGTTTTCATGATTTTTCAAGAATAAATGCTTAATCATGACTGTGTATTGCACAACCCACTTACCTCTCCTCCTTTAAGGGTCTTCGAGTTTAGCCTCCAAGAATTGTGGAGGAAATTTCAGACGACAGGTGTATTCCTATTATCAATTATACCCATTTTATAGGAGAGTCATCAAGGACCGAGGCCACTACTATTTCTATCACTGTAGATAGTGAGGATAATCATTGTAAGTCCAAATTCAGACCAACCGGTTTCATGAAAAAATAAATGATTTCCCTTCCTTGTGATTCTTATATACTTCATATACATTGGATAAAAATTCAATAACCATCATCTGTCATTTCACTAGTCTAGAAGGTGTTGACATATACCTTAGACCATCCAATGATGGTGCCAATGTTGATATTGATTCAGAGGGGACTAATAGGGTTATACCCACTAAAAGGATAGTGGAATATACTGATGGTGGAGCCAATTTGGTTCTTGAGACTAGAATCTCATACACCCTTAATGGTGATAATGTTTTGAGACATTACACAATATATATTAAATTAATAAAATCACTTATTCTAGATATTGAATTTTTAGCTCATTTGAATGGTTTTAGGGCTTTAAAAAGGAGTCGAATGATTGTCAGTTTATATTTTTAGTTTTTTATCTCCTGAACAACCTTCTAAAATCTAATGAACTAAACAAATTATCCTAATTAGTGTATCTATATATTTATAAATTCCATCAAGGTAATCTATTAAGAGGGTGTTGAGGTCGATCCTGCTCCCATTGTAGTGTGAACAATTGTTGATGTCTATGAAGTGGGTAATTCTTAAGATCCTTCCATCCCTGAACCTGAGAAAACATAGGGAAATGTTCCACAATAGGAAGTTATACTTAAAATTGTTGATACTGGTGATGATTGGGAGGAATCCAATGAACAGAACAATCCATCAATGGGTGAGTTCCATCAACTTCCTTGATTCTCATTTTCCATTATCCTTTCTATATTATAATGTTGTTGACTAATTTCATTCATAATTTAGTCACAATAATTTTATTGGACAAACCTAAAGGGGAGGGATTCACCCTGACATAATCAACTACATAGGGAGAGAATTTCCTCACTCCACAATGGACAACACATGTTACTTACAAATTAGAACTGATTTGAGAGTACACCTCTCCCCCATGAATACATCCTCTGTGAGCCAAGAATCTTAGTATACATTATGAGAACTTGAATGGTTCATATGGAAGGAAATATATGATTTAGTCCCAAGGAAACCCATGGAATATTTACCTTTTAGGCTCCCTTAACATCAGAACATGTTTGGCATGCTGGTGTGTGGAAGACTTGATTATAACATAGTGTATGCTACTAGAAATTAGATCAATCACCGACAGAATAAAGAGCATGTGTCTCACTATAACATTATCAATGAAAGAATTTTTTTTCTAACTTATGACCTCTAATATGCACTATCCATAGTAGAGCTCAACCATGCCAAGAAATCAGCAGAGTGAATGAATCAGGTTGATGAGAAATACAGTCAAATATCGCACCTCTAACTAGAGACGCATTCCATCGAAGAAGAGATTGTGAAACTTCATAACAATATTGAAGGGGTTCATGACAATGGGAGACTTTCATTGTGGCCGTAGTAGAGTGGCTTCATCTGGAGGAGGAGGTTAAGGATATTCAACTAGATGAACTTCAATAGGTTGTTGATGGAGGTATAGAGACCCTCTAACAACGGAGGAGTTTTGTTTACAACATTTTTTAGTTTATGATAGAGAGACTCCAATTTGTGAATACTCCTATGATTTTTTCCTCTATAAATGAAAATAATTTTATTTCAAATAATCCAAGTCTTCATCATTATTTTCCTCTATATTTATATCATAACACTAAATCTATATTGTTTGGATAAACATCCTTACATTAATGTGTCATAATCACAATGATTGTAATGGAAGGGTGCGCTAATGTTTTCTTGGGTCATTAGACCTAGTGAGCCTATTTAAAATTTTTCAAGAGTCACATGATAGACCAAATTATTTTTTTTCATTTTGCGTAATTTCTCAAATTTTTTCTTGTGATAGATATAAATAAGACTTAGCAAGTGAGACTTGAATGTTTTTTAGGCCACCCTTTGTGGGTTTTTCTCCTAACAAGTTTTGTGCCTTTTTCTAATCATTTCATGATATGTTTTATCATAAACCATGAGATGTGTAGGTATAGAATGTTGAGAATCCACTTTTTTTACAGGCTTCCCTTTAATGGGGTTTCAACCTAGTGAGTTATATGTCTTTATTTATGTTTAGATTATAGAAATCCATAATCATATAAGTATTGTATTAGATCAAAAAAATTGAATGTTTTTAATGGGAAGGTGAACGAAGTATGAATTAATAGCTGAAAAAATTCTAAAATAATTCAAGCACCCAAAAGGGGTATTTTTTTCATGATTTTGTGATTTTTGAATCTAAAACATGATGTGTGAAATGTATGTAAGGAATGATCATAGACTATATTGGAAAAGTGATTTCCAGCATGATGTTGTTGTGGCTTATATAGATAGAAGAGGTCTTTCCTGAGGATGAATTCACCTTTGGCTGACAGAACCTTTGGCTGAGAGGCTTATGAAAAACAAAACTAGGGAGTACCAATGCATAATAAAAAACATTTCCTACGGAATCTTACATTATATTATAAATTGTTCGGGATTTTACAAAGATCTTGATTTATCAAGACCATAGAGTGTGTTTTGTGAATGGAATTTGTTCGAGAATGAAGGGAGCATCTATATTGGAATTGACCATGAATTAGAACCATTCGTACATAATTGTTTTTTGTAAAGGAGGGGGTATTCTGTTTAAAACGTATTCTTAGAAAGGAGGGGTCCTCGGAGAAGTCTAGTATGTCTCACCCAAATTAGGTTTTTTTACATGAATGGAAGAAAATAAAAGTTTTGGATACTATCGAATATGGGCCTAGAATAGAGAATCTAGGCATCACTACATGTCATGAAGAAAATAGTATCATGTTATACGCAATTCTATGGGGTGATGTGGTGGATTACCCAAATCTGGAGGAAAGGATCTTTCCATTTAATGGTTGAAGCATCAGGAAATTTAATATCATGCGTCCAAGACCTGGACTCTTCAATTTAATGATTTATGGTATATTGGCTTATAGATATAATTTAAGGTCGTTTATCTTTAACAAAAAGTTTATTTATTTTTCATTTCACAGTGATCTATCCAAGAATGTTCCATCAAGTTTTTCCATAAAGGGGGAGGTTATATGATATAATATGGGGGTTTACAAATCTGAAAATTCAAACAAGAAAAGTATGCATGGAATGACCACATACCATGTTTGATAATTGGTTTCCAATATATAGTTGTTTTGTGCTTACAGTGGTAGAAGATGTCTCTAATGAGGAGAAATATGCCTCAGGTTGATAGGCCCTATGGTGGGTGACTTGTGCCAATATATTTGGGGAATATAAATTCATATTCAAATAAATACATCCTATGATCAAAAAGAACTTTTTGGGTGACCTATATGATGACAAGCTGGGGAATATTAAGGCATAGTCAAAAGTCGTCCACAAGAATCTAACATTCTTTTACTGATGGTCAGAGGAAGATTATAGAGATTCAAATTTCCACAGGCATAGATTTCGTTTTTTTGGAATGATGGTATATCAATATAGAATAACCATATCCTATAAAAATCATCTAAGAATGGTGGGATATGTTTCCCTACATAGGTATGACACATACATAGAAAAAGGGGAATTTTTTTTATTTTTTGAAATTATGGTTAGGCCCAAGAAATAGGGTATGAGAATCAGTACATATATCATTAAATTGAAAAACAATCTATAATTACTTCTACATGTATTCCACACAGTGATTGATTTCATGTCTGTATATGGGTATTTTTTTTAATATGTGCTAACAAATGGTGTGGGAACTCATATTGGGCCAACTTATGAGTATCTAACTCATATAGAAGAGAGTGGGGGAAAATATTTATTGTATTTTTACAATGATATGAGATATAAGAGTCCTTATATATCTTATCAAACTTATAATAAATCCACACATAGTACTTCAAAAGAGGGGTGATGGGAGGCTAACACCTAGGATCGTGGTACTCTTTCGATAGGTCCATAGAAATGAACAATATTTCCTCAAGCGAGAGATGTTAACCATGCTGTTTTATGTCATCTGGTATGAATGTTTCATATTCCTTTTAAGGTATTGTATCTATGACTACGTTAACCCTCACGTGAACCAATTTTCATTGATCATGTGGGAGATCCTTTACCACATCATCTAATCTCATGTGAGTTATGATTAGTGTTAGAAACAAGGAGTGCTGAAGGTTTCTTTTACTAAACATAGACTATTTAATGGGAGAATAAGGGAATTTGATTATTATGGGAGATAGAACAATATCTATGATTATTGAATTACTACGTATCTCAATCGAATGAGAATATGGCCATAAACAGTTCTAGGATTTTCACACTAAATAAAAGGGACATTAACCATGAAGTTTTGTGTCAGGAAGTAATGATGAAATTTCATTGTAGTTTTAGGTCTTATATATAATAACATATGTCATGTAAATAATGAGGTATATATGTACTACCTAGAAAATGATGTCCTTTCATACTTTGAACATGAAGAAGGAAATTTTAAACCATGATATTTGTATTTCATAGATCATGAGAAGTGATACGGGACAAGAATGCAAGTAATTACTATTGACCATGTTGGAAAATAAGTTTCCCTCATGATGTTTTTGTGGATTATGGATATAATTAGTTTCTCACTTAAGGATGAATATACATCTGATTGATAGTTTATTTCTATGGGTTACACAAGAAAAGAATAACTAGGGTGTATTAAGGCATAGTATTAAAAAATATGTCCTGTGGAATATGAAAATATATTACCAATGAACAGGAAATATTATAGATATTTTAAATTACCTAGGAGAAAGAATATGATGTTTTGAATAAATATTTTTGAGTAAAAAAAACATTTGTATGGAAATTAGTCATAATGTGTGTGTAACATCCCAAGTAAGTAATTAATAATAGATATTTTTATCTATGCCTATTAATGAATTAAATAGTGTTTTAGAGGCTTAAAATGAAAATAAATCCAATCTTAAGCATGAAATACACTAATATTTTTAAAAGATTGTTTTACTGCCTTTTTATGGAAAAACATTTTTAAATCTATCTTGTGACAATTTTATAATCTATGTTTGTCAAAATAAACATATTCTTTATTATTGGGACATCAAAATTTACTTTGTGTTAATTTTTGGTATTTTTCCGATAAAGTTCTTTTTTAAATGAATAGTGAAAAAATGTTGTATTTTAATTCAAAACCTCTTTTTAATCTTATTTATTAATATGATTAGATTATCTTTTTAATTGGTTTTAAAGTGAAATTAGAATATATTTTTACCATTTAATCCAATGGTGGTCATTGGAATCAATTTCACTTTGAAATTGGACTTAAACTAGTGTCAATCTTTTGATACTAATTGTTTCATAAAAACACGCTATTTGTCATGACAGCAGTAATTAATTATTAAATTAATAAATGTGACTTATATGATTTGAATTTTGTAAAATAGAGCACATTTATGAATTCAGAATATCAAATATAGCTTAGGGTGATGTTTTGGTATTTTTCTGAAAAACTTCATTTTTTGATGAATAGTGAAACCACTAAGTGGTAGTTAAAGAAACTAATTTTTCGTTTAAATGAAACTTTGCCACTTTTGTGATTTGATTTTCAAAAATCTGACATAAATGGTTGTCATTAAGAAGTTAAATGTGGTTCAATGAGATTAAAATAATTTTTTGGTGAATAGTAACTTTTTTGTTTTTAATCGCGATTGGAGGTAACTAGTGTAGTTTAAGGTAAAAATAATGTTTTAAAAATATGAGATGAGCTTGACACATGTCTTACCCTCATTGGATGTGTCATGGCCGACCAAGACAATCCATGGGTCAACTTTTGGCCCCATGGAGCCACTTTGGTTGTGAAATGACATAAATAACTTTTTATTAAATGATAAAGTAAAAATGACACAAACATGAAATGTTTTACTAAAACAATTTTTACATGGGGTTATACAAGTCAGATTTTTGACTATAAGTATTCATTAGAAAGCTAAAACGAGTTCCTACATCATGATATTTTTTTTATAATTATTAGACATTAAATATATTAAATTATTTATGACATCATGATGATGCAGTGATTAGCTCATTAATATAGGATTTAAATAAAATGAAAAGATAATGTAAAATCTATGACCTACACATGTCCAAATCCTATTGTATGGGTATATTTAGAACCCTTATCACCTTATCCTAGAATTATATCAATGTGGGACCTCTTAAATCCAAATATCATTTTAAAATAAAGTAACTTTTCTTTGCTTTCCAAGAGTGCCTCTCCTCTCCTCTTATAAATGGCCCCCACCTCTACCTCCTTACCTAGAATTACAAAGCCTTTGGCTCGGCCAACCCCTGCCCATCTTGTCTCTCTACTTCCCTCTCTTACTCCTTGAAGCCTCACTTTGGGCATAAGTTTTCCCAAGGAATCCTTTGGGCTCAAATCTAAGAGAGTTACCCGATTTTGAGGATGTTAATGAACGATCGAGTCAAGTCGGACCCGAGGTAAGGGACATCGTCTCAATCTCCTTTCATTGAGGCATATTTAGTTCTATACACAACTATATTTTATACGGTGTATAAACCCCTTTGAATTTTACTTTTATACAAAAGGAAGCTTTTTCTACGAAGAGTTTTACTAAATGACAAAAAGGAATGTTTCTTTTAACGTACGCGGTGACAACGACCTTTTCCACCGCTGTGAGTATTATTTGGTCTTTGGCTTCCTCAAAAAGCCGTAATGTTTTTAAATTAAAATAAATACCATATAATATTTTATGTATTTTGGTATTGAAAATTGTTTTGATAAAGGATTCTATTATGTTAATATATTTAGATGATATATTGTGATTGAAATGTGGAAATGATATCATTCCTTTATATTGGTTTTTATGTTTTATGTTTTTATATTGGTACTTGGACATTTGATGGGTGGTTACGTGATAAACCATATGATGGGTGGTGCCGTGAATACCAGGACGGGTGGTTACATTATAACCTCCAATGCATTGGGTATGGAAGTCGGTCATATGGCTATTCCATTAAGTATGTATGGAAGTTGGCCGTATGGCTATTCCATTAAGTGATATGTGTGGAAGTCGACTGTATGGTTATTTCACTTATGTATGTTTATGTCCCAAGTTACCTTTATATGTTATGTGATCTTTTTATGGGTTTTATGGTAATCTTTTGGTTACAAAAGGGTAAGTAATGATCTTTTATTCAGTAAAGAGTTTTTACTACTTCATAAAGGTGAAAAGTATTACATTGATAAAGTATACATGGTTTACTTTTTGTTTTCATAAACTAACAGTTTTCGTTCTTTGTGTATCCCTTACTGAGCTCTTTATGCTCACCCCAATTTTTTGAAATGTTTTTCACATGACCTAATGTAGAATAGGGTCAAGGATGGGATAAAGGTAAAGTCGTGCTATATAAAACATGGAACTAGACATGTTACTTTTTAAGAGTTTTTTTTATTCTATGGAAACATAGTAGAAGTTTCTACTTTGTAATCTTTTAAGATGTAGTAGGTATTTTATAATTATCTAAAACTCTAAACTTGAAAAGATCCTCAATGTGAATTATTCATTTAATTGAATATTAAGATATGTTTAAGGCCGGGGCCTTATAGTTGGTATCAGAGGTCGGTTTAGACTACTATAGGGGTTAGAAAATTGTTAAATTATAAGTTAATTTATGGTATGACTGAAATGATATAGCATTTAAAGATTACCATGTTGCTTCGTATAAGATATTTCTGCGTTCAGAATGGTTTTCCATAGAGGAAACAAAGAAGCTATGTTGGTATGACATCAGGAGGAAGACAACCTTCCAAATCAGCAACCTGAGATGGTCAGAATCGGAACTAAACAGTTTGTTGTAGTGATGGCACAGTTGACTAAGGCTATAAATGGTGGTGGTATCCATGCATGAGGTCATCCAGATAAACCGTATAGGAACATGTCAGTGGTGGAACATTTCATGAGGCAACATCCCCCATCATTCAGAGGATCATCTGACCTCATGCAAGATGAAGGGTAGATTAAAGCACTGGATAAGATTTTCGATGTCATGGGGTGTTCAGAACATCAAAAGATTAGTCTTGTTGTTTACCGTTTTGAAGGTGAAGCTGATCAGTGGTGGTCGATGGTGGAAAATATTAGGGATAGTGATGAGATTGAGGATCTTCAATGGGAAGAATTCAAAGGTATGTTTCTTGAGAAATATTTTCCTAAGGTGCTTCGTCTTAGGATGGAAATACAGTTCCTAGAATTGAGGCAGGAGGATGATTCAGTGGCTACTTATGAAGCAAATTTCACTCTATTGGTAGGGTATGCTCCAAACTTCATACGAGATCTTGATAGTAAAATAAACCATTTTTACTCAGGGTTAATTCGAATGTATTGAAGGGATTTAGCATCTCGTGAGTTCAGAAGTTATGAAAAACTTGTTCGATGTGCGGAGAAGGTGGAAATGGAGTTTGCCGATGATCAGGTGTTCTATGAAAAACAACAGAATAAGAGGTACAGTTGGCAGGCAAATGAGAAGAATTCATCAAATAATAAAGGAGGTAAGAAAAACAAATATCCATCCTGTGAGAAGTATGGTAAAATGCATCCTAGAGATTGTTTATCCAATTCTGGTAAGTTCTTTCGATGTGGTAAGTCTGGTCATATTTCTCATAACTGTTAGGAAGATGATCAAGCAGGCAATGAAAATCCAGCAGTAAGATGTTTTAACTGTAATGCAATGGGTCATTATGCAAATGAGTGTCTAACGAAGAACTCGACTGGGGGAATGAAGCCATACTACAAGCAGAAAGGGGTGGTGAAATCCTTTGCAAAATCTTCAGCAGATGTTGGGCCATCGAATGAAGTGGTATCAGGTACACTGTTTGTTTCTTCAGATTATGCCAATGTGTTGTTTGATTCAGGGTCTACACACACTTTCATTTCTGAGAAGTTTTCTAGTAAATTGGAAATTCCATCTCAAGATATGAATCCTGAAAATATGGTAAAAACACCCGGAGGGAACATTGATACAAAAAGGAATTATAAGAACCTTCCTATCCTTGTTTGTGGAAATAATCTACCATCAAACCTTATTGTTTTTCCTCTAGTAGAGTTTGATGTTATTTTGGGCATGGATTGGGTTTCAGTTTATCATGCTAAGATTGACTGCAGAGCTGAAATGGTTTCTTTATAAAAAGATTTTATATTTTTTTACAAGAATGAACCCTTGACTTTGATAACATATCAGGAAGTTGAGAAACAAGTAAAAGATGGAAATGAATGTTACCTTGCACATATTTTTGAAAATAAAGGAACTGTTCAGATTAATGATGTGCCAGTGGTAAATAAGTATCTTGATGTTTTCCCTGATGAGTTTCCTGGTATTATTCATGATCAGGAAGTTGAATTTACTTTTGACTTAGTTCCTGATTCTAATCCAATTTCAAAACCCCCTTATCGAATGGCTCAAGTTGAACTTTTAGAGTTAAAGAAGCAATTGAAGCAATTATTAGATAAAGGTTTCATTCGACCTAGTACATCACCATGGGGTGCTATTGTCTTGTTTGTTAAAAAGAAAGATGGCTCAATGAGACTATGTATTGATTATAGAGCCTTGAATAATATTATTGTTAAGAACAAGTATCCTTTTCCCCATATCGATGATTTGTTTGATCAGCTCTAGGGAGCTCAGTATTTTTCGAAGATTGAATTGAGGTCAGGGTACCATCAGTTGAAAGTAAAAGAAGCAGACGTTCTGAAGACTGTGTTCCTTACTAGATATGGCCATTATGAATTTGTAGTTATGCCTTTTGGGTTAACCAATGCACTTGCTGTATTCATGGACCTTATGAATAGAATTTTCCATGAGTTCATGGATAAGTTCGCGGTTCTTTTCATTGATGATATTTTGGTGTTTTCTAAATGTAAATAGGAGCATGAAAGTCATTGAAGGGTTATTTTGCAAACCTTGAAAGAAAATAAATTGTTTGGGAAATTCAGAAAGTGTGAGTTTTGGTTGCAACAAATTTCTTTCCATGGTCATATTGTTTCTAAATGTGGGATAACTGTTGATCCTGCAAAAAAAGGTTGTTAAAAATGGCCAAGACCCACAAATGTAACTGAGATTCGTAGTTTCCTTGGCTTGGAAGGCTATTACCGAAGGTTTGTTAGAAATTTTTCACAGTTATCTAGTCCAATTACTAAGCTAACTCATAAGGTTGTTAAGTTCATCTGGACAAAAGAATGTGATGATTCTTTTAAGGAGTTGAAAAGAAGATTGGTGAATGCTCAAGTTTTGGAACATCCTTCCAGGAATGGTGAGTTTGTTATATACAGTGATTCTTCGTTGAAGGGACATGGATATGTCCTTATGCATAATGATTAGGTAATTCCTTATGCTTCATATCAGTTGAAAAATCATGAGGTAAATTACCCAACACATGATTTGGAATTAGCTTCTATTGTTTTTTGCTTTAAAAATTTGGAGGCATAATTTGTATGGAGTAAAGTGTGTAATATATACTGATCACAAAAGTTTAAAGTATATATTCACTCAAAATGAATTGAAAATGAGACAGAGGAGATGGCTGGAATTAATTAAGGATTATGATTGTACAATTCACTACCATCTAGGAAAATCAAATAAAGTGGCCGATGCTTTGATTCGAAAAAGTAATGCTTCATTAACCATGCTACGTTTGGAACGAGATCCTTTGGTTTTTGATTTGATGAACTTTGGCATAGAAGTTGTTGGTGTAGGAAGTTCTTCTGTTTTGTTTCAGGTATCAGTGAGATCATCCCTATCAGACAGAATTAAGCAAGCACAGAGGGAAGATAGTGAGTTGCAGAAAAAGGTAGAGCTGGTACATAAGGGTAAGTTGCCTGAATTCAACATTGATAATGATTTTGTTTTGAGGTTTGGGAAGAGATTATGTGTGCCTTGGGATTCACAGTAGAAAAATGAGTTGTTATATGAGGCCCATAGTTCCCCGTTTTCAGTTCATCCTGGCAGTACTAAGATGTACAGAGATCTGCGGGAGTATTACTGGTGGGATGAAATGAAATGGGATATTGCTGATTTTACTGTGAAGTGTTTGACTTGTTAGATGGATAAAGCAGAGCGGCAGTTACCGAAGGGGATGCTTCAGCCTTTACCAGTTCCAAAGTGGAAATGGGAAAACATATCCATGGACTTTGTTGTGGGATTACCGAGGACATCTTGAGGTAATAATGCAATATGGTTTATTGTTGATCGCTTAACTAAATCTGCTCATTTCCTTTCTATACGAGATACTTTTTCACTAGATCAACTTTTCCATTTGTATATTAAAGAGATAGTCAGGTTACATGGAGTTCCTCTCTCCATTGTGTCTGATCGTGATCCCAGGTTTACTTCTAACTTTTGGAAAGGCCTTCAGATGTCGTTGGGTACTGAATTAAATTTTAGTAAAGCTTTTCATCCTCAATCAGATGGGCAGTCAGAACAATCAATTCATACCTTGGAGGATATGCTACGAGCATGTTCGATGTATTATCAGGGAAGTCGGGACCAACATCTTTCATTGGTTGAGTTTTCTTATAATAACAGTTTTTTAATTCCAGTATACAGATGGCACCATTTGAGAAATTATATGGGATGCGATGTAGAACTCCAGCATTTTGGGATGAAGTGGGTGAAAGGAAGTTGATGGGACCAAAATTGGTAGAAGAGATGGCAGAAAAAGTCCAGTTGATTCAGAAACACTTGAGAACAGCTCAGAGGAGGCAGAAGCGTTATGCGGATAACCAGAGGAAGGATCTATCTTTCGAGTTAGGTGATCATGTTTTTTTCAAGGTTTCTCCATGGAAAAGTGTGATGCGATTTGGTAAGAAAGGAAAGATGAGTCCAAGGTTCATTGGACCATATAAAATTTTGGAGAGAGTTGGATCAGTTGCATACAGAGTGGCATTACCTCCGAGTTTATCTTAGGTACACAATGTTTTTCATGTTTCAATACTGAGAAAGTACATGCCAGATCCATCTCATGTATTTAGTACAGAGGTAGTTCAGTTGGAAGAGAACCTGTCATATGAGGAACAACCGGTCCAGATTCTTGACCACAGGGATCAAGTGTTACGGAACAAGGTGATTAATCAGGTAAAGGTTTTGTGAAAAAACAACGTGATGCAAGAGGCAACATGGGAATCAGAAAATGCAATGAGGGATAAATACCCCCAATTATTAGATAAGTAAATAAATTTTAAGGATGCAATTTTCTAAAGGGGGGAAGGATGTAACATCCCAAGTAAGTAATGAATAATATATATTTTTATCTATGCCTATTAATGAATTAAATAGTGTTTTAGAGGCTTAAAATGAAAATAAATCCAATCTTAAGCATGAAATACACTAATAATTTTAAAAGATTGTTTTACTGCCTTTTTATGGAAAACCATTTTTAAATCTATCTTTTGACAATTTTATAAGCTATGTTTGCCAAAATAATATTATTCTTTATGATTGGGACATCAAAATTTACTTTGTGTGAATTTTTGGTATTTTTCTGATAAAGTTCATTTGTAATGAATAGTGAACAAATGTTGTATTTTAATTCAAAACCTCTTTTTATTCTTATTTATTTATATGATTAGATCATCTTTTGAATTGGTTTTAAAGTGAAATTAGAATATATTTTTACCATTTCATACAATGGTGGTCATTGGAATCAATTTCTCTTTGAAATTGTGTAACACCCCAAGATTTCATAGTATGTTATTTCTTCAAAATAATTCAATAACTTGCATTACACGCAACACCGAGTTCAATCACACCATGACTTACAAATAAAAAAGCCATTAAAAGAGGTCATGAATAGAATTAACTACATTTTAAACTTTATATAATCCTTATAATTTTAGAATCCATATTATGAGTTTCTTAGTCATAATGCAAGAACAGATTCATTTTCAGTATTACACTTTTACCAACTTTTAATAGTGAAACCTTTTTAAATACAATATTTTAAACTTTTTGACTAAATGGAGACATCAAAAAATTTAAAATGAAACATCCCAAGCTTCCACGGTACGCTTTCCTTTGAATAAAACAGTAGCGTGTGTTGTACGCAACTTCGAGTTCTAACACACCGTAACCAATCAAACTAGCTGTTATGAATAGTAATACCTACTTTTTGAAGTTATATATATTTTATATTTTAAAATGGACTTCATTTTTGGATTCGGAATATCAAATTTAGCCTAAGGTGAAATTTTGGTACTTTTCGGATAACTTTCATATTTTGATGAATAGTGAAAATTACTAAATTTTAATTAAAAACAACTTTTTTAATCAAAATAATTAATAGTAATAAATTATAAATTTGAGTGGTTTTAAAGTATATTTAGAATATATTTTTACTATTTAATATAATGTTGGTCATTGGACATAATTTTACAATTAAACCGAACATAAACAAGTATCAATCTTTTGATAGTTATTATCTCTTAAAAACACGCTTTTTGTTTTGACAGCGGGAATTAATTTTAAATTAATTTCTGCCACTTCTGTGTTTTGAATTTAGGAAAATGGATTCCATATTTGGAATCAGGATGTTCAAATTGTGTAAATAGGTAACTTTTATTTTTAGACATTTTGAATAATTACTGCGGTAAATATTTTATTTACCATGGTTAAGGGTAAATCCGGTAAATAAGGGTTAACAAAATAATATTATAATAATACTAAATTACCCTAAAACGTGTCTTAACCCTATTGGTTGATACATAGTCGACCATGGGCATCTTTGGGTCTATTTTGGGACCCCATGGATCCACTTGTAAGTGATAATGACACTTTATTTTAATTAAGTCAAAATGAATACAAAAATGACACAAGCATATATCTTTTAGAACAACAATTTTTACATAGGGTTATACATGTTGGATTTTCGATTATAAATATTCATTATAAAGGTAGAAAGATTTCCTACATAATGATATTTTATTTATAATTTTTAGACATTAAATAAGTCATTTTATTTATGACACAATGATGATGCAGTAATTACTATAATAGTGAAAAATTAAAATAATTGATATTATAAATACCCAAATAAATATAATATGAAACTTTTAATGAATTAAACTAATTTTATAGGCTAATATGATATATTAGGATTGATTTAATGGACTTTGTTCGAAGTAATAAATCTTTTATGAGTTTCACAAAAATCAACTATTGAATAGTGTCAAAATTGACATAAAAGAGTTCTTAAAACAAATATTATATTATTAATTGATATTAAATTCCTAAAAATCTAAGGTTCGGCCAAGAGACTTATATTATGATAGGTTAATCATTAATGGACCACTTGGGGGTCGCTTGGATGTATATTGTAAGTTTATTAACCATAATATATAAAAATACAAAGAGACATTGTAAAAGTGAAACTAATTAACTTAGAGTTAATACTTAAAGATAAGGTTAATATAAGTACCCAAACCTGTCTAAATTCTATTGGATGAGTTTTTTTCGACCTATCCCCACCTTAACCTTTGAATAGTCAACTTTGGAGCCATTAGAAACCGAATATGAATTTATTATAAATTAATATTTCTAGCTTTTCCAAAGGTGCCCCTCACCCCTCTTATAAAAGGGCACTCCTCCTTCTCATTTCTTCACACCTCTAAAGCCTTTTGGTTCGGCCAAACTCTGCCCAAACACTCTCCCAACATCCCTAACTACAACCTAGAGGCCTTAGTTTGATCAGAAAGCCAACCTAAGGAGCCCTTTTGATCAAATCAAAAGGAAGAACCCGAAGAAGAGGTAATGATTTCACCACCCTTTTCTAAGTTCATTTCTTCTTCCACTTCTTCTTCCTTTGTTCTTACCATTCTGAAATAATAACTCCAGTATCTCACATATACTGTGATGTTATTATAAATATGGTACAATCATATTCAGTATTCTATCCACCCTTTGAATAACATGTCACCATACGTGCGTACGTACGGCTTACCGTCTCCACGTCGTGGTGTAATTGTTATTCAATATAATATTATTTGGATGGGTATAATAATGATGTGTAACTCATGTAAATAATAAATATAATATGTTAATGATTCTGTATATATGATATACCATCCATTTATATATTATTTTAATATCAAAAGAATGATATTGTCGCTCGTGCGTACGTACGGACTACCGTCTCCACGAACGCGATGAGATTCATTCTCCATCGTATCCATTCAAGTATAATTATCATTTGATGATTTAAAAATGATGTTTAAGGACTGTATATCATTCTGGATATGAATAAGATACAACAACCATGGCTTATGTAACAAAACATATAAAAGAAAATGAGTAAGTTAACTCCCGAAACGACGATAATTCTAAGATATTATTAACAAATCAATGTTAAAAGATCATATATGATATCATATTAATATATATGATTCTTGTATAATTTAATAACAACTATTTCACCATTATACAGGAGGTTAACCTACCCCAACCAAGGAAAAGTACAAGGTAAGGGTTATTTCACAATCTCTTCATTATCCGAGGTTGTATATACGTAATAATCTACTGGGATCTCTTTATCATCCACATCCATGTTTCTTAAAAATGTATTTCAAAACATTTTTACTATTTAAAAGAATATGGGTTAAAGTCATTTATACCCTTTTTTGACTTTTTATAAGAGGTTTATAAAGGAATCTTTCCGTCGTTTTCAAAACAAGGTCCTTTTTAACCTTTTCGACAGAATTGAGGTAAGAATGTTTTTTTTAACTTATACGGCGGGTGCGGTTATTTTACGCCGTTATAAAATCTTCAAAGCTTTCCTTACAAGCTTATAAGAATATTTTCAAAGAAAATGTTTTATTTTATATGGATCTTAAATGATTTCAAAATAAAAGGAGATATTTCTTTAAAAAGAATTTTGATTTCATCTATGTCAACATCCTTTGATGGATTTTAAGATTATTTGAAGTTGATTTATTATGATACAAAACTTCTATATTGTATTGAAGGTTTTGTGATATGTTTGACTGTGGATGTGCTATTTTTATACCATTCATAGTTTATTGTGAAAGTATTGACATTTCGTATGCTAGTTTTAATACGAATGTTTATGTTATGTTTAAACCTTTTCATATGGGAATGCATTGGACTTAATAAGTGACGGGTGGAGCCCGCTATAGCTCCTCGATGCATCGGTAGGTCTCATGAGACAAACTAGTGTCTTGGCACAAGGCCTTGACAAAATCTTATTTGTAGTCTTGGCACGAGGCCTTGGCTATGTGGTTATGATAGTCTGGCATTATGCATTCCAACATTATGAAAGTGGTTATTGATTTTTTCATGTGATTATTCGATTAGTAGAATATCCATGTGAATAAGTAAATGGCATTATTTCATTTTATTTATTCCATACCATGTTGAAAGTACATGTTTGAAAGGCTTTTGTTTTAGTTATACATTGCCTTAAATGTTTATTCTTATTTATGAAAGTTTCCTCTATATTGTTATCCTTACTGGGCATTTGAGCTCACCCCTTTTCTATGTTTTATTTTTCCCAGGAAGTGAAGAAGTAAATTATGAATGACCTGCAGGGATATTATGTGGGGATATGAGTGTGGATTATGGAGACAATATGTTGTTGTAGTAGTTTTTCGTTTAATGATGTAATGTAAACCTTATGAATATATCTAGTGTTTCCAAGGCTACTAAACCAATCGGTCTTTCGAGATTTGATCTTTCTTGTGATCATGCCAATGTTATGTAATTAATGCACCGACTCTGGGCAACTGGGGTCGGGGCGTTACAAATTGGACATAAACTAGTGTCAATCTTTTGATACTTATTGTTTCATAAAAACACGCTATTTGTCATGACAGCGGGAATTAATTATTAAATTAATGAATTTGACTTATATGATTGTAATTTTGTAAAATAGACATCATTTTTGAATTTAGAATATCAAATATAGCTTAGGGTGAGGTTTTTGTATTTTTCTGAAAAACTTCAATTTTTGATGAATAGTGAAACCACTAAGTGGTAGTTAAAGAAACTGATTTTTCCTTTAAATGAAACTTTGCCACTTTTGTGATTTGATTTTCAAAAATCTGACATACATGGTAGTAATTAAGAAGTAAAATGTGGTTCAATGTTATTAAAATAATTTTTTCGTGAATAGTAACTTTTATTTTTTTAATCGCGATTAGAGGTAATTAGTGTAGTTTAAGGTAAAAATAATGTTTTAAAAAGATGAGATGATCTTGAAACATGTCCTACCCTCATTGGATGTGTCATGGCCGACCAAGACAATCCATGGGTCAACTTGGGGACCCCATGGAGCCACTTTGGTTGGGAAATGACATAAATAACATTTTATTAAATGTTAAAGTAAAAATGACACAAACATGAGATGTTTTACTAAAACAATTTTTACATGGGGTTATACAAGTCAGATTTTTTACTATTAATATTCATTAGAAAGATAAAACGATTTCCTACATCATGAATTTTTTTTATAATTTTCAGATATTAAATATATTAAATTATTTATGACATCATGATGATGGAGCGATTACCTCATTAATAAAGGATTTAAATAAAATGAAAAGATAATGTAAAATCTATGACCTACACATGTCCAAAACCTATTGTATGGGTATATTTAGAACCCGTATCACATTATACTGGAATTATATCAATGTGGGACCTCTTAAATCCGAATCTCATTTAAAAATAAAGTAACTTTTCTTTGCTTTCCAAGAGTACCTCTCCTCTCCTCTTATAAAAGGCCCCCACCTCTACCACTTTTCCCACACTTCCAAATCATTTGGCTCGGCCAACCCATGCCCATTTTGTCTATCCACCTCCCTCTCTTACTCCTTGAAGCCTCACTTTGGTCAGAAGTCTTCCCAAGGAATCCTTTGAGCTCAAATCTAAGAGAGTTGCCCGATTTTGAGGACGTTAAAGAATGATTGAGTCAAGTCAGACCCAAGGTAAGGGACTTCATCCCAATCTCCTTTCATTGAGGCATATATTATTTTATACACAACTATCTTTTATACGGTGTATAAACCCCTTTTACTTTTACTTTTACACAAAAGGAATCTTTTTCTACGAAGCGTTTTACTAAACGAAAAAAGGAATATTTCTTTTAACGTACGCGGTGAAAACGACCTTTTCCACTGCCGCGAGTATTATTTAGTCTTTGGATTCCTCAACAATCTGTAATGTTTTTAAAATAAAATAAATACCATATACTATTTTATGTATATTGGTATTGAAAATGGTTTTGATAAAGGATTCTATTATGTCAATATATTTAGATGATATATTGTGATTGAAATGTGGAAATGATATCATTCGTTTATATTGGTTTTATGTTTTATGATTTTATATTGGTACTTAGACATTTGACAGGTGGTTACGTGATAAACCATATGACGGGTGGTGCCGTGAATACCAGGACGGGTGGTTATGTTATAACCTCCAATGTATTGGGTATAGAAGTCGGCCGTATGACAATTCAATTATGTATGTACGGAAGGTTTCTGTATGGCTATTCCATTAAGTGATATGTGTGGAAGTCGACCGTATGGTTATTCCACTTAAGTTTGTTTATGTCCCAAGTTACCTTTATATGTTATGTGATCTTTTTATGGGTTTTATTGTAATCTTTTGGTTACAAAAGGGGAAGTAATGATCTTTTATTCAGTGAAGAGTTTTTACTACTTCATAAAGGTGAAACGTATTACTTTGATAAAGTATAAATGGTTTACTTGTTGTTTTGATAAACTAACAATTTTCATTCTTTGTGTATCCCTTACTGAGCTCTTTATGCTCACCCCAAGTGTTTTGAAATGTTTTTCACAGGACCTAATGTGGAATAGGGTCAAGGACGGGATCAAGGGAAAGTCATGCTATATAAAACTTGGAACTAGACATGTTTCTTCTTAAGAGTTTTTTTCTATGGAAAGTTAGTAGTTGTGTCTACTTTGTAATATTTTGAGATGTAGTATTTATGTTCTAATTATCTAATACTATTAACTTGAAAATATCCTGAATGTGAATTATTCATTTAATTCAATATTAAGATATTTTTAAGGCTGAGGCCTTATAGTGTGAAGTTCCCTACATTGATCTTTGTTTTCATACAGGATAGGGATACTTCAATTTCTATGATGTAATGTTGAATGAGGGAACCTGAATTATGATCTCTTATATAGATCATTATTTTTATTCTGTATATGTGAATTTTATTTACTTAATGGAAGGTACAAAGACAAAAAAAAAATTCACCACTACATGTCCCATTAAGATGAGAATCAAGCCACACATAGTTCTAGAATGGAGGTGTGGTGGGTGACAAGTACCAAGGGTTGTGATTTACTCAAGAATGGGCAACAATATTATTTAATTTTACATCATGAAAAAAGATGTGAATCATGAAGTTTCATTCCATGAATCAAAGATACTTCCATATAGTTTAACATCTTATGGCTAGAACATTAGGTTACGTGGTTTATAGTCTTACAGATTAGACAATGGTGTCTTATATTTTTAGGTTTTATGAACAATACCATCTGGTATTCCTTTTACGGTCATTCATATAGGACCATGATGCAACGAATTTTAAAATAAATTAATAAGGATATAAAAAACCAAAAAGTTTAATGTTATATGTCAAGGAATTTGGAAACTATTTTGATTATCATTACACGGCAAGGAATTTATGGTGTTCCTTTTATGGTATTTCATCTTGAACCATATATAATACACAATTTAAAATCATGTAACATATACATGATGTCATTCATTTTATCATCTTACAATGTGGATGAAGGTGTCTTTATCACATGGTGTATTTATTGAGGAATATTTCATTAGTAGAGGCTATAATGATCTCTCTATCCATTATGATCAAGGAAAAACTCTATTAGTGTGGAACTTTTGTGTGGAATAAGGTCCCTCCAACATTGGCTCAGGCATTGGATGTTTTTTATGTTGTATCATTGGGGTCCTGAGGACCAGTACCAGGTCTCCTTGGAGAAATGAGCATTGGAATAATTTCATGTTAAAATCCTACTCTATCTAATTTTGATGGACTACTAAGTGATTGAAGAGATTTAGTATTTTCTAAAGAAGTCACTCTAATTAATCTATTCTTTGGGATTTTTCATCTATTTATAGTTGATATTATATGGAACTGATATGCGAGGGAAATTAGAACTAAATGGGTAGGTGTAACACATCATTATTTTATAGAGCTTTTTTTGCAATAAAATAAATTTTCATTTATGTATTTTAATAAACTAAGTAAAATATTCATTTAAAATGGAACATCAAAATGTAATATGATATACGAAACATTTAATTGGTGTAATGTACATGGAACCATGACATGGAATATGTTACATAGAACCATGACATGGCGTACGTTACATGCAACACAGATGTTTCAACAAAACAACATTTTATTGTTATAATTATTTAAAATATATATTTATAACTTAGCTATTAAAAATAGTAATATTAATATTAATATATAAATTTAAAATATTTTTTATAATGGTTTTATATAAATAAAAAATTTTGATAACAAAACATATAATTTTTGGTAATGTCATTATATGTTTAAAAAAATACTATTTTCTCAAATAAACTACTTTTTATGTAATTATTTGAAAGAAAATAAATTTTTTTTAGACATATTTAGAAATTTAATTTGATTAAATATTTTTTTTAAATTTATAATTTCTAAATTATCTTAGGGATATTTTTTATGATTTTAATGTGAAACATCATTTTTGGATTAATAGTTTATAATACCATATTTTAATTCAAAACTTCTTTTTCATCTAATTTATTTCTAAGGTTAAATTATATTTTAATTTGAGTTAAATTTTTAATTATAATATATTTTTACCAATTAATCCAATTTAGGTAATTATAACCAATCTCATATTCAAATTGGATATAAAAACCTTGCAAATTATTGATACTTTTCTACTTTAAAAACCTGGATTGTCGACCTAATTGCGGGATTAATTTGAAATTGATTTCTACCACTTATGTGATAAGAATTTTATAAAATGGATTCCATATTTATAATTATCATAATTTATAATTTGTAATATGGTTAACATAATTATTATTTAAAAATAATATTAGTGAATGTGATTACAATTAACCACATCGATTAAGGTTAAATTTTGCTTAATAAGGGACTAAACCATAACCTTAAGGATCAAAATGATCTATAACCTTGTCAAAAATACGTTTTACGAACATATATTTACGATATCATTCATTTTATCTACTTTTTATGATTATTATATCCACTTACAACATGAAAAATAGGGGTCGAATTCTCCCTTCGAATATTTACAAGAGTGAAACTCCTTCCCTATAAAAGGCCACACCTATCCCTTTTCTTCAAACCTCTAAATCATATTTGGTTTAGCTAATATATGTCAAATACACATCCCAAAATACCTAAATTCCTCCTTTAATTTTCCACTTGTACATAAATTCTTCCAAAGTTTCCTTTTGGCACATGCCAAAATGAGTTACCCGATTAAGAGGTAACGCCTTCTCTCAAGCATCTATTATAATTTTCCTTCTCCGCATCATCCACTATATTTATTTCATGATTTTATAAAAAAAATATTATCTAAAATATGCTATGATTTTTTTATACTATGTTGTAAACCTACACTTACACACACCTCCATCTAATAGGTAACGAACAAACGTTTTACGTTTACGGTAAACTACTGCATCAAAAAAAGGATGATTGTTCATTTTTCCATTACCACCTCTCATGGTGAAAATTAGGATGAAAACTATCTTTATATATGTTATATATTATGTTTATTAGGTTTTTAAACCTATGTATTTCTTTTAAAACAAATATCTTTTTTTACTTTCCATTTGTTGTAAATATGGTTATTTCATTTCCAGAAGTGTGGACTATCGCCCCTCAATGAGACGTGATTCATTCACACAATACATGGAATGTATTAATGATTGGTCTAGTGAAATTATATAATTTATATAAAATTATAAATCTACTTTAATTATATTATATACATATATACATATAGTTCATTTTCATTATTTCTTTCAATATGAAAGTAAAAATTGAATAAAAATGTTCATGCGTACGAACGGCTTACCGTCTCCATGGATGATGTATTCCATTTTGTAATTATATATTCTATAGATTGATATAATTAAAATATACTATATATAAATTATATTCATATCATGGTTTAAATTCTATAAATTATTATATAAATTATAATCACCAAAGATATAACAAATTAATACACATGCAAAGAATAAATAGAATATTACGCAATGTAGAACCTTAACAAAGGATTATTAAAAAGTGGTTAATATAAATTCATGATAAAATAATATATATTGTTATATATAAAAATATTATTCATTAAAATATTTATTATACCGGTAGTTTTACGAGTACGATGACAGTTAAGACATTAGATAAGGGGATTTAATCTCACTTTTTATTTTCGTGAGATAAATGATTTATTTACCACCCATTACTTTTGTGTGGTGTTTGTACTAACCATTAATATATTGTATGTATCTTATACATATATTTATGGTTATTTACATATATACTTATGATATTTCTTTCATGGGGTTTATGTTTCAAAAATTACCAAATCGGTAAAATAATTTTATCTCTATTTTACTTCTTTAAGAACCATTTTTCGTTGTGAAAAAAAGTTATTTTTGAGGTGTATATACTTCCATTTTACATGTTATACCATAAATATCATTATTTTTTATTATATATTAAGCTTCATTTAATTTACTTTTCATATATGGAGAGTATGATCCTAAGTAACCAGGTTATATGATCTTATTGAGAAATCTCATAACTTTTTGAGATTATTAATGATTATTTTTATTTGATGAAGTCATATGATATATCTCTCATGAACACTAATGAGATTAATTATCCTCTATTTATTTAATATATATCCATTGATTAGTACTATTTCTCATTCTTTAGAACATAATATAATTTATTGCATAAAATATGACGGTTTCACTCTCAGTTTGGAAATCTATTGTATTCAAAATATATGTTTAAAAAAAAATAAAATGATATTTGAATCCCATATCAAGGGAAATTTATTTAAACAATTCATTATTGTTTTAAATTCTTCCTTTATAAGTTTTTAATTATAATTTCAAATAAAAAGGTGTTCAATATTTTTTAGGTTATTAAAAGAGGGTTTCAATGAAGATGGGATATTTTACTCAATTAATTTTTTTAAAAGATCTTTCAAATTTATATGCCTTCTCAGATAACATAAATTGGTGTTACACATTCCCTTGTAGTGAAATAATTCAATGTTTTTATTAATATTATTTAATTGAATAGAAAATTTTTGGATTTAATGATATTTATGAAACTCATTTATATATTAAGGGTTATATTATTTTGACCCCTTCTTCTTTTCATGGGTTATGTTTATGATGAAATTATTATGAAACATGTCTCTTTACATAGGTAATGACATTATGTCATGTTTGTAATACCCATTTAATTTCATGGTATATGATATAATTATTTACGATCTTTTGGCATATGTGGGTATGATTTATTTATGAGATGGATGGAACCTATATCCCTCTCCAATACATTGCGTAAATATTTATATCTCAAAAGAATGAATAATATGGTCTTGGGAATAAACCATGACATCTGATGTGGCAAGGGGAGTGAATCAGGACTACAAATATGGTATGAGGAGTGAATTCATGCTATTAATATTTCCATTGTAGTGAGCCATGACTACCTAGATAGTATAGGGAGTAAACCTATACAACCAAGATGGTCTTAGCAGTGATTCCATGGCTTCTATAGAAATCATATTATATATTCTTATGTGTCTTCCATAATTCCATTTTTTATTCCTATTTTTTTATTTCAGGGATTATGTTTTTTTTCCTTAGGATTGGTGTCTTATGAAATTTCATGATTTATTCCATGATTCATCTGTACGATCTTTGATATACAATGTATGATCTTCTATTTTTCACGATCATGTTCTCAGACTCTTTTGATCATGATTATTCTTACATATCTCCCTTGTATATCCTTACTGATCATTTGAGATCACCCATTTTTCTTTTTCCTTCCCTAGGTTATGAATATATATATTATTTTTGAAGTTTCTATGAAGGGTGTTAGTGAATAAGATCCTAGGGGGAGATATTCTATCCCACTTATGTATGAGTGTTTTTGTTCCCATGTTTCCAAAGGCACTAGAATGGTATGGTCTTTGGATGTATGTTTGTATATTGTATTATGTATTTAACTAATGTTATGTAATTTTAATGTATGTTAAGACTGGTTCATTATAGTTGGTATCATAGAAAAGGTTAATTTAACATTTAAAATCTTGGACGTAAAAACATTAGTGAAAATTCTAAGGACATTTTCAAGGATAAATCTAAAGATAATGAAAAACATAAGACAATTTATAGGAATTTTGGTAAAGGACGGAGTGAGTGGTTTCCTAGATATACATCCATGTCTGGATAATACAATTGGATGTGGCTCTAGAACTGATGAAACCAGGGGTAACAACTCTGACAAGATATTCCAGGCCTGACTTAGGGTAATCTGGTACATGACAATGGGGCATGCAGCATACCTGCTTTGACACTCCCAAGGTTATACTGTGGGAATTCACCATCTCATTGTGAATCATATTTGAAGATTTAAAAATATGTTTTTTATGAATAACCTAGGGTTAAACAAATATGTAATAGAATAAGGAAGGAGTAATAACATAGACATAATATAATTGAATTTTCATGATTACGTGTTTCCACATTATGATAACCATTTCTTACTATATTAATTTGGTTTTAGTCAATGGATGGAACTCTAAGAAACCACGTTAATGGTGAATGTGATGAATAATAAAATGATTTTCCCCCTGAACAACTGAATTCTATGGGAGATATAATGAAAAACATCATTTATATGATCACACAACTTTCTAATGATATGAATCATGGTGGAATTATAAATAATAAATGTAGAGAAAATATTCTATTTAGTCTTTTATGAGGCAATACCCACATTATTTCAAAGGATCTTCTAATACACTTGTTACTAAACATCAGATTAGAACTACTGAAAATATATTCTCTATTATCTAGTGTTCAGATCATGTGAATTTTATTCTGGCTATTTATCAGTTAGAAGGTGAATCAGACCAGTGGTAGACTCTAATCAATAATAAAAGTCAGCAAGATGAGATTGAATCCATATATTTGGATGAGTTCAATAAATTGTTTTTCAATAATTACTTTTGTTAGTTTCTTTATACCAAGATGGAGAAATATTTAATTCAGTAATATCAACGGGATGATGAGTCTGTTGTTACGTATGAGTATAATTTTACAAGACTTGCGAGGCATACTTTATAAATTATCATCCAACTCGAAAGTAAATTTGATAGGTTTTTCAGTTGCTTAAAGCCAAGTCTCATAATGGTGTTAGACATAAGAGATTTAAGTAGATATGAAGAGATTGTGAATTGTGAAATCAACGTTGAAATGGTGGTTAGATTCACATATCAATATCATGGTCTTGACAAGAGGAGGAAGTTTGATTTTAGAGGAAAATCTAAAAACCATTAAGAAAAGATGATGAGTTACCCTTTATGCTCTATTTGTGGGAAGAATCATGGTGGGAATTTCCTTAAGGGTTCTAATAATTGTTGTAAGTGTGGAAGGAAATTCCATCAAGCATTTTATTTCATAAGATATGGGAATAAGTTATCTAAAATTTTGAATGTGGTAAAAGTGGCACTGAATTCACCTCCCTTGATTTAGTGTTGCAAGTGTAAAGAGAAAAATAATTATACTAACCACAACCCAAACCCAGGGGCTGCTGATGTGGATTGACATTAACAGCCTATTAATCCAAGGTACGAGACGAAATCTCATGCAATATCTCTTTCTTATGAGGGGTGCGTCAACGATGTGATGAAAGCTACACATATCATCCTCTCTAGAACTACTAATGTCATATTTGATTCCAGATCAACCCACTCATTCACTTATAAAGAATTTTATAAGGGTGTTAATATTCCCCCAAAACAATTAGATGTTGAATTATTAGTGTAAAACCCCAATGGTACAATGGTTGTACCTCTAGTCTATTATTCCACTTTGGTTAATGTTTGTGAGAATGTGCTTCATTTAAATCTATTCATTCTTCCTTTGGTTGAATTTGATGTCATCTTCGGCATGGATAGGATTTCTCAGCATAAATAACACATCAATTTTCATGGAAGGGAAGATATATTTTATATTTAAAAACCTTATATTACCATCCATCAATGTTATGATAAGTACGAACTTCTTATGGAGATTAAATATAGTGTATGGGTCTTAAGTACCATTCTTAAGGGTTGTTTATCTTAAATGGTTGGAGAGAGAAATCTACTGAGATGTGAGATTGCTAAAGAAGTTTTCAAGATGTTTAGAAACATTATGAATCATATAGAAGAAGATAAAATTAACTATAAAAGTTATCACTATAACCATATATGTGATCTATAATTTGAAGTTGGTGAAAAGGTGTTTCTATGAATATCACCATGGAAGAAAGTTATGAGATTGCGGGAAAAAGGGAAAATAAGCCCTAAGTATATCGTTCCCTTTGAGATTATTAATGTTAAACACATTTATAAATTGAATGTAATAAAATAATCTTTATTTTATAATTTATAATGTTGAAATTATCTTATGGAAAAATTTAGGTTATTTTTCTGAGAAACTTCATTTTCGGATGAATAGTGAAAAATATCAGATTTTAATTCAAACCGACTTATTCATATAAATAATTTAAAATGGTAAATTATATTTTAATTTAGTTTAATAGTTTAATTAGAATATAAATTTTATCAATTAATCAAATTTAGGTAATTTTATCCAATCTTTCATTGAAATTGGATATAAAAACTTAATAAACTTTTGATCGTTTATTTGAAAGACCCACATTGCCCACCCGACTGTGGGAATAATTTTTAATTAATTTCTTCCCCTTATGAGATTAAAATTTGAAAAAATGGATTCTATATTTAGAATCAGAATAATTTATAATGTCTAATAAGTTTAAATTAGTTTTTTTACCAAAAATATTACTGAAGGTGATTAAAATTTATTACATCGAATAACATTATGTTATTCTTAATAAGGGTCTAAACCAAAACAATAAGGCCTGAAACGGCCTATAAAAACATCCAAAATGAATTGTATGGCCATATTTATACCCTATACTTCCAGTTCTCTACTTTTTATCATTATTAGATCCACTTCCAACATGAAAAAAATGGGTGGAATTCTCTCTTCCAATATTTACAAGAGTGTCACTCCGCCTTCCCTATAAAATCCCACCACCTCTACCTCTAATTCACACCTATAAAACCTTATAGGTTTTTCCAAGATATAATAAATACAATTCCAAACATACCTATCTTCGTTCATGAATCCTCCCCTAGGATGTAAAGTCATCCGATGAATACATTTCTCACATACTAAAAGGAGTTACCCTATTAAGAGGTAATGCCTTCTCTCAAGATCCTTTATTTTATTTTCCTTCTCCACCCCTCTACTCTCTTTATTCCAATATTGTATAAAAATAACATTATATTAAATATCCATTTATTTTTTATACTAAGGGTTAAACCTACACTTACACACACCTCCATCTAAAAGGAAACAAATATACTGTTTATATGTACAATAAACTAACGCCTCACTAAATGATGATTGTTCATTATTTTCTTAACTTCCTATCAAGGGGGATTTTATGATGAACAATATGATTATATATGTTATATATTATATTTATTATTTCTTTTATATTCATTATTCCTTTTATAACACAAATATATTTTTACTTTCCATTTGGTATAAATACGAAAATCGTTTCTGAGAAAATGTGGACTACCACCCCCTCAAAGTGATGTGATTTGTTAACACACTAAATGTAATGAATTAATGATGGTTTTAGATAAATTATATTATATATAAAATATTATCATTCTACTTTATTGATATTATATACATATATTCATATATTTCATTTTCATTCTTTCAAAACGATTATAAAAGCAGGAAAAAGCATTCATGCACATGTTCGACTTTTCATCTCTATGAATGGTGTATTCCATTTATTAATTATATATTCTATAGATATTATAATAAAAATATAATACATATACTTTATATTTATATCATAGATTAAATTCTGTAATTAATGATGTATATTACAAGGATCAAGGATATAACAAATTGAAACACATGCAAAGAAAAAAGAGAATATTACATGAAGTGAAACCCTAACATAGGATTGTTAACAAGCGGGTAATATAAAGTTGTAATAAAACCATATATGATATTAGATAAAAAACTATATTTATTTAAAATATTTATAATAAATTTATAATTATTTTACATTTGGTTTTAACGAGTATGATGAGAGTCAATACACAATGTAAGGGTATTTCGTCTCATTTTTTATTTATGTAAGATACATGATTTATTCACAACCCACTCCTTTTTTGTGGTATATGTAATAATAATGAATGTATTATATATCTATTATAATTTATTTTATGAGTATTAACATATACATTATATGATATTTCATTTATGGGTTTTATGTTTCAAAAGTTACCAAATTGATAAAAGTAATTTTGTATCAATTTTCCTTCTTTAAGACTCATGTTTTTATTCACCTAAATTATTTTTGAGATGTATATACTTAAATTTTACATGTTATATCATGAATCTACCTTTTTTATGATTTTTAAATCTTAAATTAATTTTATTTCCTTACATGGAAAGTATGATCCCATGTTACCATGTTATAAGATCTTATTGAGACAATCTCATACCTTTTCGTGATTGTTAATGATTATTCTTCATTGATGAAATATTATGATCTATCTCTCAATACCACTAATGAGTTTCTTTATCCACTGTTTATTCAATATATATCTATGTATTAGAACCATGTTCCCACTCTTTGTTACGTATGATTACATCTATTATATATACTAAATTATGCTTCTTCCAGCTTACGTGTCACCTGCTTGTGCTGCCACGTCACCCAGAAAAATAAATTCTTTCCTCCAATATTGGGTTCCAGCCCCAGCGACCCCATTACCCAACGTGGGATGTCGGGTTTTCAATCCATATTTAGGGTTCTGCTTCCCCACTCGCGATTCAACTCTGCTTGAGGTTGTTCTTCCGAATACCTGCACCGACGTCATTATACCAGTCCGGATTTCCATCCTATCCTCCAATGATTCACTCTGAGCAACTCCGATTTCGCAATCCCACAACCACCTATTCATTGTTCCTCTTCATTTTCATCCCTTAAAACCCGTTGTTGATCGGCTCTCGTACCTCCAGCTCCTGCGCCAACGGATCCACCTGCTCGGCCTCTACTGCCTCCATCTCCTCCACATCAACCGTCTCTACTTGCGCTTGCTCCGTGTCGGCCTCCTATGTGATCCTGACAAAATCCCTAGGTTGGATTATTTTCAAAAAAATCATCCTCAGAAAAGGAAATATCGATGATTCAGAACTCTGGTTCTATATGCATCAAATCATAAAGAGAGCTCTAGGTTATTTTTTCATCATCATTCATATTTTTCATACTAAAATGGTCGATAGATTTATTTCCCTTTCTACAGAGACTGACCCTTATCCATTGTCATGATTATCTCAGAATATATTGCTGACCTCCGCCACTATTTACATTGATTCTTGTAACACCTCAGGTAAATAAAGAATATGAAATTTTTATATTTATCCATATTTGGGATTAAAATATTAATATTAATTTAACAGGGACGCTATGCTCGATGGCGTACCCAATACGCAACAACGAGTTTCTTGGGAATCTTACATTGCACTCTAATAAAAAATAATATTATTTTAAATGGTAGTTAACACCTAGCTGTTGTGATGGCAGGAATGAATAGAACTAACTACAAAATGATTATATATGTTTTTCAAATATTTTTATTTTTTACAATAAATGTTAGATGATTTAAAATGCGAATGAATCCAATTTTAAGCGTAAACATTCTAATATTCATTAAAAGGTCGATTAACCGCCTTTTAATTGAGAACCTCTTTTAAATCCACTTTTGATAATTTTATGTGTTATATTTGACAAAATAAAGTTCTTATTTAGAATCGGGACATCAAAATTTACTTTGTGTAAATTTTTGGTATTTTTCTGAAAAAGTTCAATTTTTAATGAATAGTGAAAAATGTTGTATTTAAATTCAAAACCTCTTTTTAATCTAATTTATTTATATGATTATATTATCTTTGGAATTAGTTTTAAAGTGAAATTAGAATATATTTTTACCATTTAATCCAATAGTGGTCGTTGGAATTAATTTCACTTTGAAATCAGACTTAAACTAGTGGCAATCTTTTGATACATTTTGTTTCATAAAATCAAGCTATTTTTTTTGACAGCAGGAATTAATTATTATGTTAATTAATGAAACTTATATGTTTTGAATTTTTTAAAATATTCATAATTTTTGAATTCAGAATATCTAATATTGCTTAGGGTGAATTTTGGTAATTTTCTGAAAAACTTCAATTTTTGATGAATAGTGAAACCACTAAATGGTACTTATAAAAACTGATTTTCCGTTTAAATGAAATTTTTCCATCTTTGTGTTTTTAATTTCAAAAATCAGACATACATGGTTGTCATTAACAAGTAAAATGTCGTTCAATGTGATTAAAATAATTTTTTGGTGAATAGAAACTTATTATGTTTTTAATCGCGATTAAAGGTAATTTGTGTGGTTTAAGGTAAAAATAATGTTTTAATAAAATTAAATGACCTAGAAACAAGTCCTACCCTCATTGTATGAGTCATGGCCGACCAAGACAATCCATGGTTCAACTTGGGGACCCCATGAAGCCACTTTGGTTGGAAAATGACATAAATACCTTTTTATTTAATGTTAAAGTAAAAATGACACAAACATGAGATGTTTTACTAAAACTATTTTTACATGGGGTTATACAAGTCATAATTTTGACTATTAATAGTAATTGGAAAACTAAAAATATTTCCTACATAATAGTATTTTATTTATAATTTTTAGACATTAAATAAATTAAATTATTTATGACATCAAGATGATGCAGCGATGACCTCATTATTTAACGATTTAAAGAAAATTGAAAGATAATGTAAAATATAATACCTACACATGTGAAAAACCTATTGTATGGGTAGATTTATAACCCTTATCACCTTATCCTAGAAACGCATCAATGTGGGACCATTAAAATTCGTAACGCATTCTAAAATAAAGTAACATTTCTTTACTTTCCAAGAGTGCCCCTCCTCTCCTCTTATAAAAGGCCCCCACCTATACCTCCTTACCCACACTTCCATGGCCTTTGTATCGGCCAAACCCTGACAATTTTGTCTCTCCACATCCATCTCTAACTCCTTGAAGCCTAACTTTGGGCAGAAGTCTTCCCAAGGAAACCTTTGAGCTCAAACCAAACGGTGTTAGCCAATTTTAAGGTAATGACTTCAGTTGTGTCCTTTTGTTTTATTTTGCTTCTCCAACCCCCTAAAATCTTTTTATTCATTTATTGTTTAACAAATCCAGTATCTTAAATATACTAGGATGTTTTTATAAGAAGTATTTGAGCTAAACTTACACACATCTACATCTAATGGTTAATGAACATACTGTTTCTGTGGATGGCGAATATCTGCCTCACGAAATGATGATTGTTAAATATTCTTCTAACACCTTCAAAGGTGGCCATTATGATGACACTATATTTATATATGATATATAATAAGTTTTTGTTTTACTTAAGATTCGTTATTTTTCATTTATGGCATACCTTTATGGTTTCCATTATGGGTAAACGTGATATCTTCATATAAGGAAGTGTGGACTACCGCCCCCTCAAAGTGATTTGATTCGTTAATACCATATGTGGTACGTATAAAGGATATATTTAATGATATTATATATGATACCATACTGTAATTAAAATAATATTATGTATCATTATGTTTTAATTCCGTTAAATATGAAATAGAAATGGAAGTAGTGTTCATGCGTACGTACGGCTTACCGTCTCCATGAACGGTACATTTCATTTTTTATCTCAAAATGTTATGTACTATTATAAGTACATATATATATTGGATATATATGTAATATATTAAATCTAAATTATGGATATCATTCTGGAATTATAACATATATATATATCTCTCATTTTGTTTTAATTCCATTAATATGAAAAAAATTGAAAGTAGCTTTCATGCGTACGTACGACCTACCATCTCCATGAATGGTGCTTTTAATTTTTTTCTCCAAATGCTATGTAATATTATAAAATGAATATATACTGTAAATATATGATATTCGAAATATCAATACTATTCTGGATATGTTGTACCTATAACTACATGGAAAATTATTTTCTAACAAGTTCAATTTTTGACTCATGTACCAAACATCGACAAAAACGTCTGATATGAACTCATATTATTAACCAATTATTATAACATTAAAATATGTGATATGAACTGAATAATAATATTTATAGTATGTCATTAAGAAATTATAAATTGACCAAAGTTTATTAATCAGAAATATAGAGAAACAAACAAGACAAGTTGGACTTGAGGTAAGTGATCCTACTCCTCTCTTTCTTTTTAAGTACACTCTTTTATGTCGCTCCATTTAAAGCTCATATTTCTTGATATTGGGATGTTATTTTATATTACTCATACTGTAATTTTTATGTTCATATGATGAGAGAACCTATTCTATCTCATCAATCCATTTTGGAAGTTTTTTGTGGCACCATTAGGCTGCCGAATTTTCGTAAGAGATCTATCCTCTCTCTTTATTTTTAAGTACTCTCCTTTATGTCACTTATTTTAAGCTCCTATTTGTTATAATGGGGGATGTTTTTTTATATTAATCTTTTTTAAATTTTATTGTAATATGATTAGAGACCCTATTTGATCTCATCAATCCATTTTTGGATGTTTTAAGTGGCGCCATTAGGCTGCCAAGTTTTCGTAAGGGATTTTTCATCTCACTTTTATTCCCGTGAGATTTATGCTAAATTTTCCACAATTTCCTTTGAGTGGTGTATGTACTGCACATTATTTTACTCATTGTGTAATATAATTTCATTTATGAGTATTTACATCAATGTTGTATTGTCCTTCTTTCACGGGGTGTATGTTTCGAAAGATACCCATGTCGGTAAGGGAACATTTCACCCTCCTCTTTTTAAAAGACTTCTTTTGTTATGTCTTTTAATTTAAATCTAATTATATTGGGATATGTTCTTATATATCTTTATTTATGTAAAGTTTATGTCCAATTGATAATATACCATTCACTCTCTCATCGACTAATTTTCTGAATTTTGAAGTGACGCCGTTAGGCTGTCGAATTTTTACAAGGGAACATCTTATCCCAATTTTGATTTCTTTGGGGTCAACTTTTACTTCTTGAACATGTCATCATATGAATATGTGGGAATGAACTATTATTGTTTCAAACTTAATATCCACTTATATTGGGTGTATTTTTATTTCTCACACATAATTATGTGATATATTTATCCTTAATTTAAGGATACCATCTTTATAAGGGATTTCATCTCAGTTTACATTTCCATTGAGAATTTATTGTTGTTATGCACTAATTCACTCTTATATGGTGTGTATACTGTCCTTTGACATATTATATCATGAATCCCTTCATTATCATGATATTATAAAGCTCAGATTAAATTTTATTCCGCAATTATTTGTATTCAAGAGTCTCTCATTTTGTTAAAAACTCTTTAACAAAAATATCATTTTAAATGTTTTAAATATTCATTATTCTAAATATTTATCATTAATGTCCATGTTTTCAAAATGGTTTTCAGTATTTATATATATGGACATTAATTTTTTAAAATTATAATTCCAATAAAATATTCAAAGTTGTATGGGACACTTTGATTCAAAAATCTCTTTTAAATGGTTTTTGAAAATGGATTGATTAATTCAATATCTTGGAATTACTTATTGTGATTGAAAATGAAATGTTATTATTGAAATGTTTGTATTTTCAATATTTTATGTGTAATGATGGTACTTGGACATTTTACGGGTGGTTACGTGATAAACCATATGGCAGGTGGTGTCGTGAATACGAGGACGGGTGGTTACGTTATAACCTCCAATGCATTGGGTATGGAAGTCAGTTGTATGGCTATTCCATTAAGTGATATGTGTGGAAGTCGACCGTATGGTTATTCCATTTAAGTATGTTAATGTCCCAAGTTACATTTATATGTTATGTGTTATTTATATGGGTTTTATGGTAATATTTTAGTTACAAAAGGGTAAGTAATGATATTTTAATTCAGTGAAGAGTTGTTACTACTTCCTCAAGGTAAAAGGTATTACTTTGATAAAGTATACATGGATTACTTGTTGCTTTGAAAAACTAACAGTTTTCTTTCTTTGCGTATCCCTTGATGAGATTTTTACGATGGCACAAAGTTTTTTTGAAATGTTTTTCACAGGACTTAATGTGGAATAGGGTCAAGGATGGGATCAAGGGAAAGTCATGCTATCTAATACATGGAACTAGACATGTTTCTTTTTAAGAGTTTTTATTTTATGTAAATTTAGTAGAAGTGACTACTTTGTAATCTTTTGAGATGTAATAGTTATGTCCTAATTCTTTAAAATTCTAAAACTGAATTGATCCTCAATGTGAATTATTCATTTAATTAAATATTAAGTATGGTTTAAGGCTGTGGCCTTATAGTTGGTATCAAAGGGAGGTTTAGATAACTTTAGAGGTTAGGGTATCATCTAAGAATAAGTTACATTACCATAATGGTTAGGATTTTGGAAAGTGTCCTAGTTTTAGATAAAGTTAATGAGTAATTATATCTTAGTGTTTATCTTCCTCATTAGTACATGACGGTTTTGTGGATTTACTCACACTGACATTTTTGTTTTAGTGAATGGATGGATCTAGAAGGCACCAAAGTGACAATAGGTTTGAAGGAAACTGTGGTGGTTCTCTGATTAAGATACTAGATAAAATAGAGGATTCAATGAGAAAACTCATGGTTGTTCTAAAACAACTATCAAAGAGACATGATCAACCAATTGAACCTTGGAATGATCTGTAATGCATCATGTACGAGAGGACCAATCGATGTGGAAGTTCATGTAATAATTATAAAGGTAACAATTAGGGTTTATATGATCCTTACTATAAGTTATGATGGAAGTGAAAGGCATGGGATAAAATTGAGGGTAAAATATGTTATTATTAGTTTTTAAGTTTTTATCTCGTTTTGGGGAATTTTTTAAGAATTATTTAGTTTTGGAAAAAGGACAACACGCATACCATGTGACAACCCATCATGTCGGACAAAGCTGCGGGAATCGAACCCACAACCAAAGTGCGACTAGTATTTATCGCCTACCACTGGACTACGTGAAGTACTTAGTTAGTTTGACTGATTCCTTTTAGTTAGATGATTTTATGAATTAAGAATAAGTTGATTTTCAGTTATCTATGGAAATTTATTGACCTATCATGGAGGATATGTGATTAGGTTAATTACTTTTCAATACGATACTTTAAGAGAAACTGATGTTGTTTGGAGATAAAATGATACGATTTAACTTGGAAGATTATGTGACTAAATCCTTCAAATATTTGGGTTTCAATCTTAGTTTGGTTTACTTTGATGAATTTTACAGACAAATTGTTTATCAAATGGTCCTAGTTTAACATTGGGTTTTGTTGGACAAATTTTGGAGATTAAGAATATATTTTCTTTTTATAAAGGGTTATCCTTTTCTGGATTATCTGATCTTGTACTAACCTTTTTAGTTTTGGTTCTGGTTAATGTCTAAATACATGGGAATTATATAGTTCTCTTTTGTGGATTAGGTGATTCTCTAAAAGTTGATTATAGTACTCTTAATGTGAACAAGTCTTCCTAAATACTCGTCTTTTGGGGAAAGTATGAGTTTTTGTAAGAAATCTAGTAAAAGTTGAAATTCTACGTGACAAGTAATCATGTTTTATTATGATTTAGTTAAGTTTAAAAATAAATTCCTCAATGAAGAGTAACTTAAAACAAAAATGTTGTCTGTTAACTTTTCATACTGGGGAATCAAATACAGTTTAACCCATCACATGTTTGTGATTTTCTTATGGATAACTTTCTCCTAGAAATGTTTACTATCACTATCCATCAGAACATGACCATTTGATTTTTCCTCAATGTCCATATTTTCATACATAGAATCCAAGTATGGATTATCTCGGGTGACCTTTGTACTTATATTTCTTTATTTTAAAGTAAATTTTTTATTGACTCTTGTTCCGATGTTGGATTTTCAATGATGTTTCCAAGCCCAATTTTAAAATTGTGAGGATGCAATTCCCAAAATGGGGGAAGATTGTCACACCCCAGGTAAATAAATAATATGTCATTTTTATATTTTTCCATATTTGTGAATAAACTATTAATATTACTTTAAAGGGGACGCTATGCTCGATGGCGTACCCAAGTCGCAACAATGTGTTTCTTGGGAATCTTACGTTGCACTCTAATAAAAAAATAATATTATTTTAAATGGTAGTTAACGCCTAGCTGTTGTGATGGCAGGAATGAATAGAACTGACTACAAAATTATTATATATGGTTTTCAAATATTTTTACTTTTTACAATAAATGTTAGATGATTAAAAATGCGAATGAATCCAATTTAAGCGTAAACATTCGATTATTCCTTAAAAGGTCGATTAACCGCCTTTTGATGGAGAACCTCTTTTAAATCCACTTTTTGAAAATTTTATGTGTTATATTTTACAAAATAAAGTTCTTATTTATAATCGAGACATCAAAATTTACTTTGTGTAAATTGTTTGTATTTTTCCGAAAAAGTTCAGTTTTTAATGAATATTGAAAAATGCTGTATTTAAATTCAAAAACTCTTTTTAATATAATTTATTTATATGATTATATTATCTTTTGAATTGGTTTTAAAGTGAAATTAGAATATATTTTTACCATTTAATCCAATAGTGGTCATTGGAATTAATTTCACTTTGAAATCGGACTTAAACCAGTGTCAATCTTTTGATACATTCTGTTTCATAAAAACATGCTATTTGTTTTGATAGCGGAAATTAATTATTAAATTAATTAATGCGACTTATATGTTTTTAATTTTGTAAAAGAGACATCATTTTTGAATTCAGAATATTAAATATAGCTTAGGGTAAATTTTTGGTAAGTTTTTGAAAAACATCAATTTTTGATGAATAGTGAAAACACTAAGTGGTACTTATAAAAACTGATTTTCCGTTTAAATGAAATTTTGCAATATTTTTTTTTTGAATTTCAAAAATCCGACTTACAAGGTTGTCATTAAGAAGTAAAATTTGGTTCAATGGGATTAAAATAATTTTTTGGTGAATAGTTACGTATTAAGTTTTTAATCGTGATTAGAGGTAATTAGTGTGGTTTAAGGTAAAAATAATGTTTTAATAAAATTAAATGACTTATACATATGTCCTAACCTCATTGGATAAGTGATGGTAGACCAAGAAAATCCATGGGACAACATGGGGACCCCATGAAGCCACTTCGGTTGGAAAATGACATAAATAACTTTTTATTTAATGTTAAAGAAAAAATGACACAAACATGATATGTTTTACTAAAACAACTTTTACATGGGGTTATACAAGTCAGATGTTTGACTATAAATATTCATTGGAAATCTAAAAATATTTCCTACGTCATAGTCTTTTTTTTATAATTTTTAGACATTAAATAAATTAAATTATTTATGACATCATGATGATGCAGCGATGACCTCATTATTTAACGATTTAAATAAAATGGAAAGATAATGTACAATATAAGACCTACACATGTCCAAAACCTATTGGATGGGTGGATTTAGAACCCTTATCACCTTATCCTCGAATCACATCAATGTGGGACCATTAAAATCCGAAACGCATTCTAAAATAAAGTAACATTTCTTTACTTTCCAAGAGTGCCCCTCCTCTCCTCTTATAAAAGGCCTCCAATTATACCTCCTTACCCACACTTAAAAAGCCTTTAGATTGGCCAATCCCTACCCATGATGTCTCTACACATCCCTATATAACTCTTTTAAGCCTTACTTTGGGCAGAAGTCTTCCCAAGGAAGATTTTGAGCTCAAACCAAAGGGAGTTACCCGATTTTAAGGTAATGTCTTTACTTGTGTCCTTTTGTTTTATTTTTCTTCTCCAAACCCCTAAAATCTTTTTATTAATTTATTTTGTAACAAATACAGTGTCTTAAATATACTAAGATGTTTTTATAAGAAGTATTCGAGCTACACTTACACAAACCTACATCTAATGGTTAATGAACATACTGTTTCTGTGGATGGCGAATTTCTGTCTCACGAAACGATGATTGTTCAACATTCTTCTAACACCTTCAAAGGTGGAAATTAAGATGAAACTATATTTATATATGATATATAATATGTTTATGTTTTACTTAAGCTTCTGTATGTTTCATTTATGTAATACCTTTATGGTTTCCATTATGGGTAAACGTGATATCTTCATTTAAGGAAGTGCGGACTACCGCCCCCTCAAAGTGATTTGATTCGTTAATACCATATGTGGTACGTATAAAGGATATATTTAATGATATTATATATGATACCATACTGGAATTAAAATAATATTATGTATCATTATGTTTTAATTACATTAAATAAGAAATATAAATGGAAGTAGCGTTCATGCGTACGTACGACTTACCTTCTCCATGAACGATACATTTCATTTCTTATCTCAAAATATTATGTACTATTATAAATACATATATATAATGGATATATATGTAATATATTACATCTAAATTATGGACATCATTCTGGAATTATACCATATATATATATATATCTCATTTTGTTTTAATTCCATTAATATGACAAAAAATGAAAGTAGCGTTCATGCGTACGTATGGCCTACCGTCTCTATGAATGGTGCTTTTAATTTTTATCTCCAAATGCTATGGAATAGTATAAAATGAATATATACTGGATATATATGACATTTAAAATATCAATACTATTCTGGATATGATGTTCATATAACTACATGGAAAATTATTTTCCAACAAATTCAATTTTTGACTCATGTGCCAAACATCAACAAAAACGTCTAATATGAACTCATATTATTAACCAATTATTATAACATTAAAATATGTGATATTAATTGAATAATAATATTTATATGAGTTCCTTAAGAAATTATAAATTGACCAATGTTTATTATTCAGGAATATAAAGAAACAAACAAGACAAGTTGGACTTGAGGTAAGGGATCCTACTCCTCTCTTTCTTTTTAAGTACACTCTTTTATGTCACTCCTTTTAAAGATAATCTTTCTTGTTATTGGGATGTTATTTTATATTAATCTTACTGTAATTTGTATGTTCATATGATTAGAGACCCTATTCCCTCTCATCAATCCATTTTGGAAGATTTGAGTGGCACCGTTAGGCTGCCGAATTTTCGTAGGAGATCTAACCTCTATCTTTCTTTTTAAGTACTCTCTTTTATGTCACTTATTTTAAGCTACTATTTTTTATGATGAGGGATGTTATTTTATATTTATTTTGATGTACATTTTATTTTAATATGATTAGAGACCCTATTTGATCTCATCAATCCATTTTCAGAAGTTTTAAGTGGCGTCGTTAGGTGATCGAGTTTTCGTAAGGGATTTTTCATCTCACTTTTATTCCCGTGATATTTATGCTACATTTGCCAAAATTTCCTTTGAGTGGTGTATGTAATGCCCATTATTTTACTCATTGTCTAATATACATTCATTTATGAGTATTTACATCAATGTTGTATTGTATTTGTTTCATGGGGTGTATGTTTTGAAAGATACCCATGTTGGTAAAGGAACCATTCACCCTCCTCTTTTTAAAAGACTTCTTTTGTTATGTCTTTTAATTTACATCTTATTATGTTGAGATATGTTCTTCTATATCCTTATTGATGTAAAGTTTATGTCCAAGTAATAATATACCATTCACTCTCTCATCGAATAATTTTATGAATTTTCAAGTGACGCCGTTAGGCTGTCGAATTTTTACAAGGGAACATCTTAACCAAATTTCGATTTCTTTGGGATCAACTTGTACTTCTTGAACCTGTCATCCTATGAATATTTGTGAATGACCTATGATTGTTTCACACTTAATATCAACTTATATTGGGTGTATTTTTATTTCTCACACATAATTATGTGATATATTTATCCTTAATTTAAGGATACCATCTATAAGGGATTTCAACTCAATTTACATTTCCATTGAGACTTCATTGTTGTTATATACCAATTCACTCTTATATGGTGTGTATACTTTTCTTTGACATATTATATCATGAATCACTTCATTCACATGATATTATAAATCTCGGATTAAATGTTATTCCGTAATTATTTGTATTCAAGATTCTCTCATTTTGTTAAAAACTCTTTAACAAAAATATCGTTTTAAAAGTTTTAAATATTCATTATTCTAAATCTTTATCTTTAATGGCCATGTTTTGAAAATGGTTTTTAGTATTTATTTATATGGACATTAATGTTTTATAATTATAATTCCATTAAAATATTCAAAGTGGTATGGGACACTTTGATTCAAAAATCTCTTTTAAACGGTTTTTGAAAATGGATTGATTAATTCAATGTATTAGAATTACTTATTGTGATTGAAAATGAAATGTTGTTATTGAAATGATTATATTTTGAATATTTTATGTGTAATGATGGAACTTGGACATTTTATGGGTGGTTACGTGATAAACCATATGATGGGTGGTGCCGTGAATACCAGGATGGGTGGTTACGTTATAACCTCCAATGCATTGGGTATGGAAGTCAGCTATATGGCTATTCCATTAGGTGATATGTGTGGAAGTCGACCATATGGTTATTCCATTTAAGTATGTTTATGTACCAAGTTACCTTTATATGTTATGTGTTCTTTATATGGGTTTATGGTAATCTTTTCATTAAAAACGGGTAAGTAATGATATTTTAATTCAGTGAAGAGTTTTTACTACTTCCTAAATGTGAATGGTACTACTTTGATAAAGTATACATGGTTTACTTGTTGCTTTGAAAAACTAACAGTTTTCATTCTTTGTTTATCCCTTACTGAGATTTTTATGCTCACCCCAAGTTTTTTTGAAATGTTTTTCACAAGACTTAATGTGGAATAGGGTAAAGGATGGGATCAAGGGAAAGTCATGCTATCTAATACATGGAACTAGACATGTTTCTTTTTAAGAGTTTTTATTTTATGGAAAATTAGTAGAAGTGACTACTTTGTAATCTTTTGAGATGTAATAGTTATGTCCTAATTCTCTAAAACTCTAAACCTGAAATGATCCTCAAAGTGAATTATTCATTTAATTCAATATTAAGTAAGGTTTAAGTCCGGGGCCTTATAATTCTGGTTTTAAGTTCATAAGAATCTATCGACTTACTAAGAATTTCACCCCTTTCTGGCTTCCAATTTTTGATTATATTGATTTCAGGAGATGGGTTTGCATATGATAACAATTTTTGGAATGGGAATGTGATGTTTCACTTGAAATTTTTATGAAGAAAAGCCGGACTGCATTCTATGACAACTTATTCATACTACCAGAAAGATTATTTGTTTGTGCTTTTCACCTCTCTATGTGCTTGATTTAATCATGCCATTCATGTTCGGGAAAGTGAGATGGCTATATGCTTGGCTATTTGAATTCATTGTTAGAACTTTTATCCTCTTAATGTCTTCTTTTCAGTGTCTGCATGTAGTCAAGACATCATTGAAAGATGATTATGAAAGTGAAGGTTGTATTGACTACAGGTCTATCTTATCTCTACTTTTAGTGACGTTGGACTGTCACACCAATTAATTTAAACTCAAATTCCATGACAGCTTATTCATACTTACCGAATTATTATTTCTTTGAGCTTTTAATCTCTCTATGTGCTTGATTTATTCATGTCGTTCGTGCTTGGGAAAGTGAGATGGCTATCTTCTTGGCCGTTTTAATTCATGGTCATAACTTTTAACCTCTTAATGTCTTCTATTATGTATCTTCAAGTAGGAAAGACATCATTGAAAGATGATTATGAATGTCAAGGTTGTATTGATTGCAGGTCTATTGTATCTCTACTTTTAGTGATTTTAGACTATCACACCATTTGATTTAAACTCAAATTACATGAAAGCTTATTCATACTGCCAGAGAGATTATTTGTTTGAGCTTTTCATCTCTCTATGTGCATGATTTAATCATGTCGTTCATGTTTGGGAAAGTGATATGGATATCTGATTGGCTTTTTGAATTCATGGTTAGAACTTTTATCCTCTTAGTGTCTTTTTTTAGTATCTGCATGTAGGCAAGACATCATTGAAATATGATTACGAAAGTGAAGGTTGTATTGATTACAGGTCCGTCTTATCACTACTTTTAGTGATTTTGGACTATCACACCATTTGATTTAAACAAAAATTCCATGACATCTTATTGACACTGGCATAAAGATTATTTTTTTGATCTTTTCATCTCTCTATGTGCTTGATTTAATCATGTCGTTCATGTTTGGGAAAGTGGGATGGCTATCTGCTTGGCTGTTTGAATTCATGGTCAGAACATTTATCCTATTAATGTCTTCATTTTAGTATCTGAAAGTAGGCAATACATCATTGAACGATGATTATAAAAGTGAAGGTTGTATTGATTGCAGGCCTGTCTTATCTCTACTTTTAGTGATGTTGTAATATCACAACATTTGATTTAAACTAAAATTCCAGGACAGCTTATTCATTCTGCTAGAAAGATTATTTTTTTGAGCTTTTCATCTCTCTATGTTCTTGATTTAATCATGTAGTTCATGTTTGGGAAAGTGAGATGGCTATCTGCTTGGCTGTTTGAATTCATGGTCAAAACTTTGATCCTCTTAATGTATTCTTTTCGGTGTCTGCAAGTAGGCAAGACATCAATGAAATATGATTATGAAAGTGAAGGTTGTATTGATTGCAGGTCTGTCTTATCACTACTTTTAGTGATGTTGGACTACCACACCATTTTATTTAAACTAAAATTCCATTTATTAATTTATAAACATGAAATATATATTTTTTTATAGGATCATGGATTCTAGTGTTGTTGACTATATGATCCAAGAATGATTGGAGGATGATACATGACATCAAGGAGATCACTGGGAATCACAGGGACGAGGACTTATATGGGGTGCTAAAAGAATGAAATATAGATCTTGATGAGACTGTAGAAATTCCCTTGTATCTAGGTCTCCCCCATCCCTCTGCTTTTCTTATTATCTACTATATTTCTCACGATGTTAATTTCTTTTTTTGTAGTCTATGTTGCATTTGTTGCTAATATATTTTTTAGGACTTGATATTCTTGGAATCCCATTGGGATTATTTTAATATTTTTGTAAGACTCTGAGTGCTACTCTTGTCTCCTTTTTTAATTCTATCATGTATGCATCAATGTATTAGGATTAGGAAAGCCTAATTTTGTGGGAATAATTATTTTTTTTAACTTAGAGTTGTGCCTTTTCCAGACAATATAATCCATGGGATGATTTTTAATCCTGTGTTACCTTTACTTCCCTAATCCATGTTAATGTCTTGGGCCTTCCTAGTTTTTGATTATTACTGCCCGCTACATGTCCTTTGTCATGGTAGTTTCATTTTCAGCCATTAGTTGCATGCTTAATCCAGAGATGACTCTTTGTTTGTGTCCTTATCTTCTAAGAAAATATCAAATATTATCAATTATGCATTGAAGTTCAAACCTCTCTGATACATTTGAGAAAGATGGAGACTAATAACTGAGATTCATTTTAATTCTTTTATTCAAAAATTCCTTATGTGATTTCCTTGATTTTTCAGGAACATTTCATGAAGTCAAGAAAAAACGCAATCACCGAAAAGTGGATCTTTTAATTTTTACTATTTTGTTTGATGTCTTTCTTCTAACTAAGATACATCTACATTCACAAATAAGATAATAGGGATCCATGATGTTCAGTCATCCACCATTTTTATACGATTTTGAGTCTTCAAAGCCCCTATATATCAAGGGGAAAGAAAATGGTGTGTTCTTTTCAATTTCTAGAAAACTTTTCCCTTCTCTCTGAGAATTATTAATTTCTGTTGAATATGTATTTTGGTTTAATATTACAAGATGTCCTTATTTTGGATATATCTCCATCCTCAATGAATTATTTGTATTTTTGTCATATAATTTCAATGAAGTTCTTGGAAGTAACATGTTTGTTCACTACATAATGAACATTTCTTTTTCAAATGGAAGATTTATATTGTTTAGAAGTGAGATGGTATGCCCCTAATATAATGAACATTTTTTCCCAACTGAATGATGCATCTTTACAATAAAATATTGCTAAATTTATGCCTTTCATGTAATCTATTTGAATTTATGCTTTCTCCATCAGCAAGAAGAAGAGTGCTGCTAGTTTTCTTTTATCATATAATCAGTTATGAAATTATTCAAGGGAAATGTAGTCAATGTTATTTAGTCACGGTACCCTGGTTAAGTAGATTATTATGAATCACGTTTTTAATTTTACCAAACAAAAATACCATTCATCCATGTTCTTGATTACCTCTATGTACCCTAAATGTACTCTACACTGCATAATGTCCATTCTTTATACCTTCAGAATATATTTTTACACTTTAAAATATTTTGTATTGTGTTTCTCTTAAATTATTTCATGTGTTATTACAATACATCTCATTTTATGATTTATCAATTATAGTTCCATGATTTTTGTGATAAATTATGTTCAATTATTTTAATATTTTCATGTTGTTATACTTCATCCTGACATTAGGTGTCTATGAGCTATCATCTGTCCAAAAATTGATTTCTATTTTATTATGGGTGGATATTTTGGGCATTGTGGGGCTTCCAATTATACTGTATTGGGAAATATAAATCTAATCAAAAAATATCTTTCCTGGAATGTCATTCATTGTAACCGAATGTATTTGATATGTCTACATCCCCACTTACTTCTCAATATTTTTCTAGACTAACATGTCAATGAAGTTCTTGGAAGTACTATATTGGTGCACCTACATTCAAAGTGGACTTATTTTTACAGAATATTGTATAGGTTTTTTGAATCTTAACATATTCCAGATTAGTTATATGTATGTTCTTCCCTATTATTTATACATATATTTTTATGTATTATTTATTTATTTGTATCCAAATTGTGAAATAATTGTGTTTCTACACATATCTTCTATATATCTATGGATTGATTATTTCAGTACTTTCATTTTGGTCAGAAATATAATCTCCTATTCTGAAACATTAATGTATGTGCAGGTAAACAAATTGGATGAATGTATAGTTTATCAGCTCATGGATTATTTCCTATTCTTCAACCACTATAAATTCTCCTGACAACTAAAAAATTAGGTACAAAACCAACATAGTTTTCTAGAAATGTTTTCATATCTTCAATAGAGCGTTTAATAATCAAGGAAATTTTCCCTCGCATTGCATAACCAGGATTGATTAAACTTTTCATTAGGATCTACAAATTAATGGGATCAACAGTGAATCAATAAAACACTCTGGATTTTTTATCTCATTTTTCAATTTGTAAACACAAGATTATAATGAAAATGATTATAATGATTGGGGTTTTTTTTTCTACTTATTGATTTAATTCATCTATTCATGTAAAAAAATCTGTTGAATGAGTTTGGTTTTTTTCTATGGAGTCTAATAATTAATTTCAATGACTCAATACGATGCGTCATTAACAGACCATGAAAATGAATGACATACCCATTTAGGTGGTGCATTTTCAAGGTACTGCAACATCCAAATTGAACATGGTTTTTTTTTGAAATTATCTTTTACATTTATACATGAAATTTTAATATTAATTTTATTATAGAATGTAGTTTTCTTGTACTAACAAATATAATGTGCACACTGATCCGATCCAATCTAATTATTATAGGATGTACAATGTAATGTTTTATCAATTTATTTTATATGAAGTAAATTATTTAGTTGTAGGGTATGTCATTACTTTCAACCACTATCCAGAAGTGGTCATACAATGTATCCTACATGCACACATCTGGAAGGCTTAAAGTAAGATGGATGAACCATCAAACGTAAGTTTGACTGGCACAACAGATACAGTAAATAACTACTATTATTGTTTTAGTTTTAACAGTTTTTATAAAACTAATCATTCTCTATATAATTTTTCTTATGTTTCAATTGTTTTAAAACAATATCTTTTATTTTATGAGTTAGGATTTCAATTATGATTTTCCAATGTTTATTATTTCTATTTATTATTTGAAATGTATGACACTCTACCTCTCTAATTACATAATGTTCAATCTTTGGAAACATTGGATTTTATAAGGGTTCCATATTTTGGTAGTTAACGTTATAAAAAATGTGATGGAGCTACAAATTTAACACCACTATACACATACTTTAAAAATAGAACCCATTTTAACTGTTTTTTTAATAGTAGATTCTTCAGTGTAAATTATTATTATTGAATATTTAACATATGACTGTAGAGATGGAACACACACCTTCCAACATTAAAGCATGGTTCATGATGAGTACGTTAGAAAAAGTACCACTCCTATCCATAGGTATGTATCTTATTATTTTTTTAATTTTATTCCATGTTCTTGTCTGCATGAAATATTTTTGGTTTAATGTATCACCCTCATTACAAGTTTTCCTATTACCTCAACTACCGAACCTTATGTTTCCCTAACCAAACATCCAATTAAAATATTGAACATGACATCCATATACTTACAGAACTGATGAAAAGTCATATCTCTATCATTTACCAAGGTTTTTGCTTACTATACATATTTATTTTAATGATAAACTAAAACAATTTTTTCTATTATTATTTTAGTATCCATTGTAGATTCAAAATCTGAACATTATTTTACTTTTATCTAAATATATTTTGTAATTACATATAATTTGTCTTAGATGTTCAATAAGTATTCAATTTGGATGGTCCCTTATTAAAACATCACCTTAAATAACAATGTTCAAGAATGACATCTCAATATATTAGGTATGGAGTTTATATAAATGTTTTTAATCATTATACTATTCCCCTTCCATATATTCATTATTTTCTGTTGAACACCAAAGCAATGTTTTTGGAATCTGTATAACTTATGTGTCTGCATGTTCTATATTCACTTATACATCATACAACTTCGAGTTTATATAGAATAGTGATATTTACTCATGATATATCATGATTCATTTTGGTTAATATATTTTTTTATTCAATTTCATTTTTACCGGTCATATGAAGTGGTTGAAGGCCCCGCTTACCCTTGATTTGTCTATGTTCATGTGGTTTTTAAAACCCACAATCCAACACTCATTACATTGACTGAAGAAGGCAGACATTCAGATTAGGGGAAATGTCACTAATTCACCGGCTTCTGATGGGGTTGGTTTTTTGGCGATGTGATGATGGTATTGATGTGGGGTAGGGTTCTCCGGCGGCATAGTCAACTGGATTTTTGGGAGTTGAGTATCTTTTGAATTTTGAACATGAGCATATATCAGTCTTGGCGGGGGTGAATTGCTCAATTTAATTTTTTTTGATGTTTGAACATTGTCACATTTGTTTTTTTTTGGAGTGAATTGACGATGGAGGTAGTTTTGTAGGTTCCCACTTACCCTCAAAGTAGTTTTCTAATAAAATAAAGAAATGGATTGTGGATATGACCCCAAATTGATTGTATAATTATATTATGAACTGATGAGATTTTGAAGTCTTTGACCACGATTTATGGTCTTTTAGTTTTGATTGAAATGTTTTTCAAGATTATATCTATATATATCATATCAGAAATTTTATAATAAGTATATGGTCATGAATCATACACTAATATGTCATACAACAAAAGAAGTGAAAACATATTTAGTTTCCAAGAGTTCCTTGAGAAGTTTTGGGAGGAATGAATTCCTCTCATATCCCATGAAATCAACTTAATCACTATACCCATTTAAGTGACTTAAGGGTTCAACTTTAAAGAACAAGGAGTGGATATAGGACGTTATTGTATGAGAAGGAGGATTCAAAAGCTCTTCTATTTGAGAAATCAGAAGCTCTTCTATCTTTAGAGGGCATTTTTTATTCCTCAATTTCTATAATTTATATTCTTATACATTAATCATTTATGTAACTATTGTTCCTTCACTATGTAAATTTTGTTCTTCAATTTATGTAACTTTTATTCTTTTATTATGTGTGTCGTTTTATTTTCAAATATTTTAAATATTAATATGAACAATTATGTTTTATAAATAATTTTCTATACATAATAATAAGAATTATTTTTTAGTTTCATGCATCGCACGGACGAAGTACTAGTTTTTATGAAACATTTGACCATCTCTCCGGTCCGAAATCTTCTGTATTCAAAAACCATACATTCAAATATGTTTTCGAAATATCTTTGAAGCGCATTTTCAAGGAAAAAGGATTTAAAAAAAAGTATTATGGGATTAAATTCTTCTTTTCTACGTTTTCTAATATAATTTCAATGAAAACATTTTTCAAAATGTTTTATGTTTTTAAAATCATTTTTCCTTGCTGAAAGAATATTTTCCTCCAGAAATGTTTTTAAAAGATCATTAAAAATTAATTCCCATATCAGATAACATCCATTGGTGTTAATTAAGCATTTATGGGGAAATAATTTACTATTTCCATTCATATTCGTTTTATGAATGGATTATTTTTCTATGACATGATGTTTGTGGAGCACATTTCTTTTTTACAGGTTATTTTATTTTGAAACCCTCTTTTTTTCACAGGTTATGTTTATGATGAAATGATTGTGAAACCTACCTGTTTCCATATGTTATGGTATGATTACATGTTTATAATACCCATTTCATTTCAAGGGCTATGATATGATTTTTTTATGATCTTATGGAAGATGTATGCATGCGTTCATTATGAGATGGGTGGGACGTATATCTACCTCCAATGCATTGGGTAATGATTTATATATCAAGAGATAGACTAATATTGTCTTTGGAATGAACCTTGACTAATAATATGGTCATGGGAGTGAACCATAACTACCATGATGGTATAAGGAGTGAACGGATGCAACTAAGATGGCCGTGGGAGTGAACTATGATTACCAAGATGGTATCTGGAGTGAACTTATACTACCAAGATGGTCTTGGAAGTAATTCCTTGGATACTATGGAAATCATATTATATATTCTTATGTGACTTCCAAAATTCCATGTTTTATTCCTATGTTATGATTTCATGGATTATGTTTTTTATTTCCTTATGATTCCACTCTTATGAATGGCCATGATTAATTCCATGATTCATGTATATGGTATTTGATATTCAGGGTATGAGCTCCTATTTTTCATGGTCATGTCATCATACACTTTTTCCCATGATTATTCTTACATGTCTCCCTTGTTTACCCTTACTGAGAATTTAAGCTCACCACTTTTTATGTTTCCTTTTCCAGGTTATAAAGATATGTATTATTTTTTATGTGTTTAAGAAGGGTTTTAGTAAAGAATAACCTAGAGTAGATAATGTATCTCACCTATGTATTAGTGTTTATGTTCCCATGTTTCCAAGGGCACTAAACTAGTACAGTCTTTGGGGGTCTATTTGTATAATGTTTTATGTATTTCTCAAATCTTATGTAATGTTATTGTATTCCAAGACTGGGTCATTATATTAGGTCTGATTCTATCCAATATACTAGTGAATACGGGGTCACCCATGTAGTGGTGCAAATTATTGTCCGGTAAGCCCACAAGTTATGAATGATCTTGTCATGATAATAATTATTATATTTATCCATTGTCTTTTGAAGTATGTTTGATATGGTCTTGTTGAAGGACTCTATTTTTATATTAGTCACTTCATGACAGAAAGAAGAATGATTGGATTTGATATTATACACATGTTATAGCTCCAACAACTCAAAAACCAATTGGTGTCTTTGCCTATCAGTATTGTATGTGGGATACCCAATCCAGTTATGATGTTGAATTTCATGAAGATAAAAATTGATTTTTGTCATGAATTCATTGAGTAATATTACTTCAACCTATTTGGAGAAGAATTTTGTATTAGAGAAGATATATTTGGACTTTTTCGATGTAAATGGATGATAAACCCTAAAATAACCATTCCCAATATGGAAAATCTCTAAGACCACTTAGATGTTTGTAAAAACACCGGAGGTTGATGGATGATGTTGGTGTTCACTTGGAAGGAATGAATCATCCATGTGAATTTTGTGAAATCCAACATCATTGTAGGCTACAAGTATCCAATCCTCCATATCTAATTGGAAATCCTAATCATTGATTGGTGGACACCACATGCTCTTATATGTATATATTTCTTGACAATAACAAACTCTTATGCATCAATGAACTATACATGGAATATATCAAAGCCACATTTATAGAGGACTTTCTAGTGATTTGGGTTATCATAAAGCATAAAGTTGGTCTCCCATCATCATATTTTCTATTTTATAGATCTGTTTGTTGAGAGAGATCCATTATAAAGGTGGTACCCAATAGGAATTATCAAACCAGTTTTAGGAACATTTGGTTTGGTGATGGATTTAACCACATTAATTTCATCTGTTCTAAAATGAAAACAGGAGAGAGCATTCAGTGGTGTGAAATTTTGATGGTTGTTTCATCACAATCTAGATCATCCAATGTTTTTTATGCATTTTCCAATGTATTGGCCTTGGAATTATTTGGTCATGTGACATGAATCAATTTTTGATCTGAGGGAAATTCATTCATAGTCCTCGAACAAAATCAATTAGGGGTACTAGATCTTCATTTCTAATGGAATATTGACCATTTATCTTATTAATTAGCAAATATGAGTTTCCTTTAACCATGAAGTGGTCCACTGAGAATTTAAATTTCAATTATATCCCCGCAATGAGGTCCTAATATTCCGCTTCATTGTTTATGTATCCTTTTGACTACAAGGATTATGTAAATAGTTCCTTTTCTATAGAGATGAACACAACTCCCAACCCAACATTGTTGAGCTTGCGTTATTCCATTACCTTCTCTATTGGGATTATGGATGCATTAGAAAAATACATATCTCATATCCAGGGTACCTCTTAAATAGTGAATATTTACTCATTTAGAAACATGTTATTTAAAAACATTTTTTTGCTGATGGATGTTTTGAAAGGAAATCATTCAAAGCCATACCTTTTACTATTTTCTAATGCATGAAGTGGATTCCAAAATTTTGTAAGATAACCAAAAATCACACAAAATTTCTATTCAATATAAAATAGATAAGAATGTATCTGAGTGGGATATTGTGAGAGACCAAGTAGACCTTGTGGTGCTACATGTAGTTTCTCATCTTCTAAACCATGAGTATTACTGTTAGGATGGTCTTATTGATACCTGAATAACGAGTCTCAACATCGAGGATTATTTTTAAGAGATAACCATCAATTTTATTTTGTGTGAGGAATGAAACCAATTATTATTTTAGGGATGTCACATAAAAAATGAATGGTTTACCCTCAATAAGTTGAATTGACATCGGTGGACTCAATAGATATTTCTTGAGGCCTTTGAATGCTTCTTGACATTCATCAATCCACAAATATGTGATCCCCCTTTCATCAATCTAGAAAATTTAAAATAGTTTCATTCATGGTTTTCTATAAATCAATGAATGAAGGTCAGGTTACCCTATAAACCCCTAAAATATTTGAGGATTTGAGGTGGGGAAAATGAGGATTTCCTTTTTCAATTAAACATTCAATTAGATTCCATAATGGGGCAGGGGGATGTCTAGAAATTTCCTTAAACTAATCTCAAAATCACATTTTAAGTGGTTTATCATAAAGATATGTTGTCACAATTTATTGAATAAGGAATCAAGATTAGCTAAGTGTTTAGAACATTTTTAATACTTAACCACAATAAAATCAAAATATTATTGAAAAAACCTTCCCAATAAGAGTTTAAGGATAAGATGCATGACTATTTTATATGTGTCATTGGTATTCCTTAAGACAAATGCAATTACATGATAGAAAAACTACTTTATTGGGGGCCTTAAAGGCATTGGATTATTCATCTTCCTGTCCATTCATATTTTATTATTCCATTAATAGCCATCTATAAAGTATAAGGATTGATAGCCATCCATTTCATCAATTAGTAGTTATGTTTTAAAGAATGTGAAATAATCTCTTAGTTAGTGATGATGGAGATATTTTAAGTCGATACAGAACCTGTTTTTCCAATTGTTATTATTTAATGGGAATATTTTGGATATCTATTTCAAATAATGGACTTACCAAATTAAATTGGCCTTGATAATCTTGTCAACTTCATCCTCAATTTTGGTATCTTGAGTTACGTGTGTCCTTATTGCTGCTATTTATATACCCTTTGGTTTTTTGGAAAGCCTAGATGTTGATTGAATACCTCATGATAGAGACCTAGAATTTCTATTTAATTCTAGGTAAACACATCCTGATGTTTATTTAGGAAGTAGGTATAGACCTATCATTATTTAGAATAAATGGCTGCATTAATCATTGTAGACCTTGGGTCCTCATCTATAACAATATTTATTTGTCCGAGTTCATCAATAGTGGTAGAGACACCATTTTTGAATTCTAGATTTGAATCCCTGAGTTCATCCTCCACTTATTATTCCTCTTACTTTTTTCATTCTTCATTATCCTTAGGGGGAGTAATTCATTATGGAAATTTCCCAGAGTTATGAGAAGATTCCACACATAAACATCTAGAAGGTGAAATGACTTCCTTTGACCTTGCTAGTGACGTAGGGTCTCTTTGATGTTATGAAGGAGATGGAGTGAGGTATAGAGAAGGAGTATCCTCACACTCTATTGGTTACATGAAAACCTATTCTAAATAAGCTAATGAGTTAGGGATCTATTTCAGGGGATATAATGAGTACTTTTTCAACCAAGATTTTATCATGGTCTCAAGAGTCAGTGAGATTCACAGTGGTGGCAGGCTCAATTTTCAAAGCTGATTTCAAGAAGCATGCTAAATATATGCATGAATTTTATCCCATGGCTTATATATTATGGATGGGTATCACATATGTTTCAATAATAATTTTTAAGAGAATGGATTGGGTCATTCCTAGACATTCAATAATTCAGTGGATGATTTTTTTGACTGGAATGTGGTTTAATCCTTAACCATTATCAATGAATGACCCTTGGATATCAATGTCATTTAACCTTATAGACACATACAAGGGTATAATGTTTCCATATATATAATAACCTTCATCATTACCTATGAAAGATATGATTGTGTGGAATTCTATGGGATATATCTTGGAATGAAAAATTTTAATAGCGATAACATCTACTTCAGACTCTTGAGGGCTCAAAAAATATTTTTTGAGTTCCTTCTAGAGGTGTTTTGATAGAATTAGAGTATTGAGGATTGAAATATTTTCTATACCAAGGATAATTAATTTATATTGTTATAATTTTGGGATAATGTTATTAACTTACTAGTGTGAGTCAAATCTCTCATAGGTGCATTAAAAACAGAAGCACTTGACATAGGAAGATCATCCCTCGGAATGAGAGTTGAAGGCACTGTTGTCCTCGGTAGGTTAGGATGACTAGGTTTGCCAATTATTTTTGGTTTATTTGATGAATAATCCCCCTCTAGTTGATATTAAATGATTATTGGGTGATGTAAATTCCTGGAATGTTCTGGAGAATCTTCTTGCTCTTATAGGACTTTGTGGAGGGCTCTACCATGAGTCTTAGTATTATAGACATTTCGAATGAGAAAATGGTCAGTGTATTGATTTCTAATACAACTGCATCTTACACTATATACTTTAACAAACTTTACTCTTCCTCTAGTTATCCAACTATATTTAGGTATCTAATGTTCGTGTTCTTATTCGTCATTGGATATTGGATCCATTAAGTAAATGACATTAATTGAACCGGAGATCAATTCTTTGTCTGATGAGGACTCTATCTGGTGATTCAACTCTTGTAGTGCCATTTGGTATAGTGGTGCCCATGATTTTGGGGTTGATTTAATGATGTATGAGAGAGTAAAAGATATCATTGGAAATAGTATAGTATTATCTTCCTATGTTTGTTTCCCTCCCTTAAAACCATGACATTTTCTAAAGACTGGTCTTTGGAGGACTATGGTGCTGACAGAGTAAGCTGTGCTATACCAGAAGTGGATAGGGACATAGTTGTTTGCTTAAACTATGCTTACAGGACAGCATGAATTATAATGATTGTTTTTATATTCATCCAATAACTAAAATTTTATGTACCTTTTCTATTAAATTCATTCAATTAACTACCTTTATTTGGATTGGTGGTAGAAACACATACTGCTTGCGCGAGTAGTTTTTCCTACTTCACTTTCGTGAAGGCCTCTGTTTTGGAAGGTTGTGTTTAAAAATCAATCATTATTTTCTGGTGTTCCCCAACATATAGTGTACGGTAAAATAGTTAATGATATATTTGAGACCAGCCTTATCAGGCCTATTCGTATTTGGTAATTAGAGAAAGTTTTTTTCTTCAAAGCCATTATAAAGTTTCCAGGAACTTGATCGCCTCAAAAAATTATTTTTTATTTATTTCCAAAAGCTAGTATTTCATCTACTACCTTTTCATTTCTTGATGAGGTGGAAATTGTTTCTAATGATAAGGAGGGGGTGTCAAATGATATTTCATGGGCTTTGGAGTCAAGAATGGTGTAGGGGTGGGATTAAGCATGACTGCGACAACCTATACTTTAACTTTTTTCTTCCCTTGAGATGATAGAATTACTATGGACATGGACTTGATTCACAAGAAGGAATTTTACCATATTTTAGAAACTATAGTGATATCCTTAAACCCTATTAAATATTTCATATAGATGTGTGATGTTCGAAACTCATCGTGAAGATTCTCTATGCAGATAGAAAACAAATATTCATCGGGAAGCTATAGGTTTTTAGATTAGGTCAACCCCTTCCATAGAGCAATAGAATATGAAACATTATAATTCTCCCCTCTATTATCAGTTATAGAGTTTGAGGACAATCATGTTTTTTAGTGAATAGGTGAATTGAAATTGGAACTACTGAGGGTGGTCTTCCCATCTCGTGATTGATTGAGATAGAAAACCAGTGTACCATACCAAGGATAGTACTTACAGCATTTGAACAAGGAACATAGCTTTAACTGCTTCTTTTTTTATAGTGGCCAACAAAATAGGATCATTCTGGGAAAATAAATGCATAAAATGATTCTTTGGATCCTTAGATCCATTAAAATTGGAAATGAAGGGTTTCAAAAATTTGGCGATTGAGGGTTTAGATCCACTAATTCAGGATAAGGCTTCCATTTGGGTTATACTATTTCATTCCATTACTCCAAAGATTCCAAGAAATCTTCCAATGAATCAATGGAATTGATAATCCATTGAGGGATATATTTTTGAACCAGATATTGAAATGGGGTAGTAAGAGTTAATTCTCATTATTGGGGTTTTGTTTGTACCATAGGTGGTTAGAATGTATGGTATGGTCTGGAGGATGTGTCTAACCAAACCCTAGCTTTGTACTCAAGATTGGGAACTCCGAATATATTTCTACTATGAGGTATAAGTATATTGGTTTTTGGTACCCCAGATTAAGTGGATGTTATGGTTTCATTTCAACTAGTGGGACCAAACTTATCTTCTGAGGTACGTACTCTAGGAGTACTGGGTGAGGCTCATCTTATAAAACATACATGGTAAGGATGTTTCCTCAGAGTAGTTCTGTTTTGATTCTTCTCAGTGCCTTCATATTTTTCTTCCATAGAGAAATTATTTCCTCGAGTGTGTGGACTTCAACCTCTTTGGGAAGAAGGTGGTGTGTGACCTTACCTCACTACAAAAAAATGGGCATTATCAACCCACAAAAAAGGCATTAACCGTGCTACAAAAGTTCTATAAAGCGCAGAGCTGATAAAGGTGTGGGGGGTCCCCATTATCAGTGCTAAAAAACTACTAATAAAGGTAGTTTTTATGATTACTAAAAAAGAGCTGATGAAGGGAGCCTTTATCAGTTCTAAAGACATGCTGATAAAGAGAGCCTTTATCATCACTGAAAAGGTGCTGACAAAGGGATTCATTATTAGTGCTAAAAAGTGATGATAAAGGGATTGTTTATCAGAATTTCATTAATGTAGATAAAGGGATCCTTTATCAATGCTTATTAAGAACTAATAAATGCCCTTCTTACTCTAACATAAAATTCTGTAATAGCACACCCAAATAAGACCTCCAAAACAATCAGCATATTAACAAGTATACCCATAAAAAAATTAACACATAATTCATAAGGTAATTACAACAAGAATACCCATGCAACAGGTATACCCATACAACTTGTATACCCATACACCATTAACACATAATTCATTAGTTAATTAAATAAATAATGAATCCAATTCCGGATTCAGGGGGTTGATCATGGGTTGGGGGGGCTGTCCAAGTGGGTAGGGGTGTCCAGGGGGTGGGGGTGCCTTGTAGGGATGGGGGTGTCCGGGGGGGGGGGGGGTCTAGGGTGCAGGAGATATCCATGGTGTTGTCCAGGGAGGGTGGTGTGGGGTCCAGGGGGGTGGAAAGGCATTCTAGGGGGTCGGGTGTCCAGGGGGTGGGGTGTCTAGGGGGTGTGGTGGTGTCAAGAAGGGTGGGGCATCTTGGATGTTTGGGGGCTAACCAAGGGTGGTGGGGTGGTGTCCAGGGGGTGACAGTGGATTTCCATGGGGGTGGGGTGTCCTAGGATGTGGGGGTTTCCAGGTGGTGGGGCGGTGTCTGGGAGGGGTGGGGCGTCGAGGGGGTGGGGGTGGTGGGTGTCCAAGGGGTTGGGGGTGTCCGGGGGGTCTGGGTTTCCAGAGGGTTGGGGGGGGGGGGTATCTCGAGGGTGGTTGTAACATCCCAAGTACGTAATTAATAATAGATATTTTTATCTATGTCTATTAATGATTAAGATAGTGTTATAGAGGCTTAAAATGAAAATAAATACAATCTTATGCATGGAATACACTAATATTCTTACAAGATTGTTTCACTGCCTTTTGATGGAAAACCATTTTTGAATCTATATTTTGACAATTTTATAAACAATGTTTGTCAAAATAAACTTATCCTTTATTATTGGGACATCAAAATTTACCTTGTGTGAATTTTTGGTATTTTTCTGACAATGTTCATTTTTTAATGAATAGTGAAAAATAATGCATTTTACACTAAAACTTCTTTTTAATCTAATTTATTTATATGATTAGATTATCTTTTGAATTGTTATTAATGTGTAATATGAATATATTTTTACCATTTTATCCAATTTTGGTCATTGGAATCAATTTCACTTTGAAATTAGACTTAAACTGGTGTCAATCTTTTGATACTTATTGTTTTGTAAAAACACGCTATTTGCTCTGGCAGCGGGAATTAATTATTAAATTAATTAATTTGACATATATGTATTGAATTTTGTAAAATAGACTTCATTTTTGAATTTGGAATATCAAATATAGCTTAGGGTGATTTTTTGGTAATTTTCTGAAAAACTTCAATTTTTGATGAATAGTGAAACCACTAAGTGGTAATCAAGCAAACTGATTTTTCAGTTAAATGAAAGTTTACCACTAATGTTTATTGAATTTTTAAAATCCTACATACATGCTTTTCATTAAGAAGTAAAATGTGGTTCAATGAGATTATAATTATTTTTTGGTGAATAGTAACTTATTAAGTTCTTAATCGCGATTAGTGGTAATTAGGGTAGTTTAAGGTATAAATAATGCATTAATAATAGGAAATGACATAGACACATGTCCCAACCTTATTGGTTGTGTCATGGCCGACCAAGACAAGCCATGGGTCAACTTGGGGACCCCATGGAGACACTTTGGTTTGGAAATGACATAAATAACGTTTTATTAAATGTTAAAGTAAAAATGACACAAACAAGAGATGTTTTACGAAAACAATTTTTACATGGGGTTATAAAGATCATATTTTTGATTATAAATAGTCATTGGAAATCTAGAAATATTTCCTACATCATAGTATTTTTTTATGATTTTTAGACATTAAATAAATTAAATTATATATGACATAATAATGATGCAGCGATGACATCATTATTTGACGATTTAAATAAAATGGAAAGATAATGTAAAATATATGAACTACACATGGCCAAAACCAATTGGATGAGTGGATTTGGAATCCTTATCACCTTATCCACGAATTATATCAATTTGGGACCTTTTAAAACCGAAACACATTTTCAAATAATGTAATATTTCTTTACGTTCCAAAAGTGCCCCTCCTATCCTCTTATAAAAGGCCCCCACCTATACCTCATTTCACACACTCCACAAGCCTTTGGCTCGGCCAACCCCTGCCCATTTACTCTCTCCACATCCCTTTCCTCATCATAGAGGATTCCCTTTGGGCATAATCCTTTCAAAGGAAGCCTTTAGGCTCAAATCAAAATGAGTTACACTTTTAAAGGTAATTCATTCTCTCATGTTCATTTGTTTTATTTTGTTTCTCCAACCCCCTAAAATATTTTTATTTACTTATTTTGTAACAAAACCAGTATCTTCAATATACTAGAATGTTGTTATAAGATTTATTTGAGCTACACTCTCACACAACTACATCAAATGGTTAAAGAACATACGGTTTCCGTGGATGGCGAAATTCTGCCTCCCGAAACGATGATTGTTCAATACTCATTTAACACCTTCAAAGGTGGCCATTATGATGTCACTATTTTTATATATGATATATGATATGTTTATGTTTTCCTTAATCTTCTGTTTTTTTTCATTTTGGGCATACCTTTATGGTTTCCATTGTGGGTAAACACAATATCTTCATTTTAGGAAGTGCGGACTACCGCCCCCTGAAAGTTATTTGATTCGTTAATACCATATGTGGGATGTTTAAAGGATAAAGTTAATGATATTATATATGTTATTATACTGGAATTATAATATACTCTTATATCATTATGATTCCATTCCAGAAAATATGAAATAGAAATGGAAGTAGCGTTCATGCGTACGTACGGCTTACCGTCTCCATGAACGGTGCATTTCATTTCTTACCTCTAAATGTGATGTAATATTATAAATACATGTATATGATGAATATATATGATATATATGTTATCCAAATCATTCTGGATATAATGAACCTTTGACCAAATTAACAACATGTAAGTGTAAGAAGTCTATTTTTGACTTAAGAACCAAATACCGACAAAATGAACATTATTAACTTAACTGATTACATGATGTCCATAACATGGTATAAAAGGAATAATGAACTTGAAAAAGGTTCTTAAGCAAGTAGAGATTAACTCATGTTTATTATTCAGGAAATTAAAGAACGGTCGGGTCAAGTCGGATACGAGGTATGGGACTTCGTCTCAATCTCCTTTCGTTGAGGCATATTTTATTTTATACACAACTTTCTTTTATACGGTGTATAAACCCCTTTGACTTTTACGTTTATTCAAAATGAATCTTTTTTATACGAAGCGTTTACTAAATGACAAAAGGGAATGTTTTTGTCGTACGTATGCGGCGACAACGACTTCTCTGCCGTCGTGACCGTTATTTGAGTTTCGGCTTCCTCTACAAGCCATACCTTATTTTTAAAAGAAAAATAAATACCATGTTTTACTTATCTTTTATTTTAGTATTGAAAATGGTTTTCATAATGTTTTTATATCAATGTGTTGTATTGATATCTCGCGATTGAAATGTGGAAATTTTATGTTTCCTTTATGCATGTTTTATGTGATATGATTATGTTATGGTTCTTGGGCATTATTATGAAGACGGGTGGTTCCGTGATAAACTAAGGGCGGGTGAGCCCGTTATAGCTCTCCAATGCATTGGGTAACGTGAAGGAGTGAAACGTTAAGGATTCTCCGAAGAGATTTTAGGGAATATACTGTGATGGGTGTTCCAAACGTAACCAAGAGGGTTACTCCCTACGTAAGAATGTTATGAATGCCTCAAGTTACCTTTATGTCTTATGATTTCTATGATTTATTCATGATTTGATGAGGTATGTTAAAGTGATTATGTTTTATTGGTAAAGTATGATTTCACTCTTATGTATGTATGTACCCATGTTTCCTTTCCATGTTTTTATAACCCATACTGAGTTTTTATGCTCATCCCAAGTTTTTGAAATGTTTTTCACAGGTCAAGGGAAAGGTACATGATAAGATGATAGAGTCAAGGACGTGTCAAGAAATAATCCATGTTTTATTTTAAATGTGTTTCCATAGATGGGAATGAAGAATACTATCTTTATGTAACCACTTTGTTTATATATGGAATGTAATGAAAGTTTTATGATCTAATTCTCTAAAACACTTAACCCAAAAAGATCCTCAATGTGTAATCTTGTAATAACTCAAGATTAAGTAAGGTTTAAGGCTGGGGCCTTATAGTTGGTATCAAAGGTCGATTTAGATAACTTTAGGAGTTAGAATTATATTAAATGATTATCCAATTTTTTTTTGAAATGATATAGCATTTAAAGGTTACCATGTTGCTTCATCTAAGACATGTTTGTTCAGAACGGTTTTCCGTAGAGGAAACAGGGAAGCAGTGCTAGGAAGGCATACAGAAGGAAATAACCTTCCGAATCAACATCCAGAAATTGTCGGAATTGGAACTGAACAGTTTGTTGCAGTAATGGCGCAGTTGACTCAAGCGATAAATGGTGGTGGTATCCATACACGAGATCAGCCAGACCAACCGCAGAGGAACATGTCAGTGGTGGAAAATTTCATGAGGCAACATCCACCATCATTCAGAGGATCATCTGACCCTGTGCTAGCTGAAGGGTGGATTAAATCACTGGAGAAGATTTTTGATGTCATGGGGTGTTCAGACAATCAAAAGGTTAGTCTTGCTATTTACCGTTTGGAGGGGGAGGCAGATCAGTGGTGGTCTATGGTTAAAAATATCAGGGACGCCGATGAGATTGATGCTCTTGACTGGGATGAATTAAAAGGTATGTTTCTTGAGAAGTATTTTCCTAAGGCTGTTCGACTTAGGATGGAAAAGAAATTCTTGGAATTGAGGCAAGAGGAAGACTCAGTGGCTGCCTATGAAGAAAGGTTCACTCGATTGGCAAGGTATGCTCCAAATTTTATCCAGGACCTTGATAGTAAAATCAATCGTTTTTACTCAGGATTAAAGCCAAAATATCGAAGGGCATTAGCTTATTGTGAGTTTAAAAGATATGAAAAGCTTGTTCGATGTGCTGAGAAGGTGGAAATGGAGTTTTCTGATGACCAAGTTTTCTATAACAACCAGCAGAAGAAGAGACCGAGGTGGCAGGAGAAAGGTAAGAATTATTCAAAAAAGTCTGATGGTAAGAGAACTAAGTTTCCAGTTTGTGATAAATGTGGCAAAAGGCATGCTGGGGAATGTCTTCTGAATTCTGGGAAGTGCTACCGATGTGGTGAGATGGGGCATACGGCTCGTGATTGCACTGAAAAGGATCAAGGTGAAGGTAAAAACAAATTTTATTTACAGTTAGTGAAATGTTATAAGTGTAATGAGATGGGTCACTATGGAAACGAGTGTCCGAAAAAGAGCTTGAGTGATGGGAAACAGTTAGACTACAAGCAGAAAGGGGTGGTGAAATCCTTTGCAACTACTTCAGCAGATGTCGGGCCATCAAATGAAGTTGTATCAGGTACTTTTTTTGTTTTTTCAGATTATGCCAGTGTGTTGTTTGATTCGGGGTATACACATTCTTTCATCTCTGAAACCTTTTCTAGTAAAATGGGAATACCATCTCAAGAAATGACTCCTGAACATTTGTTAAAAACACCTGGGAGAAGTGTCGATGCAAAAATAATTTATAAGAATCTTCCTATCCTTATCTGTGGAAAGAACCTACTTGCAAACCTTATTGTTCTACCTCTAGTAGAGTTTGATGTTATCCTGAGTATGGATTGGCTCTCTATTTACCATGCTAAGATTGACTGTAGATCTAAAGAAGTTTCTTTTCAGAAAGAATTTCAGTTTGTTTACAAGAATGAACCCTTACTTTTGATAACATATCAAGAGGCCGAGAAACTTGTAAAAGATGGAAATGAATGTTACCGTGCACACGTCGTTAAAAATAAAGGAACTGTTCAGATTAATGATGTGCCAGTGGTAAATGAGTATCCTGATGTTTTTCCTGACGAGTTGCCTGGAATAATACCAGATTAGGATGTTGAGTTTACTATTGACTTAGTTCCTGATGCTAAGCCAATTTCAAAACCCCCTTATCGAATGGCACAAATTGAACTTTTAGAGTTGAAGGAGCAATTGCATGATTTATTAGAGAAAGGTTTCATTAGACCTAGCACATCACCATGGGGTGCTCTGGTTTTATTTGTTAAAAAGAAAGATGGTTCTATGAGACTTTGCATTGATTATAGAGCCTTGAATAATATCACTGTTAAGAACAAATATCCTTTGCCTCATATCGATGATTTGTTTGATCAGCTCCAGGGAGCTCAGTTTTTTTCAAAGATTGACCCGAGATCGGGGTACCATCAGCTGAAGGTAAAGGAGGCATATATTACGAAGACCGCGTTCCGTACGAGATATGGCCATTATGAATTTGTAGTAATGCCTTTTGGGCTAACCAATGCACCTGCTGTATTCATGGACTTAATGAATATAATTTTCCATGAGTTCTTGGATAAGTTTGTGGTGGTTTTCATTAATGATATTTTGGTGTTTTCTAAAAGTAAAGAGGAGCATGAAAAACATGTAAGGGTTATCTTGCAAACCTTAAAAGAAAATAAACTGTATGGGAAATTCAGCAAGTGTGAGTTTTGGTTGCAACAAATTTCTTTCCTTGGTCACATTGTTTCTAAAGATGGAATAACTGTTGATCCTGCAAAAACAAAAGTTGTGGAAGAATGGCCAAGACCCACAAATGTAACCGAGATTCGTAGCTTCCTTGGTTTGGCGGGCTATTACCGAAGGTTTGTTAGAAATTTTTCACAGTTATCTAGTCCAATGACTAAGCTAACTCGGAAGGGTGTTAAGTTTATCTGGAAAAAAGAATGTGATGATTGTTTTCTGGAATTGAAAAGAAGATTGGTGAATGCTCCAGTTTTGGCACTACCTTCCAGGAATGGTGAGTTTGTTATATACAGTGATGCGTCATTGAAAGGACTTGGTTGTGTCCTAATGCAGAATGATCAGGTAATTTCTTATGCTTCACGACAGTTGAAAATTCATGAGGTAAATTACCCTACACATGATTTGGAACTAGCTGCTGTTGTTTTTGGTTTAAAAATTTAGAGGCATCATTTTTATGGAGTAAAGTGTGAATTATATACCGATCACAAAAGTTTAAAGTATATATTCACTCAGAAAGAGTTAAACATGAGACAGAGGAGATGGATGGAATTAATCAAGGATTATGATTGTAAAATTCATTACCATCTGGGAAAATCAAATAAAGTGGTTGATGCTTTGAGTCGAAAAAGTAATGCTTCATTAACAATGTTGTGTTTGGAATGTGATCCTTTGGTTAAGGATTTGATGAACTTTGGCATAGAAGTTGTTGGTGCAGGAAGTCCTTCTGTTTTGTTTCAGGTATCAGTGAGATCATCTGTATCAGATAGAATCAAGCAAGCAGAGAAGCAAGATAGTGAGTTGCAGAAAAAGGTGGAGCTGGTTCAGAAAGGTAAGTTGCCTGAATTCAACATTGATAATGAATGTGTTTTGAGATTTGGGAAGAGATTGTGTGTGCCTTCTGATTCACAGTTGAAGAGAGAGTTGTTATGTGAAGCTCATAGTTCTTCGTTTTCAGTTCATCCGGGCAGTACTAAGATGTATAGAGATCCGCGGGAGTATTACTGGTGGGATGGAATGAAAAGAGATATTGCTGATTTTACTGTGAAGTGTTTGACATGTCAACAGGTTAAAGCAGAGCGGCAGTTACCGAAAGGGATGCTTCAGCCTTTACCAGTGCCAGAGTGGAAATGGGAGAATATATCCATGGACTTTGTTGTTGGATTACCGAAGACATATCGAGGTAATAATGCAATCTGGGTTATTGTTGATCGCTTGACCAAATCTGCTCATTTCCTTGCTATACGAGATACTTTCTCTCTTGATCAACATTCCCGTTTGTATCTTAAAGAGATAGTCAGGTTACATGGAGTTCCTCTCTACATTGTATCGGATCGTGATCCCAAGTTTACTTCTAACTTTTGGAAAGGCCTTCAGAAGTCGTTGGGTACTGAATTAATTTTTAGTACAGCTTTTCATCCTCAATCAGATGGGCAGTCAGAACGAACAAATCAAACATTGGAGGATATGCTACGAGCTTGTTCTATGGATTATCAGGGAAGTTGGGACAAACTTCTTTCTTTTGTTGAGTTTTCATATAATAACAGTTTTCATTCCAGTATACAGATGGCACCATTTCAGGCATTATATGGGAAGCGGTGTCGAACTCCAGCTTTCTGGGATGAAGTGGGTGAAAGGAAGTTGATGGGACCAGAATTGGTAGAAGAGATGGCAGCAAAAGTTCAGCTGATTCAGAAACACATGAGAACAGCTCAGAGCAGGCAGAAGAGTTATGCGGATAACCGGAGGAAAGATCTATCTTTCGAGGTAGGTGATCATGTTTTTCTCAAGGTTTCTCCTTGGAAAAGTGTGATGAGATTTGGTAAGAAAGGAAAGTTGAGTCCAAGGTTCATTGGACCATACGAAATTCTGGAGAGAGTTGGATCAGTTGCATACCGAGTGGCTTTACCTCCGAGTTTATCTCAGGTACACAATGTTTTTCACATTTCGATGTTGAGAAAGTATATGCCAGATCCATCTCATGTTTTGAGTCCAGAGGTAGTTCAGCTGGAAGAGAACCTATCTTATGAGGAACAACCGGTCCAGATATTTGACCACAGGGAGAAAGTGTTACGGAATAAGGTGATTAAGCAGGTAAAGGTTTTTTTGGAAAAACCACATGATTGAAGAGGCAACATGGGAATCCGAAAATGCAATGAGGGTTAAGTACCCCCATTTATTCGATAAGTAAATAAATTGCGGGGACCCAATTTTCTAAAGGGGGGAAGGATGTAACATCCCAAGTACTTAATTAATAATATATATTTTTATCTATGTCTATTAATGATTAAGATAGTGTTATAGAGGCTTAAAATGAAAATAAATACAATCTTATGCATGGAATACACTAATATTCTTACAAGATTGTTTTACTGCCTTTTGATGGAAAACCATTTTTGAATCTATATTTTGACAATTTTATAAACTATGTTTTTCAAAATAAACGTATCTTTTATGATTGGGACATCAAAATTTACCTTGTGTGAATTTTTGGTATTTTCTGACAATGTTCATTTTTTAATGAATAGTGAAAAATACTGCATTTTACATTAAAACTGCTTTTTAATCTAATTTATTTATATGATTAGATTATATTTTGAATTGTTCATAATGTGTAATATGAATATATTTTTGCCATTTTATCCAATGGTGGTCATTGGAATCAATTTCACTTTGAAATTAGACTTAAACTGGTGTCAATATTTTGATACTTATTGTTTTGTAAAAACATGCTATTTGCTCTGGCAGCGGGAATTAATTATTAAATTAATTAATTTGACTTATATGTATTGAATTTTGTAAAATAGACTTCATTTTTGAATTCGGAATATCAAATATAGCTTAGGGTGAATTTTTGGTAATTCTCTAGAAAACTTCAATTTTTGATGAATAGTGAAACCACTAAGTGGTAATCAAGCAAACTGATTTTTCAGTTAAATAAAAGTTTACCACTAATGTGTATTGAATTTTGAAAATCCGACATACATGGTTATCATTAAGAAGTAAAATGTGGTTCAATGAGATTATAATAATTTTTTGGTGAATAGTAATTTATTAAGTTCTTAATCGCGATTAGTGGTAATTAGGGTAGTGTAAGGTATAAATAATGCATTAATAACAGGAAATGACCTAGAAACATGTCCCAACCTTATTGGTTGTGTCATGGCCGACCAAGACAAGACATGGGTCAACTTGGGGACCCCATGGAGACACTTTGGTTTGGAAATGACATGAATAACGTTTTATTAAATGTTAAAGTAAAAATGACACAAACAAGAGATGTTTTACGAAAACAATTTTTACATGGGGTTATAAAGATCATATTTTTGATTATAAATAGTCATTGGAAAGCTAAAACGATTTCCTACATCATAGTATTTGTTTTATGATTTCTAGACATTAAATAAATTAAATTATTTATGACATAATAATGATGCAGCGATGACATCATTATTTGGTGATTTAAATAAAATGGAAAGATAATGTAAAATCTATGAACTAAACATGGACAAAACCAATTGGATGAGTGTATTTAGAAGAATTATCACCTTATCCACGAATTATATCAATTTTGGACCTTTTAAAACCGAAACACATTTTCAAATAATGTAATATTTCTTTGCTTTCCAAAAGTGCCCCTCCTCTCCTCTTATAAAAGGCCCCCACCTCTACCTCATTTCACACACTCCACAAGCCTTTGGATCGGCCAACCTCTGCCCATTTACTCTCTCCACATCCCTCTCCTAATCCTAGAGGATTCCCTTTGGGCATAATCCTTTCAAAGGAAGCCTTTAGGCTCAAATCAAAAGGAGTTACACTTTTAAAGGTAATTCATTCTCTCATGTTCATTTGTTTTATTTTGTTTCTCCAACCCCCTAAACTCTTTTTATTTACTTCTTTTGTAACAAAAACAGTATATTCAATATAATATGATGTTGTTATAAGATTTATTTGAGCTACACTCTCACACAACTACATAAAATGGTTAAAGAACATACGTTTTCCGTGGATGGCGAAATTCTGCCTCCCGAAACGATGATTGTTCAATACTCATTTAATACCTTCAAAGGTGGCCATTATGATGTCACTATTTTTATATATGATATATGAAATGTTTATGTTTTCCTTAAGCTTCTGTTTTTTTTTCATTTTGGGCATACCTTTATGGTTTCCATTGTGGGTAAACATGATATCTTCATTTTAGGAAGTGCGGACTACCGCCCCCTGAAAGTGATTTGATTCGTTAATACCATATGTGGGATGTGTAAAGGATAAAGTTAATGATATTATATATGTTATTATACTGGAATTATAATATACTCTTATATAATTGTGATTCCATTCCAGAAAATATGAAATAGAAATGGAAGTAGCGTTCATGCGTACGTACGGCTTACCGTCTCCATGAACGGTGCATTTCATTTCTTACCTCTAAATGTGATGTAATATTATAAATACATGTATATGATGAATATATATGATATATATGTTATCCAAATCATTATGGATATAATGACCCTTTGACCAAATTAACAACATGTAAGTGTAAGAAGTCTATTTTTGACTTAAGAACCAAATACCGACAAAATGAACATTATTAACTTAACTGATTACATGATGTCCATAACATGGTATAAAAGGAATAATGAACTTGAAAAAGGTTCTTAAGCAGGTAGAGATTAACTCAAGTTTATTATTCAGGAAATTAAAGAACGGTCGGGTCAAGTCGGATACGAGGTATGGGACTTCGTCTCAATCTCCTTTCGTTGAGGCATATTTTATTTTATACACAACATTCTTTTATACGGTGTATAAAACCCTTTGACTTTTACGTTTATTCAAAAGGAATCTTTTTTATACGAAGCGTTTACTAAATGCCAAAAGGGAATGTTTTTGTCGTACGTATGCGGCGACAACGACTTCTCCGCCGTCGTGACCGTTATTTGAGTTTCGGCTTCCTCTACAAGTCATACCTTCTTTTTAAAAGAAAAATAAATACCATGTTTTACTTCTCTTTTATTTTAGTATTGAAAATGGTTTTCATAATGTTTTTATATCAATGTGTTGTATTGATATCTCGTGATTGAAATGTGGAAATTTTTTGTTTCCTTTATGCATGTTTTATGTGATATGATTATGTTATGGTTCTTGGGCATTATTATGAAGACGGGTGGTTCCGTGATAAACTAAGGGCGGGTGAGCCCATTATAGCTCTCCAATGCATTGGGTAACGCGAAGGAGTGAAACGTTAAGGTTTCTCCGAAGAGATTTTTGGGAATATACTGAGATGGGTATTCCAAACATAACCAAGAGGGTTACTCCCTACGTAAGAATGTTATGAATGCCTCAAGTTACCTTTATGTCTTATGATTTCTATGATTTATTCATGATTTGATGAGGTATGTTAAAGTGATTATATTTTATGGGTAAAGTATGATTTCACTCTTATGTATGAATGTACCCATGATTCCTTTCCATGTTTTTATAACCCATACTGAGTTTTTATGCTCATCCCATGTTTTTGAAATGTTTTTCACAGGTCAAGGGAAAGGTACATGATAAGATGATAGAGTCAAGGATGTGTCAAGAAATAATCCATGTTTTATTTTAAATGTGTTTCCATTGATGGGAATGAAGAATACTATCTTTATGTAACCACTTTGTTTATATGTGGAATGTAATGCAAGTTTTATGATCTAATTCTCTAAAACTCTAAACCTGAAAAGATCCTCAATGTGTAATCTTGTAATAACTCAAGATTAAGTAAGGTTTAAGGCTGGGGCCTTATAGTGGGGGTTTTCAGAGGAGTATGATAATGTTTCATTATTTTATTTTCTAGTAAATTAAAGAAATAATAAGATAATTTTACATTAATTTCTTCTTAGAACACAGCCTTCATCCTAGACACAACATGGTGCCATGAATCTATGTCAATTGGCACGTGTTTCTGACTGAAAATTCCAATGTAACTACTAAACATAGAATTGTTGGGATTCGCATGTTGAACTTGTGCATTCCATCTGACAGCAAAATTGAGGCCTTTATTTTCGCCTTAAGAACATTGTCTAACACCATCAAACTACGACACACCTATGTTTTTTGGGATTTCGGTCCTTAATCCCCAACCATTTCATCGATATCAACATATTCTATATGTTCATGTCAAATGGTAGCAATGAAATACGTTAATGGTTGTTGGACCTCAAAACTAGGAGGAGAAACAGGTTCAGAAATATGTTTTGGCTCTGCACTGTGAGAATCAGTAGCAGCAACAATAGCTTGAGAGACTTGCTCAACCTCGAGTTTAGGAGCACCAGAACGTAAAGAAGTCATTATCAGCCAAAGTGGTTGAACAGTTAATTTTGATCACATAAATTCAGTAATGACAAGATAATAACATGAGATAACAAGATATATATTAAAAACAAAATATATCCTGTTCATTAAACGCTCTTTCTTTTTTTTAAAAGGGTGAAGGGATTTGACACCTCTATCTATAATTAAAATCCCTCCATTGTGGTCTCCGATAAGATACAAAATATCATCTACATTGGGACCACTATGAAATGATTGTGATGTACCACTGAAAGTATCATCCTCAACTAAATTATCATTAGACCCTCCATTAGTTTTATAAAATAACTGAACAATCGACCACTTTCGATTTGCGGGAGTGGAAAATAAAATACTTGATCCGCTTGTGATTCCATTTTAAACTATTCGTCTTTGTACCCTTCTTTACTAAAATCAATTTCCACAATTACCAATTCATATATTTTAACACAAATGTTGTTATCAACCAATTTTCATTGAAAAATATGTAATTTGGATGTCGTATAATCCAAATCCCATATTTGTTTTTGTAATGCCAAACTATGACATATTTTCATAAATTGGATTATGCCCTTACTAGTAGAAACATGCATCAAGTCAGCCATAAGAGTAACTCTACTATTTTTCATTGTACTATCTTCATCATATTCATCTGTATAGTATGTATAACCATTAATTATATAAACATTTTAAGATAATACAAACACACTTGGTTTGAAAGCTCGCCATCAAAGTTGTTCTGAAATTGAATTCAGATTTTCATGTAAATCCTTAAAATTATGGTCCCGAAAACATCCTATAAACTGGTGATTTATTGTATTTGATATCCAATTTTTGGTCGTTGATGGATTCAACTACCAAAGAAATTATTTGTGGGTTTCAATATATGGAGAAGCCTCCCAAATGTTATGAAAAACATAAACATGGGAATACTCCCAATCTATAATATTGATTGTCACAACATCTCTTCCCCAAATTCCCTCACCCTCAATATGTCCAATGTGATGAGATTTCTAGAGACCAATTCTTTCCACATAAGATAAGTATACAGTATAGAATTCATTGGATTCCTCAACAATATATCTCTCCACAATACAACCCTCTGGCCGACTTCGATTTTTGATATACCCTTTTAAAATCTTCATATACCATTCAATGGGGTCCATCCGTCTATAGTGCACATGACCACAAAGTCGAATCTCTCTTCCAAAGTGAACCATCAAATAAACCATCATATCAAAGAATGATGGGGTGGAAAATATTTCTAATTCACATAATATGATGAAAATTTCTCTTTCCATAACTGTTAATTTCGTCAGGTTTAAAACATTGCTGCATATAGCCTTGAGAAGGAACAAAATTGGTTAACGAATGATGAACATTCTTGGAAAAAATGCAACGTAATGCACAAGGAATTATATCTTGCATCAAAATATGGAAGTATTGTGATTTCAAACCTGTTAACTTTAAATCATTCATTTACACAATGTTCTTGATATTCGATGAATACCCCTCTTGAACCATTACATAATTTAAGAAGTTGCAAAACTAATATCTCTCCACTCTAGAAAGAGTTCATGAAGCCATAAGAAGAAACATTCTATTTTCACCCTTCACTAGATCCAACTCTTCTCATATTCCCATGTCAACCATATCCAACATTACCTTAATGCCATCCTTTTTTTGGGTGCATTTAGAAACGTTCCTATTACACTGTCACACACATTTTTTTTCCACAAGCATCACATCAAGAAAATGTATAACGTATAGAAAATTCTAGTATGGTCATTAAAAAAAACAGATTTCTTTTTTCAACTGATTTTCATAAGGTTTTTTGAAAATGGATTACCAAAAAAAGTGTTCCAATCATTTACTTTCTCAAACAGCTGATCACCTTTTAGTGGAGATGGATTTGTCTGTTGGTATGAACTTCCATTGAATGATGTCGTCTAAGATTGGTACTTATGATGATGGTGTAGAAATCTACTATTTCCTAGAAACACAGATTTCGATGAATATTTCAACCTAATCTATTCTGCATCTTCATCGCACATGGGACACCCTTGAGTTCCTTTAATGTTATAGCCTGAAAAATTTCGATAAGTAGGGAAATCATTTATCACCAAATACAACGTCTCTCTCAACATGAAGTATTCACTTTTATAAAAATGATAAAACATAACACCTGAATCTCAAAATATCTTCAAATCCTCAATCAAAGGAGCCAAATAAACATCAATATCATCACCTGGTTGTTTTGGTCCTGATATAAGCATAGATAACATGATGAATTTCCATTTCATGCATAACCAGGGTGGAAAGTTATAATTTACCAACATAACAGGACATGTAATATGAGTGATAGTTTGAAAACAAAAAGGATTCACTCCATCTATAGATAATGCAAGACAAAGGTTTATCGGCTCATTTCCAAATTCAGGATACTCATGATCAGTTCTCTTCCATTGATGAGAGTTGGTCGGGTGACATAATTTTCCATCTTTATTTCTTTTCTCTGCCTTCACAAAAATTGTCTTACAATATCTTCACCTCTATATAGATGTATAAACCATGGAATGATTGTAAAGTACCATAAAAATTTCATAGGACATGATTCATATTTCTTGTATCTAGAATCAACACACATTGGGGATTCTGTAAGTGATTTTTTCTCCTTGTGAAACAATATACAGTCTTCCGTGCAGACATGTTTTTTTTGAAGTCTTAACCATTGAGCGTAGCATTTGTTTTGCTTCATATGTATCGCTGGGAAGCCCATTATCTTCTACTAGCATGTCATTCAATAGAAGAATTAGTTCCGTAAAACAGACACCACTCCATTCATTTCCTGATTTCAATTTATACAACTCCAGTACAGGTGACAATGTTGTATATTTATTTCAACCGATATACATTGGATTCTTTTCAAAACACTTTAACTTCTCAAACAATTTTGGGCAATCACAAAGTCCATATTCATCTATCCTTGTCATTTCCTCAAAAATATCTCCATCATCATTGACATCTGTAATCACATCCTCCATATGGTCTTCTTCATTAACTATATTTATAATCATTGATGATCCATAAAACGTAGTTTTATCCTAGCCAGTAGTTACATTACCCTTTTCTCCATGTTTATTCCTACATTTATAACTCTAATATATTTCGTGAAAAATCAAATGTTCATCCAAATCCTCTAGAGTAATTAATCTAGAATAAAAACAATGTAAACACGAACAAAATATTTGAGAAGGATCCTTTGTGTGATCCTTTGCAAACATGATGAACTCTTTCACTATGTTCTCATACTCTATTGTCAAATGATTATCATCCATCCAATAATTATTCATATCCATCCTATTTGAATCTCAAATATTCGTAATTATGATTCAAATAAACAAAACAAGACATCAAAATAAAGTAGAAGAGAACCATTTCCATATAAAAATAGAGATTAATAGAGCCTAACCATTTCCAATAAAGATTGGGAAATCAACAGAACTAGGATAGACCCCCCATCAAAATCAACACACTTTCCCACCCCTTACCATTACTTCTAGAACCCAACACCCTTGCAACAAAACCTTAAACATCCTGTTAACCACCCCAACTAGACACCTCATTAATAATAAAATAATCGCATTAGATAGCCCAAAACTAGTGACCAAACACAAATAAAATGAAAACAAGGATACAATTTTGATTAGAAAACAAATATAGTATATAAATTTCCAATCACAAAGGGGTTCGCGGGGGAGACAAATAATCTAGGTTTATCCAAAATTACTATGTAATATCAAAGGTTTTGTTACCCAAATTAACATAAGAAATAATAAATTAAGGTATGTGAACATAAATTCTATCATGAACAGCTAATGGATATACAATAACTCTCCCTCAACTTCCCCAAACTTGTACCTGGAACCACACTCGAAGCCTGTATGAGATCATATTGCTTGGAACACACACATTTCATTTCACACTAGTTCACTAAAAACAGGGATTTTTAGGACACCCTTGAACATAAAAAGGGCCTCAAACATTCAATTAAAAGGACCACATCTAGAACACCTATATAGTAACAACTTTAGGAGTCGTTGATTTTCCCAGATGTTTTGGGATCGCCACTTAAGAAAACATCTTTGTGGGGGAATTGTTCATCATTATTGCAAGTACAAATTCATACCAAATATCACTAACATGGGGCTCTACCATCACCAACCATATTACTATAAAATAATTGAAAAAATTAGGACAAATAGTTTCTTTTTCCTATTTCTAATAGTAATACACGAAATGTATAATGAACATAGATGATAACTCTAAACACTCATGGAGCCTCATGGTAAAAAGACTCTAGTGAATACAACTATCCAAGACTCTAAACACAAACATCCCAATATAGGAGTGGTGTACTTAGAGTTAGTATTAGTAGAATCAAACCAATGTTTCATCCACCTCAGACTGCTCCCCTATATCCTCCTTCACATTAGTGCTGTACAAACTTCATTTCTCCAGTTCCTTCCTCTTCCTACGTTATTCATTGACTACCACTATGACTATAGCATGAATGTTAAGAAAATTAAATGTGATATGTCTATTCCCATCACAATCATATTAAATTTCTTTAGAGTAATGGTCTATCCTTGAGCTACCTATGAATGGAAGTGCCTCATGAGACGAGACTTGCATCACACACCTTCTGTGGGTGGGTGCTGCTAACCCTAAATCCCAGATTCTCACTACCTTAAAAGATTATGATATGAACTCAAACAATTGGCATAATCACCGAACACTAATATAGCCATCCAAAGATTAGTATTACAAGATGAATTCCCCCAAACCCCTAGAGGTCGGTCTATGAATTGAACCACATAAATTAATGGATTTAATAAATAGATATTAAATGCAATACAACCAAAAATGGAAAAATATGTATGACCTACATAGAAGTAGGGGACAATTGTTAATTCACCATTGGTATACACCTCAGTTTGTGTATCCCAAACTAATATTTACCATATCCTAGTCTACCATGGACTCTATGAAATTTTCCATTGTCTATATAAGACATGAAATGTATGGGAAAATTCAATGTAGGGATGTGTATTACAATACCCAATAGGACACCCCCTAAACACCATACATAAAACATCGAGAGTATTTATGTCACTAAACACAGGGTTTCCAAACAATATATGAGACATAATGGTTAACAAGGATATCCTAAATATACTCATAAAAGACTCTGAGTCAATAAAATGTCTCCACCAATTCTAGTTTTAGATCCCCTTAGGGATTCAAGGTAACACACCTCCGGGAGGAAATGCTACCCAACCTATAATTCCAATGACAACACTCATTCTAGTGGTCACACTCATCTGATCTAGGAAAGAATAATCAAATAGGGAACTGAGACTATTCACTCAAGATATACACTCTGTCAGACTAATACCCCATCAGAAATATATGCTCGTGATATAAATATAGGGGGTCAATGCCCATGGCATAATCGGGGGATACTAGAGTCTACTACAATAATCCTCCAAGATAGTGGATAGACACTTGTGTATGTGTTGGTCATGCCAATTCATCAAAAACAACATAGGTAAAACACATTTGAAATAAGGTTTTCTTTAGGCCTCACAGAGAGATACAAGCTCCAAGTCTCTATGTGACCTATGGTCCATTACTCAGGATAATATTCCACACTAACACCCATAAAAGTAAATTGATACCACTCAATATAAGATAAGTATATTGAAAACTGATAGGGTTCATATAAGATTCATGCTCCATCAGACGAATACACCATCTGAAAAATATGATCTCTGTATAAAGAGAGGGTGTTAATTCTCAAGGCGTGCTGGGGGATAATAGATCCTAATTAAAATATCCTCCAATATAGGGCTTCAATGCCCATTTAGGTTTTGATGATTCCAATTCTATAAACCCAATATAGGGACAACTTGAATGAAATAAGGATCGCTCTGAGTCCATTGAATTGATACACGTTCCAAGTCGTTGAGTGGTATGAGTTCCAATGAACGAGACCTAATTACATAATAACACACATAAAAGTGGACTAGGAAAACTCAATCAATAATAATGGAACTCACAAAAAATACCCTGATCATTAAGAAGATATAGAGGGGCCAACATCCTTGGACGATGCTATGAATTTTCATCAATCCCTCATTGGAATGGAGCAAGGGACCACAATACACCAATACTAGTCCATGGAAGCTCTAAAATCTCAAGATAAATTAAAATAAAAGGAAATAGAGTTCAAAATTATCCTCAAAGGAGGTCATGATGTGTCCCTAGTGGTATACAATGTGTCTAAAAAAGACAAGCTCTTCCAATGCCCCATTTTCATATTGAGTGATCTGTGATTCCAACTATGTAATGTGCAATGACCATTAACCAATTATTCATTGAACCATTGGCCAAATGAGAATTAAAACGATGAACACATGTAGATAACGGAGAGAAATTACCAAAAATAAACCAAAAAGGAGACGTGGGAGACTTACCTAGAGTATATCACACTCATGATGGAGGGATAAAAGAAGCATCTAGTGGTTATGGATCCTTATGCGCTACGTAGGGAGGGGAAGGCGCGACCACCAAATTGGGAGGTTCACAAGTAGAGTGGCCAAACATTGAAAAATAGAGGAGTAGGGTTCGTGGGGAGTAGGGTCCCGTGGGGAGGAGGATAAGTAGGGTTCATGTGGAGGAGGATCCATGAAAGGGGTTTGAGGGGGAGGATATAGAGTAGGGATAGCGGCAGAGTAGAGATAAATGTCAGGGTATGACAAAGAGATGATTAGGGGGAGGGGATTTGTAGCATGGGTACAGTATTGCGAGAGATTGAGGGCATGATAAACGGAGTATACCGTGCACATGATTTCATAAAATGGTACTATGTTTTTTTCTACACTAGAAGATCTCTCATAAAGGGATTCTTTATCATCACTTTTTTAGCACCAATAAATGGATTATTTTTCAGCACCAAAATTATAGTGCTTATAACGGGTTCCTTTATCAGTGCTTTTTTATCATTGACAATGAAACCGTTTATCTACGATTTTAATTAGCACTGATAATGATTTACCTTTATCAGGGAGTTTTTCTTAGCATTGATAAATTGTGGCGCTTCCCTTGCCCATCTTGGTAGTAGTTCCTTTACTAATTTCATTAGAGTATACTATTTGAAAACATATAACTTTAGTATTCAAGGGAATCCCAAAATTCATAGAATGCATATGGTTTTAGGTACACACACCTTATTTAGTTTTTTTAGTGTGGACTGTATTATGAAAAAAACATCCTCCTCCTATTCCTTAATATCAACCTTGTGTTATGTGGAATCTACATGGGTGGTCTAATGACATCCACTAACATGAAATTAATTGGATACATTTCATTAGTCTTCTTGAGTGATTTCTGTTGTTTGTTCCTACCTTGAAGCCTTTTCTACTCCTTATCCCATCCTTTTAGAATTGTTTAATGAACGGTGATCCAAAGGGAATATCCATTTTTTCATGTGAGATATAAATGAGGTAACATAATCACTTGGTATTATTAGCTAGTAAAGTACATTTTATGTAGTCCCCACTAATAAAGAGAAGATTGAATTATATTAAGGAGGATTTTGAGGTAAAAAATCCTGAAGCCCTTTGGGATGGGGTTGTTCCCATTCCATATCCACAACCATTCATGCCTTATATTCTAACCTCGAAGGTTGTATTAAAAAATAAAACACTCCTATGGGATGTGGATTCTCTTTCAATACCATGTATGCACCTTCTATAACTGAATTCTTGATTTTATGGAGGGTTTTTCAAAAATGGGCCAAGTGCATTATATATTTTCTCCTAAACCACTTGCATCAAAAAATATTGGAGATGCACAAACATTGTCTTATCTTAATAAAAATTCTTTCCCAATTTTTTCATATGATTTATGTATCATTCTTTCAATGGATCTCTCTATTATGGGACTATTCCTTCAATATTTTTTCATGGTTTGTTTTTGCTGATCATACCATCTGTTGTGAACATATCTCATTTCTTGAAGCTGACCTAAGGATATGAATTTACATGATTTCAACTCTAGTGATATTTTATTATTGGGTGGTGAAGTGAAGTGAAATAAACCATGTTTTCACGATAATTTAATATAAACACCAGATTATGAAACATTTATTATAAGAGACAATAATTTTAACACGTCATGACATGCTTTCTTATGGCCTCTAAACTATTTTCTGAATTTCAAGTGTCATGTAGATAGGCGAGACACCATATTAATTTGACGGTGTATCACTTATAATATTGTTATATAGATTAGATATTCATCATAAGTAAATAATTTAGTTTTAAGGTGATGATGAGTGTTCCATATATTCTAGAAGATGTCATGCTCAAAATCTTCTAGAAATTTCTATATAATGTTCTAATGGAGATTAGATAATGGAAAGAATATGAATTTTATATTATATATATCTAATTTTCTCCTCATGATCATTATTTTTAATTTTTATTTTTCAAGATGCTCCTCAACCAGGTCTATCCAATGTGGATGTATCCCTACTTATTTATAGCAAACAACAAGATTAATAGGGATTTCCACTATCATATTGGAAGGCGGATGATCCAAGGATGGTTTAGATAATAACTATTGACTTGGGATATATTCTAATTGATAAATGATTTTACTTTTCAATGAGGATACATCATACATGACTAACATCACTTTTTCCAAGTGCCTTGTGATAGGAGGGTTCTCTCAAAATTAATTTGGGAAGGGGAGGATCATCTCAATGAAATTAAGTGTCACCATGGGGTGTAAATTCACATCAAATTCCATCACGGGGTGGACTATCATCGCAACTTAATGTTTGAATGAAAGGAGATTTCCTATAATGTATACCCTGGGGATGAACATCTGGGTGGATAAGAGAATCGGGATAACCCACTTACAGTTTGATCTCCATGCCACGCAGAGGGCTTTCGTGGTGCCCATTAGAAGATGGTCCCTATTGATCGTTGAGATTATGGACTTGAAGTAATCCTTCATGGGTGAATTTTGGGGGAGAACCTCCAAAACCACTACTACTATTTATGTAATTTTGTAAAATAATTATAAGATCCCAATCCACCATAGATAATCATATGAGGGCTATGAGAACTCCATCATTAAGTAGAGAAAGTATAACGACCCACATATGATGTACATGAACATTACATTGATTTTGAATAATTCTTAATTCATTAAACAAATTGACTTCCAATGAACATATTATTTTTTTGCCATTGGAAACATGGAACACAAACTTCTAGTTTAGTGAATGATCTTCAATTTTTCCCACAAATATCTTCTATGTTTTACTCCTACCTAAAACCCTTCTTTATAACCTGGTGAAAATAAAACATAAGAAAAGTTCAGATCAGATGATCAGTAAGAGTAGACAAGAGAGATATATAAATATAAACATGAGAATAACGGGTATACAAAGGTGATTATAACATTAGAAGATCATGCCTTGAAAATCAAATACAATATTAAATCATAAGTAAATTAAATAACATTATCCATATGATAAAAAAATTGACATAGGGTATGAAATTTTGGTATACACCTCAACTTGTGACTTTTGTGAGTATGTATAACTAGTAACATGTTCCCTCATTAAGGACATGAAATCAGGACATTTCATAAACATATAGACATGGAAACCAAGTCCACTTGTAAAATTATGGACGCGCAAACTAGGTCCACACAAAGAATTTTGAATATGTAATCTGGTTCACACATAGCATATATAACTCATGGGTTATCCATCCTTAGTAATGAATTGGAAGGAAAAATAGGCCCCAACCATCTCATTATAAAATCATACATATATATGACACAAAATGGAAATCATTCATCATATCAAAATCTATGAAATAAAATGGATTTCTTAAACATCATTCCATCATAATATAATTCATAAAAAATGAAATCATTTTATAAATATATTTCTATAATAAAAGATAATATACCATAGTAATAATAGGTAAAATATAATTGAAACATATCGTTATTAAATAATTTCATCTTAGATGAAAAATTATTTTGATTAAACACACGAAATTGATTCCTAAAATAATATTATTTTTTTTCAAAAACATTTTATTTTTTAAAACATTGCAAAATTTTCGGTGAAAATAATTTTTTTAAAGATTAACATGAAAAAAATAAGGAAGAAATCACTGAAATAAGAAATTATGTTTTCATAAAACTCCATTCAGGTCATATAAGATAAAAAATCATTCTTCTTGTACTTTTTCTAGATATGTACCTCATTTTCAAAACCAAATGAAAGATTCTTTTCAAACTGTGTATAAAAAAGTAAAAAATGGGTAAAATTGAATTAAAAAAATATATTCGATAATATTAAAACATTTTATGAAATATTTTTTTGAAAACATGGAATTGGATGATAAATAGTCCCCAGTAAATACTTACCTATAAACAATCTCAGATAATAATAAGATTTCAAAATTATCCCTTACCTTAGGTCTAGTTTCCATCATTAGTATTAAAAACTCCAATATAATGGATTAAATAATGTTTTTAACTTTTTACAAAAACATATACACATTTATGATATCATATAACATCATATTAACATCTAATTAATAATATTTATATATTATGATCCCTTAGGGTGTTAACTGCCTCATTTTCCTATGCATGTTTTATCGACCAAGTTTATATTATTCATCATATGTTATTGTTATATCATTTATATAATTATATTAATAATATATATATATGTGTGTCATATTAACGTATTCCATACATTCATATAATTCATTATTTTATGGAGATCATGTATAATGAATCTCATCACATTGTAGAGACGGTAGGTCGTACGTTTGCACGAGTGATGATATCATTCCCAAAATTATGAAATGGTATGGAAGTGGATGGTATATATTTTTTAAAAAAATCAATATCATATTACAATAATAATATATGGTCATAATTTCCATCATTATACCCATGCACGTAATGTGGTTATGAAAATAGATTACACCATGGTCTGAAGACGGTAAGCCATATGTACACGTGCGTGGTGATTTCATTTTTCAAAGGACGGATAGAAGGTGGAATATGGGTTTTGCATAAAAATAATAACATATTAGTATATATGTGATACTGGAGTTATTATTTTGTAATTTAAACATCAATATAAGAAGAATTAGATAGAGAAATGATCTTGAGAGAGTCGGTAATGGAGATTACCTCTACTTCGACGATCTTTCTATAGATCTCCTCTTAGGACACTATAGTTAGTCATTTGAGAATACCATAACCTATATATTGTGACCAGGGAAGTTGATAAGGGAAATGGGAATGGTATGGCAGATATTGAAAGCTCAAAGTGAATTAAATAAATGAGGGAGGCGGTTCCCTTTTATAATTGAGCCGAGGAGGACCTTTGGAATCTCCAAAAATATAAATTAATAATAAAAAAATTAATAAAAAATATAAAAAATATCATAGTTAAAGTATGAGATGAGATATTTTTTTAATCTCATAAAACAATAAATTTTCGACAAGTTTTTCTATCCATTTAAACCTTATCCTATTAATTAATAGTATGTTTTTCGAATTAAATTTTAACTAAGTTAACAAATATTTCAATATTATAAGCGTTCAATATTTTTATATTTGATGTCAGTTAGACCATAAATGAATAATTTAAAAAATTATACACCATAACATAATTATTATATATTTTTAAAAAGTTTTAATGATGTCTAAGTAATTTAATAATATATTATTTTTATAAACAATCAATAATGTAAATTTTGACACTATTCAATTTATTGATTTTTAAGAATGTCAGGATAAGATTTTATCTTGAAAATAATATTTTATTATATCTATAAGGGGTCATTATTTTGTATAAAAATCATTGAATATAATAATTATCAAAAATTATATTTAATTTAATATTTTTAATAAAATTAATTTTATATTTTCAATAATAAAATAATTACTACATTAGTTTTGTGTTATTAATTAATATACTTATTGTTTTGGGTAAGAATTAAAAATAAAATACCATAATAAAGATAATTATTATATATTTCATAATAATATTTCTAGTTGAATATTTCATTTGAAAACATATATATTAAAAATGTTATATGTATTAAAAATTGAATTTGACAACTTTAACATCACTTGAAATAAAATATTATTAGTGTCATAATCTTTTCTATATGGATCCAAATGGTCAATAACTAAACCATTTGATGATTATGGTTGATATATAATTGAAAAATAAATTTTATCTAGTTTTTTAGTTTTTAATGGTTATTATCATTTTAGTAAAAATTATTTTATTGAATGTTCATTAATTAAATAATTTTTTCATTGTCAATGTATTACCCTTTAAGGAAATGATTTATTTCCTATAAATTATGAATAAGTTACCATGATAAATAAAAAAATTGTATTTGAAAGGATTATTTATATAAAATTTAGATTCTCTATATCCTTATTTTAAAAATGATAATGTTATTAAAATTTGACTAGGTCATATATAAATTTTCTATAAATAAAATATATGAAATGTCCTAATATACTCAATATGGCTTCCAAAGGTTTCCATTTAGACCCAAGGATGATTTTTGTCTAAAATAAGTCATCAAATTACATTAGTAAAAGGGTTAAGGTAATTTTATAATCTTATATTTCTCTTTAATTAACCAATTTTTGTTTTTATGGTATTAATAAAAATTTCGGAAGTTACTATTAATAATTCCAAAAAATAAAAGAAATATATTTACATAATTTGGACCCACTAATTAAAAATATGTAATGTATTTTTCAAAATTCAAAACACAGAAGTTACAGTAATGTATTTAAAAATAATCCCATTTTTAGAATGAAAAATGAGTTTTTAAAGTTAAAACATTGCAAAATATTGAAATTTGTATACATCTAAATTCATGGATAATTAATTTAAATGACCAAAATTATATTAAATGATAAAAATATTGTATATTTATAATTTAAAACCACAAAATAATATAATTTAACCACATAAATTATTTTGATTAAAAATATTTTTTTCAATTAGAATTTTGTATATTCTTTACTATTCATCAAAACATGAAACTTATTTGAAAAATATAAAAAATTAATCCAAAGTAAATTTTTATATCCAGATTTGAAATAAGATGTTTCATTTGTTAAATTTAATATATAAAAGTTTCAAAGACTATATTTAAAAAGGGTGCCCCATCAAAAGCTGGTAAAACTACATTTTTTTAAAAAAATATTTATTTTATCCGAAAAATTGAATTTTTTCTTATATCATGTCTAGAAAACATTTAATATGATTTTTAAAAATTATATTGTATATATTAAATATATATTTAATTAATAAAATTCATTAAGACTGAATTTATTATTTCATAAACTCACTTATTTGTATTTAAATAGTTTTTTCAGAAAAACATTTCCTTTTATTTAAAAAGTGTTTTATTTTTCATTTAAAATTAATTTACAACAAAAGAATTATTTATATATACATGTGTAAATTATATTTCCGTAATGTAGTTGTTCATAATAGCCATTATAATGACTAGGTTATAAGGTATCATAATAATATCTTGTTTTTATCTTAAACTCAGTCTATATGAAATGAAATCTATAAAAAGAATTTAAAATTCATGAAACCCAATCCATGAAAAGTGTTTCATATACCGTAAGCTAAGCTGGTGTGGCGTTCATTATAAGATAATCATGTTGTAGTGAACAACCAAACAAAATTTATAAAATTTTACAGAATCTATCTCATACAAAATATTGGGTGTTAGATTCTACCACCCTTAAAATGAATTTCAACTACGAACTTCATCTAGGTTATAAAATTATTAAAACTTAAAAATTTCATTCATAGAAAACCAAATCATAAAAACATGGTATAAATTCTACTTTTAAAATATATTTTTTTTTGGAAAATAATAGTTTCCCAATTTAAATCATGACTTGATCTCTATGTTGGAGAACATTGGTGAAGGATTGGGCATGGAGTAAAAGCATAATTAATCATAGAGATTAATAAAGACCACTGATCATAATAAAGTGTGAGATCCAAATAAACTTAACAATCAGAAATCCATAAACTAAATAATCATGAATGTGGTCATTTATATCATAAAGAATTATGTTATAAGAAACCCTTTTACATCACAATTCCTTTTCCTTATGTTGAATAATTATGATTAAAAGATGTAATTACTTGATTTCCACACAATCCCACCACTAGTAGTGCCTTGAATACTTTACACTTCATCTCCCATTCAATTAAATAACGTTTCATTTTCCATTTCATAAATTATAGCATATCATGTTATCCATAAATTGAATGATAGATCATTCCATCAATCTTTATCACACCAAAAAGGTCAGCATAAGTTATCAAATACGTGTAAGTCCTGTGATGGTGATATAATACATTATTCTAACTAATTTTATCTGAATTTTAACTTAAAATTTACATAAATTGATAACTTTAAAATCCTTATAAAATGTGAAAATACAAAACATTAAAAATAAGTTTACTAACTCAACTTAACATTTATTCTTATTAGTCACATTCCAAACATGTGAAACCTTCATCATGTATTCTATTAAGTCATGGTAATAACCTAAATTACCATATATCCTTATTGAAAACATGCATGTTTCACTATTCTTAATCTTATTGGATATACTTCCTAATTCCCAAAAATTGGAATACTTCACCTATGATACCAAACTCTCTTGAAAACATATCCATAATTATTTCCCAAGAATTAGTACCATTTAGTTTACTTATTCATATCCAACATATCATTATCCAAATTCCATTATCATAACATAAGGGATATATTAAGGGTCATATTTTCCATAATATTTTTTTTAATATAAATACCACCTTGTCATTAAATCTATTTTCTTTTCCATTATATCTATTCAATAAATTCTTGAAAATCTTAATTGAAAAACATTAAATGAATAATCACTATATAATTTACCATTCATAATTCTTGGATCTAAATACATAAATAATTAAATCTTTACACTTTAATGGTTGTAATGTAATATGTCCTTCCTTGGTTTTGAAGTATATTCTTATGTCTAGGCATTGTGTTGGGTAATTCCCGTGTTTACCACAGATGAGACATTGAACTCCATAATAATATATCACTATATGACAATTTTTCCTATAGAGATAACATCATCCAATCCAATTGATATATTCGTCATGGTTCTTATTCCCTTATTATTGACATATAGGAATACAATTATTCATTCCTCTAGGATTCTTAAAAATTTAACTTTTATAATATTTCATCTTCCTCTTATGTGATGTTTTCGAAATTTTAGCAAGGTTCACATTTTCAAACATATATCGTGATAATAGATTCTGCATAATCACAGTATCTTTCTCTATAGTCATTATAAAAGATCGTTGGTCATAATCAGTTTATTTCCCATCAAATTAAATATTAATCCAAATCCTTCTAGTTTACTCCATTAACTAAAACCCAAAATTACGGTTGAGTAACACATCATTGAATAAAACTACATAATTAAATGAAAGTAATTTTAATATTTAACATATTAAGTTTAATTCTTGTTTATCCTTGATTGTTACCAAAATTATAGGATTGTAACCTATAATTATACTTTTACATTGGACATCCCAAGACAAGTGCTATGAAATATCTCCAGGGATATCACTAATTTTCTGCATATATGTTTCCAATGATTGACTAAACCTTCACCCCGATACCACCTCTAACGACCCAAGAATGAAATACATGATAATTATATAAATTTTGCAGAATACAATATAAATTAAAAAAATAGATTCCCATATACCATATTAATGTAGTACCTATGGAAACATTGAAAAGAAAATTATCGTCTAGGGAAAGATCTTCAATGTTTCCTACAAATATCTTCCCCCGTTTTCACTCCTACCTAAAACCTTTCATTATAACATGGGGAAAAGAAAAGATAAAAAAGGTTGAACTTAGATTCATAGTAAGATTAGACATGGGTTATTTGTAAACCCAAACATGAGCATAAAGGGTATTGGAATGTGATCATAACATTATAAGATCATGACTTGCATATCAAAGGTATACTTGAATCTTAAGGAAATCAAATAACTTAATCAATAAGATCATAAAACTGACATAAGGTATAAAATTATGTCATACATATCAAATTGGTAATTGGTGAACATGTATAAATAGTAACCATTTAACTAATTAAAGACATGAAATCAGGACCTTACATAAATATATGGACATGGAGACTAGGACCACTCATAAAATTATGGACATGAAAACTAGGTCCACGCATAGAACTATAAACAACACATTAGGTTCATGTATAACAGATATACCTCATGAGTTACCTATAAACAATGAATTGGAGGGAGTTATACATCCCACCCATATCATAATGAAATCATATATATATGTTCCAAAAAATTAGAAATCATTCATCATATCAGAATCCATGAAATAAAATGGGTTTCTTGAACAATATTCCATTATAAAATATTCCATAAAAATGAATGGATTTCATAAAAATATTTCCATCATAAAAATATTAAACCAGAGTAATAATAATTATAATACACTTGAAACATAACCATATTAAATAATTTCATCATAGATGTAAAAATTTTTTGATAAAACACTTCTAATTGATTCTTGAGGAAAATATCCAATTTTTCTTTAAAAACATTATCTTTTCTTAAAACGCCTCAAATTTTAAAGGAAATTAATTTATTTATATATAAAAATGAAAACATGTAAGGTAAAATTCATTGAAACAAGGTAATATAGAAGCATAAAAATTTATTCATGCTGTATAATTTTTTTAAAAAATCCCCCTCTTACTTTTGCTAGAAATGTCAAAAAGTACATCATTTCGAAAAAGAAGAAAGATTATTTTCAAGCCATGTATTAAATAGTAAAATATGCTTAAAAATGAATTTAAACATACATATAAGAATATTAAAACATTTTATGAAATAATTTTTAGAAAAAATGGAAATGGATGATAAATACTATCTAGTAAATACTTAGGTATAAACAATCTCAGATAATAATACGATTGAGAAATTATCCTTTACCTTAGGTTTGGGTTCCTTAATATCTATTAGAAACTCCAGTATAATGGATTAAATAATGTTAATAACATATTATAGAACCATATTATCTTTTATGATATAATATATGATCATATTAAAACACGTTTAATAAGATTTTATTGTTACACTTTTTTTGGGTGTTAATAGCTTCATTTTATGATGCATGTTTTATAGAATGGGTTCTGATTCTTATTCACAGGTTATTGTGATTTCATATTTACTAATTATATAAATTCATTTAATTAAATTTTTTATGGTGATTATGTAATATGAATAACTTCGAATCGTGGAGACAGTAGACAGTACGTACACATGAGCGACGATATCATTCACATAATTGTGAAATGGTATGGAATTGGATGATATATATTTTGTTATAGAATCTATATGAATTTATAATAATAATATATAGTCATTAACTCTATCATTATACCCATCCAAGTGAGGTCATGGTGAAAACAGATTACACTACAGCGTGGAGACGGTAAGCCGTATGTATGCACGCTTGATGACTTCATTATTCATAGGATAGATATAAGGTGAAGTATGGTTGTTAAATAAACAAAATAACATCATAGTATATAGGAGATATGAATTTATTACATTATAATGGGAAAAACAAAGGAATATGATATAGAATATGAAATGATCTTGAGAGAGTCGGTAAAGGAGATTACCTATTCTTTAGCAAGCTCCCTATTGATCTTCTCTTAAGGCACTAGAGTTGGTATTTTGTGAAGAACGGAACCACTCTAATGTGAATAGATAATTTGAAAAGGGAAATGGGTAAGGGATGGTTGTGCTTAAAGGATAAAATTGATGTGAAAAAAGAGAGGGCGTTCCCTTTTGTAATTTAGGTGAGGGACAACATTAGAATCTCCAAACATATTAATTTATAAAAAAAATACAAAACCATAAAAAACCTCCAAAATTTCTTATTTTAAAATATTATCTGAGGTAAAATTGTAATATCCTCAACCAATAAATTTTATATAAGTGCTTCTCTCAATTTAATCCTTATCCTTTTAATTAATAGTTAGTTATTCATTTTAATGTTTAACTAAGGTAATAAATATTTCAATATTAAAAGTGTGAAATATTTAATAATTTGATATAAATTAGAAGAAAAATGAATAATTATGAACAATATACACAATAAAATGATTATTATATGTTTTTAAAAATGTATTATGTTTTTAAACAATTTAATAATTCATTATTTTAATAAACAATGAATAGTTTCAATTTTGATAGTATTCAATTTATTGTTTTTAAAAAATATCAAGATAAGATGTTAACATAGAAAAAAAATATTTTATTATGTCTATAAGAGGTCAATATCATCTATAAAATTACTTTGATATATTAATTATCCCAAATTATATTTATTTTAACTTTTTTGAACACATTAATATTGTATTTTCATTAATAAAATAATTAAGATATCTGTTATGTTTAATTGTTAAATATAATTATTTTTTGGATTAAAATTCAAAACATAATACCATAACCGATATAATTCTTCTATATTTTATAAGTATACTTATATTAAAATATTTATTTTGAAAAATACTTCATTAAAAATGTTATATGTATTAAAACGTGAATGTGACAACTTTGACATCACTTTAAATAAAATATTATATGTGCCAAATTATTTTTCATATGGATCCAAATTGTCAATCAATTAACCCTTGGAGGATTATGGTTTATATATACTCGACAAATAAAATTTGGAAAAGTATTTTAGTCTTTTAATGGTTATTATCGTTTTAATAAAAATTATTTTATTTATTTTTCACTAAATAAATGATTTCTGCTTTTGAATGTAGACGCCTTTAATGTAATTATTTATTTTCAAAAAATTAAAAATAAATTCAAATGATAAATGAGAACATTTTTTTTTTCAAATAAGCATTTATAGTAGAATTTAAATTCTGTATAAACTTTTTTTAAAAATGATAATTTTATTAAAATTTTAGTAATAAATATTTTACTTTTCTTTAAATTAAATATATTAAATCTAATAATCTAATACAAGTGGCTTCCAAAGGGTACAATTTCGACCCAAGGATGATTTATTTCCAAAACCAATCATCCAATTATATTAGTAAAAGTTTGAGGGTAATTTTATAATGTTTTATTTACTATTAATTACACATTTTACATTTTTACCATATTAATAAAAATTATTGAAGTTATTACTCATAATTCCCAAAAATAAATAAATGATAGTTAAATTATTTTCACCCAATTATTCAAAATATGGAGTCCATTTTTCAAAATTAAAAATATAGAAGATTAAGTAATTTATTTAAAATTAATCCCATAGTCAGAATGAGAATTGGGTATTAAAAGCTAAAACATTGAAAAATCATGAAATGTTTTAACAGCGAATTTATTGTAAAATTAATTTTTATGAAAAAAATTATATTAAATGATAAGAATATAGTCTATTTATTGTTTAAAATCATTAAATAATATAATTTAATCATATAAATTATTTCGATGAAATTAATTGTCATCAATTAAATTTTAGTTTATGTTTACAATTCATCAAAACATCAAAATTATCATAAAAATATCAATGTTTCATCCAATGTAAAATTTTATATCCCTATTTCAAATAATAATTTTATCTTTTCAAATATAATAGATAATAGTGTCAAAAACTAGATTTAAAATGGGTGTTCCATCTAATGGCTCTAAAATCATATTTTTTTTAAAAATACTTGTTTTATCTGAAAAATTGAATCTGTTCTTATATTATTTCTAGAAAACATATAATATGAATTTTATACATTATATTTTATGCATTTAATATATATTTCATTAATAAAATCCAACAAGAGTGGTTTTATTATTTCAAAATCTCAATTGTTGTTATTGAAAACGTTTTTTATAAAAACATTTTCTTTTATTTAGAAAGGGTTTGATTTTCATTTATAATTAATTAAACAGCAAATAATTATTTATATATAAATTTTTAAAGATTATTTTCATAATTTAGTTTTTCATACTCACCATTATAATAACTACGATAAAAGGTAGAATAATAATATTTAGTTTTTGAATTAAATTTGATCTTGTGTGAAATAAAATATATAAAAAGCACTTGAAATTATGGATAACACAAGATAAGAATAGTGTTTTGTATACCAAAATCTAAGATGATGATACATGTATAGTAACCTAATATTTTTTTATCTTATAACACAATACAACAAAGAAATTAAAATTAATCTATCTCAAAAATATCTCGTGGTGTTATAATTGGATTTCAGACTGGCTCTTCATTTTCTGATCACCTTTGGTGTGGAATATTTCTTATTATTTCTTGAAAGAAATTGGGGATGATTTCTCGGAATAATGACATTAATATGAGTAATATTGTTTGATTAATTCCAATGTTACTTCTAAAATGAGCTGATAGGTTTCGGGAATTTTTTAAGGGATATATGCCTACCTTGGAGTGGCCACTAGGATAGACAGATGACCTCCATTTGGAATAGGGGTATATAACCGATCCAATTTTCTATATATTATAGTGATATGTATCCCACTAAACTCTTAGATATGAGAAGATACATGTTTAATATCAAGAGTGACCCTCTTGTTGCATTGAGGAGTCACCAAAATTGGTGGGATGGAGTTTGGTGTCCTCCCCACTACCACTTCCACTCCCATTATTATATCCTGAAATGTTTGCAGGATGTTGGTCGAAATTTTCATCCACCCTTTCACCATCATCAGGATATACTGGTTAACTTTATCGGATGGAATGAGAATGTTTTCCAATTCCATGGCTATATTCGGGGTGTGTTCTTGCTCCAGTCATCCATTACCTATGGTATATGTTGGCCCATAGATGTTGTTGGACACTATCACTATCTATAATGGTTTTAATTATCACAAATCATGTCATATATTAACATATATATTATCTTATGTAATATCCTATATTATGTCAAACCATTATCTTGAATATCAAATCCTTTCTATCATATAACAATTTATGTGTGTTTTAGCCTGAAAAAGTTTATAACTGATTATTTACGTGTAATTATGAGTATTAAAATTATCTAACTTTACTAAATTGTAAGGAAGATGAATCACTGACAGACATATAACTCACTAACTGACAGTTCAAACAGCCATATGTTTTAAACATGTAAATCTGACATCGTTGGACCGACTCATCATTCCCCATGACACCGATGCTGGCGACTCACCATTATATATCAATCACTGACGTAGACAACCTACCATCTGTCATAGTGACCTATCGCTACATGGTAATATTGACATAAGGATTCACCATTAATTCATATGATGCAACATTAGTTCCAATGTCTCACCGATAGAAGTAAGTATCCACCATTGATATGAGTCACCATTGGTTCAACTATCTCACCAATAGAAGGAAAGACTCACCGTTGAAACAAGACACCGATATAAGAAGACACCAATAAAAGGAGACAACAACAAAAAAAGACACCAATATTAGGAGAAACTAATAGGAGGAGACATTGAAAAAAGGAGACACTAGAAGGCGAGTCACCGATAGACATTTTAAATCTTCATCTATTAATATTGTTTTTAATGGTCATAATTTTGTTATTTAATGACTCTATCCAAATTAATTCCTACTTCCAGAATTGACAGTATAAAGTTTGATGTACGAGGTATCTCCACATGCATATTGTCGATGTATAAAGTCTAAAAGAGGCAAAAATAATGTAAGAAAAAGTTAATGTACAAGAAGTAGCGCATGCTGTCTGCGAGAGAGGCATACTAAAGAACATCAACTCACATGCAACCACTATGAACCAAAGAACTCCAAAGGATGAAAATATGGGGAGATCAAGAAATCAATATAAATTTTGTAAACTGGAATTGAACATCTTTTGAACAAGAATCTAAACATCTTATACTACTAGAAGCTAGAACAAAGAGGCTACGACACTCTGTTTTGAAGTCATCATCCATAATAGGAATTGAACTTCCAATCCACTCCATCAATAGAGTCTTGATCTTCACTGAACAATGCACAGATCCTTTTAAAACTATTTCTAAATATTTAGCAATATTTTGTTCATTTATTTACATTTCCAATAACTGTGTGTATCTTTCTATTACACACATACTGAATCTATGCATAAATGGAGGATACTTGATTTCCTCAATATCACACTCTCTTTATCTATTTGTATCCCATGAAGAACTAAAAAAGATGTAGTGTGTGACATGTTTCTTGTTTTTTCCACGAATAACTATGGTACAGGTCATGTGTAACCTGGAAAGCCTTGTGTGCTATTGTGAACCCCGAACCAAGGTGTGGATCACATTGTATATTAATTAAAACATCTTGGTTGTAGGTGATCATAATGTGGGGAGGATTAAGTATCTTTTAAAAATAAACCTCTTGTTTTATGTCCGCTGGGTTTTTACTTTTTAATTTTACTCTGTTTTATCACAGATTTGATAAAATTAAATTGAACTCTGATAGTTAGTCTTAAAACATGTTTATAACAGTATTGATTTGTTGTGTAATTTTAAAAAGCTGTATTAATTATCAAATTTATACAACTGAGAACTAATTAGTCATTTGAGAAATCAATTAAATAGTCAATCTCCTATAAATTTATTACTGGATAACTTATAAATTGAATTTTAGATATTGGGGGAATTTAGAATTATTCCTTTTAAACATGAATTTTTATAGATACTCAATTCACTCCCTCTTGAGTACTCCACTATGACCAACATTTAGTATCAAAGGGGTTTTAAATTTTTAGTTTTCAAATATTTTCTAAATCTTTTCAACTGTTATTTTAGTTATATTTCAATGATCTTAAATTTTCTTTTAATACTAATTTTTTATCTTTTTAAAATAGTTTTCTAAATTTTTTTAGGGATAATATACTAGAAGGTTCTACTACCAACAGACCTCTATTCTTTAATGGAACTAATTATGCACAATGGAAAATTAAAATAAAAATGAACTTAGAAAGTATATGTTTTCAAATTTGGTCTTCAATTGTAGATATGTATAAGATTACTGCTACTTCTAGGACTACTTGGGAAGACCCAACTAATACTTCTTAAAATAATAATTTCAAAGCCATGATTTTCCTATACATCTCTGTAAAAGATGAGGAATTCAATAGAATTTATGTATGTAAAATATCCCATGAAATTTGGGATACTTCTTCTATTTCACATGAAGGAACATATAGTGTTTAGGAATTGAGACTTAACACATATGCTATTAAATATGATAATGTTAAGATGAATCATGATGAAACTATTTCTGACATGTATCTCATGTTTAATGACATAGCGAACACTATGATCTCTCTAGGAAGAGATATTAATACCAAATAGAAAATAATGAGGATTTTCATATGAATACCTAATAGATGGAGAGGAATTACTGTCTCAATTATAAAATCATGTGACATCAGAAAATTACTTGTCATATAACTCATTGGAAAATTTATGATTTTTGAGGAAGATCTAAAAGTCTATAAAGAAGAAGAGGTTGAAACTAAGAGAAAATATGTAGCCTTGATGACTATTACCTCTACTAATAATAAAAAATAGAAGTTTATAGCCTATGTTGAATGATCCAGTAATGATGATTCATCCTCAGATAGTGATGAAGAGATGGCTCAGCTAGCCAGAAGATTCATGATAATTTAAAGGAAGAAAACGTTTTCTAGGAATCCCAATTATAAGAAAAGATATGATAATAAGGGAAAATGAAAAAAAAGACTAGAAAATAAATTACAAATCAAATGAGATTCTCTAATATGATTGAAAAAATTGAGGACATTTCAATGATGATTTTCTAAAATTAAAATAAAAAAAGAAGTATGAAAACAATTTCAAGAAGTATAAGAATGATATGAAGGCCACCAAAAATGCATTTGAGTGTAGATTCATTGAATCATAATTATCTCATGATGAGAAATATGACATGTAAAATATGTGTTTTATGAAAAACAAATCTGAGGTAACCTTTTATTCACCTGAACAAAATTCTTACTATTTTGAAAATGAATGTGAGTATGAAAATATGAAAAGTGACGAACTATTTGAATACTTTAACATTTTTTAGGATAAATATAATGAACTAAAGGATAAATATAAAACATTATTGAAATGTCATTCTCTTACTGTAGCTATTAAATTTGAAATTACTATTGAAAAGGAAAAAGAATGCTAAAATTCTAAAGAAAACAATTAATTAAAAATGTTTAGTGAGAAATTAAATAAGGATTTAAAAATATTTACCATTGGAAAAGACACTCTTACTCAAAATCATGTTGAACAGAAAGATCCTAAGTTCAATTCTGGTATTGGATATCATCCTGTATTGAGAAACCTATCTAAAACACACTTTCTAACTAAATCTAGAAAATCTGCAATTCTACCTAAAAATCAAAATTCTTAAGATAGTACTAGTTCTAGATAATCCTTTACTACCTCTAGTTTCTCTGGACCAAATGGATTCTATTTTTAATATATATTACATAATTCTTATCCGAAACCCATAAGGAAAATGTGGGTACCTAAATCATTGATTACTAATCTCACTAGAACCAAAAAGATCAGGGTACCAAATTCTGGTTTTGTATGATAATCATGTAGGAAATCTATTTGAAGAGCTCCTGCAAGAGTCAATGACACCTGGAGAGTGGATGTTCAATACACATGATAAGTGATTATTCAATCTTTAAGAACCTAATCAAGATACATGGTAGATATTTCACCTTTGGTGAAAACTCTTAAGGAAAAATAATTTTCTTAGGACATATTGGATACACTAACTCAGTTTTGATTTCCAAGGTACTTTTTATTGATTTATTGAAATATAATTTTATAATCATTTCACAATTATGTGACGTTTGATTTCTTGTTAATTTTAAAAATGATTCTTTCAATGTTTTTAACTCTAAAAATGTTTATGTATTTTCTGATTTTAGAAAGGAAAATGTATATTCTATTAACATACATACCTTAGGTTCTCTTTTTTTTCTTAAGTGCCTTTCCTAAAGAGTCTTGGATTTGGTATAGGATATTAGGACACTATAATTTACACTCTATTATAATGATTACTAAAAAAATACTAGACATGGATCATCCTAAAATTGAGTTTCCAAATGAAAAAATTTGTATTCCTTGTCAAATGGTTAAACATCACAAGAAATCTTTAAAATAAAAAAAAAGAATTTTTAACTTCTCAACCTTAGGGTTGGTTCACATGGATTTTTTAGATCATATCATGTTTCTAGATTAAATGTGAAGCACTATCCATATATTCTTGTAGATAACTATTCTAGGTATAATTGGACTTAAATTTTAACTCACAAAAGTGAAGAATATACTTACTTCACCATGTATTCTAAAACTATGAAAAATCTATGTGGACTTAGAATAAAATTCTTAAGAAGTTACATATGTTACTCCATAATACATTCAGTACATTATCAAATGAGATTTGAAATTAATGAATCCAGGCGTGATAATAAAAAGCTAAATGAAAATTTGAAAGCAATTTGATCTACAGTTTATGGTGTAAATTAAGTTGGTTCCTCTTGTTCATCTCTTGCCTCAACGAGTTTGTCTCAAGCAAATGCTACATCAGTTTTAAAGATGGTGATTAAATAATTTCAGCCAAATCAAATCACAACTATAGAAACAATTATGACAAGAAACACAAAGCTCGGGAATGACATGAAGACGTTAACAATTAGGATCAATGCCTGGACAACCAAGTATAGAAATACAATGTAAAATATCATGAATGGAAATGAGAATCTTGTTTCTCAATTTAAATCTCTTGATTTTTCCAAGATAATAAAATATGTTTTGAAACCTACCTACTCTGCTCTTGCTTCAACTTTTTCTCTACATGCTTAGTCTTCCCAATCTACAGATCTTACTACTGTTAGTTCAGTTTAGAAAGAGGAGATGAAATATTTAATTGCAAGTATTGACAAAGTTTAGGACACTTTGGTTTAGGTGAATGATAATATAAAGTATTATACAAGGAGTGCTTCACAAACTCATGAATAAAATAACAAAAGGAATGATGATTTTTCACCAAACTAAGCAAAAATAATCAAATGAACAGTCTGTTTAAGTATTTGGCCACCAATATTACTCCTCCTCTAGTGAAAAATTATTTTAAGGATCAGATTCAAAATTTGAGATAATTTACTCCCTTGTTGGAGAAGTTTATAGAAAATGAAGATGATTTTATGTAGGCTGTGAAATATGTTTGAGATATAATTAAAGAGTTAATCAAGATATTAAAACAATATCTCAATGCCCAAAGTAAAGCCATTGTGGTAACTCCTGCTGCACCACTTTGTCTTCTTGGTTCTATGCTTGATCAACCTCAAATATCAGTTTCTACTTTTTTATCTCAGATTACACCAGTCATTATAGAAACTTTTATTCCTTATAATATTTCTTAGCACCGACCCGTTCTAACTTTTATAGATCCTGAAGGAGTTCCTCTACCACCTCTCAAAATTCCTTTAGACTATTCTTCTTTTCAGCCAAACCCTATTTCTGAACCATCCAATGATCCTTCTGATAATGGGAAGAAACACCTTGACCCTACCATGTAGTGTGGAGTGATATTTTTTGATTGGGATGAGTCTTTCTAGCTTTTCATTCTCAGTGTACTCTATTTATGTATGCTCCTTCATTGTTTCTACTTTTCAGTTTTTAGTGTTGTTTTCACCTTCCACTTTTTTCTAATCCCAAAAGGAGGAGAATTTTATTAAGCATTATTAAAAGGGAAAGAATATTATTAAGAACTATTAAAAATGGGGAGAACCTTATTAAGCCTTATTTTTATGAGTTCTCTGATATATTATTTTAATCTTCTCTTTGATACAATATTACATGTTTAGTTTAATAATTCATCAATGTAATTTAACAATGCCATGATTTGTGATCATCAAAAAGGGAGATATTTGTTTCTTATAGATGTTGTTGTCCACTATCTCTCACTATAATTTTTCTTATTATCACAAATAATGTCATATATTATCATATATATTATCCTATGTAAGATCCTTTATTATGTCAAATAAGTATTTTAAATATCAGAAAATTTCAATCATATAATTGTTTATGTTTGTTTATGTCTAAAAATATTATAACTAATTATCTATGTGTAATTATGAGTATTAACATTCATTGAATTTTCTGAATTATAAGATATATGACTCACCGAGATACATATGACTCACTAACATATAGTTCAAACAGGCACATGTTCTAAGCTTGTGAATTTAACACCACTGGAATGACTCACCATTGCACATGCCACCAACATAGATAACTCAAAGTTACATATGAATCACCAACGCAGAAGATCTATGATCAGTCTAAGTGACCTACCTTTACATGGTGATACCGATACAAGGTCTCACCGTCTGTTCAAATGAGTCAATTTTGGTTCAAATGTCTCACCGATAAAATGAAGGATCCACCATTGATATGAGTCACCATTGGTTAAACTGTCTCACCAATAGAAGGAAATAATCGACATTGAAATAAGACAACGATAGAAGGAGACACCAATATAAGGAGACAATGATAGAGGGAGACACCAACAGAAGGATACACCGTTGAAGGAGACACCGACAGAAGGAGACACCGACAGACGATTCACCAATATACTATTTAAATATGAATTTATTAATATTATTTATAACGGTCATATTTTTGTTATTTAATGAATATGAAATAATTAATTCTGACTTGCAGACATGACATCAAACAATACAATGTACAATGTATCTCCACATGCACATTTTCAAGATAGAAAATTTAAATGGGAAAAAATGAATTTATGTAAAATTTATTGGACGAGAAGTAGTTCATGATGTGTGCGAGAGAGGCATAATGAAGAATATCAACTCTCACGAAACCACTCTGAACCCAAGATCTCAAAAGGAACAATATAAAAGGAGATGAACAAATCAAGCAAAACCATCTGAGATGACCTTGAACATATTCCAAACCAAAAGTAGAACATATCATAATCATGCAAGCCAGAACACAGAGTCTACGACACAATATTTTGGATTAAACTCCTATAAGAAGAATTGAAATTCAAATCCACTTCATTAAACGAGTCTAGTGATTCAGTTCATAACACACAGATCATTTTAAAAAAATATCTATATCTTTAGATCTTTCGTGTTCATTTATTTACATTTCTGAGTAGTGTGAGTATCTGTTTGTTACACACACACTGACTCCGATGCATAACTGGAAGATACTTGATATCCTCAATCTCACACTCTCCTTATCAATTTGAATACCTCTTAGATCTGTGTAAGAGGTTGTGTGTGACATGTTTGTTGTTTTTCCAGCGTAGAACAATGGTAGAGGTCATGTGTGAACTGGAAAACCTTGTTTTTTTTGTGAGCCCTGATCCAGGGTGTGGATAATTCTATTTTTTAATTTAAACTTCTTGGTCATAGGTTATCACCAAGTGGAGAGGATTAAGTCTCTACTTAAGACTAAAATTATTGTTTTATATACTCTGTCAGTTTACCTTTTAGTTTTAATCCGTTTTATCACATATTATAGAAAACTAAATTGAACAATGATAGTTTGTCTTATCAAGTGTTGATAACAGTATTGAACTATTAAGTTAGTTTCCAAATCTGTATTAATTATACAATTCATACAACTGAGAACTAATCAATATTTTTCGAAATTAATCGAATAGTAAATCTTATATAAACTCATTTATGGATAAATTGATAATTGAATTTTATATATTTTTTTGGATTTTAAATTAAACCTTATAAACAGAAATTTTTATAGATACTCAATTCACCCCATCTTGAGTACTCTACTTCATCCAACAGTATATACTAACAACACTCAAGTTCAAGGGTAGAGATATCGGTACACCCCCTATTTTTTAATGATATCTTCCAGATAGTTTTTTAAAATGATTCTATATTATACTATAAGTGTTGATAAATTTGGGAAGGTGTGTGCATTTACCAATGGTTTTAACCCGTATTTTATTAGCATGATTTGTCGATGTGGGGATGTGTGTGTGATTACTTGCTGTTTGCTTCCATATTTTACTAGGGAGATTAACTGGATACAACCAAGATATAATGGTAGGATTAATGGTTGAGTGAATGTGTTTGTGCCCCCTCATGGTTTAGTTCCATATTTTATTAGTGGGCTTCATTGGATGGGGCAGAGGCAAAGACCTATTCCATGTTTTGTTTTCAATTCCCACGATGGGCTATCTAGAATTCCTAGTTTTTGGTGAAATGGGATTGAATCTGGCAACATACACCCTCATCATGATAAGGGTTTGTTGCCGCATGACATTGGAATTGGAGAATGATGGAAGGATCCCTTTGGAGGGACCACTATGCTATCTAGATGATATATTCAATTACATCTTGATCTGTATCACTAAGATAAGGGAGGATATTATTGCTGAGTGTTGGGGATAGGATTAGAAAATGATTTGAGATTGAAACTCAAGTCATATACTACTGAGCCACAATTAACCATTTATTTGATGGTTTATTGGCCTTTATGAGCATTAGGGATTACCTATCAGCCTCTAGGGTTGGGATGGTACGCTTTAGGTGGTACTCCTATACTAGTGAATTTGATTACCAGTGATGAATACGTTGGATTGATAATTGTTTCCTTTGTTTAGTTGAGGACCCAAGTTATGTAGTACCTAAATAATATGCCTTATAGTACTAGTAAATTTCCATTTGGAATGAAGTGGGTTATGGTGGAAAGTGCCACAATCAAATGAAAAACACAATCAAGAAAACCCTTTCAAAGAAACATCTAAATAAATGAAAAAATTCATAATTAATTGTTTTAAATCCCATGTTTTTACATCTTCTATTTTGGGATAAATGGGCATGATGTATGTGTGACATAATAATTTGGTTAATGATTCACATTGAGTCACATTAGACTCAGCCCAGTTGGTGAGGTATCCTTATGTGCATCCACATGTCCCAAGTTCATAACTAGGTAGAGGCATATTTCCGGGTACTATAGAAGTACTGTAGAAGATATTTTAGCAGTCACTGTAGAAGGAAATGTAGATGGCACTATACACTATGCGGGTACTGTACCAGAAATGTACACTTTACATGTACTTTTGCAGAACAACACACTATGCATGTACTATAGCAGGAACTGTAGTAGGTAATATTCGGTACTGTAGCAGTTAGAACCATTCACCTTGGGCCACCCGTTTCAGCTTGGAGTCCTTAAGGCTTTCGAGCCACCTAAGACTTCAGGTCCGTACGGAATTCAGGCCACCATTAAGGCATTTGGGATACCTCAAGGCCTTAGGACAACTTGTAGTTTCCCCAGATACTCTACAAAAAAGGAGCAGCCAAAGAAGAGGATTCAGAGCAGGTGCACTCACAAGAGCAGAACCAAATGGATTTTTTAGAATTAGAGGGTATGGTTATGCCATCGGGACCAGCCTATGCTTGCATGGAAATCCTATTCAGATGACCATGTGAAGGTGGAGAGCTATAATCATGATGTAGGTGCTGGGGAGGGGCAGTTCCCTTTAGATAGTCTGGTTGGATTCCCTAAGACCTTTGGGTCATGTAATCTCTTAAGCCTACGGGCGATGAAATCTCTGAGCCTACAGGCCATGTAATGGTTCCCCCTAATATATTGAAAGGGTGGTTATAAAAAATCAATAAAAATGAAGGCCTTCGTGCCCTTTGGGATAATTATTCATATTGAGTTCAGATTTTTTATTTGTAAAGGAAAATGTCATGCATGATTGATGCACTAGACCATTGATTTTCAGGGTTTGAATGTTATACAATCATTCAAATCAGGTTAGGAATTTTTAGAATGCTTTAAATTTATTTTTTTCATGGTGAACAAAACACCCACTAGTTCCTTTATTTGATATGTTTCATAAAACTTCTTTCCAAAGGTATTTGGTCATTGGTAAATTGATCCAGAAATTCTTATGGACTCAATTTAAACAAGAGGATGACATGTGGGATCATCACACCCTTTTAGGGGGAATAATTTTATACTTCATGAATTTCATAAAAATTTAAGTTATATTAATGAATCATTTATTAAATCAAAAATATGATTGGAGTCACTCTTAAGTCAAAAATAATTTGTTATTATGTATTGGTTTTAGAATCATTTTTATGCATAAAAAAGATAATTTTTGGTGGATATATCATTATGTTTCCAAGGTTCTCTATAGATGGTTCACTTTTGTAAACAAATTAGTGATTATTATGTCATTTATTATTATGATTCTAGTTTTAAGACACATAATAGTACAATCTATAATTTATCTTCATTTATTATCATGATTCTTGAATTTATTTTGATACCTGTTAATGTAATGTGAAAGGGACCAAACTGTGTAGTTTAACGTTTTACAGAAAGGACATCTAAGAGAAAGGTGACTAGTGAAGAGATAGTGTGGGAATTATGTTGAGATGTCCTAGGGAACCTGGAAGGAATGTATCATTTTAGGTTGGATATAAACCTTATGAGAATGAGGCCCATTAAAAATTAGGATTAATTAGGTGTGTTGGGTTTGAACATTAGGGAGAATTTCTATGTATCCCACATAAACATGATTCAAATACCACTTTGTTTGGATATTTTAGTGCGTAAACATATGGATTATTCACAATTAAGGTTTTCTCTAAGGGGATATTTCCTTTTTATATGGATACATGGCTTTGAGGACCCAAACCTATGGTTGTTCTATGAAGGAAGGTGAGAGGAAGATCCGGAAAATTATTATCCACCGAGACATGAATCTAATCATGTGGATGTCATGATCATTACAAACAACTATGACCAAGTGACTTGGGATCTGTGTGAGAAACAAGAGGAATTAGATCTGGAAAACCACAAAATGCCTTCTTCCACTAGTGGAAAAGGCCAGGGCTATGGGAGAGAGAAAGGGCCTTGAGGTCCCATATCCTATGTTTTTCTTCTATCCAAGGGGGTGGAATATAAAAGGGTTATGAACTCCTACAAGAAATGAATATGGTATTACTCTTGGAAGGATTCCCTATTCTCATTTCCAGAGAAAATGAGAGGAGGATAAGGAACTATCCCCCATAAAAGGGAAAGGAAGGTGTCCCCCATCATTATCTCAAATGAGAGGGTCACTATTTCAGAGATTAAAAGGGAAGGACAAGGTAATAGACTTTGTTTTTGAAATAGGAAAGTCCCTAACTCTTACCACTAGGTCAGGGTCATCATTACTAAGGGAATAAATAACAATGAACAACCCTTGTACCCTACCATCAGGTAAGACTATTTTGGGACAACTCTTACCAAGGGATCACACAACCAAATGGGAGATACCCTATTATTCCTTTATCCATAATCATTAAAATATGGGCGCCTTAGTGGATGTCTTCATTCGGTCTCACTAAAAAGGGAGTACCAGTAGAAGAGGCACCCTAACATTAATGGAATTAAGAAGTGTCCCAAAGGATGGATCAATTAGGTGGTGGATGGGTGTACAAGAGGTGGAAGACACAGGTTAGGGTTGGGAAATCTGATGATGGACTGTAAAAGTGAAGGTTGGGAGAGATAAAAGGTTCACACAAAGGGTAGAATTGGGTGAGATGAAGATACCCTTGGGTGACTGAAAACTTGGATAAGGAAAGATGGGTGATGCCTTTTGCTTATTAAGAAGGGTCTGTCCATGTATCTTTCGATGACTGTGAATATGTCTCGAGCCTGAGAAGGGGACTTCTCCTTAGTGGGTCTGCATTAGGGGAGGTGGATTTCATATGTGTTCTATATTTAATACACTAGGGGAACTTTAATCCCAGTAACCCCTAAATTAACTCTTATTTTGATGATTTTAATGTTACCTTAAAGGTTCTAAGGGCCTGAGTTAAGGAATCGGGTAAGTAGAACTTTGATTCTTCTCTAGGTTTTCATGTTTATCATGTGGGGATCCCCAAGGTCTTGTTTATATGAAAAATTAGGACCGTACGAAGATAAGGTATCTTGAACATGTGTATCGTATAGGTGTGTCGCACAGGGTATCGTATAGGTGGACCGTAAATGAGTCTCATGGGTACACCATTCTTGGGCATGCATGATTAAGCTGGTACATAGGTTTTATCTTCATGGTGATTCTACTACACCAGATGGACTTGCGTGGTGCTGCATTCTTGGGACTTGCACGACAATTCCTTGGTGAGGCTGTGATCCTTAATATCTCTCACTTATCTTTTTTTCTTGAGGAATTTTTCTTCGAAAACTCTCATTCCCATGTGAAAAAATGAGTTTCAATAGATGGTTTTAATTTTTATATATGATAAATATGATATAATTATACCATTTTAAGGTGGTTATCATATATACCTTTTAACGTTCTAAACCATTGGAAAATGATACTGTTGATCTTGTGTATGTATTGACTACCACCTCATTGATGCGATGTGACTAGTATTTCATTTATATTTTAATTGGATGGTTATATGTATTGACTTCATGAATATATCTAATATAATAATGTATTAAGAATTTTTTTATTATTTCACTTTTATTTTGTTCCATTTAAAAAAAATGAAAACAACATTTGTGTGTACCTATGGCCCACCATCTCCTTGAGCATTGTAGTTTCTACTTTTTTGAACGACTAAAACCATAAATATATTCATAAATATATTTATATATAATAAATATGTATAGTATTTATTTCATGATTAATATTCAAAATATAATGTTACCATGATCAAAATATAAGGACCAAAACCACTGAACGAAAACATACGTGATAAACGAAGAAAATATTATATAAAACATTTATTTTAATAAGGAATTGATAAGAAATGGGAGGTAATATGTTATAATTAAATAATATATAATATTATTATATTATTATAATTATTTATTATATGTATAATAAATTTATATTTATTATACATGAGGTTATAACATGAACAAAAGCAAGTCTAGCCAATGGTAAGGGATTTTTTTCTATCATTTCTGTGGGATATATGCCATATACACCACTAGTTTAATTTAAGTGATGTATATAATGCACATTAATTTATTTTATGATTATGATCATGAATATTATATGATATACATATCCATATAATTTTGTTTCTTTCAAATATATTATGATTCAAAAGTTACTAAAGAGTTATGGGTTTTTTGTTATAGTGTCATGGTTTATCGGGACTATTTATGATTATATTTACAATGATAAAATATTATGATCTTCCCCTAAAGAAACGTATAATTTTTGTTATCATGTTTTTATTTATTAAGAATACATGTTTTAATTTCATTCTCTATGCTTTAAGTACTCAATATACCAAAATAATGTTTTAAGAAAAATCAACATTATTTATCTCTTAGGTCAAAAAAACTTTTTCATCAATATCCATGTTTTCAAAATATGTTTTAAAGCTAATTTTTAATATTATATTACGATTTTGAATTACATTTTGACCCATTTTTAAATATTTACAAAATTCTTTAAAATTAATCTTCTTTTCATTTTACAAATGAGGTACTATTGGATTTATCTACAAAAGTGTTAATGGAATGTTTTATTTTAACATATATGGCATGAATATTATTTCCTTCCATCATGGAAGATCAATTTTTTGATGTTTTATTACAAATTTCCAAGATTATTTTCCAGTAAATTATTAATTAACAATTGGGATATATTTATGTATTAAAAATATTATTGCAATGTGGAAATAATATTTTCCTCATGAAATATTTTAGGTGATCTTTCAAAAAAAATTCCATTGGAGATGCCATATTTGATGTTAATTATGATTCACTTGGGATATTATCCAATGATTCCATTATTTGTATTTTATAGGTTTGATTGTAATGTTGATGAGATTTTTATCAAACCCATTAATATTTAATGGGTTATGTTATAACGAAATCATGAAATATTTATGAAATTTAATTTCTTTTAAAGGGTTATGATATTTTGATATGGTGAATTGTTTATGTTCTTATGGCACACATTTTATGATTTAATTTATTTGATGGTGGTTATATTTTAACCAATGATGTTAGTTATATTATAAATAAGGTTGGTGGTTATATTATTACCAAGGATAGTGGTTATGTTATAACCAAGGATGGTGGAAACATTTTAGACAAGGATGGGTGGGAATAAAATCTCCCTCCAAATCATTGGTTAAAGATTCATATATCATGAGATAAATAATTATGTAATGTGGAATAAACCAAAATTAGTAAGGTATTTTGTTTCAATTATGAATGTCTTGGGAGTAATACTTGACTACTGCAATAGTTTTGGGAGTGAAACAATTCAAATATGATAGTCTTGGAAACGATCATTGATTACAAAGGAAATTATTCTCTATACTTATGTATATGACTAAAACATATGCCTGATGTCTCTATTAAGTTCCCATGGATTATGTTCTTTGATTATTTTATAATTCATGTATTCTAAACTATTATGATTTATGTGATTACTCAACATTATGATCTGTGATATAAAGAGTATGAGTTTAAAATGTTATGATCTTCTTTTCATACCTTTTTGTTCATATTATTCTCAATTAATCATTGATATCTACACTATTTACCCTCACATAGCATTTAAGATCACCAATTATTTTGTTTCCTTTCCCCAAGTTATGAATAAAGGTAATAATTATGATTTTTATAATAATTGTTATAGTTATGAATAACCTAGTGGGTGATGATGTCGATATTTTATGAACTAGTTTTTTATGTGTCCGTGTTTCTGAGAGAACTAGACATTTATGTTTATGGAATAGATTGTTATGTTATATAATTAATAATAATCTATTATGATGTGATATCTATGTATATTAATTAGGGGTCAATATAGTTTTAATTAAGTCAAGGTTTAGTTAACCTTTGGAAACTTGGATTGAATAACTTTAGTGGGAACCCTATGTAAAAGTATAAGTATATGATAAAATCCTAAATATTTAGTAATTATTATGAATGAACTAGGTAAACAATATGTTTCCATAAATTTTTTTATCATGACATAAGATTCCATTAAATTATTTTCCATGATTAGGTTGTTTTCCACTATGATTTTTGTTGATCACAATATGTTTTTTGGTTTAGATAATGGATGAATGCTGAAGGAATCATGTCGAATGTGATGTTCAATGGAATGAATGTACTAATTAGAAACTAATTTAAATAAGAGATGTAATGTAAAACATTATGATTATTCATTATCATATATCTCATTATATTATAAAAATCTCAGCTATGTTGTGTTTCCTAACACACTTAATAAGAGGAACAAGGAATTTCATAAAGACCCAAGAGGAAAGATGTTTCAACATCCAAAATGACTATAATGTGGGAATTAAAACTCAAGTGAAGGTATTTGAGGAATAATAATATGTTTTCAGTTTGTAAAAGGAAACTACCCAAGTAATTACAGATGAAAAATGAAAAGTTTCATTAATGAAATATATGATAATAATGGTCTACCTAAGGTATCCATGATGGGTGAATGTTTTTAATGTGTAAAATATGATAATTATGTAAATCAACGTGATATGGATAAATATCAATAAAATAATCGACAAGGTTATATGAGTACGGGTTTGGCTGATAATGGTGAAGAGACTACAGGTTGTGTATGAAGATATGGGTTTTTTAACAATATTAGTTATGTTAAAAGTAATATGAATGATTAAATTGAGGACAATTAATATTAATACATGATTTTTATTGAATATTATAGAAAATATGTTTTGGGGAATTGGATTATGAATAATAGTTAATGGTTTAAGATGGAAGTGGTATGATTGAAGTGTTTATGCTTTTGTATATAATAATTAAGTTGCATGAGTGTTTTGATAATGATATTATAGTTATAAAATCATGAAGCATATATGGATTTTTCGATAGTAGTTTCAATTTAGGAATTTGAAAACATATTTTGAATGGTACCAATAACCAAGAAAAGTAATTTATTGTTGAGGTTAAATTTTTAGAGAACAAATGATTAAGGGAACGATAAACATTAATATGTAATTGATATTGAGTTAATAATTTTTAGTTAGGATAATGATTTGATTGAAATTAATAGTATTTTTTACATTGAAATTATTTGGTGATTTTATTAAAAGGTGATTTAGGTCATATTTGATGAATTTTATTTCATTTTTTGTATTTATGGAATATATTCAATTGTTTTGAACATATTTAAGTTTTATGGGTTGTTTTAATTTTGGAAGCATATTTCTTTTCATTTATGGTTACCATAGAAGTTATAGAAACCATTATAGATTTATATGTATAAGGTTTATTACACTATCAAGGGCATCGACACCCACATTTCAATGATGGCACTTTGAAGTGGTTTAAAACATTTACTGGGTGTTAGGAAGTATACTATTTTATTGTTTAAGTAAACCTCTAATGTTGGTTTATAATTGTATGTAAATTTAATTATGGTTTAATATATTGTGGTATATAGATAATCATTAAAATTGGTTCATTTACAAGGTGTTATTTTTATAGATATTTATAATCATGTTAAGGATTACCTTTTAGGTAAATCTCTAAATTTGATTCCTGATATTTTGGTAAAGTAAGTGACATTAGATATTGATTTTTAATGGATATTATTGATATTTGGGAGATGTTTCATTGGGATTAAGTGTATGTAAACTTATGTTTAACAAGTGATTTAACATAAATTTTATATTTGGGGAGAATGAAATTAAAACATTAAATATGAATAATATGATATAGCTTTTGAGATTACTAATTTGTATATTATTGAGGATATTTAGGTAATTATTGTTTTTGAGATTATTGTTTTATTTATTCATATAGTGGTATTTTCATTTTCATACATATCGTCTGTTAACAATTTTTGGTTTTGGTTAATGCCTAAATATTAGATTAGTATATCGATATAGTTTTTTGATCTATTATAATTTGTTGAAAAATTCATCTTAAATACTCATCATTTAGATAACTTGGTAATATTTTGCAGGAAATTGATTAAAAGATGAAATTATACTTTTCAAGTAAGTACATTTCCTTATGTTCTTAGTCTATATGGTAAAGGAATTCTTCAACTGAAGGAAAATAATTTTAGGATTAAAATGTTGTTCTATAACCTTCAATTCTTTTAAATTGATTTTATTTAAATATTTCACAAATTCATGGGTTTTTTGGTTGTTAAATTTCTCTGGACCATGTTCTCTATCACACAATATTGGTCCTTAGGCATAAGTTATCACTTCCATGTCTATTTTTTCAATTCCAACTAATGTTCTCATATTTTGAAACCTAGTTTTTTGGTGACCTTGACACTTCACTTTACCTATTTTTGAGAGGTAGTTTTATTATCCATTTTACAATGTGGATTTTCAACAAAGTAATTTCCAAATATAAATCCCTTGATTACTGAAAAACACGTTTAAATTCCAATGATTTAATTTTTTAAAGGTGGGGGGGGGGGTGGAACACCATGAGGTGTTTGAAAATACATCTCTTTAATTTTTTTCTTTTGTAGCATGCGTTATATAAAACTCTAAGTTTAAATGAACCATTAAATATTATTAAAATATTATTATGATACCATTATAACATAGCCATTGAAATTACCAGGTAAAAATAAAATTAATTGATTTATTAATTATATATAAATTTCGTACTTAATATAAATTCATGGATTAATTATTTGGAACTAGGCACTAATTTTTTATTAAATCCATTTTATTCTTAAAAAACAAATTTTCATCAAAAATGGGTTTGATTGTTTTTTTGTGAGATAATATTATAATTACATGTATGGAAACACAATAATTTTATTTTATAAAAGGATAACATTTTTGAAATCACCATATAAAAATATGTTGACATGCTCTTCCTGACACCTCCATTGTGTGATGGTGGGCATGATGAGTGTGACTAGAAAAATATGCATGATATTTGATAATCATAAATGTATGATAGAATAATTACTTTAAAGGGGTAGTAATATGTGAATTGTCCATAAATATTTTGGTATTTATCAAAAGGTGAGATATCCTCCAAGATTACATGGCGTGGATGGATGGGGTTGAGATATCATAGTTATACTACTATGTAGACTACTAAGGTGTTGAAGTTATTTGGAACTGATGGAAATAGATGTCGGTAGGGACCTTCCATAGAATTTCCTAGGACATGGTTATGTCATGATCAATATTTTCTTCTACCTCTCTAATATTTTGGATATTATTTTTTTAATGATCAAGGGAGGGACATTCCAACTGATTTGAGGTGAAAACTAACACCACCATCTTTATTTTGGTATTCTTATGATGGTGAGGTGATCCATGAGGATTGATAGTTTAGAGGTTATCACATGGAATATATAGGGTGGGGAAATTATTTTTGAGATGGATCTCTATCACTAGTGTGTTGGTAATTTATTTTTAGAGACATTGCATCTGTGGATGTATCCTCTTGTTTAATGGGACCTTATGTTTTGTAGTGTCCGAGGTAAATATCCGATTCTTACATTATATCATCTCATTTTTTTAAAGGATACCTTATTATATAATTCTTGGTGGGATTGACAAATAAAAACAATAAATTGTCTTAGTTAATTATCAAATTTAAGATTTTGTTTGATTGATCAGTTATAGAGTTAAATATTTCATATCTGGTTCCATATGTTTGTCATGAATCAGTCCATTAGAGCCCAACCTAGACCTTCAGTAATATAGAAGTGACACGCAAAACCTACCTCTAATAGTATAAGGTATGTAAACATTCACTTAGTGGTTATAAATCAAAATGGGATTCAATGGAATAATGAAATTTTACACATGCAAACCCCAAGTATACTAAAATCCCGAAATATAATTAAACTATAATAAACCCGGAATAAAAAATATATTTAAGAACTTATAGAACAATCAGATTAAAAATATAAATACATTCAATCATATAGGGGTAAAATACATGCCCAATAAGAAAAAATAGAGTCCCTACCAATTTGAAAAATGGAGGAGGAGTCTTGTTAATGAACACTGAAACTAACTGCATCCTTTGATCACTATCACCCCATATTAATTAGATTCATTAATACTGGGAAAACTAAGGTTACCATATAATGTTATATCATCTACATAATACATAACATGTGATGTAAAATCCCATGTTTGGGTGAGTATATACATAACCAATTGGGTGTCCCAAAATCTATAGAGGTAAGAAAAAGAGAAAGACAGTCAACTCAATATATAAAAAGTTATGAGAGACCAAATAATTGATATGACAATAGAGGTAAATGAATGCAGACTAAGAGAGAGAGGAAGGGTGAGGTTTAAAGTGAATGATATAGGGTATGCTTTATATCTTCATATACAACTAATGATGATAGGCCTGTCTGCAGTTCTAAGAATCATTGTTTTCCTATTGCCTATAACCAATTTTAAACCTTAACTCATATTGGGGTCCCACAATACACCAATGGAATATCATTAATGAGCATTCATGAAAAAATAGGGTAGAGGACCCATACCTTGTATGATCATGATGATTATGGGGTTCCTCTCCATAGATAGAATACCAATGCCTATGGTGTGTATGGGGGATTCTAATCATACCTACACATTAAATGAGAGAACCACACACTTACCTATGCATACCATTAGGTGGTTTTATATCCCGATGTCTATCCAGAAACAACACTGAAGTATCAACATATTCCTATTATTTCGGATAGTGAAATATGATGATGAAACATCATGTCGTATATATTATGTTGAAGAAAAGGCCACCATCATGTCCTATACAGAATTGTACTCATTATAGGTTACTCATGGGAAAAATTACATGTATTGATGAAAGATATAGTATAATTAAAAGTATATGTTGTTTTCCTTGGGGTAAGTAGGGTGTATTTCATAGTTGAGTTATGAAAGTTTCTTACTACTCTACTTAGCATGTGAAAAATAAAACACAAAACATGTGTCCGGAGTCAGATGATGTGTGGGAAAACATGGGGTTAGGGGCACAAACCTCCCATACAAATCTTAGTTAAATAAGTAGAGTCACAAGAAATGAGATCCCAACCATATGATGTGTGATATTTAACTCATCCTAGAAATCATAGCTACTATATAAAATGGACTACATGACGTGTGTTCCTCCAGAGTACATGGTGGGTAGTCAGGTTTTTTGTAGAATGTATATCTTCTTCCTCAAGATTCACAACATCCATAAGTCTCACCACATACCACACTAGAAGCATCGGGAATAAATCTGAAATGGATGGAAACTTCTCTAGTAACTTATCTCTAACCTCCAGTGGATGGAAATAAAATTTTTTTCAACCCAAATGAAGTTATCAAATGATTTTTTGATACTTCCCATTATTATAAAACAAGAAACATTTTCCTAATAAATGAGTCAAATGTATCCACAATCCAGAAAAAATCAACTAAAAACATCCAATAGTACACAGATAAAACAAGAAAAATCTACACCTCAAACGTACTCTAAGGATGGCCCCAAGCTAGAATTCGCCTTTTTATTTGTTAATACCACAAATAAAGCATGATCAAAGGGTTGATGACACTAAAATTGAAGCACCCTAATCTGGAATAGACACATAAAGATAATAATGTATAACTGGTTCTCCTAGAGTTATTCCAGATCCATCCACTAATTCTTTGTCTGATCCTCCTATCATGTAGAGTAAATCCGATTTTCATTTATAAAGGAAATCAAAAACTAGTCCATGAAAGGATAAAAAATCTAGCTTATAATTCGCATAAATATTCTGGGAGAATTATACACAATAAAGTGAATCACCAGGAACTCATAGTTCTTGTCGAAATAATAAAACATCAACAACAGAATATCCACCTTGTGAAACTACATCTAGTAGAAGTCAATCATAAGTTTAATCTTCAAGAACCATCCTTTTCCATTCAGTTTGTTGGATAGGTATTCGACCATTGAAAATGGGTACTTTTTTATCTTCAATTAGATTATGCGAGGATAATCAATACATATCCTCTATCTCCTATATAAATTTTTAGTAAATTAAACTAGAGATTCATGGGGGAACACCGGGTCTAATGAAACCCTTCTATTGAAGGTACTCAAACTAAACCCTTACATCCCAAGGATTAGCAGGTGAAATCCAATATGCCATTAAATATATCAATCTTGTCATAGGGTGTAAGTTAATATATAATTCAGTCGCTTGATTTGGGTTTAACCCTATAACATCTTTAGGGAAAACATCTATGTAATCATCTACTACTATTTGATGTTTGGATCCTGAAGAGATCATTGTATGAAGGAAAATACTCTCTAACTGATGATAGATAGGTTACAGATTTCTACTCACAATCCCCACTCCTTCCACCAATAGGTAATTCTCACAATTAAAATAGAATCTCATCCCTTGAAGCTATAGAATCCTAACTATCTTTTGATGATTTAATATCTATGTGAGTAATGTGGATATCCAGACCTTACCTAGAATGATGTCATAGGATTTTATCGAAACCACCAAGAGGTTACACAAGAATCTTTGTCCATCGAGTACCATCTCAAACTTGAAGAAAATGAATGAAACAATATAATTTTTCCTCCTAGGAATATAAATTTATAGATGATGGTATATAGGCTCCATAGGAATGTTAATCACATTTACATTGGATCATATGATGAAATAAATAGTTTTCATATGTTTATAAGTACTGAAGGTATAGAAAAGAAGACACACATTTTTACATTAAATCATATCATGTTCAGCCTAATAATATACCTCCATAACTTGTAACTAACCATTCCCTCAACCAATAACTATTCGATCTTGGTGTGGACCACTAGGGGGGAGTGGTGGATGTAATTAATTACATCATCTCCACCTGAAGCTATTATTTTTAGACCTCCTTTATCCTTTGTTTCAGCACCGCCGCCTTAGGGTATACCTTGAACACCCATGAGAAATCATTGATCACAATAATATCTCTGTCATGGAGGTAGGTACACTTCCTATGAACCATTTTAGTCTCTTAGGTCAGGAAATCGTGCGTTATATGGAAATGATTATTATAATCATAGAAACACCTATCTCATAGATTTTTGTATCCCTGGTGTAATCTATGCGCTACTGATTCCTGAGATGGAGTATGCTTACTTAATAACCTTCTGTGCTAAGAACCTGATGTATGACATTATTTGGATGAAATATATGAATTAGAATGAGGATTTTCACTACCAACTCTTACTACAAACACTCCTCTTCTAGGAAGATATATATTACCAAGGAATACTCTAGCACCCTGATATAAGTGGAAATTTTTAGAGTTTCCATGCTAGCTCGGATATCCCTAAAAATTCCTTGTTCAAACTTCCATGTTCAGAAATTTCTATATCAAAACATATTGAAAGATTAGAATATATGTTCATTGAACCACAATGTGTACTCTCGAATAGTCATATCCTCATACTGAAACTCTTGAATCTATTGAATAATAACTAAGCATACGGTCGAAGGATAATACTCGGCATAAGATAAGTGTTGAACCTCCATCCATAAGAGTGTCATTTAATTATGGGTATGAGTAACCAAACTCAACTAGCACCCTTCTACTCCAATAATAATACTGGTCACAAGTTAAACTAATTGGTCTAGATTAAAAAAGGAATAATATCCAATAAGAGGATGAATTGGATTCAAAAAACTTTTTTAAAGAAATTTTTATTAGTGTTATTAAAAATTAGTTCAACAAAAAACAAAATATAATGAACAGAAGATATTTTAATAGTGGTTTAGATCAAACTGATCATACACCACTCTTACATCCTCTCATCAAATGAGAGTGATTACACCCACTATTACTAATATAATGGGATCTTGCAATTACTTTTTCCCACTTCATATCACAACCCAATTACATACCCTATTTCACTTGGAGGCTCAAACTAAATACATCCTACCTTTCATACCCCTAGAGGAACAATGTGAAATATACACCTTTTTTCACTAGAGGCATAACCCAGAGCATGAATATTTTTGGGTGTCACAACCCACAATCCAACCTTTTAATGGGTAGTATAATAATTTACAATCACACACATATAATAATAATTGAAATAAGTTAAAAAATAGAACCATAATAATGTATCATAGTATGAGTGTTGAGATAATAATAAATTTTTATAAAAGAGGGTCAAATGAAATCAGTTCAGTTGGAAGAAGTATTTGATCACCAGAAAAATGCAGTTTTCATACAATTCAAGAATATTATTAACCTTCATATTTTGAACAAGTTATGATAACTATATATAAATAAAATTTCATTCTACACAAAAAAATTGAAATATGAATACCATTGAATATTTTATTTTTTCAAAAGTAATAATCATGTATGTAGCTTCAATGAACTACTTCAGAGTTTTACATGCCTATTTCTAGGATGATAGTCAATGCGTATATCAATTGTAAATGAATTTTTTTTATAAAATTTTATATTTATTTTATATAAAATAAAAAAACTAAAAATATATTTTGGAATCATTTATAACATTTAATATATAATTTAACAACAAGTATTAATATCCTAGAAATACTACCTCATAATACTCGAGACCTACTCATCATATTTCATTTGGTTGAAATTTAAATATCTCAAGTTTGAAATTTCTGCATGAGTATCCCTGCACGACTATACCCATAATAATATCATTTATTTCATCAAAAAATAATTTCAAACATGTTGTTATGGATTATAAATAATTAATAAGTAATTAAAAAACAATGAAAACACTAATTTTGACAATGATAAACATGTAATAAATTAAAAGGAAAAGAAGTACATAAAAAAAGATAATTTCCAGGTTTTAGAATATCCTGTATAAAATCACAAAACACATTGGTAACTATATATAGGGGATTTATGTAGGGGAATAATATTGGTGATTTACATATGGTATTTACATTGGAAAATCACATAGGTGATTTATGCAAGTGATTTAAATAGGGGACTCACATCAGTGATTTATATAGGGGATCTACAAAGGGTATCTATATAGGGTATTAATGTTGGTGATTTATGTATGGGACATATATTGTAAATTCAGTTATGTGATTCACTATGTTACAAAATTCACCTTGTATCCAAACATTTGGCATAGCTAAATTCTGAAAACAGTAGAAAAAATGAATTATACAATTCCAAACTTAAAAAAGTCTTTTTAAATGTTATAATAACCTTTATCTCTAGTTAAATTATATTTATATAAATTAAATATATTTCCATTTAATGAAATAATAAACATAATACATCTTCTATATCACAAGATATCATCAAAATATAGTAGGTAATTTGATCTGGAAAACTACATATTTCATATTGCAAATATGTAGTGAATTATAACATAGTGTAGGACATGATAATGATAGATTTATAATTTTATGTCTCATAATGAAATATATAATTTTTATCTCTTTCCAACATTATAAGAATCAAATAATTTTTAATTATTTAGCTCATGTTAAGGTTCAAATATAGAAGGTACCCAATACTAAAAAACTAGTTATGTGGTGAATAGTAAATTGGATATGCGACAGAATTGGATATGTGGCAGAATTGGATAGATGATGAATAGTAAAAGAAATACAGAGAAGTTATATTTAAAGGTCCAAAATGAATTATTTGTCCTAGGAACACTACATGAAACTTTTAGAACATGTTATGACCAATAAAAAGTTGAAATTTAATGATATTTTAAGCAAAGAAATACACTGATCCAATCAACGTTAAGCATAATTTATTTAGAAAATAATACAAAGTATCAATAATATCGAAGGAAATAAATAAAATATATCTTATTAGTCATTAAAACATAAATTTGTTCTAGGATCCACCCAGAATTCTCTCGTTTTTGATAATTACAAAATCAAGTATAATTTCAAAACTATTCCTCCTTTTTGTAATTATGAAAAAGGTTAAAATTCAATCGTTAAATTATAATCCATTTAAAATTATGAATTTTATTACTATATTTATTTAACATATTTTATTTTATATGAATAATATAAACATTATAAAAACATTACTAATCTATTATATTTTTTAAGATGTGTCATGGAGCCATTTCAATGTTTATAGAAATTTTAAAATATGATATAAAAATTATAAGAAACCCTTTATAAAATATCATTTTATCTAAAATAAGAATCCAAATTATACGTTAACTTCATATAATTCATATGAGGAGTATTAAAAGAATAATATAATTTAAAAACATGTGTTTAAAATAATAAATTTTAATCTGAAAAACTAATTCCATATTTCCAAATTTCAAGTAAATCTTATATTTGCTTCACATAAACATGAAAAAACATCATCTATGTCAATTTAATATCAAATTAGATATAAATATATATCATAACATGTTAAAACATTATTTTCTCAAACTTTTTAAATTTTAGGGGATTAGTAATGATATAAACACGTTGGATTTTTTAGAAATAAATTCTAGATTAATATTGCATTTTGCAAAATAATCTCTAAGAAAGTGAAATTTATGATCAATGTGTTAAGTACTAGAGTTTTGTAAGGGTTTATATATATAAATATAATTATTATTTTCAAAACATATGAATCTTATAAAAATAAATACCAAAATTAGAAATTGTTTTCTTAATCTATAATGATAGAGAACAACATGAAATAGTAGCTATATATTTAGATTCAACAGTTGAAATAGAATTAGAATTTTTTTCCATGATGCCCATGAAATTAATTATTTACCAAGTAAGTAAAAAAATACCTAAAGTGAACTTTATATCCATCTGACATCCACCAAAATTATAATCTGAATAGCTTATCAAATCAAAATTATTTTTATCAGGATTAAATAAATCATGTTTCATAGAATAGTTAACATATTTAATAATAATTTTAATAGATTTAATGTTGTTTTCCTTAGGATCAATTTGATATCTAGCACACATACAAATTGAAAACATATAATCAAGATTACAAGTTGTTAAATATAATAAACATCAAATTATTCCTCCATAGATTTTAACATCAACAAATTTTACAAATTTCTCTAAATATAACTTGAAAGTAGTACAGATGGGAGTGTTTTTAATTTTATAATGACATAAGACAAATACCTTATGTATTCCTTTAGCATGCTTATAATGATTTATAAAAATACCATTATATCTTTGAAAAATGTTTAAACTAAGGATTAATTTCAATTCCCTCATCATTATAATATCAAATTAAAATTTCATAAATTTTGAAAATTCATTACATTGATTTAATCATGAAGATCCAAATATAATATCATCAAAATAAATTTATACTATACAAATATCATTAAAACTTTTATTAAAAAAAATCAGGTTCAATATTTTTCTTATCGATATTTGTTTTCAAAAGAAAAATATTTAGCCTTTCGTACCAAGCTCAAGGAGATTGTTTCCAACCACATAAAGACTTATCTAATTTAGAAACATAATCAATATGATTTTAATTTTCTAAACTAGGGAGTAGTATAATATACACTTCTTCAAAAATATACCCATTTTTAATGGTTGTTTTGATATCCATTTGAAATATTTTAAAACCATGAAAATACAAGTAATATAATAATATCCTAATTCATTCAAACCTAAAAATATGTGAAAATATTTTCGAAATAAATTCATTCCTCATGATAATATCATTAAGAAACAAATATGTTCTTATTATTAACTATAATACTAGATTCATCAAACTTAATTTGAAAGTTACATTTTGTTTCCTAATCATGAGAATCATCTAGTGTAACAAATAAAGACCCCACACAATTCCTAGTAAATTTATTCTGTTCATCTTCTATTTCAAAAATCCAATTAGAATCACCTAAAGATTTATAATATTATTCAGAACAAAATTAGAAATAAAATCATGAAAAACACACAGATTCATAAGTTTGAACTTTTGATTCAACATTACCAGTCACATTATTTAGGGGATGATCTCTATGAACCTTCCATGTATTTCCATGAATAGGATCTAATTGAGAAGAAAAATTCCCCCCCCTCTATATGTGTATGTTTTTTCTTGAGTAAAATACACTTAAACATTAATGTATATAAATTATTCCTCATGTTGATCAATATCATCATCTATTTATTCAATTATTTTTTATAAAACATTTCATTAATAGATTCTATAACAAAAATGGTTATTTTATTGTATACTCTATGTCACAACATGAACCACTAGTATTTAAGCCAAAAATACACCAAGACTGCTTCCAATTGGCAAGGGGTTGGCCATTAGCACTTAAATGCCTATCACACAAATAGGAGGCATTAGACTAAGGCATCGATAGAAACACACACTTATCTAATCCCATATAATACTGGAATGCATATAAAATACAAAAAATGAATGAATACATATATAATCAAACAATTAAATTTTAACAAAAGTACAAGAATGCATAAAAAAGGGATAAATAAATACCCACAAAAAATTGGAAATTATTTATGACCTGCTCAAAAATTGGGGAATACTGTAAAATGGAAAATTGATATATAAATCAACTTTTCTAGCCCAACTATGCTATTATAATGACCTAATGTTCTTAGTCATGGATTTGAAATATTTTTATATGAATATTAAAGACATAACACAAACAAATTACCAAATATGAAAATAGTTTAGTACCCCTAGAAACATAAAAAAACCTTCTACATTGTTCAATGATCTTCATTATTTCCCGCAATGATATTCCACTTTAGCAGACCTACTAAAAACTATTATTTATAACATGTGGAATGGAAACATAAGAAAAGGGTGATCTCATATGATCAGTAAGATTAAACATGTAATATATCAATTTATAATCTTATGAAATCATAAGAAAAGAAATATGGGAATGTGTTAATGATAAATTTTTATAACCAAACATTCATGGATCATAAATATGCGTCGTGGAATAGAACATTAACATTATAAATGACATGAATCATCAGAATGAAAATTCATCATAAATCAATAATGAAACAAATTTTTATATCAAAAATTTGTATAAAAGCATCATAATTATAGAAAACCATTTTATATGTCAAGGTAAACTACCAAGACTCTCAGATCATTCCTTATCACCTATTTTCCTTAATATATCAATCACATTGACTTTTTTCCCATTAAATAAGAAACACATCAAGTTGTTTCCCATCACAGATATATCACATAGACTTGTTTACCTTGAATACATCAAAAGATATAATTAATTACTCAATGAATTAGAGGGATTCATGGGTCCCTACCATCACATAATGAAATCAGTATATAACTTTGACATAAGAACATAAATCATTCATTATATCAGATGCCATGGAAATAAATAGGTTTCATAAACATCAATCCACCATGATATAACCCATAAAAATTGGTTTCATAAAAATAAACCAATCATGTAAATAATAGGAATATTATCCTTAAAAAATATACCTTTTAAATCAAAAGTAACATTAAATAATGTTATCTTAAATGGAAAATAATGCTGATATGATCATATGATAACAATTCTTGAGGACAATATCCTTTTTATTTGAAACATAAAATTTACATAAAATATATCTCAATTGTAAAATAAAACATATTATTTCAAGAAAAAAATTTAATATTATAAGGGAAGATTAAAGTTATTAAGGAACCATTAATGGATAAAAATCTATTCATTCCGTATAATATCAAAAAAACATTACTTTCATAATTTTTATTGAAAAATCACAAAGAACCTCATTTGAAAAATGAAAAGGATCATTTTGAAATCATTTTGAAAAAATTTTAAAATGTTCAAAAATGAATAAATTTTTTTTATAATAATATTATAAAAAATTTAAGAAAAAATGATGTGAAATATCTATATTACCTAGAAGATACTTACGTATAAACAATCCAGAACCATCATTAGACTATGAAATTAATCTTAACCTATTTATAATTATTTTAATTGTATACCACATAAAATAAATAAAATTATTTGAATATGAAAATACCAAAGTATTTTAGATAATATTCATAAAATAAATTCATGGGTAGTATATACACCACATAGAAGAAATAAGTAGTGTATAAGGTATGTGTCCCGCTGAAATAAAAGTGATACAAAAATCCCTTACCTTAAGACTGGACTTCCTTAGTAAATGTTAAAACCTCATTTATGATAAATATATGTTTATTATATATATAAAATTGAACCATATTAATATATACAATACTATATATGAATTACTTATGACAATACATTACTTTTTTATGAACAAATCCATGATAAAGTTACGAATTTGTTTTTCATACATGTCATGAGTTGATATTCCTGGTCCTCTTATATCGATAATGATTTAAAAATATCTATAATGTAAAAAATTATTTCATATATATATATATTCAGTATATATTTATTTATGGTGATTCATAAAAGTTAGAGGGAGAAAATAAAATACACCGTTAATAGATATACTAGGTTGTACGAATGCATGAACACTATTTCCATTCTATTTTGAAATTAAAATAAATAACATTATATGATATATTATCATTAAATAATAATGGTTATATTATATATAGAATATATGTTCATAAAATTCATCCTGATTACCATCCATGTGACATATAGATAAATAACGAAGCAAATTGTATCAAGGAGATGGAAAGACATACATACACCCGAGGGACGTTATCATTTTATAAAACATCGAATGGTAAAAAATGTAGACCTGTTATTATCATTAAAAAATTATAATTATATCATAAATAAAATATATAAACATTAAACCTATTATAATTCTCCTTCACAAAATATGGTGATGGGAAATTAGTAGTATCTCTACGTGGAGACGGTAAGTAGTAAGTACGCACAAGTGATACTTTCACTTCTTGTAATATGGGACAGGGGTCTTATAATGGTGTGTTCATAATCATAAGAAAATATCAGAATATTGAGGATTCTTAAGTTATTATTTTATAATATATATATCATAGGTTAAGAGGAGGTAGAGAATAGTAGAAAAAAACAGTGACTGGTTAGAGCGATTAACTCTTCTTTGAAAAAAATCAATTAGATATCTTCTAATATACACTATAGCTGGGCCTTTGGGAAGACTATAACATATATAATTTTTCTAGGGAATTAAAGAAGATAATATTTAAGATTTTGGTTGTTATGTAAGTCCCATGGTGGTGAAATGATATGAGAGATGAAGTGTCCTTCTATAAATAAGGTGAGGGGAACTTTTGGAATTTCCTAAAATATTTATTTAAAATAAAATAAATATCAATATTATCACATCAAAATGGAAATTTAATCTTAAATAATGTTGTAAGTGTTGGTAATCCAATCAACCAATATATTTTATACAAGGTTATGTTTAGTTTTAACCCATATCATTTTGATTAACCCTTAGTTAACATATTTTAATTTTTACTATAGTAACAACATTTTTAATATTAAATGGTTTACATTTTTACTTATAATGTGTCAATTGAACCATAAATAGTCTATTTATAATTTTTAGACCATAAGTATTCAACTTTTTCCTTCTCTATGATTTTAATGACTTTCATTAATTTAATAAAACATTATTTTCATAAGATATCATTAGTTTCAGTTTTTACACTTTTCATTACATCTACATTTAGAACATAAATAAAAAAAGATAAATTCTAAAAATTCCATCTAATAAAACCCTAATATGTTTCAGTGTCATTTTATAGTCCTTATCACATTCTTTTTAACCTAAATTACCCAATTCACCCCTTACTGTTGTAATAGTGATTACCAATGTTAATACTCATATTGGAAAAACATAAATGAAACCTATTCACTAAATTTAAAACTTATTACTCAAAAAAATAGAATCATTTTTAATAAAATGAAAATAAATAATTGGATAAAATTAATTTAAAAGTTATGTAGTAGATGGGGTGATCAAATGAGTTTTTAAAGTGAAAATGTTCAATATATTTAAATGTATTTATATAAAAGTTCATCATTAACATGATTCTAATGACCTAAATTAGATTAAAAGATAAAAAATAAATCTAGTAATACTTTAAAATAAATCCAAAATAAAATTTAAACCTATAAATTATTTTTATGAAAAATCTATTTTATATTAGAATTAAGTATTTTTCACCATTCATTTATACATGAAACTTATAAAAAATAAAAAATTGGAATTTTATGTTGTTATTTAATATAATAAGTTTATATTGTCAAATAAAATGTATAAAAGTTTCAAAAATATATATATAATGTAAGGTTTACATTAAAAGGCAACAAAGATACCTTTTTATAAAAATACTTCTTTTATGTGTAAAATTAGATTTGTTCTTATATCATGTCTAAAAAACATATAAGATGAATGTAAAAAATTAGATTTAATATTGTGTATATATATATATTTATTTATTTAATTAAAATAATAAAAAGGCGTGATTTGTTTATTTATTGGTATAAAACAAACTTGTGTGCATTTAAATAGTTTTTCCATAAAAACATTTCCTTTTATTTTAAAATATAATTTTACATTAATTTATAATTAATTGTTAAAAAAAGTATATGTGTAAACCTTTATTTCACAATTTTGTATATCGTGTTCATACCCACCATTATAATGGCTAGGTTGTAAATGTCGTGTTTAAATAATTATAATAACGAAATGATGCTTCATTGAAACTTAGTGTTCTATGTAATGCATGCTAAGATGGTGTTTCATGTAATGAAAGAAATAAAAGGAATAAAATTTTAAAAAAATTATTTCATAAAAATCTATGAGTGTTACAGTATACCCCCTGAAATAGAATTTTGATCTAGAAATTTATTGAGGTCATCAATGTTTTAAATCATGAATGATACTTTCATAGAAACCCAAATTGTAAAAAATGAATACTAAAAGTTATTTTTAAAAAATAAAAGTTGGAAACATAATATTTACCCAAAGTAACTCATACCTATGTCTCCAAATAGGATAATATAGATTTTTTTTAAAAACTGGACAAATATGAGAAAAATAACTACCATGTTTTGATGGGGAGTAATAGATAAATATTCAAGATAAGGTAATGAATACCAAACCCTAGGCCAAATAGGATTGGGAAAGGTAATTTATATTATAAAAAATGATGCTAATATGATAACCATTTCTTTAAAAATCGATTGAGAAGAAATACTAACTTGATTTTATCTCATAAGTATAATATCATTCTTTAGTTGTGACTTGAACATTGTTCGCGTCATTTATTACTACTAGAAATGATGTTTAATGTGAAATGCCTATATAAATAGTGGATCATAAAATATAATATAGGATGAAAACTAATTAATTCTATTTCAAGTTATCATCTTAATAAAAATGATCATCATATGTTATCTAGTATGCATAAATCTCCATATTTCAACAAATTAATATCTATAACCTCATCCAAAATTCAATATAAACAATTTCATAAATGGTTACCCTTATAAAACTTCCAAAATATTAAAATCCATGACTTTTGAAAGAAGGTCTATAAAATTATCTTTTGTCCCTCAAAAAGCATGATGTGCCTCTTAAGTTTCACAAAACAAACATGTGAAGACCAGAATCATGTATTCTTTTGAAACATGGTAATAAACTGAATTAATAAAAATCCTAATTTAAAACATGAATTCACTCAAATATTAACATCTTCCTCATACCATAAATCCAAAAATTCTATAAACATATTCCATGATATCATAAACCATATTTTCATCTTATCAATCACAAAGCCATCAATACTATCCCATTTATAAAAAAAATATCTTTATTTCATTTTCCCTACATCATGTATATATTAAGGGCTATCCTTCACTTAATCATATGTTTTCCTAAAATATCACCTTACCACCTCAATCACTTTCATTCTTTACTAGTAACATTGAGCATATTCTCTCAAATCCTTATGAAAAAACCCACAGTGGACCAATTATTAGATGCTTCATTATTTCATAATACCATAAATGTACATCTACCACTATATTCTTGAATATAAATACTTTAACCCATAAAGTTTAATGATTGCAATGGAATATGTCCTTCCTTTTTATAGAAGATAATTATTAGGTCAGGGTATTTGGTTGGATAATGCCCATGTTCCCAACATAATAAACATTTAACTCATCAACAATTTTTTACTCTATGACCATATTTTCCACAATGATAACATCTTCCCCTACATTTAATATATTCCTATAGGTTATTCTTCCCACTTTCTTGACATGAAGGAAGCCGAATATTTTTTCCTCTTTGTTCATACCCACATGAAATTTCCTAAATGTAAGTCTTCTTATTATTCTATATTTTAGGAATCTGGATGAAGTTGAGATTTTTTATCATAATATGAGATTTCTAATTAAGAATAATTATAAAATCAATCACTCCAGTCAATATCCCATTAGACCTTTCATTAGTAAAATTCCCATCAGATTCAATGATAACCCAGTTCCTTATGGTTCCTAGTATTAACTAAAACAAAAAAGAATATTGTGATAAATACTAATCATATAGAAAAAACCTCATATTCAAGAAACATTACTGGTAAGACTTAGTTCTATGATACATAAGGTTTATATTATGTTATTCATGATTGTTAACAAAAATATAGGATTACAACGTATAATTATACTTTTATTTTGTGATCTTTCTAGGGGTTTATCATCATAGATTCCAAAAGATGACTAAACCTTTTCTCTGATAAAAACTATAATGACCCAAGATTATCATACATGAATATTAAATATTTTCATATGAATATTCATTACATTACACAAAAACATTCCCAAGGGATGTAATAGTTTAGTTCCTTGGAAAATAAATTCTTATATGGTGAAAGTTCATCAATGTTTCCCACAACGATCTTACCCTTTAGTTCCATTATGAAAAATCATTATTTAGAACATTTTCAAAGGAAACATAAGAAAAGGGTGAGTTCAGATTATTTTTAAGGTTAAACTTGTAATATATCGTTTTATTATCTTATAAAAGTATACGATAAGAAATATGGGAATATTATAATGGGGAATGTTTATACATAAACGTTCAGGGATCAAAAATTTGATTCATGGAATAAAAAAATTTCATTTCAAAGGACATGAATCATAATATTGAAACACCATCATAACTGAATCATGAAACATAATTTCAAATAATAAATGTGTTTTTAATAACTATAAGTATATAAAATCATTTAATATTTCATGTCTACCTACCAAGAGTCTCAGATCAATCCTTATCACTCATTTCAATTTATGGATAAATCACATTGACTTCATTCTCATTATAGATTAAACTCATCAACTTGTTCCCATTAAAAGATCAAGCACATTGACTTTTTCCCTTAACTATCACATGAGATATAATTCATTACCCAATGATTTAGAGGTATATATTGGTCCCACCCATCACATAATGAAAACCATACATACGTGTTACACAAGATCCTAAATCAATCTTCATATCAGATCCCATGGAATGAAATGGGTTTCATAAACATCATTCCATCGTAACATAACCAATGAAAAAGAAATGGTTTTAATAAAGAAAATCCAACCATTGATATAATAGGGATATTATAATTGAAAAATTTCACTAGTAAATCATAGGTAATATTTAATAATTTTAGCATATATATAAAATAATTCTGATATGATCATTTGAAAATACTTCATGAGGAAAATACAATTTCTTTTTTAAATTTGTTTCGCTAAAAATAACGTATAATTTTTTTTAAAAAGTATTATTTGAAACAAATACTTGCAAGATTATAAATAAATCTTCACGTTATTAATTATCCATGAAATACGATAAATCTATTCATGCTGTTTAAGATAAAATACATTTCTTTCATACTTTTTCTGAAAAGTCTATGAAGATCATCATTTTGAAAATGAAAAAAAGATTCATTTCAAACCATTTTTTAAAAATTAACACACATGTAAATATGATATTAAAAAATTGTATTATAATATTAAATATATTTTGGAAAATATTTTAAAAAAATATGTACATGGAAGATAAATATTCCCCCATACAGACATAAATATAGATAATCCACAATAATAATGAGACCAAGAAATTAACCCAAAACACTTTATAATTAGTTGAATTGTATTCCCCATGAAAGTAGAAAATTATATGAATATGAAAATTCCATAATATTTAGGATAAGACTGATAAAATACATTCTTGGGAAATATATACACCATGTAGAAGAAATATGTTGTGTATAATGCATGTGTCCCACAGAAATAAAAGTGAGAAAAAAATCCCTTACAATAATACTTAACTTCCATTTTACATGTTAGGAACTCATGTATAATAAATATAATTTTATTATACGTCTACCAAAGAACCATACTAAAATATATAATACAATATATGATTTACATATGACATTATCTTACTCATTTACTAACAAATCCTATTAAAGTTATGACTCTATTTTTCATACCTGAATTGAGTTGTTATTCTTGGTCCTCTTACATAGATCATGATTTCATCATCTAACTAAATAAAAACATGATATAATATAGATAATCAGTATATATCTATTCCTATTTATTCATAATATTAATAGGTATAATATAAAATACACAATTCATGGAGACAATAGGTTGTACGTACGCATGAAAACTATTTTCATTATCATGTCTAATTTAAAAAAAGAAATGTATATGATATACTATCATTAAAAAATGTTTTTTATGTTATATATATATATATCATATATATTCATAAAATTTGTCCTTATTTACATTCATATGAAATATAGATGTGTAATGAATCACATCACATCGTGGATATGGTAATCCATACGTTTGGAAGTGCGACATTATCATTTTCCAAAATATTATATCGTGAAAAAGGTTGACGTGATATTATAATTAATGAATTATAGTTATATCATAAATGTCATATATAAATATTAAACCCATCATAACTCCATTCCATAATTTATAGTGATGTAAAATGAATTGTGCCATTATGTGGAGATGATCAGACATACTTACGAACTAGCGATACTTTCTCTTCTTGTTCAATTAGAAATGGGATATATAATTGGGTCATCAAAATAATAATAAAATTTCAGAATATTTAGTATGACAAGATAATTATGTACCGATATAAACATCATATTTTTAGAGTAGTTATAAAATATTATAAAAATAGAGTGATCGGTTAGAGTGATTGCCTCTTCTTCAAAACAACCCCTTTTGATCTCCTATAAATGACTATAGAGTTAATCCTTTGGGAAGAACCAATCCTTTAGAATGTGATTATGGAAGTGGGGAGTAGAATTCGGTAGAGTTTTTTCAATATAGAAAAATCACATTTCACCTTAATTATGTAAAATTATATTTCTTTTAATATTTATAATATCATTTAATTGATTGTTTCATTAACTGAATAATTACTACCTCATAATTGTGTAATTTTTTATGATAATTATATCTTTACTAATAATTTAAAATAAATTTTAATGATTTAGATAAAAAATTTATTTTTTTAGAATAATATATATATATTCAACAATATTTTTATTTATCCCCATATTAAAATTGTTAGACTTATTATAAGTAAGAGTGTGACATTTTGTCACTATCTTTGATTTTAATAATATCTAAGCAATTTTCATGAAAAAAGTATCCATTAAGTAATTAAATTATAAACCATAGGTTTTAGTGGAATAATTAACTTCATCCAATAAGATTTGGTCATGTTTATGATCATTTTATAGTCCTCATCACATTATTTTTAACATAGATTACCGAATTTACCACTTATTGTGGTAAAACAAATTTCTAATGATACTATTCATTTTTTCCATAAATAAAGGGTAAATATTTAAAAAAGTTTGAAATTCTTATTCCAAATATAGAATTCATTTTTCAAATTTATAAAAACATAATTTTATAAAATTAATTTAAAATTAATCCCGTAGACAGGGTGAGGAAACATGTTTTTAATGTGAAGACATTCAAAAGATTGAAATTTTTATATATCCAAATTTTATTTGAAATTTATTCCATTGAAATAAATTGGATTAAATGAATATATATATATATAATCATACTTTAAAACCAATCAAAAATATTATTTAACAATATAAATTATTTTGATGAAAAAGTTATTTTCAATAAAAATTCTACATTTTTCTTTATTCATCAAAACATGAAAATTATCAGAAAAAACAGAAACTTAACCAAAAGTATATTTATTATGTGAATTTTTACAATAATAAGTTTATAATGTCAAATATAATTTATAAATGTGTCAAAAACTAGATTTATTGAAAGTGTGCCATTAAAAGGTGGCAAAACTAACTTTTTACAAAAACACTTCTTTTATCCATAGAATTAAATTTATACTTATATCATGTTGATAAAACATATATAATGATTGATAAACATTAAAATGAATATATATATATATATATATATATATATATATCATTAATATAATCTAACAAGGGTGATTTTTTAATTTATTGGTATAAAACACACTTGTGGACATTTAAATAAATATTCAGAAAAACATTTCACTTTTAAAGTGCTTTACATTAATTTTTAATTATTTGGAAAAAGAAATAAATATACATGTATAAACCATAATTTAATAATTCTTTTAATACTATTAATACCATATATTCTCACATATAGGTTATAAATGTCTTTTTTAAATAATTATAATAATAATATGATGTTTGGTAGAAACTCAGTGTGATGTATAATGGAAGCTAGGTCGGTGTTACATGTAACTTAATAAATCAAAGAAATAAATTTTTTAAAAATATATAAATCCTAAAAATCTCAGGTATTTACATCTCCACTTACTTGTAGTCCCCTAAAGACTCCACAAAGAGTGTCTTCATCAGTATAAGGCATGAATAGTGTAGAAAGATCCCATACAGATGTGGGATATTAATACCAAGTAGGACAACAAAAAATCAATAAGAATAAATCAGAAATATTAGACATATAATCATAAAATATGTCAATAAAAATGTAATAGATACAAAAAAACATCTAGATATACCCATAAAATACCCTGATTCTCAATGGTCTCGACTACTACCATCCATAGTTACCCTGTGAGGATTCATGGAAATGATCGTCTAGCATATCTCACTCCAGGAGCTATATTTCCATTGATGAAACTCATACCAAAGGTTAGGATCATTAGGTCTATCAAAGAATAAGGACATAGTAAAATGATATGGTTCATCCGAGATACACAATCAATCAGATTAATATCCCATCAGAAAGATCGAATCTCAAAACACAGATTGGGGGTTGATGTGCGAGGCTCACTGGGGGACACCAAACCCAACTGGAAACATCCTATTAGATAGGGGATGAATGTATTTGTGAATATTGGATGCACCAATTCAAGAACACATTTAAGGAACCCGAGGTAAATGAGGATTACTCAGGGCCTCTTAGAGGAATACATGCTCTATGCCAATAAGGTATCTATCAAAGAAGACTGAGACAACTCACTCCAGAATAAGGGATCTCACTAATAAAACATTAATCAATAGAAAAACATAGAGAGTTTACCCTATATGAAGGTAATGTTATACCACATTGAATCCTCATATGAAATTATCCAAGGGAACATAATAAACTGATACTACTCTAAGGATCCTCATGCAATATCACTAAGAAGATGAGTTGCTAATAAAGAGGAATACAAAATTTCTTCAAAGGAGTTAATGTTGTGTCCATAGGGGTACACGTTGTGTATCACAATGGTGATAATTACCGATTCATGTCACTCACACGACATGTACTATTCCAAAATTCATGACGTGTTCTTGAGGTAAATGGCGTGGAGAAATTGATCTGGCACTCAGCGTGCCATTTTCCCATGTCCATCCACATTTTTATATACACAGTGTGTATCCTATCACACATGGTGTGTGTGGACACACATTCTCTTGGGTGTGAAATCCTTATACATAAGGATCCATGTATGATGTATTAGATGGATTGTGACTTGGAAAAATAGTATGTAATGATACAAGGAATATTAGTCTTGTACACCATGTACATGTCGATATGGTTGGCTAAGGGAAACAAGGAATGTGATACCTATAAAATGGAATGTGATAGTTTTCTCAATTCGGAAATTCTAGAACTGTATATGTGGGACTACATTGTGTGTGTTCATAGGACTATATGCCATGTAGTTGGGATTTACACAGAATATATGATCTTTTTCCCATGTCGTCACCCATACCTTTGGTATTTTATATAGACATGAATTATGTTATTAATCGCACTATACATCATGGTTCTAGGGTGGAGCTAACCCTCTTACCATAAATATCAAAATTCCATCCATTATGATCATATCTACTACTCATGATATACCTGCCATCATTCCTCATCAGTGACAAACATAGAAACCACCATTGAAAACTCCCAATACATCCATGGATTCACTTCCATCGTCATTCACTGTATGCTTGACATTTAATCTCTATCCCAGACTCATTAAATTGATCCATTGTGCCAACAATCAAATATGCAAAGAACATTTACCATGTAATTTTCAAAACACAATCCAAACTAAAATGGAAATAATGAATGCACAGAGAATTGGGAGAGAAACCCATAAACAAAAAATTTTTGGAATGAACATCTTCCTTTACTCATTTTATCCTCAATCTGTTTTTGTATAAAATATTAATGAAGAGGTATAAAATCAAATGGACAAAAAATAATAATTATCCTCCAAATCCGGTAAATAAACGCATACCCATTAAATAATTGTTCCACAAACCAATCCATTAGTCGATTACTTTATGTTCATTATGGGATATTGAAATAGTTATAAATACACAAATAGAACATCCTACCATAGTTTGGATCAGTCGTTGGTGAAGAACAAATTTTAATCATTGTCATTGGTGAGATCTACAAGATACGCTACACATCGATCATTGATATATAATCCATTCATTATTCCTCTAAGGACAATCATCTAACTATGTCTCCTAAAAATATAGGGATATGTGGATAAGAATTATATTTTTCCATAGAATCATATTTATAAGATCTTTTAGGTCATGGTGAAAAATTAAATGAAATGAAATTATTTATTTTTTCTTTAATTATTCACCTATGATTGAGTTCAAACCATAGATCCTAATCATTACAAGGTAATATCAAAACTTGTGTAAACCAATGATTTTAAATCAATGGAGGTATCAAATTTTGATAAGAGATTTTTTTTGGGAGTTATTCCACCTTTTTATAGAAATTGATCTTGTGTGAAATTAATATATTTAATTTATTTCAAACTTCAATTCTATGTTCACAGAGCCTCAAAATCTCACACCAACTTAGTTTATGGCTCTGAAAAAACTCCTAGAAGTAATCCAAAGGAATACATGAATAAAATATGGACATTATATTATTACCTCTATCAAGGATTTTCATCCCCGAAAAGAACAAACTATCAAAAAAAGGGTGGGGATGCTGAACTCTCAACTGGGTATCCTACTCACACGAACTCTCCCACTAGTTTTCATATTCATCCAAAAAACATATAATGAATAAAAAATTGGATGTGATGGAGTATTTATTTTCTGTTTCTCAACATCACCAACACCTTGAAAAAGGAAACTCTATTCTCACGGACCATCTCGCCCAGGTTGATATCAGGCAATGAGTACTACATATACCTCCTCAACTATGAAAAGTGGAGAACACTATGAATCCAAAAATGTTATGGCCATGGGGTTAATCAGTACAACACATTGATAACCGAACACTATAATTCAAGATGTAATGGGTATAGGAACCCCATAGTTAGCCGAAAAACTTGGAAAAAATTTAATAACTATCCAAATCTAAAGAAATATCTCATCAGTACATTGGGGACTATTGATGTTTACCCAACAATTATCCTCTTCCCATGGAATAGATAGACCCTTCATAAATATCACCATCACCAAAGCTAGGAACCAAGCGTTGTTTCTCACCATATCTGACCAATATAAAAATGTATTTCATGTTATCTCATACATGGACTGAAAAAGGTGATACTATAGTGGTGGAGTGATAATGATCATGATAAAAAAACACCACCGATGGTTGATAATCCACCAAGCTATTGCTCAATGCTGACATGAAATCCCTATGCATGATCACCGAAACCTGATCGGTCTACACTACATGGCTAAATTATTGGGGTGAAAAACTGTGCTCAATCGCAACTGGGTCATCAATGGATTCATGTATCTGATACCTAATCATGTTGTGAAGTAACCATCATAGTATACAATGCTCATCCAAGTAATTCCATTAATCTAAACTACCTCTTTTATGCACAAGTGTCTTAAAATATCGACAAATATCTACCACTCATAGATAGAATAATCAACATAATGATTAATTTTAAAAATTTACGTAACTCCTTTAGATGTATAAACAATGATAAGAGATCCCTATACATCCTATCCTCCTCTAGATTTATTTCCAAGGTAAAACAACCTCGTTAGCACCTCCTTTTGCATCATGACCAGAATCACCATCCATCCATAGAAAAAGTGATGTGATTCCCTCATTCAAGGAACTCATCTAGAACATGCCTATTTGATATCTATCCCCATAACATCTCATAATAGACATCCCATGGTTATTCCTCCCTGGATCTTTGAAGAAGTGGAGGGGTAATAATTATCAACTGGTGGTAAATAGCACCATCCTTAGGTGTCTCCCATGTTCCAACATAGATATAGAGTGCACATGGATGTCAATGAAAAAGACTTCCAAGAATATATCCAAGAAGCATTAAGGATTAAATCCATGAGACTCATGATTCTGATTTTGTGTACAAGTCGCTAAAGGGAATCCTCATGAACTGAAAATATCAATAGTGTATTTGGAAATTTACATATAGTATATCCTCCTCCCAAATCATATATGGTGATAACATGTCTCAAGGGAACTCTGATAACCCCTTCGATCCAAAACACTTGTGGAAGAACTAAACAATGCTTATGATAAATTTTCAGGCATCACCTAGTTAAAGTTACAGCAATCCACAGCCAACCGAAAGAACTCATCTTCCCTCCTTGGATAACAACATAAGTATACCTAGGAAAACACATTTATTTTTATGAATCCCCAGCTATGTTGACTGAAATAACTGAACCTCCATCTCTCACAACTACAAGGGGACATCTGATATGCTTGAACATATATTGGATCATTTATGGTGCATATCCACATAGAATTAAAAATATCAATAGAGAGGCAATCCCAACACATCCTAATTACGTACATCCACTTAATCCTCCTACATTACATGAACTGAAATCTAAAAGAATATTCTACTCTAAGGGTAATACTATCAAACTAATGTGGAAGTGTCTATAACCTCCTACGAATGATATCATCGAGCTCTCCTTGGGACCAATCATTATAAAAGGAGGAAAAATCTCTCTGAATAAGATGAAACCCTCCACATGCATTGGTGGAAGAGAATTGAGCATGGAAGGTAGAGAACCAATCCATAATGAGGAAAAAATCATATGGACTCACCACCACTATGAAGAGATTCCACATCAGTCTCTCTCTCGCATCTGATAGTCAAGTCATAATTTTGGTATAAGTATATAATAACTAATCATCTCTACTGGATCCTCATACATAAAATTCAAATGAACTAAACGAGCACACCTTTATACTGTCCGAGTTGGGTGGCACTATCTCATGAACACTAATAATGATTGAATTATTATTATATAAGATAACCCAAAACCAAGGTCGTAGGGAAGACCAACAAAAACACAACAAGGTTTAAAATAGTGAATACCTAGTTGATCTCCAATTAGGTTTTTTGATAAATCTTAATCCATTAATACTTCATAAAAATGTTCAATCAATAGCTTTTTGACAGCAAATTTCAATCCCCAATCAATAACCATAAATCACATCGTGTAACTATAGATAGTTAAAAATGATTCAATCAACACATAATCTAATAACACATGAGCTTTATTGGTGTCATAAATATGATTATTAAATGTTAATTAATGAACCAATAAATTCTTGAAACACCCTTGTATAAATCTCTTCAATTGTAGATGAAGTGATTCATCATATATAGGAAAATGATAACACTTGATAAGACTGAATCTTCAAACCCACTTCAAAACATCCTTAACCACCAATAAAATTTTTATAAATATATAAATAATTTATAAACACCTTCGCTATCATCGTATTTAAAAATTTCCTTTTTTTATATCTATATTTTTAGGTTCCCAATATTTTGATTCTCCTCATTTAGTCTCCAAATATTTTTTCCATTTGTCAATGACCATGAAGGTAACTACTTTATGTTTTAAAACAATGTAAAAAACATAGATAAGTATATATGGAATTATACACCATACCTCAGGTAGTAAGGTATTCACATATGCACCATTCGAATGCTAGGAGTCCACTTAAATCACAGAGCTAGTCAATGACATTCACGTAACAACCCATGTACTAATAATTTTTCTTTCATTATGAAATTTAATAATTAAATTAATAATAAAATTTATAAGAAATAAGTGGTATTTAGAAAATTCGAGGAGTATATCATAATAAATTATTAACCTAAACTAATAAAGTACAAATAAAATTTTTTCATGTTATCAGTGAAAATCAGCTATATTTATATCATGAAATTATTAAATAATTGTTTTTGAAAATGATAAATTAATTGTTGATATTTTTCAACACATAAATTTTTATTTAATCATTTTTATTAAAATAATTATTAAATTAATACAATTGATTCATAAAATAATATAGTTTTTCTTTTATAATAATAAAATTATATGATACCTTAATTAATTTATCAAACATTCATGAAATTGGTTATAAATGTAAAATTAGTATTTTTTTGGAATGAATGGTTATTTAATAAAAAGTAAACTTTATCATATTTTGAGAATTAGTTTTATAAAATGGATTTATTTTTTAATTAAATACATTGAAAATGGTTGGGGTTAATAATTTTTAATTTCTGAAAATAATTTACTTATTTGTGAATCGTGAAATACTATAATTTACGGTATATAAAAAATACCTGAATTTTAGAGTAATAGATGATATATGAATGATATAATCCCATAATCAGAATCTATACATAATTATTTTAATATATATAGTGACAAGTTTCAAAATATTCATATTATTCTGACAAAATAATACACTAAGGAATATAATAATCAAAAAACACTTCTCTCATCCACTATAAATACCTCCCCTCACCACCTCTTCTCCTCACACCTCCAGTTCCTTCTATCATGCTTAACTTCATCCCCATTCCCATACCAATACTATTCCAAAATTTCAAGACCTATTGGTCTCAATAATAGGCCCAAACCTTGTTCCTTAAGGAGGCCCTTAAGAGAATAAATGAAGAGGTAAAATCATATATCATTTTTTACATTATTTTAATTATTTTAATTATATAATAACCTACCATAATCCAGGGGAAATAATATATCAATTATCATAAATATACAATAATTTTATTGTTTTTTAGTATCCTTCAACAACCCAATCCTCTTATACAGTTATTCAAAAAAATTTAAAACAATTTCATTAATGTGTCAATTTATAATCATCACAGATAATGTGTATTCATTTTATTTTCAGGCCTTTAAGGATCATTTTAAAACCATTATTATTTTAAAATAATATTATATTATAAATATTATATGATATATAATATTCAAGAACCAATATATAATTGTGATAACAAATAAAATGGCATATAACCATAATGGTCGCAAACACCTCTAAAATAAACTAATCCAATTTCTTTAATGATTTATCTAATAAATAATAATAATATAAAAATTTATATATGGTATCATATAAATTTATATAAATATATTAATACCATTTTTTATGATTCTACATATTTTCCCATTTGACAAGAAACACCTATATTGAACAATAGATAGAAGCCATGAAATGAACAAATCTAAAACAGTAAAAAAACTATTATAATTTAATGGGTTGATGGTTGTTATAAAAATATAATATAAGGTAATATAAGTATGAATATTTTTATGGAATAAATTAATAACACTCTCCAAATAATTATTCTTATGTTTTTAACATTTTTGTGGATGTCAAATAATATTTAAGAGATTATCATTTAAAATACTTCTATTTAATATGAAATTCAAAAAGAATGGTTATTAAAGTATACGAGATGAACATATTTTCTTGAAATAGAGTAGCCTTAATTTTTTTATTTATTCATTACAATATTACATGATTATTCTCAAAAGAATGATTTAATTTTTATTGGTGCAATATTCTTCTAAAATATGTGATTTTCCTCAAGAATTGTTTTATGATGTAAGTGATAAATTTTTATGATTATGTTCATGTAATTGGGAATTTTATTAGGTGATGGTTGGAACCTATATCTCTTCCCAATGCATTTGTAATGTTTATGTCTGATGTTGATAGTAATGGTTATTCCATGTTTTACTATGATGGTTACATCATAAGGTAGCTGTGAGGGTTACATCAAAACATATTCATGATGGTTGCCTTGAAGGGTAGCCATGAGGAATAAAATCATATGTTATTTATGAGGGTTAAAATAATAATAATTTAATTCCATAGGATAAATAAATACTTTATATCTTTTTTCAATTTTTTATTGGAATATCAGGTTTTCAAACATTAAGCATGTGATAATTTAAGGGTTGCAATGTTGTATTTGTGAAACAGATTTCTTATATCTATACGTATTTCTATTCTAATAGTTGCATTATTTTATTTCATTTACTGATATTTTTTTCCTAATACCTATATTTATATAAAAATCATAGCATTTAAGTATGGATAATAGAAAAAAAAGAATCCAAGTTGGACGTTGTGATGTTTTTTCAGGAAAATATTTCATGTTTTATTAAAATAATATGTATTGTGGGACAAATGGATACTATTTTAGTACTCAAATATTTCTTTCTAGGGGTTTGATATTAATTAATAAATTTATAGTTATCTAAAAATATAATGTTAAATGATATTTTGGAATGTAATAATGTGATTTATAAAATAATTTTCCAGATTATGTAACGATTAAGGGTATGACCTTACAATTTGCATTAGATCATGGTTTATATGACTTTAATTTATATGATTATGTTTATAGAATTATATATTTTATTTTTTACATTATTGTTATTTTGAAATGATATATAATTTAATAATTACAATGTTTTATCATCTATGATATGTTTGTTCAAAATGCTATTCAACCGAATAAATAGAAAAGCTGATGTAGGAATGCATTGAGGTGGAGAAATCATTTTGAATCAACAACCTAGAATTGTGATAATTGGAACTGAGATATTTTGTACAGTAATGGATCAATATATGAAGGCTATAATTGGTGGTGAAGTCCATGAATGTGAACAGCAAATGCTACCACAGAGGGACACGATGATAGTAGAACATTTTAGGAGGAAACACCCTCCTACTTTTAGTGAATAATCTAACCTAGTGGTGGTTGAAGGGTGGATTAGACCACATTAAAAGATATTCTATGTCATGGGATATTTAAATAATTGAATTCTTATTATTGTTAATTTTTTTAATGTGAAGCTGATTAGTACTGTCTAACGATTTGGAATATCATGGATATATATGAGATTGATTCCTCAAAATGGGATAAATTTAAGAATTGGATCCTTGATATCAATTTTTATAAGGTGGTTCAACATTGGATATAAATTAAATTATTGGTATTTTAACCAAAAGGGGGATAATTTAGTTGATTTATTTGAAAAAACATCAGTCAATTGGAATGGTATGGTCCAAATATTATTCAGGATCTTGATATTGATATCAATTAATTTAACATAGTGATGAATTCATGATATCGAAATGCATTTTCATCCGGTCAATTTAAATCTAAACAAAAAAATGCTTAATGTGGAGAGATGGTAAAAATTATGATTTTTTGGATCACATATACATTGAAAAAAAATCAATAGAAATTTTCTATATGGTTGGGTACATTATTTATTTACATAGATTTTTATAATGTCATGTATGATATATCGTCTACACATTCCATTATTTCAGAGAACTTTTCGAGTAAATTGGAAATTAAAACTCAATAAAAGAAACTATAAGATATGGATAAAATAAAAAATACAAATATTAAATATAAAAAGGATTTATTAGAATCATCTTATTAGGTTCTACACAATGAAATTACATAAAAATTATGTTGTTTTCCCCATAGTAGTGTTTGATGTTTTTATGGGTATGGATTGGCATTCTGTTTATCACGAGGAGATTGATTATAAATCTAATGATGTTTTTTCTGAAAGAGTTTTATTATTATAAAATAATGTCCCAAAACAATTGATAACAGATTAGATAGATGATAAACTATTAATGATGGAATAAAAATTTATCTTTCACATGGTGTTGAAAGAAAGGGATCAATTAAAATTAATGATGATACTGTAGTAAATGAATATCTTATTGTTGTTCTTGATTATTTTCTCAGCGGTATACCTAATTGTAGAAGCCTAATTTGATTTTGACTTATTTCCTAATTCTTAAACAATTTTAATACTCCATTATTGACTGGATCCAATGGAACTTCTTTAATTCGAAACACATTTTCAACAGTTTCTTGGTACATTATTCATTCATCTTAGAAAATCACCATGGGATGATAAATTTTAATTTATTAAAAAGAAATATTGTTTCATGGTACTGCGTATTTATTATTGGTCCATTGGTAACATTACAGTTAATAACCGGTATTACTTTATCATATCAATGACTAGTTTGATCACCTTTAGATAGCATAGTATTTTTTGAATATTGACTTGAGATCTAAGTACCATCAGCTAAAGGTAAAAGAGGATTAAATTCATTAAATAGGTTTATGAATAATATAGTTTTGATATGAATTTGTTTTATTCCATTTACTATGAAAATTTTTCCAATTTAATATAGAAATCTTTTGAATATAATATTCCTAGAATATTTGGATAAGTTAGTAGTTGTTTTTAAAGATGATACATTATTTTATTCTAAAGATCATAAGGATCTGGGAAAAAATATATGGATTTTTTATATAGACAAGAAGAAAAAATTTATATTAAAAAATTAGAAAAAATTATTTTTTTTGTAACATATTTATTTTCTTGGGAACATTTTAAATAAGGAAATCATAATAGTTGATCCCATCGATTAAACATCAGTTGATGAAAAACCATGTCCAAAACATATTACATAGATTAGATGTTTTCTTGTATTATTGGGGTATTACTAATTATTTTTTAAAAACATTACATGGTAATAATCTATTCCAAATATGTTAACATGAAAAAGGGTTAATTTTTTTAGATATAAGGATGTGATGATTTTTTTAAATGAACTAAAATAGAATAATTGTGAATGCATCAGTTTTGGTTCCATCTTTTCCAAATGGAGTGTTTTCCTCTATAGTGATTTTTCATTAAATAGATACTCTTTCATTCTGATATTGAATGACATGGTAATTTCCATTGAATGAATAAATCTAAACCCTCATGAGTTAAATTCTCCAAAAAGATAAACAAAACATATCATTAGTGCTTTTTTCTTTAAAATATTTTAGATATAAAATCTTTATGAATATATTTACCCAGAAGTAATTAAATAAGAAGAATATAATATGAAATGATCTAGTAATGTATTATGATCTATTGATCAATTATCATCTATGAAAACCAAAAAAGTGGTGGATTCCATTTTTCTTAAACATTATTCATTATTTACCACGTTATGTTCTGAACATGAACCCATGATTATGATTTGATGAATTTTGGAATGGAAGTTGTCATTGTAAGAAATTTCTCAAATTTGATTCAGGTGTAAGGGTAGTTATCTATCATAAAATGAATTATGCACACATTTAATTAAGAAAATTTGTAATAAAAAAATTTATAATTGGTTAAGGAAGGTATGTTTCCGGAATACAATATTGATAACGATTCTGTCTTGAGATTTGGAATAAGACAATATGTGTGTAGTGATTCAAAGATAAATAAATGATTACTATGTGAAGCTCATAGTTCTCTATTTTTAATTAATTCTATAGGAACTATGATGTACAGATCCATTCACGGTTATTTTTGGGGGGTGTAATGAAAATATATATTGTTAACATTACAATGAAAGGAATGACTTTTCAATATGTAGAAGTTCCATAAACACTACCAATGGAGATGCATCAGTGTTTTTAGTAACCAAATGGAAATAGAAAAATATATCGATGTACAATTAAGAAATATAATCTTGGTAAAATGTGGATTAAATTGGCTAAATATTGATGGAATCGCTAAATCTTTACATTTCATTTCAATGGAATACAAAAATTCTCTAGAGAGGTTTTTCTATTATAAGAAAAAGATATTATTCTATTACATGGATTTACTCTATCTGTTGTATCTAACAGTGATCCCATGATAACTTAAATCTTATGGAATGGACTTCAGAATGTAATGGGAAACAAATTAAATATCATCAAAACCTTTAAATCACAATTTGATGGATAGATCGAGTGAACAATTTAGATATTGGGAGAAATTTTCCCCTCTTGTTCGTTAGATTACCATGGATGTTGGGATCATCATATTTATATAGTTTAATTTTCATATAAAACAAATTCTATTTAAGTTTTTATATGTAACCTTTTGAAGAATTATATGGAAAGTGATATAAAACCACAACATTTTGAGACGAATTCATGGAATTGAAGTTGATGGGACAAGAATTAGTAGAGTATTTTTTTTGGATAAAGTGAAGATGATACAACAACACATGGGGATAGCTCAGATTGGGAAGAAATATTGTACAAATAATAGGAGAAATACTTTTCTTTGGATGTTTGTGATCGAGTTTTATTTAAAATATCTCCTTCGAAAAGTGTTATTCCTTTTGCTATGAAATGAACTTTATGTCCATATTTTATTAGACCTTATGAAATCCAAGAGAAAGTTAGACCAGTTTCTTTCTGATTTCTGTTTCATCTGAGATCATCTTAGGTTCAAAATGTTTTTTCATATTTCAATGTAATGAATGTTTGTGCATCATTCAACACTTGTTTTGATCCCAGATGTAGTTTAACTGTAAGGGAACCCATCTTATGAGGAAAAGGATATTCATATTCATGATCATAGAGGGAATTTATTATAGAATAATTCAATTCAACATGTTAAGGTTTTATGGGGAAACCATATCGTTGTTGAAGTAACATGAGAATCGAAAAATGTTATGAGGGAAAGGTTTTCTTCACATTTTTGATATGTCAATTTTAGGTAGGAATTTCTAGAAGAGTTAAGGTATTAAGATAGGTATATATAAAATAATTGTTTCTCATTCTATAATTAAATATTTAAATTTATTGTAAATGTACAATGAAATGTGTGATATTAACAAAAATATAGAATCCATCAAAATATAAAAGTATCATCACTTTGGAATATATAAATAAAATTTATCAAACTGATTATTTAAAATTTGATATATTTATTTCACATAATATGGAAATAAATGGTTTGAAAATAATATATTATGTGTTGGTATTTTTTTGACACATAAAATCATATTTACAATTCTATAATTATTATAATATTTTAAACAAATTAGTATCTTCATAAAATATATTCATAAATTTATATTTCATTTTTTATGAATATAAGATAATTTTATGATACCTTATTTAATTTTTCAATGTGTCATATAATGATTCAGAATTTTAAAATCGATATGTTTTAAATAAATTATTATTTTAATAAAATATATATTTCTAAATTTTAAAAAGTTACTTTCACAAAAATGACGTTCATTTTTGAATTCTATGCATTGAGAAATTCATCAGGTGATTTTTTTGGATTTTTCAAAATTAGTTAAATTCTTGTTGAAAAATAAAATATGATAAATTATAGTATTAAATAAATACATGAATTATTTAGTCCTAGATTTTGTACCAAGGATGTAAAAACCTAATATCAAACTCCCCATGATTATTTTAATATATTTGATGATAAAGTGAAAAATATTAATTTTATTGAACCCAAATAATAAACTAATAAATATAATAATCACAAAACACCCAACTAATCCACTATAAATACCTACATTCATCACATATTCTCCTAAAAAATCAAAGCCTTATATCCTATTTAATTTTTTCACAAATCCAATATTAAGCCTCATAACCACATCTAGGTCCTTATATTCTCATGAAAAGGACAAAACCATGTGCCAAAAAGAGGTTCTCATGGAGAACAAATTCAAGAAATCAAATCCTCTTCTTTTTTATTTAAATTGTCTTTTCAATTTTTTTTCTTTTCTTATTCTCTACTCCCCTTCCCTCATCTGTGTTACATTATAACTTTGGTATATCAATTATAATTTATTTTTATCGAATAATTATAATATTATTCACTAAACATATCAACTTCTCTTGTTATTCTAAAGAAATGAAGACAGTTCCATTAATATGTCAATTTATAATCATCATGGATAACAAGTTTTCATATTCATTTTCCACCTTCAAGGATTTACATAAAACCATTTTTATTGTAAAATAATATTTTATTATACATATTATAATTTATAAATTATTTAGAAACTAAAATATCAACATGATATCAATAAAATGATATAATATCTTAATAGTTATAAAAACATCCAAAATAAATTAAATCTTTTTCATTATTGTTTTATCTAATGAATGATCCTCATTTCAAAAATAATTATATATGATAAAATATAAAATTATATAAATATATTAATTCCATTAATTTAAATGTATTGGATTTTTATCCATTGGACAAGAAAATCCATAAAGAAACAACCCTGGAAACTATAATATAAATGCACCTTAAATGATAAAAATAAGAACATATTATTAGTAAATGGTTGTAAATATGTTATAATAAGATAATATAAGGTATTATGAATGTGTATATAGTCCTATAAAAAATTATTAACACTCTATAAACCATTATGTATATGTTCTGAAAACTTATAATGAAATGAAAACCGGATGAAATTTATTTTTCTTTTAAAATACTCCTAAATATTTTTTTACAAAATTCAATGTGATTTTGTTAAATTAAATGTAATGATAGGATATTCCCACATTTATGATTCCTTGATTATTTTAACTATAATTTTAAATATTACATGATTATTCACAAATAAAATTATTTTCATTATAATTTCGCATTATCATTTTAAAATAAGTGATTTCCTCAAACAATTTTATTATGATTCAAGTGTTAATTTATTATGATTACTTTTTTTCTTATTGGTAACTATTTATGATGAGGGGTTTGAAAAATATCTCCCTCTAATTCATTTGTTATATTTTTTTTAATTTACTGTAGTTTTTATTGAAAGTGTAACTACAATGGTTACACAGTAAGGGAGTCATGATGGTTATATCAGAAGGTAGTTGTGAGGGATACATTTTAAGGTAGCCATGAGGGTTACAAATCATACGGTAGATACAATGGTTATAATGTTATGTATGTAATTCCCTAGGTGACATTAAAATTTAATTTTTTTTTTCAATGTATTATGTAAGTATCACGTTTTCCCAAAGTATGTATGTGATGCTTTATGGTTAAGTAGGTTGCCTTTCTGAAAATCATTTAATGTATTTAAATGTATTCATGGAATTGAGTTTCCTTTAATTTATATCTCTCATTGAGATTTTTTATGATCATACAGTGTTTTAAAATATTTTTAGTAAGGTTTATTTATAGGTAAATGAATAGAAGAAGTCATGATAAATGTTGCGAATATTTTTCATGAAAGGATTTCACGTTTTATTAAAAAAACATTTATTATCGAGAAAGTGGATATTGATCTCCCAGTACCCACATTTTATGATTTTGGGAGGAAATTTATGAATAATTTCCTAATTCTTGAAAAATCTATTCAGAAAAGATCATTGGGAATGTAATAAAGTGAATTCTAAAGTAATTTACAAGATTATTTGATTCATGAGGCGAAGAGGTTATAGTTTAAATTATTATTTGGACAAGTAAAACATATGAATATCTACAACATATAGTTATAAATTCACATACTAAAAATAATATTCCAATGATCCATCTTTTCCTTGATAAAATGACAATTCATTTCTAGGTGCTTTTTCTATGTGAGGAGGCTATATATTTTCTATGATTTTAAAGTAAAAATTTATCACACTGAATAATAATAATAGATTTCACATCAACACCCATATCATCAATGTATCATTTAATCCATAATAACCACTTATAATATACAGTGTGTGTAATAAATTTAAATTGAATGGTTCTCAAAAAAATAATATCAGGTTTCATTCTTATCCATAAAATACACAATCATCCATGAAACAATGCACCACTTGAATGATATTTTCTATGATATGTTGAACATTTTAAACCTACATCTATTGAAACCAATAACCCTTTCTGATATTTACCATTTCATTGAAATCTAAAATCCACTACGACCTTGATATACCTAATTTTTATTTCCTTTAAAATTAAGTGGATTTAATTAGGATTTTAATGATATTGTCATTCACTGTATATCTAAAAAATAATATCAGGTTTTCTAAATGTATAATTGACTACTAATGAAATTCATATTTACTTTTATATTAACTTCTGTTTATTCATAAACTAGTGATAGTCTCATATAGGTAGCCACCTAATTTGTTATCTCTTCATACAGTGGTCCATTCCAAATTTTACAAGGACCTCATTATAAAATTTGGAATAAAACTTGAATGTTCCATTTCTTCCATGTCTTGACTATAAGACAAGGGAAAATGTTTGTTCTTTAATAAATGACATTAAAATTTGACTTTTCATAAATTGGGTAACTTTTTTGAACTACACTTCATCTAGTCCCTAGAATATGTTTTTTTTGACATAAGCTAGTTTCAACATCCTAGAAACACTCTATTTTATTTTCAACGATATTTTAATCAAAATAGATATGCTCATACACAAGATTATTAATATAATAATCATGTCTTGAATAAAGTTCTCATAGTTCCTACATAAATACATATAATTCCTTCTTCACCAAGCAAACCATGTCCCCGTATTCATTGAAAAAATTGTGAGGACCCTGAATTTTTTCCTTTAAAATTTTCCTTCATATAATTATGTCATTAAGTATAAAGAACATATATAACATAGAGAACCCAAAAAAAACATTATCCTCATAAATAAAAAATGATACATAGTCTCAAATAAAACCAATAAGAATTCCATATATTATTATGTCATAATAAATAAAAAATTAAATAATAATAAATGTGAAATTTAGATATGCATGTTCTAATGAAATGACTGAACTCACAAACAAAGTAGTATAAATTAAACATAATGATAATAATAATGTATTCATATAAATATGAAAGTATATATTCTATGAGTTTGTGTACTAGAACCAAATGGTTTTACATTTATTAGATGGATATTTAATATATTCTTTAATATTGTTCATTTTTTTCCTGATTATGATATAATAATGTCCAAGAGTATTTGATTCATTGATAAGGTCAGGGAAGTTCCCCACTATGGTGAGAAACTTGAAATGATATAACAATATTTTTTAATATTGTTCTATGGTTGGATGACATACTATGATGGGAGACATAGAATGCAGATCGTCAGGTGCGAGTACTCATAAGCATATGAGACTACCTCTCATTATGTTCTCTCATGGTAATCTCCAAGATATAAGATATATAGAACTGACCCTCTAGTAAGAATTCCACACGTTTTATTGTCATTTTATATTTCTATCTACGAGCGTGTGTTATACTCCATAGACTATAATATTATCCTTAATATGTGTCGCGACTCACGTGCTTTTATTTATTGAGAATCGGGTCATGTAGACAGTTGGAGGGAAGTAGGGTACATTGGGTGCATCACCAGTGGCATGTTATTAATGGATACGTCAATGAAGGATTTGTCCCTTCTATTTATGCGTGATGATATCTTGACCCTTTGATTGAAACAAAATTAGCGCACGAAATTCAATGGCGATGGTGTAATGATGATTTTATTTCAAGTTTTCAAAGAACGACGTATCAAGAATAGAATTTGATGACAATATCATGAAACTAGTATGATGAGATATTGCGGAAAAGGGATTATATTTCATAGTAAACATTTGTATGGGATTGGTTCTTGAAAATTTGCATTATTTCTCTTGGGTTCCTTCTCTTGTTTCAAGATAGTACTCATGGACTTTATGCAAACACGCTTAATTCCAACTTGAAAGAATACTAGAGGATTATACACTATTTGATTTCGGTGGTCTGAATTAAATTCTATTTTAATTTAATTAGTGAAATAAATATTATTCTCATGACCATTGAATAATTTTATTCAAGTTAAAATGATCGTATAAATTAAATTAAATATATTTTTTTATTGAACATTTATTAAATATTTATTTACTAGTTTGTAAATGAATAATTATTTAAGAGAACAAATTATTTATTTATATATTCAAATGATCAATAAATGGAAATAGAGTTCGAGTGGACCAAGGTTGGTCCGGTAGTAAAATAATTATTTTCAAGATGGAAAATAATTTTTTAATTCATTGGAACAAGTTAAAAAAATAATAATGATGCTATTATTTTGTGACAAGGAATTTAATTTTATAATTGTATTTTGTGCATGTTGGAACTCCATGAATAATTACATGTTATTATTATTTGAAGCATGGGTTTTCTCTATATTCATGAATGTGTTAAATTGATTCTATGCAATTAAATATTGTAACTAAAATTCCATGTATATAATTAGAAAATTAGGGAAATTGTGCCATACAACACACCACATGCCTGGTGGATTGAGAATTGTTGAGCCAAACAATTTTCGTCTGGGATACTCTTCTCTCCCCTTTCAAAAATGAGATATTTTCTTGAAGGCCAAAGAACGAGCGATCAAGAACCACAGACCAAAAAACAATCGCTTCCCCACACTAGCACCCGGAGAACGAGGGGTGTCGATCAGAGGCCATCAGTGTACATATGGATCAATGCTAGAGGGTTTTCAATTTAGATCCTTACAATCATAATGAGATAATTGAGAAGGGTCACTCCAGATGATCAAAATCTTTAACAAAGAGAAATACCAATGATTAAGGTATTATTTTTCATTATGAAATTAATTAAATAAATTATATATAAGATGTGCAAGATCCTCTCTAATGGTTTTTGGCCTCTTTCATCATAATCTAAATCTTTAATTATATTCCACGGAGTCTGGAATTCATCATCATATTGATCCCCAAATAATCATTGATCATGGTAAAAATCAAACTAGGGTGTCATCCCAACCATGAATCTACTACGCCTGGAACCTTCAAGTTGTATAAGAGGGATTATATCATAATTTATAATTTTTTAAATATATTGTTGATGACTTAAGCATTTAATAATTTATTTGTTTCCATTAATGTTAATAATTCTTAGATTCTAAATCAAGATATCTATTCTTCATCTTTATTTTCACATTCACCTTAATGAAATGATATTTTCTTTTAATTTTGATTAAAATAAAATAATAAATCTCATTTGGAGGTGCCAAAGTGTCCAAGTCATACAACACCAGAACACATGACATGTATTCAGCTGTACATTCCATGTTTTCAAGATTAATTGCATCGAACCAGTCCACTAATTTAAGCCATGTGTTGGAGTCTATCTTAGTATTAAATGTCTCTATATATTGACCAGGAATAGGTGGATAACAGTTTCCATATTACAAGCCATGGGGCCCAAATGGCCACGAAGTGTATTCCCTTCGGGTCAGGGTTGGACTGTGTACCCCATACATGGCTATCCTAGCTGGAGACTTTGTAACGAGGAACTACATATACTGTGGCCAACTGGACACACTTTGTACTCTGAATATTTCTGAAGTACAGTCACACGATGTTGCCCCAGGTGTGTAATTTAGATGGATGTTGAATAATACTACACGTCATTTAGTTGGAACTACTCAACCTGTAGTCATCCCAATTATGCCTATTTATTAAAATTTATTATTATTTTAAACAAAACCATGAGACTTGTACCATCATGCGGGCGTAAATCTAAGGAACAATATGTGATAGGTGTTATATAGATATATATCTGTGTGTGTGTGTTTAATTTATCATCTTTGTAATTTTCATTTCGAATCATCATGTAGTTATTAATACAAATTCACTATGTTGCCACCAAGGTCCACGTTACATACAAAGAATCTTTTAAATCAATTTATTTTTTTAAAATTATGTTGGATGAGGATCTCAAGGAAATTCAGAAAATGTGATTAGATAAAATGATTTGTTAATTAAAGATGATAATTAATTGATTCGAGCGTGATTTATCTTAAACAAGAACAATTAAATAATAGATTTCAAGTTTTATTTACGCGTAATTAATGTTTCATTTATGGATAATCATGAGCTGGGCTAAGACCTTTGTATGTGATGGCTTCTTTTAATTTATTTATTTGAATTAAATTTCTTGGCATGTGAGCCTTATCCTTATTAATATGTAGGGATTTCGTGCCCAAAGATTATTTTATGTAAAACCCCCTTTTACCCCTCACCTACATGTTAGTTATAAAAAGGCAACTATAACGGATGGAACTCCCAAGCTAGTGGAGGTGGTTCAAGATGTAACTGAGACAAAACCAATCATAGGAGATATAGAGGTGGATAGGTGAAAGAGGTATACCTAAACCCAAAAGGTTCAAGGAGTTCTCCCCTTGGACATGGTTAGTTTATCAACCTCCACATAAAATAACCAGTTGAAAAGCTAATTACCTTTCCATTTATTTTATTTTATTTCTGTCAATTGCATGGTTTATCATTATAGATTTGTTATTATGATCACATAATAAACGACTTAAAAAGCATGTAAGATGGAACTAAAATAAATTGTAATTTTGCGTTAATATTACCAAGACAAGGTTAATCTCATAAGTAATTTACACTTAATATTAAAAAGCATGTGTTAATAATCAATTCATGTATAAGTGATATAAATACCTCAAATAAAATATTAAGTAATACAAGCATTCAATTACGTGATTAAGGGAAAACTAAATAAAAAAATGTGTTTGAACAACCCTTATTGGTACACATGCATTTATAGAGGAATTCCTTATGAAAGGATTTAGGTTTACTTAACTATATTACAACATGAGGAGTATCCCTAGATAAACATTGTGTAATATTTGAGTCAATAGTTGAGGAAATCCAAAGTCATGATTTAAGGATTGTGGAGTCCACTCAACAGATCAATGAGCTGTAAGCCCACGGTTGGCAATGTCCAACCTTCCTAAATAACTTCTAATAGCTTGACCATCCTTATTTGGGGTTTTTTGAAGGGGAATATCGATCCTTGACACTAGAATGTCAATGCAACAAAACATTCCAAGTTCAATGGTGATGGATATTGGGAGTTGTTAAAATATTGTGAGACTTAATAAAAAATTTCATTTCTCATAAAATATAATCAGGAAAGTACTAATGATATGCTCTTTTAATTGTAGAATAAAAATTACATGATCAATAACCACACTATTCCTACGATCAATTTAGGATAAAGACAACATCTCCCCTTGTAGTAATTTCCCAGAATGGTTTATATACCTTCGGGTTATCTTGCACCATAAACAGAATTCTTACATGCTAGAGTCATTATTTCCTAGTCTGCTTGCCAAAGAGGCGAGTGATGAGGATATCTGGGTCTATGATAAACATATGAACGATGTGGCCGACGATCAATTTCTGATGTTATCATCAATGTGTAGTGATCTCATGAGGGATCATTAATTTATGGATGCTTATTTCTTGATCGAGCACCTCCTTGGTCTTTACCAGGAGAGAGAAAGATATGAATTCATTGAGATATCTATGGAAATATTTTGGAGTAATCTGCTAAAAGGATCCCTAGGTGGGCCTTGTGTAGTCATTCCAATTGGCCACATTTAACACCTACATGTTCTAGGGTTTAAAATCTCCAATGAACTGGGCACCAAAATCATTCTTGCATCACTCCCTCAGATCATTCCTACATTTTTTTTTTCAATTTCAATATGAACAAAATTGATAAGTCTCTATCTGATATTATTATCCTAATTCTCAATGTGAACAAAGATATGAAGCACAGAAATCCATCAGTCCTTATACTGAAAAAGGGGAATGGTGAGGTGAATATCTTTAAGCACAAAACTTCTTTAATTACATCCATGAAAAGGAAGATCAAATTGGATGCAATGGAACATGAGGCTGTTTGTTTTGCATGTGGCAAGAAGTTCCACTAGAAGAAGAAAATCACCCATCCTAAGAAACAATGGGAAGCTTCTCGTGTGTTTGTTATTGAATGAAATCTATTTTTTTCGACAAATTTTTTCTTATATACCACTTTTGGTTCTCACATATGTATACAAATACAGGAACCATGTAGATTCCAGAAGATTGATCAAGGGGAGGTAGATCTACGAGTAGACAACAGTGCCAGACATTCAGTTGTTGTAGTTCGGGACTGCTTCCTCATGTTTCTAACTGGGATTATCTTGGAGTTAAAGGGATTTTTTATGGGCCTTCTGTAACCAAAAATTTAATTTCTATATCCATTATTGATATAGATGTATTTTTTTTCATGTTTGGAAATTAATGTTGCTTCTTTTATAAAGATAACATTGGTTATGGTAGGGAACATTTCTATAATGGTCTTTATGTGTGGGATTACACAAACCAATTAATGGAAATTGATGACAATGATACATCACATGAATCATACAACACCCATCATTGGCATCACCGGCTAGGTTATGTAAATGAGAAACGCTTGAAAAAGTTACATCATGTTTAATATTGAGATTCTTTTGAACTAAAATCACTTGGCGTATGTTCTGCATGTTTACAATGAAAAATATCATATTCCCCATTTGGTGGGATAGGTTAAAGGGATAAATAGATTCTTGAATTGGTTCATATCTATGTGTGTGGAACATTTCAAGTTGAGGAAATGGGTGGGTACTCGTACTCCATAACTTTTACTGATGATTTTGGTAGATATGGTTATATCTACATAATGAGGTATAAGTAGGATATTGTTGGGAAAAAATCCCTCAAGGTTTCATTGAAGCAATTTTTAGGTGATTGTGTTTGTTGACAAATTGGACATCTGAGTGGTGATTGTTGACAAAGAAAAACAATGAAATACAATTTTTTTGACAATGAGGATTTCATGATGGAATGTCGAGTTCAAGAGCAGAGGTCAAAAATAAATGTTTGATTCAAGAACATCGACAAAAGGAATAGATGATCTGGAGGTGGTACAAAAGAACAGATCCAAGGTAATTGTGCACAGTGTACTTGATGACTTGGAAACTTGTGTGCCATATGTTTTTCAAGATCAGATCATCAAAATATGGAAAAAGGGACAAGTATTGGGCAAGTATTGGTGGTGTTGCGCAAGTGACTTGCGCGCCATGAAAGAGACTTGCACGCCGATGCCTTGGAAGCATGATAACTTGCACGCCCGTGGTTTTTAAAGATCAGAAGATCAAAATATCAAAAAGGAAAGAGGTTTGCACAAGTTTTGAATTAGGTCGTGCAAGTGACTTGCAGGAGAAGGTACCTGCACGCTGAGACTTGCGCACCGATGAGAGACTTGAAAGCCATACAGCAGGGGGTGACCAAATGCCTATAAATGGACCACCCATCCTCATTTATCACCAAAGTTCAACACTTTGAAAAATCAGATCTCTCGTCGCGTAGGTGTGGTGGTCGAGCAAGTGGTGTATAGTCGCGCAGGTGGAGTTGCATGCTAGTGGTAGAAGCTGCGCACCGGTTGGTAGTTGCGCCCCAATGTCGGTTTAGGTTTAAAAGGAAGAGAGTCGTACAGGGTTGGAGTTTGGGAATCTTGTGTCACACAAGTGTCTGAGGGGGAATTGTGTTCCAGTTTTGACTTGTGCGCCGATACATGCATGTCGAGATTGACTTGCATTCCAAGTAAGGTTTATTTCCAATAGTGATTTTCGGGCTACATCGAAGCTGGATGTTTTCCCGATACCTTCGGTGCAAAGAGAGATTCATCTACGGGTGAAGGTTGAGCTTCAACAGATAATCTACATAAAAAGAAAGATGCATTCCTTCATACAAATGAAGAGACCTGAAAGTCTATAAACTGTGAGTGTATACATTCCAATGTAGTGAGCAAAGGAAGAGGAAGAAGGTGATCCTCTCCACCAGCAGTGAGCCAGAGAGAGAGAAATAGGTAGAGACTCTTGGGAAACTAGTGAGCTAACCCTAAACCTTGTAATGGCAGTGATCCTGGGATAGAGTGACTGTTCCTAATTCCTTGTATCCACATCTAGTAAAAAATAATGGAATTTGGTACGACCAGCAACTTGTCGGCATATGCCCCTTGGACGTAGCCCAGTGAGGGTGAACCAAATACAAATCATTGTGTCTGCCTGATTGCTTACCTACATTGCATTTAAAGCATCATCATCTGATAAAAAATAATGTAAGTGATCATAATAAACACACAAGTGCACAAAAAGTGACCCTTGTAAAAAAGAGGTCAAGATCCAGTGGGGTAGAAAGAATTTTGAAAAAGAATATACATACCCTGATTCACCCCCCTCTCAGGGTAAATAGGCCCCTATTGGTCCTAACAATTGGTATCAGAGGGAAGGTTGCTGTTATCATATTTTTTTCCTCCGAAGAATCAGTCTGTTCTAATTTCGATGTGCCAGGGAAAAGGGAAAAACATCAATGAAGAACCAGAATTTAGGAGATATCCCTCTGTGCGGATGTGTTTATGGAAAAAGTGTGACTCAAGTAAAATAATCAAACAGCTTAGTGAAGGAAGGTATGGATGAATATGATAGGGAAATTATTGATTCCCTCAATCATGATGTTGTAATGAGTGAATTAAATGAACATAAAAGTGATACCGAAAGAACTGATGATGATGATGTTTTGAGAAGGAAGCCACCGGTAGATGTTGTCAACATGACAAATAAATCGGATCAAAAATTGGATGAAGAAGTTAAATCTAAAAATATTAGTATCCAAGTATTGGAAATTGAGGTCAACAAGCTAAGAGGCTTAAACCAAAGGATAATTTATGTGGCTACTGACCTAAATGATAAACATTATTCTCAAGGTGATGAACTAAAAAAATGGCTAAAATTAAAGGAAAACAAAAGGATTGTGATTATGAATAGAATCAAAAGTTTGATGAAGTTCATAATCTGAAGCTAGAATTGATGATCTAGAAACATAGTTTTCTGAAGAAGTTCTGAAGAATAAAAGGCTACAACAAGAGAATGAATCTTTCTCAGAATATGTTTCTCAAGAAAAATTGAAGGTGTAGGAGAAAAGTGACATGTTTGAAAAGCTCACACAGAAACATAAAGATGTGCTGAGGAGACAGAAGAATTTCAGAAAAGAAGTTAATTCTCAACATGAATCAAGAGATATGAAGATACAACAATTGAAGGAAGTGATGGAAAAATCCAAGAAATAAATAGAGATATCACAGGAAAATGGAAAATCTAAGCTAAAGGATGCATTACACCTACTATTCGATTGTCCTTTTAAAGGTGATGATAAAATGAAAAGGAAGTATGATATTTCTGAGGAGAAACAAAAAAATATATTCTCAGCTCAAATACGATATAGCATGGGAATATATGGCATCATATTTCATAAATCCCATCTCATGCATGATATAGTGCGAGCCATGAATATTTCAAGGAGTGGAGGAAAACATATAGGTGCTGTAGATAGGCCTAAGAGGACAGTTACAAAAAGAAATGATGACATGTGATTTTTCTGCGGGATTCATGGCCACACGTCAAGCTTCTATTCATAGGCTCTAGAATACATTTCAGGATATGAAAATTGAAACTATGATAAATCTGAGAATAAGAAGATGTGTCATGAGAAATCAGAAAGAATAATCTCTCAGAGGAAAGAAACTGTTATATGATATTGCTGTGGAAGAATGGGACACACCTTAATTATGTGTCAGGAATCTCAAGAGCCCCATGTCAGAAGAAGAACTCAAGGTGTATCAGCATCTCGACATAGAAATTATGAAATGAGGTATGCCTTTGATGGAAGATTTTTTATCTGTTCATATTATGGGAATTTGGCAAGAACTTGCAGCAAGAATAACACAGGAAAGGAAAAGGAACTCAAAAGGATATTCTTGACTCCACTGATGCATAATGGGAAATTCTCCACTTGGAGACAATTTGGTAAGTAGAAGAATAGGCTTAGAGCCTCAGGGTAATCACATGGATCTGAATGAATTGTGTATCAGTCACCTCCTCTGTCATACTCACAACAGATCTCAAGGAGAGAAAGTGAACAAACCTGTAAGATTAATGGGAGAGCTACTCCAGCTGTGATAATGAAGAATGAAAATTCCATGTAAGACTCACCATCAGTGAAAAAGAGCGTGGTGACTCATACATATGATAAATGAAATATGAACAAAGAACATATGGAAAAATTCTCAGGTCGTGTTCCAAAGTAAAAAGTGGAAGAAGGTTCAAGATCCTTGTAATGGTGGAAGAAGAAAGGTATGATGGAAATAAAATATATTCATGGTTGGGGAAGGAATCAATGGAAATTGAATTTTGATGGAACTTCAATGACAGAAATGTGTACTAGTGGTTTTAAGCCCCAAATTGTAAAAAATGCCATGCCAGCAGAATCTACAAATTAGAAAAAGGCTCAGAATGTGAGTAATGAATTCTTAGTCATATGTCTAGAGCAATTAAAATTGTCTAGGAAGCTAGAAGAAGGAAGGAAAGAGTGTGATGCTCGACAAGAAGGAATCAAATGGTTGACCCATCAGGATCAGCCACAATCCTCGTCCTGAGGATTCTAGAAGTACCCCTCTACCTATGTATATAAATGCTATTAACTGATTATTCACGTGTTTCATATTTTAGGGAGATACGATCCAAGGGGAAGTTGCATATAAAGATGCAAAGTGGTGAAGTGACATGGTCCAGAGTTCCTATTGGTTCATATCATGTACCATAATTGAAGATGAAAGGGAGAAACATAGCACAATTGGAAGTAATTGTGTTATTAACTTTATCTCTTGTTTCCTACACTGAGTTCCAACTTAGTAGGCTTAGAGATTTTGTTAATGGCTCAATTAAGAGTGGAAGATGAGAACAAATGATGCAAGAGAAAAGAATCTTATGTGTCTATACAGTTGGTCCTAACAGATGGAAGAGTTTCATAACACAGTGGGAGAATTCTATATCCTAATCAGTTTCAAGATCACAATGTGATATGAAGGATAAATGTTTATTTTCATGAAGAATGATTTGGGGAAAAGCATCAACACACAAGTTTTCATGATTATATATTTTTTAACAATGTGGTATCATTTGACTATTTTCAAGATACCAAGATGCTGCGAGAGAAAATCAAAGGGGTGTCAATAAAAATCTGAGACAAAAATTCAAAGAAAAATATGTCATTCAACAATAACCCAGGGAGAAGTTTTCTGTTGAGAGAGATGAAGTGGTAAGAGACTTAGGGGGAGTAGAAGTGAAAAGTTCTAATTCAGAAGTAGACACTGATAATGACCATAATGAAGGAAAATCCTAATCAGCATGAAAGTCGAAGAGATGAGTTGAAATCAACTTGACCGATATAATTGACAATCAGATTGTTCCAGTTCAGAAAAGAAGAGTGAAGTCACTGTATCATACATCTTTCCTATCTCAGATTGAGAAGAGCCAAACGTGGGATATTTTTTCGAGGCCACCAGAAAAGAATTTCATCGGTTCTAAATGGGTCTATCACAACAAGATGAATAAATATGGAACAGTGATTCAGAACAATGCACGATTAGTGTGCAAGGGATACTCCCAGATATAGAGAATAGATGTTGATGAGACATTTGCACTGGTTGCAAGGCTGGAGACAATCCGATTATTTTTGGCCATATCAGTGCAAAGAACGTTCAAAGTGCTCTAGATGCATGTCAAATATGCATTCTTGAATGGAGTTCTGGAAGATGAGGTGTTTATTGAGAATCCAAATGGTTTTCTCATTCATGAGGATGAGAACAATGTTTACTGGTTGAAGAAGGGATTGTATGGGCTGAACCAAACACCAGGAGCATGATACTCAAGGCTTGACCAGTATTAGAAGAAGTTTGGTTTTTAGCATTGTGGATTTGATTACAATATCTATTTCAGTAATGAAAGTAATCAAAGGATGATGGTGTTGGTCTATGTCAACGACATAATTTATGGTCGATCAGATGAAGCTCAGTGTGGACAGTTTTCTAAATTCATGAAAAATGAGTTAGAGATGTCAATGATTGGAGAGATAATGTTTTTCATTGTTCTACAGGTGACTCAATGAAGGAATGGAACATTCATTTCTCAATCCAAATATGCCATGTAGGTTCTAATAAGGATTTGAATGGAGAATTCTAGGGAGATGAAGACTCTGGGTGCTACCCGGATGAAATTATAAAATGATAAGGATGGAAAAGCAGTTAATATCACAGAATACAAAAAAAATGTTGGAATCTTGTTGTAATTGACCGCGACAAGGCCTAAAATTGTTTTCACCACATCCCAAGAAGAAAGATATCAGATTAATCCCAAGGAAATCCAAATGCTTGTAGTGAAAATAATACTTCGGTATATCAAGGGCGCGGTGGACATCGTCTTGACATATAATGACAAATCTCAGACAGAGTTATCTGGATATACTGATGTCGATTGGGCCGGTTTAGTGGATGATATGAAATCAACATCTGGAGGTTCATTCTATCTTGGTGGACTATGTATTGCTTTGTTAAGCAATAAGCAGGATTGCATTTCTTTAAGCACCACAGAAGCTGAGTATATTGCAGCCACCCAAGCATGCACACCGTTATTGTGGATGAAACAGTATCTAGAAGATATAGGAGTTGAAGTGATGTCTCTGATCGGAATCGAGCATGATAGATCAAGTGCTATCAATCTTAGCAAAAATACAGTTCATCACTCAAGGAAAAAGTACATTGAAATCAAATATTATTTCATCAAGGAGAATATGGAGCAAGTCATTATGAAGTTGGAGTATATTCCTACAGAGCTAGAGGTTGTATACATTATGACAAAGGCCTTACCCAAAGAATCTTTTGAGAGGCATCGACTGGATCTGGGAGTTTAGTAGACTTCTCGCACTTGAAATAGTGTGGATGCGGAAACCCCCACTCACCTAGGTATGGTGTGTGTTTTCCTAATGTGCTGATATGTTCTCTACTCTGTTACAAACTGAAAAGGCGCGACCTTTGGGTTTATTGACAAAGGGGGAGAAAATAGTGATTTTTCAAGAGGAAACATAGTGTGGCTATTTGATAAATCATGGGAGGTATGGGGAGAAGCTGACAGGTGGAGTAGTGAGATATGGGGAGCATTGAGAAAGGGTGATCATATTAAATCTGATGATGCTATAAGTGATCGATAAAAGAATAGATATCACAACAACTGAGTATCGTGATTAAAGCATAAGAGTGGTGTTGGAAAGTGGTAAGGATATTTCCAAAAATTGGTATCAGTTTGGAAACAATTGGTATCAGCTAATTGTCAACAAAGGGTGTTAGAGTTGAAGTGATTCATTGATGAAATTTTCTTTTACTCTTGTTTCTCATGCCGAGCATTACTCATGTGGGCTTAGAGTATGTGTTGTGTAAATACATGATTGCTATCAGAATTGCAATGAGGCGAATGGTGGATGAAGAATCAATGCTGTATCTTTTTAGGAAGATTTTTCAACAAACCCAAAGGGGGAGATTATTGGGAAAAAATCCCTCAAGGTTTCATTGAATAATTTTTGATGTGATTGTGTTTGTTGACAAAGTGTACATCTGAGTGGTGATTGTTAAAAAAGAAAAACAATGACATACAAATTTTTTGACAAAGAAGATTTGATGATGGAATGTCGAGTTCAAGAGAAGAGGTCAACAATCCATGTTTTATTCAAGAACATCGACAAAAGGAATGGATGATCTGGAGGCGGTACAAAAGAACAGATCCAAGGTGGCGCCATTTTCGAGTGTTTGCCAAATTTTTGGGCATGAAAATCATCAAATGAAGAAAAGTGGTTTTTGGAAAAGGGACATGCGTTCCGTGAACTTGAAGGCATGTAAAATTGCGCTCCATATGTTTTTCAAGATTATATCATCAAAATAATGCAAAGGGACATGTGTCGGGCAATTAGTGGTGGTGTTGCGCAAGTGACTTGCGTGCCGTGATGGAAACTTGCGTGCTGATGCCTTGGAAGCTTGCGAACTTGCGCGACTGTGGTTTTTCAAGATTAGATGATCAAAATATGGAAATGGAAAGAGGTTCGCGCACGTTCGGAATTAGGTCGCGCAAGTGAATTGCAGGAGAAGAGACCTGCGTGCCGAGACTTGCGCATCGAGGAGATAATTGTGCGTCGTCACACAGGGGTGACCAAATGCCTATAAAAACTGGACCACCCCTCATCATTTCTTACCGGAGTTCAACAGTTTGAGAAATCAGAGCTCCCGTCACGCAGGTGTGGTGGTTGCGCAACTGGTGTGTGGTCACGCAGGCGGAGTTACACGCCAGTTGTAGAAGCTGCACGCTGGTTGGTAGTTGCACCCCAATATTGGTTTGGGTGTAAAAGGAAGGGAGTCGCGCAGGTTTGGAGTTTGGGAAGCTTGTGATGTGCAGGTGTTTGAGGAGGAATTCTGTGACAGTTGTGTCTTGCACGCCAGTACTTGTACGCTGAGATTGACTTGCACGCCATGTAAGGTTTATTTCCAGCACTGATTTTTGGGCTACATGGAAGCTTGAAGTTTTCCTGATAACATCGGTGTAAAGGGAGATTCATCTACGGGTGAAGGCTGAGCTTAAACACAACATCTTCATAAAATGAAATATGAATTCCTTCATACAAATGAAGAGACCTAAAAGTCTATAAAATGTGAGGGGATCCTTTCCAATGCAGTGAGAAAAGGAAGAGGAAGAAGGTGATCCTCTCCACCGGTAGTGAGCCAGGGAGAGAGAAATAGGGAGTGACCCTTGGGAAAGCAGTGGGATAACAATAAACCTTGTAAAGGTGGTGAGCCTGGGAAAAAGTTATTGTTCCCAAATCCTTGTATCAACATCTAGTGAATAATAATGGAATTTGGCACAAGAGACAACTTGTCGGTGTATTCTCCTTGGACATAGCCCAGTGAGGGTGAACCAAGTACAAATAATTGTGTCCTCCTGATTACTTCACTACATTGCATTTAAAGCATCATCATATGATAAATAAGAAAGTAAGTGATCATAATAAACACACAAGTGCAAACAAAGTGACCCTTGTAATAAAGAGGTCAAGAGCCAGTGGGGCAGAAAGAATTTTGAAAAAGAATATCCATAGGCTGATTCACCCCCCCCCCTCAGGGTATATAGGCCCCTATGGGTCCTAAAAATTGGTATCATAGGGAAGGTTGTTGTTATAAGATTTTTTTTCTATGAAGAATCAGTCTGTTCTAATCTCGGTGTGCCATGGAAAACGGAAAACATCAAAGAAGAACCAGAATTTAGGAGATATCCCTCAGTGCGGAAGTGTTTATGGAAAAAGTGTGATTTAACTAAAAGAATCATATAGCTTACTGAAGGAAGGCCTGGATGAATCTGATAGGGAAATGATTGATTTCCTCAATCATGATGTTGTAATGAGTGAATTACATGAACATCCAAGTGATACCGAAAGAACTGATGATGAGGAAGTTTTGAGAAGGAAGCCACCAGTAGATGTTGTCAACATGACAAAGAAATCAGAGCAGAAATTGGATGAACAAGTTAAATCTAAAAATATCAGGATCCATGTATTGGAAATTGAGGTCAACAAGCTAAGAGGCTTAAATCAGAGGCTAATTGATGTGGCTACTAACCTAATAGAGAAGAATGATTCTCAAGGTGATGAACTAAAAAAATGGCTAAAATGAAAGGAAAACAAAAGGCTGGTGATTATGAAGAGAATCAAAAGTCAGATGAAGTTTAGAATCTGAAAGCTAGAATTGATGATATAGTAACACAGTTGTCTAAATAAGTTCAAAATATTCAAAGTCTAAAACAAGATAATGAATCTTTCTATGAATATGTTTCTCAAGAAAAATTCAAGGTGAAGGAGAAAAGTGTCATGGTGGAAAATCACACATAGAAACTTGAAGATGAGTTGAGGAGACAAAAGAATCTCAGAAAAGAACATAATTCTCAACTTGAATCAAGAGATATGAAGATTCAAAAATTTAAGTAATTGATAGAAAAATCAGAGAAATAAATGGATATATCAAAGGAAAATTGAAAACCTAAGCTGAAGGATGCACTGCACCTACTATTTGATTTTCCTTAGAAAGGTGATGATAAAATGAAAAGGAAGTATGATATTTTTGAGGAGAAACAACGAAATATTTTCTCAGATCAAAGACCATAGGGAATGGGAAAATATGACATCGTATTTTATGAATCCATTCCCGTGCATGATATAATGCGAGCCATGAATAGTTACAGGAGTGGAGGAAAAAATATAGGTGTTGTAGATAGGCCTAAGAGGGCAGTTACAAAAAGATGTGAAGACATGTGCTTTTTTCTATGGGATTCATGGCCACACATCAAGATTCTATTCAAAGGCTCTGGAATACATTTCATGCTATGAAAATAGATACTATGATAAATATGAGAATAATAAGATGTGTCACGAGAAATCAAAAAGAATAATCTCTCAGATGAAAGCATCCGGTAAATGCTTTTGTTGTGGAAGAATGGGACAAACCATAATTATGTGTCAGGAAAATCAAGAGCCCCATGCCAGAATAAGAACTCATGTTGTATCAGCATCTCGATATAGAAATGAAAAAATGAGGTGTGCCTTTGATGGAAGATGTTTTATATATTCAGATTATGGGCATTTGGATAGAACTTGCAGTAAGAAGAACACAAGAAAGGAAAAGGAACACGAAAGGAGATTCTTGACTCCAATGATGCATACTGAGAAATTATCCACTTAGAGACAATGTGGTAAGGATAAGAATAGGATTATAGCCTCAGGTGAATCACATGGAGCTAAATGAAATGTGTGTTAGTCACCTCCTCTGTCATACTCACAACAGATCTCAAAGAGAGAAAGTGAACAAACCAGTAAGATTAAGGGGAGATCTACTCCAGCTGTGATAAAAAAGAATGAACGTTCAATGAAGGACTCACCACAAGTGAAAAAGATATTGGTGACTCAAACATCTGATAAATGAATGATGAACAAAGAATGTAGGAAAAAATTCTCATGTTGTGTTCCACAGTAAAAAGTGGAATAAGGTTCAAGATTATTACAACGGTGGAATAAGCAAGGTATGATGTAAACAAAAGATATTCCTGGTCAGGGAAAGAATCAAGGGAAATTTAGAAGAAAGGAAAGAGTGTTATGATCGACAAGAAAAAATCAAATGGTTGACCCATCAGTATCAACCACAATCCTCGTCCTGATGATTCCATAATTACCCCTCTCCTTATGTATATAAATACTATTAACTGATGATTCACGTGTTTCACTTTTTAGGGAGATACGATCCTAGGGGAAGTGGAATCTAATGATGAAAATTGGAGAAGTAACATGATCCAGAGTTTCTATTAGCTCATATCATGTACCATAATTGAATATGAAAGGGAGAAACATAGCACAATTGGAAGTTCTTGTGTTATTATCTTTATCTCTTGTTTCCTACACCAATTTCCAACTCAGTAGACTTAGAGATTTCGTTAATGTCTCAATTATGAGTGGAATATGAGAACAAATGATGTAGGAGAATAAGAATGGTATGTTTGTTTATAGTTGGGCCTAATAGATGGAAGAGTTTCATAACACAGTGGGAGAATTCTATTTCCTATTCCGATACAAGATCATCGTGCGATAGGAAGGATAAATGTTTATTTTCATGAAGAATGATTGGTGGAAAAGCATCAACACAAAGGTTTTCATGATTATATATTTTTTTTAATAAATTGGTATCATCTGACTATTTTCAGGATAGCATGATGTTGCGATATAAAATCAAAGGGGTGTCAATAAATTTTTGAGATAATGTTTCATAGAAAAGATGTCATTGAAAAATAACCCAGTGCGAAGTTTTCTGTTGAGAGAGATGAAGTGGTAAGAGACCCAGGGGGAGTAGAAGTGGAAAATTTTAATTCAGAAGTAGACACTGATAATGACCGTAAGGAAGGAAAATCCTTAGCAGAATGAAAGTGGAAGAGATGAGCTGAAATCAACTTGAAAGATATAATTGGTAATCAGATAGTTCCAGTTCAGACATGATGAGTGAAGTCACTACATAAAACATTATTCCTATATCAGATTGAGAAGAACCAAACATGGGATATTGTTTCGAGGCCAGAAAACAAGAATTTCATCGGTTCTAAATGGTTCTATCACAAAAAGATGAATAAATATGGCATAGTGATTCGGATCATAGCACGGTTAGTGTGCAAGGGATACTCCCAGATAGAGGGAATAGATGTTGATGATACATTTTCACCGGTTGTAGGGCTGGAGACAATCAGATTATTTTTGGACATATCAGTGCAATGAAAGTTCAAAGTGTTCCAGATGGATGTCAAATCTGCATTCTTGAATGGAGTTATGGAAGAGGAGGTGTATATTGAGAAGCCAGATGGTTTTCTCATTCGTGAGGATGAGAACAAAGTTTGAAGGTTGATGAAGGCATTGTATGGGCTGAAACAAACACCAAGAGCATGGTACTCAAGGCTTGACCAGTATTTGAAGAAACTTGGTTTCTAGTGTGTTGGAGTTGATTACAATCTCTATTTCAGTAATGACAGTAATCAAAAGGATGATGGTGTTGGTTTATGACGACGACATAATTTTTGGCCGATCAGATGAAGCTCAGTGGAGACAGTTTTCTAAATTCATGAAAAATGAGTTAGAGATGTCAATTATTGGAGAGATAACATTTTCCCTTGGTCTTCAGGTGAATCATGGAAGGAATGGAACATTAATTTCGCAATACGAATATGCCATGTAGGATCTAATAAGGTTTGGAATGGATAATTCCAAGGGGATGAAGACTTTGGTTGCTACTCGGATGAAATTATCAAATGATGAGGATGGAGAAGCAGTTAATATCACAGAATACAGGAAAATTGTTGGATGTTGGTTGTAGTTGACCATGACAAGGCCTGACATTGTTTTCGCCACATGCTATGTAGAAAGATATCAGAGTAATACCAAGGAAATCCACATGCTTGCAGTGAAAAGAATACATCTGTATATCAAGGGAAAGGTGGACTTTGGATAGACATATAATGAAAAATCTCAGATAGATTTATTGGGATATACTGATGCTGATTGGGTCAGTTCAGCGGATGTCATGAAATCACCATCTGTAGGTGCATTCTATCTTGGTGGACTATGTATTTTTTGGTTAAGAAAGAAGGAAGATTGCATTTCATTAAGCACCACAGAAGCTGAGTATATTGTGGCCACTCAAGCTTTCACACAGTTATTGTGGATGAAATAGAAGCTTGAAGATATGGTAGTTGAAGTGATGTCTCTGATTGGAATCCAGTGTGATAACTCATGTTCAATCAATCATATCAAAAATCCAGGTCATCACTCAAGGAAAAAAGCACATTGAGATCAAATATCATTTCATCAAGAAGAATATGGAGCAAGTCATTGTGAAGATGTAATATATGCCTACATAGCTAGAGGTTGTCGACATTATGAAAAAGGCCTTACCCAAGGAAGATTTTGAGAGGCATCAACTAGCTCTTGGAGTTTAGTCGACTCCCCGCAATTGAAATAGTGTGGATGTGGAAACCCCCTCTCCCCGAGGTATGGTATGTTTTCCTAATGTGTTGATATGTTCTCTACTATATTATAGACTGAAAAGGTGCGACCTTCGGGTTTATTGACAAAGGGGGAGAAAATAGTGATTGTTCAAGGGGGAACACAGTGTGGCTATTTGATAAATCCTGGATTCTATGGGGATAAGCTGACAGGTGGAGCAGTGAGATAGGGGGAGCATTGAGAAAGGGGGGTCGTATTAAATCTAATGATGCTATAAGTGATCGATCAATTAATAGATATCACGATAGCTGAGGATCCTGATAAAAGCATAAGAGTGTTGTTGGAATGTGGTAAGGATATTTCCAAAAATTGGTATCAGTTTGGAAACAATTGGTATCAGTTAATTTTCAACAGAGGGTGTCAGAGTTGAAGTGATTCATTGATGAACTTTTCATTTACTCTTGTTTCTCATGCCGAGCATTGCTCATGTGGGCTTAGAGTATGTGTTGAGTAAATCCTTGATTGCTCTCAGAATCTCATCGAGGCGAATGGTGGCTGAAGAATCAATGACGTATCTTTTTATGGAAGAGTTTTCAACAAACCAAAATGAGGATATTGTTGGGAAAAAATCCCTCAAGGTTTCATTGAAACATTTTTGAGGTGATTGTGTTTTTTGAAAAAGTGGACATCTGAGTGGTTATTGTTGACAAAGAAAAACAATGACATACAAATTTGTTGACAAAGAGGATTTCATGATGGAATGTCGAGTTCAAGAGCTGAGGTCAACGATACATGTTTGATTCAAGAACGTCGACAAAAGTAATGGATGATCTAGAGGCGGTACAAAAGAACATATACAAGGTCGCACCATTTTCAGGCTTGGAAACTTTCATGCCATATTTTTTTTAAGATCAGATCATCAAAATATGGCAAAGGGACAAGTTTCAGGAAAGTATTGGTGGTGTTGCAGTAGTGACTTGCGTGCCGTGAAAGAGACTTGTGCGTCGATGCCTTGGAAGCTTGAGAACCTGCGCGCTTGTGGTTTTTAAGGATCAGAATATCAAAATATGGAAATGGAAAGAGGCTCGTGCAAGTTTGGAATTAGGTCGCACAAGTGAATTTCAGGAGAAGAGACCTGCGCACCGAGACTTGCGCACAGAGGAAATACTTGCGCGCCGTCACGCAGGGGTGAACAAATGCCTATAAATAGTGGACCACCCCTCCTAATTTCTTACCGGAGTTCAACACTTTGAAAAATCAGAGATCCAATCGCGTAGGTGTGGTGGTCGTGCAAGTGGTGTGTGGTCACGCAGGTGGAGTTGCACGCCATTGGTAGAAGTTGCGCGCCGGTTGGTAGTTGTGCCCCAATATTGGTTTGGGTGTGAACGGAAGAGAGTCGCACCGGTTTGGAGTTTGGGAAGCTTGTGTCACGCAAGTGTATGAGGAGTAATTGCGCGTTAGTTATGACTTGCGTGCCGATACTTGGGCACCGATATTGACTTGCACCCCAAGTAAGGTATATTTACAGCAGTGATTTTCAGTCTATGTGGATGCTGGAAGTTTTCCTGATACCTTCAGTACAAAGAGAGATTCATCTATGGGTGAAGGTTGAACCTCAACAGAGCATATACATAAAGAGATAGATGAATTCATTCAAAAAAATGAAGAGACCAAAAAGTATATAAACTGTGAGTGGATCCTTTCCTATGTAGTGAGAAAAGGAAGAGGAAGAAGGTGATCCTCTCCACCGGCAGTGAGCCAAAGAGAGAGAAATAGGGAGTGACCCTTGGGAAAGCAGTGAGCTAACCCTAAACCTTATAAAGGAAGTGAGCCTAGGATAGAGTGACTGTTCCCAAATCCTTGTATCCACATCTAGTGAATAATAATGTAATTTGGAATGACCGGAAACTTGTGGGTGTATTCTCCATGGACGTAGCCCAGTGAGGGTGAACTAAGTACAAATCTTTGTGTCTTCCTAATTACTTCCCTACATTGCATTTAAAGCATTATAATCTGATAAAGAAGAAAGTAAGTGATCATAATAAACACACAAGTGTAAACAAAGTAAACCTTGTAATAAAGAGGTCAAGATCCAGTTGGGCAGAAAGAATTTTGAAAAAAAATATCCATACCATGATTCACCCCCCCCCCCCTCTCAGGGTATATAGGCCCCTATTGGTCCTAACAATTGGTATCTGAGGGAAAGTTGTTGTTATCAGATTTTTTGCTCGGAAGTATCAGTTTGTTCTAATCTCGGTGTCCCATGGAAAAGGGAAAACATTAAAGACGAATCAGAATTTAGGAGATATCCCTCAGTGCGGAAGTGTTTATGGAAAAATTGTGATTCAACTAACAGAATCAAACAACTTAATGAAGGAAGGTCTGGATGAATCTGATAGGGAAATGATTGATTCCCTCAATCATGATGATATAATTAGTGAAGTACATGAACATCAAGGTGATACTAAAAGAACTGATGATGATGATGTTTTGAGAAGGAAGGCACCAGTAGATGTTGTCAACATGACAAAGAAATAAGACCAGAAATTGGATGAAGATGTTAAATCTAAAAATATCAGGATCCAAGTATTGGAAATTGAGGTCAACAAGCTAAGAGGCTTAAATCAAAGGATAATTGATGTGGATAATGACATAAAGGAGAAGAATGATTCTCAAGGTGATGAACTAAAACAGATGGCTAAATGAAAGGAAAATAAAAGGATGGTGATTATGAAGAGAATCAAAAGTCAGATGAAGTTAAGAATCTGAAAGCTAGAATTGATGATCTAGCAACACAGTTGTCCTAAGAAGTTCAGAAGAATCAATGTCTACGACAAGATAATGAATCTGTCTCTGAATATGTTTCTCATGAAAAATTGAAGGTCAAGGAGAAAAGTGACGTGGTGGAAAAGCTCACACAGAAACTTGAAGATGAGTTGAGGAGCCATAAGAATCTCAGAAAATAACTTAATGCTCAACTAGAATCAAGAGATATAGATATTCAACAATTGAAGGAAATGATAGTAAAATCCAAGAATGAATTGGAGATATCAATGGAAAATGGGAATCCTATACTGAAGGATGCGCTGCACCTACTATTCGATTTTCCTTCGAAAGGTGATGATAAAATGGAAAGGAAGTATGAGATTTATGAAGAGAAACAATGAAATATTTTCTCGGCTCAAAGACCATAGAGAATGGGAAATATGGCATCGGACTTTATGAATCCATTACCGTGCATGATATAATGCAAGCCATGAATAGTTCTAGGAGTGGAGGAAAAAATATAGGTGTTGTAGATAGGCCTAAGAGGACAGTTACAAAAAAAAGTGAAGACATGTGCTTTTTCTGCGGGATTCATGGACACACATCAAGCTTCTATTCAGAGGCTCTAGAATACATTTCCAGCTATGAAAATAGAAACTATGATAAATATGAGAATTATATGATGTGTCATGAGAAATCAGAAAGAATAATATCTCAGAGGAAAGCATCCGTTAAATGCTATTGTTGTGGAAGAATGGGACACACCATAATTATGTGTCAGGAAAATCAAGAGCCCCATGTCAGAAGAAGAACTCAAGGTGTATCAGCATCTCAACATACAAATGACGAAATGAGGTATGACTCTGTTGGAAGATGTTTTATATGTTCTAATTATGGGTATTTGGCAAGAACATGCAGCAAGAAGAACGCAAGAAAGGAAAAGGAACTCGAAAGGAGATTCTCGACTCCATTGATGCATAATGAGAAATACCCCACCTGGAGACAATGTGGTAAGGAGAAGAATAGGCTTAGTGCCTCAAGGGAATAACATGGAGCTGAACGAAATGTGTATCAGTCACCTCCTCTTTCATACTCACAACAGCTCTCAAGGAGAGAAAGTGAACAAACCTGTATGATTAAGGGGTGATCTACTCCAGCTGTGATATAGAAGAATGAACATTCAATGGAGGACTAACCATATGTTTTTCATGATCTGGTCATCAAAATATGGCAAAGGGACAAGTGTTGGAGAAGTATTGGTGGTGTCGCGCAAGTGACTTGCGTGCCGTGAAAGAGACTAGCGCGCCGATTGCTTGGAATCTTGAGAACTTGCGCGCTAGTGGTTTTTGAAGATCAGAAGATCAAAATATGGAAAAGGAATGAGGTTTGAAAAAGTTTGGAATTAGGTCGCGCAAGTTACTTGAAAGAGAAGAGGCATGCACGTCGAGACTTGCACGGCGAGGAGAGACTTGCGCGTCGTCGCACAGGTGTGACCAAATGCCTATAAATACTGGACCACCCCTAATCATTTCTTACCAGAGTTCAACACTTTGAGAAATCAGAGCTTCCGTCGTGTAGGTGTGGTGGTCGCGCAAGTGGTGTGTGGTCGGGCAGGTGGAGTTGCGTGCCAGTGGTAGAAGATGCGCGCCTGTTGGTAGTTGAATGCCAATATTGGTTTGGGTGTAAAAGGAAGAGAGTCGCACAGGTTTGGAGTTTGGGAAGCTTGTGTCATGCAAGTGTCTGAGGAGGACTGGCGCGCCAGTTGTGACTTACATGTTGATACTTGCATGCCGATATTGAATTGTGCACCAACTAAGGTTTATTTACAGCAGTGATTTCGATCTGTGTGGAAGCTGGAAGTCTTCCCAATACATTCGATGCAAAGTGAGATTCATCTACGGGTAAAGGTTGAGCTTCAACAGAGCATCTACATAAAGAGAAAGATTCATTCCTTCATGAAAATGAAGAGACCTACAATTCTATAAACTATGATTGGATCCTTTCCGATGCAGTGTGAAAAGGAAGAGGAAGAAGGTGATCCTCTCCACCGGCAGTGAGCCAGAGAGAGAGAAATATGGAGTGACCCTTGGGAAAGCAGTAAGCTGACCTTAAACCTTGTAAAGGCAGTGAGCCTGGGACAGAGTGACTGTTCTTGATTCCTTGTATCCACTTCTAGTGAAGAATAATGGAATTTGGTATGACCAAAAACTTGTCGGCGTATGCTCCATGGACGTAGCCCAGTGAGGGTGAACCAAATACAAATCTTTGTGTGTGCCTGATTACTTCCCTACATTGAATTTAAAGCATAAACATCTGATAAAGAAGGAAGAAAGTTATCATAATAAAAACACAAGTGAAAACAAAGTGACCCTTGTAATAAAGAGGTCAAGATCTAGTGGGACAGAAATAATTTTGAAAAAGAATATCCACACCCTGATTCACCCCCCCTCTCAGGGTATATAGGCCGATATTGGTCCTAATAGAAACCATTTATATGTTCAAGTAATACAAAAATGAAGTTGAGAACCATCTTGATAAGAAGACTACAAAACTATTCTCAGAACAAGATGGAGAATATATTACTCAAGACAACATTTATTACTTACGAGAGTTTTGGATCCTATCCCAACTCACTTCTCTTTAAACACCTCAATGGAATGGTGTAAGAAAAAGGAGTAACAACACCTTATTAGACATGGTGAGATCAATGATGATTCATTCAATTATTTCATTACCATTTTAGGGGTATGTGTTACAAATAATAGCACCCATACTAAACCAAGTACCATGTATATTGAAAAAAGGTATTCCATACAAGTTCTATAGTGGAAGAAAAGTCTTGTTATTGAATTTACATGTGTTGGGTAGTGCAGATTTTGTTATGGTGCCTTTAGGTAACAGACTTTCACCCCTAGGAACAATGTGTATGTTTATAGGATACCCCAAGGAAACCATCTGATGCAACCTATACAACCCATCATACAAAAATATTATATTGGCAAGACATTCCATATTCTATGATAGGGAGTACATCTCCAAAAGAGATAGTGAGATCAGGATAGACATCGATGAAGACTATGATCAAGGTACACAAGAGTTGGAACAAGAAACAATTCCACAAAGCCTCGTGGAATAAGAATATGTTCCACAGACACAAGTATTGTTTAAGAGTACAAGAGAGGTTAGAGAACCGGAACAGTATAGTTTTCTAGTTACACAGAATGGTGACTCATTAATAGTTGATAATAATGGTCCTCTAACGTACAAGGAAGCAGTAAGTGGCACCGATGTTTCCAAGTGGCAAGAATCCATGAATTCTAAATTGGGTTCCCTATTCCAGAACCATGTTTGGATTTTTGTATATCCTCCAATTATGAAAAGCATGTGGGTTTCAATAGTGTATTTAAGAAGAATCTGGACATGGAAGGATAATTTTTTACCTATAAGGCAATACTAGTTACAAAATGGATTAAAGAAAATCTATAAATTGATTATGATGAAACATTCCCACTAGTTTCAATGTCGAAATCAATAAAAATTCTAGTTTCCATTACAACTTACGATGAAAATGATATTTTTAAAATGGATGTCAAAACCGGTTTCCATAATGAGAACCTTCAGGAATGTGTCTACATGACACAACATGAAGGGTTTGTCACTCCAAAGGATTTCAATAAGGTATACACGTAGAAAAAATCCATTTATAGATTAAAGAAAGCATCCATGGCCTGGGACATTCATTTTGAGGAAGTCAATAAAGAATTTGGTTTTATCAGGAATGAATGTGAGCCTTGTGTCAGCAAATAGTTTAGTGGGAGTGCATTCATTTAACTATGAGTATATTTTGACGAAATATTACATATTGGAAATTATATACTAGTCTTACAGTCTATTGAGGCTTGGTCTAATCAATGATTCTCCATGAAGGAAGTGGATGGGGAAATGTATATCCATGGGATCAAGATCCATCATGATTGATCCAATAGATAGTTGGGCCTATTTCAAAGTACATACATTGATAAGATACTTAAGAGATTCAGTATGGACCAATCCAAGAGGGGATTTTTTCATGCATCAAATGGAATTTATCTTTAAAAAAAATGGTTCCTCACACACATGAGGAAAGAATGATAATGGAAAGGACTCCATAAAAATTATTGATTGGGTTAGTCAAGTAATCCATGATATGTACTAGGATGGATGTCGCCTATGCATTGAGTGTAGTTGGCAGATATCATGCAGACCCATGTGACCGCCATGGGATTGAAGTCAAGACTATCTTAATGTATCTAATGCATACTAAGGATATGTTCCTGGTTTATTGAAGAGAAGAGGAACTAGTCATCAGAGGATACGCAGATGCTAGTTTTCAAACTGATCAAGATGAAATAATTTCACAAACGGGATACATCGTTACTTTAAATAGAGGTGCATGGAGTTGGTAGTGATCAAAGAATATTGTGGTCACAGATTCTATAGTAGAGTCTAAGTATATCACAACATTTTAAGATTCTAAAGAAGCAATTTGGATGTTATTCTTTTTCTAAGAGATAGATGTGATACCTAGAAATAGTGATCCCATCACATTGTACTGTGATAACACTAAAGCGGGGGCTCTCACAAAAGATCAAAGGTCACATCAGTGTAAAAATAAAAAACTTCGTAAATATCATCTATTGAGGGATTTTGTAAGAGAGATGTAGTTGCAGTGAGATGTACTTCCACATAGGATAATGGGGTAGACCCCTTGACTAAAGAATTGACTCGACATGAACTTGATTATCATGTGTGGTTCATCGGACTGAATGTCAAAATCAGTTGACTCTAGTCCATGTGAGAGTTTGTAAGAGTTAGGGTCCTGGAACCAACTAGATAAACATTGATTACATGGATATTTAATGAATTATTACATATTGTTCATTTTTCTTCATGACTTTTATGTAATAATGTTCTAGAGTATTTGTTGCATTGATAAAGTCATGGATTTTCACTATTATAATGGGATCCTTGAAATTCTATAATGATATTATTAAGTATAGTTTTCTTGCATGATGAAATAAAATGATGGGACACATAGAATGTTGACTGTAAGGTGTGTGTACTAGTAAGAAAATGAGACTTCCTCTCCTAGAGTTCACACTTGGTAATCTCCATGATAGGAGATTATGAGAACTGACCCGCTAGTAGGAATTCATAATTTTTAAATGTCTTTGGATATTTCTATCTATGAGTATGTGTAATGATTTTAGATATTAATATTACCATTAATATGTGTCACGACTCGTGTCTATGAATTATTGACCAAAACCGTCATGTAGAAAGTTGGCGGGAAGTAGGGTATGTTTGGTGCATCACGAGTGGCATGTTACTAATGGATAAGTCAAAGATGGATTTTCCCCTTGCATATATGGAATTTGATATCTTAGTCTTTTGATCAGAATAGAATCTTCAGGTGAAATTCTATTGCCATGGTGTAACAATGAGTTTATTTCATGTATTCAAAGAATGACGTATCAAGCATAAAAGTTGGTTACAGTATCATGAATCCTACTTGATTAGATATTGCGACGGAGGGGTTATATTACCGAATGAGCATTCATATGTGGATGTCTTTGTTGTGTATTTATGTTATTTCTCTTTGGTGCCTTAACCCATTGTGAGATAGTACTATTGGACATTAGGCAAGCTCACATAACATCAATGATAAAAAATACTAGAGGGTCACACACAAATCACTTTTTGTTGTCTCAGTAAAATTATATTTCAATTTAATTAATGAAATAGATATTATTCTCAAGACCATGGAATAATTTTATTAAATTTAAAATGATCCCATAAATAAAATAAAATATATTTATTTTTTGAACATATAATAAATATTTATTTATTAGTTTTTAAATAAAATATTTATTTAAGAGAATAAATTATTCATTTTTTAATCCGGTGTACAATAAATGGAAGTTGAGTTTGAATAGAAAAAGGATGGTCTGGTAGTAAAATAATTATTTTCAAGATGGTAAATAATTATTTAACTAGTAAGAATATGTTAAAATAATAATGAAGAAATTATAATTTTGTGATGCCAAAATTTATTTTATAATTATTTTTTGCTGAGGATGATGAACCATAAATAATGACGCGATATTATTGTTATGATCCTGGGTTATCTATATGTTCATGAATGCATTTAATTTTTTCAACTCACTTAAATATTGTAACTCAAATTCCATTTATATAAATAGATAAACAGGCCTATTGTACCGTACACCAAACTACATGCCTAGTGAATTAGAAATTGTTGACCCAAACCATTTCTCTATTGAATCCTCTTCTCTCCCCTCTCATGAACGATAGATGTTCTTGAAGGCCGAAGAACAAGCGATCAAGAATGACCGACAGAAGACATTCGCTTCACCACGCTAGGACCCAGAGAACGAGCTGTGTCGATCGAAGGCCATCAGACCACATTTGGATCACCACTAGAGATGTCACGACCCGTCCTCGAGGCCCATGCCATGACTACCCCAAGCCCGACTTCCATAGGCCAGGGGCTGGCGACTAGCACCAAGGCGTAAATCCCGGTAAAACGGGAAGGCATTTCCTTTTTAAAGTAAACAAACACCAAGGGTAAGCAAGAAGTAGAAGTAAACACTATGTAAAAACTAAGTACCATAATTAGTGCGGAAAAGTTAGTGGGCCAAAATACAATACCAAACTGAAAGTAAAGTACAACTGGAAATGGTAAAAAGCAACTGAAAAGTAAATCCATAGCGTCGAGCCATCCACTGGAAGTCCCACCCGATGGGCGAGTACAAATAGCCTCCACAGCTCCTCGGGTATTGTCGTCCGCTCCTAGTACGTCTTGCCCAGTGGTCCACCTCCAGGTACTGTCCTGCTCCGCAAGCCTCCACCACGATCAGCGTTGTCCATCGTATGCAACCAACACAACGTAGTGTGGGCATAGCCCTTGCAGGGGTGAGTATAAGCTACTCAGTAGGGACCCCGAGACCCCTGATGGTCTCCCAGAATCCACAAAGGATAATCCATAAAGTAAAGAAACAATCACAAAGTAACATCCGACTCTACATAGGTATATGCCCATACATATACCTAAGTCATCAATTCCAGGTTCGGCTGCAACATCCGAGACCAAGTACAACCCAGTCCACATAGGAAACCAAAACGAAATCCACACAGGATAGCACAACACAATCCACAAAGGAAAGAAAAACAGGATTCAGCTCACACAGGTATACTTCTTTTTATGACAATAGAGATGATCTGATATGTCCACTGATTCATCTATGTCGTCGGACCCACAATGGATCGATAGTTACTAACCCACGCAATGACCCACAAATGATCAGACCCAGACATGATTGATAGGTAACTAACCCCCGCAATGACCCACACAAGATCGGACCCACACAGGATCTGTAGACGCTGTCCCACACAGGACCGCTGAGTGCTGACCCACACTGGATCAGAACCACACAGGATCTGTAGCACTGATCCACGTAGGATCTCTGAGTGTTGTAGTCATCGCCGTCGAATCCACTGAGGATCTCTGCACAGTCGTCATCGTCGTCACAGTCGCAGCTAGCTCTAGGGTTCATGCACACCGAAAGCTCGTTCGGGAGGGTCCGCTCCACAAGCCGAGAGGCTGATACATCAACTGAAACATAGTCCATAGTTTATGTATCCAAAAATTCTGTATCGACAACAGGAACTCAACGTTGCAGACGTCGCGTCAATCGGACGCCCGGTCTAAGAGTTATTGGCTTTTTCGTCCAGGGGCCATGTTGGTTTTTAAGTCAAAACCAACCCAACCGTACTCCAACTTCATCCAAACCTCGGGCCGAGTAAGCCAAATGATCCGTATCATTTAGAGGAATCCATCAAAGTCGACGGCACGTCAATCGGATGTTCGTAGCTCAAGTTATAAGCGTTTCCGCTCCGAGGGCCCGGTTGGTTTCGTGTACGAACTAACCCGACTGAACCCATAGTATTTCTAAACCTTGAGTGTAATATGCCGAAATGAACGTCTCAATCCAAGGATCGCATCGATGCTGACCGTGCATCAATCAGAGTTCCGTAGCCCATTATATGGGCAAAAGAATGAAAAGGGTTCGGAAACGGGGGGTTTGGGCCCGGCCCGACCGGGCCCAACCACCCCTGGGTCGACCCGACCCGGGTCCGGGTCCGACCCGGCCGGACGCGACCCGGCCCGGCCTGGGCGTGTCCCGGCTGGCGCTGTCCGGGTGGCCAGTGGGTCGGCCCGGCCGTTACGGCCGGGCCACGTGCGGGGGGGGTGGGGGGGGGGGGGGGTGGGGGGGCGCGTGAAAGAGTCGCGACCCCACGTGGGGCTGCCCTTGCCAGTGGACGTGGAAGCCAGCCACGTCCCATCCCCCTCCGGTCCTGTGCGGTCACAGGACCATGCCATGTCACCGTGGCTGAAGCCGCGGTGGCTCCTCCCGGCGGCGCGCTGGGCGCCGCCACCCCCTGCCGTCGGCGTCGCCGTGCCAGCAAGGCGCGCAGGCGGGCTACTCTGCGGTCCGCCGGATGACTTCAAGTGGTCGGAAAAACGCGTTGTCTTTGCCAATGGCCCTCTCGGGGCACATCCTTCAATGCGAGGACCTCACATCGCCCGTGCGGCTTACTTTGTCGTCGTCCGTCGTTCTGCACACCAAGAATGAAAAGAGCGGTGGGTTCGGACTTGTTCGTTGGTCCGCACCCACCGTGTTAGCGGTTTTAAAAGTCTCACAACAAATATTTAATCATACACCGCGGGTATAAATCACAAAGATTTAGTTAAATCAACCCCTACCTCAATGTTGTCGTCGAACGTGATTTCGTCGCGGAAGAAGTGGATCGTCGCGCCGCGGAAGGGGTGTCGTTGTCGTCGCGATACACAGCGCGGCGTAATCAAAATTCGAGGATTAAAAAAACACACAGATTTATTTTCACCAATTAAACCCATGTTGGGGATATAATTCAGAAAGAATTAAAATAACTGAAATCCCCTACCTCAATCGGTTGTTGATCGAAGGTTGTCGCGGGGAAGGAACGTCGTGGAAGAAACGTCACAGAAGGAGAATCGTCGGTGTCGCGGTACACGGCGTCGCATCGTCGATAACCGAGGGTTCTACGTTCTTTGTTTCCCTTCTTCAAGGGCCGGCGTTCTTCGCGTACTTCTCGATCTTCGTTTTCTTCGTGAAGGAGGATAAAGATCTTCAGGCCTTCGAGTTTTCTCCAAATCCTCTCAACAAGCCACCCCTCAAAAGACAAGTGTTGGTCTTATTTTATTCCCATGCCAACAATTAGAAATTCAAAGTTAAGAAACAAACCATTAATTTGATGAATTGATGGTAATGACTTAACTTCCCAATTAATAGGGGCGTTTATAATTTAAGTAAACGAACCGGTTGACATTAATTAAAAGAGCTTTTTGCGGGTGTGTTACTTAGAGGGGAAGTAACGGTGAGGCTCGTGCGGGCCCCACCCCACAAATATCAAACCAAGTGGGTAGGATATTTTGGGTTCCACCCTATCCGTTTAACTTATCATAAGTGTCTTTAAGTGGATTTATGTGATATAAAATAATGTTGTCGCACCACTTTATTTTATTTCTTAACTTAACCCCAAAAATTAAAAACCACACCCGAGCAAACGCAACTCCGGAAAAGGGGTTTCTAAGCAAATACTAGCACTGCAATTCCATTGGTGCCCCCAGAATTCGATTCCGAGCTCCAGTTCAAAAGTTAGAAAAACCATCTCGTTCGTTCACGGAACGTACCCGAGGTAAACTTCGAAAATTGATTCCGGGCACACCGGGCCTCGGAATCAGGTGCTGTTAGATATTGTGTTCTTGTAATATTCCAAAAAAAATTAAGAAACAAATTTCCTTTAATTTTACAGGTCTTTACAACACTCCCACCTCAGGGATTTACGTCCCTGTAAAGATACATCATAAACTAGAGAAACAAATGTGGGTACTGAGCATGCATGTGAGCCTCCCGCTCCCAAGTGATCTCCTGGAGGTTCCCGTGCTTCCATTTGATGCGCACTGGAGGGATCAATTTTCCACGTAGGACCTCCTCCGGTCAATCCTCGATCTCCACTGGGACCTTTGAAAAAGTCTCCCCATCATCAACGTCCATCTCCCCTTGGTCAATGATATGCGTCGGGTCGTGCACGTATCTCCTCAGCTGAGATACGTGGAAGACGTCATGCACCCGGTGCAATTGAGGTGGTAAAGCCAGGTGATAATCCACCTCGCCAATCCTGCAGAGGACCTGGAATGGTCCGATGAAGCGTGGAGACAACTTATCTCCTCGGCCAAATCTTCGTAATCCACATCGAGGTGAGACACGCAAGAAGACGTGGTCGCCATCCTCGAACTATAGTGGCATCCGCCTCCTATCATCATAAGACTTCTGCCAGCTCTGAGCTATCCTCATCCACTCCTAGATGACCTGGACCTTCTCTGTTGTGGCCTGGACCGTCTCCGGTCCCACGAGTGCTGACTCCCTAGGGATTGTCCAGCACAAAAGATATCTGCACGGTCAGCCGTAAAACGCCTCGTATGGTGCTATCCCGATGGTGGAGTGGTAGCTGTTGTTGTACGAGAACTCCACCAAGGGTAGGTGGTCCTCCCAGCTGTGACCAAAGTCGAGGACACATGCGCGGAGCATGTCCTCGAGAGTCTGAATGGTCCTCTCCGTCTGACCATCCGTCTGAGGGTGAAAGGCAGTGCTCAGATGTAGCTGCTTCCCAAATACCTCCTGCAACCCCTTCCATAGCCGGGAAGTAAAGAAAGTATCTCGATCGTAGATGATAGATGATGGCACACCGTGAAGCCGTACAATCTCCTGAACGTATAGACGCCACAATCACTCCACTGAGCCCTGCTATCTGATTGGTAAGAAGTGAGCCGACTTGGTGAGTCGTTCGAAAATCACCCAGATGGAGTCGTGACCTCTGGAAGTGCGCGGAAGTCCAGTTTCGAAGTCCATAAATATTCCATCCCACATCCACTCCGGGACCTCCAAGGGCTATATGAAGCCTGCTGGTACCTGATGCTATGCCTTCACCTGCTGGCAGGTGAGGCATCGAGAAACGAACTCTGCCACAGCCTTCTTCATGCCCGGCCACCAGTGCTGTCGTCTGAGGTCCTGGTACATCTTCGCCACTCCAGGATGTACCTCCAAGGTAGAAGTGTGAAACTCTCTCAGAACCCCCTCCCGTAATGTAACTGCTACCATGGTACGTCCTCTGAAAAGGACGTCGTTCTATGCTCCAAAGGAGAAACCATCAGGTGCCTGTCCTGATGATATCTGCTTACGCCACGTCTCACAGTCGGAGTCCTCACGATGTGCCTCTCTGACCCGCTGTAGTAGTGGAGGGGTGACTATGAGTGACTGAAGGAAGGCTGCTCCATCTCTATCCACGAAGGATATCTACAAAGTGGTTAGCTACTTCGTCGCCTCCTCAATCAGCTGAATGCATGTCCTCCTGCTGAGAGAATCGACTACTACGTTCCCCTTCCCAAGAGTATAGAATATAAAATCCACAGTCCTAGAGGAACTCAACCCATCGTAGCTGTCTCAGGTTCAGGTCCTTCTGAGAGAAGATGTACCTGAGACTCTGATGGTCAGAAAAGACTGTAAAGCGCTCGCCCATCAGATAGTGTCACCATGTATTCAGATCGAAGACCACTGCTTCTAACTCCAGGTCATGGGTGGCGTAGTTCTGCTCATGAGGCCTCAACTGACGTGATCCATAGGCGATCACTGCCCACTCCTACATCAGGACACATACAAGTTCGGTCCCTGATGCATCGCAGTAGACTACGTACCCTATCCCCTCCTCCGGCAACCTCAAGATAGGTGCACTGGTCAATCTATGTCTCAGCTCCTGGAAGCTCTGCTAACATCTGTCTAACCACAAAAAGGGTTTCCCCTTCTTTGTCAAAGCTGAGAGTGGTGCCGCAACTCTGGAGAAGTCTGGAACAAACCTCCGATAGTATCCATCTAGTCCCAAGAAACTCCGCACCTCCGTCATGCAGCTGGGTGGCTCCCAAGCTAGCACTGCCTCGATCTTGGCAGGATCCACTGCAACTCCTGCTTCAGAGATGACGTGCCCCAAGAAGTGGACCTCACATAACCAAAACTGACACTTCGAGAGCTTTCGATAAAGCTGGTGATCTCGGAGTGTGTCTAGTACAACCCGTAAGTGGTAGGTGTGCTCCTCCTCATTCATCGAGTAAATTAAAATGTCATCAATGAAGACTCAGACAAATCGATCGAGGTATGGATGAAAGAACCTGTTCATGACTGCTGGAGCATTGGTTAAGCCAAAGGGAATATCCAAGAACTCATAGTGTCCATACCGACATCTGAAGGCCGTCTTCTACACGTCCTCATCCCGAACTCTGAGCTGATGATTGTCGGACCTGAGGTCTATCTTTGAGAACCATCGTGCTCTCTTGAGCTGATCGAAGAGGACATCAATCCTCGGTAGCGGATACTTGTTCCTCACTGTCACCTGGTTCAGGCGACGACAGTCTACACACAGTCGCAAGCTCCTGTCCACCTTCATGGCGAACAATATCAGGGAAGCCCAGGGTGAAACACTGGGTCAGATAAATCCCTTGACCTGCAAGTCCTCCAACTATACCCGTAGCTCTCGAAGCTCAACGGGAGCTATCCAGTATGCTGGAGTGGATATCAGGGCTGTCTCGAGGTGCATATCAATATAAAAGTCTACCTCTCTGCGAGGATGTAGTCTTGGAACGTTGCTGGGAAAGACGTCCGCATACTGACCCACCACTGCAGGAAAACTAGGACTCTACACATCAACTGCTCCTAGGATGAGGCTAGCCAGCTAATGAGTGATGGGTTGTCCTCTCCTCGGAGAGAGTCCATCTTGTGCTGTGAAGGCTCCCTTCTCGCCGGTGAAGGTGAAACTTCTCCCGTCGGTGCGTACACATCACACCTTGCGCCTAATACAGTCAATCTTAGCATGGACTGTAGATAACCAATCGATGCCCAAGATGACGTCGTAAGGCCTCGACACTGCTACAAGAAGATCCCAGCCGAAGCTCTCACCTCCTAGATTAAGCTCACACTACCGACACCAGTGTGTAATCATCAAGTCTCCTCCCATAGGAGTCTCTAGCCATAGGGATCGAGCGAACGACTCCGTCGGAATCTCCGAGCTCTGAAAAAGGGCAGTGGCTATGAAAGAATGACTCTCTCCTATGGCTATAAGAACTGCATCAAGGGTGGAATAGACACAGATAGTACCTTGAATCATCTCGGGAACGCCATGGGCATAGGCCTCCACTGCCTGGAGTTGTGCCTGTCTCTGCCCGCCATCTCCCTTTGGTTAGGGTGGACCTCCTGGTGGTGGTGGTGGTGGTAGAGCCTCAAAACGTCGCCCACCACCTGCTGCTCGGCAAGCTCCTCTGCCTCGTCCGCCTGCTCCCTGAAGACCGCCACGGTCGACCCTCTGCCTCTACCTCGGTGGCCCCTCAACCGTCTGCTGCTCCTCGACACGGCGGGTCGGGTAGTCATGAGACATGTGGCCCTGCCTGCCGCATGCGTAGCACTGTCTGCCTCTCAAAAGACTGGACCCACGTTGTGTTCCCCGCACAGCTGAGCCAGTGTCCTGAGGTCGTATGCCTGAGGGTCTGGTCTGCTTGGACCCATGAGTCATCCGTCGACTGCCTAATTCAGAAGACTTTTCTACATGCGGCCCTGCGGTGGGTCTCGACACTGATGAAGGCTCAGCAAGAAAGCTCTCGATCAGAAGGGCTCGCTCCAGTACTCCTTCCTGGGTCGGAATACTGAGGAAGATCAATGATGCCCTGATCTCATTCCTCAATCCCTTCTCAAAGGTCTAGGCCCGGAAGAATGGGTCTCGTAACATGTCTGTTGAGTAGTGCGAGAGATCGGTAAATCTCGCAGAGTACTGTGCGACCGTCAAGCTTCCCTACCGCAGATGAAGAATCTCATGGATGCGCACCGCACAGAGTGTGGCTGGGACGAACTCCGAGCGGAAGAGTCTCTCAAAGTCCATCCAGAGGAGAGATTCCACATCGTGCACCTGGAGCATCAACCTCCACCATCGGCCCGCTGCCGCGTGCAGTAGGCACGCTGCGAGGATCACCATGAGGCCTGCTGGTGTCCTCACTAACCTGAAAACTCGTACCACAGCCTCCAGCCAGTCCTCAGCTGCCTGGGGGTCCGTCTCCCTGCGGAACCTCGGCGGTCGCTGGCGCTGAAACTCGTGCAGTGCACTAAGGCGACGTGCATCGTCAGTGGCTGGGGTTGGTAGCATCGGTGGCCCGATGGGTAGAGGTACCGTCGGTGCCTCTGCTGTCAAAGGCCCATGTACCGAGGCCTCGTCACTTGGTGGGCTGTCTTCATGTACAACTCTCGGAACCCTAGCTGGCTGCCCTCGTGGGGCCATCCGAAAAAGAAACAGGTGTGCCACGGTCAAACAGTATACCTGGTGAGCTGACATATAGTAAACATAAAGAAAACATGAAACACACATGCAATCCATGTTTTCGTGCATTAAGTCAGAAATCAGAAGTCAGGGTCCTCGTGTATGGATACGTCGTCCGCCGCACCAACACTAGGCTCCCTGGACTGATAACCACACTCAATACTCTTAACACTATTGCTTCACATAGAAAAGATCAGAGTCCAATGTTCTGCGGTAAAACCGAATCCCTCTGATACCAATTTGTCACGACCCGTCCTCGGGGCCCGTGCCGTGACTACCCCAAGCCTTCCTTCCATAGGCCAGGGGATGGTGACTAGCACCAAGGCGTAAATCCCGGTAAAAAGGGAAGGAATTGCCTTTGTAAAGTAAAAAAACACCACAGAGCAAGCAAGCAGTAGAATTAAACACTATATAAAAACATAGTACATCAATGAGTGCGGAAAAGTAAGTGGGCCAGATTACAAACCCAAAATGAAAGTAAAGTACAACTGGAAAGGGAAAACATCAACTGAAAAGTAAACCCATAGCTTCGAATCATCCATTGGAAGTCCCACCAAAAGTGTGAGTACAGATTGCCTCCACAACTCCTCGGGTCCAGCCATCCGCTCTGAGTACGTCTCGCCCAGTGGTCCACCTCCAGGTACCGTCCTGCTCCACAAGCCTCCACCATGATCAACGTTGTCCGTCGTTTGCAACCAACACTACGTAGTGCGGGCATAACCCATCTAGGGGTGAGTATAAGCTACTCAGTAGGGACCCCGAGACCCCCGAAGGTCTCCCAGAATTCACAAAGGATAATCCACAAAGGAAAGATACAATACCAAAGTAACATCCGACTCTACTTAGGTATATGCCCATACATATACCTAAGTCATCAATTCCGGGTTTGGCTCCAACATCCAAGCACAAGTACAACCCAGTCCACACAGGAAAGCAAAACGAAATCCACACAGGATAGCACAACACAATCCACAAAGGAAAGCAAAATTGGATTCAACTCACACAGGTATACTTCTTCATATGACGATAGAGATGATCAGATATATCCACTGATTCATCTATGTCGTCGGACCCACAAAGGATCGATAGGTACTAACCCCCGCAATGACCCACAAAGGATATGACCCACACAGGATTGATAGGTAACTAACCCCCGCAATGACCCACACAGGATCGGACCCACACAGGATCTGTAGGCATTGGCCCACACAGGACCGCTGAGTGCTGACCCACGTAGGATCCGTCCCACACAGGGTATGTAGCACTGATCCATGTAGGATCGCTGAGTGCTGTAGTAGTCGCCATTGAATCCATTGAGGATCTCTGCACAGTCGTTGTCGTCATCACTTTAGCAGCCTGTTCTAGGGTTCCCGCAAACAGTAAGCTCGTTCGGGAGGGTCCGCTCCACAAGCTGAGAGGATGATACATCAACTGACACATAGTCCAGAGCTGATGTATCCAAAAGTTCCGTATCGACAGTAGGAACTCAACGTCGCAGACGGCGCGACAATCGGACGCCCGATCTGAGAGTTATTGTCTTTTTTGTCCCAGGGGCCCGGATGGTTTTTAAGTCAAAACCAACCCGACCGTACTCCACCTGTGTCCAAACCTCGGGCGGAGTAAGCCAAAAGATCCATATCACTTAGAAGAATCCATCAAAGTCGACGGAACGTCAATCGGAGGTCCGAAGCTCAAGTGATAAGCGTTTCCGCTCCGAGGGCCCGATTGGTTTCGTGTACGAACCAACCCAGCCAAAACCAACGTATTCCGAAACCCTGATTGTAATATTCCAAAATTAACATCTCGATCCAAGGATCACATCGGCACTGACGTTGCGTCAATTGGAGGTCTGTAGCCCATGATATGGGCAAAAGACCGAAAAGGGTCCGGAAACGGGTGGTCGGGGCCCGGACCGACCCGACCCGGGTCTGGGTCCGACCAGGCTGGCGTTGGCCAGGTGGCCAGCGGGTCGGCTCGTCTGTTACGGCCGAGCCGCGGGCGGGGGGCGTGTTGCCCCTGCGTGAAGGACACAGGGCCCCGCATGGGGCCGCCCTTGCCAGCGGACGCGGCAGCCGGTCGCGTCCCGTCCCCCTCCGGTCTTGCGCGGTCGTGGGACCGCGCCTTGCCCCCGCGGATTAAGCCGCGACAGCTCCTCCCGGCGGCGCGGCGGGGGCCGCCGCCCCCTACCACCTGCGCCACCGTGCCTACGAGGCGTGCCGGCGGGCTGCTCGGCGGACCACCGGACGAGTTAAGGTGGTCAGAAAAATGCGCCGTCTTCGCCAATGGCCCTCCTGGGGCCCGTCCTTCACTGCGAGGATCTCACATCGCCTGTGACGCTTACTTTTTCTTCATCCTCCGTTCCGTACACCATGAATTAAAAGGGCGGTGGGTTCAGAATTGTTTGTTGGTCCGCACCCACCGCATTAGCGACATTAAAAGTCTCACAACAAATTTTTAATCATACACCGCGGGTATAAATCACAAAGATTTAGATGAATCAATCCCTACCTCAATGTTGTCATTGAACATTAGTTCATCACGATAGAAGAGGATAATCGCGTCCCGAAAGGGGTGTCGTTGTCGTCGTGGTACACGGCGTTGCATTGTCAAACTCTGAGGATTAAAAAAACACACAGATTTATTTTCACCAATTAAAACCATGTTGAGGATATAATTCAAAAAGAATTAAAAGAACCACAATCCCCTACCTCAATCGGTTGTTGATAGAAGGTTGTCGCGGGGAAGGAACGTCGCGGAAGAAACGTCGCGGAAGGAGAATCATTGGCGTCGCGGTACACAACGTTGCGTCGTCGATCTCCGAGGGTTCGACGTTCTTTTTTGCCCTTCGTTGAAGGTCGTCGTTCTTCGCTTTCTTTGCGTTCTTCGTGTCATTCGCGTTCTTCACAAAGGAGGATGAAGATCTTCAGGCCTTAGAGTTTTCTCCATCCTCTCAACAAGCCACCCGTCAAAAGACAAGTGTTGGTCTTATTTTATTCTCATGCCAACAATAAGAAATTCAATGTTAAGAAATGAACCATTAATTCGATGAATTAATTGTAATGACTTATCTTCGCAATTAATAGGGGTTTTTAGAATTTAAATAAATGCACCAGTTGACTTTAATTAATAGAGGTTTTCGCAGGTACGTTACTTAGAGAGGAAGTAACGGTGGGGCTCGTGAGGGCCTCACCCCCACAAATATCCTACCAAGTGGGTAGGATATTTTGGGTTCCACCTTATCAGTTTTACATTGCTTAAGTGGATTTAAGTGAAGTAAAATAAAGTTGTCGCACCACTTTATTTTATTTTTTAACTTAACCCCAAAAATTAAAAACCACAACCGAGAAAACACAACTCTGGAAAAGGCATTTCTAAGCAAATACCGACGATGCGATTCCATCGGTGCCCTAAGAATTCGATTCTGAGCACCGGTTCAAAATTTTTAAAAACCCGCTCGTTCGTTCACTGAACGTACCCAAGCTAAACTTTGGAAAATGATTTCGGGCACACTGGGCCTCGGAATCAGGTGCCGTCAGATACTGCGTTCTTGTAAAATTTCAATGAAAATTAAGAAAAACATTTCCTTGAATTTTACGGGTCTTTACAAGAGAGATTCTAGTTTGGATCCTTACAAGTGAAATGAGATAATTCGGAAGTTTCATTCCAGATGATCAACATCATCAGTGAAGAAAAATATCAAATATCCCTGTATTATTTTTATTTATGAAATTAATTAAATTAATTTTAAACCTTATGTACAAGATCCCCTCTAAAGGATTCAGACCTCTTTCTTCTTTATCTAAATCTATGATTATATTACATGGAGACTGGCGTTAATTGTCATATTGATCCCAGAATAATCATTGTTCATAGTAAAAATCAATGTTGGGTGTCAACCCAATCACACTTCTGTTGTACCTAAAACCTTCACATATATCTTTGGGATAAAGTAGATGTTATTGATGAATGGATTAATATGTACTTACAGGAATTAGTGAACCCTTAGGTCTGTTATAAATAAGACCAATAGTATATAAACCTGATAGCTGGATAAGTAATGTGACCATTAGGAATATTAATACATATATGAGAATAGAAACCCCACCTATGAATGTATAAATTTGTTTGTATTATAAAAGATAATATGAAAAATATTTATCATGGAATAAGTAAAAAAATTTTTTAAAATTAAAATAAACTCTGGTTATTTTTATGAAACATAAATGTTTATATAGATTTTTATAACTAGTATAATTTTTTGAAATATAATTTTTTTCTATAAAATAAATTCATAAATTTATATTGTGTTTTATTTTCACTATAAGATAATTTTACGAGACCTTTATAAATTTTTCAGTGTGTCATAAAATTGGTTATAAAATTAAAATTATTCATTTTCTAATATTTAGTGGTTTTAATTAAAAATTAAAATTATAATATTTAAAAAATTTATATCTTAAAATAGTTCCATTTTTTAAATATTCATGTCAAAAAATCAATAGAATTAATATTTTTGAGTTTTCTATACTTGTTGAATTTTTGTTGAATAGTGAAATACAATATTTTATGGTATGTAACATATTAGGCCAAATAAAGGAATTTTGATATATTTAATGATTTTTTAAATGATTAATTAAAACTAACATGACCTAGTTACTATACATTGTTACATTAATAAAAAATATTGAATGTCTTGACCCAACTTTATAGAAAATATATCCATTAAGACCCATCTCATCCCCATATAAATACCACACTATAAGACCTCTTCCCATCACATGTTATAAGACATGGGGTTTTCCATACTATACCTAATTACTATCCCAAACCACTTATCCATGTCCGGGTCTTTATCATATCACCAAAAACTTATACCATGATCCTTAATAATGTTCTCAAGGAGACAATACTCAACTAGTAAACTCTTCATTATTTATGTTTTAATTTTTTTTTTCATATCCTCCTATCACCTATTCAATATAAATTATATTGACAAATAAATTATCTTATATTTAAAAAACTTATATTATGATAATGTAACATTCTTCATTAATTCTCTTCTACTCTAATTTCATTCTAAAAATGATAACATCAGTTCTGATGTGTCGATTCACCCCTTCATGGAGGAGTAGTTTTCATTTTTTTACTTTACAACCATAATGTATGATTATAAATGAATAATTAAGGTTAAATAAGATAATAATATTTATATTATAACTTATTTCATGTTTTGGAACTAGTATATATTAAAAATAATAAATAAAATCATAATGGTTTTTGATGGTCTAAAAAACTACCAAGATAAACTAATAATTTTTCCTAAAAACCTTATCTAATAAAACATTTTTATATAAAAGAAAGTGATCTATGGGAAAATTTTAAATTATTCAACTATATTAATACTATTTCATTCCATATCTCTCTTTTTGGTTCCATTAGACATGATCTCACATTATTAAACTCACTGGAACCGATCATAAAATCGTGAAATGGACACTCCTAGAACTACAATATTAAACATTTAACCCATCCAAATGTCCATAAATGAATATAATAAGACTATAATAAATAAAATATATCATTATGTGGGTCTCAAAAAAATTATTATTTAATCTAATCCAATTATTAGTGGAATTAGGGGTATGTGGATAGTGCTTTCTGACATAAGGTAAGGGGTCTCTCCGAACCTCCACACAAATCATGGGATTACAATTTATCTTCCTCTAAAAAACTATTATTCTTAATTATGCATATATAATATTTCTAAATTAGTTTTATATATTTAAAATATATGTATCTAGATAAATTAATCCTTATTATTTAGGGATATACATTTTTATAAGGTCCTCTTTCAATTCATTCCAATAACAATGCATGATTAAAAGTAACTTCTCAATTTCATAACCATTTTCCCGTACACCCCAGAATCTATTTCTAGTCACAATTTTTTTTATATATTCACAATTTCATCATGAAAAACTATCTTAGTTAATTTTTGGCTTTATATAAATAGTTATATGTTTTTCTTCTTTAAATATGCTTTAATGTTTTCCCGTAAACTACACTAACATGGTTCATTTCTAAAATTTCTAAAACAATATTATTACATGTTTTCAAATCATTTGGACATTATATATCATTATATATGCCCATTTTACTTTATTAATATCATATTATAATTAAAATCCACTCTTCCATTGTCACCATTATGATATTCCCTTTGGTTATGGCTTATGGCATTATTGGGATACCCATTTCATTCCATGGGTAACCCTTATGTTTGTCCCTTGTGTTAAATTATTCCAGAGGAACACATATGCATGAATAGGTTATGATGGGATCTCCAGGAGAGGAATATAATTTATTTGGTAATGTTTAGTCTCATTCGACGTCGTGTAAGAGATTAGATAATAAACATAAACCGTTTTGAGACTTCTTCCACCGTGTGATATAGTCTGGGAAGTTAGCATTAATTTTTATGTCATGTTATATGTTGCTAAAAAATTCTATTATTTCCAAGATCATATGATTCCAGGTTCTAAATGATATTCCTCTACATGTTTATAAATTTTTAATGACAATTTTATTAACATTTTATGCCTTTGAATCACGTTCTTTGATTTATTTCTAGTTTTCCATTATTAGGATTTTCAGCTCATCACATTGTTCTACATATTCCCTAGGTTCTACTATGTTTATATACGAGTTCAATTGATGTTAGAAGCTAATAATGGATAATAAATAAAATTTTAATTTATTTTGGATTTCTCTTTCTAATTGATTACCCATTCTTATTGACATTATAATTTTTGACCCTAGTTTTGTATTTTATGGTTAATAATTCTTAAAATTATTTAATGACATCTATGAAAGGATATGGTAACTATAAGAAAACCATATGGATACTTGAAATAAGACATTTTTTATAGAAAACCATTTATAAATATGGAATTGAAATCTATCTAGAAAAAAAATGAATTCCATTATCTCTTCTATAATCAAAAATAACATTACGGACAACGTCCATGATATAGGTCAAATGTTTTCATAAAATTTCATTCATTGAATCTATAATTATCTTTTTCACACTATTTATTCTCTATTTTTAATTAACTTGTCATCTTCATTTATATTGTTATGTTAGACCTGTTTTATCCAAACTATAGTATTATTTTATGACCTTCCAACAATATGACATGTTGGATTATATTATATTTGGCCAATTTAATCATTCATATCAAAAACAATTTTTTTATCTCTAGTGTATTCTTCAAAAAATTTTCTTTCTACAAGAGATAGAATGTATTTTTTTTTGTTTGGAATTTTTTCTTCAGGTATGAATTGATGTATCCTAATCAACAATGGCGTTATGTTTTTTAATTTTTTCGCAAATATTCAACTTCTATAAAGATTCAAGTCTGTAATTACCTTGATCATCATTATAATATTATTATGAATCATCAACATTAAATTTTACTCATCCTCAATCGATAGCTTCCTCATTATAATCATCTGAAAAAAATTCACCATTTTTTGATGGTTCTCTTTATTTTCTAATATAGTGATATAATCTCATCTAACCAAATTTTCTAGACTATTTGTCGCATCTTTTGGATTCATCGATTTTCCCTAATTAACCATGTAATTTTCCCTCATCTCTGTGGGGTTCAAGCATCATGGGATTGAACATATAAATTATAAATCACATATTCAAAATATTAAAAAGAATTCATATGTTGGATTCATTAAATATCAATGCTCATATAGATTCCAATTTCCTTCAAGACACAAAAAATATCTCTTCGATATGTAGACTAATTTTAGTATATCCTGGTTCCTAAAGTTCCTTAGAATATCCTTTTCAATAATCATTTTGATGGGCATGTTTTCTCAGATTTTATTTCACTTGTCAACCACATCATTTTTATGTGGATTTCTCAGAATATAAATGTGGTTCCATATCTCATGTTTCCCAAGATGCTTCTATACTAGGATGTTTTATAATTATTCATCATCATTTTTTTGAAACATAAATATTTTTTTTTTAAATCATCTATTAATTTTCCCCTTAGTATTACATTGTTTAATTGAACATCAAGGAATTAGGGAAAATGAAAAATACACATCCCATCCTACTGAAATCATCAATAAAAATAACCCCATACAACATCCCATTATTGGATATTAGCGATATAATTTTACACACATCTGTATCAAACAACTCAATAAATATTGTTTTCATCTATAATTTACCCTCATAAATCTTTCCAATTATCTTCCTCTATTGGAATGCATTTCAGGTGTTTATTATCTATTGGTAGATTGAAGAAATATTGATCTATATAATATTTCACTAGATCTTATTTAAATGGTTGGTAAAAATGGGCTTTTTGTTTATTTAAAAACCTATTTTATTCCCCCCAATATAGAAAGATCATATCTTTTTCTCTAATTACAATGTAAATATTCCACTCCTTTCAACTTATATATAGGAAAACTGTACTTAAATTTCCCTAAACAATACATCACTTCTTGGTTAATTTTACATCGTACCCCAATTATCAGAGTTTATTGAATCTTATAACGATGTGATTAAGACATTCCAAAACAAATTCATTATCATGTATCATATATTTTATTTTGATCATAGATTTCACAAATCAAATAATAATAAGGACATCGTAATTCCATAATTTAATGACACAATTCTCATCAGACATGATGGCTTCCACAAAATTATTTTTTCCCATTATTGATAGGTGAATTAAATATGAAATATCATATTCTAGTTTGATATGATTCCATGAAAACATTTTTTTCAAAAAATAATTGCTTAGAAATTTATTTTTTTATCTACATCATTATATTTTATAAGAAATTGAATGGTGATCATGATATTCCTCAGGTTATGATCGATCAACTTCTTCTAAGAGGACTGCAAATCAAATTTTCATTTTCATATCATTAAATGATTCAATGGGATAATATTTATTAACACATTGGTTCTCCATAGACATATTCATCTACATTGTTGGTGCACAATATTTTTCCATCCGGTGGAGTCCGCCACACTAGAAATAGTGTTCATGAAAATAATATATGTAATATCAAAAACTAAGTGACTAATGATTTTTCTTATTACCTTTAGTAACTTTTGGATATGAAATAGAGATTTGGATAATGGCCCATCCTTCCATAATAATTTTAGAGACCCAAGAATGAAGTACATGGCAGTTACATTACTTTTTCTGAATAATTAATGCATAACAAGAACCAACACTGAAGGACTGTAATAGTTTAGTGTCTTTGGAAACTCGGAACATAATCTTCTAATCATGGGGAGAGATCTACAGCATCTCCCATAAAGATCATCTGATTTTGTTTTCTTACCTAAAACCTTAATTTAAATCTTGAGGAATAGAAAACATATAAAGGGTGAGCTCAAATGCTCAGTAAGGGTAAGCATGTAGAAAATAAAACAAATCATATACGTTTGAATTTAAAAAAAATGATCATAAAGTTTATACATCAAAATCTTGCGAAATTAATCTTGGAAGTACATAAGGAATAGATCATAAAAGAAAATTAATCATAATAAAATAGAATGGGAATAAAACATGTAATTGTGGAAAACCATTAAGCACTCAATATGATTTCCATAGTAGCCAAATAATTGCTTCCAAGACCATCATAGTGGACAAAGTCCCTTACTGAATCGAGTTCACTCTTTGTTCCAGTCCTATATCACTAAACCGGATTAACTTGTCGTTCTAGCCATGTCTATCTCATGAGATATAAATCCTTACCCAATGCATTAAAGGGAGATATAGGTACCACCCTTCTCATATTGAAATAATTCTTACGTGTGCCATAACAAATTCATAAATCATGCATCATAACCCAAATAATAAAATGGGTTTCATGAACATCATCATATCTTAATGTAATCCATATAAAACAAATGGATATCATTTCTTCATAAGAAAAATCACAAAATGTAAATAATAGAGACATTATACTTGAAACATAATCATACTAAATAATGTCATCTTAGATGGAAAATAGTTTTTACAAAATACTTGAAATTAATTCTTGAGGAAAATATCCTTTCTTCTTCAAAATAATTTTCTTTTCAGAAAATGCCATGAAATTTTAAAAGAGAGGGATTTTGTTGAAAATAATAATGAAATCTTATAGAGTAAAATTCAAGAAAATAAGCTATTATGGAACCATAAAAATCTTATCATGCCGTATAAGTTAAAAAAACATTCTCCTCGTACTTTTGCTGGAAAAGTCAAAAAGTACATCGTATGGTAAACAAAATAAAGATTCCTTCCATTCATCATAGTAAAAGTAAAAAGGGGTAAAAATTACAATAAACATACATGTAAGAATAGTAAATATTTTATGAAAACATTATTAGAAAATATGACATGGATGATAAATATAACCCCAGTAAATACTTATGTATAAGAAATCTTGGATAAAAATGAGATTTGAAAAATTATCCCTTACCTTATGTCTGATATGCTTCGTTTGTATATGAAAATAATGTATAATGATTTAAATAATTTCATTGACTTATTACATAATAATATTCATTATTATGATATCATATATGGTTCAATTATGACTTTATATTACACGTTCGTTTGTAAATTCCATGTTAATGAAGCGTTTTGGGTAAAATCATTTCATTTATCGTATGTGTTTCAACTTGTTGTCCATGATATTATTAATAATATCATTTAATTATAGAATGAAAAACATGATTTATATATAATATATATTAAGCATATAAATATATATGATAGATTGTTAAATGGAATGAAATATACCGTTTATGGAGACGGTAGGTCGTACGTACGCATGAACACTGTTTTCATTTCCTTATTGAATTTAATGGAATTAAGTAAATGAATCATATATGTACATAAATACAATATCATTATTATGTAATATATTTAATGATTATTTATTATATATACTTTATAATCATACTTGAATGATTAATCAGGGAAAATGATTCTCATGGAATTCGTGGAGACGATAGTCTGTACGTACGCATGAACGTTGTTTTCGTTTCCTTATTAAATTAAATAGAATTAAGTAAATGAAACATATATGTACATAAATACAGTATAATTATAATGTAATATATTTCACTATTATTTATTATATATACTTTATAATCATACTTGAATGGTTAATCATGGAAAATGAATCTTATCACGTTCGTGGGGAAGGCAGTTCGTACGTACGCACAAGCGATTATATCGTTCCCATAATTATTGAATAGAAATATATTAGATGATATAAAATCTCAGATTCAGTATGATGTTATAATAACCATATATAGTTATTCTTTACACCATTATACCCATCCAAGTAATGTGGTGGTGGAAAAATAGATTACACCACGTCATGGAGACGGTATTTCATACGTACGCACGCGCGGTGATTTCGTTTTTTGTAGGATGGATAGAAGGTGAAATGGGGTTGTTTCATATTTATTATCACATATAATTATATTAGTTATACTTATGTTATTACTTTATAATGAAACAACTAAATAAGAAGAAGTTGAAGAAGAAAGAAACACGAATGAATCGGTAGAAGAGATAACCTCTTCTTTGACGCACCTCTTTTAAGCTTCCTCTTAAGGAACTAGAGTTGGTCTTTTGAGAAGACCAAAACCTGCAGAAGTTTGATAGGCAAGTGGATAAGATAAATGGTTAGAGTTTTTATGAGATTTAAGGCTCAATTTTGTGTAAGGAAGAGAGGGAGGATGTGACCTTTTATAAGTGAGGAGAGGGGCACCTTGGGAAATCTCAAAAATATTAATTTATAATAAATCAAACCCCACATAAAAACCTCCAAAAATGAATCATATTAAAATATTATATGAGATAGGGTTTGAATATAATCAAACAATAAAATTTACGCAAGTCGAAAATTTATTGTAAACCTTATCAACTTTGATTTATCCATTATTTAATTTATTTAATTTTATTTTTGAAAATATGATTCAAAATTTTAAACTGTTATAAATAATTACTTATGTGTTCTGAATTTTCCATAATTGGATAATTTATGACATTTTATACCATATAAATTTTAATATATAAAGTTTAATTTTTTTTTATTTTTAAACAATTTTATATTATGTTATTCTTCTAAAGTAACAATTGTGGCATTTTTGACTCTATTCATTTATTTGAAATTAAATAAAATCCAAATAGATGATATGTTCGAACAAAAAGCTATAATAGATTCATAACATGTCATATTTATCTATAAAATTAGTGTATCACATTAAATATTTCATATAATATTTATGTTAAAATTTTTAAACCATTTAGTTGATATTTCATTCAACAAAATAATTACAACATCACTATTGTGTCACCTTTAATGATAATTATTTAATCCCCAAAAATTCCAAATAACTTAACATGATGTAGATAATTTTATTATATTTCTGGAGACTATTCAGTATTGACGTTTCATGACATTTATCACTAAATTAAAATTATTATACTTATATGATTTAAGATAATGACATGTTGTCACTTTCTTTTGTTTTAATAATAATTAATATATTTTCATTGTCAAAAGTCCATAAAATGAATTTATTACGACACATAGGTGATAAGGGTAGAATTTTAGTCATCCAATACAATTTTTTCCACTATTAGGGTAAATTTATAAGCTTATTTTTACCCATAGTTACCCGATTTACCTTTAACTGCAGTAAATAAAAATTATCGTAGTTACTACTCATAATATCAATAAAATAAAAGTAACATATTAAATTAATTTGGACCAAAAGAATAATTTTCTGGAATTATTTTTTGAAAATTCAAAACATATAAGTTTCAGTAAATAATTTAAAATTAATCCCGTTGTTTAGAAAACGGGTTTTAAAAGTTAAAACATTTCCAATGATTGAAATTTTTTTACCTATGAATTCAATGTAAAATTAATGGTAATGACATAAATTATATTAAATGGTAAAAATATATTATATTTATACTTTAAAACCATTAAATATTATAATTTAACAATATTAATTATTGCGATGAAAAAAGTTGTCATTAAATAAAATATAGCATGTTTTTACTATTCATTAAAATATAAAAGTTATCGGAATAAAAAGAAAAATTAACCAAAGTAAATTTATATATTCTGATTCCAAAGAAGAATTTTATTTTGTAAAATTGAACATATAAACATTTCAAAATCTAGATTTAATGTGGGTGCACCATCAAAAGGTGGCAAAACTGCATTTTTTGGAAAAATACTTATTTTACCCTAAACATTTCTTTTGTTCACATACCATGTTCTAGTAAATGCGTAAGATGAATAATAATTATATTAAATCCATAATATAGTTAATAATATTTATAATGGATAGTCCATAATAATATTATAACAATATATCATTGTTTAGTGAAACTCAGTATTGCATAAAACACACGCTATCGAGGAATGTCACAATTGCATGTAATGCAAGCCAAGTCAGGGTTGCGTGTAGTTTAAGACTCCTTTGTTTTGTCATATAAAAAAATCCGACCATATTTGATTTATACATTGAATATATATATACACACTCAATGTTGCGTAGAATAACTAGTATCAAACAAACATGAAATTGTGTGTAACACGATCCAAGAATAGTGTTGCATATACTACAAGCTAATACGGTGTTGCGTATAGTACAAGATAATCTTGGTGTAGCATAAAATAAATTAAAAATAATACTTCTCATAATATATTGGGGTGTTACATTCTACCCCCCTTAAAAATGAATTTCAACCTCGAAATTCGTTGGGTTTATAAATGGTTTTCTATATGAAAATTTCTTTAATAGATACCCACATCGTAAAAAGGATTACCAAAACATAATTTTAAAAACTAAATTATGAAACATAACAGTTACCCAAAATTAACTATTCACAGGGTTTCCTAATAGGATAACATAGGTGAAAATATGGATGTGGAAGAAAATTCTTACCATCTTGCTCTCATGAAGAGTGGTAGAGGACATGGCTATGTAAAAGACAACAATTACAAAGCCGTAAATTTGTGATGATCTAAGGTACCATCTCATTTATCAGATATGAGGGAAGTAGGACAACATTTTTGGTTTTCAAGATCATTTCTCTAAAGTTTATGAATTAAAAGAAATACATATATTATTATGGTACAATCTTACTGTTGTTCGTGCCTTGAACAATTTCAACATCATATTATAAAGAAATGAAGTTGAATTTGGTATTCATGAAGTGTTAGAAGATCATGTGATAAAATGATAGGTCATTCCATCTGTTTCAAACAAAAGGTTAGAAAAAGTTATCAAATATACATAAGTCCATCTATGGTGAGGTTAATCATATTGGATTCAAAAAATGGACTTATACTTCATCTATCATACCGCATAATAAAATAAAACTAGTTTCCACTAACTAGGGACTTCCTCTATGCTAGTGGTAGCTGATAAAGGCCTGTCACACTTAAGTTGTGGGTTCGATTCCCACAACCCGATCCGACGCGATGGGTTTTCAACCTTTCTGTAGGTTGTCCCTTTTCTTAAACTACACTATTATAACATTTCATAAATAATATAAAAAAATTTCTAGCCTTAAACAATACTAACTTATGTTCAACATAATCCATTCCAATCTTTAAGATTATCAAAATACTTATTTCCAAACTCATAGTATATAGAGAATGATTACTAAAAAGGTTATATAACTAGAACGTGAATACCATCATTTATCCCTCATATATCACAAGATATATCATTTTTGATACATTACAAACATTTTAATACCTTAATCAAGTATTCTCCTAAAAAATGAATACCCATTGAACTTTAGTGAAAACATAAATGATGTCAAAGGTTAACTCTTACCACATACCAAAATCCAAAATTTCTATATACTCAAACCATGATATAACTTTGTCCTTATATCATTCAAGAGCTCATTAATACTATCAAACATTTCATTTTATCCTTATCCATTCATTATGCGCATATCATCTTCTTTTCCAAAATTATTTGAATAAACTTTCATGGATACCAGTGCCATTCGACATATAATTTCAAATAAAATAGTGTAACAATCCTTAGATGTTTCTTTATTCCATATTTCCATTAAATTACATATACAACATAACTCTTGATAAACATACAATCTTTCCACTACCTTCCTAAACCATTGATCGAGCTTCCTCATTTTATTCCTCCACACTTCTTTCATCTCATATATAATTTGTAGTCTCTTCATCGTCAACAACATAAATACTACCCTTACAACCATGATGATTCTCTTCATGAAATTTTCCCTTAGGTAATTGGTTATCATAATGCCCATACATTCCTCATTTAAAACATTTAACCATTATTGATGTCTTAGCAGTACCATTATCCTTGTCTATGGTATTAACTAATCCTTTTCCATTGCAATTACTGGCTTTGTGTCCTTCTTTTTCACATAGAAATAATCTTCCAGTTCCTTTGAAACATTCTCTCTTATACCTCTTACCACATGATTTACATGATGGAAATTCAACTTTCTTTCCGCTACGATCATCATGAAACTCCATCTTTCTCTTATTAGCTGAGTCAGGAAACATACCAATGTTGAGATTATTGATCATATTATGAGATTGCTGATTAGGCATAATAACGATTTTCGGACTTCCAAATCTCATTTCATTTGGTTTCTCATGAAGAAAATCATTCCATTTTCCATCATATCCTCCATTATCGTGAATCTTCCTATTTCCAGCCATTTTCCAAAACCCAAATAGAATAGTGTGAGAGGCAAAAATAAAGCAAGGAAAACAACATAATAAAGGGGGAGTACCTTCAATATCTAACATCCTAGGTTTAATTCTAAGATCGTTATCATAACAAGAACCAATACTCAAGGACCGTAACAGTTTAGTGTCTTTGGAAACTCGGAACATAATATTCTAATCATGGTGAAAGATCTTCAACATCTCCCGTAATAATCTTCCACTATTGTTTTCTTACATAAAACCTTTATTTAAATCTTGGTGAAAAGAAAACATATAAATGGTAAGATCAAATTCTCAGTAAGGGTACGAATGGAGAAAATAAAACAAATCATATACATTTTAAGTTAAAAAATGATCATAAAGTTTAAACATAAAAATTTATAGAAATAAATCATGGCAGTACATAAGGCATAGATCATAATGGAACATTAAACATGATAAAATTGCATGGGAATAAAACATTTAATTGTGGGAAACCATTAAGCACATGATATTATTTCCATAGTATCCAAGGCATTGCGTCCAAGACCATCATAGTGGACAAAGTCCCTTACTGAATCGAGTTCACCCCTTGTTCCAGTCCTGTATCACTGAACCAGATTAACTTATCATTTCAGCCATGTCTATCTCGTGTGATATAAATCTTTACCCAATGCATTGGAGGGATATATAAGTCTGACACATATTATATTGAAAGCATTCTTACATGTTCCAGAGCACAATCATAAATCATGCATCAGAACCCAAAGAATAAAATGGGTTTCATAAACATCATCACAACTTAACGTAATCCATATAAAACAAATAGATATCATTTCATCATAAGAAAAATCAAACCATGTAAATAATAGAGACATTATACTTTAAACATAATCATACTAAATAATTTCATCTTAGATGGAAAATATTTTTCACAAAACACTTGAAATGAATCCTTGAAGAGAATATCCTTTCTGCTTCAAAATCATTTTTATTTCAAAAAATTCCATGCAATTTAAAAAAAAGTTTTTGTTTGAAAATAATAATGAAATATTGTAGAGAAAACTTCATGAAAATAAGGCGTTATGAAACCGTAAAAATCTGATCATGCTGTATAAGTTAAAAAACACTCTCCTCGTACTGTTGCCAGATAAGTCAAAAAGTACATCCTATGGTAAACAAAAGAAAGATCCCTTCCATTCATCATAGTAAAAGAAAAAAAGGGGTAAAAATGACTTTAAACATATATGTAATAATAGTAAACATTTTATGAATTTGTTTTTGAGAAAAAATGGACATAGATGATAAATACAACCCCGGTAAATACTTACGTATAAGCAATCTCTGATAAAAATGAGATGTGCAAAATTATACCTTAACTTATGTCTGATATGCTTCGTTTCTATCCGAACATCCTATATAATAAATTAAATAATGTCATTGACTTATTACAGAAACATATTCATTGTTATGATATCATATATGGTTCACTTATGACTTTATATTACCCATTCTTTTGTAAATACCATGTTAAAGCTGTGTTTTGGGTAAAATCTTTTCATTTATCGTACGTGTTTCGACTTGTTGTTCATGATATTATTTATTATATGCTTTAATTTCAGAATGTAAAATATTATTTATATATAATATATATTCATCATATAAACAAATATTATTGATCGAGAAATGGAATGAAATACACAGTTCATGGGGACGGGTGGCCGTACGTATGCATGAACGCTGTTTTTATTTCCTTTTTGAATTAAATTGAATTATGTAAATGAAACATATATGTACATATATAAAGTATCATTATTATGTAATATCTTTCAGGATTACTTATTTTATATACTTTATAATCATACTCTAATGATTAAGCATGTAAAATGAATCTCATCGCGTTCCTGGAGACGGTAGTCCATACGTACACATGAACGATGTTTTCGTTTCCTTATTGATTTAAATGAAATTAAGTAGATGAAACATATATGTACATAAATAAAGTATAATTATAATGTAATATCTTTCATGATTATTTATTATATATACTTTATAATCATACGTGGATGGTTAATCATGGAAAATGAATCTCATCGCGTTCGTGGAGACGGCAGTCCGTACGTAAGCACGAGCAATGATATCATTTCCATAATTATTGAATTCAATTATAATGGATGATATAATATCTCAGAATCCGTATTATGTTATAATAACCATATATAGTTATTCATTACACCATTATACCCATCCAAGTAAGTTGGTGGTGGAAAAACAGATTACACCACGGCTTGGAGACAATAATCTCTACGTACGCACGCGCGTTGATTTCATTTTCCATAGGATGGATAGAAGGTGAAATGGGGTTGTTTAATATTTATAATAACATATCACTATATTAGTGATAATGATGTAAATAATTTATAATGAAACAACTAAATAAGAAGAAGTTGAAGAAGAAAGAAACTTGAAAACATCGGTAGAAGAGATTACTTCTTCTTTGACGCACCTCTTTTAAGCTTCCTATTAAGGAACTACAGTTGGTATTTTGAGAATACCAGAACCTCCATAATGTTTCTAGGTAAGTGGAGAAGAGAAATGATCATGTTGTTACTGATCTTGAAGGCTCAAAGTTGTGTAAACAATAGAGGGAGGATGTGCCCTTTTATAAGGGAGGAGAGGGGCACCTTTGGAAATCTCATAAATATTAATTTATAATAAATCAAACCCAACATAAAAACAAAAACAAATGACGCATATTCTATGATTAGATGATATAGGGTTGTAATCTCATCAACCAATAAAATTTAGGCATGTTGGAAATTTCTTTTAAACCTTATCAACATTATTTATCCTAATTTAATCTATTTAATTTTATTTCTGGTAATAAGATTCTAAATTTTGAATTGTTATAAATAATTACATATATGTTTTGAATTTTCCAAAATTGGATAATTTAATACATTTTAGACCATATAAATTATAATTTATAATTTATAAATATTTTTGTGATTTTTAAACAGTTTTATATTTTGTTATTCTTATAAAATAACAATTATGTCAATTTTGAAACTATTCATTTATTTGAATTTAAATAACATCCAAACAAGAGATATGTTCAAAATAAAAGATTTAATATTTTCATAACATGTCATTTTAATCGATAAAATTAGTGGAGCACATTAAATATTTCATATATTATTTATGCTAAAATTATTAAAAAACTTTTAGTTGATATTTCAATAAATAAAATAATTGAAACATCACTATTGTGTCACATTTAATGATAATTATTTAATCCCTAAAAATTCTAAATAAATTCACATGATGTAGATAATTTTATTATATTTATGTAGAATATTCATTTTAAACGTTTCATGAAATTTATGACTAAATTAAAATTATTATACTTATAGGATTTTAGAGAGTGACATGTTGTCACTTTCTTTTGTTTTAATAATAATTATATTTTTTTCATTGTTAAAAGGCTATAATATAAATTAATTCCGACCCTTAGGTGATAAGGGTCAAATTTTATTCATTCAATAAAATTTAACAGGGGTTAGGGTAGATTTATAATCTAATGTTTACCCTTAATTACCAGATTTACCTTTAACTGTAGTAAATAAATATTACCATAGTTTATATTCATAATATAAAAAGAAAGTAACCTATTAACATAATTTGGACCCACTTAATTCAAATATGGAATCCATTTTTCAAAATTCAAAACACAGAAGTTACAGTAATAAATTGAAAATTAATCCCATTGTTAAGAAAACAGGTTTTAAAAGTTAAAACATTGCCAAAGATTGAAATATTTTTACCTATGAATTTAATGTAAAATTAATGCTACTGACATACATTATATTAAATGGTAAAAATTTATTCTATTTATACTTTAAAACAATTAAATATTATAATTTAACCATATGAATTATTGTGATGAAAATAGTTGTTTTCAATTAAATTATGGCATTGTTTTAATATTCATTAAAATATAAATGTTATCCAAATAATTTGAAAAATTTATCCAAAGTAAATTTTTATATCCCGATTCTAAAGAAAATTTTATTTTGTCAAATTGACCTTATAAACATGTCAAAAAATAGATTTAATGTGGGTGCGCCATCAAAACGTGGCAAAACTGCATTTTTTGAAATATACATATTTTACCCAAAATATTTATTTTGTTCACATACCATGTTCTAGAAAATGATTAAGATGAATAATAATGTTATAAAATTCAAAATTTAGTTAATAATATTCATAACGGCTAGTCCATAATAATATTATAACAATATATTTTTGATTAGTGAGACCCGGTATTGCGTACAACACACACTATCGAGGAATGTCCCGATTGCGTGTAATGCAAGCCATGTCAGGGTTGTGTGAAGTTCAAGACTCCTTTGTTGTTGAGTATAAAAAAAATACAATGATATTTCATTTATAAATTTAATATTTATATATACACACAATGTTACGTAGAATAACTATTATCAAACAAACATGAAATTGCGTGTAACACGATCCAAGAATAGTGTTGTGTATACTACAAGCAAATATTGTGTTGCGTATAGTGGAATATAATCATGGTGTAGCATCAAATAAACTAAAAATAATACTTCTCATAAAATCATTGGGTGTTACAATAATAACACATGATATGAGGTGAATATTGATTTATTCTCTCTCCCAAACATGTTTTTCTTTTAGTTATTTGAATCTTCTGCTTCTAATTCAAACACAACTCAATTATCATCATTATATTTGGAGCTTCTATTCTGAAATCCAACATCATATATTTCTATTCTTTTTATCAATCCCTATATCGGCCATTTCATTCGTCTATTAATGTTTGTTCTATTTTGATAGAACATGGGATTCACATCCACTTTTTCAATCTCTTATGAAATCTGATTTCTTGATTTTATCTTGTGAATGAAGAGTTTCCCCATATCTTAAAATTGTGTTTATAAGATGTAAAATTATTATTCATGTTTCTAAATAAAATTGATTTGATATATATTTTTAGTTAAACCCCTAATTTTTATGGTTTATTCTTGAACTTTGATCATATAATCAATGACCAATTTAGAGTTCATTGGAATTTAATACTTATGATTTATGATTTCATCTTGCATCTCTATAATCTATTCATCTATAACTGAATATATAGTTCTCTATCATGAAACAAACTTTTGGATTTCTTTCATTACTCTTGCCAAAAATGAATCTCTTGACAAGTAGATTTTATTTCATCTTGGAGATCCACCTTTGTTCCACATCACTTTATTTATTTTTTTGATCATTCTTTAATTATAAATTTATCACTAATTCCGTTCTAGAATTTTCTTTGTGATATATTAATAATGCAATTTATTCTGTATAACTATCCAAAAATATATCATTCTATTTTGAATTTAGGTTCTTCATTTTAATGATATACCATTTAAATGTTTTCTTACTTTTAAAAAAAGTCAAATACATCTTCATGGTGATTTCTTTTTCATCCTTATCTTCATATTTAATATTTTCAAGGAACATTACTATGGTATCTCCAACCATTCAACTTCATAATTGTGTGATTTGATGTTTACCTTTGAACTTTCTGTTTCCTATTAGTATATTTTAGGGAAGGTATGTCAAGGCATCATCCACCTTTTCTTTTCTAGGTTTCCCTCTATAAAATCTACGCCATGGCCTTTAATATCAGCTCCTTCTATTTCATTTTTTATACACCCATTATCATCATTTGTGATCTCATACTCAATAATAGCTCTACGTAAAATATCTGATTTCAGATAATGTAGATATTTTTTCTCCAATAATTTATTTTTTGGATTTATCCGAGGTGTTAGTCTTCTTAAAATTAACTTTGAGATCTTGAAACCAGCATTGATTTTACTTGAGACGACATATATTCCATAAAAACACTCACCCAAAGAAAATATCTTTAATTAACTCATTAGGGTTCATTCTCGGTTACTAATACATGTTTGAAAGAACATGTAGTTTAGTTTCTTGGACATTGATTCACCCTCTTAGATATTTAGTAACTATTAATACATTTTATGTGATGACTTTCCTAAAATAACCATCATGTATATTTTGTTGGATAAGGAAAACCCTAAGGCATTAATTCCTCTTGAATTAGTATTCAATTTAAATTGGTATCCTTATGATAAATCTCCACTATCCACATTATCATAAATCAAAAAAATCTCACCGATAAATAAATATTATAATATTTAACAAGAAAAATCTAAACTAGATTCTTCCATAACTAAAATTTTTTCCATCACAGATCGGAATACCATTATAATAAAAAAACCCATTACAATCCTCTAGATAGAAAAACAATATTTATTCCCATTTGTTGTTACCAATTTAAATCCTGAAAAAATTAAATAAAATGAGAGTAGGAGTGAATAAATTTATGACATATTTAAATAAAATCTCATTTACACCATGGTTAATCATTGAAGTAAAAACACTTCACTCCCTCTCCCTTAGTGATGTTTGATAAAAAAAACTTATTGAGACACAACAATTTTTCATGATTCACACACACAAGGATATATTTAAGGATAATAAATAGAAAAGTTTCCTAAGGAACAGATTTATTAATGTTCACTTAAATTAAACAGTTTGATGTGGACTCATTTTCCATAATGTCTCACAATAATGAACAATTAGAAAACTCACTACTATCTCAACTGAAGTTATCTCAATACTCATATAGAAGATTCTAATTGTGATCACCTGAATCAATATATTTTCAACTCATTTCTTGTTTAATGTGTAAAAACATTCATACAATTTATTAATATCACATTCACATAGAATTACAAGGAAAATTATTCTCATTTTTGTGAGATTATTGTCCACAAAATCTCAAACTATCTATAAAGTATTAGAATAACTTACTATGGAAAAAGTAGTTGAACAGGTCTCCACATTTCATCAAGTGCACCTCACCATATTTCAGAGGATGCTAACTAGAAACAACGGTCTATTGTATGTACAACAGGTAGACAACACCTTCATAATTATAGAGGCACAATGTATAATAATATTGAAATTGATTAAAAATTATGAAATAAGTATAATGAGATAAAAAATTATTTGTAGAAAACTATACTTTAAAAAATTATAAATGTGTAAAATTTCAATATAAAATAATTTGTGTATGTTTGATGATTAAACAAGTAAAATAAGTAATAAATATAACAAGAATATAGTAAAATAATGTAAATATAGCCCAAAAACTTGATCCATGACCATCTTATGTACCAGCTCGGCCCTCTACTCCTTCCTCACTCTAGTAATGTCGATCAATCCTTAAAAGTTGGATTCTTCCACTTTATCAACACCTACAGACGTAATGTCTGTTTTATTACCAATGGTTCTAGAGTAGGGTGTGAGATACAATCATAGTTGGAAGACACCCATATTTTATTGACCATTATATTTCATGTATTATATATAAGTAGTGTTCTAGAGTATTTAAATGTAGGAAATAAATAAATAAATAGAATCAATTCATTTATTTGGGCTCCACATGGACACCTATCTAATTACCTGCTTCATCCTATCTCGATGAGTATGAATCAGAAGATTATGCAAATAGTAAATTAAATCGATTTATACATATAAAGGTCGATTGTCTCCAAGATCGGGATATCTCTTCTGTGACATATACCTACGTTTGAAAAACCGTTGGATACATTCTCAATTTGAAAATATTCTTTGATGTTTTTACTACATTAGATTGGAAAACCATGTTACCAATATATATAAAGACCCCATGAGAACATCCAAGAAAATCATATATGAATTTCCATATATCGCTCGAGGGTACTCACATATTACCAAAGCCAATGTGTTCATCCATGGTGACCCAAAATTGATGTCCCAAGTATCAGTCCATTAAGAGTGTGGTAATTCATGTACAAACCCTTTATTCTATACCTGGTATTGCACATAGGGGAAAATGTTTCTCTCAAGGCATGGATCAACTAATCATGCCTCTGAGCCCATCTCAGGGGTCTCCTCTAGGGTTCCAATGTCACTAATATAGTGGTAAAATAGGTAACGCAAGATGAACTCATCTTAGATATACTAGGGTTCACACCATGTGGGTTTACTAAAAATTAGAAAAATATATGTGAAATTTGTGAGTGTTCTTCTACAACAACCCAAAAATTTAAGAATAAAATTTATTTTATTTCAATTAAATGCCTTATAAATATATAAAATACATGCACTCATTTTTTTATTATATACTTTTAGATTTTAATGATCATTAAGTATCATTAAAATTAGAAATATAACCATTGAACACTGATCACATGACTAGTATAAATATAGGGTTTTATCCAATCACTAATACATAGACAAAGGATGTTTTGTTCTCATCTAGTTGACTTGGGTTGTATGAAGATTATTTATCAGAGATCAAAAAATAGGTTGTGTCGTTGGGCTTCGCTCTTGACCAAGCCTAGGTTGAGCTCTAGCACTTTAAACATGAACTGAATCTCCTTTGGAAAAAAATCATGTTAATAGAGATTCCAACTCACGAGATGTTTATGAGCCACCCAAAGAGTGTGTCAACATTGAACACTTTTCCATCAAGTGTTATTCGGGTCTTATAATTATTTATTTAACAATGTATTGGTTACTTATTGTATAATCCCTTTTTAAAAATAAATTTATAATTCCATTAATTCCTAAATGATAATGGATATTCTTAAACAATTATGAATTTGATAAATTGATTTTTCCAGAAAAAATGGTACTTTTGAGAAATATATAAATTATTATATTAAAAAAAGTTTTTAATTAATATAATTATATAAATAATTCTCACAAGTGACGATTATATCAGTTGAATATCTATAAATTATTATGTAATCAGTTTGTTAAGAGTTATATTTTAATACGCCAAAATATAAAGTTTATATTGAAAGAATTTATTTTTAATAATGAAGTAATTTTGCAAATAATTAATATTTTTAAAAAATATTATTATAAATTAACTTTTTTAAATAAAAAATGATTATATAATTTTTATGAACTCAAATGAAAATTTTCTTATGGTTTAAAAAATTTCGTTTTTTAAAATGTGAATTTTTAATAAATATTGGTTCTCATTTTCAAAGTGATAATTCCCATATTTAGAAAATTATTTAGATAAAATCAATATTATTTCTGGAATCAGGATGTCAGAATTATCCAATAGTGAATTTTTCATAATATTCCGAGTTAGGAGATTTTTTGGTAAAAAGATAAATAATATAAAAATATATAATGTGTTTTATGATGTTGTAATGACCTAGTAGTTCTGTAATAATTTCCATAAATAGTATCATTCACCAAATATATGTTTTAACTATAAAATAATGTGATTTATTAATTATTTAATTATTTATAAGGCCATAGTGAGTCCTCCAAAATGTATAATATATTTTATGATTTTAAATACGTTTCCTTGAGAGTATGACTCCCCTCCAAATAAAAAAGAGTTCTATTTGAGTATCTTCATCTCTATTCCTAATTAATTTCTTTTCTACTAACATTTTCCTGAAACCATGGGGAAAACCATTGGTAGGTTTGTGGTTTTGACTATTTTAGTGTCGAGTGTCCAAAACCTAAATAATAAACAATTTCCCTTATTTCCTTATATAAACCAACCCAAGAACACGTTCATATTCATAGAAACTCCTTAAAGATATTCCTCATGTTTCTTACACCACCCTAGAGTCCTCCCAAGTTTCTCCAAATACCCCAAGAAGCCTCTCTAATTCCTTGCGGATCATACATCCAACTACTGGTTCCTTCATTTATTATTTTTGTTCATGTTTATTTATATTATTGTACCCTTTTATTTTTAAGTTATAAATGTTGGTGTTTGTTTTAATAACATCCCATGAATCCATTATTTTTTATGATGTGATTCCTCTTTCCATATCAGTAATCCCTACCATATACACTCGTTACCTTGCTGAAATTTCATAGGAGTTATTGCATTTCTCCACTTTCTTCATGTTTATTTATTTTGTTTCGCCTTCTATTTTCTAATTACGTGTGTTGCTAAATGAATTTATATGAACCTAATACATTAAATTTATTGTATATATTTTGTGCGAACCCTTTCTCTCTCATCGTGAATTTAAATTAATTTTTATGTCACATTGTTAGGATGATGAAATTATACCACGAATTTCTATTCCAAAACCATTATGTAGTGAATAATGTAACTATTCTTTATCATGAGTGTTATATTTTATTAACATAATACTTTTTATTTAGGAATTAAATGTCTTTATTACACACCCCTTGATCATGGAAAAATTATGGTAATTAATGAATAACATGTTTTATGATCTTTGTGCAACAATAAGCATGAGAATGAAATGAAAGTGATGGGTGAGCCATTGAGTTATCCAAAGATCAAATGTATTGGGTAATGATTAGTATCATGATAAATCCTGTCAGGATAGGGGCTTACTTGATTCCTTTATAGGAAATTTTCCATAATTTTGGGACATGGTTTCACCTGATGTTTTTAGGTTAATGATGTAGTGTTTTAAGATGTTTCAACATTTCCAGGTTTTGATGATCATGTTAAATCATTCCTTTAGGTCCATGTGCGATTCATGCTCTATAGAAATTTCAATGTATTAAAATTTATTGAATTCATCATGTTATTTCTTCTTTACCCCCTTATCGAGCTTTATAGATCACCCTTTTCTTATGTATGTCCTCATGTTACCCCATGAAATGTTAACTACATACGAATGTCATGGTCATGTAAAAGATGATTTCAATAATGGTATTGTATTTTATGTATGAAGTGGTCATGAAATGTTACTAATCCCATCATAAACGTGGAATATCATACATATATGTATTATTATGTTCATGTTTATTTAATAATGAAAGTCTCAATATAAAATCAAGATCACAGTTCTCATAGTATTTATCATAGGATAAGCATAGTTATTTAGGAAAATAGGATTATAAAACCATAGTGAAACACTTAAGGGTAAGAGTAAGTATATGCAAATAATCCCAACAATTTTTTGAGTATAGAGTAAATAGTTTATGAAGAAAATGTGTCCCTATTTGGATACAAAAAAGTATTGGTGGCTCTATTACTGATGTATCTATGGGTAAAACTCGAAAACACTACTTTGATCTAGACTAGAACGGGAAATTGTTCCCAACAATGGGCCATACAGAACTCTTGGTTCAACAATCTCAAGGGATATGATTTATAAAATTTACAATGTTACTATGAAAAATTATTAAGGGAAAAAAATTTCTCATTAAGTATATATGTTTGGAAGTAGATTATCCAGATCGTTGATCAAAGAATTCAAATTTATAAGTAATAGGGAAAAATGTCATTTATATTTTATCCAATTTTTATAAGATTCCTATTTACGTGTTTAATTGTTTATGATACTGATCCATAGGTATATGTTAGATAATGTAGAACCAAAATAAACAAGTGAATGTTAGTGTTATCATCTATAGTTCTAAAAATTATTTTAAATCCTGAATGTTTCCTATAACTATCTAAACACCATAACAAATCGTGGAAGTATAGATGTATTTAATTAATGAAAAAGGGACAATTATAGAAACCCCTTCATATAAATCCTCCCCTACCATAATTTTAGGAAATAACATCTCATAGAACACAATCATACTTCCCTTAGGGGAATTTTATGCAATTCCTCACATGGATTGACGTTCCATGTTTAGAGCCAACATATATAGTCATGAGAGGGAAATAACTCCAAATATAGTGAATACAAAACTGATTCTATAAATATGAAATAAGGAGGATGGGTCTTATTTATAACCATCATCTCATGAATGGATATTACATCCATATGAGCATGCATGTACTTCTAATATAATTGATTCTATGGAAGGATCCATCCTCTAATACACTCCTTATGTTGGAGAATTTATTGATGTTTTTTAAATAATTTTCTAGTCTTCATCCTAGAAGAGATTTTTAATTCACAATAGATCTTATAACTAGGGGTTTTAAATAGATAAGAAAATTTATAGAATAGATCTTATACCTAAGGGGTTTTAAGGAATGGTTCAATGTGCCTTTGCATTGAATATCGTGAGCTCAAATAAATCATGATAAAGAACAAGTATCCTTTACCATGAATTTATGACTTGTTTGATTAGCTACATTTAGCACAATAATTCTCCATGGTCGATCTGTAGTTGATATATTGTCATGTAAGGGTGAAGAAGGGGGATATCCCCAACAGTTCTTTTTGTAAAAAGTATGGGATTTATGTATTCGTAGTAATGCCATTCTAACTCCCTAGTGATCTATAAAACATCATTAAAATTGATCAATATAAACTTTCGAGATTACCTTGACAAATCTGTGGTTTTTTAGGGACTATATTTTAATATACTCTAAAATGAAGTACAAGAATGAGGAGGATCTGGGCACTGTACTAGAGACCATGGTAAAGGAGAAACTCTAAAATTTACAAAAAGTGTGTGTTATGGTTAATGGAAATTCCATTGAAGAGGTATATCATCAAAAGTAATTATATATCAATAGATACTTCAAAAAAAAATTAATTGATAGATGGAAAAGGGAGAAATTTATGAGGGGTATCAATAGTTTCATGGGGTATGATGGATTTTATCATCGATTTGTGAGAAATTTATCACGCTTTTGAAACACTCTTACCCAACTAACACAGAAGCGAGTCAAGTTTTTTTGGAATGATTAATGAGAATTAGGATTTATGGAGTTGAAGAAGAGTCATGTCACTACCCCTCTGATCAAACTACCCACATGTGTGGATATTTTCATAATATTATCCAATGCATTAAACATGTCCATGAACTATGTGTTGATGCAGAAAGACAAAGTCAATTCCTTTGCCTCAAGGAAGATGAATGTTCATGAGAAAAATAATCCCACACATGGTCTATAGTTTAATGTTGTGATATTTGAATTGAAAATCTTGTGGCACTATAACATTAGGGAGTAGTGTAAAATATATACATATCAAAAAAGTCTCAAATATATATTCACACAAAAATAGAAGAATATACAATAAAAAATACTATTAGATATCATCAAGGATTACGACTTCTCAATCTATTACCACCCTGTTAATGTGAACAAGGGGTATGATGGTTTATTTATAAATGACCCAGAAAAGTCTATCATTGACGAGAAATTAAAAGGATCCATTATTTATTTATTTGATCAATATGGGCATGGGAATCATAAATATGGGAACCTTATCAGTCATTTCACAATTTATTTCTCAACCTTCTCATTTTTAAAGGATAATGGATGCTCAAAAAATGAAGTGGGAATTTAAAATATAGTGGAAACTGTCAGAAAAGGGAAATACTCATAGTTTAATGTTAATAAAAAAGGAATTGATATATTTGGATCAATTATTTGTATTCCATCAAATATGGAGTGAAAAATGATTTTTTAGATGATGAACATAGACTGAATTTATCCACTCACCTTTGAAATACAGATATGTAACGAGATATCAGACAACACTATTGGTGGGATAACATGAAGAACGAAATCTGTAAATATAAATCAATGTTCCTAGTATGTTAGCACGTGAAGGTTTACATTACGAATTATAAGGGGATGATGAAACCAATACCCATCTAAAAATAGAAATGGGAAAACATTACCATAGACATTGACACCAGACATCCGAAATCATCCAACAGAAACGTTTTTATCTGGGCTGTTCTGGATGAACTTATATAGACTTCACACATAATTGTGATTTTAGTGGATTTATCATTAGATCATCTATAACATATATACATTATGGAAGTGGAACGGTTTAATTTTGTACCAATATCGATTGTATCGGTTAAAGATCCATAATTTCCCTCTACCTTCTCGAAGAGACTCCAATATGCTTGAAAGGCTGAGCTGAACTGCAGTATGACTTATCATCCTCAAAATGATGTCTAATTTGAGCAGACAATCCAAACACATGATGACATGTTAACAGTGTCATCAAGGGGAATTAAATGAAGATGGGATCAACATCTTCCTCTAGTTGAGTTCTTATACAACAACAATTTCTACTTAAACATACAAATGGATCCTTATGATTCCCTTTATGGGAAGAAGTGTAGAACCTAATCATGTTGGTATAAATTTGGGGAACACAAACTTCTAGGTCCAAAAATGGTTGAAAAAATGGTGGATAAGGCTAAGACCATCCAGAAGAACCTCAAAGCTACTCAGAGCCATCAATAGATCTATGATGATGATAATCAATGAGACTTAGACTTTGATGATGGAGACATAGTATTGCATCACATTTCTCCATGAAATGGAGTTATGAGATTTGGGAAGAAGGTAAATATTATTCTAAGGTACATCATTCCCTTTGAAATCTTTGATCGCATCAGAGTAGTAGCCTATTGACTAGTACTCCCACCAAATCTGTATCGAGCCCATGATGTATTCCATGTATCACTCTTAAGGATGTACGTACCTGACATATCACATGTACTCAATTCTGAGGTGGTACCATTATAGAATGACCTCTCTTATGGGGAGAAGCCATGGAAGAACTTTGATCATAGAGAAAAAAGGGTATGGAATAAGATGATGTCCCTAATCATGGTGTTATAGAGAAACCACAAGTTTGAAGAAGAATTGTGTGAACTAGTGGAAGTGATGAAGCATAGTTACCCATAACTATTTTATTGTGTGAAAAGGAAATTTTCATGGTGAAATTTATGAAGGGGGGATTCTTGTAATAACGCAAATATCTATGAATAAAATTCCATTTATTTCTATTAAATTCCTTTTGGATATAGAAAATACTTGAGCTTATTTTATATTATTTTATACAATTGGATTTAAATTATCATTAAGTATCCATACCATTTAAAATGTAGATGTTGAATAGTTATCACATGACTAGTATAAATAGAGGGTTTTAAAAAATTCTTTTGAACTAGACAAAGGTGGTGATGTCCTTATAATGTACAATTGGGTCATATGAAGTTCATTTGCAGAGTTTGGCAAGGTGATAGAGTCACTGTGATTATCTCTTAACCAATCCCAAGTGTAGCTTCAATACATTAATCATGAATGAAATTGAAAATGGGATAAGTTCATGTTAATAGAGATTACCAACCGGGTGATGTTATCCGAGCAACAATAAGAGTGTTTCACCATCACACACTTTACCCATAGGTCATAGGAGGGTGTTCGAAGGGGTTATGTAACAATGTATAGGTTTCCTATTGTGTAATCCCTTGTTATAAATAAAACCATTTTTCTATCAATTCATTTGTGATTACACCCATTCTTAATTAAATAATTAATTTTCTAAATTGGTTTTCAGGTAAAAATAGTACATTTGGGTAATTAATATATAATTATTTTAAACTATGGGTTTTATAAATAATATTACAAAAAAAATTCTTATAAATGATTATTACATCAGTTGATTATATGTAAATGAATTGGTAATATGTTTGATAAGAGTTATATTATTACATGATAAAACAGAAAGTGTATTTTTGATAACATATTTTAATAAATTAATGTATTTTTTAAATTATTAATATTTTAATAAAATAATATTATAAAATTAATTCTATTAATAATAAATGAGTATCTAATATTTATAAATTCAAATGTAATTTTTATTAATGTTATAAAACTCTTTTTGTAAAAACCTTACAATTTTCTGTAAATGTCATTTCTCATTATAAAAGTAAAAACTCACATATTTATAACATTATTTAGATAAAATTTATACTTATTTTGGAGTCTAGACATCTAAATTATTCATCTGTGATTTTTTCTTATTTTTCTAAACAGTTGAATTTTTGGGATAAAATTAAATAATATAAACATATTGAGTGATTTATGTCATCATAATGACCAAGTTTTGATATAATAAATACCATAAAAGTGATATTACAGCAAATATATGTTTTATCATTAAAATAATTTGAATTTTTTAATTTTACATATTTTAACATGCCTTAGTCTATCATTCAAATTTTTTAATATATTTTATGATTTGAAATTCATTTCCTTAAGACTGTGACACACCTCCTCTTAAGAAATTCTTGTGTTTTAATATATTCATATATTTTCCTAATAAAATATTTTTTTCGACTATTCTTCTATAAAAATCATGAGAAAAACCCATGTGTCAGTGTTGGTGTGGTGTACGGTCCAGGGCCTGAATAATAAATAATTCCCCTCCATTCCTATATAAACACTCCCAAAAACCCTTCACTCTTTCCTCATACTACTTAAATCACATCATCACTATTCTATCAACTATATAATGTCTTTCCAAGGTGCCTCCAAGCTCCCATGAATCTTCTCTGATGCCTTTGGGATCAAACAACATGTAAGGTTTCCTTTAAATCTCATTTTTCCCATGATTCCAAATACTGTTATACAATTTTTTTAATTAAAAATTATGGGGTCTATTTTCTCACCTCCCCCACACATCCTTTATTATTATTGTATAATGATAAACATCATTCTCTCGTATTAATTCCTCCCATGTACTCCCTTGTATATACTGAAATATTTAAAGAGTTATTCAATTTATCCTCTTTCTTAATGTTTATTTTATATGTTACACCATCTATTTCAAAATTACATATTCTGGGACATGTATTTATATGAACCCGTTACAATCCATTTCATGTATATATTATAAGATACCCCTTTCTTTATCATCTAACATTTTTTGAATTTTTTTTTCACATTGTTATGCTGCCAAAATTACTCTATGAATTTCCATTCCAGAACCTTTTGTAGTGAATACTATAATTGGTCCCCATTATGGGTTTTCACTTTTATGAATATATAACTTTTTATTTTAACTTACATGTATTTATTCCCCACCCCTTGATCATTGAAAAAATTATGGTAATGACTGAATACCATGTTTTATGATCTATGTGACACATTTAAGCGTGTAAATTTAATAAAAGAGATGGGTGAGACCGATATTATATAGAACACCAATTAATTAGGTAATGTTGACTGTCATGATATTCCATTTTTGGACAGGTGTTTACCTTATTCTTTTATTTTAATTTTCCCTTCAATTTTGGATAGGGGTTTAGCTGATTCCTTTATGTTAATGATGTTGTGCTTTATGATGTTTCCCCATTTTCATTTATGATGATCATTATATATCATTCCTTTCTGTTCATGTTTATCTTATTCTCTATTGATATGTCTATTGAATAATATGTGTTTTATTGTTTATGTAATTCCATTTTTTCTCCCTTACGAGGATTTAGAGTGCAACTTTTCCTTATTTATGTCGTCAGGTTATCCCATTCAATGCTAAGTACTAAGGAATGTTTTGGTATTATAAAATAAGTTTCCAATAAATAAGTTTCATTTTATATCAAATGTTTTCATGTATTTTTTCTAATCCTATTATCTACTAGACCAATCAATCATTTTGGTTGTATTAATTTTATGCTTATGAAATAAATTATATCGAAATATGAAATAAATATCATGGTGGTTATATCTTCCGATGTTTCCTGAAGTTGGAACCCCTCATATCACCCCACCACAAATATAAATCCATTAAACAAGAAATTAATATCTAATAATCTAGGGAAAAAGGTCCAATTCATATGTTAATACATTTAAAACATGATGGTCTTTTTAATCAAGATATAACATTTTTAAAGGGTTATTCAAGGCAGGAGGCATATTTATTAAAAATGTATTCTATTGGTTTATTTAAAAATATCATATAATGCCTGGTTAGAGTGTTCAACAAAATGCTCAACACTAAATTAAAATATATTAATCACTCAATGCATCTTATAAGGAGGAAATACCCTTCAATGTTAATTTAAGAAAAAAATAAAATGGAAGTTTGGCTTCTAAGTTGATGCACCAAATAGGGGAAATAAAATTATAATGTGTGAGGAATGATGCTTAATGTATAATCTCATATCCTTCCATTTATACTAACTAGATTTAATATATGAAGTCATTAACAAAGAATAATCTGACACATCGTCGTCCAACCAAATTAGGCATGGGGAAATTTCCATTAATGGCAGGAACACCCAAAGGGGTAGCCGAAAACAAAAATAACAACCCACCTATGGGTTTATCTATAAGTAGATGTCACATAGCCCTTGAAAATTCATTTTCACTAATGTGTTAATTATGGAATAATCGTCACTATAATGGTCTCGAGTGATGCACAATTAAAAATCATTTAAAAAAATGAAAAACTGATGGGAAAGAGATGAGGAATCCAACCTTATATTGAGGATCACTCACACATCTGATACGAACCACTGATTCATTATTATTTAAAAGAAATCAATGAAACAATCCATCACCCTGATAATAGGGGAAATAAGTCACTATAATATAGTTCATCAGATTGGAAGATAATCCTCGCTGTGATGAAATATATATTGAGAGATTACTTATTTCGATCCATAGAGACGGATGGCAATCCAATATGACAACATATCTAAGATATATCATCATACCAAGTTTATGTAAGGTTGAATTAACCCATGGATCATGTGAGAGACTCAGAAGGCTATAGGAAGGGAAAATAATGATGGAAAATAAAAAATAAACTCCTAAAAGTTATATTGGTTATTTTACCCAAAAATCAGGGTCACACTATTTGGCCCCCAGAGTTTGGCCAAACTATTCGCCATTTGTGTGGCACCAAAAACATTGGAAACCCACCTTGTACGGTTGTCCAAAAATATATAACCTAACTTTTCTACAACTATGTGAGGAATAATGTGCGGTTACTTCTTAATTGTTAATAAAGTGTTGTATATGGATAAAATTTAGTTAAACTTTTCATAGCCCATGTGATTTACACTTATCCACCTACCATAGGAACATTGTTTTTTGTTGGGGGGCACACAGATTCACACAAACATTGCACATTTTTTAGATGACCCAAAGACGTGATTTTTATGTCTTGATGCTCTCAAAAATTAGCGAGATATGTGAGGGGGATATCTACACTTTACCCATGTCAAAATAAATATAATATGTTTTAAAACTGTCAAAATTAAATTTCGATGGTCTATGCTAAGAATAGCCCATCCACTAAACACAAAAGTCAAATTCATGTGGATTCTCATTTGGTCTAAAAGAATTGGATGTTAAAATCTCCACAAAATAGAACATCTCATTCTCTGTAATCCTTCATAAGACAAAATAACATCACTCAACCTACTGGTATTATGATTTATTATTTAATACTAGCTTTGCATTTTCCGAACACCCTATACAGCTCTTAGCATCACCTAAAATTTGGTAAAAGATCTATAAAAGTTAAATCCAACTATTATGCTTCAAAACTAATGGATTTGTATGGGGACTTCCTTAGACCGACTAGTTGGTGACTCGATCAATATTTCATATCTGTCAAACCAAGGGTCTGGTAAAAGTAACAAACGTCGAATCATTGAATTTATAAAGTAGGTATTTACTTTCATAGAACACCTCAGAATGAGTAATAGAACATTCCCAATCATATATATTTGGATCATTATAATTAAAACCTTCTCTCCAAGCCCGACCAACATCTGGGGAAATCTCAATGTCAACAACTGGAGTCCAAGGAGCTCACTGAAGGAAAACCACATTCAGTGCATATGAGAGAGACGTCATCACAAGACAAATTTCTATAGCCCAAAGACATTGAGTGGACCCAAATATGAATCCTACTAAAAATCAAGTCAAAAGATAATAGATGGTGTCTATCAGTCCATCCAAAGATAACTTACTAGGATAAAACCAAGTATCTATTTGATAAAATGATGCTATTTAAGGATAATTATGCTTCTAGAGTGCAGCTCTGATAGAAACCACACAAATAAAGTTGAAGGCCTTTTAAAATTTATCATGGTGTAAGACCAATGGTCTCTATGTATACAACAATGATACCAAGATAAGGGAAATGGTCATCATTAAACCAAGAGTATGCTAATAGTATTCAAACGATCTCCAAAAAGGACCTGAAACACATCCACAATATTAATGAAAACATTATTGGTAATGATCTAAACCGTTCATAACAATCAATACAGAGATAAGTATATCAAAAAATCATTTGATAGTATTTCTAAAAATAGATCAGCTGCCCCCATCAACAAATTTCCATTATCTGACCACCAGACACATATAGCATGAGGTACCCTATGATCTCTCTAAACTAACCAACAATGTCCATATTTAACTGATGGCATCATTACAAGTTGTGTATATAGACATGACCATCATCTTCATGCTCTCAATTATGAGTTATATTGAATGTAAGTGATTACAAGCCATAGGGAACTAGATCAAGTTTTACCTTTAAATAAAATTTCTTTTATCTTCTGCTCTATCAATGAAGAAGGACTCATTTAAATGGATAGGACATGACACTCCGCACCATATAAGTATCCTTAACATCATATTTTACACTAAATGGGACCGTATTCCATAGAACATGCTCCATCAACCACTGAACACAGCTCTTTAATATAGATAACATGCTTTCAGATGATGTTATACTAAAGAGATAGGGACAAACAACTACTCCAGATTACTATATTATATTCAGACAACGATGCACATGTGATTCTTCTCCATGTCATGTTCAAACCCATCAATTCATTAAGCATAAAATCCAAAACAACGAACCAAAATTTCAAACTCTTGATCACATTGGAAAATTATACCAATAATTGGGATGAGTTTTGATTCCAATAGACTCTATAATAAAACTATATTAGAGCTGAATTGATTTTAAAATGAAACAATGCCAGATTAAATTATTAACACTAAACTTAATAGTATGATGAACCATTTAACAATATGATGGGCAACATGTATATCAATGTATAAAACTCAAATATTTCAAGAGAAAATTGCACAAACCAGATTCCCTCCAAAGGATAAGAGTCCATATGAATTAAAGTATTAGATGTCTTGAAGGGGGAACAAGAATTGAGTTTCGTTACTCTACACTATTGTAGAACCGTTTAGTGATCTCCTATGTTTTGCAACACTGAAATGAGTAAGTTGAGGGTCACATGACTAACTAAGAAGCATACCATACCACTAGGCATGTCTAACACACTTCAACTTCTCATTTGTAAATTCCAACACTCGATACAAGGTTCAAAACAACACATGACAACCCAAAAAAAGCATGTAATTGTTGAACTAAGAGTCATGCATGGGATTATAGAATCCAAACGGTAGCATATAAAAGTTGTTTTTCTAAAGAAAAGAACGAGATATTTAAATAGTATTATTAACTACCTACAATGGCTATCCTTTAACCAAAATAAAAACTGTTGACCTTACCTAGTGATCACTCCATATAATATTTCCATGATTAACAGGTAATAATTTGTATGCCCAAATGATAATAAAAGAAGCCTATGTGTAATGATCATAAAACCATTTTATGGTGGAAGTAAGGAAAGATTTAAACTACCCATACAAGATAGTTTTGATAAAACACCACATAAGGTTCCATATTAAGGGATTAAACCGAAACTAATTTCATTCATTTAAAATCTATAAGTTGAAAGTTAATGAAAAAACCAAAACCTTATATAAAAGGAAAAAATATCTTTTATTTAAAAATATCCAGAACATATTCTGTAATGTTACACACAACATCCTTTTTAGAGTTATTATTTAATGACTTCCTCATATACTTCAGTCTTTATTTCAGTAAACCATAATTTAAACACCATTCATTAAATTATTAGGCCCACACAAAATATCTTAATTATATTTATGTAACCTCTTATTTTTTTAAAGGGGGTCTGTTAAAAAATAATACCACCTTAAATTTTCATGGAAAGATAATTAGCTGTGACATGTACTTTTAAATTCCCTCAAATAAAAGCATAAACACACCCCCATAGGGTTTTAATCACTAAGGAATACCAAAATAAAATTCAACCTACGAGGTTTCCATTAGGTCATTTCGAGTTAAATTAGAAACCCAAAAAAAATTTAATCACACACCATTTAAAAATAAATAGTGGTTCATTACATAATAATCATTCTCTAACTAATCTACTTGGATATAGTTGTGCATTTTATAGTTTTAGTTACACGAGTAATTATTCCCAAATTAATAATGGTAAACCCCTTATATAATAAACCATCATATTAACGGTCAAACGATTTGATATCACCAATCCATTGTTAAGGAGAATACCATGACAAATGGTTCATCTTTATGGGTTACCACCCATAAAATAATAAATCACTCATACACATTAAAAGTGGGAGGTGGATCCCATATAACCACAACCATTTTGTTTGAAATTTTTAATAATGATTACAATGATACAAAATTGAATAAATTGTACTAAAATATACAAGGTTCAACAATTATGGATCAATTATATGAGTTATAATGTTCGTATTCCTAATGCACATATACACTTTAATAATTGAAAATTTCTTACCATTTAAATGCATCACATACATTTTTCATAAAAGGAAATTATAATATCTTTAATATTTATTCAAATACATTCAAGATATATGGTATAATTACAATGGTTAGAATATATGAGATACAATATTTGAATATTTAAATATCAGATACACATTAATAATTTGATATTTGAATCCAATTAACTACAGTCGGGGTATTATATCTGATACTAAAAAAATAGGAACATAGAATGTAAAAACAATCATACTAATAAGTTACCTATGTATGTAATGTGGGAATAATATGATAAAAATTTACCTAAGAAGGTTAAAACTAAGAATTTCATTTTATTTTCAAACATGGTTTATTTATGATAAGCAATTAATTCATAAGAAATATCAAAAATTCCAAATATCCTATCAATGAAAAATGCATGTCACAAAATATACATGGAATGCAAATTCCTATGTTCATATATAGATTCATTTAATTCTATTTCCTTGCTAAAAAGACCAAGTGTAATTCAATATATCACATAAATAAGTAATCAATGGAATGTGAAGCATTCACTAAATATGGTGTCAAAATAAATTGTAGAAGAAATCAATATGAACAACAATCCCATCTATAGATAGTTGGAATGTTCCCCATGTGTAGATTGATAATACCCAAAAATATATATTTACCAAGAACCGATAAATTCATAGTATCCTTTCAATCAACCTAAAATAATAATAATAAGTAAATTAAGGGGCCTATGATACCACTTTGTAACATCATGTCCCAACTAACTATGAAAACCGTAGGTGAAAAAATCACTGCATGGCCTTAATTTTCCCTCCTCGTACAATAGAGGCTATCGAATAATAGCATGGGTGTAATTGTGGAATAAGGGGTAGAATACAACCTCAATATCATAGACACACAATTGTATGATAATAATGAAATGAATGGATAATGGTAAAATTAGTATAAATAAATGGAAAATTAGTGTCTGATAAATGTAATGTTAATTGAATATATAAGTGGAAAACATCTATATAAAATAATTTTTACCTATCAGATGATGGTAAAATTAAATGAAGAATGAAATAAAATAAGAAATACAATTTAATAATGGTTATACAAACCACAAAATAGCTCCTTGATTATCTCGAGCACCAACATGGTCTTCTTTCCCAAATACTTCCTAGAAATTTCAATCTAGCATTTTTAAGCATGATGTTTTCCCCATAGCATGTCCTGAAGTCTTAAAGTCAAATCAGTTACCACTCATTTTCGATTAGTGTCGGATAGACAATCGTAGTAGTCCAGTACCCATGTTGTCTTACCATGCCATTTTTTAAATATAAATAATCTGGATGTGATAGTAAGAAAATAAAATATGGAAATATATAAATAAAATTAATGCACTGGATTGGGCTCTACATGGACACAATTCCTATTACCTAATCTAGCCTAAGCCAGTGATTCTATACGAGAAGATATGACAATAGTAAATTGGGTGATATATTAATTAAGGTGGTATATATTCCCAAATCATGTTATTGGGCTTTGAAGACACATACCTATATTGGAAAAACCTAAGGACCAATTCTCATTTTGAAATAATTCATAAACCTTTTCATTAAATTAAATTTTAAAACCACATTCCTTACATATAGAGAGACACCCTTATCCATTCCATTATTATCTGAAATGAATTTCTAAGTATCAATTTAGGAGATTCACAAATGAACAAATCCATGGAGTCCATCCATGGTGACCTAGAAATGAAGTCTAATGTGTCACTCCATAAATGGTGTGAAACTTCAATTACTAACCCCCTGGTCCAAACCTGTTATCACGCATAGGGTCCAGAGTCTATCTCAAGGCATGGGTTAACCAATCGTTCTTATGACCCCATCCATGGGGTCTACCCTAGATAACCTGTATCACTCATCTGGTGGTAATGTAGAAAACACAAAGCAATCCAATCCTAGGTATAGTTGGTGTCACTCCAGATGTATTTACTAAATATTTGAAAAATATAACATAAATGAACAAGAGTCCATGCAATAGTTCCTTAATTTGAAACCCATCGTATCACCCCATTATTGATATAAATCCATTATAGAATAAATTTATTTGGAATAATCTAGAAAATAGGTACCCATTCATATATTCAAGAATTTAAAACATGAAGGTCATTTTACATAGGACATTTCCATTTTAATTGTTAATTAATGGAATGGGAAATATGTATTAAGAAATTGGAACATTTTTCTAATTCAACCATTTCATATAAGGCATGTGTTGAGGGTCTAACATAAGGAACAACACCGAATTCAAATACATTAATCACTCAAGGTATATAATTTAGAGTCAATACCCCACAACGAAAATTTATTAATAAAAACGAATTGGAATTTTGGCTTCTAAGGTGAATTTCTAATCTAAAAAAATTAAATTATAAAGTTTGGGGAATGAAGATCAAGTTCAAATCTAATAGCCATCCTTTTATCTTTATTCAATTTAAATCACAATGTAATTAAAAAAGGAGAAACTCACACATGGTGATTTAACCGCATATGGCATGGGAAAATGGCCATTAATGGAGGTAACACCCAATTGGGTAGCCAATAACCAGGTGAATGACCCGAATATAGGTTTTAATGTCATAATATATAACATAAGACATGAAAATCCATTTTAACATATTCATTATAAAGGAAAAAAATAATATTTGGAAATCAATGTCATGTGGCATAATGACACATCATTTAAAATGCGATGATATGATGGGAAAAAGTATAGGACACCTTCTTTATACTGAGAATAATTCACACATTAGATATGAATATTTTATACAGTCTCATTTCTATGAAATCGATAAAACCATCCAACACCACAAAATAAGTAATAATGAGTCGCACCAATATACCCTAGCAGATCAGAGGATAAATCATGAATGGATTCAAGAGAACTTGAGATCCTACAGATGGAGAACCATGTGGAACGATAGTGTTCCAATCACCCTATTTATCTATTTTATATCATCATCCATATTTATACCATGGTGGAGGAAACCCATGTACCTATGGAGAGCCTCATGCAGCACAAGGATGATGAAGGCATGAAGAAAAATAAAACATAATGTCATTAAGCGTACTTTGCTAATTTCAACCTCAAAATGATGTCACGCGATTTTGAAGCATTGTCTGGCCAAACTATGCATAAGACCTGCATCACCAAAATCATTGGAAACCCTCCTCATATGGTAGACTCATACAGTTTGACCTAATTGTGCACCAACTATATGGCGAATAGTGTGAGTTTTCTATCTATGTGGTAATAATTGATCATGGATCAACCATGCAGAAACATAATGAGATATTTAAGATGCATATCAAACCTTCTTCCAAGACTATAAATAACACTTTTAAGTCAGCCAAATATCATTATTACATATTGAGTCTAGGTATAAAGAATATCATGTCCACTAAATGTCAAATTTTAAATTCCCATGATGTTTTATCTGCTCCAAAACCGTGGGACATTACAGTATCTGTCATGATACTTTACATCTCTTTGGAAAATATTTTTTCCTTCAAAAAACCATAATTATTCATGAATAATTGTTCCTTCCCAAAAAAAAAATATTTTGTGAAACTCTGTCATCTTTCTCAAAAGGTACATTCTTCATGAAACTAATTTCCTTATAAATCTAGTGGGATTGAAAATACTTTATGAAATTTATTCATGAATTCATATCATTTAGATAATTATATTTACTCTTCACCTATATGGTGTTGGGAATCAACCTATTTATTAATGTTTCCTCCCTATTTTTGAACATTATTTCTTATTTCCATATTTTCTAGAAACCTTTCTATCTATTCATAAAAATCTCCACATTCAGAAATCATTCTAGTGAATATTTTTACCCCTAAAACATATTATATTTTACAACACATTTTTCCTAAAATCCAAAATCATTCACAAAATAACCTATATTTTTTGAATTTGTTTCGTTTAAAATATTTTCATGAGACTTTCCAAAAAAATGTAACTATCTTGAATCTTTTCCCTTCATCCAAAATTTGGACCCCAAATATTTGGTGAAAACTGAAAAAAATCAACACTGTAAATTAAATTTATAATATAATATATAGAGCATAAAACATATATATTATATAATTTGTTACAAACTAGTTAACAATAAGGTTGAAAATTTTTAGCTAACCTAGCCAACCCTATTTATTAAATAACATAATCAACCTAACACACTATAAACTCACCTTGAGGGATTTTTCCCTATATATATTTCTACTTCATAACTTCCTAAAATCATTTATAATACCAAAATGGTATTAATGAACTATAATAAACATCATATAGAATAATTAATTAAAACAATTTACTACTACAACATCTTTATACATCCTAATAAGGGATGATTTGTGGTTTCCAAATCAATATTTCTTAAAATGGGTCTCATCCTAATGTTAAAAAAAATAAGTATAAATATCCACACCTGAAAATTTATCAAACAAATAAAAAATAAAAAATTAAAATATAATGATTAAGATATTTTACCAGATTCACTACTATGGTAGAATCCAATGGTCATACATTGATGATGTGTCGAATTACCACGGTAAATCAGTACTCGATTAAAATGATTATAAGTATCAGAAGCACTCTATACAAAACTTGGGATTACTCCTACATTTTCAATATCCACTCACTATTTTAGGGAAGAGATAAATAATATTATAAAACAAAAATGTACCTCACAGGTAATCGAAAAAATATAATTAACATTGAAGGTAAATGGTGCAAATATTATTATCCATTTGAATATATAAATATTGAATATTCATCAACTCATTAAATTTCTAGAAGATGACCATATATTATTGTTATTTTATTTTTCTTATTTTAATTGTTTATTTTCATATAATGAAATTTAATTCTCTCATTTATATATCTTATTTTTTAGAAAGAGTATTTAAATTCACTATTCCCCTAAATTATCTATTTGTAACCCTTAATTAGATACCAAATCAATTCATAAGAATAACGAAATATCCATAAATATCTCAACAAAAAAGAAAAATGTAGAAATAACTATAATTTACATTATATATACAAAATGTTTTCAATATTTTTTGATGACTCTCAATACCTTGATTTTACATATCCCCTATAATAATAACATTTTTTCTTTACTATTACCTCCTTATGTAATTATTTTTTATAATTTATTTTCATTATAGTAATTTAATTTTTGGGAGTTATTAATATAGAGATTTAAATTTTGGAATTTTTCTTATGTTATAGTGTTAGTGATCCATTTTTAGAAGAGACCATACAAAAGCCTATGTTTGTGGACCATTCCATTTCTGTTGTATTTTTTTATAGTTTGGTGTTATTGTGTGTCATGAAATTATTACTAAATCCTTTAAGTTTTTATTGAACCTATAATAATTTTCTTAGGATCGAGATGTTGGAACACGACTGCCACCCACTTAGGGGAAACCATATGAGTGATTCTATGCTAGCTCTAATGTTTTAATATTTTTTTTAATAGTTTCCACATAGTTATTCCAAATGGGTAGTTTAAAATAGTGAGTAACCTATTGTTCAGTTAACAAGTAAATTTACTCTTTCCCCCCATTGATTTCGACTACCCAGTTACCCAATATTCCGCCATATCATTCAGCTATAACTAAGGTTCATGTATTTAGATTATTCCCTCCCATGCTCCATAAATTTTATATCATTGTCTATTAGGTTTCATGTGGCTCCTACAAATTAAATACATCAATTTATATTATTATTCTCTTCCTTCCACCCCCTTCAAATTTCTATGATTTTATCATCTCGTGAGACCAAGTGGATTACATGATCTAATTTACTTTTTGTGGTGAAAAAACCTCAAGTGTTTATTTTGTTAGTATTTTGTGGGGAAGCCTCATATTATTTTTTGGCATTCTCGATTTATATTCGTGAGTTTTATATCATTTTTATGGATTTCCATTTAGTTTGAGGTATATTTGTTTTCGTGAATCCTATTAACAATATATCGGGGAGTTATCAATGGTTTATAAATTCATATTTGGATAAATTAAACAGATATAGTATTTTTTGTAGAATTTATAATTGTTTAAATGGGTTTTCCAAAAGTAAATAAAGAATTATTTTGGGTTTTAATCAATTATAAATTTGTATTAAAATATATATGACATTTTACCATGAATTGATATTAATATTGAAATTGATATTACTTTTCAAATTTAATTTTAAAATAAAGTTGTTTTGAGAACATTTAATGGATTTTAATGTAAGTTGGATATGTCAGTTAATAGATTTTAAAATTTTTCCCATATGTACTGGGTTTAAATGATGTTTCATAATTATATCCTTAAGGGGTAGAAAAGTGATGGCTTCTTCAGATGGGTTTTGGAAAGAAACAATCATTTTATACTTTTAAGGATTTTTCTATGTAAAATTGGTGTTCCCGTTGTGAATATCTTTTCAATATATTAAATAAAATTTATTTTTGGTTTCCAAAATGAATGAATTATATATAAATTCATTATTAAAAATGGTTTGTTTTTTAGGGTTTATAAGGTGTTATAAGATTTATTTAAAATGACTTGAAATTGTTTTATGAACTAAACAGGTGATATATTTATTTTCTCATAACTATTGAATGTTTTTATGGGTGTATTAATTAATTAGATGGGGTCTTGGATGAGTGAAACCCTAAGTGTAGATTTTGAAACATTTAATATTAAGGTGTTATTCTTACATGGATCATGTTACCTATGATAGATAACAACTCCCATTATTTGTATTTTGGAATTCCTATTCCAATTATAATTATGATACATGGATGAGTTCATCAATGCATTCCTAGGATTCTATTCCCCATTCAGGATTATATTAATAGAGTCCTATGGTGTTACCCAAGATAGTTACCTCTTCTTGAGAATTTCCAAGATTATTCTTATATAATCCTCTTTTATAAACCATATAATTGATTAATTTCATGGAACCATTATTGGGTTTTTGGTTTTTTCCACATTGGTATCTCGGTGACTACATGTGGATACATTTTAGTTTATTAATAATTATATTAATTATCTAATAAATTTGTAAAATATTTTTGAAAGATAATATTAATATGAAAGGGATTCTTATTTCAAAAAAAATAAGAATGTCGGTATTGTTTTTTGAGTGATTAAATGATTCAAGGATTTTTTTCAATAAATGTTACAAAGGACCCTCATTCTATGGTTTTAAAAAGGATTAAACAAATGTTTATTTTTCCTTATTTATTCAGTGAAAGGGGATGTGTAGCAAAAGTGATTTTGGCATGATATTTGATATTATCTCATATTTATATGGAAACTCTCTTTAATTCAATTATATTTTTGATCCTATTAATTAAGTTGGTTTTGAAAATAAATAAAACATGCTCTTTGGGGAAATCATAATGTTCATGTTTACCTCAAAACCTCTTTATGCCATTGGGTGTATAAAATTTTATGAATTTGTTTCTGGTGATTATTTTAATACCATATTTTTTATTCGCATATTATTTAGGGTTCTTCTGTGGGTTTTATCATTGAGGGATGGTTTTGAACATTATGATTGACTATGTCTCAAATTGAACTAGTTTGTATTGGTTAAAATTTAATAATTTTCTTTGTTAGGCTTATGTATCAGCCATTCAGTCCAAGATTTTTATCGAGTTCCCTTGCATCTTAATTATTTTTTTATTTATGTTAAAATTATAAATTTATTCAATTAATTATAGGTATTTCTTACCCATTTTGAATATTACTCTTCTAGGTTAATTAATTTTTTTTGAAATAGATATTTCTTACGGATATGAATCTTATAAAAATGTGTATTATCATTTTTTCAACAGACGATGTTATAAGTATTATGATTTCTAACGTGTGAAAATATAAAAAAGTGAGAATTATTGAGACCCATGACCGATTTTTATGTCTATGGGTATATGGAATTCCCTTGGGAATAGTAATGAATTTGATAGAGTGATCGGTTATGTCATCCAAATCCAACTCATAAAAAATGTATCCAATATGATGTTTTTAAGAGGGTATATTTACATAAAACACCGTCTTGATAATTGAGGACTCAGGTAGTGTAGCATATATATTTATTTTATGACATTTGTTTTCAAATAATTTAAATTTATTTAATAGCATGTGGTAAATGAAACACTGAGTTTTAAAAAAACCTGACATAATATTGAAATAAAATTATTTATTAAAATAGTTATCATCTATTGTATGGAAGGAAATGTATAAACTGGATTAAATTATTTATCAAAATATTTGGTTTACATGGGAATATAAAATTATTTATTTTGTGAAAAATTATTTATAAATGAAAATAAAAACTATTTGAAAGAAAAGGAAATACTTTTCTAAAAAACAATTTTTCTATGAAAAAACATGTTTAAAGATAATAAATTAAACAAATAAACTTTTGTAAATAATTTAAATTAAATTTATAGATTATATATCTGATAAAAATTTTAATATTCAACTTATTTGATTTCTATACGTGAGATATGAATAAATCCAATTTTGTTAAAAAAAATCATTTTCCTAAAAACATGTTTTGTTACTTTTAGCCAATTATTTTAAAATTAATATATGAAATATTAATTAAAATTATTTGACATATAAAATTCATTATTTAAATGATAACTTGAAACTTATCTGGGCGATACTATTAATGAATGTTTTAAAAAGATAAATATTTCATTGAATATTGAAAAAGTAATGGTTTTTAATGAAAAATATGTTTAAAATATTTGTGAACATACAAAAAACATAAAATATATTTAAAATTTAATATTTTCATAATTTATATATATTAATCCAATTTTTATCAATTTAATAAATTTAAAATTAAATTTTTATATGAAAATGTTTTTATGATTTTTAATATTTTCTCTTCGGAAAGCCAATTTTTCATGGTGTTTGTTGGATTAATTTTAAATGAAAATTATCCACATATATGAATGGAATTAAATTTTTTTTATTCCATACATGGATTAACAATAATGTTTATTATATAATTATTTATAATTATTTTTTAGGGTAATTAATAGAAATAATGGTAAAAAATAATTACCACCATTAAGTTTAAAATAGTTTTACCAACGGTTAAACAAACATAAAAAGTTATTAAATATCTTAATGAACTATATAATATCTATTTCATGGACATATGTAGAACTTAGTACATATAAGTTTACATATTTACATTTTTTGTGCCTTCCTAATATGAAATACTTCCTTACACATTTTTATTTTAATAAATTATAAATGTTCCACTCACGAAACTTATAATAGGCCTCCCAAATAACTATTTTATAAAAACCATTAAATAAATTATACTCAACAAAAACATTAATAAATATCTTCCTTAATTCATTAAAAATTACCAAGATCCAATACATTTGGTGGGAAATAAATCTTAAGAACCCTTTTGATGTGTACCTAAGGAGGTTGTCTAATGAAGAGGTATCATGCTTAAACGACATCTATATTTTATTTCCTCTTCCACCAGATTAAAAATTACTAAATTATTTTGAAGTAAATGTACCATTATCTGCCATATAAATTTTTTTAATTATGGAAATTTAGTAAATAAAATCTATATATTCTTCCATTAAATGTGATACTAAATCAATATTCATTTATAATATGGATTATTTCCCCTCAAAATAATGTTATTCGTTTTACATCACAACCACTCACTGATAGATATAAATATGGATTAAATTTTTATTTTTGATATTATTAGTACTATGATACAAATTAAATTATAATACCACCTCTACTTTATTACCTCACATCCCATTAGTAAACAATAACATCTATCCTGTGTTCAGAGGACTTCCGCCCTAATAAATGATGTAATTTGTATTTTTAGATCTATATAACATAGATGGTAACTATTTTAGATTAACTTAATATATATTTATGCATATATAATTATTATATTAAATATGCATTTTTTACATTCTGTTTAGTGTGGGATAGAGTTGTGTAGTTCTTGTTTATGAAAGACTACCACCTCGTAAAGATTTATGATTTTTTTCACTAACGCTTTGAATTTAAGGTAATTATGTAAAATTGAATGATTTTATGTGATATATATAAAATAAAACTTATTATATAAAATAAACATATGATTTACTTTTTTTTAATTTCATCCACAAAAGAAGTGAAGAAACATTCATACATATATATGGCCCACCGTCTCCATGAACGGTGTATTTTATTTTATACCTCTATCATTTGTTGATTAATAAAAAAGAATATATAATTAAAATATATGATATTAATATCACAAATATATATATATATATATATATGATGGAACCATTATCTCTTTAACAGGATGAAAAATAAAAAATCGAAACATAAAATAAAAATATCATTTAATGCCTGAAATGTAATTTTTATATGGAATTTTTAATTTTCATGAATTGAAGTGGAATATTTAAATAATATGTGGTATGATGTTTTAAATTATGGTTCATTAATATATTTATAAAAAAAATTATTGAAGACACAGGAGGTTCTATCATTTATAATAGATATTGATACGTAAGGTATGTGATTTTTGTATGCCTTTTAGTTTATGTGAGAGACATGTCATATTCAACACATGCCTATTTTATGAGGTATATGTAATAACCACAATTTTTTTAATCTAACAATTATGGGAATTTACATTTCCATTTTATTATTTCTATTTCAATGGTTTTATGGTTCCATATCTACCAAATCGATATGGTATTTTAACCTCGATTTTCTTTCTTTACGACATAAGATAAGTCACCAAACTATATTCTTTTATATGTTGTATATAATTACCCATTAAAATGAAACGTCCTGAATAACATGATTTTCATTTTATTTTATGTTTTATTTTATGCAATTATTTACTGGAGCTTACGATTCAAAATATAGCACAATGGTAAATTTTTTATAATACATTATCATCTTCTACTTAGATTGTTTATGTTCACACTTCAAATAATGAAATATTGTAATATATATATATATATATATATATATATATTAATAAAATCAGGAATTTTCCTATCCCATAGTTATATCATCAAAATAAATTTCCCCTTTAATTTACCTCTCTTTTTGTAATCATGAATGTAAAATATTTTTTTCAATAAAATTAACATTATTTTTTCCTTCACTTGAAAACTATTTTTCTTCCATAACCATATATTCCAAAAATTATTTAAAAATCATTTTAATGTTACTATATTATTTTTAGATGCATTTTTACCATTATGTTTTATGAAAAAATGAAAATGAAAATTCATATTTTTAAAAACACAAGGATCATTTGTATTTTACTGAAACTCTACAAGGGACATTTTTTAAAATGATTACGTTATAGAAATAAATTTAAAAAGTCAATACCACTCAATGTTTTAATTTTTATTTTATAATATTACAACTTTATTTTCAAATAAAAATATTTTTTAAATGTTTTATGTTTTAAAAGAATGATTTTTTTCAATTTAAGAAGTATATTTTCATCAATGAATGGTCAAATTTGTATTTTTAAATCACATTCAATCTAAAATGAATCCTTTTAATGATAATTGTTCTTTAATAGGGATGTAATCTAATGAATACCTTCATATTATTTATCTAAATGGTCTATGTATAATATTTTAAAATGTCTATGAGACTAGTATTGCTTCTTTTGGTTATACCATGATAATATTCTAATGAAACCCACATCATTTTCTATAAGTTATGATTTGATGAAATGATGGAATGATTATGAAACATGTTTCTTTTAAAATTGAGATGTTGGGATTAAATAATTATCAAAAATATTTCATTTCATAGGTTTAGATTTGATTAATGTTTTTTAAATTTACGGAACACATATCTATAGAACTAAATATTTGACCGGTGAAACCTATATTTACCTCGAAATTCATTGATTAACGAATAATACTATATTAGATTAAATGGTGAAATGGAGTTGATCCTAATCCTAGAATATGGTACAAGGCAGGTTATCAATTTCCTATATAAAGGTAAAAACTTGTTTTTCCCATGCATACTGTAGGTACATGGTTGGCTAGCCTTTGCCTAACATGATATAAATTTAATGGTGGGTAGCCTTGAAATAATGTTTTCAATGCTTTTTTTACAAAACAGTATATTTTATTCCAATGTTGTGATATCAGGTAAAATGGTATTTTATTAATATATTATTAATGTGTTATTAACATCCCATCCTTATTACATAACACTAGATTATGACCATTGATATATAGGGTATAATTTAAAAATTTTACTCTCATGCTCTCATACCCTTGTGCTCACATTATATTTAGGAATATCCCTTGTTTACAATTAATGGGTATATTAGATATCATTTTCTTGTGTTTATTTGACATTGGTTATGATGATTGGTATTTTTTGGGATATGTTTAATAAGGATGATAGATATTAGGAACGTATTGGGGGATGATTTAGAAGTCTTATGAACCGGTTTCTTATAATTCCATGTCTCTGAAGGAATTGTACATGTATGATCCTATAGTGTCTTTTTGTTTAATGTAATGCAGATTAATTTAAAAATATTTAATATTGAGGTATTAGAAATTTGGGTTTCTACATTTTGTATCAAAGTGTAGGTTTATTTATCCTTTTGAATCTATGATAATAAAATGTTATAAATGAACTCATATGGATATACTATGTATTGGATAACAACCTTTGGTTTTGTAAGGAATAAATTGTGTGTTTTTCCTCAAAATAAATCTCTTAATAGTTACTATATATGAACATTAATTGGTTTTCAATATACCAATGGGTAATAAATCTAAAAAATGTATTTCGTGCATGACTTGAGTGGTACGTAGAACACACACAATGCATATTATTATTCACTATGTTTGAAACTCGTTGGGGGATATAATTGGGAATATATTAATTTTCTTTTTTGAACTATAATAATGGATTTTAAAATATTATGATCATGAATAACCTAGGATAAACATATCAGGTCATTTATTTTAAAATATGGTTTCATCATTTCAACAACCTATAAATGATTATTCGAGATTTTTGGTAGCCCAAAATGATTATTGTTTCTCACACTATATTTGTTTGATTTATTCAGTTGAAGGAACTAAAAGTAACATGGTTAGAATTTAATATAAAAGACAATGTGTTTTTGAAAATACAAATGAGATGATTATTTTACTGATTGATATTGTTTTTAGCCCTAGTATGTTATCACAATAAAACAAAAATAACATCCACCGATACCATTTATAGAACTCACCGAAGAAGTGAATCATAGATCTCATTGAGATATTTTGTGGTGAAGGCCATATAGGAAAGAATTTCTAGTTTCATATATGTGGAGAATTTTGGAAAAATCACCCATGTAAATGTCTTAATGTATTAGTAAGATATATTGAGTGTGGAAAATAATGACAAAGAATATGTAATTTCCATGAAAACAGAAATGTTTAATTGACACAATGGTTAAGTATAATGGTCTTCATATGGTATCATTAATATATGAATGTTTTAAATTATGTATGTATGGTAATTATGAAAATAAATATATTTTATGAACTCCCGTGATGAAAATAAAAATGGTTCTATAAGTAATGTTTATACTAGTGATTATGAAGATAGAATAATTGACATAGAAAAGGATTGGGTTGTTCTATAAGAATATTTATTGTTAATCATAATAATAATGATTTAATTGAGTTTTATGATTGATAATACATGATTCATATTCTACATTATCAGAAAGAATGATTATAGAATTAGATGATGAATTTAAGTTAAGGTTTTTATATTTAAGTGGAGTGATTGATATTTATATATACAGGAATTCAAGAATCTGTATATATTAATCATAAAATTTATAATGATTATTTGGTAGATGTTTCTCATTACAGATTTTCATTAATATGTAAATATAAAATGATAAACTATAAATGTGATTTATTAGAAATGTAATTTTTTTAGAAAACACATTAGTTAGGGAACAGTAACCCATAATATTATCTCAATGATGATATAATTATGTTTTTATTGAATAAAAATATGATGGTTATGGATAAATTAAATTGGATAATATTAATGACCTTTGTAATTATTATTGATTTGGTGGAAAAATAGTTTATATTATTTTTTATATAGTTTCAACAATTTTTTCCTTATAAATTATATTAAAAAATATGTATTTTATTTAAAGAATGTGGTAGGATGTATGTTTACATGGTAGTCTTATGATAATTATTGATACTACTTTCCATTAAGATAATATATTTCCAACTTATTCACGTATGTTACAAGTGAAAATTATGATATAATTTATGATCATTGGGGACTAGTGATATGTAGATTTTGGAAAATTTTGAATCTATATTTTAAAAAATTGAACATTGTATATAACATAATGATAACCAATTATGTAATGGATTATAGAAAAAATTGGTTGTTGTTTTAGAAAATAATTCATTATTTGGTCATAAGATGATTTATGCATATTGGTTAACATATACTAACAATTATATTTTCAAAAATAACAACAGATATAAGGAATAGCTTATTAATATATTATGGGTCTTCTAATTCTTAGTGATTGCAGCATAAAACATTCATCTTCATTTCCTGGTGTAATATATAATGTTGAGATTTATTAATTCACAACCAAACGATGATACTATTCTTATAATATAAAACAATGTTGATCCAAAGATATATTGGACCCGTTGGATTTATTGATTGTATTAGAATGGTGTTTTATCTTTTCACAGTTTCATAGAACCCCACATTGGTTTATAATGTATTCCATATAAATATTATAAATAAGTACATAAAAAATCCAAAACATATAATAAACTGATAGGTCATACCATTATATCATGATCCTTATTATGTGGAAAACCTATTGGAGAATTTGGATCACATAGATAATATGATGTGAAACAATACAACTAACCTGGATAATGTATTGTGGTGTAACATCTAGCTTTATAAATCCATATATGAAACCTAGAATGCAATGAGGAATATGTTTCCTCATTTTTTTATGACATTGATGAATTTTTGGAGTAAAACTCGTTTTAATGGAAATAGAATGTAACACCATGGTATTTAATGATATTTTTTAAAAAAATATTAAATTTTGGTGTCGATTGTTCTATACCCAACACTATGTTTTAATGAAACATTACATAATATTAATATCAAATTATATCATATGATAGTTTTCATCTAACTAATGTAATCATAGGTATGAATATTATTTACTAATTTATGAACACATATGGTTTCCATATCTATAAAAAATGTATTCTTTTCCTAACAATTAATTAAAATTGAAAATAAGAACCATTTTAAAATAAAAGAAATCCTTTTCTATAAAAATATTTCCATGGGCACAAAATAATTTTACCTCAATAAATTAAAAATATCATTTTTTTGAATTATTTTATGAAACTTTATATATATATTATATATTCAATCCAATTTGTAACATTGATCATATGTTTGTTTAGACATGATATATGAATAAATAGATATTTACACAATAAAATTACATTTTCCTAAAATGCTGTTATAGTGAATTTTTCACACACTATTGAATATTTAGTTATCAAAATTTTATTGATTGTATTTGGAATAAAAATCATTCTTAATTAAATAATATTTCCGAAATTATCTTGGAGTGAATTATTGAAATTGTTGGCAAAGAAATTTTTTTTCCATGAATAGGGAAAACATATTTATATTTATATACAATATGTTTTCTCATTTTAATAATTTATGTAAATAAAAATTGTTTTAATATATTTTTTTATCTACTAATAAAACATTGGTGTTTTAAATTACATTCATGTTGAAATTAAATAAGAAAACATTTTATTAATTTTCATATTTTCTCTTTGGAAATTTGATTTTATGCAACATCTGTGGGTTTCCTTTTAAATTAAATATTAATAAATATAATAATAAAAATTATAAAAATGTATCTCATATATTTAATATAATTAATTATTTTTATCTAGTTATTTGTATTTTATATTTTTTTACAACACTTTATTGAAAAAACAAACAAATTATTCCCCAAACTGATTTTAAAGAATATTTTTAGATGGTTAGGGTAATAAAATAATGGTCAAAATGACATAAATACTTGAATAAAATATATTTTATGGAACTAATAATTATATTAAAATATAAATCAATAGAATTTTACATTTTTTGTCCCTTTTCATATGAAGAATATTGTTACGCCCTTTTCTTTTCAAATACTACAACTATGCCACTCACCTTAATTTTTAGAGGCCACCTGTTATCCTTTCCTAATGAAACCATAAGATCCAATTATATAGAAACATAATTACCCATATCAATTATACAATTACCTATCCACTAATTAGAAACCATATTTCTATCAAAATACATCATATTATTCCATTTGGTTCTCATCCAACTAATTTGTTTGGTGAATAAGTATCATGATTAACAAAACCTCTTTATTTTATTTCTTCTCCCCCCCATTCAGATATATAATTAAATTATTAAGATATAATAACAATATTTTCACTAAAATAAATATATTTTATTATCTTAATGTTATAAAACTAAAAATATTGTCATTCAACAAATGAGATATGAAACTATCATATGTTTGTACGTTGGACTTCCTCAAATAGATGTTATTCTTGTAAAATCATGATAACAAAAATTTGGATATAATGTTGTATTTATCTTCTATATATTATATTTATGATATTATTATAAATATTTAATTATAGTACCACATATAATTTCTTACCTCCAAACCCATTGGAATACAATAACATTTCTTGTGTGTGTGATGAACTTCAGCCTCGGAGACATATGTGATGTGTTTTTCCTTAGTTTTTTACATGTATAATATTATGGATATATAAAATTAATATATATTACATATGTAAAATAATTATATTTCTATAATTATTATAAATCATATATCTTCTTAATTTTCATTTCATAGTGGATATGATTACGTCGTTAATCTGTAAAGTGGATTACCTCCACACAAAGCGTTGAGATTCCTCTTTCACAAACACATTGCATAGAAGATAATTAAGGAATAATTAAAGAATATTATATATATATGACATAAAATTATTATATAAAGATAATATATATTTTATATTTATTTAATTTCATTCCATAAGGAAATGGGAATATTTTTTCATTCATAAGTATAGCAAACAGTCTCAGTAAACAATATATTTCATTTTCAACCAAAATATTTTATGGATTAAAATATATATATATATATATATAATTAATTTATATTATTTATATATTATTTTTGAAATTATATAGATGATTTCTCCATGACCGTTGTGGGAGGAAAAATAATAATAACTTACATGGAAAAGACAATAGATATCACCCAAAACATGATTTTAACCTGGAACTATTGATAAATAGGTTATAAAAGGTCATAAATAAATAATATATTGTTATATATATAATTATAGTTATTAAAGATATTTATAATAAACTTATATTTATTTTTCATATTCTTTTAAAGTATACAATGGAAGTTGAGACTCTCCTTTATATTTAATGAGACCAATTTTTTATTCACCGCCATTTGTTTTATCTATTATATATAATATAAATGAAGGATTATTATTATGTATACAATGAATATTATGAGTACATAGATACTATGTTTAGGATCTCTCATTAATGGGGGTTATGGTTCAAAATTTATCATCGTTTAAGGTAATTTTTCAAAATTAGAATTTTTTGATACATAAGTAAAGTTATACACCTATATTAATTTATGCAGTCTCTCTAACACCCAAGAGACTTATTATATAATGAATATAACTATTTTCATGATATTTACAATTTCATTTGATTTAATTATTTTAGGGTTTTTTTTGAATCAAAATATACCAATATGATAAAATATTTATTATAAAATCTCACATTTTATTAGGATTGTTTAGGTTTATTCTTCTAGTGGTGAAATATTATGATATATATCTAAACACCACATAATTTTATTATACTAATTTTATTTCATAAAAATTTATTTTTTACTTCATTTTTCTCTTTTTATGTACTCATCATTATAAAATAATATTTTTTTAATAAAAACTAATTTTATTTGTCTATTCGATTGGAAAACATATTTCATCCATCTCAAGGTATTATAAAAAAATTTCAAAAATCTTTTAATATTTATCAATGAATTTTTCCTGTAAATTTTTTCAATTATTTGTTTTTTTTAAATTAAATGGAATCGTCATTTAGTTTTAAAAAACATGGATTGTTTGGATTTTACAAAAATTGTGAATGGAATGATTGTTTTTTGAACATGTATGTAATGAAAGGAATGTCACCATGTAATCACTGCTAAATGTTTAAATGCTTATTTTCATTTATTATAATGTTTTTTAAATTATATTATTTTAAAATGTTTTAATTCTTAAGAAAATTTTCCTTAAATTGGAAAGTATAAATTCCTAATAAAATGTTTTGAATGATTAAAATTTATATATTTCATCTGTTTTTTCATAAAAAATGAAATTGTATTTTTTTAAAAATTTTAGTCATGGAAAGTAATATTTTAATGGGTAGGGATATTTTCCTCTAGATATTTACTAATTGAACATCCAAAATAAATTTTCATCTAATATGAAAACATTTGAAGTTACTTATGCTTTTTTGTAGATATAATCCAATGATACAATTTTTATTATTTCTTTTTATGGATTATGTTAATGAAGAAAATATGTTTATGAAATTTTTTTCTTTTCCAAATGTTATACCATTATAGTATTATTATGTATCATATTTATTTTTCCCTAGGTTATTCTATGATGAAATTAATATGAATCCTGTCCCTTTTCTATTAGTTATACTATAAAAATATGCTTATGAACCCCATTTATTATCCTAGGTTTAGATATGATGAATGTTTTATGATATTATAGAACACATATATTTGATTTTTCTTATGTGATATTTGGTAATAAAGTCTCCCTCCAATGACATAGTTAATGATTATTGTTATACTATATTAATGTGTAAAAAAAGGTTATCCCAAACATGAAATAGATTACATTGGAGGTTATCCCAAGCTTATGGAGGGTTAAAAAGTGGTAATCCTAAGAAAGAAGTCTACATAAGGGTTTTTATACCATCTCTATCATGTTATGAGTACCATAGAGGGTAGCCATGACAAAAGGTTTTCTTTTTTTTTAATGCGTTTTCCAAATCTCAATGTATTATGAGAATAACATGCCCTCATGGATTATATCCTTTTAATTAAATATTATTATTTCATTACAAACTATCAATATTTATTCCATGACTCAAGATTATGACCATTGATATGCGAGGAATATTTTTCCATATAATTATACTATTCACAAACCCTTATTCTCATGTTATTCTTAAATATTGTACATATTTACCCTTAAAAATCATATGAGTTCACCATTTAGTCAATATCATTTCCTCATGTTATGATGATATTTATTACTTATAATGTTTCTAAGAAGGTTTCAATTTCTAATTAAATATGTGAGAGAAAATGTAGAACTCTTATAAACTAGTTTATTGTGATTCAATGTTTCTAAAGGAATATAAAATTAGTAACCTTAGGCTTGTGTATGCGTAATGAAAAAAATATTTATCTAATAAGATATAATATGTTTTTATGATATGTTTATTTATATAAAAGCTATTGTGGTGGTAGAAATTTTAGGATGAAATAGTTATGTGAAAGGAAATTGCCAGGAGCTCTGTCTCTTTTAGAGTTTGGAGTTTTTATCGAAATTAATATTTGTTTTGATGGTTTTCTTATATAGTTATAAATTTTTTTTATATGAATCAATGGAATTTTGATCCCAATTGATTTTACCAATAACATTGGGGTTCTTATTGTTTGTTTGGGTGAAAAAAATGAACAAGAGTTTCATGTCTAGTTCACAATGTCTGGAAAACCATGTTATGTACATGATAATTATTTTATAAGACATTAAAAAAGCAATTTCACTATTGATAAAATTTAATCCAATCAATGTGGAAAAATTATACATACTTCTAATGCTACTATATATTTATTTTTCTGGATCCAATTATATTTGTACAAATTAAAATCGTTTTTTCAAATGGAATGGTGTAAATTAATGGAGTTTTATAGTGCATTGATGTGGGTTTATGGTGTTTTGAATAATTTTACAGAATATTTTTGGAAAATATGGTTTAATGTTATTGAATATTTATTTTTATATGAAAAATATGATTTTTATATGTAATAAATGTTTTTAATGTTTATTATTTTTCCAATAATAATGAATTCAAAGGAACACTGTGAATTGAATAGAAGCATTTTATTAAATGCATTCATTTTGGAAATAGATTTTCATGTTTTAATGGTAAGAGGAGCAATGATAAAAATTAAATGATATAAAATTGGTTTACTTAATTAAGAAAATTATGAGAAAAATTATTGGGATATAAATGATAAATATGATATAAAATAAAATTAAATAAATAATAATTATAATAAAAGTGAGTTAAAATAGAAGTAATATTTGTGAAAATTTATATTTTATAATGAAACATTTTTTAAATTAATGAAATGATAATGGTGTTTATGTGAATAATTTATTCAAAAATATTAGATATTTTATATCATGTATGTAATTTTCTAAAATTTATTTATAACACTGTTGAAATGTGGAACTTTTGTAGAAAGGTGATTTACAGAACATTTAATTATTGGGATTTTTTTCTACAAGAAGTGAAATATTTTTAAATGGAGTTAAGTAGTTTTAAAATTATTTTTTACTTTTAAAAACTATATGTCAAGAAGATTATAAAAATGGTTTGATCCATTTTATGACATCAATCACTTGGAAAAGTAACTACATTAAGGGTGAATAGACATTACATGTGCCTCCCATAATGCCAAAGGATTCCTACTATCAGTGTGGGTCAAGAGTAGTATTTTAGAGAGACTATAATCCCTTAAAATAGGTCACACTAATAGTGAAATAAAACGAACATTTTTTATAACATAAATTAGCAGTGTACGTGGAAGAAATTAAAATGAACGATTAATAATAAATAAAATATAAAAAAAATAATCAAAATAATAAGTTCTCACTGGTTAAATCATATATACAAATAAAATACATACTAGAAATATAGAAGGATCGACCGTAATACATTAGTGTTGCCAAAATATTGGTTTCTCAATCCCACTTTAGTAGCACCACCTAAATCAATTAACATGAGGCCTAATCCCAACCTAATCCTACAAACAACTAAGGGGTCTGATTGCATAACAAAGTGTCATGGAGTTTCAAGAGGATGTGAGTGAAAATCATTAGGCATACACTAATTTGGTTTCATATATTAAAATTAAATGTAGTGAATGTGCATGTGACATGATCATATATATAAATATTGTACTAAATGTATATAAAGAAATCACTTTACTTTATTGGGTTCTGCAATGACAGGTGTGGCCAAACATACATGCTTCAACAACTGTTATAGAAACAGTATTCGTGTCATGTAAATTTTACACAAAAATTTAATCACATCGGGGTTTGAATCACACTATTATATGGAAGATAAACACCTCAATATTCACACAAACTAGTATATAGAATATAAACACTTGGCATGGCCCACCCAATACACATGAGATAAAGACCGATCGGATAAACCACTTGGTATACATGATATTATCAAATGGGGGATAAAACACTATGTATACATGATATAAGCACTTGGATGGTAACCCACTCTAGATACAGAAGACAAATACTCAGGGATGACTAACACGGTATATATGAAATAGACAAATTAGGGTTATCCCACCTAGTATAATGTCAATGTTCATGTAACCCAATATACAAAGTATAGTGCATCCAATTATGCATGGGGGGATATATAACCTACTATTGGATCCATGTGAGATTTCCATAGCTTCCCAATATTTTTGTGTTCATTATCACCCCCACCCTAGGATCCCATGTGTGTTAAAACACCTTGGAGGGAATTATTTTCTAACAGTACATATTATCATGCTCGGTGAACAACATGATACTATATTATATAAAAAAGGGTAGCATCAAAAGTTAATTTACGAAAATCATATCATTCATAATATAATAAAATATTTATTTAGGTTCTATTGTGACACTTATGATTATCAATACCTGATTGCTACGACACACCATCTCTTTAGATACACTATCAAAGTGTGGAACCATCTAGGGTCACCTTGGTCCCAAAAGAGACAAGACCACATTATGGGTCCTCTTGTATCTCTTGTATCTATTTGTTAAACATATGTAACATATAAGGTACCATATTATTCATCACTACCAAAATATCATTTGCGACCAACTAGAATCCATGGAAAATCCTTGAAATCAACCCTCTAAAGAGAATGCTCAGGGACTATCACAATACCCATTCCAATCCATGCTCGGTCCGAACACACAACCTATCATCACGCAACCTACGTCTCATCAAAAAAATGTTCATACATAGTGGGGAATATTTCTTACACATGAGTTATCAATACTATCTGAGTGGATCTAATCCATCTCATGGGTTTCTCATGGCCAACACCTATGCCATCCATTTCACCTCATTACCAACCTCTATGTATAAAATTTTAAATGATCATACTACATGGTTAACTTACTTACATTAATAAAATTTTGTAACAACCCCTCATCGGGTCTCAATGAACAATTGAATACAAATCCCGAATCAAGGACACAGCCAACAACAACCGTGGATAACTATCTAGTGCTAAAGGTCCCATGATTCTTTATCACCTTATTCAACTCACTCAAAGGAATCATATTATAGACACAATATTTATTTTATTTAAACCATACAATAGCCCATAATGGTGAGACCCTACACAACATTTATAAATGAATAAAGTAAACTATCACAATGGATTGTACATCAGACCACGTACCCCAATTCCAATCTATTCCACTTTCATCATCGACTAAATATCTACATCGAGACCCATCTAAGTCAAACATAAATCTCCAGGAAACTTAATTTCTTAAACGATAGTAGCATAACCAATTATAAATTATAATCATTATCTAATTAATTATTCAATTACATTTAAACAAAATAAATAATTTAAAATATTTGTTTCATTATGTATAAAAACTGAAAATTGACCATACACAACTGTTTCACCCAATCCATAATTGAATGCTTGGTGGATGTCCACAACGTACAGTTAAAAACATCCTAGGGAAAATCAATATTAATTAGAACCAATTAAAAATAAAATTTTATATAATATAACTCAAAACCCTTGAAAACTCATACACATTCATTCATCCAACCAAATGATATTTGGTGACTTCCAGTTGTCATCCCATGAAATACTATTTCAACGCTGGGAAAATCCCAATAATTAATTGGATATTACATTATTATACATTATAATCGATACTAAAACCCAAAACCAAGGATGAATATATTATAATATAACATATAAATAAATAGTAAATTAAGAAGGATAAATATTAAAATCCACATGAATCACCCAATAATGAAACTAAAATCATTGAACCTTTGAGAAAATAGTAGGGTTTTAATGGAAGTATTTCATGTATTCATTAGGTTAAAATAAAATAGTGTTTTGGTCATATGAAATTTAAGGTGAATCAATTATTTTACAATTTATATATTAGCCTCACTATGTTTTAGTCAGATTTTAAAACATTGTTCCAATTGTTTTGTAGACCCTATCCATGTACTCACACTTCAACATGTAGCACAACAAGGTTCAGAAAAATATTTCAAAATGGTGTTTTGAGGCCAATTCCTTAGCCAACATAAACAGTTTTTTCTAATATCATCATGTATTCTTACAACCAATGCTCTAAAGTTTCTATATAACATTGATCATAATGAAATATAATTGAAATAACATTATTCTCCTAGTATTGATAAATTTATTCCAAAATTTTTACACTAAACTGTTATTCTAGGTATGAAGACTGAAAAAACATCTAAAAATCAACCTAAAGATCATGAGACATTCCTCGGAACCTAACACCCCTCTTGGTCCTCAAACCATATCCCAAATAATTATCATCTTACACATGAACTCTCATATTATCAATTGTAATCTCTGTTATCAAATGGGCCATTTGAAAATTAAGAAACTATAAATTCACTTTTAAATTGTCAACTAAAAAATAGATATATATTACAATATTGTTTTAAAGAATGTGAATACTAAAAAAATTATGTTTTACCTTGGTGTACATATGTATTTTAAATTTCCTTTTGATATTTTTAGTACTGCTTAATTTTTTCGTGCATCGCGAACATGTTAGATTCATGATTCATTTTAAAAGTTGTAACTCTATAAAATTTCCCTATAGATGGTAAAATTTCATCATTTGGAGTGAGTCATAAAGAACATATTCATTTCATTTGTAATCTCATTTGGTTATTTAATCCACCCAAATTACAAGGGTTGTGTTATTTTTATAAAACACCTTTGTGTGGGTCCTATATAGTCATTATACATTCCTATTTGGTGATCAACATCTATTTTAAGCAGTAAAGTAGTTTTGACATTTTTAGAGAGATGTTATATTGAGATTGCTGGTGGTTTAGAATTTATGTAATAGGATTGGTTGACTTATCATTTTGTTAAATTTTAGTATTGAATTATAATGGATTGAGTCATTGATGTGATTTACAATGGATTTTTTCATTATTGACATCTTTATTTCTTGATTATGAAGTGTGATATTTTATGAATATATACATTCCTTGGTTTCTGATTTAGTCATTTGAGGTCCTGGGAGATTATATCATTATTTTTATTTCGATGGGTTATAGTTATGGTTTGGGTGAGAAGGATATATGTGACACCAATTGATATTATGCACATCCTCATTAAATTTTACATATTTCTGGGTTCACATTGATTTGGTCCCCCATATTTGTGTTCCAAGATAACTCTTCCACATAGTTATGTGACACCAGGATTCATCCCAATTCATTTTATCAATGAATAAGTAGTTGGTTTATGTATTTTCAAGAACCAATGATGGGAAATCCTTAAATGAGCACTCCATCTGACTGGTAGCTAGGAAAAAAGTGAATTTCATATCATTGTTGGATAAAAACTAGTGACAGGGAATCATATAATTCCTTTGGGAATTATTTTCTCCATATAATCAACAAATATTCATAAAACAATAACCCAATATGACTTCTTTAAAACTTATGAACACATTTCTTCAATGAAACAAAACTAAACCATTATTAAACATTACAATGTAAACAATAATTAATATAAATTTAAATAATAACCATTATATAAAAAAATAAAAATCATATAATTCGAATAAAAATTTCATTTAGTCTGGAATAATTGTATAAAAAATATGGTATATAGATTCATTGTGGTTATACAACACATATCAACAAACCCAGAAATAACAAAATATAATAATCTAAAAACATCTTTATTAAATTAAATCTCATTCCCTATAATTTCTCCACAATAACCTATTACATTTTAACAGAATCAATAAAATCCTCCATGTGGATACTTACCTTACCCAAAAATGAAATACTATCTAAATTTATCCATTCAGTTTACGTAAAGTGTGCTAAAATGTATCATGATAGGATCCTAGGAAAAGTATGAAGAATAACTCTTCTTATATGAACCCTAGAAAGCTAGTTTGATGTAAATTATTTGAATGTTGGATTATTAATTTTACAATAAATTAAATATATAAAAATTTAATAAAATTAAAATTGATATAAAAAACAATAAAAATAAAATTTTCATAAACATCAAATTATGATAGATCCCCATGTCATCTAATGTCAGGTTCAGCCTAGAACCTCTTATAAACTAGTGATCGTATGGTCCTAAAAAATTATGCACAACCACTAAGGATATTATTCCATGAAGTAGAGGTATAATTATGTATATCCAAGACTATATCCAATGAACTACTAATGAGTTTAAGTCTTTTCCTAGTGGTGTAGTGATAACTGACCACGATGGATGAAATCTTATCCAATTTTACATGCTTATTTAATGTGATGTAATCCAAAAGTATAATTCCAATAGATTCCAAGGTTATCATATGTCATTATACATTTCCCCAAAAAACAACCATCGTTAAATCATACCAATTTTGAAAGAGATAATTTAATTATCCCATCATAATAAATTTAATTTTGTCACATATAAATATTTTCCTTTGAAGTCATTTTACATGTCATATCTAAAAGGAAGAATTTTAATCCACTAAATAATATGAAATTAACGTTCAATACTACTATAACATAACATAGATTAATTAAAACACCCATATAAAATAATGTAAAGTACAACTGATTCGTCAATCATGGGTATATTTGGAAACTGCCCAGTATTACTACTTGGTACCCTTAATAATCTATAAAACCAACATTCTAATCGTTAAAATCAACATAAGTGGAATGAAAATACATTAAATGGTAATAAAATCACATAAAAACGAAAACCCCTTTCAAAAGTTTTTCTAATGATATCCCTAGGCTATCGTAGTTATAAGGGAAGAGACAATTCCAAGGAAGTGGTAAGAAATAAAATATTGAGGGAAGGGGATAAACTAACATGATGTTTCCATAGATATAAAAGGTGAAATATAAACACCAAATCACACCATGAATGAATGGGGATGTACTTTATCTTGAGGGGAAAGTCGGTAGAATTGAATTCGGTGGAATAAGATTTTCAGATGAGTAAAAAAAATTAGGTAAAGTAGAAAATTATAATTTTATAACACCTAGATAGAAATCTTTGTCTAGACATACAATTTTTCAAAATGTTAACAAATTGTAACAGTTATAACTAAACCACCATTGATTCACACGACAAAGTCACACAATTATGAAAAAAAATCCATCTATGAAAATTTGTACTATCACAAATTTTATAATTGATTCATGAGTTTTATAAGGTTATTAGTAACCATGAGACAACCATGGTGCATGCCTGTTTTTTCCATATTTTAAACAATTCAATGGAAAACAACATGGTAAGAATGAATAAAGTAAATATAATAAATGGTAAATTAATATGAATATTTTAAATCTTGGGTGTGATAATTCCCTACACCAGATCGCATCCCCTCCCAAATAAATTCTCCCAAACATAACTCTTGACTTATATACTATATAAAATGTTCAAAGAAACACACAATCTCTATAATTAGTGTATTTTGGGGGTTCTCCTAAGAATTTTATGTATATCTGAATAATATGAAAATGTTAAAAATTGGATATTCGTCGCATAAAATATAAATAATGAACCATAATACTTAATAAAAATATCATATGTGGGATCCCATAATTGAAAATCAATTAACTATAAAAATGTCAATATGATAAAAAATTCATATAACCCATCAATTATAAATATCCAAAAAATTATTCTATCACTAATATAATAACCATGATGAAAGAACGCCATAATAATAAATTCATCATGAAACCATCCAAATTAAAATTGAAAAAAAAACAATCCAATGATTTACATGAATAATTCTATCCTAAATCAGAAAACTATAATGTTTACAAACATATTTTATGTAAAGAATCCAAGAAAAAATAAAAAATAATGTATTCATGAAAACATTCGATCAATTGTGAATTTGAAGGAAAAATTGTTTAGATTAAAAATATTTCTTCTCTCACAACATAATTAAGATAACTTAAAATATAAAAATAAATAATATATTATGTTGTTTTTTAACATTAAAAATAATGATTACATAATGGTTATTATTTAAAATACCTTGTTATCTATATCAATCTCGCAATATTATATTTAAACAAAATATATCTAAATGCTTATAAAATATACAAAGGTGGGTTTCTCCCCACATTTAATCCTTTAATCACTCTAACATCCAAATAATATTAAGATGAGTTTTTAAGCATGTGAATATTCACTAATAATATTTTAGTTATAAGATAATCAATTTAAAATAATAAAATTAACATAAAAAATGTAAGAAAAAACAATTCTTTCCAAAATGAAAAATATTCCTACCAATAAATAAAATAAATAAATAAATATATAAATAAATCTCACAATATTCTTAATGAAAAGTAATCAGTTTGACATAATATATTTCTCATTATTATACCCAGTATATAAATATTTAATGGAACCTACATATCCAATTACACCACACATTATAATTTCAAAACACAAAATTACTTAATAATAATAAATTGGGAAAATAATCAAATTATTTAGTTATAAAATACAAAAAATTAAATAACAAATTCTTATTTATATTAATAAATAAAACCAATCATGTCTCTTTTTTTATTAACAAGTAATGTAAATTTATCATACAATCCAATGAGATCATGTTATTATTTGGATCCAAATAAAAATTTAAAAAATAAATTACACTAATATAAAATATGGTTCTAAATTCCATTAATTATATCATTCAAAAAATCATTTAAAATTATGTAAAACAAAGCTAAATCGAAAAAAATAAGTCAATTTTGAGAAAACATTATTATATTATTAATAAAAGAGTGCATGCCATTTTATAATTATTAATACAAGAAAAACATGTAATAAAAACGTTTTCATCCCCAAATTCCATGTGAAGTTGGAATGGTCTTATGTGGTTTTTTTGTGTATCAATATTCACATCAAACACGTATTCCCGTGTCCCTACTGGGATTTTTCTCGCAGGGTTTATTCATGAAATCAGAAACACCCAAAAGTTCTATATTTGAGATAACATAGGGGTCTACTTTAAAAAGATAAGTTCTTATTGGGAAACTAGGCCAATATTAATTAATAATACAAATTCATTGATAGTATGAATGTTTGGTTCCATAACACCCTTTTGGGGGTAATTTAATATGACTTTGGGAATTTATTCATGATTAAGAATATGTTAGTGAATCATGCATTAATTCTAAAGTATGAAATATGACACCCATGAATTAACAATAATTTACTTTCATTCATGGAATTTAGAATCAGATGTCTATATTAAAGGTTCTACATTGATAGATATATTTATATATAACTGAGATTCTTCGTCAATGTAACCATGCTTTTACTTATTTAGATATTATTTTTTTCAACTATTATTATGACACATATTTTTAACCATGTAATGGGGAACTCTGGAGTGTATCATTGTCGAAGAATGTGGGAGTTTTATTGATGTCATGAACAAATCCATGAATGGGGTTCTTATTTATAATTATAATAGGAATCAGAACCCATGTATTTCTATTTTAGGGAGCCATTCATATAAAGGTCCTCTAAATGCTTTTCTCAAGGGGGAGGGTGGCCCTTTGAGGGGATTAGAATTAGGCTTACTCTTATAGGGGATGCCCTAGTGATTTGTTTTGGTATTTATGGGTATTAATTTTGAAGACTATTACTTTTTTTGTATCAGTTGGATATCATGATCATCACCAACCTATAAACCCACATGAGTCATGTTCGTTGTGCGAAAACAATAGGAAGTTGAAGATATATGAAACTGCAAAATAATCTTTGTTTTCTTATGGATGGACATGAGAGCCTAAATGGAAAGAGGAAGAGCTTTGAATGTTTCCAAATCCTTCTATATATTTGTAACTAGAATAATCACATATCATTATGTTTCCTATTATGACCCATATGGAAAAATATGAAAAAAAGGTTCAGCTCTTGCAAGATATACTAGGGGATTACTCTTTGAGGGATTCCCTAATGTTTGGTTTCAGGGCTTACATGGTATATAATTTTTCCCTTATTAGGATTTATTGTATATGATTGGGTATTATATCAAATAATAGGGATAGTGGTTAGACAGCTAGCTCTAAGCACCATGCCTATGGAGGCCCTCTAATGTAAGGAAACAGATCTTTTGGGGAATATTGTCTCCTCAGTGAAATGCATTGGACCGTTTGGATGTCAATATCATAGAAAAACCATATTCTAATTTCATTCATGATGGAATTTGTGAAACATGTGAAAGCATTATATTTGGAAAACCACACAATCCTTCACCCACGGTTGGATGTGGGTTGGGTGATGTGAAAAGAAGAAATGGACTTGAGGTTCCCGTTTTATCATGTCGTTGTACACAGAATTGTCAGATCTATCTAACTATATGGATTTAGCTCCAATAAATGATAAGGATGAAGTAATAAGGAGTGAGAGTTCCATAGGATAGGGGCTTACACCATGTCAGATTCTCTAAAATTGGTCCATATTTTAGAGAGGAGGACAATTCATTGATCCTCAAATATGAATGAAGGCATGATCATCTCTATAGACACTAAAAACAATGTTCCTTCGTCTTAGAGGCAATGATTTTGGGAAATGGCCTTAAACCTTGTACATGAGTCCCAAAAATACCTTGCACCAACCCCAGGGTCGGGGTCTTTTTTATCATGGGAATCCATAACTACATGCACCATAATGAACCTACCCATCAGTTAGGTTATGTGTTGGATACACACTGGTGTTAATCTTACAATGGTTTTGAATGTGTATATTCTTTAGTTTTTATTTAAAATTGTTCCCTCTTAGTTGAGGGATCCAATAGAAGAGGTACCCTACCATTAGTGGCTTGAAATAGGGCTTTAATGTCTGCTCAAATAGGGTAGATTATGGGAGAGACAATGGGTTCCATAAGAGGGTAGGCATGTGTGGACTAGAAGGGATTAATATTGATTATCCTAAATGGGTTGAGGGTTTGTTTAATGACCACCCACCTGTGAAACATCACACACATGTGGATTTATTTTACGATTTTTATAATTTGATGGTTTTCCTGAAATAATCGTCGGCATGTCCCTGGTTTGGGAAGGGGCCTTCACATATAGAACTAGACATCTATGGGGTTAGCGTTCCTCACATGGGTGTTATGGATTTTATAACTTGAATGACTTTAATTCCACTGTCCCACTTTTTACCCTTTCACATATGTATTATCGAGCTATCTGAAAGGTATTTGAAGGCCTAGTCAAAGGACTTGGGTGAGCAGAGCATCGGGGTTTCTTATAGATTTTCTATCATTCTACCCATCTGGAGTATCTGGACTCATGGTGATATATAGGTTTGATTTTTGATTACACATTGGATGATTACCACATTTTAGGAACAATTTTTAGTGTGTCGACTAATTTTGATTTTCAATGAGAGTGATGTTTGTATGTGTCGCAACCCAAAACATCATAGTCTATGTCCAAAAACATATTGGTGAGACTTATTATTTTTCATGGTGTTAATGGGATCGAATTGTAAGGTAATGACCTCATCACTTCGGTGATCCTTTATTAAATGTCTGAGTGTACACCCCCCTTGGTATTGAACAGTAGGATTTCCTCGGTGGGTCGCCCTGGTGTTTTTCCCATGTATGGCTCACCTATTTATGGGTTTCTAAGGTTTGTCTCACCCTAGTATGGATTTCCCTTGAAAAACCTCCGAGATGTAGTACTTGTGTGGATGAGAAGTATGTCACCCATGTTTTACATTGGATCAATAGACCAAATCACTAAGGTCTAGATCACCTCAGGGTCGGTCTCCCATGTAATGGGTTGGAGGCTTCAACTTAGTGTGGGAGGTCCATGGTTGGTTTCCCAAGTATCGGTATACTACAAGGTCACAGGATCTTCATGACAGGAGGCCTAACCAATTTCAACATCTACCTGTATTTCTATTCAACCAAAAATTTAGGTGGAGGTGTCTATTTATATGAAATAAAGTGGATCAACATGAGTTGGCATGTTTGAGTGGGCCAAAATGAATAAAATACATTGTGTTACAAATTTCATTATAACAATTTTCCACCGTCCCTGTTCCATAAATTTTGATCTGTATATTCGTTTGGGCTCCAAGACCCATCAAATTATATATGCCAAAAAGATCATTAATTCATGATATATTGGATGGAATTTTTTTTTATTTTATTACATTTAATCCTTTTTATCTTCACCCATAAAAACATATGGCCTATATATTTGTAGGGATTATTTGAACTTATCCATCATTATGGATTATTATTGGGGAACATGGAAATCAAACTGAAATACTCTTGTGAAATTGAGACAATAATCTACTCTAAAAGGATTTTTTTTAAATTGTTTGTCACATGATAAATTCTATGTCAAATAGAATGAAACATATATTTCAGTTTAGAAAAATACCCATTTAGATTAATATTGGATTGGAATGCAAAGGATGTAGTTCTATGGTAACAAAAGGTCACATTGACACATTCCAACATTAGTTGGTGGGATTTTAAGAAATCATAAATATGGGAGGATGGTATATTTTTTTTCAAATCCATTGGGAGTAGTGATAATAAGTCTAATTTTTAGGCTTATATGGAAAAACTCAAAAACATTGGTTTTTTGTTTCATCACCCTATCATTTTCTTATGTCCAATATATATTGTAATTGTGGGTGAGACATGGATTTTCTTTAGGCTTCTTTATATGGGATTCTAGACTAACATGTTTTTGTCCCTTTATCCTTTCTTGAGTATATTCTTTCCTAAACCATGTAGAGAACAATTCTATTGAGATGGAAATCAACTATTACGAGATTTCCCTTTATATGTTTTCAACCTATCTAGTAATGTTTCTCATGTGATAGGATGTTTGCAGTTGTACAAGAAAGTATAATGAAACTGGAATTTTAGGTAAAACATATTTGAACATATGTTATAGATTGATGGAATAAACATGGAATGCAATCCAAGAATTTTGTAACATTCATCACATACCTAATAGAGAGTTTTGTGTTATGATTTTTTGATATGTGAATCTAAAACATGATGCGAGACAAGTGTATGGATATTGTTCCTACACTATGTATGAAAAGTGGTTTCCAACACAATAGTTATGAGACCTATATTAATAGAGGATGTATATTTCAAATAATCATATGCCACTAAATAATAAACCCCTTTCCAATAAAAGTTTTTCATATCCAACTATGGTGTGTTACTACATAGTAAAACAATAGAATCCAATGGATGACAGTCCCTAAAATTTGCTGGATGAACGAATGAAAGAAAACTAGTGTGTATCACTTCATAGTCAAACTGAGGTATCCACATGCATTTAGACATTGTGCATCCAATAGTTAAGAGTTTCTAAAGATTAATATTTATCAAGACCATGAAGGGTGACTCAACAAAGGAAGGTTTTAATGAATAAATAGTTTATTTCTATTGGAATTTTCTGTGAATAGGAGCCTTCTCCTATAGTTATTTGTCTTGTGTGAATGAGGGAACTATTGTTTAAAATGACTGACATCAGGGGTAAAGTCCCCTACCTGAAAATATTTTATGTATTATGTGGTCTAATTTTGATTAACTAGGACATATACTATTTAGTTTAACATAGTATTAATAGAGCATTGTTTTATACATTTATGTGTTTAAAAATAATGTTACTATAAAAAATTTAGTATCATAAAACAACGACATGTTGTTCCATAAGATAATGACTTTTTAGGGTTGACTGAAATATATGTATTCTACAATTGCATAGGGATCATATTGATAATGTTCTAAAATATTCTTGAATGATATGGGGATGGTTTTAAGATTTAATCTGGTGTTTTTTAGTCTAATTAATGTGGTGGGACAAGTATGCTTGAATTAATAATGTCCTTGAGATTTGTGTAGATAGAATAGGCTTCCCCTAGGGAAGAATGTGATGTTTATTGGAGAACCCTTATGTGGGTGAATACATGAAAAAACAAATGGGGTGTTTGATAGTATAACCAAATAATGAAATCCTCTGGTTGATAGCAGTCTTTAGTTGGAAAAATTAGGAAAATCTCAATAGGGTGTGTAAAATCATAGTCAAGAAAGTGATTTCCTCATATATTAGAAATTATATTACCAATGGACAATGAATAATTATGTAGATTCTATTTTTTCATGACACAAATTTTGGTTTAAGTATAGAAAGTTCATTTGTATGGAAATATCATTAAATACCAAATTTTTTTACGAATGTCGTATATTTATACTATCATAGGTCTAACCAATATGTAGGGAATAAGGACTTTTTAACATATGGTTGAGACAAAAATATTGTATTCGGGTGTCCCTATGATTCTCAGTTGAATGAGAATCAAGCTATGCATTGATCTTTGCAGTTTAACATTATGAAATAAAAATGATATGGTTTATTTTAGTTCTAGGTCTTTTGACTAGGACCAAAATATTTTATACCTGATGAGTATTTCGAGTTCAAGTAAGACAAGGATGTTTTGGCATATATCATACCCAAGAGATTAAACTATGAACCATGTTTTTGGGATTTAATAAATCTATAGAAATGATATGGAATAAATATATTATGGATGCCCACCGACCACATACAAATAGTGGGTTTGAGAATAATTTCATCAAGGATAATAGTGACATAATAGCATTTTATTGAACAAAAAATGGATCCTTGGTTTAGAAAACAATTTTCTGGGTGATGTAATACAAACCACATAGCTCATGTTATAGTATTGTCAAATATTTCATCCCTTTGAATATATGACTTTTATGAGGGAGTCATATGAAAGTCCAACTTTCTCATGTTAAAACCTAGTCAAAAAAATAGTCATCATGTATCATACAATACAACACTAGTAGATGGAAGAATATTATAGTGACATGAAAGTGTCCAAATATAGATTTTTAATGTGTGGAAGTGATATGTCTAATCATAAAAGAAGAATTTCTACTGATATCATTAATTAATTGTATTGTCCCCTATATCTAATTGACTCATATATATGAGGGGAACATCTCTGTTTCCTTGGTGGACCGCTAGACAATGGGAACCGAAATAAGATCTCTGGAAATTGGTCATTGTTCATATAAAGGATGATGGAATTATTTTACCACTAGGTTTTGAATGGGAGAAATGTTTTTTGGGACAATTAATTTCACATTAGAATGAGAATCAAGACCCACATATTTTAATGCAAACCATGCATGTTAACATCATTGGGTAAGGACATATTCCATTCTCTTTAACATCAAGAGGTAAGGACATCAACCAAGAATCTTAACATCATATATTAAAGTCTTCATCCATGTAGTATATCATCACGATATATGTACATCATCCATGCAGTTAATGTTATGGAGTTAATGATGATGATGAATAAATATGAAAAAAGGGTGGCTAGAACAAGCCACATGGCTCAAGTGTCACTACATATCTTATTGGATTGATAATTAACCGACACATCGTTCTAATACAGAATACCCACACTAATTGAATTAATGTGTGGATAAAGGAGGGTTTTTTATTAGGGGCCCATCCATGGGTTGAGATGCCATATTGGATCCTCTTATGTAGATTTGAGTCTTATATATGAGAGTGGGGGAATTTATCCTATTGTGGTAGGACAATGATAAATAAATTGTGAATTACTATGCATCAAATGGGAATGATAATCAATCAATACATAATTATTAATGAAACCATCCAGTTTAATGTAATGCAAAAATAATATTTGGATTTCCTTTTATAATCATTAAACCAGGAACATTATAAGCCCAATTTGAATTGACATTCCCTATGCATGTTGGGATCCTATGACTAATACTTCAAAGATCATGTGAACAATGCAAGGAGTGGGAAACAAATAGTGAGGAAGGTTTCATCCACCACATAAAATAAATGAAATTAAATTATAGGGGAACTTATATTTTGGGGTGGTTGGGTTAGGATATATGATAAAGTCATCACTCTATATCTCATTAGAGTGAGAATCAATTCATATATACTTCTTGAAAGACTATATGGGTCTGTTTGACCGATACATAGGGATGTGACCATTTTTTTGTGGAAATACATGGGATAGGATATCTATATGTTATTGTGTTTCTCACACAAATTTGAATAAATAATAACATAGTTATTGAAAATATTATATAATTTATTACAATGTAATGAGTACTTTTCACATGATGTTTACTATCCTATAGTTAATACATGAATCACTCGACATGGAAGGTATGCAGTATTATTGTCAGACCCAATAATAGAGGTTCAAACATCACTAAGTATCCTACAATAACATTAATCAATCATTTTGGTGTTGGATCCCTCGAAAAATATCTCTTTAAATTATGATAAACATTTTTCATTGGTGTTCAGTATTAATAAACATATTATAACATCATGATTGTCCTTCTAGGTATCATAGAATGTTATAATGTCTAAAGAGTAGTTGTTTTACTATAAGTTCATAGATTTTCCCCTCTTTGTTGAGAACCCCGATGTACTATGACACTATTAATGAATATATTTCCTATATCAGGATTATATCATTGAGGGACACAATAGACCCAATCAATTATGGGTGAAGTCTAATTGGACATTGAGGAACCTTCTCTTGGTGTACTCCATTCATAATATCTAGTAGAATATTATGAGAACTAGGCCCACTAGAAGGATATCCACATTTATTTATGTCATTATATATTCAAATCTATATATATGTGTTTTGATCCTACAATATTATGATTATTATTAATGAATATTATGAGTTGCGTAATTTGATGTATTAATAAATACAATGAATAGATATGTTCGTGGTGAGTTAGGATACATTGGGTATGTCACCAGTAATATTGTATTACCAATTAATACAATAAATGAATTTTTCCATTTTGTTTTAATGTAATTTGAAATCTCTTGACCTTTTACGGAAATGATATATCCTAAATAAATCCATGGTCATGGTGTCATATAAGAAATATCAATTTGTGAGAAATCAAAGAATGACACATTGACATGTTGTTAGATGTAATTGACATGAAATCTACTTTATTAGATATATTGTGAAAAATGGGATTTTATTACACAGTAAGCCATCATCCATGTTAACATGTAATTATAGAATTAACGACTTTCTTTACGGGTGCCTTGGTGTGTTGCAAAATGCTTAACATAGACTTTAGGCTGCATCGTCAAATACTACTGATAAAAAGGCCTTGAGCGTTACATACTAAGTGTATCCAAAATCAAAAATAAATAATATATTATTATTTATTATTTAACAAGTTGAATAAATATTATTTATGGATGTAATTTAATAATTATTCATGTATGTTTGATCAAATATCTTCCATCACCATTTATTCGAGACAATATAATGTGCCTGGAATATTTAATAAATATTTATTTGTCATTTATTTGATATAATATACATTTATTGATTAGAGAATAAAGTAGTGATATTTATTTAATAAATAAATAGTAATTATTCAAGGCCCATTAAAAATTTTAGAGTAATGGGGGAACATGTGAAATGGTCTAGTGAGAAATAATAAATATTGAATATTTTTTTATTAAATAATATTTTATTTAAATCACATTATAAGAGAATATCAAGATATATTATTATTATAATTATTGGTTGTCATGGGGTGTTATATGGATTAAATAAATAATATATGACACCATTTCAATTTTTTATTTTAACCCTTCAAATATATAAACCGATTATATTATTTTACCAATAGAATAAATTGATTTTTGGTGTTTTTTTAACAAAAATGGAATATTCTCTCAAACCCTTTAGATCTATCTTCTTCTAGATCACCCTAAAAAATGGGGATAAATATTCCACCACTAGATCAAGGATAATACATTGAAATCTATAATAATAAAAATCAATGGAAAATGATCCAATAGCAAGGATCTATTATTCTATAACACAAGAATTATTTCGGTGACATATGAGGATTTTATGGAACACATTTGGATAACCTCTAGAGGGAATAGGCTCTTGATTCCTACAATGAAACAATAGTTAACCATATATATATTACGATATAAATCAATGAAGATATATTTATATTAAGGTAATTCTTATTTAATTAAATTAAATATAAATAATCTATAAATATCATGTCTATGGATTTAGCGATATTCCTATTTTATATCTTATTTGATTCGATTAGGCTGAACACAGAATTTATCATCAGGAAGATCTAAAATTTTTCATTGAACATGACTAATATCATTACTAGGAAAAACCCATCAAATTATTCAATAGCACGTTTAACCTACTAGTGATATCGAATTGGTCACATAATTATTTATAATGATTTTATTATTGTTGACAAATTACACATTTTAATTTATTTTAAATTCATGTTTTATCATTCTTTTTATCTGAATTTTGATACTGCATTATTACTCCTTTGTTTCTCATTGATATAAATGATAATAATAAATTAATGAATAAAATAAAAATAAGGAACTCATCTAGAGGTGCTACGATTTATGGCCAGAAAACATAGGAGTACATGCAGTGTAACAGATGTTATATGTCATGAATTTGTGATCATTACAACATGAGTTATTTTTGAAATTAGTCAAACCATGTGCAGTGATTACAAGTGATGGAGGTAATTATAACATTTTGGTTTGATTGGGTTATCTTGGAAAATGATCATCTATATTACACATTGGGTAGCACACCTACACGGCGTGTAGTCCCTTTAAGTCACAGATAAGACGTGTGGTTCATACACATACTACCTGAGAGGTGACAATGTAACTCAGAGTCCAAACTCCAAGTATTACAATATACATGTTGTGGACACTATTTTTAGAGGCACAATTTTCAAGAGGAGTCCCTAGTCCTTTTCAGCGGAGAGATGGTTATAAATTTAGATTCCATGTTACTCCATGTACACACTCTGTAGTTATACAAAATTAATCAAATTTAAAATTAATTTATTATATTTCAAACCATGAACCATGTTATTGTGATTTCTCAATAATTCAATAGGAAATTCCATGTGATAGGATTTAATATGTGTGTGTGTGTGTCTCATTGTGTCTATGTGTCTGTGTGTGTTTAAATAATATCTTCTTAATGTTCCGATATCCATATCATGTATGAGTTATATTAAAATTGTTACTATATGGGTATTTAAGCATAACATGTGACAGAAAAATTCATGTAATTTGTGTAATTATTATGTATATAATTCACGTCCAAAAAGTACATGAAATTTCATATATTCTATATGTAATCAAAGTAAAAATGTATATGTGTATTTTAATGTTTTGGTGGATTCAGATAGGTATTCAATGGGTTTCCCTTATGGTACATTTATGTACACAGCTAATTTTAAATAAAAGAATTTAAATCTGTGAAAAATTATAATGTATAATAATCTCAAGGAAATTTATATAAGTATTAAGATAAATGGAATCATTAATTAAATACCATAATTACTCAAACCGGGCATGATTTATCTAAAATAAGAATGATAGAGAATTGAATTCTAGTTTTGTGAAATGAATAATTCATGTCATGCTTATGGTTGATCATGACCTATACTATAACTCTATATGTTAAGTGTTTAATTTAATTTATTATTAAATTAAATTAATGGCTTGTTTTCATTCTCTCCAATTATTATATAAGGGCATGTGTTCCCATGGTTTATTCAGGTAAACCTTCTTCCTCTCACATGTGTGTGAGTAAAAACAAATGTAATGGATAGATCTCCCTTGATGGTGGGCGTGGTTCATGTTTGAATCGAGGCGAATAAATATAAGGGTGATGTGTTGGTGGATAGGTGGAATGCTGTTACATGACCCTTAGTTAGTTCGATTTATTTCTCCTAGGTTAGTGGTTCGTTTATCATCCACTTGAAAAACTAGCCATTATAATAATATCACAATCATCCTGCTTTATTATTTTATTTTTGTTATGTTTCATGGTTATTATAGTTTTTATGTTTTGTCACGATCACATAATTAAATAAAAATAACGATCATATAAGGTATTACAAAAATAAATTGGATTATGTGTAAATATTATCTAATACGTGGTTAATATCTTATGTAAATCCGGTTAATATTAATATCAATGTAATATATATATTAATAGGAAATATATGCTAAAAAAATAAAATACCTCATTAATATATATAAGTATGTATATCCTTCCACTACGTCAGTAAAAATTGACCCATAGTTTAAGGTTCCTGAGCAGCGAAAGTTGGTGTGATTTCAATTATAAAGTAATTCTAACATTATTATTTTTGTTGAATAAATTTATTTAATTTCAAGGGTTGAATAAAAAATGGAATTCATGGACTTACTGATTGGATATAACTGAGGAAATCCAATTTACAGATTTCAGGAAGTAGGAGTCCACTCAATATATCAAGGAACTATGAGTTAATGCGGTTAGAATTCAGAATATCCCACCAAAATCCATTCAATTCTCATGACCATCCAATGTTGGGGAAATAAGTAGAGTAATATAGATCATTTTTAGTTGAATATCCAAGAAGTTGAATATTCTAAATCCACTTGTGTGTGGGGTTGGGTTTCAATAAAATAGTTGGAAACTAAGAAATACGATATTTGTTTATTATTCCAAATTTTAATAGATAAATTAATATAATTATAATTATTTTATTTTATAAATAGTAATAAAATGACATAAAATATATCACTGTGATCCATACATGAAAAATAACTCCTTCTCACTGGCACAAATTTAGAAGTGTGTAAAAGGTTCCAATGTGTTATCCTTCACCGTGAAAGAAAATAGTTTGTTCTAAAACAATACTTACATGAGGCTCTTGGTAATTTCGGAAGTTATGAAGAGTTAAAACCCTATGATAATCATCTTAAGAGATCCACATATGTTCAAAGTTTTATGATACCATCCAAGAGCAGTGATATTTTGATGCATTGTGAGGATATGGATTCCTATAGAATGATGTCTCACATAGTCAAGAATATTGACAACATTAAACTCTTATAAATCGTATGGATTAAATTCATTAATTATTTGAAAACATGTCCCTTTATTTCAACACACTCTAAGATGTTCTCTATTGTTATTGTAAATTAAAATATAAAAAATAATTAGAAGAGTCTTTCAGGACATCTTACATTGATTCACCAAGTGGTTAAGAAAATGGGGAATTATGGGATTGTGGTCCTTATGGTTAATACTAAATGGGAGAGTAAGGAAACTTTTACCATGTGTTATAAACACTGTATATATGTAGACGGCCATCCTTTTAAGAAGAATATTTTCGAGAGGTAAGTAGAGGAAAAAGATGAATTTTGATTTTTCATGTGCCAAGACAATCCACTAGAAGAGGAACATCACTCAAAAGTAAGGGGAAGCAAATGGTGTGTTCATTATCAAGTGTAAGCCTTCAATATATACAAATTGGGTATTAAATACAACTTGGGGTGCTCACAACTATATCCAAATGTAGTAACCAGGTAGATTCCAAATGATTTATTGAGGATAGGTGGATCTAAGATCTGCTAATGGTATATGTTTGGAAGCCCTGTAAATTTGAAATTACTACCATTTTTCGCCAATGTTAATGATTTTGGCGTTAAAATATTGTTATTATATACCTACGGTTACCAAGAACAGAATTTATTTATCATTCCAAGATGTGAATGGGTTTATTTTTTCTTATGGATATAAATTTTGTTTCATTTATAAGGATAAATTATATTATGGTATCGAAAATTTCAATAATAGTATTTATGTATAAAAATATGAAAACCAAATACTGGAAATTGTTACCAAATAATGACCACACAACTCATATATCACTCATCATTGGGATCCCCATTTTGGTCTGGTAAATGAGATGAGATTGATTAATCTCTATCAAGATGGTTAGATGGACTCGTCTAAGCTAAAACATCATGAAATATTACTTAATTATTTACAAGGAAAATGAAAAATGCAGTATTTGGTTGAAAGGGTGAAAGGTCCACATAAATTCTAGGATTGGTACACATTTATGTGTGTAGACCATTTCCATATAAGATGGATGTGGGTATTCATATATAATTTCATTTTTTGATGACTTGGGTATATATAGTTTTGTCTACATGATATGTTTTATGTCTGAGTCCACTATGAAATTCATGGAATTCAATAATTATGTAGATAATCATCTTCGTAAGAAGATAAAGAAGCATTGATCAGATCTAGGTGGTGACTATCCTAACCCAGATTTAATATACATTCTATATGAGTTTAATACTATTTCAAAACTCACTAATCCTTATACACCCCTGTGGAATGGTGTTAGTGAATAGAGTAATCATACCTTGTTAGACATGGTATGTCCAATTATGAGTTATGTAGATCTACCATTATCCATTATAGGAAATTCATAACAAATTGTGTTAGAACCATGAAACTAAGTTCCAACTAATGTGAAAAAATGAATCCCCTTCAATTTATAGAGTTACAAGAAACCTATTTTGTCTCATTCACATTTATTTGTGTGTGCGGGGTTTTGAAGATCTCATTTTGAAAGAAACTAGAACCCTGAGACACAAAGTGTATCCTTATAAGAATTCCTAAGGAAATAAACTGGTACTACCTAACCCCCCCCCCCTGTATAAGAAAATTATTATCGCCAGATAATTTGTCTTTCGTAGGAGGGTTCACATCATAAAAAGTTATTGTGAGAGAAATAATAGATTCCATGAAGTTGATGCTCATGAAAACAATTGTTATAGCGGGAACAGGATCCACAAGTTCCTGTAGAAGAAGTGGTTCTAAAAAACAAGTACTGAGTTGGAGCATAAGAGATGTATGGTAACCAAGGAGATATGTTTTTATGGTCACCAAATATGGTGACTCATTTATTATTGATAATGATGAACCTCTATCATATAAAAATGATGTATAGAGATTAAATGATTCATAATTTATAGAATCAATGAAGTTTGAAATGAATTCCATGTAACATAACCAACATTGGGTTATGGTTGATACACCAGATGATCTATATCCCATCGGATGCAAATGTGTATTCTAAATGAATCTAAACATGGAAGGTAAAGTAAATACCCATAAAGAAAGGATAGTGGTTAACGGGTTTGAACAGTGGCAAGGAATTGACTATGATTAAACCTCCTCATAATGTTATATATTTAAAGCAATTCTTAATCAACTTTTTTACAGCATTCCATGACATTGAGATTTTTTAGATTGAATTCAAAACTACATTCTTTAACTATAACCATCATGAAGATGTCTATATGAAACAACCAGAAGGTTTTGTGACTCCATCTGATTCCTAAAGGCTTTCATAGATGTGCAGATCAATTTATGGATTGAAGCAAGCATACAGGTCATAGATCATTCAATTAGATGAACCCATAAATGAATTTTGTTTCATTATGAAAGAATGTGAGCCATGTGTTTAAATGCGGTTTATTGGAAATGTGTCATTATCCCACTAATATATAATAATGACATATTATATATAAAAAATTTCATACATGTGCTATAGTATTTTAGGTAATGGTAAAAAATATGTTTTTCCATGAAGTATTTAGGCGAAGCACACTATATTCTAGAGATCAAGATCAATCACGATAAATCCAAAAGGATTATTAGAATAATTAAAAGTACATATGTTGACATGATATTAAAGAGATTTAATGTAGAATAATCCAATATGGTATTGGTTCCAGTGTAACATGTTTTATATATTTCTAAAAAATTTTGTCTTTATACACAATTGGAGAAAGAGAGAATTTGTAAGATTTCATATTCTTTAGAAAACTGATCAATCGTGTATTCCATGTTATGTAATAGACTTGATGTTTCATATGTATTGATCATTGTAGGAAGATATCTAGGGGATCGTGGAGAACATCGTTGGACTTGTGTGAAGGTTATCTTTTTGTATTTGTGAATACCTAAGGATATGTTCCCTGTGTATAGATAATATGGTAAGATGGTAATTAGGGGTTATATTGATTCTACATTTTAGATAGGTCAGAATGATCTAATGTCATAATAAAGATTTGTTTTCTGTCCTAATGGAGGAGTTGTGAGATACAACAATTAAAATAATCTAACTGTCGTCGATTCTTCAATATAACCTAAGTATATAGATGCTTCTAATGCATCTAAGTAAGCTGTTTCGATTGAATACATTGTAAATCAGTTATATGTGGTACCTAGTAATAAATAACATATCACATTGCATTTTGATAATACTACAAAAACTATTCTTTAAAAACCTTAATGGTCACACCTATGGACAAAGCATATATTCCAAAAGTATCCCCTCTTGACAGATTTTTTAGAGGGGTTATGTTATTGAAATTATAGTACCAATGGAAGAGAACATGATGGACCCCTTTTCTAATGTCAAGTCATATTAGATGCATGAGTATTATGTGAGGGCTAGTGAATTAATGGTTTATATCATTTGAAACTAGTTCAAGTGGGATTCTATTTAAGGTTGTTCCCTAGAACCAACATCAATGTAAATTTTGATAACCATAATTCATGTTCTTCAATGTTAATAAACTACTCATCACATAATTATTTTTATTCTACAAAATATAGTATGTGATATTCTTCAAAGAGTAAATTCCACATATAAAGGTCATAGTAGTTTCCTACTATTATAAGAACATGAAAGTTCTATGAAACTATCCGTGAACATATATTATATTTCAATATGGTAACATTTGAGGAAACTAATGATTATGGATATTAGACGTAGAGAATCAAAGGAATTTTAAGTATCATATCATGGTGTACACTCTTGTTAATATCTAGTAGGTTAGTATGAGAAAAAGACCTTCCAATAGGCAATCCACATTTCTATGTGTTGTTGGATATTCCGATATGGGGATGTTTATATTCAGCCTTATACGTTAAAGTTATTATTAATTAATATTGTGATTCACGTACTACGATGTATTGATGAGACCAAAGATTACATTTGTTCATGTTGAGGTAGGATACTTTGGGTGTGTCATGGGTAATATTACACTACTGAATAACGAGAGAAAGGATTTTTCCCTTCTGTTCTAACAGAAGTTTATATCTAGGACCCCTTATTAGAGATTATTTAGCCTAAATAAATATGGATCCTTGGTTTTTTATAGGTAAGTTCATTTTTCTTGAAATCCAAGAAATAAACATCGATAATTTTGGTTGACGGAACCCGTACGAAACCTTCTTGAATAGATATATCATGATAAATTGATTGTAATACATAGTAAACAACTATCTGAGGTAACATGTTTTTTAGCATTAAATTCCATCACTATGGGTGCGTTGGTCTATTTCTTGATGCTAACCATGGAATTTATACTTCTTCTCCTAATGACTCCAAGAAATATTCCTAGAGGGTTAGACAGTTAGTTTATCATAAATCTATGTTGGAGAATATAATGTTAATTATTGTTTAAAATGTTTAATAAATATTATTCATGTTCATGGTTTAATAATTATTCATGTATGCTTTATCCAATATATTATCTCACCATTTATTCTCAAGAATATAATATGATTAGAATATTTAATAAATATTTATTTTCTATTTAGTGAAAATAATAGTTATTTATTTATTGGATAATAATAGAGTGATATTTATTTAAATAATAAATTGTCATTATTTATGGCTTGATAAATATTATTGTGGAATGGAGAACCATGATTAATGGTCTGGATAGAAATTATAAATTTTCAATATTATTTTATTAAATAATATTTTATTTAATTCGCAAGTTAAGTACATGTAACAAAATAATAATACAATAATTATTAATTGAGATTGGCCTCTGTAAGGAATATGTTTTTATAAGGGTAACCTGTGAATTTATTTGATTTCAACCATAGATATATATACACCTAATTATATTATATTTTCACAAGAACAATTAATATTTGGGTTACAAAAAATAGAATCATTGAATTCTTTCAAGACATTTAAATGTATATTCTACATGATTACTCCTAATAATATAAAGAAATCTTCCGCTACTAGATCAATAAGAATTCTTCAGGATAAATCTTCATAGATATCAGATGTGGACCATGAATGTGCAAGGATATATCATTGAATCACTCTTAATGTTTTTCAGTGATATCTGGAAATTTGTGGAACGCATGTGGATCTCCTCTAGTGGGAATCATTACTAGATTCCCACAATGTAACGATGGTGAATCGCAGAGCTATCACCAAATCCATCGAAAAAGAAATAATTCCATCATGGTAATTAGTTTTTAGTTGAATTTTTTAAAATTATATGTTACCATCCTATCTCTCTCTGGTTCTGCTGTGAATCATGGTGATTGTCTTCTTTCATTCAATTCAGTTGAACCTGAAATTTAACATAATATGGATCTTGGATTGATCATAGAACATTAAAAATAGAAATGTTGGGAAGAACACACCACATGGTTTTGTTGTTCCTATAACTTATAAATCCACACAAATTTCATAAAAATAGTTCCCAACATCAATCAAGTTTGGAAATGGGGATATGAATGCAGATATTTTCTAGAATGTTGGAAGGGCCAATGAAATGAGGTATAGGAGATAGTATTTATTTCTTTGAGAAGAGAATAAATTCATATGTGGTTATACAATAAATGCTTGTTAGTATACCAACACTAATAAATGTGACCCATTCATGTGAGGATCAAAATGATATGCAGTTTATGTCTAGAATTATAGATGTTGGCCACGATATTTTAAGTCGGGTGGTAAGAAATTTGTCATGTAGTTTAATTAATTGTAACATGGATGTCAGTGTCATGTAGTTTATATTCATCCAACATGGGCAATTTTTTATTCTTATTAATTTCATGTGAAAAATACCAACTATGAAATTCAATGTATCATAGTTTAGATGTTTACCATAGACTTTAATATAATATCGTTATGATGACATGCTATATAGTTCAAATTATTACATCATGGATAATTTATTTTTGTTTATTTTGACATCTTAATACTGTTATGTATATCACATAATTACACAATATAATTATTATGGAACCTAGAATTGTTTGGGTCATCATTGGATCTTCATCCTTTGAGATCAATGAATATACACTCATGGAGTGGAACTCGTGTGTGGAGTAAGGTCATTACCACTTTTTCTCATGCTTTATAAGATTATTTCCTAGTATCATTAGATTCCTATGGACCAGTATCATGTCTCCATAGTGGAACAAATAATAGAGGGCATTATTTCTAAAATATTTGGTTATCTGATTTCGATGGACCTCCTTGTGATGAATATTTCTAAATCTAATCGCATTGAGCCACTCCAATTAAACCAATAATTTTTGGGATTTAACATCTTTGGAGAGAGAATCATGGATGGAAATATCATTTTATGGTAATTAAACCTCAATGGGAAGGACTACTTATATCCTTTAAACAAGTGAATATATGGTTTCCTACATGGCCGTACAGGTTGGGTTTTGGTAGGACTATGAATAATGAAATAGATTATTAAGGAATAAACTCATATCTACATCCTCAATCTTTTGGAGTATGTCATATTTTGTCTTTTTTAAGTCCAATATCTACTCTTTATCCACTACATGATAGATGGAAGAGTGGTTTGATTTGATATTATATATTTGATATAGCTTTTTCACCAATGATGAACTAAAATTAGTGTTTTTTCAATTATTATTTTATGAGAGACATAAAATATTGTAATTATATTTGACTTCGTTATATTAGAGATGCCTTTGGGTCCAACATATTAGATATGTATTAACTCATCTTATTTGGGGAAGAAATTAGTAGTATTTAAGAAGTATTTGAACTGATGGTCTGTAACTAGAGGTTATGGCCTCCCAAAAACCATTCCACTTATAGAAAAGGAATAGGTGTATTTGGTTGTATGTATCAACATCAAGAGTTGATGAATGATGTTGGTTTGCACAAAAGTGGAATTAATTTTCATGGTGAATTTTGTGCAATCCTGAATCATAGTAGGATAATAGTTCCCTAGCCTACAGATTTGATAAGAAATAGTAAACCCTTAATTGTGGGAACGATAGGGTCCCATGTGAACTTCTTTTAAGTAATAAATGGTCTCTAATCCATCAATATATCTATGAGGGTCCCCATTAATGACATATTATTATAATACTTTCTAGTGATTTGGGCCATAAGAAGGAGTGAATGTGGTTTCATTCTCTTATATTCTCTTTATTCGGACCATGTCTGATAGAAATAAACTATTATGGAGGTAGTACATTGTGGTAATAATTCCTCTATTGGTAGGACTATAGGATCTCAAAGAGGGATTATTTCACAGCTATATATTGCTTTATTTTAATCAAAAGGTGAAACCATTCAGTGAAGCACAATTTTGATGATTTTTCCATCCCAGTTTTGATCTTTCATAATTTCAGCTTTAAATTACTAAGAATGTTATTTTGAATTATATGATCAAGTGATGTTATTCATTGTTGGAACTAAGGGTAACTACACCATTATCCCGTAGAAAAAGTCAATATTGTAGATTGGAACACCTTTTCTAATAGAATAATCAATGTTGACCCATTTTATTAAAAACTATTCATTCCCATTTATTTATTTTCTCCCCACTATTATTTGGAAGGCATGTTCTAGTCCTACAAAGAGGGTCTGATATTTTGACTCATTTTTAAAAAATCTTTCGAGTAAGAGGAAGGATTAATGAAAAACAACATTTACTAAAAAGATATGTATTCTTCCAATCCTGACTATATTAAACATGGGTACATTCAATCTCACCCTCATTATGATTCTGGATGTGACATAAAATTAAATTTCCCATATTTATGGGGTTTCATGAATGAAAAAATATCTCTTCCTTAGGAAATTCAGTAATTAATGAAATTATTTCTAAATAAGGTTGTTTTTCAAGAAATATTCCAAAGATTGGAAATCCACTATTTCTTGTGGAATAATATCAATATTAAACTATAATAGATAATTTCCCACAATACCAACTGTTCTTTTATCAAAATATTGATGATGATATATTTAAGGGGGTTATGATGATAGACCAAATGGACCACATGAGGCTACATGTAGGGCCTTAGTTTCTAAACAGAAATTATTAACACTGGGAAGCTCTTATCTATATTTTAATAGAGAGTATAAGTACCCACCATAGATTTAATGAGATAATAAATGTTTATTTTTCATTCTTAAAATAATTATTTTCATGAGTAATGAACCCATTGACCACTATAGACTTGTCACATCGAAATGAGAAGATTCCATTCAAGGGGCAGCATTATCAATTATGGTCTAAAGATATATTTTTTGAGGTCATCAAATTATTCATAACCTTCACTTGTCCATTGATATATAAACCCAATCTTCATAAACACGCAGAGGGGATTAAATTTTTTTTTTCTGAGGTTGGATATAACGTACTAGAAGTAGATGAAGAATCCTTGAATTATTCTCAACACTTTTAGGTATCAAGGATATGAAATTCTATGAATATTATTTTCCTTATTAGGGTTTCCTTCAATACCATGCGCATGAAAATAATATTCTATAATCATTCCCATGTTTGCCCTAAGATATCATTTCATGGGTATATCTCATGCCTATATTGTCTTTGTTTTTTTAAGATAGTCTCAAGATCAGATATGTCATCATAATTCTATCTGAAATTAGCCACCATAGAATTGATGCGGTATTGAAAAAATCACAGGAAAGGATTCAAGATGTAATACATGGAATGCTGGAATGTGGGGATAAAACTCTACAATAAAAATGGAATTACCATGTATAAAAATAATCCATGGGGTCTTGAAGGTGGTTTATTCCTCATCTTCTTGGTCCATTCAAAAAGTTTTATACTTAGAATATCCTTCCTTGAAGTATAGGGCTTGATATCAGGTCATATTTTTAATCATTTTTTGTGATTGGGATTGGGAAGTCATCTTTTAAATAGTCATAGTGTAGATCTAATAAGTTGAATTAGAACGTGATTTTCATATTATAATAATTAAATTTAATTATGTTGACCATACATTTTGGGTATTTAACATCATGAATGAATTAATCCATTATAATCATGTCTAGTTCAACCTCAGTGTTAGAGGTATGTTTTAGTGTGTCCTTATGACTGCCTATTTGTATCCACGATGGTCATTAGTCAAGACCATGTAATCATTGTCCACCTTAAGTTCAAGACCGGTTTTTTTGTGTAATTTTAGGAAAACACTTCTTGGTTATTTTTTATGATGGATTTTTATTCTAATATAATTTCATAAGTCATGTATAAAATGATTATAGAGTTTTGTAGATCTTCTTGAACAACAAAATTTATATATATGTTATCATCAAAAGGGATAGAAATATCTTCCTAAAATAATGTAGAAGAACCCTTAATGTCATTCCCCTCTTCCCCTACAACCATCATTTCATATTCCAATTCTTATTTTCTATTAGTGTAAGTAGGTGTCAATGTTAATTTCTCTATGTCTTAGGAAGATATAATATTTTGGACCTTAGAGGGAAAAAACAACATCCGACCTCACTAATGAAATTGTGACTTTTTAAACCCCATGGAATGGTATGAAGTAATTATCACATCTACTTTCGTCACTGTCTTGATATTTCGAATCATCCCCTGCATGGTTGGGTTCAGTTTTAATTACAGATGTTATAGCTGTCAGTGAACATGATTCTGAATCTGAACCCACATCATAAATGTCATTGATGGAAAACACATACTCTACCTTTTAATTATTGAATGGATTATATGGGATTATCTCTAGAATAGTTGGGGCATTTATTTGATCAATCATGTTATATTTCCCTTCCATCTAATAAAATATTACATCAATGTAATGTGATTCAAAATATTGGGATGCAGATTTTTCACAATGAAATTTTTTAAATATACCATCGATACAATATTTTAGTCATCGTTAGTTTGAAGAATGAATAGTCACATGATAATATAACCATGTGATTACATTGATAACAATGGTTGTCATATCGATACAAACTACCATAAATTCTGAGTCAAATATAATATCCCAGAACTGATCATGAAATTTGATCTCTGATAGAGTGTTTTTTCCATTCGTTTCATAATCATAAAGAGGTAGGGTGGAATGAGACAAATAAGATTCATAGAAACAAATATGATGGAGGGTTCAGACCAGTATGAGTTTGGATTCTGATCTATTTTCAAAATCCCTCATCTTATATCAACTTCTTTTACATTTCTTATAACATAAAAAGGCATATCAGGTCCCTATATGATGGAATATTATTCCTTCTCTATGAAATAAATGATCGTCTGGCACTATGGAAGATCATTCTCAAAGAAATATACCTCTATAGAAGAATCATCAACCTCAAATTAATGACGGTTTGAAATATCTTTTATGTGTTCTTCCCGTAGTACTTTTGATACATTCAAATCATCCAGGATTGAAAAATTGGCTACATCCTGGTATAAATGATTTTAAATTTTAGAAATTTAGTAAAGAGTCATTCAATTACTATCATGGATATTCTCTTTTTAAAAACATTAAGAACTAATGTACTCAATGTAGGAAGTTTGACCCTTGGAACAAGAGTTGTCATTGCATTTTCCCTAGTGTATTAGGTTAATGAGGTCGGCCAGCACACCAAGGTTTATTAGGTGGTGGTGCCTATTTTATTCAATCTTCCAGAATGATCTATTTGGAGAAAATTATATATTGTGGTAGGAAATTGCATTCTCATTTTGATATCATAGGAGGGAACTCCCATGAGTTTCAGCTACATATATGGTCCGAGAAGGGATGTGCCTAGAGTACTGACATCTCTTCCAACCATATCAACCCATATCTCCTCGAAATGGGACTCAATTTATCTTAATTCATATTTTAGGTTTATGGAGTTCGTGTTCATAGTCACACTCATAATCTTATAATAGATCAATAAATTGGATAACATTAATTTAACCAAATATCAACACTTCATCGAATAATGAATTTTCATTGTGGTAGGTTTTTTGTACCATTTGGTGGGGTAGAACTCGTGCTTCTGATACTAGAGACATTAATTACACTAATGTCAAATTAATATTTGTCATTGCAAAAGGATCATAATTTTGATGTTATCATTGTCTTCTTCTGGATGTTTCATTTTTTCCAATGACTAGATTGTATTGGAATTAGCTACTGATATTGTCATTTACAACACGATGGAACTAGATTAGTTCATAGCGGGATGTTTCAACAATGCATGAAGTATATTGTAAATCTGGCCAATTGTTTTCCTGACCATCCATTTAATGAACTTCCACACAGCCTTGATGATAACTTCATACCACTCATTATGATCCTAGGGATCTGCAACAAAAACACAAACTACTTGAGTTGGTGGCTTCCCCATATTCACTTTCCTCGATCCCACTATATTCTTGAAGATGTCTTTGAAAATGAAAAATACTTGGATGTGGTTCCCAAATTATTGATATATAGTGAAATTTTTTATTAGAAATTTGTTTCCATCATAGATGAGCATCATTGTATTTTGAAACATGATTAGGATTCTCATCAATGTTGATATACTGTAGCAAGGGACATGGGAATTTTAGTAGAATAATCATTGTTTCTCATCTCTTAAAACTGTCATCAGATTTTCTCTCTTTTATCTTCTTAACGAGGTGGGTGTTGTTCTTAATGACCAAGAGGGGAAACTATGCAATATTATTTAGCCTTTGAAATTGGAATTGATTTAGGGGTCGGAATAAGTGTAATAGTGGAATACATTATCTTCCTCATTCTGTTTTTTATGCTAAATTAATCACTTGGGACATAGCCTTGGTTTGGGGGATGGAGTCCTCCAGTCATTGGGAAATCACAATAAGTTCTGGAAACATTTATATATGTCCCATATGGATGATTGTTCAATCCAACTTATCATGAATATTACCTTTATTTATGGATATAAAATATACTAATCGAATATATAGGTTTAACTATTATATAATCCCGTTACATTGAGAGATGATGTGTGATACCCTCTAGTTATCTTATGGTTTAATTTTTTTTGTGAATAAGGATTTTTTTCTTCTATATAATTGTGAAAAATTAGAAGTTTTACCTATAATTAATTTCATACCACCATGAAATTTAATGATAATATAAACTAGTGTACCAAAAAAAGGATGGTCCATATTGTGATTTAACAAATCACTTAACATGTAGTACATCATGTTCTTTAGGGTCCCAATCATTGGATCACAATGAGACACAAAATGTGATAGATTCATCTCTATTCCATTGATCCATTTAAAATTTGAAACACAGGGTTCTCAACATTCATTGATGGAAGATTAGGAACAACCAATTTTGGGTGAGGATTCATTTTTTATTGAACCTACACACATTATTCCCCCACATTTTCCAATCAATAATTTAGTGAATCAATAGTAATGATGATCACATGAGGAATATATGGCTGATTATTAGTTGTAATAAGAGAAACATCATGTAATGAAGACTCTAGTGGAAACACTGGAATCATGCATTGGAATCTTATAGGGGTAGTCCAGTAAGAATATGTATGGCCAAGTTCTTATTGTGTTCCGGATAGAGGGAACTTCTAATATGTTATTATGGGATCCATTCATGTTTTTTTACCCCATTTTGAATGACCATTCCATCTCCAATTCAATGTTAGTAGAAAACCCTCTTTGGTGGTGCATTTTGGTTGGTAGTGTGAGTTGAGTGTCTTCTTACCGAACATATCCATGAGGATGGATGACTTTGATTGATTCTACATTAAGTATTCTCAATTCATTTATTTATTCCACTTGCTGGGAAATTATTTCTTCATTTGTAAGGGTATCAACCACTACAATATGAATGTGAGAAAAAATCCTACCCTTACATTTTTCTTTGTTGGAGTCTATTTTTGGAGGTGATGATGGATTGTTTATTGAAATGGCCAAATTCATGGAAATCCTCTTATTATAGGTACAAAAAACACCTTAAACCATTTCGATGTTAAAGGTATTTTGATCAAAAACATCCTACTCTAGATCATCTTTATTGTTTTCATGTCCTGTATGATTTATAGTTGTAGTGTTGATGGTATTCTATTATATGTAATTCAATAATTTTTTTATCAGTTTCTTTGAGAGACCAACATTTATACCCACGTAATGACGCATTTTACTCTCAATCATTGACTCAATAAGAGACATTTTGAAGATGGTAATTTGAAGTGAACATCTAAATAGTTCGACCATGCACATTACCAATGAGGACAAAAAATCATGTTTTCAAATCAATTGTTCGTAATCATTCTGTAGTCTTCCCTATAAATCTTAGAAAACTAAATCCCACTAAGGAAGAGGATATTGAGTTGAAACACCCTTAGCCAATAGGACTGGGGATTTTCATGTTTCACACTTATGAATCATCGGGCCTGTGTTTCTAACCTCCAAAGTTGTGTTGAAAAATCCATATACCCTATAGGATGGGGATTCTATTGGAATTTGATGGATGCTTCTGTAATGGCATCCCTTCTTGTTGAAAAGAGTTTTGTTCTCGCATGGGACAATTTCATCATTTTTTTCTTTGGAATCACAATCTTTTTAATTCCATTGTAAAATACATGAAATTTTCATTATCAGATGATTGCATCCTCTTATGAGGGATGAAGGGTTGATATTTTATGATTCCATATGAAAACATATTTTGACGACTCTCTATCTTCTTGTCTGACGATGGTGATAGTTAGTCAGGGAGAGTTTTTGTTGAAAATATCATAGGTTATGAACATAGTTCATTTTTTAATATGTTCTTAAATGTATTACATTGCACAAATCCATCCATTGAGGGATTTTTTTATTGCTGAGTGTGGTGAAGTGTATTTCTTCGTGTTCACCCCATCCTCTGATACAAAAACTAGAGGAGGTATCTACGATTATCTAATGAAATTATATAAATTTTATGAGGCATGTGTACTAAATAGAACCTTATTGATCTCTTAATTTTTGATGTCATGCATCCAAGAGTGCTTCCATTTCAATGTGGTGCTGCATAGATTCAATCATCATAATGTGATTAAAATACTCATCGTACAGTAATAAAATTTCTTTTTATGTGATAAAAATTATTCTATATATTGGGGAAGATGATGTGCACACAATATTCCAACAAAACCCGTTGAATTATATATTTAGATTATGATAATGTCCATAGCATTACTGGTATTCCATATTTAACCAACTATTTCCCCATGATTATCATGTCTTCTTCATATTTTTTCAGAAGTTCCTCAAATAGGACCGATCAAGTCAGTTGGTTCTCTTCCTCTTTATTAGAAATTACAATATTATTAGGAAATTCCTCCAGAATATTAGAATAAATTTTTTCCATTGTTTGTTTGTACAATGAAATTATCCTTGGGATGTCTTCCATATGAAGAAATATTTCCCTTTTCAATAACCAGGCATCAGATATAACTTGTCTTTTTTCACAAGTGTGTCACGGTATGAGGGGATATCACGTCATAAAATCACTAAGGGAAGGCCCTTTTTACAGATAATACACTCACATAGAAATAGCATTCACATATAATTCCCCCAAAGGGGGTTTTACCATGGTTGATTACAATAAAGGGATGCCTCTCCTACTCTATGATCATCTGCCATGTAGAAGGATGTCATGAATCTCATTAGGATTTGGGCTGCCATGGTTGAGTAGATTATAGAAATGAGGAAATAAATCATAGTGATGTTTTTGGAAATGACCTTTGGAATTACTACTATTTATCACACAATATTGTAGATATAGAATAAGATCGTTTTCTACCACAAATAAGTGCCTTGGGGATTAAATAACTCATAAATTTAGTAAACTCGTATTTTAGATTGACTCTCTGATTTATAGTCATCTATAGTGAGTCTTATTTTTGGATTAATTCTGTCAATATGTGGGGCCACCTTTAGGTAAAAATGCTTCTAAAATATATAAGATTGTTTCTCAAGATCATATTTTTCAACCATAACATTATGACAGGATACTAGAAATTCATAAGGGGTTTTTTTTCTTCCAAAATGTGCCCATTAGAATATACTAGGTACCTCCTATTAGAATGGGTGTATATTCTAGATCTAGTTCTTCATATATAACAGGGTAGTTTTCCACTTTGACGTTCTATATAAGAGGAGAGGTGTGTGTCTACTCTATAATGACATGTTGATATGTAATCTCATTTTTTGGGATATCATTTGTTTCCCCCCCCCCTTCCACTACCATTTTCTAAATTTTTATATCTTTCCAGGTCAGTTGGATGTGGGTATGGATTTTCGTCGACACCATCAATGTTTGGAGGATACGATTGATGAATTTAGTGATAAGAAATGGAATATTTGTCCATTATTAGTCTAGAGTGGGGGTATGTACATTATTATACCCCGCATTGTCTTCAAGTGGAAATAGATAGTTCTTATTTGTAGGTGAAGAGATTTGGTTCTTCCCTTATTTTTCATCTGTACTTCTCAACTAAATTCCCTGAGTGCTTCCAGGGAAACTGATAAAATGAATGATATGTTTATGTATTTATTAGTGTATTCTCATAGAATTCCATAAAATGTAAATGTTGTGCTTCTTTGGAAACTATTAAGAAATCCAGCTAGAAGGATTCACTAATTTGGATAGGTGTTTCTTCCCTCTAAAATAATGTCATTGAATTTAAATAGTGGATATTATAGGACACTACTAGATGAGGTTTCTAGATGGCCCGATGGGTGGGGTAAGATTTTTTTTATCATTATGTTCCAATAAATTTAAATGGAAGGATTCCTTGGATGATTATAGATTATTCTTTTGTAATGATGAATTTGTGTGGGAAGGTGTATGTTCCCTCTCACAGTGTGCCCCCAAATTTGATTGGTTGGATTCTCAAGAGGGGAAAGAGATATGGACTTATCCAGTGTGGGATAGTTGCAACCCCTGGTAGGACATCTTGTGAGCCATGTATCTGTTGGACTGTGCTTCAATACCCTAGAATTCAACCTCAAAATTATAAGGGTTCACTATTGTGTGGTGTTGGCGATGGTGGCTGGTAGTAGGGTCCTATTGGAATGACCCTTATGTCATTTGGGTGAGCTTTTCCATCGACTATTATATAAAGGAGGGACCAAATGTTTTGTTCTGCTGAGAATATGAAATAGAGGATGGTGATGGTGATGGGTGTCATCTGATTCTAGACCATTGGTCTATGTTTAGTCATTGAATGGTGGAGATTTGTGAGATTCAGCGCTTGTAGGTATCACATAGGGCCATAATGGTACCCTTCTAGTCATGATCCTAATCATGTGCATTCGAGGAACAATATTGATGACACTAGGATGAAGATATATTTAATTATATGGATGAGAATCTGATATAAATTATATCCAAGGAAAACATCTATGACAGTTGATGTGGCACCATTATTATTGAAGGTTGATCCTTTTGAAAGTACCTAAAATATATGTGAAAAAATAATAAACCCACATTAATATAGAAATGCTTTAAATGAACACATGCAAGACTGATTTTATTTTTTATCCGTCTTTCAATTTTAGATTGAATGTGGTCGGGCATAGGTTTGACACTATCCTCTTATATAATGATTCACAAAAGGTTCACCATTTTCACCCCCAAATTCCACATGGGGTTGGAGGAGAATTGTTTTTTCATTATGGAGGAAAAAAATTCACATCATACACATACACTCACATAACTTTCAGAATATTTTCAATGGGGTTTAATTTTGGAATAAGAATCAACTGGTGATTCTATATTCATGATGACTAAGGGGCTTAGTTTCCAAAAGCATATGATCATTGGAAAACATGTAAAACAAAACCTATGAACTCAGAATGATTGATATAAAAGGGAGGTCAGTTTCATCACCCCATTTTTTGGGGAATTGTTGACTACATTCGGATTCTCTAATATATTTATGATATGTTCATGAATACTTCAATAATTCTCGAGTATGATGTAGGTCACCATTGAATTAAAAAAATTATTTAAACATATGCAATTTATAATCACCACTATATATTAGGGTATTCATCGATGTAGATATCAATATGTATTTAAGGATACCCATCAGTGATACCCTCTTATGTGATAATTTATATATTCTTCTGCCAATATGATTTTGACAGTAGTTTTAATCCATAAAGTGCGGAACTCTAGAAAGTATCATCATTTAATGAGGAGGATTTGTTTTTATATCGGGATTAGACCCATGAATGGGATTATTTTATATCATTCTAAAAGTAAGTAGAAAACATGTAGTTTGGTTGTGATGACCCATACCTATAAAGGTCCTCTGATGGTCAATTTAAAAGGGGAGGATGGCCATTTGAGATGACATGATTGGGGTTTACTTGTAAGTTGGATTCCTTGGTGATTTGGGAGGTTTGGTTGGGGATTACCCCGAAATTGTATAACCTAGTTTGGAATGGGATTGTGAGGATTTCATGATCATCACTAACCTCTATTCCCATGTGAGACATCCTCGGTGGGAGAAATATGTGGAAGGAGATATTCTAAGAAACTACATTATATTCTTTCTCTATTATTAGATGGAAACTAGAACACAATGGAAAATATGGAAACATTTTAATCCGAAAGTATCTTATTTTGTTTAGGTAATAGGGATAGTCACAAATGATGATCTATCTGGATACTACCGGGGTGGGTGAAGAGGTGAAATTGTTTCACCTCCCATATGAAATACAAGGGGATTACTCCAGGAGGGATTCCCTGAGGGTGGGTCTTAGGGATTAATCAATAATGGTGGATTCCTTTTGATAGTTTTGTTTTATATTATTGGGAATTATACTGAATAAAATTCCATGTTGTTGGACACAAGGCTCAGAGATCCCATGCTGAGGGAGGACTTCTTAAGGATAGTAAGGTGAAGATCCAGACAAATATTTTCATCCAAAAAATTAATCTGACCATGTGGTTTTGAAGATCATTGGCATCATACAGGAACATGCGATCCATTTTTATGGTGAGAGACAATATGAATTTGTAGATTAAAAAAATAGAACAATCTTACTCACAATAGTAAAGAATGTCGGTGTGGTCGGTGAATAAGAAAGGTCATTGATATGCACATTCCCTCCCATAGTTATTTCCCCGATAGAAAACTCTAACTACCCATATTGATAAAGATCATCGTAATGGATGTGTAAAAATGAATAAATAAGTATAGTTCATGGAATATAAGATTCGTGGTTTTTCTAGGGAGGATTTGTAAAGACCCGTAAAATTCAAGGGAATTTTTTTCTTAATTTTCTTTAGAATTTTACAAGAGCGCGGTTTCAGAAGGCACCTGATTCCGAGGCCCGGAGTGCCCGGAATTAATTTTCGAAGTTTGGCTTAGGTACGTTCAGTGAACGAACGAGCGGGAATTCCTAACGTTTGATCCGGTGCTCGGAATTGAAATCTGAGGGCACCGATGAACTCGCAGCGCCGATTTTCGCTTAAAGAGACCTTTTCATGAGTTGCGTTTGTTGCGGGTTGAAAGTTAAGTTTTGGGGTTTTTAGTTTGAGTTAAATAAAATTGTGTAGAACAATTTTATTATAACTTGTTAAAACCTATCAAAGGAGGTTGGAAGTGGGACCCACACCCACTTAACCTCCCTTGGGAGGATTAAGTGTGGTGGGGCCCACACGAACCCCTAATCCTTTCAAATTCTCTCAACTTGCTTAACCCCTAATTAAATGACTTGAGTTACTTTTAATTATGGGAGTTAAACCTTTTTGAATTTCAAACTTTTGAAATTCTAATGTGTTATGTGATAATAAAATAAGATGTTGTCTTATTTTATTTTGGGGTTATTTGTTTGTCTTCTTGAGAGGTGGAGAGCTTTTCCTTCTTCTCCTTCAACTCTGACGAGGAACTCGAAGAACGTTCAAGCTCCGACGAAGAACACCGCACCTCCATTCTTCGTTTACCGTGTCAACGAACGGGGACACCACTTCTTCCTCGGACAACCTTCGTCGGCGTACAAGTTTTGCCAACGACGTGTCTCTTCGAACGCATCCCTTCGTCATCGGATTTGACGAACGACTACCGCGACGCCCGACCTCAGCGACGCCGTCTTCCGCGGAACGTAGACGAATCTTCGAACCTTATACCAAGGTAGAGGTTGTTGATTTCTTTTTGGTTTCCTTATTTTATTCTTGATCGTGAATAGCAAGTCTAACGTGTGGCTTGAATTATTTAAAGTTGCGTTATTATTTTAACGTGAGGGGGCCGGACCGCACGAACACGGCCGAACCCCCCTCCATCGTTCTTGTTTATTCTTGCGGGGGGAAGCAAGTGGCGTGGTGCCGTCGCAGCACGCGGATGATCGTGCAAATATTTTACGCGGCGCCGTCGCGCTACGCCGAGGAAGAATATTCAAGAACGCGACGCCGTCGCGCCGCGTTGAATGGAATCAAGGCACGGAGAAGGGGCGCGGTGCCGTCGCACCGCGCCGGATGACGAACGCCACGGCCGGTTCCGGGCCGCGGCGGGACGAGGAGACCGCGGCCGATTCCGGGCCGCGGCGGAAGAGAAGACCGGCGGCCGGGCCGCCGGCGTCGGAAGCCGAAGGGGGGACCGGAATTTCCGGTCCCGTTGGAGAAAACCGGCCGGCCAGCTGGCCGGCCGGAAGGCATTAAACCGGGGGAATCAATCCCCCGGCCAACACCCAAAACCCCCCTCTTTATGAGGGGGGCGTTTTTTTTTTAAAAGGGAAGGGGGCAGCCGGCCTCCCTTCCCCGGTTCCGCTCAAATCAGGCCCCCCACGTGTGGGGGGCGTTTTAAAAAAATTGGGCGCGACACAAAGGCCGCGCCGCCTCTTCCAGGAAGCGGGGCTTAGCCCCCGCGTGCGGCTCCTCGCGGCACCCCGAGCCGCCGCGGCGCGCCGCGCCGCCGCGCCGCCCCAGGGGGGGGGGGGGGGGGGGTCGGGCCGGGTCGGCCCGGACCCGGACCCCCCCGTTTCGAACCAGAATCTGTTTTTGGCCCATAACATGAGCCTCAGACCTCCGATTGACGAACCGTCAGCGGCAACACGATCCTTGGATCGAGACGGTCGTTTTGGTATATCGCACTCAAGGTTTTGGATTACTTTGAGTTCGGCCGGGTTGGTTCGTTCACGAAACCAACCGGGCTTTCGGAGCGGAAACGCTCATATCTTGAGCTACGAACGTCCGATTGACGCGCCGTCAGTCGCGTTGTGTTCCTCTTAGTGAGACGGATCTTTTGGCATACTCCGCCCGAGGTTTGGACGCAGGTGGAGTATGGTCGGGTTGGTTTTGCCTTAAAAACCAACCGGGCCTCGGAGACGAAAATGCCAATAACTCTCAGACCGGGCGTCCGATCGACGCGCCGTCTGTTGCGTTGAGTTCCTATTGACGATACGGAACTTTTGGATAAATCAACTCTGGTCTTTGTGACAGTTGATGTATCAGCCTCTCGGCTCGTGGAGCGGACCCTCCGAACGAGCTTGCTGTGTGCGGGAACCCTAGTGCTGGCTGCGACTGCTACAACTGCTACTACTGCTACGACTGCTACTGTGACTGCGACGACGACAGTACAGAGATCCTGTGTGGATTCGACGACGACGACTACATCACTCAGCGATCCTACGTGGATCAGTGCTACAGGTCATGTGTGGGCCTGATCCTGTGTGGGTCCGCGCTCAGCGGTTCTGTGTGAGCCAGCGCCTACAGGTCCTGTGTGGGCCCGATACTGTGTGGGTCTTTGCGGGGGTTAGTTACCTATCGATCCTTCGTGGGTTCGACGACTTAGATGGATCAGTGATCATCTTTACCGTCCTTAAAGAAGTATACCTGTGTGAGCTGAATCCTGTTGCTTTCCTGTGTGGATTGTGTTGTGCAATCCTGTGTGGATTACGTTTTGCTTTCCTGTGTGGAATACGTTTAGTATCCTGTGTGGACTGAGTGGTACTTGGGCTCGGAGGTTGGAGCGTATTTGAATTGATGACTTAGGTATATGTATGGGCATATACCTAAGCAGTGTCGGTTGTTACTTCGTGATTGTACATTTCTTCGTGGTTTATCCTTTGTGGATTTTGAGAGACCTTCAGGGGTCTCGGGGTCCCTACTGAGTAGCTTATACTCACCCCTGCACGGGCTTTGCCCGCACTACGTTGTGTTGGTTGCAGACGACGGACAGCGTTGACCTTAGCTGAGGCTTGCAGAGCGGGACGGTACCCGGAGGTGGACCACTGGGCGGGACGTGTACGGAGCGGACGGCGGGACCCGTGGAGCAGAGGAGCTATCTGTACCCACCCTTCAGGTGGGATTTCCAGTGGACAGCTCGGAGTAGCAGCTTTTACTTTTCAGTTGCTGTTTTTCCCTTTTCGAGTTGTACTTTACTTTCAGTTTGGGTTTGTATTCTGGCCCATTTACTTTTCCGCACTTTCAGTCGTACTCTGCTATTGTTTAGTGTTTACTTTCCGCTTGTTTACTCTGTGGTGTTTGTTTACTTTTCAAAGGCAATGCCTTCCCTTTTTACTGGGATTTACGCCTTGGTGCTAGTCGCCAGCCCCTGGCCTATGGAGGGCGAGCTTGGGGTAGTCACGGCACGGACCCCGAGGGCGGGTCGTGACAAATTGGTATCAGAGGAGTTCGGTTCTACCGCGAACTCTGATCTTTTCTATGTGAAGCAATAATGTTTAGCGTATTGAGTGTGGATATCAGTCCAGGGAGTCCAGTGTTGGTGCGGCGGCCGACGTATCCGTACACCAGGACCCTGACCTCTGATTTCCGACTTAATGCATGAAAACATTGATTGCGTGTGTGTTTCAAAGTTTTCTTTGTGATTACTTATATCAACTCACCAGGTATACTGTTCTAACCGTGGCGCATCTGTTTCCTTTTCAGGATGGCCCCACGACGGCAGCCAGCTAGGGTTCCGAGAGTCGAGCGAGACGACAGCCCACCGAGCGACGAGGCCTCGGTGCAGGGCCCTTTTCCAGTAGTGGCACCGGCGGTAGCTTTACCCGCCGATCCCCCGATGCTTCCAGCAGCAGCCGCTGACGATGCACGTCGCCTCAGCGCACTGCATGAGTTTCAGCGCCAGCGACCGCCCAGGTTTCGCGGGGAGACGGATCCCCAGGCAGCAGAGGACTGGCTGGAGGCAGTGGTTCGAGTGTTTAGGCTAGTGAGGACACCAGCAGACCTCATGGTGATCCTCGCTGCGAGCCTACTACACGCAGCAGCAGGACGATGGTGGAGCTTGATGCTCCAGGTGCACGATGAGGCATCTCTACTTTGGACGGACTTTGAGAGCCTCTTCCGCTCGGAGTTCGTACCGGCCACCCTTCGTGCGGTGCGTATCCAGGAGCTTCTACAGCTGCGGCAGGGCAGCATGACAGTCGCTCAGTACTCGGCGAGATTTACCGATCTCTCGCGCTACTCGACCGACATGGTACGGGACCCATTCTTCCGGGCCCGGACCTTCGAGCAGGGTTTGAGACACGAGATCAGGGCATCGCTGATCTCCCTCAGCATACCGACTCAGACATGAGTACTGGAGCGGGCCCTTCTGATCGAGAGCTTCCTTGGTGAGTCTACACCAGCACAGCGACCCACCGCAGGGCGACACGTGGCAGAGTCATCTGCAGCAGGCAGTCGACGGATGACTCAGGGGTCCAGACAGACCAGACCTTCAGGCAGACGATCTCAGGGCACTGGCTCAGCAGTGCGGGGCACACAGCGCGGAGCCAGTCTTACGAGAGGCAGACAGTGCTACTCGTGCGGCGGGCAGGGCCACATGGCTCGTGACTGCCCGACCCGTCGTGCCGAGGAGCAGCAGTCAGTTGATGGACCACCGAGGAAGAGGCAGAGGATCGAACGTGGCGATCCGCAGGGAGGAGGCGGACGAGGCAGAGGAGCTGGACGAGCAGCTGGTGGTGGCCGACGCTTTGAGGCTCTACCACCACCACCACCAGGAGGTCCACCCCGACCACAGGGAGCTGGCGGGCAGCGACAGGCACAGCACCAGGCAGCAGAGGCCTACGACCACGGTGCACCCGAGATGATTCGAGGTACTATCTGTATCTACTCCACCCTTGCTGCAGTTCTTATAGACACATGAGCGAGTCACTCTTTCATAGCCGCTGCCCTTGTTCGGAGCTCGGAGATTCCGACAGAGCCGTTGGCTCGATCCTTACGGCTAGAGACTCCTACGGGAGCAGACTCGACGATTACGCACTGGTGCCGGCAGTGTGAGCTCAATCTAGGAGGCGAGAGCTTCGGCTGGGATCTTCTTGTAGCAGTGTCGAGGCCTTACGACGTCATTTTGGGCATGGATTGGCTATCTACGGTCCATGCACAGATTGACTGTTTTAGGCGCAAGGTGCGATGTGTACGCACCGACGGGAGCTGGTTCACCTTCACCGGCAAGAAGGGAGCCTTTGCAGCACAGGATGGACTTCCGCGGAGGAGAGGACAGCCCATCACTCATCAGTTGGCTAGCCTCATCCTTGGAGCAGTTGACGTGCGGAGTCCTGGTTTTCCTGCAGTGGTGGATCAGTTTGCGGATGTTTTTCATGACGACGTTCTAGGGCTACCTCCTCGCAGAGAGGTAGACTTTAATATTGACTTGTACCCCGGGACAGCCCCGATATCCACTCCAGCATATCGGATGGCCCCCGCCGAGCTTCGAGAGCTACGGGTACAGTTGGAGGACTTGCAGGGCAAGGGATTCATTCGACCCAGTGTTTCACCCTGGGCTTCCCCGATATTGTTCGCCAAGAAGGAGGACGGGAGTTTGCGACTTTGTGTTGACTATCGTCGCCTGAACCAGGTGACAGTGAGGAACAAGTATCCGCTACCGAGGATTGATGACCTTTTTGATCAGCTCAAGGGAGCACGGTGGTTCTCGAAGATAGACCTCAGGTCAGGCTATCATCAGCTCAGAGTCAAGGACGAGGATGTGCAGAAGACGGCCTTCAGATGTCGGTATGGCCACTATGAGTTCTTGGTTATGCCTTTCGGTGTAACCAATGCTCCAGCAGTGTTCATGGCTCTCATGAACAGGATCTTTCAGCCATACCTCGATCGGTTTGTCGTGGTCTTCATCGACGACATTCTGATTTACTCTACGACAGAGGAGGAGCACGCCTATCACTTGCGAGTTGTCCTTGACACACTCCGAGAGCACCAGCTTTATGGTAAGCTCTCGAAGTGCCAGTTCTGGATACGTGAGGTCCACTTTTTGGGACACGTTATCTCTGAGACGGGAGTTGCAGTGGATCCCGCGAAGATTGAGGCTGTGTTAGCATGGGAGCCACCCAGGAGCGTGACTGAGGTTCGGAGTTTCTTGGGACTTGCTGGATATTATCGGAGATTCGTGCCAGAATTATCTAGAGTTGTGGCATCACTCACGGCTTTGACGAAGAAGGGGAAACCCTTCGTATGGACAGATAGATGTCAGCAGAGCTTCCAGGAGCTGAGACAGAGATTGACCTGCGCACCTATCTTGAGGTTGCCTGAGGAGGGAGTAGGGTACGTAGTCTACTGCGATGCATCAGGGACCGGACTCAGATGTGTTCTGATACAGGAGCGGGCCGTGATCGCCTATGGATCACGTCAGTTGAGGCCACATGAGCAGAACTACGCTACCCATGACCTGGAGTTAGCAGCAGTGGTCTTCGCTCTGAAGACATGGCGACACTATCTGATGGGCGAGCGCTTTACAGTCTTTTCCGATCATCAGAGTCTCAGGTATATCTTCTCGCAGAAGGACCTGAACCTGAGACAGCGACGATGGCTCGAGTTCCTCCAGGACTATGACTTTGAGATAGTCTATACTCCTGGGAAGGGGAACGTAGTAGCCGATGCCCTCAGCAGGAGGACGGGCATTCAGCTACTTGAGGAGGCGACGGAGCAGCTAGCCTCTTTGCAGATATCCTTCGTGGATAGAGATGGAGCAGCCTTTCTTCAGTCTCTCACAGTCACCCCTCCACTACTGCAGCGAGTCAGGGAGGCACAGCGTGGGGACGCTGACTGTGAGACACGGCGTGCACAGATATCCTCGGGACAGGCACCTGATGGTTTCTCCCTTGGAGCAGAGCACGACATCCTTTTCAGAGGACGTACCATGGTACCAGTCGCTTTGCGAGAGGAAGTGCTGAGGGAGTTTCACACTTCACCTTTAGCGGTACATCCTGGAGTGGCGAAGATGTACCAGGACCTCAGACGACAGCTTTGGTGGCCGGGTATGAAGAAGGCTGTAGCAGAGTTCGTTTCTCGATGCCTCACCTGTCAGCAGGTGAAGGAAGAGCATCAGGTACCAGCAGGCTTGGTACAGCCCTTGGAGGTTCCGGAGTGGAAGTGGGACGGCATATCTATGGACTTCGTGACTGGACTTCCACGCACTTCCAGAGGTCACGACTCCATCTGGGTGATTGTTGACCGACTCACCAAGTCGGCACACTTCTTACCCATCAGAGAGCAGGGCTCAGTGGAGAGCTTGGGACGTCTCTACATTCAGGAGATTGTGCGGCTCCACGGCGTGCCATCATCTATCGTTTCCGATCGAGATGCCCGCTTTACTTCCCGGCTTTGGAAGGGGTTACAGGAGGCGTTCGGTACGCAGCTACGTCTTAGCACAGCTTTTCACCCTCAGACGGATGGTCAGACGGAGAGGACCATTCAGACTCTCGAGGACATGCTCCGTGCATGTGTCCTCGACTTTGGTCGTAGCTGGGAGGACCACCTACCCTTGGTGGAGTTCACATACAACAACAGCTACCACTCCACCATCGGGATGGCACCGTACGAGGTGTTGTACGGCCGACCATGTAGATCTCCTTTGTGCTGGACAGACCCTGGGGAGTCAGCAATGGTGGGACCGGAGATGGTCCAGGCCACGACAGAGAAGGTCCAGGTCATCCAGGAGCGGATGAGGACAGCTCAGAGCCGGCAGAAGTCATACGCTGACAGGAGGCGGAGGCCACTGGAGTTCGAGGATGGCGACCACGTCTTCTTGCGGGTCTCACCTCGACGTGGTATTCGGAGATTTGGCCGAGGCGGCAAGTTATCTCCGCGCTTCATCGGACCTTTCCAGATTCTCAACAGGATTGGTGAGGTGGCTTATCGCCTGGCTCTACCACCTCAGTTGCACCGGGTGCACGACGTCTTCCACGTATCTCAGCTGAGGAGATACGTGCACGACCCGACGCACATCATTGACCATGGGGAGCTTGACGTTGACGATGGGGCGACTTTTGCGGAGGTCCCGGTGGAGATAGAGGATCGACAGGAGCGGGTCATGCGTGGGCGATCGATTCCTCTTGTGCGAATCAGATGGCAGCACGGGAATCTCCAGGAGAGCACATGGGAGTGGGAGGCTCAGATGCGTGCTCAGTACCCTCATTTGTTTCCCTAGTTTTTGATGTATCTTTATGGGGAGGTAAAGCCCTGAGGTGGGAGTAATGTAAAGACCCGTAAAATTCAAGGGATTTTTTTTTCTTAATTTTCTTTAGAATTTTACAAGAGCGCAGTTTCAGACGGAACCTGATTCCGAGGCCCGTAGTGCCCGGAATTATATTTCGAAGTTTGGCTCAGGTACGTTCAGTGAACGAACGAGCGGGAATTCCTAACTTTTGATCCGGTGCTCGGAATTGAAATCCAAGGGCAACGATGAACTCGCAACGCCGATTTTCGCTTAAAGAGACCTTTTCGGGAGTTACGTTTGTTGCGGGTTGAAAGTTAAGTTTTGGGGTTTTTAGTTTGAGTTAAATAAAATTGTGTAGAACAATTTTTTTATAACTTGTTAAAACCTATCAAAGGAGGTTGGAAGTGGGACCCACACCCACTTAACCTCCCTTGGGAGGATTAAGTGTGGTGGGGCCCACACGAACCCCTAATCCTTTCAAATTCTCTCAACTTGCTTAACCCCTAATTAAATGACTTGAGTTACTTTTAATTATGGGAGTTAAACCTTTTTGAATTTCAAACTTTTGATATTCTAATGTGTTATGTGATAATAAAATAAGATGTTGTCTTATTTTATTTTGGGGTTATTTGTTTGTCTTCTTTAGAGGTGGAGAGCTTTTCCTTCTTCTCCTTCAACTCTGACGAGGAACTCGAAGAACGTTCAAGCTCCGACGAAGAACACCGCACCTCCATTCTTTGTTTACCGTGTCAACGAACGGGGACGCCACTTCTTCCTCGGACAACCTTCGTCGGCGTACAAGTTTCGCCAACAACGTGTCTCTTCGAACGCATCCCTTCGTCATCAGATTTGACGAACGGCTACCGCGACGCCCGACCTCAGCGACACCGTCTTCCGCGGAACGTAGACGAATCTTCGAACCTTATACCAAGGTAGGGGTTGTTGATTTCTTTTTGGTTTCCTTATTTTATTCTTTATCGTGAATAGCAAGTCTAACGTGTGGCTTGAATTATTTAAAGTTGCGTTATTATTTTAACGTGAGGGGGCCGGACCGCACGAACACGGCCGAACCCCCCTCCATCGTTCTTGTTTATTCTTGCGGGGGGGAAGCAAGTGGCGTGGTGCCGTCGCACCACGTGGATGATCGTGCAAATATTTTACGCGGCGCCGTCGCGCTACGCCGAGGAAGAATCTTCAAGAACGCGACGCCGTCGCGCCGCGTTGAATGGAATCAAGGCACGGCGAAGGGGCGCTTTGCCGTCGCACCACGCTGGATGACGAACGCCGCGGCCGGTTCCGGGCCGTGGAGGGACGAGGAGACTGCGGCCGGTTCCGGGCCGCGGCGGAAGAGAAGACCGGCGGCCGGGCCGCCGGCGTCGGAAGCCGAAGGGGGGACCGGAATTTCCGGTCCCGTTGGAGAATACCGGCCGGCCAGCTGGCCGGCCGGAAGGCATTAAACCGGGAGAATTAATCCCCCGGCCAACACCCAAAACCCCCCTCTTTATGAGGGGGGCGTTTTTTTTTAAAGGGAAGGGGGCAGCAGGCCTCCCCTCCCCGGTTCCGCTCAAATCAGGCCCCCCACGTGTGGGGGGCGTTTTAAAAAAATTGGGCGCGGCACAAAGGCCGCGCCGCCTCTTCCAGGAAGCGGGGCTTAGCCCCCGCGTGCGGCTCCTCGCGGCACCCCGAGCCGCCGCGGCACGCCGCGCCGCCGCGCTGCCCCAGGGGGGGGGGTCGGGCCGGGTCGGCCCGGACCCGGACCCCCCCGTTTCGAACCAGAATCGGGTTTTGGCCCATAACTTGAGCCTCGGACCTCCGATTGACGAACCGTCAGTGGCAACGCGATCCTTGGATCGAGACGGTCGTTTCGGTATATCGCACTCAAGGTTTCGGATTACTTTGAGTTCGGCCGGGTTGGTTCGTTCACGAAACCAACCGGGCTTTCGGAGCGGAAACGCTCCTATCTTGAGCTACGAACGTCCGATTGACGCGCCGTCAGTCGCGTTGTGTTCCTCTTAGTGAGACGGATATTTTGGCATACTCCGCCCGAGGTTTGGACGTAGGTGGAGTATGGTCGAGTTGGTTTTTCCTTAAAAACTAACCGGGCCCCGGAGACGAAAATGCCAATAACTCTCAGACCGGGCGTCCGATCGACGCGCCGTCTGTTGCGTTGAGTTCCTATTGACGATACGGAACTTTTGGATACATCAACTCTGGTCTTTGTGACAGTTGATGTATCAGCCTCTCGGCTCGTGGAGCGGACCCTCCGAACGAGCTTGCTGTGTGCGGGAACCCTAGTGCTGGCTGCGACTGCTACAACTGCTACTACTGCTACGACTGCTACTGTGACTGCGACGACGACAGTACAGAGATCCTGTGTGGATTTGACGACGACAGTACAGAGATCCTGTGTGGATTCGACGATGACGACTACAGCACTCAGCGATCCTACGTGGATCAGTGCTACAGGTCCTGTGTGGGCCCGATCCTGTGTGGGTCCGCGCTCAGCAGTTCTGTGTGAGCCAGTGCCTACAGGTCATGTGTGGGCCCGATCCTGTGTGGGTCTTTGCGGGGGTTAGTTACCTATCGATCCTTCGTGGGTCCGACGACTTAGATGGATCAGTGATCATCTTTATCGTCCTTGAAGAAGTATACCTGTGTGAGCTGAATCCTGTTGCTTTCATGTGTGGATTGTGTTGTGCAATCCTGTGTGGATTAAGTTTTGCTTTTCTGTGTGGAATACGTTTACTATCCTGTGTGGACTGAGTTGTACTTGGGCTCGGAGGTTGGAGCGTATTTGAATTGATGACTTAGGTATATGTATGGGAATATACCTAAGCAGTGTCGGTTGTTACTTCGTGATTGTACATTTCATCGTGGTTTATCCTTTGTGGATTTTGAGAGACCTTCAGGGGTCTCGGGGTCCCTACTGAGTAGCTTATACTCACCCCTGCACGGGCTTTGCCCGCACTACGTTGTGTTGGTTGCCGACGACGGACAGCGTTGACCTTAGCTGAGGCTTGCAGAGCGGGACGGTACCCGGAGGTGGACCACTGGGCGGGACGTGCACGGAGCGGACGGCGGGACCCGTGGAGCAGAGGAGCTATCTGTACCCACCCTTCAGGTGGGATTTCCAGTGGACAGCTCGGAGTAGCGGCTTTTACTTTTCAGTTGTTGTTTTTCCCTTTTCGAGTTGTACTTTACTTTCAGTTTGGGTTTGTATTCTGGCCTATTTACTTTTCCGCACTTTCAGTCGTACTCTGCTATTGTTTAGTGTTTACTTTCCGCTTGTTTACTAGTTGGTGTTTGTTTACTTTTCAAAGGCAATGCCTTCCCTTTTTACTGGGATTTACGCCTTGGTGCTAGTCGCCAGCCCCTGGCCTATGGAAGGCGGGCTTGGGGTAGTCACGGCACGGACCCCGAGGGCGGGTCGTGACAGGATTATGAAAAATTCATACTTGGAGAATAAGGGGGATAATTGGGTGGTCATAAAATGGAAAAGAATGCACGGTCCACTCCATAGCCACATACATAGGAGGTCCATGTTCATTAAGATCATTATTTAGGGAAATGGACTTAATCCTCATGCCTGAGACTAAGAAATACTTTACACCTCCCCCAGGTTTGTGGTCTTCTTGACCATGAGAATGTGTATCTACAAGAAACCAGAGGACCATTTCCATAAGGTAGGTTATGTATGGAACACATATATAAAATAATTCATATGAAAATTGGATACACACTAACGTTCATATTAACCTCGTTTTTAAACACTGAAGGCTTAAATGGAGGATTAAATTTCTTCCACTATAGAGAAGGGCTAAAGGAAGTGGGAACCTTACATTGATGTCTTGAAAATAGGGCCAGAGTGGATGCTCACATAGGGTAGAGGATGGGGAATCCAAGGGGGTTTTGAAAATGGTATGCCTAAATTTATTTTAAGGGCTTCACATAGGTATGCCTGCACAAGCTTAAGGTGGTCTGGATAATGGAACGACTAGGAAAAAAACATAGATGAGTCGTTGATAAAGGATCAAGGGATTATTATTGTACTCAGGGAATTAGCTCATGCAAGTCCTTTCTTTTGGAAGGGGAATTTGTTCGTAGAACATACTAACTTAGGGGATAGGGTTCCTCTATTGTTTTTCATTATTTCATAACTAGAATTATTTTAATTCCTATACCCTCTATTATTTCCCATTTTGTCAAATTTTAGAGAGCTACCTAAAAGATTTTTGAGTGATTGGGAGAAGGAAAAGGGATTGTAGATATTTTTGGTTTCATCAATATTTTTCACTATTAGACCCAGGGGTAGTATCACGAATCATATTGATATAGAGGTTTGATTAGAGATTACACATTAGAGGATGCCCATATGTCAGGATCCATTAAGAGTGAGTACACTCACTTGGATTTAGAATTAGAGTTAGTGGGTTTCATCCTAGAATGGGTTACCTATGAAGAACCACAACCATGTAGTACATGAGCAGATAAGAAGTACCTTTCCCAAGTAGTAATTGGACGAATTAGACTATCTCACTCTAGCCTAGGTCCCCTATGTGTGTCTTTACAATGTTATTGGTAGGGGGAATAAACCTTGTGAGGGTTATCCATGGTAGTTTTCCTAATTATGGATATACTACTTGGGTAAAGGATATGTGATATCATAGCCCTACCTCACTACATCGTCTAGGAAATTATTTGTACCCCAAAATATGATTTATATGGGTCAATTTATAAAAAAAATGGTTGACCTTTGTGAGTTCTCTTGTGAGAGTGGTCATATGTGATTTCCCTTCATGGTGATTCAAATTCATTTATATGATATTTACATCTTCAAAGATCCATAATTGTTGATTGGTGAGTTCGTTTAGGATTTTTAACTAGTCTAATAAAATATTTTGAAGAGATCTACTCTTATTGATATAGTTTATATAACTAATTTTCATGAATGGACCCCATAAATTGAATTTCAATTAATCAAAAACCTCTTATAATCAATCTTATAAATCCATCACCTATTTAAAAAGGGGTTATTTCCACTTATCCCTTATTGTGGAATAGTATTGTGTAACAAGGAAATCAAACCATCATCTCATTCTTGAATGGAGACACACCACTTCTCAAAGACAAAATTTATTGTCCAAAGAAGGGTAACATCATGAATTCTAAACAAAATTTCCTGAAATTCATTTTTTGGTGTCAAAAAATATTGTATCCAAAACCAAAAACAACATTGAAATACATTAATGAGTTTTTCCTTATAAAAAATCAATAAAATTATCATATATATTTATACGAAAAAATCTTAATTTTTTATATTTTAAAATAAGATATATCTTATATGATACTTCATTATAGTTTTCTTTAATGTGAACACAACCACCAATGTTCTTTAAAAATGGAAATAAACCTCAAAAAATCCAACAAAACCCATATATTCAAACTGGAGAATGTATATTTTACTAGGTATATGTAGTATAATTTATAAAGATATTAAGAAAAGTATTTCTCATGTTATTATGTTAAATTGAATGAGGTATATTTCAAACCCACCATGCATTCATAAAATAAATATATAGTGTTATCCAATAACAACAAATGAATTTAAAATCAAACTCAATGATTGAGATATTTCCTTTGAAAATTTAATATTTTTAAAAAACATATCACCAATATGTCTGCTATTAAAAAATGTAGATATTAATGTTCAAGGATTTTATATAGTTAAATCAAAAATTATTTCCTTATGAAATATAACCATGATAAAATAATGATCATAATTTTGAGAATCCCTAAAAACCCATGTTACAATATTCTCTATAATGAATTCATAAATACCAATAATAATAAAACCATTTAAAAACTATAAAAATGACACATTAAACATTCATAATTAAATAACACTAATCTGTAGGATGGGTTAATGTCCACATTACAATTATTCAACCACTAATGTATGCTATTTAGCCCAATATATGTGAAATGTATTATTTAGTGCATGAATTGAATAAATCACACTTCATTTATATACTCATACCATAAAAACAATAATTATAATGATAACAACAAATAGAAATTTTCATATATGAAAATTCACCATGAATACTAAAGATTATATGAAAGACACAGTTAATAAAATATATAAATAAAATTAAATGCTTTCTAGAATAGTTAAAACACATTTTATTAATTTGAAACACTTCGCATTATATATTTTTTAACTATAGGTCTACAAAAACCTCTTTAAAGAAACCATAATTATAGTAAAATAATTATAAAAATTAGAAAAATGTATCCAAAATATCAAAATCCACTTCATATTAATTAATTTTTAATATCTTTGAAAACTAAAAATATAATAGTTTAAAATAAATTAATTATTTGAAAATTAACAACTGAAATTACCAGTAACACATATTTTATTCCTAAATAACATATTCCACGAATTTTAAATAACATTACTTCTAAAAAATATTAACACCAATTCAAATCCATATATTTATTGCATCAAAAATATTTTATCAAAACCCTTGTCAAATATTATAAGATTTTTCTAACAAATATATTGATCTCCGTTTAAAAAACATTCCTGCAAATAGCTTACTAAAATCATTCTTTGATGTATTTAAACCCAAAACATCCCTCGAATGATGTTTTTAATAAAAAAATTTGTTATTGATAATTATAGTCTTTTTCAAAGAGAATTAATCACTAAGAGTCAGAAACACGAAGTGATGATATACATAATTAAATGACAATGTAAAATTAATCAAATAAAAATAACTTTTAAGCAGATTATATCAATCTACCAATGTTATGATATAAATTAAGGTACTGTAAATTTTGGTTTTATAGTTTTAGTTTATTTCAAAAAAAGTTAATCAAAATAAAATAATAAAAAACATTTTATTACAATTAAACATTAACAGAAATGGAGAAAAAACAATTTATTTCTTGATGTTTATCATTGATGGACAATTTCTAGCCTATATATCCTACTTATGAACATATTAGATCCCTATGAATGTTTTTAGAAGATAAAAAAACATATAAATAAAGTGTACTTAATAAAAAAAAATTATAATGATTCAGTGTCAGCATCTGTTGGAAACTAAATGTTTAGTATTAAAAGTATTGTCCACCCAATATTTTATATTCCCCTTGATAATTGATGATCCTATCTCTATGAAACCATGAAACCCTAATTATCTTATACATAAAAATGGTCCAAATACCATTTTTCCTGACTCGGCCTCTCTAGGATACAAAACCTATTCATATGAACCCATGCGTCTTCAATAATACCATTGATTCCTTCATATAACACCACTAAACATTAATCACCAAGGTCAGTTATCGGACTGATGATTGTACCAATATAAGAGATAATGTCTATTAGGCTTTATTTATCATTTCTCACATACACACTGGGAAACATCCAATTTTTTATCACATCCTTACATTGCTAAAATACATGTTTGATTAACTATACATTTCTTACATTGGATCCAAAAAAGAAAAGTTCATCTTGTTGAAATGGTTAATAAAGTTTAGTAATTTACTTTTCTCTTTTATTAGGGCGTTACACTCTTCACCCTTTAAAAATAAAAAATCAGTTCTCCATACCACACACCACAATAAAAAATAGTTCAAATTCACATCGACCTGGTTATATGATTTGATAAATTTTTTTCCATATCAACATCTTCCACTACTAAATATGAAAACCAAATCTGAACTATGTGAGAATACAATTACCCCAGAATAGAAAATATATAGTGGGAATCATAGAAATCATGTGGGAATGGTTTTACAAATAAAATCAAATAAAAATGTATTAATCCAAGAAACTCATAGGAAATTTTTATAACATATCAAATCATTCCCTTTAGGAACGAAAAAAATAATTTATGAAAAAAACATAAAATTGGAAAAACATAATCTAAATAGAAATAATAACCACTATAGTAGAAATGTAAACATTATCCTTGTTATATAAAAAATTCAAGGATACATGTTTTAAAAAATATAATATATGGGATAGAGAACCATATAGGTGATATAATATATATCCAAATACCAATTAATAAAATATCATCTAACCATCTCCATGTGACATGGGGAAGGTCAATCCAAACCTTGTGACCATTATCATCTATACATGGGCAACATGAATACATTCTTATCCATACAACACATTTACTTCACCCTATTTGGAAATATCACGACATACATATATCCTTTGGGTGAATATAAGGAATGATAAATATTATCTAATTAAGATCTCATCATATGTTTCATTAGTTACTCTTGTTAGAAAACACATATTCATTTTAGATTGATATAGATTATGTAAGAGTATTCTATAAAATTTTATAAAAAGAAGTCATCGAAAAAAATAAATATTTATAAATATATATAGATATAATAAATATAGACATTTCATAAACATGTTCCATGGTAGAGACCTAGGACATCTAGGTCCGAGGAACCCTAAACCCCCATATCAATTGGTTATCAAATGGTTGGAAAAAAATCTTGTGAACCCACTAAGGAGGTTATGAAATATCCTAAAAGAAAGGTGACACCCATTAACAACACCATCTCCAACCAGATTATATGGAGTTCATATTTGGTCATACCAATGTGGTGAAACTCGACCATGAATCCATGAAATCTATAAAATTTTATATTTCAAATTTGCGGAGATTTCAGAAAAAGGATAATAAATCTCAGCCCATTAATATATGGCTTCCAATATAAAATTATCCATTTCCAAAAATGAAATTCCATTATTAAATAATTATGATTTCCAATTATGTTAGTTCATCAACCAATCATATGTAATTTCATTTTATCACAAATAAATTATCAACTTTGAAAACATTTTCCTAGTTAAACAAAAAAGAAAACATTTTAGTCACTAAATATTATGTGTCTCTATTTACAAACTACCACAAAATGACATATAATGTTGAGAAAATCATATTAGATCATGTAATGTAAAATAATTTAATAAAATAAGGTTATCTCGAGAAGATTTGAATATTTAACACATGGAACTATTAGTTATCAATGAAAATGACTTTCAATGGTTAAACCCAATCTAAAAATAAGTGAAATACCCTAAAAGGTAATTAAAAGAATTTTAAACTAAAATCACATTCTTTATAGTCATATATATCCAACCCATGCCTTCTATAGCCAAATATGGTGAATTTAATTAATGGAAGTGGGAATAATGATGAAGTTTGGAGAAGGGGAGACACTAAAATTATGTTTCCATGAATATCCAATGTTAAATCCTGCCAACATAGCATCATGTATGATATGGGAAAGGGTATTTACATGACTAATAGGTCAATCAAGTCGAGTGAGGGAAAAATAAGTGGATTATATTGGTTAAATATTATGAGGTTAATCTTGTAATATTAAATTTTTAAATATTTAAAAACCCCACAAATATTTTTATCACATATTTTTAAACCATACTCCCACCCTCTAGGTTTTCATTATACTATAGTGACTTTAGATGGTTTGGTCACCTTTTTAGATAAAATATGTGATTACCATTTGAATACAAACTTTCTAAAATTAATGACGGTGTCGATTGGTGTCAGAAGGTAACTCTTAGCCATATGATAGCCAAGTTTTATTAACATATTTTTAAAATTAAAATTGATGGAAACCTAGAAAACATATAACAAATATAAGTCCAATAAAAAGAAATAACATATTATAAAATGACTTCATTGACCTATGAATTCTCTCAAACATATCACATTCTTACCTGACAAGGTATACCAAAATTTCATTATGAGTAAAATTGTAACCACCCAAGCTTGAAGTACATGGAAATTAAATTTATTTTACAGAATAACTAATACATTTAACAAATATATTCCCAAATATCATATTAGTCCTCTATATTTGTTAACATGAAATATAATCTTCTAACATGGTGAAAAATCTTAAACATCTTCCATAATTATCTTCCCCTATTCTTTTCCAACATAAAACAAATCTTTATATCCTCGGGAAATGAAAACATAAAAAAGTTGAGCCTAAATTCTCGATAAGGGTAAACATGGAAAATATAAAAACCCCATAAACATAAGAATATAAAAATATGATAATAAATATTAAATATCAAAATATTTATTAACTAAATAAATCCTGGCATTAAATATGGCTAAATCATAAAGGAACATTAACCATGATAAAAAACATAGGCATAAAACATGGATTTGTGAAAAAAATATTTCCATAATATGACATCCATTATAGCCAGGGCATTTCTATCAAGACCATCATAGTGTAAAATGTCTATTACTAAAATAGAATTACATTCAGTTCCATCCATGTCTTACAAAAGTGGAATTATTTGTCGTTCAATCCCTATATTACTAAACTAAAATAATTTTTTGGTCCATTAATTTCTATCTCATGATATATAAATCTTTACCCAATGACTTAGAGGGATATAAAATTCTCTCCCATCTCATAATGAAATATTTCTTACACTTTACACAAAAACCAAAATCATTCCTCATAGCATGCCCAATGAAAAACAAGTTTTATAAAAATAATTTCATCGTAACATAATTGATATAAAATATCATTAAATCATTAAAAAAATAAAAAAATATTAATAATGAGGATATAAACATAAACCTTTTTGTAGAGAATCTTTTCAAATTGAAAATAATTTTGATAAAGCACTTGAACTTAATTCTTCAGGAATATATCCCTTCTGTATTAAGAACGTTTTCTTTTCCCAAAATGCCCTGATATTTTAAAAGAAAATAAATTAGATGAAAATTAACATAAAATCATGTAAATTAAGATCCATGGAAATAAGTAGCCATGAAGATGTAAAAATATGTTCAATTTGTATAAATTAAAAATAAACATTCTTCTCATACACTTTTCGAAAAAGTTAAAAGGTGTGTCATATGAAAGAAATATAATTTCCATATCATTTAATAAAACATCACCCTAGAGTAAAATTGACTTTAAAAAATAGTATAAAAATATAAATAATTTTAAATATTTAGGAAACATTGACATGTATTATAAATATATGCCAGTAAATACATACTTATAAACAATCTCGGATAATAATGAGATTGCAAAATAATCTCGTACCTTAGGTTTTATATGCTTAGTATGTATTAAAACCTCCCATAAAGTGGGTTTAATACTATTATTAACTTTTAATAGAACCATAATTGTTATTACTTTATCTAATATGATTCAATTATGAATTTATATTATCAATTAATTTTTCAATTCCACATTAAATCAGCATTTTGTGTAATAATAATTTCATTTTTTGTATGTGTTTTGACTTGTTATTCATGAGATAATTACATAGATAATTATTTACATTCTTATAAAATTAGATAAATTATTTATATATCATATATATTCTGTATATATATATATTAGATATATAAATAAAATGGAATACACCATTCATAAAGACTGTAAGTTGTACGTACGCATGAAAGTAGTTTCTGCTTCCTTGTTGAATTGAATAGAAGAAATTAAATGAAATATATATATAAATATTATATAATTTTTATGTAACATATTTCATGGTTAGTTTTTATATAATCATTACAATCATTCTCAAAATGATAACTTGGAGAATGAATCTCCTCATGTTGTGTAAATGGTAGATCGTACGTACGCACGATTGACAATATCATTCAGTTATTGGTAAAATGAAATGTAATTGGATGGGATATTATTTATTTAGAATAATTATCATATTATATTCATTATATACATCTATTATACCCATCCAAATTAATTATTATCTAATAACAAATTACACCACTATGTGGAGATGGTAAGCTATACGCACACACAAATGGTGATATTGTTATTCGAAGCATGGATAAAAGGACCTATAAGGTTGTACCATAACAATAACAAAATATCCCAATATAGGTGATATGTAATTTATTAATTTATTATTAAAAAAACATAACAATAGGAGGTAGAAGAATAAATAATAATTTTGAATGTGGTGAAAAAACAATTACCTCTTTTTCGATTATCCCCTTTTGAATTTCACAAAAAGGCATCCCTTGGATGGATTTCAACCAAAAAGTGCAGACTCTCTAGGGATGGGATGGATTTTTGAGTATTATTTGAGGAAAATAGGGAGGATCCAAGGGGCATGAGAGATGTGGGTAAGTGGGTATATTTGGTGGATGTTTATAAGAGGAAGGAGAAGTACTTTTGGACAATCTAGGAATATCATTTTATTATAAAATTAATTTCGAATTATAATAGTTAAAAAGTGATATATTTAGAGTATAAGTTGATTATGGGTTTAAATACTTTCAAAAAATAGGGTTTAGACAAGGTTAGGTCTTAAAAGTGTCCTTATCATTTATCTTCAACCATTAGTTAATAACATTAACTCTTAGCATGTCTTCGTTAGTTTCATAATATATGGTTACTATAGTTACTATAAAATGAGATTAGAAGAAAAAGTGGATAATTAATGACATTTGAAACATTATATAAATAAATTGGACAATTTTTTGGACTATTATATTATTTAATAAAATAGTATTTGTTTTAAAAATTCATTTATGTGTTTTTTGAGAGAATTTATAATTTTGTTTTAAGTCATAAAAACCAGATTCATTCAAAATAAAATCTATCAATCAAACATAATATGTCATATTCATCCATAAAATTCATGTATTACTTAAAAATGTTCAAATTACATTTATTTTAATATTTATAATATCATTTATCTGAATCATTCATTAATAAGGCAATCACTGTGTTATCATTGGGTCATAAATAAATAAATTTATTTGAATTTTAAAAATTATTAAAAAATACCATTATTTATTAAATCATTTTATATTTCTAATGACACATTATAATCAAATAAATTATTTATATAAACCTATATTCATTTTTTTATTAAAATAGACATGTTTTTGTTATATTTCTCTTTACATTAAATTAAAAATTATAAAAGGTCATTATCACACCCATGTGTCTCAATGGGGTCCTAAAATCAACCAAATTATGCTCAGGGTTGGACATATCTCATCAAATACTATTAAGACACATTTTAGGTTTGTTTTATGTTATTATAATATTATTGTTTACCCTTATATACCAGATTTACCCATTAATCATGGTAAATTATGATAATCACTAAAGTTTATTCCAATGACAAATATTGGATTAAATGATAAAAAAATAAATCTATTTATAAATTAAAACCAATTAAAAATATTATCAAAATATAATACATGAAAAGGCAGTTTGGAATTAAAATTCACAATATTTCACCATTTATTAAAATATGAAGTTAATCAGAAATATACCAAAATTTTAACCAAGGTAAATTTTTATGTTCTAATTTAAAATAAGAATATTATTATGTTAAATAGAATTTAAAAAAATATGAAAAAATAATATGAAAATGTGTTTTTCATTTAAAGGTGGTAATATTGTATTTTTAAAAACAGTTCTTTTATCTCAAAAATTGAATTTTTCTTATATCATATTTATAAAACAATTATTTTGAATTTAAAAAATTAAATTGATTATATTTAAAATATATTTCACTAATAAAATCCATAAATTGTGATTTCATTATTTTATAGACTAGTTTATTTTCATTTTAAATATTTTTAATGATCTTTTTATTAATCATACCTTCGATTATAATCAGTAGGTTATATAATTAGTTATCACTTATACTAGGTCTGGTGTGAAATGAATTTTGTCCAAAGTAATTTAAATTGTGTGTATATAAAAGCCAAGAACAGTGTTTTGTATTCTTCAAGCTAATAAAATGTTGAGTATAGCGCAATATAATCATGGTGTGGCATAGAACACAATACATCAATGAGATTAAAAAATACATCTCATAAAATCCTGAGGTTCTACATTATACCCCCCTTATAATTAATTTATCCCTCAAAATTCATCAGGGTTATAAATGCGTTACTATATAAATATTTCTTTCATTAAAACCCACTTCATGAAAAGGAATACTAAAATATTATTTTAAAAACGAAATCTAGAAACATAATGGTTTTCAAAAGTAACTCATCGTCGGGTTTCCACATAGGAGAACATATATGGGATGTGAAAACATGGATGCTAAAAAAACTAACCATAAAGTAACAATGGAGAGTGATAGAGAACAATATTTAGAGAATGTTGACAACAATAAAGACATAAATCCATACTAATTAAAGGGACTATCTGATTCAACTAATAAAAATGTTTTATGATAAATTTTTTTTAAAGAACCTTTCCCTAATGTTGAATAATTTATAATTAGAATAAATACATACTTTATTTTCACACAATCTCACCACTGTTCATTCCTTGATCAATTTTGAATTCATATATTATTTAATGAAATGAAGTTTAATTTCTCACTCTTGATGTGTAAGGAGATAATGTGATAGAATGATAGTTTATTCCATCTATATTAACAATATTGTTACCATAGGTAATAAAATATGCATAAGTCCACCTATAGTTTGATAATACATTAATCTAACAAACTTCAACCATATTTTAACATATGCTATCTGTATATGGATAACATTACAATCATTCCAAAAACTAAAAATATAAATCATTTGAAATAGGTGAAATAAATCGGCTTAACATTAATCTACCATATCTCATAAGGTAGTTATTTGTAGTCACATTCAAAACATTTGAATAACATAATCATGTATTTTTTTAAAACATGATAATTACATGAATTACCATGGAACCTTGGTGAAAACATGTATTCTGTCAAAATTAGTCCTTTACATGTACCAATAATAACAAAAATTATATATACCCAAACCATGATATCATTTTTCCCTTGTATCAATAATGAGGTCATTAATACTAACAAACATCTCCTTATCTCTTTATCCCATCATTATACCCATATCATGCATTTTATAAAAATATCTGAATAACTACTAAAGGTCATCAGTATCAATGAACATATAAATTTAAATACTTAATGCAAAAATAGAGTAACAATCCTTAGATGTTTATTTATTACATAATACCATACAATTACTTATAAAACATTATTATTGATAATAATTTATTCATTCTATTATCTTCTTAAACCATTTACAAAGATTCATCGTTATATTCCTTATCTCTTTTTTTTTCATATATCGTTTGCATCTCTTCATTGTCACCAACATAAATAATACCCATACAGCCATGCTAATTCCTTTCATGAAACTTTTCCTTAGGTAATTGATCTACATAATTCTCGTACATTCAATATTAAAAAAATTTAACCTTCATTGATTTCTTATCCATAAAATTATCCTTGTCTATTTTTTTAATTGAATCTTCTGATTTATAATTTATTACATTGTGCCCTTCTTTTACACACCCAAATCATCTTTCAATTCATTTGAAACATTCTCCTTGATGCCTCTTCCCACATGATTTATATGAAGTAAATTAAACTTTCTTTCATACATGATCACCATGATGCTCTATCATTCTCTTATTATCTCTATTTACAAACTCTCCAAAGATGAGATTATTAGTCATATTATGATCTTTATGATTAGGAATTTTAACAATGTTTCACCTTTAAATACCCATTTATTTAGGTTTCTTATGAATAATATCATACAATTTTCCAACATATTCTCTATTAACATGAATACTCCATTTTCGAAACATTTTATAAATCCCAAAAAGAATAGTGTGAGAATAAAAAAACATATTTAGAAAATAACATAGTAAAGGGTGAGTAGTTTTAAACTCTAACATCAATGGTTTAATCCTAGGTTATTCATGTCTGTAACCATAATTCTCGAATAGAAACCTATAGTTAGGCGTATCGTTAGGTACATCCCTAGACATACCATTGAAATATCTTTAGGGATCTATCTAATTTTTTCTAATCCTAGTTTCCCAAGGATAACTAAACCTTCACTCAGATTCCAACTGTAAAGCTCTAAGCATGACATACATAGAGATTACATTTCTTTTTTGGAATACATAATAAAATAAAAAAAATATACACCCAAATACCAAATGAGTTTAGTGTCTTTGGAATCATGGAAAAAAATCTTAAACATGGAGAAAAATATTTAGAAACACCCATAAAGAACTTCTCCTTATGTAATCCAATCTAATACATTTCTTTATATCATGGGGAATAGAAAACATAAAAGGTGTGATCTCAAATTCTCTGTAATGGTAAATTTGGAGAACATAAAACAAACCATAATAATAATAATGAAAAAACAATAACAGAATGTTTAAATATCAAAATACTCAGTCAGGAAATATGTCTTGGCAGTACATAAGGAATAAATCCTAAAATAACATTAACCATGTTATAAGAAAAATATTGGCATAAAACAGGGAATTTTGGAAAATATATAGTCAAATAATATTCTTTCCATAGTATCCAACTCATTTTTTCTAAGACCATCATAGTGAAAAAATATCATTACTGAACTGGGTTTACATTCAGTTCAACCCATGTTTTATTAATCCAGATTTACTTGTCGCTCCAGCTCTATAATATTGAAATAGAATAACTTGTAATTACATTCATATATGTCTCATGAGATATTGATAATTAACCAATGAATTGGAAGGATATATAGTTCTGTCCCATCTCATAATAAAATCATTATTACATGTTCTAAAAAACATAAATCATTCATTATATCATAACCAATGAAACAAATGGGTCTCTTAAACGTCATTCCATTATAGCATAGTCCATAAAAATTATAATTCCAAAATTAAAAAAATGAAATCATAATGCTAATGGGGAAAGAAACATAAAACTTTTAAATATCATCATCTTAGATGGAAAATAATTTTGATATTTCCCATGAACATAATTCTTGATGAAAATATCCTTTCTTATTCAAAAATGATTTTTTCAAAAAAATTGGAAAAAAATTAATATAAAATAATTTAGTTCAATATATAAATTAAATAGGGTAAAGGAAGCTATATTTAAATAATTTTTTATGAATCTGTAAAAATAAATTCATACTATAAGTTAAAAATATAAATTTATCTTCTACTCTTGTTAGAAAAGTCAAAAAGTACATCGTATGAAAGAACTATTTCTTGCATTACATTCAATAAAAATTCACTAGTTTGTAAAATTGATTTTATAAAATTTAAGAAGAATATAAAAAATATTATATATTTCGGAATCATTGATGTTTATGATAAATATTACCATTTAAATACTTGCCTATAAACAATATCAGATAATAATGTGATTGTGAAATTATCCCATACCATAGGTTTGATATGCTTTGTATGTATCCAAACCTCCCATAAAGTGGGTTTAAAAGTATTATTACCTTTTAATATAAGTATAATAGTATTTAATATATGTTATATAATTCAATTATTACTTTATATTACCCACTCATTTATCAACTCCACGTTAAAGCAATACTTTGGATAATAATAATTTAATGTATCATACAAGTTTTGATTTGTTATTCATGGGATTATTACATAAATCCTTATTTAAATACATAAAAAATTTAAAACATCATTTATATATCATATATATTTACTATTTAATTATATAGTATAGATTTTTTAATGAAATAGATTACACTATTCATGAAGATGGTAGTTCATACGTATGTAGGAATGTTGTTTCTGGTTCCTTATTGAATTGAAAGAAAGAAATTAAATGATATATATATATAATAGAATTATTATGTCATATATTTCATGGTTATTTTTTATATATACATTATAATAATTTTTCAATGGTTGAAGTGGAGAATGAATCTCATCGCGTTGTGTAATCTGTATATCGTACGTAATCACGATCTACAATATCATTCATTTTATGGTTAAATGATATGTAATTGGATGATACAATATTTATAAATAATAATTAACATATTATATTCATTATTAACATCTTTTATAGCCATCAAAACTAATTATTATTGAATAACAAGTAACACCATAGCGTGGAGATGGTAAGTTGTGCGTACGTGCGAATGATGATATTGTTATTCATAGAATGGATAAAAGAATGTATAATGAGGTACCGTAGTTATAATAAAATATCAACATTAATATGATACTAAATTTATTACTTTATTATCAAAAATATAACAATAGAATGTATAAGAAGAAAAAATAAATTTGAAAGATCTGAAAAAGAAATTACCTCTTTTTCGAGTATCTCCTTTGGAATTGCACAAAAGGTCTCCCTTCGACAAAATTCATCCCAAAGTGTATAAACTAAAATGATGGGAGGTATTTTTTATGATTATTTGAGAAGATGTTGGACGAGACAAGGGGATTGAGGGATTTGAGTAAGTGGGTATATTTAGTGGCCTTTTATAAGAGGAAAGAGATGCACCTTTGGACAATCTTGAAATATCATTTTATTATAAAATTAATTTTGAATTATAATAGTTCCAAAGTGATATATTTAGAGGATAAGATTATTTTAGGTTTAAATAATTTCAACCAATAGGGTTTACACATGTTTTGGCCAGAAAATTATCTTTATCTTTTAGCTCCAACCATTAGTTAAAAACATTAACTCTTAGCATGTCTTCTTTATTTTCATAATATATTGATAGTATAGTTACTATAAAATCCAATGAGATCAAAAAGTGGATAATTAATGTATTTTGAAGCATTATATAATTCATATGGAAAAATATTATATTTTTTGGAATATTATTTAATTTATGAAAATAGTATTTGTTTCAAAAATGCATTTATATCTTTTTTGACAGAATATATAAATTTATTTTTGTAAAAGTCTTAATAACCTGATTCATTCAAACAAAAAAGAAGTAAATAAAATTAAAAATTTCACATTAATCCATAAAAATTGTGTATGACATCTAAATGTTCAAATTAAATTAATTTTATTATTTATAATATCATATATTTGAATCATTCATTAAAAATGAAATCATTGTCTCATCATTGTTTCACAAATAAAGTTATTTATTTAATTTATAAAAAATATAAATAAAATAACATCATGTATTGAAAAGTTTTATATTTCTAATGACTATTTATAGTCAAATAAATCCGTTGTATAACCTCATATGAAAATGTTATTTATTAAAAGATACATATTTAAATTATATTTATCTTTAAATAAAATTTAAATTTATAAAATGTCATTATCACCTCCCATGTGTCTCCATGAGGTCCTAAAATCAACCCAAGGATGCTCAGGGATGGAAATATCTCATCAAATAGGATTAGGACACGTTTTATGGTTGTTTTATTTTATTATAATATTATTTTTTACCCTTATTTACGAAATTTACCATTTAACCATGGTAAATTACAAATATTACAAAAGTTACTAGTCATAGGGTTCAAAAATAAAAAATACCTATTTACTTAATATGGACCTTATGATTCGTAATATGGAATGAATTTTCAAAAATTTGTAATGCAGAAGTATCATTAGTTAATTTAAAAATAATTCACATTGTCAAAACTAGAAAGTATGTTTTAAAGAAATAACGTCTTTTCAAAAGGTATACGTGTGATTATGTCGAATTTTAATGTGAAATTAATTCCAACGACCAATATTGGATTAAATGATAAAATTTAAATCCAATTATACTTTTAAAACAAACTAAAAAGTTAATAGAAATGTTTTAAAAGAAAAAGTGGCTTGGAATAAGAATGTAGTATATTTCAATATTCATTAAAATATGAATTTAATCAGAGAAATACCAAAATATCAACCAAGTAAAATTTTGATGAACCTATTTCAAATAATAAAATTATAATGTTATATTAAAGATTTAAAATTATGAAAAAATGACTGTAAATTGGGTTTGTCATCAAAAGGTGGTAACAGAGTATTTTTTTAAAATATTAATTTTATTCGAAAAAATTTAATTTTTTCTTATATCATATGTATCAAAAAAATAAGTTGAATTTAAAAAATTAAATTGTATATATAACATATATATTTCTCTAATAATATCCATAAATAGTTACTTCATTATTTTATAGACTTAGTTATTTACATTTAAATAGTTTTTAGAAGGATGTTATTACTATACATACATGTCATTATAATTACTAAGTTATTATATTAGTTATCATTTATACTAGGACATGGGTGAAATTAATTCTATCAAAATTAATTGAAATTGAATGTATCAAAACACAAGAATAGTGTTGTGTATACAAAAATCTAATAATATGTTGTGAATAGAGAAAGATAATCATGGTGTATCATAGACCACAAGACATCAATGAAATTAAAAAAATATCTCATTATATCTCAAGGTTCTATATTATAACCCCCATAAAATGAATTTCTCCCTTAAATTTCATTAGGGTTATAAAAGGATTACTACTTGAATGTTTATTTCATAAAAACCCACTATTTATAAAGGAATACTAAAATATCATTTTAAAAAGGAATGTAAGAAACATAATGGATATCCAAAGTAACTCATCCCTAGGTTTTCGCAATGGAGAACATTTGTGGGAAGAGAAAACAAAGATATGGAAATAAATCTAACCATCATGTTCTAATGGAGAGTGATACAGAACAATATTTCGATAATGTTAACAACTAAAAATCCAAAAATCGTCAATTATTTAAGGGACCTTCTGATTCATCTGATAAAAAGGTACTAAGATAACATTATAAGTTTCCAAGATCCCTTCAATAATGTTGAATAATATTTCAGTAGAATAAATATTGACTTTATTTTGGTACAATCTCACCATTGTTCGTTCCTTGAAAAATTTCCAATTCATATCTTATTTAATGAAATGATGTTAAATTTATCAATCTTGGTTTGTTAGGAGATAATGAGATTGAATATCATTTTATTACAACTGTATTAACAAAATGGTAACCACAGGAAATAAAAAAATCACAATTCCTCTAATAGTGATATAATACATTAATCTAACAAAATTCCCGCAAAATATAACTTATACTATTTGTATATGGATACCATTATAATCATTCCAGAAACTAAAAATATAAAACATTAGAAATTGGTAAACATAAGAAACTTCAACTTTATCTCCCATATCTCACAAGGTAGTCCTCTATTGTCACATTACAAACATGTGAATACCTTAATCATGTATTCTCTTGAAGCATGGTAATAACATGAATTACCATAGAACCTAGGTAAAAACATCTATTCTATCTAAATATACCCTTTCCACAAACCAATAATACCAAAAACTATATATACTCAAACAATGACATCATTATTCCCTTATATCATTCATTAGGTCATTAATAATATCAAAAATATCATTAACTATGTATCCCATCATTACGCATATATCATGCATTTTATAAAAATATCTGAATATATTTTAATGGTTGTCAGTAACATTCACCATATACTTTCAAATATGTAAGGAAACAAATAGTGTAATAATCCCTATATGTTTCTTTATTATTTAATACCACAAAATTACTTATACAATATTATTATTTATAATCATGAAATAATTCCACTATCTCTTTAAACCAATGAACAAGCTTCATCGCTTTATTCCTTAACACTTCTATCATATCATAAATCATTTACAGTCTCTTCATCCTTAACAACATAAATAATAGATATACGGACAAGATGATTCTTTTCATGAACTTTTCCCTACGGGAATTGATCTGTATAATGATAATTCAATCTATATTAAAAACATTAAACCTTCAATGATTTATTAGAAATAACATTATCCAAGTCCATTGTGTTAATTTAACCTTATCATTTCTAATTAATTTATTTGAGTCTTTAGTTTCCCCACACAAATCATATTTCAATTCATTTTAAACATTGTCTTTTATTCCCATTCCCTCATGATTTTTATGAGGACAATTTACCTTTATTTTTTATATGATCACCATGAAACTCCATCTTTCTCTTAATAGATTAGTCAGGAATCCCACCAAAGATGAGATTACTAATCATATTTAAATTTTTTTGATTAGGAATAACAACGATCTTGAACCTCAAAACTCCAATTTTATTTGGTTTCTCATGAATAATATCATTCCATTGTCCGCCATATTATATATTACCATGAATCCTCTGGTTTTTATTGATTTTATAAAACCAAAAAATAATTGTGTGATCGGAAAAAACGTACATATAAGACAACATAGACAAGGGGGGTACTTTTAATATCTAACATCATAGGTCTAATCCTAGGTTATTCATAACTGTTACCATAATTCTATTATGGAAACCATTAGTTAGACCTACCGTTAGGGACATCCATTGAAATACCTTAGAAATATCTTTAGGGATCTCACTAAAATTTTCCCGTCATAGTTTCCAATTTTTATGTAATCCTTAACTCAGATACCAACACTAATGTTCAATGCATGACATACAATGAAATTACATTTATTTTGTGGAATAAAAAAATTAATACAAAAATATATTCCCAAAGACCTTATTATAATAGTGTTCATGGAAGCATGAAAAAAATATTATAATATGGTGAAAGATCTTCAAAATCTCTTATAATGAACTTACCCTTTTGTTATCCAACCAAAATAATTTCTTAATATCATGGGGAAAAGAAAACATTAAAAGGGAGAGCTCTAATTATCTGTAATGGTAACTATGGAGAACATAAAACAAACCATAACCATAAGAATGTAAAAAGATTAACATAAACTATACATATCAAAACCTTGAGTCAAGAAACAAGTCTTGGATGTAAGTAAGGAATAAATCATAAAAGAACAAGAAGCATGGTATAAAAAATATATTTGCATAAAACAAGGAATTTTATAAAAAAATAAGCACATAATATGATTTCTATAGAATCCAAGACATTTCATCCAATACCATCATTATAGAAAAAGTCCATTACTGAAAAGTGTTTACTTTCCATTCCAGCCATGTACTATTGATTCGGATTTAGTAATGGTTATAGCCCTGTAATATTGAAATATATTTACTTGCCATTATAGTCATGTAAATCTCATGGTATATAAATCATTAGCTAATGCATCGGAAGGAAATATAGGTCTGACCCATCTCAAAATGAAATCATAATTACATGATCCAAAAAATCATAAATCATACATCATAGCATAACCCAAGAAATAAAATGGGTTTCTTAAACATCATTCCATCATAACATAATAGATATAAAATATCATTCCATAATTAACCAAATAAAATCATTTTTATAATGGGGATATAAAAATAAACCTATTTAAAGAGCATCATCTTAGATGGGAAATAATTTTGATAAGGCACATGAACTTAATTCTTGAGAAAAATATCCTTTCTTCTTCAAAAATGTTTTTCTCTTAAAATGTTAAAAAACATTTAAAATATAAATATTTAGTTGAAACTAAACATGGAATCATTTAAAAGAAGAACCATATAAATAAGTAGTTGTGAATATGTAAAAATATATTAATGTTATATGTTAAAAAAATGCATCATGTACTCTAGTCAGAAAAGTCATAAAGTTCCTCGTATGAAAGAAAGATTCCTTCGAATACATTTAATAAAAATTCACTTGTTGGTAAAAATAAAATTAATGTTTTGTGAATAATATAATAAATTTTATATATTTAGGAATAGTGTATATGGATGATTAATATAAACAAGTAAATACTAATATGTAAACAATCTCGTTTAATAGTGTGATTGAGAAATTATCCCTTACCTTAGGTCTGATATGCATCATATGTATCCAAAACTCATATATAGTGGTCTTAAAAATATTATTAGATTTTTAAACCACCATAATAATATTTTTGATATCATATATGATTCACATATAACATTATATTCCTCGTTCATTTTCAATGCCGTGTTAAAGAAACGTTTGTGGTAATAATAAGTTTATTTATCATACCAGTTTTGATATGATATTCAAGATATTATTACTTATATCAGGATTTACATACTTATGGAATGTAAAACATAATTTATATATCATATATATTCAGTATCAAAACATATATAATATATAGTTAAATGAAATGGAATACATCATTCATGGAGATGGTAGGTTGTACATATGTATGAATGTTGTTTCTTCGTTGCATATTTAATTGAATGGAAGAATATAAGTTACACATATATCTATATAAATAAATCAAGTAGCATTATTATTTCCTATATTTCATACTTATTATATATATATATATATAATTTATAATCATTCTTGATTGGTTAACATGGAGAATTAATCTCATTGCATCATGGATACGGTAGGTCGTACGTACGATCGAGTGATGATATCATTAACTTAATTGTTAAATGGTATGGAATTGGATGGTATATTAATTATACAGAATAATTATAAAATTATATTCTTTATATAAATCCATTATATTCGTCATTATACCTATCCAAATTAATTATTTTTGTATAAACAATTATGTAACGGCGTGGAGATGGTAAGCTGTACGTACACACACATTATGATATTGTTATATATAGGATGCAAAAAATGAGGTATAAGTTTGTAAAAATATTATAATAAAATCTAATCATGTATAAGATATTGAATTTATTAGATTATAATGGAAATAACATGATAATATGAAGTATAGGTAAAAAATAGTGTTTAAATAGTTCATAAAACAATTACAAGAGTATCCATTTTTAATTTGCACAAAAGTGTCCATAGAATGTATTCATCCCAAAGTGTATCTTATAAGAGGAATGGATGGATTTTAGGATCTTATTTGAGGAAAATATGGATACACCAAAGGCCTTGATAGGTGTGAGTATGTGGGTAGAGGTGGCGACCTTTTATAAGAGGAAGGAAGGGCACATTTAGAATGTCTTAAAATATTATGTTATTATAAAATTAGTTTTGAATTTTAATAGTTAAAAAGTTATAAATTTAGTGAATAAGATTATGATGGGTTGAAATCCTTTAATCCAATAGGTTTTAGACATTTTTAGGTCATAAAAGTCATCTTATCTTTTGTTCTTTAACCCTTAGTTTAAAACTTTAACTCTAATCATTTCATCTTTTATTTTCATAATATATGGTTACTATAGATACAATAAATTGAAAATAGAATCACAAATGGATCATTAATGACATTTTTAACATTATATATGTCATCTTTACAAATATTATATTTTTTAAACTATTGTATCATTTAATAAAATACTATTTTTTCAACTCAATTATGTCAATTTTGACACAATATGGATAATTTTATTAAAGTCTTACCATCATGATTAATTCAAAAAAATCCATAAATCAAAGATAATATTTCATTGGGATTCAAACAATTAGTGGATGACATCAAAATATCTAAATTACATTAATGTTATTATTTATAATATGATTTATTTTAATCTTTCAGTAATAAGGTAATCATTGTATCATTATTGTGTGATAAATTAATTAATATATTTAATGTTTAAAAATTAAAAAATACCATGAGGTATTAAATATGTTCAGTTTCATAATAACAATTTATAATCAATGAGATAAGTTATATAACCCTGTATTAAAAATGTTTTAGTAAATGATACATGTTTATGTTATATTTCTCTTTACATAAAATAAAAAATTATAATAAGTCATTATCACACCCATGTGGATCCATGGGGTCCTAAAATGGGCTGAAGGATTCTCATGGATGGAAATATCTCATCCAATTGAATTAGGAAATGTTTTAGGGTAGTTTTATATTGTTATAATATTTTTTACCCTTCCTTACAAGATTTACCCTTTAACCGTAATAAATAAAATAGTTACTGAAGTTACTATTTATAATTTCCAATAATAAAATGTAATTATTTACACAATTTGGAAAATATAATTATAAATATTCAACCCATTTTTAGAAATTCAAAATACAAAGGTTTCACTAATAAATTTTAAATTAATCAATTTTATCAAAACCAGAAAGCAGATTTTCAAGAAGTAACAACTTTTCAAAAGATTGATCAGTGGTTATATTAAATGTTAATGTGAAATTTATTCTACTGAAAAATATTGGATTATATAAGAAAAATATTATCCAATTAATCTTTAAAACCAATTAGATTATAATTAAACTATATAAATAAATTGAATAAGGCGGAATTTTTTATTTAAAATTTATTATTTTTTATTATTAATAATAATATGAATTTCTTCAGAAAAATAATAAAAACATAATCTAAGATAAATTCTGATGTTTCTATTTAATATAAGAAGTTTATTATGTTAAATAAAAATTTGAAAATTGTCAAAATCTAGTTTTAAATAGATTTCTTCCTCGAATGGTGGTAAAATAGTATTTTTTTTAAAATACTTCTTTTATTCAAAAAAATGAAATGATCTTATATCAAATATAGAAAACATTTGAGATGTGTTTATAAAATTACATTAAATTAATTACATATATATTTCACTAATAAATTACATTAAGAGTGATATTATTATTTCATAGACTCACTTATTTTCATTTAAATATTTTTTTTTGAATGAAGTTAATATTATTCATACCTTCCATTATAATGGCAAGGTTAAAACAGTTAGTTTTCATTGATTCGTGGTATTATGTTAAATGAATTATATCAAAACTATATGAAATTTTTTGTATCAATAGCCAAGAATAGTGTTGGTCATACTACCCGCTAATATAGTGTTTTGTATAGTTCAAGCCAATCATCATGTAACGTTCAACAAAAAACATCAATGAAATTAAAAAATATATATTTCATAAAATAATGGGGTGTTACAAACATACTACCCAAAAATATGATTAAAAACACTGTAAAATTATAACTATATGGTGGGGGATATCCCTAAAATTTTATGTATCTCCATATACTATAATAATATCATCTTTGGGGCCTTTTAATCATCAAATGGAAATAATGAACTATAATATTATGTAAAATCAAATAGTCGAAAGGCCACAACTGAAATTAAATTAACTATATAAACATGACCACAATTAAAAAATCTCAAAAACATTCAACATAATTTCTCTATCTAATCACTCTATCAATAATTTAGTAAAAATATGAAATAGTACAATAATAAAAACGTACATATGAAAAAAATCCTATATTGGATCTAAGAAAACCCAATCTAATAACTAAATTGATTCATTCAATCTAAAATAAGAAAAATTTAATTACAAAAATTATTTCATGTCAATAATCAAATATCAAAGCAAAATTAATTGTTTCATGTAAACATATAAACAAATATTAATTTAAAGGGAAAATTATATTTCTATTCCATTAATCCCCTCAAGAAACATAATTACGGAATTATAAATTATGGAAAAAATAATGATGTTTTTAACATTAAATTTATTTATTAATACACTATAAAATTTCATTTAAAATCACAATACCCGAATCTGTATCTCCATGTCAAATTTTCAAACAAATTTTAACTTCATATTAGAGCATATTTCATTTCATGGGTTCTCCATGACATTTATTCAATTGCACATTCAAACAACTATATATCATAAAAATTAGTTGTTTAGAACATGGAGATTCAATCATATAAATTTAGTTATAAAAATTCAGTTTAAATAAATCAAAAAAATTTATAAAACGATTAATTAATAAAATGTTTAAAATCATTCACCTCACTAATGCCCAGAAAATGAAAATAATAAAAATTAAATTATAAGAAATTATTCACATGCCTTCCTGAATCCAATGAAGTCATTTAAAAAACCAATTCACTCATTTAGAGACTTAATAAGTCAAATATGTTAATGAACCACTACATTTCATTTCACTAAATATTATAATATATAAATTCAAAAACAGATATTGATAATAAATGCATAAATTAATCAAAAAAACTATTATAAATCCACCTGAAAAATAAGACAAACTTGACAATGTAATGTAAATGAAACCCAACAAACTCTCTAGGTTTTATATTAACATGAAATATTATTTAATGTGGAAATAAAATTATAATATAAAATAATTTTCAAAAATGACCATTTTGTAATTATATATAACTAAAATAAAATACGGTCCTAATTCATATAAATCACTTCCTTCAAAAAAAATTCACATAAAACCAATTTTAATCACAAAACTATTAATGAATTAGTTATTATAAGTGAACCTCCTCATGTATCCTTCCAAATAAAAGAAACACAATTATTAAAGACTAAAAATTTACTTCATCTATCCTTGAATTCATTTAATGAATTTTTTTCTACAAAACAATTAAATGACAATCACATACATTTATATATATATAATAAACAACTCGGATTGATCAAATTGAAAATAAAATATTTCTTCTAGGAAATTTTATTTCACATTATATAAAATTACATTATTCTACTAAGGTCTGCAAAAAATAGAAATCATATTTAAAATATCTATTAAAATCCATAGATTCTTATTTTAGTGAATATATTTCACATGGAATATTTGTAATAAAATAAAAAAAATCAAAAACTTGATCATTAATTAATTATGTTATATAGAATGATCTATATTTTAAAACCAATAACCACTAAAATAATAAATTGAAGGTTTTCCCAAAACAGAAAAACCCACATTAAAATCATTAGAAAATATATAGATATTTCGATTGAAACATAGAATAATTATAAAAAACACATCAACAATTTGGATAATAGTAAAAATTCTAAATCTTATGTGAGATAATTTTAAGGTTCATTAGACCATATTAAATAACATCTAAAATAACACCATTAAAAAACCTATAAAATTTCTAGGTACAATAAAAAATAAAACAATGTACCTCCAGTATATTATATGAAACCATAAATCCAATGATTGATAAAACACTATATATCTGAAACCATGTATCATCTAACATTCAACAGTTGTTATTTAAAAACAGAAATCCATAAGAGAAATGACAAACCCCTTCATATTTATTTTTCCACTAAAATTAGTCATTTTCCTTGAGCTACGAAATGTTTATATTGTAGATTAAATTTACTAATTTATCGATCACTCAATGGACTCCTACTAATAACAAAAAACATCAATGATAACTCATATTAAAAATTTATGTGTTACCAAATTCATTATAAATAATAATTATTTTAATAAAAACTTATTTAATAAAATAGATATATATAAATATATTGATTCCTGATTAGTTGAAGAGTTATTATTATTTTTAATCTATTTCTATTAAACCCTTTTAGTCAAAGAGTTTATATAATTCCTTGAAAAAATTCAACACAATAGTTACGAAAATTTATAAAATTTAAACATTGTAACTCTACTTTTTTAATCCCCACTAATGTAAATTATTTAAAATATAATGAAAATCTATTAATTAATTAGATTAAAATAATTTAATACTGATAAAATTTACCTTAGAAATCAGCATCTCATAATTTCACCATAGGAAACAAAAACATATTAAACTGTTACGAAACACTTTGAATTTTAATTTAAAATTATCATAAAAATAGAAATCCATATCATTTATAACTTCTAAATCCTTCCGTAAAAATCATTATTATGTTGAAAATAATTTGGACATAAAATCCAACGATCTCTTTTTATAAAATAATACTCTATGTAGTTTCATAAAATCATGATTTAATATATTTCAAACTGAATAAAAACCCATTAAAAATGTTTTTAAAATTATTAATTGCGAGTGTGAAATTTAAGGCTTTAGAGATAAGTAATCACAATAATTCATAAAATTGTAATTAGGCGGAACATAAAAGAATCAAAACATCACATTATTTAACTAGTAATACAATTTCAATGAAATTATCTAAATGTATTAGAGAGAATAATATAAATTGATATAAATTTAATTTAAATCATATAAAAAACATTAATTTCAATAATAATTTATAAATAAAATTAATATTAACCATTTAAAAGAATTTATATAACTAAATTAAACCCAACCAACATTTATTATTCCTCAATTCATATACTAATTGAATGTTCTACAACTGGTGTACAATATTTATGCTCTAATCTGTGCCTTTTCGAAATTCCTTATAATAATGAACTGAATATATGATTGAATCATAAATCAATATATAACCATAAAAAATCATTTATAAAATCCCCTAACAACTCATGTTTTAGAATAAATACTTTTGTTTAGATGTTTCTTCATAGCTACCCCTCAATTTGTTTTAATTAAATCACTTGTGTACCATGCTTCTCCAAATATCATTAACCAAAAACACATATCTGATACAATTGCTCACATCCCAAAATCCTCAAACTATTTACATGGTTATATAATCTCATGGGTCTCATATAATACCTTTTTTACCATCCCAAATCTATATATGTAATTACCCACTAAAGATACTTATTAAACTAATGAAGGTCAAATGATATAGTATACTAAAACAAAAAATTCACTTTTCAAATATGGGTAGTACCGTTTAGTATTTTTAAATATTTTTTTCACCTGGTGTAACACTATCCTCCCAATTTAAGCACAATAACCATATTTTATATCCAACACATCATACACATGAAGATCCACTTCATTAAGTTTGCTAATATTTTTAAATAAATTTTTCTATGAACCAAAATATCAAAACCATAATCTGAGTTTTGAATATAATGATTACAATGCCCTATGAGATTTTTTTGAACCCCATGGGCTGGTGAGTAGTGCCTAAAAATTAAGTAAATCCTTTATAACGTTTTCACATTATAATAAATAAATGGGATAAAACTAGGAATCCTACATTATCATTATATGAATGAAATAAAAATGGCCTCAAAGAAACAAAACATAGGCCTTTCAAAGGCATAGTACATTTAATAGACAAAAATTACTTAGAAAAAATAACAGATGCAATGAAAATGTAAAATTTATCTATGTCAAATAAAACATGAATGGTGTAGGGAATACATATATGCTAAATATGAAAAAGAGATATGATGTGTTAATATAACAAAAATTAAATAACCTATCCTAAATTTAAAAGCACAAGATTTTGTTAAATATTTTTTCAAATTAATTTAATCTTTTCGATATTTAGAATTTCACATAATACTGAATATATATTTTTTTATATGAAAAAAATATATTTTTTGGCATTATACGCAATACAATGTTGTTATTTCAATACATGAAACTACTAAATTATCTTATATTTAATGTAACACGATTCTTGGCTTCTCTTATATAACACAGAGTTCTTCTGATAGATTTTATTACATGCAATATCATGTTTTACAGAGCAATACTGTATTATTATAATATTATTATTTAATATAGTATGATATAAAATAGATGTTAAAATAGTGGATATAAATAGTATTAAAAAAATTATTTAAACATATGTTTTATAATATAAATTTACTAGTTACCAATTAATTAGAAAGGAAAATATATATACCAATTGATTATAAAGGAAATATTTTTTTCACCCAAAGTAATTTTGTCTTAATTAAAAAATTATATTACAATTAGTGAATGATATTAATAAAATAAATATGTCATATAATAAATCAAGTATTTTTTATATTCAAATAATATATATTATCATCTTAAGATAAGATCCAACCCAATCTTATCTATAAAAACCTGTATTTTTCAAAATGGGTAATTTTATCATAATTTAATACATAACCAATATTAAATCCAATTTATTTCACATTTATAAATTCCATTATAACAAATATACTTCTTCATTTAATTTAGGATATAAAAATGCAATTTTCATTCATATTTTTTAATTTTCAGATAAGTTTCATGTTTTACTGAATAGTAAAAAATATATAATTTTTTAATTCAATGCTGTTTTTTCAACGTAATATATTTTAGTGCTTAATTATATTTTGGATTGGTTTAAATTTATAATAATATTATTATTTTTATCATTTAATCCACTTTAATATTTTTTCAACAATATTACATTGAATATATATATATATATAAATGTTTCAATTATTTGAATGTTTTACCTTTAATAACATGGTTTCTCACCACATCAAAGTGATTAATTTTAAATAAAAAATTTAAGCTTATATATTTTGAAGTTAGTAAAATAGATTACTTATTAAGAAAAATTGTGTCTAAAAAATATTAATAGGTTTATTTTATTGTTTGCCATTATGAATAGTGCCTTTATTATTATTTTATTAATAAGGAAAAAAGCTAAATCAGGTAATTACGGGTAAAATATTATACTATCAATAATATAAAAATACCATAACTATTATCCTAATTCCAATTGATTAGGGGGTTTGATCAAAAAATCATTTGGCCAAAATTATAATGATTTTAGCCCACAGGGATTCGAGTTAGACATTAATTATATTTAATTAATGAAATGTTAAAAATGACATAGTCATATTTTTAATAACAATAACATTTTTATTTTTGGGTTATTCAAATTTTAAATTAGATTATAATTAGTCACTATAAATATAATTATTTCTATATATCATGATAATTTATTTATAATTTTATGTGATAAAATAATTAACTCAAATGATTAAATAATGATGGTGAATTATTTGATTAATTAATAAAATGATCAAATAAATAATATTAAAAATATTAAAATAAATATTATTTTAATTAATGACGGTGTTTCAAGAATTATATTGGTGACTATAACATTTTTGGAGTGTTTTAAATGGTTTTTATTAGAATTATCTTTTTTTTTTGGAATTAATCTAATGAAAAAGTTTTGAATAATGTCTAAATTGACACGATTGATTTTTCATAAAAATTATTTATTATTAAATTAATTTCAAATCATAAAAATCATTTAAAATAAAATGTGATTTTGGTAAGTTATAAAATTTTATAATTTATCAAATTTTGGACATTTTATTGCATATATGTAATAATTTATATCGACTTAATATATAAAAATGATGTTACAACAATTAAAATAATAATAGCATAACTAAGTATAAATCAAACTGAAAATGTTTAAAATGAAACAAAAACATTTCCAAAAATTATTTCTTCTAGTCTATTATGCCACTATCACATTATATTCTAATTGAATTTTTTAATCAACACTAGTCCATAAAAACATTTATATATTATTTTAATTAAAGAAAAGATATAAAATATTTCTCTTTTTTATTTAATATATTTTATGTGACGAAAAATGGAATGAATAAAGATAACAATGAATATAAATACCTATTATGTTCATATTTAAATTAATTTTGAAATAGATTATTAATATTAATTTTATGAAATTTTATAATCACCATATATTCATCTTTAATGTTAAAATAATAAGTATTTAATTAACAAAAAAAATAAAATAATTCATTTTAATAATAAAATATTTTGAAATATTTGGATGTAAAAAGTGTGTAACAAATTTTATAGATATACAAGATATTTTTGATATTTTGGAATTCTTTATATTGGAATTATAACCTTTTCATTATGTACACATATCCAAATTAATTGTATAGTATCAAATTTGAAAATTTCAATATTTTATTATATTAATATAATATTAATTTTTTAAAAATCAAAAATAAAATATTAAATATTAAAAAATGGTATTTATATGGAAGTAAAAGTCACAACCCATTTGTTTATATCTCTTATTTATGTTCTTATCTCTAGAATAGCCTTGTGATATTTTAATATTTTTTGAACTTCCAAAAGTGACCACCACCTTGATTATAAAAGGAAACATCCTCCATTGAATAGTAACAATGATTTTATCCTTAATTCTTGATCATTCCCCAAACAATAACATTATCAACATCCCTAGTAACATTTTGGATGTTATAGTCTTTCAAAAGACCAAATCTAGTGTCTTTAAGAGTATATCGAGTGGGAGATCGTCAAAGAAGATGTAATCTCTTTACTGACTCATTCAAGATTGTCTCATCATCTAATTCATATTCATGAGTGCATTCCATTATAATGTAATAACTAAAATATCAAAAATATTCTGAGATTTCATTATGATTATTTAAAAATTCTATTTTATCTATTATTTGTCGTACAAAAATTGAATGTACAACGCGTGCGTATAGAGGGATTGTCCTCTCCACACCGTGGTGTAATCTGCTATTCATCACTAAATTATTTGGATTTGTATAATTAAAAAAATATTCGATATAAATAAAAAAAATTTATATTTATTATTTATAAATAATATACCATCTAATTCCATGCCCTTTTACCGTTAAGAGGATGATATCAATGCTCGTGTGTTTGTATGGCCTACCATATAAACGACGTGAAGAGATACTTCTTCCGCATGAAAATTTTCAAGAATAATTAAAAAAAGTGTATAATGAATAAATCTGAAATATATGACATAATTATTCTTATATAATAACAAATATACACATATATTTCATTTACTTTTTTCATTCAGTAAAATTAGAAAATGGAAATAATGTTTATGTTGGCCAATGACATGCCGTCTCTTTTAACACTTTATTCTATTTCATGTATCTATATTATATATGAATTTATATAATATATATATGATATATAAATAATTTTCAACATTCTAGAAGTTATTATGTCATTATACGAGTTTTTTGGATGAAGATTGACCGGTCCAAACACGTACTATAAACAAAGCAGCTATTACTTGTATCGTTGCTTAAACATGGAATTATTAATAAATGGGTAATACAAACTCATTAATAAATTATATATAATATTAAAAATATTATTTTATTTATTTTATAAGTTAATAGTATTTTTTAAATCATGACAAATGAATTTCAGATATGTATGGGGGGAATCCGACCTAAGGTAAGGGTATTATCCACAATCTCTGTATAATCAGGATTATTTATTCATAAGTATCCATGGGGAAATATTTATTTTCCAAATCAATGATTTATAAAAAAAATTCAAATTTTTTTTATTATTGTTCTACTATTTTTAATGTCATCATATGAATTTATGAATTTTTTTAAATGGAATGAATGGAATGTTTTGTCATTTTTCTAATGCGCCTTTTTTCTTTTCCAAAGAAAGTATGGGATGATTTTTTTTAATTTATATGGCATGAACACGTTATCATGATTTCATGATTCCTTAATTCCATGACGTTTCCATTATAATGTTTAATTATTATTTTAGACTAAAAATTTTTTATTTTACTTTTTTTTGCATATTAGTAAAAGAAAATGATTAAAATGAAAAATGATGTATTCTTCAAGACTTGTTTCCATGTTATATATGAAGAATGTTTTCAATATAACATTATATTATTTGTTGTTACTTATGTAATATTGTGGATATTATTCTATTTTAAAATTATTTTTATTTCTATAAATGGTTTACATTTATGATGGAATAACATTTTCAAAACCTATTTCCTTTCCTTGCGTTATGTTTGGACTTAGAGATATTTATGAAACCCATTTCATTCCATAAGTTATTATATGAAAAATAATATATTTTCTTATGAAAAAAATATGTATGATTTATATAAGTGATGGGAGACCTCTATTTTCCTCGAATATATTAGGAAATGATTTAAATCTCTTGGGATAGATTATGATGGTCCTTGGACTGAGCCCTGACAACTCGATTGACATTGGAGATAATCATGACTACTATGATGATATTTGGAATCAACTCATACTACAAATATTGACAAGGGAGTGAACCATGTCTACCAAGATGGTAAATAGAGGGAACCCATACTACTAAGATGGCCTAATTAGGTATGCTTTGACAACCATGGATATCATTTTTTTACTTATGTATCTATTGAAAAAACAATGTCTTATTCCTATGTTTTGATTTGATAGATTATATTCATTATTTACTTATGATTCATGCCTTAATAACTACCCATTTATATGTGTTGATTCCTATTTATTATTAATGACATATGGGGTATGATCTTTTATTATCATCATCATGTTCTCATAATCTTAATATCATGATTATGTTTATATGTCTTCCTATTTTACCCTTAATTAGCATCTAATATCACCATTTTTTGAATTTTTTCTTTTCCTCAAGTTATAATGATAGGTTTTAGTTATAAGTACTAAAAGAAATGATAATTATGAGGTATTTAGAAGATATTTATACAAATTAGATGAATGTGTTACATGTTTCCAATGGTACCAAACTAATACTGTCTTTATTGTGTGTGTTTATGGATTATATGAAATATTCCAAACGAAAATGTAATATCCTTGTTAGCAAGGAATGAATAAATATAGTTTCAATCATAGATAGAATTATAAAAACATTGGAAACTAGGATGAGTAATCATTACTGATACCCATAGAGATGCTTTGTGGATAAATCATGGAATTTCATTAAGGTGAATCATATGGTGTCAAATATTTTAAATGTGGTATCATTATTTAGGCATACATTATGTTATATTTCATGATTTTGTTTTTTTATTATATTAGATTTGTTACTATGTAAAACCCCGAGATTTTATGAGATATATTCCTTTTAATTTCTTTCATATCTTCTATTGTACACTACACCAAGATTATCTTGTGCTATATGCAACACCGTATTAGCTTGCAGTATACGCAACACTATTCTTGGATTGCGTTTCACACAATTTCATGTTAGTTTAATAGTAGTTATTCTACTAAATATTGAATATATATATTTATATTCATTGTATAAATGAAATATGGTTGTATTATATTATACGAAAGAACAAAAGAGTTGTGCACTACAAGCAACGCTGACTTTTCTTCCATTACACGCTATCGCGACCTTTCTCGAGACCGTGTGTTGTACGCAATACCGTGATTTACTAAACAATGATATATGGTTATAATATTATTATGATCTAGCCATTATGAATATTATTAACTAAATTTTAAATTTTATAACATTATCATTCATCTTACACATTTTCTAAAACATGGTATGTGAACAAAATAAATTATTTGGGTAAAATAAGTATTTTTCAAATTATGCAGTTTTTCCGCCTTTTGATGTCGCACCCACATTAAATTTAGTATTTGATATATTTATAAGATCAATTTGACAAAATAATTTATTTTTGGATTCAGTATATAAAAATTTACTTTGGTTAAGCTTTTCATATTATTCTGATAACTTTCATATTTTAATAAATAGTAAAAACACGCTATATTTTAATTAAAAACAAATTTTTTCATCGTAATAATTTATATAGTTAAATTATAATATTTAATGGTTTTCAGGTATAACTAGAAACTATTTTTAACATTTAATGTAATTTATGTCATTACCATTAATTTTAATTTGAATTCATAGGTAAAAACATTTCAATATCTCGTAATGTTTTTCTATTAAAACCCATTTTCTTAACAATGGGATTACTTTTAAATTAATATATGGAACTTCTATGTTTTGAAATTTGAAAAATGGATTCCATATTTGAATTAAGTGGGTCCAAATTATGTTAATAGGTAAGTTGTATTTTTTTCATATTATGAATAGTAACTATGGTAATTTTTATTTACTATAGCTAAAGGTAAATCGGGTAATTAAGGGTAAAACTAAGATTATAAAATTAAACTAACACCTAAAAAAATTCTTTTGGATGAATAATAGTCGCACCATATCCACTAAGGGTCGGAATAGATTAATTTTATGGACTTTTCACCATGAAAATAATTTAATTATTATTAAAACTAAAGAAAGTGACAACATGTCACACTCTTAAATCTTCTAAGTATAATAATTTTAATTTAGTGATAAACTTCATGAAACTTCGAACATGAATAGTCTCAAGAAATATAATAAACTTATCTACTTCATGTGAATTTATTTAGAATTTTTAGGGATTAAAACATTATCATTAAAGGTTACACAATAGTGATGTTGAAATTATTTTATTGATTCAAATATCAAATAAATGGTTTTAAAATATTAAAATAAATATTATTGGAACTATTTAATGTGATAAAATAATTATATAGATACATATGACATTTAATGAATCTATTAATATTTTAATTTCGAAAATATCTTCTATGGGGAGTTTATTTAAATTCAAATAAATGAAGTGTCAAAATTGACACTATTGTAATTTTATAAAAATAACCTAATATAAAAATTTTTAAAAATCACAAAAATATTTAAAAAATATAAATTAATATTTATATGGTCTAAAATGTCATAAATTATTAAATTATGGAGAATTCACAAACACATAAGTAATTATTTATAACAATTTAAAATTTAGAATCTTATTACCACAAATAAAAGTAAATAGCTTAAATAAGGATAAATCAAGTTGATAATGTTTAAAATAAATTCCACACATGTCTAAATTTTATTGGTTGATGATATTACAACCATATATCATATAATATTTTTATTTTAGTCATTTTTGATGTTTTTATGTGGGGTTTGAATTTATTATAAATTAATATTTCTTATAATTCCAAAGGCCCCCCTCTTCTCCCTTATAAAAGGGCTCGCCCTCCCTCTCCTCTTAACAACACATTGTGCCTTCAAGATTGGCCAAACCCTTCCCGTTTACCTTATAAACTTCCCTAAAAACATTATAGTGGTTTTGGTATCCTCTAAAGACCAACTCTAGTGCCTTAAGAGAAATCTTAAAAGAGGTGTGTCGAAGAAGATGTAATCTCTTCTACCGATTCTTTCAAGTTTCTTTATTCTTCAACTTCTTCTTATTTAGTTGTTTCATTATAAAGTAATAACCTAATTATCACTAATATACTGATATGTTATTATAAATATGAAACAACCCCATTTCAAGATCTATCCATCATACGGAAAACGAAATCACTGTGCGTGCGTACGTACGGAATAACGCCTCCACGTCGTGGTGTAATATGTTTTTACACCACCACCTTACATGTATAGGTATAATGGTGTAAATAATAACTATATATAGTTATTATAACATCATACTTAATCTGAGATATTATATAATCCACTCCAATTAAATTCAATAATTATGGGAATGATATAATCGCTCGTGCGTATGTACGGATTACCGTCTCCATGACGCGATGAGATTCATTCTCCGTGTTAACCACTCAAAAATGATTATAAAGTATATATAATGAATAATAATGAAATATATTACATTATCAAGATACTGGATTTATATATATATATATATAATCTACTTACTACCAGTCCAGTCAATAAGGAAAGGAAAACAACATTCATGCGTACGTACGGCCTACCGTCTCCATTAACGGTGTATTTAATTTCATTTATCTATATATTATATATATGTATACTGAATATATATGATATATAAATAATGAGTTAAATTCTTTATTTAATTAAAAAATTATATAATTAATAACAATATCAATAACAACAAGTCCAAACACATACGATAAATACAATTATTTTACTCAAAACGCTTCTTTAACATGGATTTTACAAATGAACAGGTACTATAATATCATAATATACCCTTATATGATATCATAACAATGAATATTATTATTTAATAAGTAAATGAAATTATTTAAATCATTATACTGGAGGTTTGTATACGTACGAAGAATACCAGACCAATGGTAAGGGATAACTTTTCCAATTTCATTTTTATCCAAGATTGTTTATTCATAAATATTTACTGGGGTTATATTTATCATCCATGTCCCTATTTTATAAAAATGGATTCATTTATGTTTAAAGTGATTTTTATCGATTTTTTAATATTACTACATGGTATGTAATGAATCTTTCTTTTGTTTACCAAGCAAGGTACTTTTTGACTTTTTCGGCAGAAGTTCGAGAAGAATGCTTTTTTTAACTTATACGGCATGAACAGATTTTTACAGTTTCCTAAGGCCTTCTTTTCATGAGCCTTCCTCCACATGATTTCATGATTATTTTCACAGAAATCATTTTCGTTTAAAATTTCATGTCATTTTGTGAAAATAAAATGATTTTTAAGAAGAAAGGATATTTTCCTCAAGAATTCATTTCAAGTGTTTTGTCAAAACTATTTTCCATCTAAGGTGACATTATTTTGTATGATTATGTTTCAAGTATAATTTCTCTATGATTTACATGGTTTCACTTTAATTATGATGAAATGATATACATTTTTTTATATGGAATATGTTATGATGGGATGATTTTTATCAAACCCATTTTATTCTAGGGGTTATGGTGAATGATTTATGTTTATGTTGTGGCACACATATGAATGATTTCAATATGAGATGGGTGGGCCCTATATCTCCATACAATTCATTTGTTAAAGATTCATATCTCATGAGATAGACATGGATGGAACGGTATGTTAATCCGGTTTAGTGTTATAGGAATGGAACAAGGAGTGAACTCGATTCAGAAAGGGACTTTGTCCACAAAGATGGTCTTGGCAGCAATGCCTTGGCTACTATGTCAATCATATCATGTTCTTAATGGTTTTAAAAAATTACATGTTTTATTCCCATTCCATTTTATCATGATTGATGTTCCTTTATGATCTACACCTTACAAACTGCCAAGATTTATTTCACAACTCAATATTTTGATGTTTAAACATTATGGTCATGTTTTGACGTTCAAATGTATATGGTTTGTATTATTTTCTCCATGATTACCCTTAATGTGCATTTGATCACACCCTTTATATGTTTTCTTTTCCCCAAGATATAAATAATGGTTTTAGGTAAAAAAGGGAAGGTCTTTATGGTAGATGTTGAAGATCTTTCACCAAGATTAGATGATTATGTTCTGAGTTTCCAAAGACACTAAACTATTATGGTGCTTTGGTTTCTATTTTTGTTATGTATTAAGTATTCCAAAAAAGTAATTTAATGTCCATGTACGTCACGTTTGGGTCTCTACGTATAGGAATTATGAAAATATACCTCTTAAGTGGAAATATAATTAAGAGAATATGGAATGTGGTTGGAGTATTGGATACACTTGTGTGGAAAAGGAGACCGAAAACGACATGTGAAAGGTTTTGGATGTTCTAACCAAATTTTTTACAATAAGCATAATAAGAATTATTAGGATGAGGTTGAGGGACCTTGAGTCTTGAATGATATATCATTTTCTAGGAAATAATATAATTACGAATCTATAGTAGTGTTTTCAAAATTATGTTAGATGATTGAAGTGTATATGTTTTAGACATCAATGATTATTAGATATATAAGTATTTATAGTGTATTTTTTTAATTAATGATTGAAAATGATATATTGACTGGTACTTAAGACTTTGAAATATCCATTATTGGAAATGTATTATTCAGGTGAATCAAAATATTTAGGGATAGATAAGACATAATTTGATCCTAATTTAAAAAAAAAATTATGTTTGGATAAAGTTATTTTATATATGAATAAGTAAATTAGATGGTAATGATTACCTTTGAACTTATAAGGAACACCATGACAAGTGGTTATTCTACTATTGAAGAAGTTTACAAAATTTTTGGGGTTGGGGAATATATCCAATATATTTTGATATAAACAAACTTGTATGTTTCTAATAAGGAATTTGTAGAATTTCAGGTTATTACCATGTTTCAAGAGAATGGAAGATGAAGGAATTCACAAATTTGGAATGAGATAACCAAGAGCTTAATTATGATATATGAGAGATAAATGTTAATATGAATTAGAAATATTAATATTATGTTTCTTATTTTCATATTTCTGAAGGTTTCTAAGGGTATACATCTATGTAATGTTTATATTAAACATTGGATTATAATTTGTAGATTATATTATTAACTCACTATAGGTGGAGTTATGAATATTTGATGAAAGGTGATAATAATTTCTTATGATAATGAAAGATGGAATGACTTATCATTCTATTTAAATATCTCATGATCTTATAACTCTTTAGAAATTACAATATAAACTTCATTTCATGGAATAAGTGATGAAAAAGAAATTAATCATGGCACAACAATGAGATAATTTTTTTAAAATCAAATAAGTATACCCCCTTGTGAAAATTATTCAATTTTATGAAAATGATGATGAAATAAAATGTTGTCCAATTAACATCATTATTAATGAAAGCAATGACCAATTTCAGGATACTTTAGTTTATGGTTTGCGATTTTTAACTTTATCTGGATCACCCACATTCTTATTATTAGAGATATTGATTAGTCTCTATAATTAGTTTTTTATTTTCCTCCATACCATGTCTTCACATATGTTCTGTTATATAGAAAACATGTTATTATTTACATTGGGTAACACTAAGTTTAAAACATTTCTTTCTAATAGGATGATTCACAATTCATTCATACTATGTGGGTTTCATTTTAAGATACTTTCATGTATTAAACAATCAATAACCTATTTTTTTGATATAACAATTCATTTTAAGGGGGTTGAATAAAAAACATCGGGATTTTTTTAAAATATGTGTTTTTCAAATTAATTTTATCTATTCAATATTATTCATTTCACAAAATACTGAATATGAATTTTTTATATGAAAACATTGTTTATTGATTTATCTATACTCATCACTTAGTAGAGTTTATGCTATACTCAAAAAATAGATTACATTCTGATATAGGAAACACTATGTATGAATTTTGTCACACACTGCTGAGTTCTCCTAATTGCTTACATTACATAAAATTTTGAGTTTTATAGAACATTATTATACTAATAAAATATGTTAATTTAATATTTTTCTTATTTTAAAATTAAATGCATGTTTTATCACCCCATTAATTGGATTAAAATTAAATTACATAATACAAAATTAACGTTTTGACATATGAAAAATGTATTACATATTTTGATTCAAGGTTTTATATTAGGTAAATAGGTTTCTTTAGTTTTTTTGGAATTATGAATACTAACTTTTGAAAAAAAAACCCGGTGAAAGGTAAATTATGTAATTAACGGTAAAAACAAATATTATAAATAATATAAAATTACGTTAAAACATGTCCTAAATTTATTGAATGAGGGGTATTCTTCCATTATCATCGTTTGGACGAAATTAAAATCTTTTTAGGCCAATTGGATGAGAGTATGGCATTTATTTTATTTTATTTTAAGATATGCTAAAAATGTCATACTCATATTTTTAATCATTATAACTATTTTATTATAGGGATATATAAAATATTAATACAACTATAAATAATAAATTTAAATATAAAATTTTTATATACCTTATGTTAATTTATATATAACTTTTAGTGATAAAATATATAACTTAAAAGGAGACAGAGTGATGATGTAGTAATATTTTTATTAATAAAAGGATCAAATAATTGATATTAAAAATATTAGAATAAATAATATTTGAAATAATTAAGGTTCTCCTTAGATTTCATAGGCTAATATTAAATATTAGGAGTGTCTTAAAATGATTAGTTACAAAATATCTTGTTTTTTCTATTTAATTGAAATTCAATTTTTTCAATAGTGTCAAAATTGAAACTAATGTCATTTTATAAAAATGTATATTATTAAATTCATTAAAAATAATAAATATTTTTAAAAAATAAAAATATTATATTATAAATTCTAAAATCTAATAATTTTTTCATTTTAGACCCAATATATGTAATAATTTTTAACATCTAAATATATAAAATGTTGTTACCGTAATTAAAATTAAAATAGAGAAATTAATGCTAATTAAAAATATAATGATTAAAATAATTCCACTCTCGTCTAAGAATAATTGGTTGAATCATATTCATCCCAAACCACATTGATATAGAACTGGATCAGGTACCCTAATCCACAAAAATAATATAAATATTTTTTAAATTCAATGATAGTTACAAAATATAACTCTATTGTATCTAATATATATTATATATCATAACAAGAAAAAACTAAAGATATGAATGAATCTAAATGTATATTTTGATCATTATAAAATTTCATTCATTATAGAATATTATTTTTTAATTTTTATATATAATTTAATTTCTTTATATAGATCTTAATGTTAAAACATTTTTTATTTAATTAATATAATAATAAAATAATAGCTTTTAATAATATAAATTTTGATATAAATTTTGATTAATTAAATTTGAGATCAAATGTAATATATTTGTAGGATATATTAGAGATGTTTGAAACTAGTATATTTGATTTCACACTATTTATTCGTTTTTTTAAAGCCAAATTAAATGTAAACAGTCAAATTAAAAAATAAGGATATTTTATTGAATTAATATATTGTTAAATTAATTAAAAATCACATGAATGATAAATAATCATAAATTGGACTATAAATGGTCATAAATGTCAAACGAAATTCATTTTTATCCCATTTGGATGTTTTGGTTGTAGAATAGCGTTATTATAGGTTAATATTATGTAGACTTCCAAAAGTTCTTGTGACTATAATTATAAAAGGAAACCAACTCCCTTGCTTTAACATATCTCATTAATCCTTCAAAATTTCCCACAACCTTACTATTTATCTTACAAAATTACCTATTAACATTCTAACAGATATAGTCTTCTAAAAAGGTGAACACTAGTTTCACTAAAAGAAGATCCAGATGAAGATCATCGAAGAGGAAGTATTCATCTTACAGACTCTTTCAAAATTATTTATTATTATTCATTATGTTAATGTGATGATTAAATTATAAAGTAATATATCAGTATCACCCATATTATTAGATTTTATTTATCATTATTTAAAAACCATATTCCACATTTATTCATTATATGAAAAATAATGTATCATAAGTGTGTATATACAACATATCATCTCCACATCATGGTGTAACTTGTTTTCCATCACTAATTTATTTATAAGGGTATAATGATGTGAATAATGTATATAAATAAAAAATAAGACATTGTATTTATTATTTACAGTTAATATTACATCTATTTTTTCAACTTTTTTCATTTAGATAATGATATCATCACCCATGCATTCGTAAGGCTTACCATCTCTAAGGGGTGATGAGATTCAACATTAACTTTAACCATTTCAATAATAATTATAAAAATGAATATAATGACTAAATATGTAATAAATGACATATAAATTATATTGGAATAAAATATAAATATTTACATATTTTTCATTTACTTTATTCTATTCAGTACTATAAGAAAATGGAAACAACGTTCAAGCATACGTACGACTTACTATCTCCATGAATAGTGTATTCCATTTCATGCATTTATATTATATATATATATATGAGATATATATTATATATAAACCATTTTTTACATTATAGAAGTAATTAAATCATGATCTGATAAATAATATCAAGAATAACATATCTAAAGAATTACGAGAAACCAAAATGTTATTATGAGAAACATCGCTTTACATGAAATTGTTAATAAAAGGGAAATATAATGACTTAAATGAATCATATATTATACCATACATATTCTTCTTCTTTTGTTATAAGTTAATAATTATGTTCAGTCCACTAATCAACAGTTTTGGACATGTGTATAGGGAACTAGACATAATGAATTGTTATTTTCCAAATTCTCATTATTATCAAGATTGTTTAGACATAAGTATCTATTAGGAAATATTTATATTCAATTTCCATGATTCATAAAAATTAATTTCAAAATAATATAAATCTTTATATAAATATTTTTAACATCATTTTTACACATGTATTAATTATTATTAAATGGTTTTAATTAAACCTGTTACTATTTTCCAAAAAATGTAGTTTTAGACTTTTCCTAAAAAAATATGAGAATAATGTTTTTTCACTAACACAGCATGAAATGATATGTACAGTTTCATTTTTTCTTAATTATTTGAATATTTTCTTATAGGTTTATAATGTTATTTTAAAATAATATTTTTTCTTTTAAAATCACACAACATTTTAATTAATGAAAATGATTTCAAAGAAAGTGATATTTTAATCCAATTTTTTTTCAAGTGACATATCAAAAGTATTTTCCATATAAGGTCACCTTATTTTCTGTTAATTATATTTTATTGGGAATATTATTAAATATTTCAATTAATTTTATTTCTATTATTTGATTATGTTTATGATGGAATCATATTTATGAAACCCATTTCATTTTAGTTGGAAATATTTGAATTTAATGATGTTTAGGAAACCCATTTTTTCCTTTGGTTCTTATAGGATCAATAATTTATGTTCTCTTGAACACATATGTTTTATTTTATTATGAGATGGGTGATACCTACATATCCCTGCTATTAATTGGGTAATTATTTATATCTCATTAGATAGATAACTATGGTTTTGGGAGTGAACGTTCACTACTAAGATGGTCACAGGAGTGAATCATGACTACCAATATATTATGGGAAGTGAACTAATACTACAAAGATATTTGTGGGAGTGAACCATTTCTACCAAGATGTTATGTTGAGTAAACCCATAATACTAATATAGCATTGGAAATATTTCCATTACTACTATATAAATCATTTTATTCTTACGAATCTTCCAATTGTCCAATATATTATTCCTATGTTATGAATTCATGGATTATGTTCCTTATTTAATAATAATTCATGTCATATTAACTAACAATATTTATTTCGTTATTCAAATTTTTTATCAATAAAAATCATGGTATGATCTTCTATTTACAGGATATTATTCTTATACGATTATGAACATGATTGTTTTATGATTCACCCTTTTTTCCCTTACAGAGCATCTCAGATCACCCTTTTTATTATGTATTATTTTCCCTAGGTTATAAAGAATTTTTTAGTTAGGGGAATAAGGAGAATATATTTATGGTATATTTTGAAGATATTTCACAAAATATTAATACTGCGGTCAACGTATTTATAGGCACCCAACTAATATAGTCTTTTGGATTTTTTATATGTACTTTATGAAATATTCCGTAAACAAAAAGATGTAAAATTAATGTTTGAAAATCATTGGTCACTATAAAATAATTATAAAATTTTGCTAGCTTCTTATGCATCTCACTATGGATCAGTCCCCACAATGTCACCACCATTACCCATACCATGATAAAATGTGAATTGTTTTACACTATGATGGGATTTTACTTTACCCGTGTCTCTAAAAACAAGATCTACATACACTCAGAAGCTGTATACATGGATTTCGAAATTCAAACTATATGGGATCATGTCATATGTTTCATTAGTTACTCGTGTATGAAAAATAAAAGTGTTCACATTCGAAATAAAATATATGAATATTTGATTTTAACATTATTTATAGTGTAAACATTTAAATTTCCTTAAAATTTTCCAAATTTCATTATATACCTTAACGATAAATGTTTCACTAATAAAACCTACTAGAGAGACCCCTATAATTTAGGGTTATAGGCACCAATGAAAATCATATGAACTTGTAATATAATGATCCAAATTAATTCACACATTATATTTAAGGGAATAATTCCATTCCCTAGAAGTATGATAATTCCCATTCAAGTAAAAAAAATTAACCAACCACTAAGGAATGAATAACTTAGAATTTTGTTATTGTTATTCTAATCCAAAACACCACAAAAACATTACATGTCTATATACTTATTTTTGGGGACATAAACCAGAAAGATACATAACATTATCTTCCTCCTTAGAATCCATGGTACGAATTTTCCATTCCCTATTACAAAAAAATACACTTATAAATAATTCCCATTAATGAAAATGGCCCTTAATTAACACATCAAGAGTAAATATATGTTAACATCTCTTTTAAAATCATTTATTACAAATATTATAATAATTAAATAACATATAGTAAATAATGGAAAGGAAACATTTTTTCATATATCAATGGTATCTCTTGAACCTTCATACCTTTTCCATAGTGAATCCTTCATAACAAATGAAAAACATTCACTAATAGAGGAAATAATAGTAATTGGATAATGAACACCCTAGAAGATAAATAACACCCAAAAAAGCAAATTTAATTATATTTTGGTTAATCTAACCCTAGAAATACATAGCTATATGGGATGAAACAAATCCAATGAAGTGGTAATAAAGACCATGTCAGAGGAAGCAGCGACACTTGCATATAATTTTTGTGAAAATACTAGCAACAATAAGTTGAAAATAATACCAATTAAGAATGAAGAAGCACAATCAAATATTTGGGTAGGTCAATTGTGTATAAGATCAGTAGAATAAGATAGTAAGAGATGTTGAAGAAAATGGGGTTAAATTTTTAATTTTAAATTTCCGTCCACCTAGATACACCACATATTTAGTTCTAATAGTTTACCAAACTACACGAAAACAAAGAAGGTATGTTCTAAACCACATAAAAGTCACTTGGTTGGGATACATTCATAGGTAAACCAAGCCCCTCCCTAGAGATTCCACACTATAAAAAATTGTATGTTGAATTCCTGATTATTCCATAGTTACACTTAACCATTCACCAGCCATGTAAGGACCAATAACTTTTCCAATGTATAGTAAATATTATTTAAAATAATATTAAAAAGTGGAAAAAAGGAATGATAGTAAATAATAAATTCAAACAAATAAATGAAATCATTGGCCAGTAAAATCACATTACAATATCAGTTTTATTCTTAAATAGTCCCACATACTTCTCTTATAGTAAAATATTATATAAAAATTGACAAAACTTACAGACACGCAAATATAATATTTTGGAGTGGTAACATGGTAGAAGTTATTGAACCTCTATATTCTTTGAAAATATAAAATTTGGGAAATCCATACAATCAGATAGAAACAATAGTACATAATATTTTAAACAATTATATTTAAAATATTTAAATCAAGGAAAATAAATAAATACATAAACTAGACCTTGATCAATAAATAAAGTTAGTCTTCAATAAAATGTTTCTCTAATAAAATCATTTTCACTAATATTTTATTTAAAATTAAAGAACAGTCTAATATAAAAATCATAGTTACCAGTAAACATAAAATGTAACTTAAACCATGTTGATGAATTAACTGAATCATTCTATATATGATAATAAAAATTAATGTTTAATAAATTTATTTAATATCAGGAATAATATTAAAAATAAAAATGAATAGATTTTTTAAAACATATAAATCATAATGAATTCGAGAGAAAAATGTTATTAATTTTCAATTCATACCCCCATAAAACAATATTTTGTTATCATAGATTTGTGATAACAAATAATAATTTTGGTGTTTTTAAATACAAAAAATTTATCCAAAAAAGAGTAATAATTAATTTGATATTTTAAGGATTGAATATGAATCTCCCATTAATCTTTTGAAACAAAACATTATTAATTATTATAACATCCTACATGGGTGGGGTTTTCCCCACCATTAAGTAATTTTTCAATAAATCAATTTTATATTATGTGTATGACTAGTTACAAAAATGATGATTCAATAAAAGGATTATTATTATATAAGAATCAATTTAAATCAATGAATATATATTAAAATGTAGGTAAAAAAAGTCTTATGAAAATGAAAACCATTTATATCATTAAAGAACACTAAATGAAAACAAATTCAATAAAATTGAATAGAATAAATCATACTCCTTTGTGAGTCCAAGGAAATAATTTTGAGAAACTAATTAACAAATTTAGGGACCCAATTTTGTGTAACTTATATGTGAATAACATATCCCACCATTAAACAAATTATAACATCAAAACACAAAAATATATATTTATATAAAATGAGGAAATAAATTAAAATAAAATTTGAAAAAATATCCAAAAAAAATTAAAAAATCATTATAAGTATTTATTATTTAAAATAATCAAATTACAATATTTCATATTAATATAAAACATAAATTTATTTTATTTATTTATAAGATAACTAATTGTTAAAAATAATATAACCATTATAGAAATACATTAGACAAAAATAAAATGCAATCCCAATACTCATAAATCACATTATTCCTAAATACCATACAAATACTCTAAAACCTACTAAAATCATAAAATAAAAAAATTAAAATAATGTATGAGGAAGTTATTAATACATTACCACTTCCCCATATGACATTCAATACAAAATAAACATAAAATATAATTTCAAATACCTAAACCTTAAGAAAATAGTAAATCATTTAATGATTTTTTTCATATAAATATTCTCAATGGAAATAATACATACATATATATATATAAAAGATACATTTCAAATGTTTAAATTCTAACCATAAAATATAATTTTATAAGAAATATCATTATACATTTTAAAAAACACAGAATAAAAAATGTTGTGTTAGAAAAATAAAGAATTGTTAAAATTTATAATAAACCACAAAGAATCTCATCAGAGAGAATCTTTCCCACTTGGTATAATAGGTGTAATATAAAGAAATCATAAAAAAATAGATTAATGTATTAATTTATATAAAATGATTTATATTTTAAAACCACCATCAATTCAAAAATTTGAAGTAATTTTTAAAAAAAAATAAAAGAACCTTAAGTAAAACAAATCATATTGATTCGGATTGTTACTCAGGAACTCCAAATAATTTAAAAAATTACATCACCAATGTAGATAGTAGGAAGGATTAAATATATTAAAGGATCCGGTATTTTGGAGATAAATCAAGGATAAATACATTCCCAAACATGATAATTTAAAAAAAATATCTGATACACTATAAAATAATTATGACCATGTTCATAAATTATCTTTTAAGAAATTATAAATACCATGAACAATAAATCTACAATAATCAAACACACAAAAATATGAAACATTATAAAATAATTATTAAAACCAACGAATACATAAGACGAATAAAAATCCCATTTCAAATTTGGCTTCCACTGAAATAAGTCATCAATTTCAAGAAATAATACATATATAGAATTTATTATTTGTTTTTCCTAAATCATTTAATGGTCCATTCTAGAAACAAAACCACTACTTTGAAAACATAAAATCAAAATTTATATTATCACAAATTCACCATGAATAATAATAGTTATTAGAAAACAACATTTAATTATATATATATAAGTAAATAAAGAATTTTTGGATTACTTAAGACCATATTCATTATTTTGAATCTCTCCACATGCATCCCTTTTAGTCAATGGGATTACAGAATACTGTTGTACAATCAACATAAGAATTTAACAAAACAACATAAAATGGAGACTATGTATCTAAATATTATTAATACACTTTAAAATTTTCATTATAATAAAATTTAAATCTATCCATGTAATTGTTTCAAATAATTTATTTGTATACAAATATATATTATAAATTACAAAAAAGGTATAATTTCACTATATAAAACAAAAAAATATTTCAATAATTTGAAATTGTTTTAATTCTAATTTGAAATTACCCATAAAATTAAAATCTATGTTTATCATTATTTAAAATTCATTCTATAAAAACAATCATTTTACTGTAAAACATCCGGATGACAAATAAATTAATCAAAGTTTATATAATTCTAATTTATATAGTTTTCCAAAATCATCCATTGAATTTATTTTAAAAAAAACAATAATATATTTTTTTTAAATATATATTCTGATTGATAACTTCTACAATTCATGGATAGGTAATTACTATAATTAAAAACACACTAAATGATTCCAGGGATTATCAATAAAAAACACCAAATTAATCAAATAGAAACACCATTTTATGGAAATTCTCTCCATGTACCTCACTTTAAAATCAATTAAGAGAATGTAACTTCATATCACATAGAAATTGTGAATTTCAATCAAAATGATCAGTAAAATTAACAAAAAACGTTTTTATGCATTAACAAAATGAAATATAACGAAACAAATTTTTTACATGATTCTTGACAAAGATGTATAGTCTTTAGATTTCACCCCATAACTATGAATTCACTAGTACCCTTTCCATATTAATTCTATTATAGAAGTGAATCTATAAATGAAGGATAGCTCAAATAGGGGAAAAACTAATACATTCCTATCATCCACTAGATTCTGATGGATTGGTACAAAGTAAATTTCAAGATAATTCTACCTATAATTCCCTCAAGGTAAGATTATTCTATATCATCTCCGTCTTTAATCCCAAAAAATCATAAATTTTAAACCCAACCCTGAAACCATTTTTCATGTCCTGAACTCTCTAGGAGATTAGACTAGTGAATTAACCTCATTGGTATTTTTTAATAACTTGGTTTCCATCCTAGTACCTGAAAGGTCAACAATCACTAGGGTCGCTTATCAAACTAATTAAAATCCCCATAGTCCAACACTTTTTCTTTTAGTGTGATTTTTCCTAAATCACACTTAACATGGGAAACTTTCCAAGAGGTCTTCTATACAGACAATAATCTATTTCCCGAATGGCCTGAAGGCCTTATTTTTTATTTTAGTATGGATAATCCACCTTTTAATGGTTGAAGGGGAACCCGTACATGACTCGTAATCCCTAGGCATAAGGCCCAACTGACCCGTAATGCATGACCTGATGTCCTAGAGGTATACCATGCCCAATACATGACCCATAGGCCCATCCCACTTGAGTTTCCCCTCCCTAGATTATACATAATTGATCACCTAGCTCACACCTTTCATTGTTGATCGTCAAGCATTTCCTCGTATAAAGATGCATGGTGCCTGGTCTGGATGGCGGCAACCATACCCTCCCATTCTTCCAATCTGGTTAGCTCTGCTTCTAGTGGCAGCTACTCTTGTTCTTATGATCCTCTTTTGGAGCATGTTCTGTGTGAATTGGTCAACTATATGACATGCAAGAATACCTTCAGAGTTTGTACTATATAGGATCCTAAAAATAAATGTTGACCTTATTGATATGGGGTAGTACAATATGAATTTTCATAGGGGTGTTATACTATCTACCACTTTATAGATTAGAACACCTTTTTTGGACCCCACACCTCAAGACCATTATGTTCAACAGGACTTATGTCTATATATATGTTTGGATAACCTTTTACCTTAAACGACCTATAAGAAACATAAATTTGTAGCCTGAGGTAGGATGTTGCAAACATTATGGGAATTTCTAATAACCATAGGCTAGTAACAACTATCTTTCCTTCATAAAAATCCTTTGTAAATGAATTTATTAATAGAATTAACAATAAAACATGATCCATGAACCCATAGTATCCTTCACATAACATGAAATTCAATATAATAAAAATATTAATTAATTGAAAAAATATTATTCAATAACCAAGAGAGAATCAAATAATAGATAATAACTATTGAAACGGAAATGTGAAATTAAACAAATTCAAATAATAAATTAAATGATACAGGGGGACATATATTCATAATATAGGATGGGGAGGAAATAGGTCGTTACAATACACATAAACTAACCGAGTTAAGTAAGAGGATACTGATATCTTTGTGACATGAGGGATCAATCCCCCACCATATCCACACTATCATCCATTCCCTTTTGAATCAGATATGATGACATCCACGTGTAGTTCTTCCTTTGAATGGGTGTTCTAAAATAATAACTATTTGAACACATTGGGTGTCTTTACGGTGTATAAATACTATCTTAATAGGAACCCACAATATGATTCTTTGGTAACTTTTTTTAAACTACATTGGGGATACATGACCCTCATATTAGAAAATGATATCTTTTGGGTTAGTCCATCATGATTTGGTTCTTTATCGGGGCTCACTCCCCACCATGGTGGCTCACGACCCATCCCCCTTAGAAAAGGGATTTTTATAGGGAGAATATCATTGGGGATTGTATTCCATGATCAAAACCACCCCAAACCACAGTGTGGGATAAAGGAAAAGAGTCAAGGAATGACACCCATATGTCATATTATAACACACTACAACCCGCTTTACTTGACCTGTATGGATATACTGCAATCACTTTGGAATCCAAAAATTCACCCCTCAGTGATTTCCTAATGCATCCTATGTTTATCATGTAACACCATGATATTTTATTTGATATATTCTTTTTAATTTCATGGATGTGTTGTTTTGTATGCTACACCAAGATTACCATTTACAATACGCAAAACTGTATTAGCTTATAGTATATGCAACACTATACATGGATTGTGTTATACACAATTACATGTTCTTTTGATAGATATCATTTCATGCGACACTGAGAAAATATTTTGTTCAATTTATAAAATAAAATTGTTTGCATTATTTTATATGCAACACAAAAAGGATTCTTTCACTAAACACAACACAGACTTGGCTTTCGTTTCTTGCAAGAGCGACCATCCCCAATAGCTTGCGTTGTATGCATTACTGAGTTTCACTTGGCAATGAAGTATTGTTAAAATATTATCCTTTAAAAGGATATAAAATATATGTTATGAATAGTATCAATTGAATTATGAATATATGTTCTAAAAAAATTTAATAATTATTAAAGGGTTAAAATTTTTATTAGAAATGGAAATAAAAACCAATTGAATTTAAAGGATATGTTTTTATGAAAACCAATTTAAAAAGAGAATAATTTTGTTTATTAAATCATATAACTTTTTATTGATTTTTATTTTAGTAAAAATATATTCTATATAATCAATGTAATGTTTTAAAATCATCTATTATGCTTTCTATATATGATATATAAACAAATTTATTTTTTCAGATAAATGATGAACTTTTCTAAAAATATAGTTGTACAGCCTTTTCATAGAGAACCTATTCAAATTTAGTTTTTTTCACCTTTATATATTCTATTTGAAAAAAATAAACTTCTAAATTAAAATCAGGACATCTGAATTTACTTTGGATTAATTTTTGAAATTTTTTTTATAACTATATTGTTTTGATAAATTGTAAAAATATGCTAAATTTAAATTGAAAACAACATTACCATCAAAAAAATTTATATTGTTATATCATATAATTTAATTTTTTTAATTTATAAGTGGAATATATTTTTATCATTTGATCGAATTTTTTTCATTGTAAGGAATTCACTTTTCAATTAGGCATACACGCATGTCGATCTTTTGATAGGTTTTACATCCTAAAAACATTCTTTTTTGGTTTTGACAATAGGAATTAATTTCAAATTAATTACTACAATTTCTATGTTTTGAATTTGGTAAAATGGATTCCATATATGTAATAATAATGTTAAATATTTTTAAATGGGTACCTCTTATTTTTCGTAAATTTTGAATATTATCATCTTTAATTATTTTTTATTTACCATGGTTAAAGGGTGAATCAGGTAAATACGAGTAAAAAATAATATTACAATTATGTAAAACTAACCTGATATGTGTCCAAATACTATTCTATGATATATTTCTGATAATGATAATCCTTGGGCCAAACCTTTTTCATTTGTGAGCTACATGGTTGTGAAAAGGACATTTTATATTTTTTAATTTAATGAAAAGGGAAATATAACATAAACATATAACTTTTAAAAATTCAATTTTATGGTTGGGTTATATATTTGATCTATTTTACTATAAATTTTCATTATAATTATAGAAATATTTCATATATCATGTTATTTTATTAATAATTTTTATATGTTAAATAAATAAAATTATTCATTACACAATGATGATGTAGTGATTACCTAATTAATTAATGTTCAAAAATATGATATTATTAATATTAAAATACATCTAACATGAATATTTTAATGTCATATGTGAATTTTCAGGAATCTATTGTCATATTATCTTCGATTTAATTCCTCTTCTTTGAAAGAATCATGTTTTTATGAATTTAACAGAAATTAATTAACAAATACAGTCAAAATTGACATAAATAGTTTTTAAAAAATACTACTTTATTAAGTGATGTAATAGTCATAAAAATATAATATTCATCCAAAATATATATATAATTTTAATATTTCTATTAATTGTCCAATAGTGGTTCTCTTGTCAATTTATAGAAACTATAGTAACACTATATTGTGAAAATACAAAAAGACATGGTAAGAGTTAATGTTTTTAACTTAGTGTTAAAGCTAAAAGATAAGGTTATTTTTTTTACCAAAACTATTATAAAACCTATTGGATGGGAGGATTTTGACCCATTTTAATATTATCCACTGAATATATCAGTTTGTAACAATTATAAATCCAAAAATATTTTATAATTATATAATATTTCAAAACATTTCTGCACTGTCCCTCTGGCCTCATATAAAATGCCACCACTTCTACCCACTAACTCACATCATTATATCCATTTGGATCAACCAAAATCCGACTCAATTAGTTCAAAACATACCTAAATAAAACATAGAGGACATAATTGTTAAATAAATATATCCTAGGGAGACCTTTTTTTCAAATCAAAAGGTGATACTTCAAAAAGAGGTAATTGTTTTACAACTTATTTCAAAATTATTTTCTTCTTCTACATCCTCATCTTATATTGTTTCCATACCTTATTAAAAAATATAGTATACTGTAATTTATGATATGGTACTATACCTATGGGATAAACTTATACCTTCTCTAAGTCATCCTATGAATAACAATATCAACATGACTACATAGGTACGCCTTACCATCTCCACGCCATAGTATAATTTGTTATTCAGAGATATTTAATTTAAATGGAAATAATGATGAGTATAATGGATTTAAATCATGAATATAACATGAAAATTATTCATTATAATTAATATAATATCTAATTACATTCCATTTTACCGATTATGTGAATGATATCATCAGTTGTCTGTATGTATGACCTACCGTCTCCACGGCATGATGTGATTCATTCTCCCTGTTAACAATTCAAGAATGATTATCATGTATGTATAATAACTAATCCTGAAATATATTACAATGAACTTATACTTGATATATATATATATATATAATTTACTTTATTCTAATCAATTCAATAAGGAAAAGAAAAAAAAAGTCCATGCGTACGTACAGCCTACCGTCTCCTTCAAATGTGAATTCCATTTCATTTATCCATCTATTATATATATATATATTTCAATACTGAATATGTATGATATATAAATAAGTTTTAATATTATTGATGTAAGTAAATCAAGATCTATGTATTAAGATCCTGAATAACTAGTGAAAACACAAAAGATAAATAAAACGACTATTACCCAAAATGTTGCTTTTACATGGAATTGATAAATAAACGGGTAATATAATGTCATTAGTGAATCATATATGATATAATATATATTACTATGGTTCTATTACAAGTTAATAAAATTTTAAAACCCATTATATAGGATTTTCATACACCTATGGAAGAAATCCGACCTAAGGTAACATATAATTTTTTAATCTTATTATTATCGAAGATTTTTTATTCATAAGTTTTTACTGAGATATATATACATCCATATCCTGTTTCTGAATTATTTAATATTATATTTATTATTATATAATGTTTTAATGTTAATTTTACAAATTGTTTAATTTTTATTAAATGTTATAAAATTAATATTTTTCGCTATTCGACTGGAGGAACTTTTTGATTTTTTAGGAAAAAAGTTGAGAACAATGTTTTTTAACATATACAGCATCATGGTATTTTTTTATAGTTCCATGACATCATATAACCATAAATATTCCTCTACATAGTTTTAAGATTATTTTCTACAAAATTATATTCTTTTAAAATTTAAAGGCATTTTGGGAATGGAAAACGTTTTTTAAAAAGAAAGAATATTTTTCATAAGAGTTATATTGATGTGTTTTATCCAAATTACTTTCCATATAATATGACATAGGTATATGTTTCTATCCCATTTAATACATTGATTTTATTTTGTTTTTGATTAAATTATTTTTATATAATCCTTTTATATTTTATATATTATGGTGGAATTATTTTTAAGAATCCCATTTTATTTCTTGGGTTATACTATAATGAATGATTTAGGTTTTTTGTGACATTTGTAAGAATTATTTCATTATGATATGGGTGGGACCTATATATCCCACAGATGTATTTGGTAAATACTTATATCTCATGAGATTTACATGACTGGAATGAAAAGTAAATTTGGATCTATAATATATGACAGGGAAGGAAAATATATTTGGTTTTGTAATACTTGGATGGAATGACAAGTAAACCCGGTTCTGTAATGGACTATTTACACATTAGTGGTCTTGGAAGAAATTCCTTGGATACTTTAGAAATAATATTAGTTTCTTCTTTTCTCGCCACAATTCCATTTTTTATGATAATGCTATTATATCATGGTTAATGTTTATTTATGATCTATTCCTTACGTTCCACCAATATATATTTGATGACTCACGATTTTGATGTTTAAACATTATGTCCTTGTTTTTATATTTTTCATGTTTATGGTTTGTTTTATTTTCTCCATGTTTACCCTTAAATATCATTTGAGCTCATCCTTTTTATTTTTTCTTATCAACAATATTTAAAGAATGTGTTAGGTAGGAATGTAAAGGAGATGATATTTATGGTATATGTTGAAGATCTTTCGCCATTTTAGATGATTATTTTCCATGTTTCCAATGATACTAAAAGACTACGGTAATTCAGAATATATTTATGTAATATATTAATTATTCCTATTAATAAATGTAACGTCTATTTAAATCAAGCATGGGACACTATAGTTGGTATTGGATCAATGGTATAGTCAACCTTTAGAAACTAGGATGCTATAATTTTAGTGATATCCCAGGAGATGTTTTTAAGGTACGACTACAGATGTCTCTAAGGGTAATCCTATATATAGGTCACAATACTAGAATTATTGTAACACCCCGAGCATCCATGATACGCTTCTCATTCAATAATGCAATAGCTTGCATTGTACGCAACTTCGAGTTCTAAAACACCATGACTAATCAAAGTAGCCGTTATGAATACTAATAACCACTTTTTAAATTTATAGAAATTTTATATTTCAAAATGGACTTCATTTTTGGATTCGGAATATCGAAATTAGCCTATGTTGAATTTTTGGTATTTTTCTGAGAACTTCTAATTGTTTATGAACAGTGAAAAATACTTAAAAACAACCTTTTTAATCAAAATAATTTATAGTAATAAGTTATACTAATGAGTGGTTTTAAAGTATAATTAGAATATATTTTTACCATTTTATCCAATGGTGGTCATTAAAATTAATTTAACATTGAAATTGGACATAAACAATTATCAATCTTTTGATATAATTTGTTTCTTAAAAACACGCTATTTATTGTGACAACAGGAATTAATTATAAAATTAATTAATGAAACTTATATGTTTGGAATTTTTTAAAATAGACATCATTTTTGAATTCAGAATATCAATTATAGCTTAGGGTGAAATTTTGGCATTGTTCTGAAAAACTTCAATTTTTGATGAATAGTGAAACCACTAAGTGATAGTTAAATAACTGATTTTTTGTTTAAATGAAATATTACCACTTCTGTGATTTTATTTTCAAAAATCTGACATACATGGTTGTCATTAAGAAGTAAAATGTGGTTCAATGATATTAAAATAATTTTTTGGTGAATAGTAACATTTAAGTTCTTAATCGCGATTAGAGGTAATTAGTGTAGTTTAAGGTAAAAATAATGTTTTAATAATATGAGATGAGCTTGACACATGTCCTACCCTCATTGTATATGCCATGGCCGACCAAGACAATCCATGGGTCAACTTGAGGACCCCATGGAGCCACTTTAGTTGGAAAATGACATAAATACCATTTATTTAATGTTAAAGTAAAAAATGACACAAACATGAAATGTTTTACTAAAACAATTTTTACATGGGGTTATACAAGTCATAGTTTTGACTATAAATAGTCATTGGAAAGCTAAAAAGATTTCCTACATCATAGTATTTTTTTTATAATTTTTAGACATTAAATAAATGAAATTATTTATGACATCATTATGATGCAGCGATGACCTCATTATTTAACGATTTTAATAAAATTAAAATATAATGTACAATCCAAGGCTTAAACTTGTCCAAAGACTATTATATCAGTATATTGCGATCCCTTATCACCTTATCCACGAATTATATAAGCTTGGGACCTTTATAATCCGAAAAGCATTGTATAATAATGTAAAATTTCCTTACTTTCCAAAAGTGCCCCTCCTCTCCTCTTATAAAAGGCCCCCACCTCTACCACCTCCTTCACACTTTCAAGCCATTTGGCTCCGCCAACCTCTGCCCAAATACTCTACCAACTTTCCCCCCTTACTCCTAGAAGCCTCACATTGGGCAGAATTCTTCCCAAGTAAGCCTTTGGCTCAAATCAAAAAGAGTTACCCGATTTTAAGGTAATATCTTCTCTTATGTTATTTTGTTTTATTTTGCTTCTCCAACCCCTTAAACTCTTTTTATTCATTTCTTTTGTAACAACACCAGTATCCTAAATATACTAGGATGTTTTTATAAAACGTATTCGAGCTACACTTACACACACCTACATCTAATGGTTAAAGAACATACGGTTTCTGTGGATGGCGAATTTCTGCCTCACGAAACGATGATTGTTCAACACTAATATAACACCTTCAAAGGTGGCCATTAAGATGTCACTATATTTATATATGATATATAATATGTTTATGTTTTCCTTATGCTTCTGTATTTCTCATTTATGGAATAATTTATGATTTCCATTATGGGTAAAACACGATATTTTCATTTTAGGAAGTGCGGACTACCGCCCCCTCAAAGTGATGTGAATCGTTAATACCATATGTGGGATGTGTAAAGGATGGATTAAATGATATTATATATGATATTATACTGTAACTATACTATACCTTTATATAATTATGATTTCATTCCATTAAAAATGAAATAGAAATGAAAGTAGCGTTCATGCATACGTACGGCTTACCGTCTCCATGAATGGTGCATTTCATTTCTTACCTCTAAATGATACGTAATATTATGAACAAATGTATATAATTGATATATATGATATATATGATAACTACATCATGAATATAATTCTGTATATAATGGATATTTCACCACATGAACAACTTGTAATTATAATAAGTTTATTGTTGACTCAAGTACCAAAGATCGACAAAACGACCGTTATTAACTTAAATAATTACATAATGTTCATAACATTGTAATAAGTGATATAAAAAGGATAATGATATTGAAAATGGTTCTTAATAAGGTAGATATTAACTCTAGATTATTATTCAGGAGGTTAAAGAATGGTTGAGTCAAGTCGGACACAAGGTAAGGGATCATCTTAACCCAACTTCCATTCTTTGGGTTAATCTCCTACATTCAAATTATGTCATGATATTATTGTGTCCTATTTTGTATTTTTATGTTCTTTATGTGTACCAATAGTGAATACACATAATAGATCTATTTTATTTTAAAAATGATCTTTTTAAGGACATCGTCTCAATCTCCTTTCATTGAGGCATATTTGGTTTTATACACAAATTTTTTTTATACGGTGTATAAACCCCTTTGACTTTTACGTATATTCAAAAGGAATATTTTTTATACGAAGCGTTTACTAAACGACAAAAGGGAATGTTTTTGTTGTACGTATGTGGCGACAACGACTTCTCCGCCGCCGTGACCACTATTTTAGTTTCGGCTTCCTCTACAAGCCATACCTTTTTTTATGAAAAATAAATACCATGTTATAATTTTCTTTTATTTTGGTTTTGAAAATGGATTTTAAAGCGTTTTTATTATATCAATGTGTTGTATTGATATCATGTGATTGAAATGTGGAAATGTTATGTTTCCATTATTCATGTTTTATGTGATACAATTATGTTATGTTTTATGATTTGTTTAAACCTATTCATATGAGGAATGTATTGGACTTAATAAGTGATGGGTGGAGCCTGCTATAGCTCCTCGATGCATCGGTAGATCTCATGAGACAACTAGACGTGGAATTGGCTGAGGCCCTTTCCCGATTTGATTTATGGTTTTGGCCGAGGCCTTAATCATTTTAGCCGTCTTGGCCGAGGCGTTGAAAAAATGTTTCAGAATGTCTGGCATTATACATTCCCTCATTATGAAAGTGGTTATTGATATTGCATGTGATTATTCGACCAGTAGAATATCCATGTGAAGAAGTGAATGGAATTAACTCATTTTAATTTTTCCATATTATGTTGAAGTTCAAGTTTAAAAGGCTTTTGTTTTAGTTATACATTGCCTTAAATGTTGATGTTTATTTATGAAGGCTTCCGCTATATTGTTAACCTTACTGAGCATCTGAGCTCACCCCTTTCAATGTTTTAATATTTTTCCAGGAAGTGAAGAAGTATTTTATGAACGACCTGCATGGGTAGTCAGAAAGGGATATGTGTGTGGACTATGAAGACCATGTTATTGTGGTTTGTTTACTTTTTGATGTAATGAAAGACTTATGAATGTATCTAGTGTTTCCAAGGCTACTAAACTAATCGGTCTTTCGAGACTTGATCTTTTGTGATCATGCCAATGTTACGAAGTAATGCACCGACTCTGGGTAGCTAGGGTCGGGGCGTTACAGTAGGTATCATAGGCAGTTTAGTACTAACCTTGGAATCTAGATTTAGATACACTTTGATTAGAGCACATATCCCAAAGATAGACTTTGAGGATTAGTATAGAAGAAGTTCCTAGAATTTTGGTATTATAGAATGTTATGAGTTTCCGAGCAATACATCCCTGTCTGGATACGAGCAGGTAGAGGCGGCTCTAGAACAGATGTACCTAGGGGTAAAACCTGAAAACACCACTTTGAGCTAGACTCGAATGGGAACTGGTGCACGACAACGGGCCTTGCTGCACTCTTGGTTACGACACTCCTGGGGGATATGCTTTGGATAATTCTCATTTTCTTTATAAACCACTATGAAGGGTTATGAGTATATACTTCCTCAAAGAAAAAAAAAATTATATCCATAAATAGTTCAATTTATGTTAAGTATTTTATAAGTATGGAATTGTGTATTTTGATTCATAAACTTATCTAGTTTATGCCATTGTTTAGAAATGGCACCTAGTGGAAGGAATGGAAACCGTATCAATGCACGCAATCCGTGTAGGGATTGCCCTCCTGCTCAAGATAATTATTGTGGATCTGGAGATACAACTGGTGCTTATAAACTTACTACCATACTGGGACAACTCACTCAGGTTATGAATAATAACCTTACTCGTATGGAGAACCTTGATCCGCAATGTGGAGGATCAATATTAGACCGCTTCATGAGGCAACAACCACCAACATTTAATGGGGTAAAAATCCATTTGTATATGAGCAATGGATAAACTCCTTAGAGAAAACGTTCCACGCCTTGGGGAGTAGCGAAAGGGAGAAGGTTATCATGGCAGTTTACCGCATAACTGGAGATGCCGATCAATGGTGGTCATTGATTCAAAACACAAAGGAAGATGATGATGTATCAAATATGGAATGGAGGGAGTTCAAAGATATTTTCTTAGAAAAATACTTTCCTCGTGACCATAGAGCAGATATGGAAAGGCAATTTCTGAGTCTGAGACAAAAGGAGGATGAGAATGTCTCAAAGTATGAGGCCAACTTTACATGGTTAGCAAGGTATGTTGCAGATTATATACGTAACCCAAGAGGTAAGATCGATCGTTTCTTTGATGGGTTAAAACCAATTCTCCGTCGAGCTTTAGTATCACAATCTTTCTCATCATATGAAGATATTTTCTCATGTGCTATCAAGACAGAAAAGGAATTCTCTAAGTCTTATGAAAACAAAGTAAAGCAAGAGAAGAAGGGAACGGTGGAACAAGAGACAGATAATGGGAAAAAGGGAAAGAAGGATTTTCCATTATGTGATAATTGTGGGAAGAATCACCCTGGTACTTGCCTAAAAGGAATGGGAGTTTGTTATAAAAAGGTCACCAGGTGCGTGATTGCAAGGGAAAGAAAGAGGCTATCAATGTTGAATGCTACAATTGTAGGGAAATGGGGCATTATGCAAATGAATGTCCTAAGTGTCAGGGAAACGTACCTCAGAAAAGGCCAAGGTATCAAGGCCAATCTTATGCTATGACTACAGTTGAAGTGGAATAATTAATGTATTGGTGCTTTTGGACTCAAGGATTATATTCTGGTTATAATAATAATGTGATATATATAAGGATTGTACTGCAGTACTTGTTTTTTTCATTAAGGATTTAATATGATGAAGGTAATCATATTTTTAGTATGTGATAATAAGAGAAACTTTACATTGTTTGGGGAATCTGATGTTACAATTGATTTTGGAATTAAGAGACCTTTTAGAGAAAGTCTGGACAGAGGTATCTTGGATAACTATAAAGGATTGAGTGGATTAAGTTGATCTTTGGATAGTATTGTTAAAGGATAAAAAATTTATGATGATTATTTTTGGAATATTATAATACTATAGTTTTAGGAAAAGGACAACCTGCAGGGTGGGGCATAACTGTCGCGTTGGACAAGGCTGCAGGAATCGAACCCACAACCATAGTGCGACAGGCCTTTGTTTCCTACCACTAGCCTACAGGAAGTCCCTGGTTATTACAAAATAATTTTATGAATCTAAATGGTATGTGTTAACATTTGGAACCTTATACAATTAGGATAAATAGAATATTTTTGAGTTCTATTACCTTTTAGAGTGAAAGATGGTTTTTTGGTAAAAATTTATTAAAGAATGAAAGTCTACATGACAAGTATGTATATTCCCTTACGTTCTTAGTAAATCTCCTAAATAAATTCTTTAACTTTATAAAAGGTAACTTAAAACAAAAAATGTTTCCGGTTAACTTTTCCAACTGAGGATTCAATGACCGTTTAACCAATCACAAGTTTGTGATTTTCTTATTGTTAACTTTCTCCTAATACAGTTTTCTACAACTCTCTATCAGACCTTGATGGTTTGTTTTTCTTCCATATCCATATTTTCATAGAATCCTCGTATGGGCTATCTCGTGTGACCTTTGTACTTATCTTTCTTTCTTTTAATGTTATATTTTTATTAACCTTATTTCTGATGTGGGTTTTTTACAAAGGTATTCTCTATTTTCAACCTTTTCTTTTCCAAGAAAAATTTCAAATTTCGAGAACGCAATTTATTGAAGGAGAGGAAAATGTAACACCCCGAGCTTCCATGATACGCTTCTCATTCAATAATGCAATAGCTTGCATTGTATGCAACTTCGAGTTCTAAAACACCATGACTAATCAAAGTAGCCGTTATGAATAGTAATAACCACTTTTTAAAATTATAGAAATTTTATATTTCAAAATGGACTTCATTTTTGGATTCAGAATATCGAAATTAGCCTATGTTGAATTTTTGGTATTTTTCTGAGAACTTCTAATTTTTATGAATAGTAAAAAATACTTAAAAACAACCTTTTTAATCAAAATAATTTATAGTGATAAGTTATAATACTGAGTGGTTTTAAATTATAGTTAGAATATATTTTTACCATTTTATCCAATGGTTGTCATTATAATTAATTTAACATTGAAATTGGACATAAACAATTATCAATCTTTTGATATAAATTATTTCTTAAAAACACACTATTTGTTGTGATAGCGGGAATTAATTATAAAATTAATTAATGCAACTTATATGTTTGGAATTTTGTAAAATAGGCATCATTTTTGAATTCATAATATCAATTATAGCTTAGGGAGAAATTTTGGCATTGTTCTGAAAAACTTCAATTTTTGATGAATAGTTAAACCCCTAAGTGGTAGTTAAATAACTGCTTTTTCATTTAAATGAAATATTACCACTTCTGTGATTTGATTTTCAAAAATCCAACATACGAAGTAAAATGTGGTTCAATGAGCTTAAAATAATTTTTTTGATGAATAGTAACTTTTAAGTTCTTAATCGCGATTAGAGGTAATTAGTGTCGTTTAAGGTAAAAATAATGTTTTAATAATATGAGATGAGATTGAAACATGTCCTACCCTCATTGGATGTGCCATGGCAGACCAAGACAATCCATGGGTCAACTCGGGGACCCCATGGAGCCACTTTAGTTGGAAAATGACATAAATACCTTTTATTTAATGTTAAAGTAAAAAATGACGCAAACATGAAATGTTTTATTAAAACAATTTTTACATGGGGTTATACAAGTCATAATTTTGACTATAAATAGTCATTGGAAAGATAAATCTCTTTCCTACATCATTTTATTTTTTTTATAATTTTTAGACATTAAATAAATTAAATTATTTATGACATAATTATGATGCAGTGATGACCTCATTATTTAACGATTTTAATAAAATTAAAAGATAATGTACAATACAAGGCTTACACTTGTCCAACGACTATAGTATGGGTTTATTTCTATCCCTTATCACCTTAGACACGAATTATATAATTTTGGGACCATTATAATCCAAAAAGCATTGTATAATAATGTAAAATTTCCTTACGTTCCAAGAGTTCCCCTCTTCTCCGCTTATAAAAGGCCCCCACCTTTACCACCTGCTTCACACTTTCAAGCCATTTGGATCGGCCGGACTATGCCCAAATACTCTCCCAACTTTCCCCCCTTACTCCTAGATGCCTCAATTTGGGCAGAATGCTTCCCAAGGGAGCCTTTGGCTCAAATCAAAAAGAGTTACCCGATTTTAAGGTAATATCTTCTCTTATGTTATTTTGTTTTATTTTGATTCTCCAACCCCTTAAACTTTTTTTATTCCTTTCTTTTGTAACAACACCAGTATCCTCAATATACTAGTATTTTGTTATAAAATGGATTCAAGAAACACTTAAACACACCTACATCTAATGGTTAAAGAACATACGGTTTCTGTGGATGGCGAATTTCTGCCTCACGAAACGATGATTGTTCAACACTCATATAACACCTTCAAAGGTGGCCATTAAGATGTCACTATATTTATATATGATATATAATATGTTTATGTTTTCTATATGCTTCTGTATTTCTCATTTATGGAATAATTTATGATTTCCATTATGGGTAAAACATGATATTTTCATTTTAGGAAGTGCGGACTACCGCCCCCTCAAAGTGATGTGAATCGTTAATACCATATGTGGGATGTGTAAAGGATGGAGTAAATGATATTATATATGATATTATACTAGAACTATACTATACCTTTATATAATTATGATTTAATTCCATTAAAAACGAAATAGAAATGAAAGTAGCGTTCATGCGTACGTACGGCTTACCGTCTGAATGAACGGTGCATTTCATTTCTTACCTCTAAATGTTACGTAATATTATGAATGAATGTATATACTGGATATATATGATATATATGATAACTACATCATGAATATAATTCTGGATATAATGGATATTTCACCACATGAACAACTTGTAATTATAAGAAGTTTATTGTTGACTCAAGTACCAAAGATCGACAAAACGACCGTTATTAACTTAAATAATTACATAATGTTCATAACATTATAATAAGTGATATAAAAAAGATAATAAAATTGAAAATGGTTCTTAATAAGGTAGATATTAACTCTAGTTTATAATTCAGGAGGTTAAAGAACGGTTGAGTCAAGTCGGACACAAGGTAAGGGAACTTCTTAACCCAACTTCCATTCTTTGGGTTAATCTCCTACATTCAAATTATGTCATGATATTATTATGTACTATTTTGTATTTTTACATTCTTTATGTGTACCTATAGTGAATACACATAATAGATCTATTTTATTTTAAAAATTATCTTTTTAAGGACTTCGTCTCAATCTCCTTTCATTGAGGCATATTTGGTTTTATACACAAATTTCTTTTATACGGTGTATAAACCCCTTTGACTTTTACGTATATTCAAAAGGAATCTTTTTTATACGAAGTGTTTACTAAACAAAAAAATGGAATGTTTTTGTCGTACATATGCGGTGAGAATGACTTCTCCGCCGCCGTGACCACTATTTGAGTTTCGGCTTCCTCTACAAGCCATACCTTTTTTATGAAAAATAAATACCATGTTATAATTTTCTTTTATTTTGGTATTGAAAATGGATTTGAAAGCGTTTTTATTATATCAATGTGTTGTATTGATATCTTGTGATTGAAATGTGGAAATGTTATGTTTCCTTTATGCATGTTTTATGTGATACGATTATGTTATGGTTTATGATATGTTTAAACCTATTCATATGAGAAATGTATTGGACTTAATAAGTGATGGGTGGAGCCCGCTATAGCTCCTCGATGCATCGGTAGGTCTCATGAGACAACTAGACGTGGAATTGGCCAAGGCCCTTTCCCACTTTGATTTATGGTTTTGGCCGAGGCCTTAATCATTTTAGACGTCTTAGCCGAGGCCTTGACAAAATGTTTCAGAATGTCTGGCATTATACATTCCCTCATTATGAAAGTGGTTATTGATATTTCATGTGATTATTCGACCAGTAGAATATCCATGTGAAGAAGTGAATGGCATTATCTCATTTTACTTTTTCCATATTATGTTGAAGTTCAAGTTTAAAAGGCTTTTGTTTTAGTTATACATTGCCTTAAATGTTAATGTTTATTTATGAAAGCTTCCACTATATTGTTAACCTTACTGAGCACCTGAGCTCACCCCTTTCAATGTTTTAATATTTTTCCAGGATGTGATGAAGTATTTTTTGAATGACCTGCAGGGGTAGTGAGAAAGGGATATGAGTGTGGACTATGAAGACCATGTTGTTGTAGTTTGTTTAGTTTTTGATGTAATGAAAGACTTATGAATGTATCTAGTGTTTCCAAGGCTACTAAACTAATCGGTCTTTCGAGACTTGATCTTTTGTGATCATGCCAATGTTACGAAGTAACGCACCGACTCTGGGTAGCTGGGGTCGAGGCGTTACAATTATGGTAAATATAATGAGTAACCTAGTGGTAAACATAATATGTTAGAAATTTAATGTACTCCACCTTGATTAAAATGTTTTACTAGTATTAATATTTACTCTCACACTATAATTTTTGGGTTTTAGAAAATGGATGGAACCCAAAGGAAGCATTTTATTGATCAATTTAGTGGTCCATGAAATTATTCTCATACTAATCCAAAAATATTATTGGATCATGAATAAATAATATTGTTTCTATGACCATTAATCCTTCAAGGATTTCAAATGACCATTTTTGGGAACAAAGTTCTCTTGATTGGTTCTTAAGGCAACATTCACCTAATTTTAGTGGAACTAAAGATACACTAGTGGACAAGAAATGTATTTGTATAGCTGAAAAGTTATTTATCATTTTTTGTAGTCCAGAATGTGAAATGTTTATGTGTGGAACTTATTTCTTGGAAGGTAAATTTAATCTGTGGTGGAACACAAACATGAATATTAGGTAGCAAGATAAAATTGATTCCTTGGATTGAGATGAGTTTAGGAACATATTTTTCAGTATGTACGTTTCTCAAATTTTTATTTAAAAAAGGCGGATTGTAGTTTCTCATCAATAACATTATTAGGATAAGTAAACAAGGATAGAATTAAAAGGTAAATATAAAATTTTAAGAGAAATGTAGATTAGATATTCTCTATGATCAATGTGTAGAAGGATACATGGAGGAAATTGATTAAAGGGGACCAATAAATGTTTTTAGTGTGGGAATGAAGGTCATCGATCATTTTAATGTTGAAGTAAAGGAAATAAAAATAAATCTCCAAATATTTCACTTCCCACCAATCAGGGATACAAGTATAGGGTAATGGGGAATTATTCTAACCAATGTCCTAATACACTGTTTAGCTTATAGTATATGCAACACTATACTTGGCTCGTGTTACACACAATTTCAAGTTCGTTTTGTGAAAATTATTCTACACAAGATTAAGTATAGATTTTGTTTAATGTATAAATGAAATATGTTTTGATTATGTTATACGCAACATCAAAGGGATCTTGCAATACACACAACCTTGACTTGGCTTGCATTACACGACCTTCCTCAATAGCGTGTGTAGTACGCAATACCGGGTTTCACTAAACAACGATATGTAATTAAAATATTATATAAACTAGTCATTATGAATAGTAATAAACACATTTTGAAATTTTATAAATTTAATATTTCAAAATGGACTTCATTTTTGGATTCTTAATATCGAAACTAGCATAGAGTGAATTTTTGGTATTTTTCTGAAAACCTTCAATTTTTTATGAATAGTGAAAACACTGGGTTACTATTTAAAAAACGAATTTTTATTTAAATAATTATTTATTTTATTTAGACATATTTTATCTAAAAAATGACACATAATACCTATATAAGTTTTATGTAATTCATTGGAGTCATTTTATAATAATTTTTGATATATAGAAATTTTATTGAACTTTTCACTGTCTTTTACCCACCTCCTAAGAGAATTTGAAAATTGACATAAAGCATAATTTTACCGCTTCAGTGATTCGAATTTCAAAATTCCGATAGACACGATTAATGAAAATGAGTTAAATGTGGTTCAATAAGATAAAAACAAATTTTGATGAATAGTAACTTTTTACTTTTCTTTACCACGGTTAAAAGTAAATTGGGTAATTAAGGGTAAAAATGATATTATTAGTACCCCAAATCATGTCCTAATTCTATTGGATAAGATTAATTTGACCATAAACAACATTAGGAATAAACTATTACCCTTTAGGTCCACTTGTATTAGATTAGGTCATTTATTATTATTTTATTTAAGTAATAGTTAAAATAGTTACAATCAATGATTAATAGTTAAACATTTCTAATATAGGGTTATACATAAGATAAATTCGAATATAAATATTCATTAGAAAGGTAAAAAGATTTCCTACATAATGGTTATTTTTTTATAATTTTTAGACATTAAAAAATTTAATTTATTTATGACACATTGATGATGCAGTAATTACCTTATTAATGAAATATTAACATAATTGATATTATAAAAAACCAAATAGATGTAATTTGGTACTTTTATGAATTAAAAAAAATTTATAGTTTAATATGACATGTTAGTATTTATTTAATTAAATTTCATCGAACTAGTAATGCTGTTATGAGTTTCACAAAAATCAATTACCAAATAGTGTCAAAATTGACATAAAATGGTTTTTAAAACAAATATTATATGATTAATTGTTACTCTATTTCTAAACATCTAAGGTTCGACCAAATGACTTAGGTAAGGTTATATATATTAATAATGAACCACTTGGGGTTCTTTTTGATTGTTATAGTACGTTAATTCACCATATAGTGTAAGACAACAAGAAGACATGGTAGAAGTTAAATTATTTAACTTAGAGTTAAATCTAAATGATAAGGTTAAAATAGCTACCTAAACTTGTATAAAACCTATTGGTTGGGATGATTTAAACCCATACCCACTTTATCTTCTAAATAAATCAAGTTGGAGCTATTATAAGACAAATGCGACTTTATTATAAAATAATATTTTATGTTTTTTCTAAGGTTCCCCTCTTCTCCATTATAAAAAGGCACCTCTTCCCTCTTCTCTTTACACAATTTTGAGCTTTCCAGCTCATCCAAACCCTTATAATTTCCCTTATAAACTTCCCTAGAAACATTATAAAGGTTCTGTTCTCCTCAAAAGACCAACTCTAGTGCCTTAAGATGAAATATTAAAAGAGGTGCGTTGAAGAAGAGGTAATCTCTTCTACTGATTCATTCAAATTTTCTTTCTTCTTCAACTTCTTCTTCTTTAGTTGTTTCATCAGAAAATAATAAAATTAGTATCACTAATATACTGATATGTTATTAAAAATTTGAAACAACCCCATTTCACCTTCAATCCATCCTACATAAAACAAAATCAATGCGCGTTCGTACGTACAGAATACCATCTCCATGCACTACCACAAAAATAGTTTTTCGAAGCGCCCCCCCTTTATCAGCGCTTGTTTAGTAGCGCTGATAAAAGGGTCAGCTTGAAAAAAAAAATTAAAAATATATTAATATATAAATATATTTATATATTTATATTGTTATATAAATATAATATATAAATTTTTAATTTATTTTAGATAAGTATAAATGTACATTTACACTTATTATACTTAATATATAAGATATTTAGTGAAAATGGATTCTTAAAAAATTTAAAAAAAAATATTTTTAATTAATTATTTGATAATTATTATGGAGAAATAGTCATTTAATAACAATTTGAGGACTAAAACAATTAAAAAAAATTAAAAAAAGATCCAAAATATGTTGAAAACGCAACTCAAACTTCAAACGGCCATAACTTTTGATCCGGGTGTCCGTTTGAGCTCTACCACATATCCAATCGAAGCCTGCGACGAGCTCTACGTCTCTGTGACTTGGGGGAACCTATTCAAGCGTTTTTCGAGGCCAAAAGAGGCCCAGAAGGCCTCCAAAGCTGAGTTTTTTTTCGGGGTACCCAGATTGTTTTACATTTTGTGGATTTTCAAACTCATTTAAAGGGGTATTATTGGCTTTTTTTGGCGGAGACTGAATTTATTCAAAGGTATTACATTCATATTGATATTATGTCTTTGAAATTTCATCCTTTTTTATAATTCACTGCTATTTATAATCAAATATATAGCTATATGTACATATTTTTTATATATTCGCACCTAAAAATTATATTTTTTAAATAAATAATTAAACATATTTACATATAAAATATATTAGATTTATCTAAATAATAACTAATATCCATTTTATTTAAAATACCAATATATGTATATGTATATACCTATATATTAATCGAACTATATATATATTAATCTAACTATATATATATTAATCTAATAACTATGTATATATTAATATAACTACATATATATATATATCAGTATTACTATAAATATATATATTAATATTAATATATATATATATATATTAATATAATTATATATATATTCATATAACTATATATATGTTAATATAACTATATATATATATATTAATATAAATATATATTACTATAGGAATAAATATAACTAAATATATATATATATAGATATAGATATATATTAATATCACTATATATATATTAAAATTACTATATATATATTAATATAGCTATATATATATTATAATATAACTATATATATATTATAATATAACTATATATATATATTATAATATAACTATATATATTAATATAAATATATATTAGTATACGAATAAATATAACTATATATATATATATATCATAAATTAGAAGACAAATCAAAATAGAGTAGTGGTAAAGGCTTAGGCGCGCAGGGGGGAGGTCTCGAGTTCAAATCCTACTGGAGGCAGGGGCGCGCACACATGGGGGAATATGGCAGCAAGCACTGTTAAAGGGTGGAGGGGGTCCGTGGGGAGATGTACAAGTGCAGAAAAGCGCTGTAAAATGGGGGGGGATCAAGCGCTATAAAAGCCCCCCCGATTGACAATATTTTTTTAATTTTTTTTAATTTTTTTTAATTTTTTTTTTAAAAAGTTTTTAAATTTTTTTACCTTTTATCAGCACTTTTAAAAAAGCGCTGATAAAATGGTCTTTTATCAGCGCTAAAACGAAAGCGCTGATAAAAGAAGCGCTGATATAGGACCCCTTTATCAGCGCTTTTTTTAGCACTGATAAAGGGGTCCTATATCAGCGCTTTTCGGAGCGCCGATAAAGGGGACTCCCCCCCCCCCCCCTTTATCTATGCTGCCTTTATCAGTGCTTTTTCTAGCGCTGATAAAGGCCATTTTTAGCGCTGATAAAGGCCGTATTTGTAGTAGTGACGCCGTGGTGTAATCTGTTTTCCCACCACCACCTTACATGGATGGGTATAATGGCGTTATGAATAAATATTTATAGTTATTATAAAATCATACAGATTCTGAGATATTATATCATCCATTCCAATTCAATTTAATAATTATGGGAACTATATCATCGCTCATGTGTACGTATGGATTACCGTCTCCACGACACAATTATATTCATTCTCCATGTTAACCACCCTAGAATTATTATAAATTATATATAATGAATAATAATGAAATATATGACATGATAAAGCTACTATATATATATATATCATCTACTTACATCCATTCAATTCAATAAGGAAAATAAAACAGCATTCATGCGTACGTATGATATATCGTCTCCATGAACGGTGTATTTTATTTCATTTATATATCTATTATGTATATATATATTAAATATATATTATATATAAATCATTATTTAGATTCTGGAAGTAATTAAATCATGATATAATTAATAATAATATCAAGAACAACAAGTCCAAACACGTACGATAAATAAAACCATTTTACCCAAAACGCTACTTTAACATGGAATTTACAAAATAATGGGTAATATAAAGTTCTATGTGAACAATATATAATATCATAACAATGAATATGATTTTTTAATAATTCAATTACATTATTTAAATCATTATACAGGAGGCTCGGATACAAACGAATCATATCAGACATAAGGTAAAGGATAATTATTCCAATCTCGTTTTTATCCGAGATTGTTTATTCATAAGTATTTACTGGGGTTATATTTATCATCCACATCCATGTATTCTCAAAATGTTTTCATAAAATTATTCCCATTATTCCATGTATGTTTAGAGTCATTTGTACCCTTTTTTTACATTTACCACATGATATGGAAAGAATCTTTCTTTTATTTACCATACGAGGCACTTTTTGACTTATCTGGAAAAAGTACGAGGGGAATGTTTTTTAACTTATATGGCATGGACAGATTTTTACGGTTTCATAAGGCCTTATTTTCATGAATCATCCTCCACATTATTTCATGATTATTTTCAAAAAACAAATCCCTTTCTTTTAAAATTTCATGGCATTTTGTGAAAAGAAAATGATTTTGAAGAAGAATGGATATTTTCCTCAAGAATTCATTTCAAGTGTTTTATCAAAACCATTTTCCATCTAAGATGGCATTATTTCATATGTGTATGTTTCCATTATAATGTATCTATTATTTACATGTTTTCACTTTTCTTATGATGAAATGATATCCATTTTTTTATATGGATTATGTTATGATGGGATGATGTTTATGAAACCCATTTTATTCTTAGGTTATGATGAATGATTTATGTTTATGTTGTGGTACACTTAATAATTATTTCATTATTAGATGGGTGGGACGTATATCTCCCTCCAATGCATTAGGTAAAGATTTATATCCCAACCGATATACATTGCTAGAATGGAAAGTTAATCCATTTCAGTGATACATGACTGGAATGAGAAGTGAAATTGATTCAGAAAGGGACTTTATCCACTAATATAGACTTGGCAGCAATGCCTTGGATACTATGGAAATCATATCAAGTTCTTAATGGTTTTCCACAATTACATGTTTTATTTCCATGATATTTTGTCATGATTAATGTTTCTTTATGATCTATGCCTTACGTACTACCTTGATTTATTTCACAACTCAAGATATTGATTATTAAACATTATGTTAATGTTTTGATGTTCAAATGTGTATGGTTTGTTTTATTTTCTCCATGCTTTCCCTTACTATGCATTTTAGCTCACCCTTTATATGTTTTCTTTTCCCCATGATATAAAGAATTGTTTTAGGTAAGAAAAAAAGATGATCTTTATGGGAGATGCTGAAGATCTTTTACCAAGATTAGAAGATTATGTTCCATGTTTTCAAAGACACTAAACTATTTCGGTCCATCGATGTCTGTTTTTGTTGTGTATTAATTATTCCGCAAAAGTAATGTAATTTCTATGTACGTCAAGCCTTGGGTATCTACAGTGGTTTGATTCAATTTTAATAGAATGCATGTTTTACTAAGGTTCTATGGTAATTCATGTTATAAACATGTTTTAGGAGAATACATTATTAAAGTATTCACATGTTGGCAATGGGACCAAATTTAACTACATTATGTGATATTGGAGAGAAATTTTATGTCGATTTAGTTCACTTATTTCTAATGTTTTATATTTTTTTTAAAGGATTTTAATGTTATCAATTTATGGATTGTATAAGTTATATTCCAATTGATGTTTGTTTGATTAATGTATTATCCCACTATACTTGGACTTATTAATATTTTATTACATGTGCAAAACGTTTTTTAGACTGATGGAATTGACTATCATTCTATCACATGATCTGTTAACACTTAAAGAATTAAAATTTCAACTTCATTTATTTTAATAAAAAATGATGTGTAAATTTTTCTAGTCATGAAAAATGGGGATATTTTACCACAATCAAGTAGGTATTAATTCTCATGTAAAATTTATAAACTCTAGGGAAAGGTCATTAAAATCCAAAAATGTTATCGGCGTATCTTTTTATCTGGTGAATCTAATGGTCCCTTAAATCATTGTAGATTAATGTATTTATTGTTGTTAACTTTTTCGAAATTGTTTTCTCATTCACTATGCATCTTAACTTGATGGTTATATTTTTTCCCTTATCCATGTTTTCACTTCTCACCTATGTTCTCCTATGTAGAATCCATGTGAATAGTTACTTTGGATAACCATTATGTTTATAAAATTCTTTTTTTTAAAAAAGTTTTAGTATTCTTTTTCATAATGCGAGTTTCCATTAAATGATCATTCAAGTAGTAATCTTTTTATACCACCGATGAATTTCGATGGAGACATCATTTTTAATGGGGGATAATGTAACAATCCATGATTATATGAGATTGATTTGTTTTAAATTTGTGGATTCCTTTTGGATAACTCTACAACAAGATTATATTATTCTATACACACCACAGTTTCAGCTTGTAGGATATGCAACACTATACATGCCTTTTTTTATTCACAATTTAATGTTCTTTTGATAGAAATCATTTCACACAACACTGATTATAGATTTTGGACAATGTATAAAAGAACTATGTTTGGATTATTCTATATGAAACACCAATGGAATATTTCACCAAACCATATAATTATGTAGATGGCATTACATGATAGAGAAACCTACCCCCATAGCTTGTGCAGTACACAATATCGAGATTCACTAAACAACAATATGTTATTGAAATATTATTATTTTATGGGATATAAACCAGTCGTTATATATAGTATCAACTGAATTATAAAAATATAGTTTAAATTTTTTAAAATAATGATTCAATGCTTACCATAATTAATTGATAAGAAAATAAAAACCAATTGAATATAAGGTATGTGTTTTTATGAAAACCTATCTATAAAGAGAAAAATTTTGTTTATAAAATTATATCACACATTATTGATTTTTATTTTATGAAAAATATATGTTATATATTCAATGTAATGTTTTAAATTCATCATTTATTTTTTCTAGAAATCATATAAAAAAATTCAATTTTTCAGATAAAATAAGTCGTTTTCTAAAAATTTAGTTTTAACAACTTTTGACAGAGGATGTTTTAAAAATTAGTTTTTAACCATTTATATGTGTTTTTTGATAAAATAAACAGATTTTTTAGAAGAAGTACATAAAAATTTACTTTGGATGAATTTTTGATATTTTTCTGATACTTACATCTTTTGATGAATAGTAAAAATATATTATTATTATTTTGAAAAAAAATTCCATTGAAATAGTTTTTATGGTTAAATCATATTATTCAATAGTTTAGAATTCCTAATGGTATAAATTTTTATTATTTAATCCAATATTGGTCATTGGAAGATATTTTTCTTTTAAAATTGAACATAAACACATTTGAATATTTTGATAGTTTTTACTTCTTAAAACCCCCTCATTTTGATTTTCACAAAAAGAATTAATTTTAAATTAATTAATCCACTTTTGGTGTTTTGAATTTGGAAAAAAGATTCTATATATGTAATCATTAGTTTAAATTTTTCTAAATGAGTACCTATTGCTTGTGAACATTTCGAATAATAACATCAGTAATTATTTTTATTTATCATGGTTAATGGGTTAAACAATTAAATAAGGGAAAAAAATAATATTATAATACAAAACTACCCTAAAACATATCTAAATCCTATTTTATGAAAAATCATTTACCATAACAATCCTTAAGAAGCAATTGTGGCATTTGGGAGACACATGGATATGAAAATTATACATTATAATATTAAATTTAAATAAAAGGGAAATATAACATAAACATGTATATTTTACTGAAAACATTATGTTGGGGTTATATAATATATCTCTATTACTATCAATAGTAGTTATAAATATAAAATTATTTCTTATATTATCTTAATTTATTTATAATTTTTCGACCTAAAATATATAAATTTATTCATGAAATAATGATGATGTAGTGATTTCCTTATTAATTAATGATTTGAAAAATGGTATTATAAATATTGAAATAAATTTAATTTGAATATTTTGATTCAATAAATTAATTTTATGGATAATATTGACATATTAAATTTGATTTAATGACCTTTTGTGGAATGAATCATGTTTTTATTACGTTAATAAACATAAATTACTAAATAGTTTCAAAATTGACAAAAATTTGTTGTTGAAAAATATACTATTTTATTAAATGATATAGTTGTAGTAAAAATATAATATTAGGACAACAGAAATATATAATGTTAAAAATGTCATTAATGATCTATTTTTTTGGTTTCTTGGAATTATATAGTAATAATATGTTATGAAATTACAACAATACATGGTAGGAGTTTGTGTTTTTAACTATGGGTTAAAGTTAGAAGATAATGATATATTTGTGCCCTAAACTTGTATAAAACCCATTGTTTTAGATAATTTAGAACCATTATAATCTTATACTTGAACTATTTCACTTTTTTTAATATTATAAACTAAAAATAAATTTATAATAAAATAATATTTCCTGAAATTATGAAAGTGACCCTCCTTCCTCATATAAAAGGCAGCCATCAGTACCCACATAATAACACATTTAAATCCATTTATATCATCCATACTCTACTTAAATTACCTCACAAAACCCTATTTTCATCCTATATTCCACACTTTGGGAATAAATATCACCTAGGGAGATGTTTTGTGAAAAGAAAAAAGAGATACTCAAAAAAGACGTAATTGTTTGATCACCACTTTCAAAATTCATTTCTTCTTGTAATTCCCATTATTATTTCTTTACCATACTAAAGTAAAAAAATCTAGTATCTTCTACAAGATTATATTTTATTATAATTATGAGATAACATTATACCTCCATTTAGCCATCCTATGAATAAAAATGTCACCATATATTCCTACGTATGGCCTACCGTCTCCATGCCGTGGTGTAATTGGTTATTCAGCAATAAATAATTTGGATGGGTAAATCATGAATATAACATTATAATTATTTTGTATAATTAATATATGTAGAAATTATATACGATTTTACCATTAAGTGAATGATATCAACACTAATGCATACGTACAACCTACAGTCTCCCGGACACGACGAGATTCATTATCCATGTTAACCATTCATGTATGATTATAATGTATATATAATTAATAATAATTCTATATATGATGTAATAATTCTAAAAATATTTATGTATATATATATATATTTATATGTACTTTGCTGTCTTCCAATCAATTTAACTACAAAACGTAAACAACGTCCCAATGTACGTACGATCTACCGTCTCCAAGAACGGTGTATTCAATTTCATTTATCCATATATGATATATATTTCTATACTAAAACCTTATGATATATAAATCATTTTTTAAAATATGTATTAATTTATATCATGATCTTAGTATTAACATCAATAATAAGAAGTAAAAACACGTATGATAAATAAAATGATGATTACCCAAAACATTGCTTTAATGTTGAATTTATAAATAGGAGAAAAATATAAGGTCATAAGTAAATCATATATGATATAATGGATGTTATTATGGTTTTATAGAAGTTAATAATTATTTTAAACACATTATACATGAGTTTCGAACTCATATAGAAGACATCATACAAAAGGTAAGGGATGATTTTTCAATCTCATTATTATCTGAGAATTTTTATTTATAATTATTTACTAGGGTAAATTTATCAACCACATCCATGTGTCATAATTATGTAATATTATTTCTATTCTTCCACAATGATTTAAATTTAATTTTACAATTTGTTTATGTTTTATACAGATGTATGAAATGAATCTTTTTTTGTTATTTGATTTGTGGTATTTTTCATGTTTTCAAAAGAAGTATGTGAAGAATGTTTTTTAACTTATAAAGAATGAATGGTTTTCTTGGTTCCTAGAAACCTAATTTCTAGGAAGATTCCTTTACGGGATTTCAATATTATTTTCAACTGCATTATTTTTCATTTAAAATTGTGCGTCATTTTGTGAAAAGAAAAATTTATTGAAAATAATGATATTTTCCTCAAGAATTAAGATCAAGTGTTTTCCCAACATTACTTTCCATATAATATGATAATGGGTTATGTTTATATTTATATTAGTAAATTTATTTGATTTTTTATTATGTTATTATTTTTATGAAACCCATTTATTTTATATGGAATATGATGGAATGATATTTAATAAGACCATTTTATTTTTGGGTTATGTTATGATGTAGGATTTGTTTTTTTTCATAGAATATGAAAGAAAGATTTCATTCTGAGATGGGTGGGACGTATATGTCCTTCCAATGAATTGGGTAACAATTTATTTCTCATTATATTGAAATAACTAGGACAACATGTAGATTAGGTTTAGTAATATAGGGCTGCAACAACAAATAAATATGGTTCAGTAATACAAGGTTGGAGGTTCAAGTAATCCCAGTTCAGAAAATTACTTTTTCTACTATGATGGTCTAGGAAACAATACATTTGATACTAAGGATAACATATTATATGCATATCTGTTCACTACAATTCCATTTTTTGTGCCAATTCAATTCTATCATGGTTAATGTTCCTTTGTGATCAATTCCTAATGTTATGCAGTGATATATTTCGTGACATAAGATTTTGATGTTTTATATTGTTTTCTTTTTTTTACATTTGTATGTTTATGGTTTGTTTTATGTTCTGCAATTTTACCATTTTTGATCATTTGATCTCACCCTTTTTATGTTTTCTTATCCATAGGATATAAATAAAGGATTTAGGAAAGAAAAATGGGGAAGATCCTTATGGGATATGTTGAATATCATTAACCCAGAAAGAATATTATGCTCCAAGTATCTGAAGACACTAAACTAATATAGTATTTTAGAATATATTTTTGTAATGTATTAAGTAAAAAATAAAATAAATGTAATGTCTATGTACATCAATAATGGGTCACTCTATCCCCCCCTCACTGACACTAATTTTTTTATCAACATAGGTGATAAAAAACCATCAAATCATAATATTATAATTTTTGGTCACCCTCTCATGGTTCTGTTAATTAGTAGGCCTCACTGTCCACTAGGGTGGATGACTACCCAACTCCCCTCCTAAAATTCCTTGTGATGGTAAGATGATAAATGGTGCTTATATATATGCCCAACACCACTCCAATCTTCTATGTGGCACAAAGGACAATGTTTCATAGTTCCACATCTATATTCCATGTTGTGACACACTACACCCAGTAGTACATGACATGTAGGTCTCTTCCACATTCACTTGGGACTCTAACGAACTCTTGAAAGATAAAATTGAATTATATTTGACTGAAAAATATGTGCAATTTTATAGATACCAAATACTATTCACATATTATTACATGATTTTATTCTTAATTTTCAATAAAATACAGGCCATGTATCATAATGTTTAGGGAGTTAGGAATATTATGGACATAAAATTAAAAACATTGATTTATTTTAAAAAAACATATATATAAATATTTCATAAAATAATTATAAATTATTTTTATATCATAAAATTTTAATGTATAACACATGGATTACATAGAGAAAAGTGATGAGCTAAGAATCATCATAAGGAAATAAACCTGGGAATAAATCATAACACATCAGTTGGAATTGCATTACTTGATAACATAAAATTAATGGATAATGAATACTCATATAGAATAATGACATATTGTTGGTCGGATTGGAATATTAAGAGAGTGGTGAATTAATTTCCTACATAAAATTTCTCTTAAATGTATTATGTTAAAGATCCCCCAATTTTGTAACAAACCGTTTAATTAAGGAAGCATAGATATAAATTTTTAGGTGGTCAATAGGTTTATGAAAGGGTGCTTATTCTTTTGTTGAATCCGTGTAAAAATATTATTCAAATTTTGAAATAGTTTTACAGAATTTAATACATACACACACTAACCAAAAAAACTATTAAAGTCAATGTAAAATAGTTATCTATTTTCAAAATTATAACCAGTGGAATATTGAAAAAAATGAGTATTAGAAAAACATATAACACATAATAGTTAAATAATAGGTTCAGTCTCAAGAAAAGGCTTAATCCTCTAAACTTAGTGATCACCTGACACCAAGTAGTTTAAATAAATAATAAACTTGATACACAGCCAGTTTCAGTCTTTACTACTGTTTTCACAGACTGTCTAGGGTTCACACCCTCTACCACAGTTCTATGTAAGAATGAATAAAATTATAGACAGCACACGGTCTCTTCCAAAATTATATATGGGAAATAAGGTGTAAGAGAATTTGGATGTGAGTAATTTCATTTTCCTCAGTACAAGCACTAGAGATAGTGTGTGTAACAAAAAAACACACAAATCTCTCAAAAGTAAAATTAAATAACTCAATTGAGATAATATTATAATGATGAGTTTAGAAGGATCTATGTATTTGTAGTTTAACTTTGGACTCCTTGGAGTGTTGAAATTGTATTTTGAGTCTTTCACTGGAAGTGGTCCACAAAACCGAGTGTCACAACTCTAGGTACTAGTTTCCATGTACTTAGGTGTTATTCTTCTTGGGGGGATAGATATTTGAAGAAGCACAGAAGACAGACGTGAAATTTTTTTCCCAAATGATCTTTGTGATATTATTGGGTTCATAGTGTAATTTCTCTATAATTCTTCCTTGTTCACTTTGATAAAGAGAGTATGTTCTTTTTCATGATTTCATCTATCTTCACTTTAAGGACACCCACACATCTCATTCTATATCATTTTCTTCCTCATTATTATCATTTTTATTTGAGTTCCAACAATATGAGTAATTAAACCACATGTAGTCTACATCGTACCTCGTACTCTACCCAGATATGTTCTCTTGATATGTCTACAATCATCTTTAATTAATGTCAGAAGTATTAAATTTGCCTTATATTCCCATTATAATAATCCTAAGAATTTGACAATGTATGGAGTAGAAGAGTGAGAATTGGTAGAGTAGTAGCAGTAGCTTTCTCAATAGTAGGATTCAATGGTAGGCTTCATCAGTAGACATCATTAGTATCCTTCAACCATAACCTTCTATTGGTGACCTTCATCAGTGACCTTCATCAGTGATGTTTCATCGGTGACCTTCATCGGTGACCTTCATCGGTGACCTTTTGTTGGTGACCTTTCATCGGTGACCTTTCATCAGTGATATCTATCAGTGACCCTCATCGGTAACCTTCATCGGTGACATTTAATCAGTGACCTTTCACATAGACAAGTCATTAAATGTATACATGATCGATATAATAGTGAGATTAAAGATAAATTGTTATAACATGATATAAAGTATAAATATTAAAGATATATGATTATATTATAATAGAAAAATTATTATCACATAAATGAAACATGATTTGGGATTATCAAAAAAGGTGAGTCCAACAATCTCCCTGTTTTTGATAATCACAAATTATGTCAGTGAAAACCTAGATTTAAGTATTATTGAATCAGGGTTAAGAACATTTTCTAATATCTTAAGAGGTGTGTATAAGTAAATTTGGAACCATGTTTATTGTGGAAAAAATAGATCGTGGATATATTCAAGGACACCAGTCAATTAAAAACTTTTCCCCCATTTTGATTTACAAAAATAGTGAAAGACAAAAATAGACCAAAAATGATTTCATTATTACTGAAGAAAATGTAAAATATAAAAATAGAGTCCAATGATCCAAATCAACTATGATGTCCTACATTCAATCCACATCATAAATGTATAAGGGACCTTTGTCATTGGAATTTTAGGAGTCAATTTATAAAGATAGAGTGATAGGCTGAGGTAAGGTAGTGAGAAGTGTAGGATGAGCTACTATAGAGGCATTAATAGACCTATAGTGAGTAGATCTATGAGGAATCATAGGGGTCAAGATTCTAATAGACTTTGTAGGAGTCATCGAAGGAGTAACACTGGTATATCCTGAAGCAGCTGAGGAAAAAGGTAATGATGGAGGAACAATGATGGGAGTGCAGTACACATGGATAAAGGGTAAAAGAAGATTTGTGAAATCCATAATAATGATTCCCCCTCTTTCTATAGCTGAGCTAAAATCATCTTTATTATACTTGAATTTCACTAAGGTAGTAGTACTCTCTATGAGCCTACTAACTTGATCCTTTAATGCCTGAGTGATTGGTGGGATTCTCATATTTTCAAAAAGCAGCTTAAATTCACCATCCATTTGATGCTTAGTGTACACCCTTTTGTAATAGAAATCAACTTCCTATTTGATGGAATTATTATCCTGAGAATCTTCCCTTTAATAATATCCCACAATCTTAGGAATTTATCTTGTAGTAGAGATGACCTGATTTGTAGACTGAGGGTCCGTGGTACTGAAAACAGATAACTTCTCCACTTCATCTCTGACAACAGATCTGAAAGATTCTAGATCAACTAGATGTGAGGTAGAAGTGGAAGCATATGCACATTGAGGTTCCATAGGGAAATCCACTATGTCCTTAAATTATTTGGTCACAACACTTATTAACCCCTTCACATAATCAAAATGTCCACTCACATGTGTCTCCATAGACTTATTTAAGTCCTCAAACATAGTGACCATCTTCTGAACAACACTCATGAAATATTTAAGGTCTCTGCCCACTTAAACCCTTGAATCTTTATTAGAGTCTATACTGGAAATTGATTGTTTCATAGATCTCGTATACTTTTCAAGGATCTAATCTAGTTCTGACAATCCTTCACTTTATGTAGATCTTTTTAGTGAGAGGATGAAATAACTCTTTCTAAGGAAGATGCCACCAATTCTTGGTTGAGAGCCATTTTTTCTCTCCCCAAATAGATCTCTTATAAAAGTATCTCTTCAAGTATTATTTTAATGATTCCAAAACAACCTTCCTTACATAGTCCAGAGGTAAAATCTCTGCTGGCAGTACAATTGTGGTCTATGAAACAAAAGGAATTGGAGGGATTCTGTTAGTCTTTCCATCATCAGAGTCTCAGTATACTAACCCCAAGGTCATGAATCCATGTTCTTCTGACCAGTCTTCTATTCCATGATCAACAACAACTGAACATGTGGAAACTATTTCCTTCCCTAACATGGATAAGTGTCATGATTAATTACATCTATATATATTATACCATATTGATCTACTATATCAAGAAGAGAGTCCACTACCACTTATGATACAGAATCATCAGCTACTGTCATAGAAATTGCAACTTCAACCGAATTAAAAACCTATTCATCTAAACTTTCTACCATTACTACATTTTCTATCATAGGACTGAGACTTAGACATTCTTGTACCCTATATTTAGCAACGTTCTCTAAATCATTATGACTAGATTCAGTGTCATCATCCTCCTCTAAGTTCTCTCTAATATCTCTTAAGAAATTTCAGTCTCCTTATTCTTCACTGGTTTCCTCATCATCACTATCCCTTAGGTTAATCTGTATTCTAGGAAATCTCTTTCATTTTCTGGACTCCCCAAAGGATATTGTATTTTCATGAGGATTCGTGGAAAGGTCAAAAACACTCCTATATTATATTGAAGAATCCTATCTTTCATTCATAATAGCTGCCTCCTCTTCATCATCCATGTATGGAGGCTCCACCTCACCAAGCTTTAGACTAGGGTCTCTCTTATTCATAGGCCTAGTAGGATGTGTTACAAAGTTGAATTCCACATACAGAATAGCCTCATTAGTCACACTTTTTCATTTCCAAGGGTTCCAGTTTATCTTCATCAACATGAAAATAATCTTGGCAATGAATAAGTTTCCCTTACAACAACAGTTTCCTCCTTATTTCAAACAGCACCTTTCACTTTCAACATCTAGGATATCAATCTAGAATAAATAGAATCATTGTACTTTGAAAAAGGGGTTTTCATATCCTCTAATTGAATCATCAGCAACCTACACAAATTTATCTTAAATACTTGCATCAACAGATACAAATTAAATTTTACATGATATTTCAAGGTAGCAATGTCCCCTCTCCTTGGAATGAAAACATTCTGAAAAAAATAATAATTAACTTGTTTTCTCCTTCTATTTCAGCAGCAATCGCTTTCCTAGGGATCTCATTATCTATCGGTTTATTCAAAGAATCATTAAAACAGAATAACTCTCTAGTGGGAGGTACAACTACTAAGTAGTAATCAAAAATCCCTTTATGTGGATCTCATAAAAATTTTCCCATTCAAGAGAGGATAAGCTCACACATACTCCATTTACATTTGAAGACACATTTCTCTTATTCTCAGACTGCTCGAATTTCATAGAATCATAAAAATCTTTCACTAGATTTGGGTAATAAGGTCTCTTGTTATTTGAACAGAATTTAACACAGTCAATAGCTTCAAGTGCCTTCAGCACTGGAGACATTCTTGACAGCGGCCATTCCTAACTTAATTCCTTCTCAACGACGATATCCCTCTTCGATAAATGTGGATTGATCAGCATTACCGCTTCCTTTCTTCCACTACTAGACTTAGCTCGAGGTCACATAGAGTTTGGAACATCTCCTTCAATATTGACCGTTGTTCACTTCAATCATTCCATTTTAATCGGGAGTGGTTCAAGGGTTTCAACAGGAGGTGAGGTTCTATGATTAAATAGAACGATGTTCGGGAGAGTTTTTAAGTGCATATAAATGTGGAGTGTAAATTTTTTATCATTTAGTGACCCAAAAACAATTCACTTAAAAGAAATAACTGATACTAAAATTGTTTCAGATTCCAGATGAAAAATGCAAAGTCCCTGAAAAGTTGAATATCACTAAGGTGCCAACTGTGAGGTCTCAACGGTGAGGTTCCTAATAGTGAGGTCCAGTGGGGAGGTTCTTAACAGTGGTCTCCAATAGTGAGTATCTTAAGGGTGAGGTCCCAAGGTTAGTTTCCTATCAGTGAGGTCTAATGGTGAGTTTCATATCAGTGAGGTCTAAAGGTGTGGTTAATAATGGTGAGGTCCAATGGAGAGGTTCTTAACGGTGAGGTGAAATGGTGAGGTTCCTAATAGTGATGTCCAACATTGAGGTTCATAACATAAAAGTTTATCATATCTAAATATTTTTTGTTGTAATTTATCCTCTCATTACACAGTATATTTGTGAATATATCAGCTAATTTGTGTTCAGTTCCAATAAATTAAAGAGTGAAACCACCTCTTTGATAATGATCTATCAAGAAGGAATGTCTGGCAACAATGTTCTTTGTCATAGCATGATATACTGGTTTTTTAGAAAAATTAACAGCACTTGTAATATCATATTTTATAGATACATGTTGGAATTGATATCCATAGTCTTATAATGTGTGTTTCATCCACAAAATTTTAGCACAACAACTACTAGCAGCTATATATACAGCTTCGACAGTAGATAATGAAATAGAATTTGGTTTCATACTACACCATGATACTAGAGACTTTCCCCAAATATGACATGTTCTAGAGGTTCTCTTTCTGTCTAACATGCAACCAAAAAAATATGGAATCCGAATAACTTATTAAATCAGATTATTGTCCTATTGGATATAATAGTCTTATGTGTTTAGTATACTTTTGATATTTAAAAATCCCTTTAATAGCAGTTAGATGAGACTCTTTGAGATTGTCTTGAAAATGAGCAATCATGCATACACTAAACATAGTATCAGGTCTGATTCCACTAAGGTATAGTAGACATCCAATAATACCTCTTTAATTGGTTTGATCCACTGATTTACCAGTTTCATCAGCATCCAACATATAAGTGGTACTCATAGGTGTATCACTACCATTATTATGATCCAAACCAAAATTTTTCAAAAGATCCCTTGTATATTTAATCTGATTTAAAACAATAACATTTTTATACTACTGAATTTGAAATCCAGGGAAATGTTTATGTTCCCCCATTAAACTCACTTCAAATTAATCTTGCATCAATTTTGAGAAATCAGTACATAATGAATTTTTAGAGGATCCCAAAATAATTTCATGTACATAAATATGTTCATTTAAATCATCTTTGAAGCCTTTTTGATAAATAGAGTAGGATCAGTTATTCCTTCAGTAAACCCTTTTGATATTGGAAAAGAACTATTTCTATCGTACCATGCTGTTGGAGCATGTTTTAGACCATATAAGGCTTTTGAATTTTTAAATACATGATTTAAAAAATGGGGATTTTTAAAACAAGAGCATTGTTCAACAAATAATTCTTCTATTATGTACACATTTAGAAATAAACTTATGACATCCATTTGAAAAATTTTGAAATTTAGATGAGTTGTATAAGAAAAAAGTATCCTAATTGCCTCTATTCTAGCAATAGTTGCAAATATTTCTTCATATTTTATTAATTCTTATTTTTGTATCCATGTACAACTAGTATAGCATTGTTTCTAACTATGTTACCAGATTCATAAACTTTATTTCAAAACACCCATTTAGTGCCTATGGTCAAAGTGTCTTCAAGTATTTCTACAAATTCCCAAACATTATTTATTTCAAACTTATTTAATTTTTCTTGCATGTCTGTCACCCAAAATTCATCATTGAAATCATCGTTTCTATTTTTAGGTTTAATCTGTGAACGAAAGGCTTGATGTTCAACCTTGTTTCTTAGAGAAGCTATAGTTTGTGGTACTCTATTTAGTTCACCTATTACGGTATATAAAGGATGATTCTTGAGAGTTCTAAAACCTCTATAAGTAGTTGAACTAGACTCCTCATGGTTGTCTATAGGTTGAAATTAATCATTATCGGATTCATGAAATTTTCCAGAACATGTGATTTTCACTAAGGGTTCACTAGCTTTATCATTAAGGTCCAGAATTGTCATATCTTCCTTAAGATGTTGAACACAGGTTTGGGGTTCATGTGGATCAATTTATTTAAATTTTATATGTACTGATTCATCCACACATTTGTTCTCTTATTGAATACTCTATAAGATTTACTAGAGACTGAGTGACCTAGGAATATTTATTCATCCCTCTTGGAAGATAACTTTTCATGATTATCCATATTGTTAAGAATAAAGACATTGCATCCAAAAACTCTAATGTAATTAACCATAGGCTTCATATTTTTTTATACCTTATAAAGGGTCTTCCTAGGAATATGTCTAATTAAGAATCTGTTGATGATGTAACAAGTTGTATAAAAAGCTTCAGCCCAAAAATTGATAGGTCGGTTATATTCATTTAGTGTATTCGGGAAATCTCTTGATGTTTTCTATTTCTTCATTCTATAAATCCATTTTTTTGAGATGTTCTATCAGCATAGAAAATGTGATTATAGCCTTTTTGTCAGAAAAAATATTCAAATTCATGATTTTTATACTCACGGCCATGATCAATTCTCATGTTCTTAATTATAAGTCTACAATGATTTTCTAAAAACATGGAATATCAAATGATGTAAGAACTTGCTTCACATTTTTAATTTACAATGTGTACCCAAGTATATCTAGAAAAATCATCTATAAGAACATATACATAACGAATCCCATTTATACATTAATATCTAGATTGTCCAAACAAATCCATGTGAACCAACTCAAGCGGCTGAGAAGTGGAAACATCATTTTTTTGTTTGAAAGAAACTTTGTGTTGTTATTCTTTTTGAAAAAGATTATAAACATTGTTAAGTGGTAATTTCAATTTAGGTAAGTATCTAACTAAACCTTTACTGGTTAGATTCCTAAGTGAGTTCACATTTCAGTGTCCTAATTCTCCTGTGCATTAACTTGGATTACTTATGAAAGAAATTTAAATAAGAAAAAATTTCTTAGTTAATGAATTTAAATAAACTGCATATACATTTTCATTTCTAATTGTAGTTAATATTAAATCATTTTTAGAATTAAAAACATCACCTGAATCATTTTAAAATATAAAATTTAAATCATCATCACACTACTGAGAAATACTAAGTATATTTTATTTGAACACATCAATAGAATGTACTTTTGAAATTAATATAGTATTAGGGTAACTAATTTGGCCTAAGCCGATGATCTTCTGGTTAGCATTGTCACCTAATGTGACATGTCCACCATCAACATCAATTAGGATATTGATGAATGAGTATCCTCCTATAATATTTCATGAACATCCACTATCCATGTACCATGGGTTTTTACATGATCTCTTTAAACAATTTTTTTTAAAAATAGATTAAGCATAGGGTGACATTGGTACCCAGATTTTCTTGGATCCATAGAGTTTAGCAAGTAAAGCTTCGAGAGGCCATACATGTCTCACATTTTCCTATAATTAACAGATTTATTTTGAGACATGAATACTTTGTTAGTTCCTTTAAATATTTTTTTTCAAAAGATGGTCTAGGACATGAAATAGTAGTGAAATCTTCAAATTTTGGGGAATATTTATTTTTAATAATCAGTCTTGGTCCTGGTTGATATCCTACAGCAGTTCTGTATTTTGGAGAAATTGTTTTCCCTAGAAACTGAGTCAAGTTATCTCAAACATCAGTAAAACTATCATGGTCCATTATTAATTTCGCATTGGATAATTTAAGTTCAATATTTTCTTTAAATAGGTTAGATAATTTTTATTTCTCAATATCCAAATCAGACATATTATTAGCATTTAAATCATGTTGTCTTTTAAATAATTTATATTTATCTTTGAGTTCATTAAAGGTATCCTCATGTATTCAACAATATTAAGGTAGTTTATCCTTATTCATATTCTCGTCATTATTTAATTCATTTTCCTTCTCATATTAATAAACATTATCTATTGGATAATTTGTAATTATATTATATGTTTTCGCCAGGAAACAAAAGTTTCCATGTTTGTTCTTTTCGATATCAGAAGTGTCTGATCCACTAGAGCTATCTTTTGAATCACTCTAAGTGGCTTTCATATCCTTTTATATCCCTTTCCATTTTCTTCATATTTCTACTTAAATTTCGTCTTATGATAATCATCCCTCTCATGGATTTTTCATTCACACAAATAGCAGACTATCTCATTGGTTTTATCATTCCATTTTATACACTTTTTCCCATATCCATTACTATCTTACCAACCTTTATATTTTTATTTTCCAAATAAATTCTTCTTAAGATAGAATATTTTAATCTCTTAGCAAGACGAGCCATCTCATCATCAATGTTAGAGTCTGAGTCATCACTGGTGGAAGTGTCTAATGGATCTTGAAAAAGTTTCATTATCTTTTCTATTTGAGGTGGCCATCTTGAATGCTACAGATTTATTTCTTGGTTCTTCATTTCCTTCTTGATTTACCTTATGATCTTCTTTGTACATCATAATTCTTCCAATAAGTTCCTTCACTAGTAGCTTGCCCATATCATAGGATTATTATATGGAAACAGATGTTCCTCTCCATTTTTCAGGAAGGTGTCGAGGAAACCTCATAATCTTATCATAGTTTTCTACGGGTTTCCCAAGAAGAATCATGGTATTTAATATTTTTTTATCCTAAGATAAATTTCTGAAATAACTTCATGAGGAATAATTTTAAAATTAACATATTTAATTGTACAAGTATTTGATCTCATTTCTCTAACATTAGTTGTTTTCTTATGAGAAACAGCCAAAGTATACCAAATTTCATATGCAGTTTTACTAGAAGATATTAAATTTAATTTATCATCACCTATAGAATAGTACAATGCATTCATTTCATTAAGTTATTTTTATTTGTAGCTTTATTCAACTATTACCATTCGTCCCAAGTAGTAAGATTAAATTCATGTTGTTCATCTATTATGTCGCAGATTTTAGGACTCATGATCTTTAGATACATTTTTATTTTTAATTTCCACTGATCATAGTTATTACCATTAAGGAAAGGTGTTCTATTTGTAGAAACACCCTCTACTATGTTATCCATATTAATAAGAATTTTAAAGAACTGAAAGTTAGATATGAAATAAATTTAAAAATCATTAAGATAAAACTAAAATAATAGTTGAAAAAGAACATAAAAACACTTACAACAGTCCAGATGATAGTAATAATCCACTGATAGCAAATGTTGGTTTGAGTGGAATCTCAAGAAGGGGATGAATTCACTATCAATATAAAATTTCTATTAACATATTTATGTTAAAGATCCCCCAATTTTGAAACGGCCCAGTTAAATAAGGAAGTAGATATATAAATTTTTTGTTGGTCAATAGGTATCTCAATGGGTGATTAGTCCTCAATTTAATCGATGTAAAATAATTCTTCCACTTTTGAAAAAGGATTACTGAATTAAACACATTCACACACTAACCTGAAATAATAATCAGAGTCAATGTAAAACTGTTTTCTATTTTAGAAATTATAAGCATCAGAAAATAGAAAAAAATAGTATTACAAAATCCTAAAACACAATAGAGTTAAAAAAGAGTTTCAGTCTCAATTAAAGACATAATCTTCTCCACATTGTGATCATCTTCCATCAGGCTGTTAATATAAACAATAAACATGATATACAGCATGTATCGGGCATTACCATAGTTTTCACAAACTATCTATGGTTCACACACTCTACCACAATTCATCTTGGAAAAAAGAAACAATACGGACCACACATAGTCTCTTCCATAGTAATACGTGGGAATCAAGGTGAAAGAGAAGTTTTATGTGAGGATTTTCTGTATCCTCCAGTTCAAACACAAGAGACAGTCTATTTAACAAACAAACACACACTTCACACAAATGTAAAATCAAAGAACAAAATAGAGATAATATTATAATAATTGGTACGGAAGTCTCTATTTGTTTTATTTCATCTATTGACTCCTTAGAGTGAAGAGATTACTATTTGAGTCTTTATATGGAGGGTTTTGTCCAAATAGATTGTTGTAACTCTAGGTTCCACCTTCCAAGTACTGAGGTGTTATTCTTCTTTTTGGAATGATATTTGAAGAAGCATAGAAGACAGACATGAAATTTATTTTCCCAAATGATATTCATGATTTTCCTGGGTTCCTAGTGTAAGTGCTCGATGGTTCTTCATGTGTCTCTTTGATTTAGTGAGTGAGTTCTTTTTTTCATTCCTATATCTTCACTCCTCGGCACACCCACACTTCTCATTCTATGTTTTCATTATCGGTATTCTCTTTTATATTTGAGTTCTGAAAACAAGAATAAGTAAACCACATGTGGTCCTCCTTGTACCTCGTACTATCCCTATCTATGGTCTCTTTATATGTCTACAATAAGTATTAATTAATGTTAGAAGCATTAAATTTAACAAATATAACTGATAGAATAATCTTAATAATTTTAAAAGGTATGGATTAGATGATTTAGCATCAATACACTAGTTTTTGTAGCCTTTTATATAGTAGACTTCAATAGTATACTTCCACGGTAGATTTAATTGGTATCCTTCAATGGTAACCATCAATCGGTGACATTCATCAGCGGCCTTTCATTGGTGACCTTCATCGGTGACCTTCTATTGGTGACCTTCATCGATGACCTTTCATTGGTAACCTTTACTTAGTTACCTTACATTAGTGACATTCAACGGTGACCTTAATCACTGACCTTCATCAGTGACCTTTCATCGGTGACCTTTCACTTAGACAAATTTTGTTCTGTGAACTTAATCTATAGAACAATGAGATTAAAGATACATAGTTATCACATGATAGAAAAAATAAATATTAAAGAAAGAAGATTATCTTATAATAGAAATAATATTATCGCATAAATGAAATATTATTTTGGATAATCAAAATAGGTGAGTCCAACCCATATTTTAACACCCCAAGCTTCCATGGTACACTTCTTTTCGAATAATACTATAGCGTGTGTTATACGCAACTACGAGTTCTAACACACACCACAACTAATCAAACTAGCCGTTATGAATAGTAATACCTACATTTTGAAATTTTATAAATTTTACCTCTCAAAATGGAATTCATTTTTGGATTCATAATATCAAATTTAACCTAGGGTGAAATTTTTGCACTTTTCGGATAACTTTTATATTTTGATGAATAGTGAAAATTACTAAATTTTAATTAAAAACAACTTTTTTAATCAAAATAATTAATAGTGATAAATTATTAATTTGAGTAGTTTTAAAGTATATTTAGAATATATTTTTACCATTTAATACAAGGTTGGTCATTGTACATAATTTCACAATTAAACCTAACATAAACAAGTGTCAATATTTTGATAGTTATTATATCTAAAAAACCCACTTTTTGTTTTGACATCGAGAATTAATTTTAAATCAATTTACTCCACATCTATGTTTTGGACTTGGAATAATGGATTCCAAATTTGGAAGCAGGATGTACTAATTTTGTAAATAGGTAAATTGTATTATTAGACATTTTGAATAATTACTTCTGTAAATATTTTATTTACCATGGTTAAAGGGTAAATACGGTAAATAAGGGTAAACAAATAATATTATAATAATAAAAAATTTCATTAAATGTGTCCCAACCTTATTTTTGGATACATGTCTGACCATGGGCATCTTTGGGTAGATTTTGGGACCCCATAGAGCCACCTGTAGGTGATAGGGATACATTATTTTAATTAAGTTAAAGTAAATACAAAAATGACATAAGGTTATATCTTTTAGAAAAACAATTTTTAGATAGTGTTATATAAGTTATATTTTCGATTATAAATATTCATTAGAAAGATAAAACGATTTTATACATAATGGTATTTTATATATAATTTTTAGACATTAAAAAGTAAAAATATATTTGACACAATAATGATGAAGTATTTTCCTTATCAATGAAAGAATCAAATAATTGATACTATAAATGTTAAAATAAATATAATATGAAAGTTTTAATGTCATAAACTACTTTTATTGGTTAATATGACATGTTATTATTTCTTAAAAGGATTTGGTTCTAATTAATAATGTTTTTATGTCTTTATGAAAAATCCATTATTGAGTAGTGTCAAAATTAACATAAATGAGTTTTTAAAACAAATATTATATTATTAATTTATATTCTATTCCTAAAAATCTAAATATTGGCCAAAAGTCATATATCATTATTTTTGTACTATTAATGGACCACTTGGGGGTCTCTTTGAATTATATAGTATGTTTATTTACAATATAATATAAAAATACAAAGTCACAAGGTAAGTGTCAAACTAATTAACTAAGAGTTAAAACTAAAAGATTTGGTTAATATAATGACCAATACCTGTCTAATATATATTTTTTGAAAGTATTTCGACCCATCACCACCTTAGACATTGAATAATATACTTTGGATCCCTTAGAAACCGAGTATGATTTTATTATAAAATAATACTTTAGGTTTTTTCTAAAGAGCCCCTCACCCATCATATAAAAGGGAACTACCCCTTCTCATTAATTCACACCTTCAAATCCATTTGACTTTGCAAAACTCTACCCAAATATCCTCCCGACTTCCTCCACTTCATCCTAGAGGAATTAGTTTGATTAGAAAGCTAACCTAAGGAGCCCTTTTGATCAAATCAAAAGGAAGAACCCGAAATAAGAGGTAACGTCTTCACCACCATCTTTAAAAGTTCTTTTCTTCTTCAACTTCTTCTTTACTTGTTATTTACATTCTAAAATAATAACTCTGGTATATTATATATACTATGATGTTATTCAAATTATGGAACAAACAAATTCATTATTCTATCCATCCCTAGAATGAAATGTCACCATACTTGTGTACGTACGGCCTACCGTCTCCACGTTATTGTGTAATTGTTATTCAATATATTATTATTTATATGGGTATAATAATGATGTATAATTCATGTAAATAATATATATAAAATGATAATGATTCTGTCTATATGATATACCATCCAATTATATATTATTTTAATATCAAAAGAATGATATTGTCGCTCGTGCGTACGTACGGACTACCGTCTCCACGAACGCGATGAGATTCATTCCACATAATATCCATGCAACTATAATTCTCATTTGATAATTAAAAATATTGTTTAAGGAAATGATATAATTCTGGATATGAATACGATACAACCTATTTATAATAAACATTACTTATGTCAAAAAACATATAAAAGAAAATGAGTAAGTTAACACCCAAAACGACGGTAATACTAAGATTTTATTAACAAAGCAATGTTAAAAGATCATATATGAAATCATATTAATATATATGATTATTTTATAATTTAATAATAATTATTTCACCATTATACAAGATTTTAACCTACCGTAAACCAAGGAAAAGTACAAGGTAAGGGTTTATTTCATAATCTATTCATTATCCGAGGTTGTTTATACGTAATTATTTTCTGGGACCTCTTTATCATCCACATCCATGTTTCCTAAAAATATATTTCAAAACATTCGTACTATTTTACAGAATATGGGTTAAATTAATTTATTCTAATGTTTGATTTTTTATAAGATGTTTATAATGGAATCTTTATGTTGTTTTCCAAACAAGGTCCTTTTTAACCTTTTCGACAAAATTGAGGTAATAATGTCTTTTTTTAACTTATACGGCCGGTGCGGCTATTTTCCACCATTATAAAATCATTGAAGCTTCCCTTACAAGATTATAAAAAAAAATTCAAAGTAAATGGTTAATTTTATAATTATGTGACTTTAAAATGATTTCAAAAAAAGAAATATTTCTCTCAAATAGTTTTGATTTCATCTATGTCAACATCATTTGATAGATATTAAGTTTATTTGATGTTGATTTATTATGAAACAAAATTTATATATTGTAATGAAGTTTTTGTGATATGTTTGACTGTGGATGTGCTATTTTTATACAATTCATGGCTTATGGTTTACTTATTGACATTTCGTATACTAGTTTGAATATGAATGTGTAAGATATGCTTAAAACATTTCATATGAGTAATGTATTAGACTTATTAAGTGACTGGTGGATCCCGCTATAGCTCCTCGATGCATCGGTTGGTCTCATTAGACAAATAGACGTGGAATTGGCCAAGGCCCTTTCCCAATTTGATTTATGGTTTTGGATGAGGCCTTAATAATTTTAGATGTCTTGTCTGAGGCCTTGAAAAAATGTTTCAGAATGTCTGGCATTATACATTCCCTCATTATCGAAATAATATTGATGGATCATATGGTCATTAGACTAGTAGAATACCGCTGATTATGTTTTATTATGGCATTATTTACTCATCTCATATTCTTTCCATAAATTTATTCATGTTTATTATTGGTAGGGGCATGTAGTTTCAATTATTTACAATGATTAATTTTTATGTCACTTTCCGATGTATTATATACCCTTTCTGAGCGTTTGAGCTCAACCATTTCTTATGTTTCATTTTCCCAGGATATGAAGAAGTTAGTTAGGAGTGACCTGCAAGAATAATCTAGGAGGCTTGGATTCTTCTAATGAAATATATTTTTGTTGTATTTCTCTTCAAGCGGTACGGTTTAACATATGTATGAATCTTGTTTCCAATAATACTAAACGGATCTGTCTTTCGAGACCTGATCTCATTGTGAGCATGCCAATGTTATGTAATAATGCACCGACTCTGGGTAACTAGGGTCGGGGCAGTATAGTTGGTACTATAGGCTGTTAAGTACAAACCTTGGTAACTAGATTTAGATAAACTCTGATTAGAGCACATATCCCTAAGATAGACTTTGAGGATTATTATAGAAGAACATCCTAGAATTTTGGTATTTAGAGATTTTGTGAGTTTTCCAAGAAATACATACATGTCTGGATACAAGTATGTAGAGGCGTCTCTAGCATAGATGTACCTAGGGGTAAAACCCGAAAACACCGCATTGAGCTAGACTCGAATGGGAACTGGTGCACGGCAACAGGCCTTGCTGCACTCTTGGTTACTCCACTCCCATGGGATATTCTTAGGATAATTCTTATTTTCTTTATGAACCATTATGAAGGGTTATGAGTATATAGATTCTCAAAGAAATGTTTTTTATGATTATGGATTTTATCCATAAACTGTTGAAATTTTGCTATGTATTTTAGAAGTTTGGAATTATATATTTCAATTCATTAACTAATCTAGTGTATGCCATTGTTTAGAAATGGCACCTAGTGGAAGGAATTGAAACCATATCAATGCATGCACTCCATGTATGGATTGCCCTCCTTCTCTAGATAATTATAGTGGAGCATGTGATGCAACTGGTGCTGATCAGCTAATCACTATACTGGGACAACTCGCTTAGGTTATGAATAATTACCTTACTCGTATGGGGAACCCTGATCCACAGTGTGGAGGATCAATGTTATATCACTTCATGAGGAAACAACCACCAACAATCAATGGGATTACAAATCCCATAGTAGTTGAGGAATGGATAAATTCCTTAGAGAAAATATTCCATACCTTGGGGAGTAGTGAAATGAAAAAGTTTTCATGGAAGTCTATCACCACACAGGATATGCTGATCAATGGTGGTCATTGATACGAAACACAAAAGAAGATGATGAAGTATCACATATGGAATGGAGGAAGTTCAAAGATCTATTCTGAGAAATATACTTTTCTCGAGACCATCGAGCAGATATGGAAAGGATGTTTCTGAGTCTGAGACAAAAGGAGGATGATAATGTCGCAAAGTATGAGGATAACTTTACAACGTTAGTGAGGTATGTTACAGATTATATCTCTAACCCAATATGTAAGATTGATCATTTCTTCGATGGGTTAAAACCATTTCTCTGTCGAGCATTAGTATCACAATCCTTCTCATCATACGTAGATATTCTCTCGTGGGAAATAAATACTGAAAAGGAATTATCTAAGTCTTAAGACTTTAAATCAAAGAAAGAAAAGAAGAGATATATTGAACACTCTGCGAAAGGATATATTGAAATAGGGAAGAAGGGTAGAATTGAATTTCCACCCTATGATAATTGGGGAAGGAAGAACCCTGGGGCCTGTCTAAAAGGAAAAGGAGTATACTAAAAATGTGGAAGGAAATTCCATCTAGCTTGTGATTTTAAAGGAATTAAAGATGCTATCGATGTTCAATGCTACAATTTCAGGGAGAGGGGATATTATTCTAATGAATGTCCTAAGCTTCAGTGGAACTTACCTCAGAGAATGCCAAGGGATCAAGTCTAAGATTATGCTATCACTACTGCTGAGGTAGAAGCTCCAAGAGGCGTAGTGGCAGGTAATTTAATGGTTTCCTCATGTTTCGCAAAAGCATTATTTGATTCTAGATCATCACATTGTTTCATATATTCCCAGTTTTCTATGAAAATTAGATATTTCCAATTTGATTTAACAAGGGAGTTGTTAGTCAATAGGCCTAAGGGAAGTATCATTGCTACAATGTTTTTTCAATCAGTCCCCATTAAGGCACATAAATGTTCTTTATCTGTTGATCTCATCGTCATACCTATGATTTAATTTGATATAATTTTCAATACGGATTGGCTTTCAGACCATGATGCAAAGATTTATTGTAAGAATAAGGAGGTTATGATTCTTGATAATGATGATAAGCAACACCTCATCTTTAGAGAAGAATCATCGCCACCTATTTTTTATTTAAATCCACCCCCAGTAGCTCAACTAAATACAATTATTGGGGAGGAAGAGAATGAAATGACAGAGGGTGAGGAAAGGAATGTTAAAATAGAGGATGTTCCTATTGTGAAAGAATATAGAGATGTGTTTCTGGAAGATTTACATGGACATCCTCCAAAATGAGAAGTTGAGTTTTCCATTGATTTAATTCCTGGATCAAGGCCTATATCGAAGACCCCTTATAGAATGGCCACCATGGAATTAGTTGAACTAAAGAGACTACTACATGAATTGAGTAATAAGGGATTTATTCACCCTAGTTTTTCTCCACGGGGAGCCCATGTCCTTTTTGTTAATAAGAAAGATGGATCTATGAGGTTGTGAATTGATTACAGGGAGATCAATGCTATAATAATGAAGAAAAAGTATCTCTTACGTCACATTGATGATTTATTTGACCAAATGCATGGGGATCAATAATTTTCAAAGATTGACATTCGATTTGGATACCATCAGTTGTGTTTGAGGAAGGAAGAAATTCTGGAGACAACATTTTGAACAAGGTACGAGCATTAAGAGTTTACAGTAATGCCTTCTGGGTTTTCTAATGCACCCTCTGTATTTATGGATCTAATGAATATAGTTTTCAAGGAATATCTCTATGATTTTGTGGTGGTATTTATTGATGATATCTTGGTATACTCCAAAATCTACGAAGATCATGAAAATAACTTGCGCATTATCCGAAAGACTCTTAGAAAACATCAATTATATGGGAAGTTTAGCAACTATGAATTCTGGCTTCAAAAAATTTCTTTTCTTGGATATATTATCTATAAGGATGGAATTTCTGTTGATCCTTCTAAGACCAAGGAAATCCATGAATAGCTAGCATCGACGAGTATAACTAAGGTACTTAGTTTTATTGAATTGGTAGGTTATTATCGACATTTCGTCCAGAATTTTGCTCGGTTGGCTAACCCATTAAAAAAGCTCACACATAAAGGGGTTAAATTTGTTAGGACAAAAGAGTGTGAAGAATGTTTTGAAGGGCTGGAAATAAGATTATTCAATGCTCCTATATTGACTCTACCATCGGGGAATGATGGGTTCGTTATTTATAGTGCTGCATCGAAGAATGGACTTGGTTGTGTCCTTATGCAGAATGATAGGGTTATTGTCTATGCATCACGACAGCTAAAAATTCATGAGAAAAACTGTCCTACTCATGATCTATAGTTAGAAGTTGTGATCTTTTATTTGAAGATATGGAGACACTACCTATATGGTGAAAAATGTGAGATTTATACTGATGACAGGAGTTTGGAGTATATTTTCTCACAAAAAGAACTCAACATGAGGAAAAGGAGATGGCTTGAACTACTTGAGGATTATGATTGCACGATACACTACCACCCGGAGAATGAAAATAAGGTGGCAGTTGCTTTGAGTAGAAAATATCATGGTGTTTTGAACATGATGGGAGTGGAAAGGGATTCTATTTTCATGGATCTATTAATGATGGATATGGGAATCACCATGGAAGGTGAAACATCAAAACATTTTCAAATGGTTTACAAACCATTATTACTAGAAAGGATAATGACTTTGCAAGCCGATGATGAAGAGTTTAAAAAGAAGATTAAATTTGTGATTGATGGGAGATTGAGTGACATTGTGTATGAAGATGGAATTTTGATATTTGGGAGGAGACTTTTTGTACTTGATATACCTGATTTAAAAAGGGAATTGTTAGACGAATCTCATAGTTCCAATTTCTATATACACCCTAGGAGCACCAAAATGTATAGAGATTTAAAAGAACAATTTTTGGTGGGACAACATGAAGAGGGAGATTGGTGATTTTGTTTCAAGATGTATGGTTTGTCAACAAGTGAAATCTAGAAGGCTACAGCCTGGAGAAGTCATGCAACCTCTTCCCTTACCTGAGTAGAAATGTGATAATATCATGATGGACTTTTTCATGGGACCATCAAAGACTCCTAGAAGGAATGATGAAATATGGGTCATTGTTTATCGTCTTACCAAGTCAGCTCATTTTCATTCTATAATAGAAGATCTACCACTTGAACGTCTTGCAAGACTATATATTAATGATGTAATGAGACTTCATGGAGTACCCCTATTGATTGTTTCTGATCGTGATCCCCATTTTACTTCATGATTCTGGAAGAGTCTTCAGAAGGCCTTGGATACTAAACTTTGTTTGAGCACTATCTACCACCCTCAAACAGATGGACAATCAGAACAAACTATTAAAACCTTAGAAGACATGTCATGATCATGATCACTTGACTTTCAGGGTATGTGGGAATAATATTTACCTCTGGTAGAATTTTCCTATTACAATAGCTTCCATTCAAGTATTTGGATGGCACCATATGAAGCGTTATAAGGAAAGATATGTCGCACACCAACCTGTTGGGATGATGTTGGTGAAAGAAAACTTTTAGGCCTAGAACTGGTGGAGGAAACGATGGAAATGGTGAAGGTAATCCAAAACCACATTAAATCAGCTCAAAGTAGGAAGAAGAGCTATACTGATAACTGAAGGAAGGATTTGGAATTTTATGTGGCAGATCATGTTTTCATGAAGGTATCTCTATGGAAGATAGTTATAAGTTTTGGTACGAATGGTAAATTGAGTCCCAGTTACATCAGACCTTTTGAAATTATAGAACGAATTGAGGTTGTAGCTTACCATTTGGCGATGCCGCCAAGTCTCTCCTAAGTTCACGATGTGTTCCACGTATCACTAATGTGAAAATACATGCCTGACCCAACACATGTACTCACCTATGAAGAATTAGAACTGGAACCCGATCTTTCTTATTACGAAGAGCCCATTAGGATTCTTGATATGAGATAACAAGTGCTAAGAAATCGGACGACTCATCTGGTAAAAGTTTTATGGAGAAACCACAAGATGGAAGAGGCAACGTGGGAACCCGAGGAACTTATGATGAAGAACCATCCGAGTCTTTTTCTGCAGTAATATTCTAGAAAAATTTCAAGGAAAAAATTATTTGAAGGGGAATAGAATGTAACACTCCAAACTCCCACAGTACACTTCTCTTTGAATAATACAGTAGCCTGTGTTATACGCAACTTTGAGATCTTACACACACCACAACCAATCAAACTAGCTGTTATGAATAGTAATACATAATTTTTGAAATTTTATTAATTTTATCTCTCAAAATGGACTTCATTTTTGGATTCGGAATATTGAATTTAGTCTGTGGTGAAATTTTGGTACTTTTCAAATAAATTTTTATTTTGATGAATAGTGAAAATTACTAAATTTTAATTAAAAAAAACATTTTTAATCAAAATAATTAATAGTGATAAATTATGAATTTGGGAGGTTTTAAAGAATATTTAAAATATATTTTTACTATTTAATACAATTTTGTTCATTGAAAATAATTTCATAGTTAAACCGGACATAAACATGTGTCAATCTTTTGATAGTTATTATATCTTAAAAACATGCTATTTGTTTTAACAACGGGAATTAATTTTAAATTAATTTCTGCCACTTCTGTGTTTTGGATTTGAAAAAATTTATTCAATATTTGGAATCAAGTTTTCCAAATTGTGTATATAAGTTACTTTTATTTTTAGACATTTTGAATAATTATTTCTGTAAATATTTTATTTACCATGGTAAAATGGTAAATCCGGTAAATAAGTGTAAAACAATAATATTATAATAATAATAAATTACCCTAAAATGTGTCCTAACCTTATTGGTGGATAAATGTCCTACCATGTGCATCTTTGGGTCGATTTTGGGACCCCATGGAGCCACTTGTAGGTGATAGGGACACTTTATTTTAATTAAGTTAAAATAAATACAAAAATGGCATAAGCTTATATCTTTTAGAAAGACAATTTTTACATAGGGATATATATGTTATATTTTCGATTATAAATATTCATTATAAATATAAAAAGAGTTCCTAAATAATAGTATTTTATATATAATTTTTAGACATTGAAAATGTAAAAATATATTTGACACAATAATGATGTACTATTTTCCTTATTGATGAAAGCATCAAATAATTGATATTATAAATGTTAAAATAAATATAATTTTAAAGTTTTGATGACATAAAGAAATTTTATTGGTTACTATGACATGATAGAATTTCTTAAATGAATTTTTTTTAAATTAATAAAGTGGTTAAGACTTTAAAGAAAATCAATTATTGAGTAGTATCAAAATTGACATAAATGAGTTTTTAAAACAAATATTATATTATTAATTTATATTCTATTCCTAAAAATATAATGTTCTGCCAAAGGACTTATATAATTATTGGTGTATCATTAATGGACCACTTGGGGGTCTCTTGGATGTATATAGTAAGTGTACTAACTATATAACATAAAAATACCAAGTGACATGGTAAGTGTCAAACTAATTAACTAAGAGTTAAATCTAAAAGATAAGGTTAATATAATGACCCAAACCTATCTAAAATCTATTGGTTGAATGAATTTAGACTCATACCCACCTTATACTTGTAATAATCCACTTTGGATCCATAAGAAACAGAATATGATTTTATTATAAAAAAATACTTTAAGTTTCTCCTAAAGAGCCCCTCACCCCTATTATATAAGGGAACTCCCCCTTCACATTAATTCACACCTTCAAAACCATTTGGATCGGCCAAAATCTGCCAAAATATCCTCCCAACATCCTTAAATTCATCCTAGAGGCCTTAGTTTGATCAGAAAGCCAACATAAGGATCCCTTTTGATCAAATCAAAAGGAAGAACCCGAAGAAGATGTAATGTCTTCACCACCGTCTTTAAAAGATCCTTTCTTCTTCAACTTTTTCATTCCTGATTATTTCAATTATAAAATAATAACTCATGTATCTTATATATACTATTATGTTATTATAATTACGGAAAAAAAAAATTCATTATTCTATCCGTCCCTGGAATGACATGTCACCATACGTGCGTATGTACGACCTACCGTCTCCACGTTGTGGTGTAATTGTTATTCAATATATTATTATTTAGATTGGTATAATAATAGTTTATAATTCATGTAAATAATATATATAAAATTATAATTATTATTTCTATATGAAAAACCATCCAATTATATATTATTTTAATATCAAATGAATGATATTGTCGCTAGGTCGTACGTACGGACTACCGCCTCCACGAAGGCGATGAGATTCATTCCCCATCGTATCCATGAAATTATAATTCTCATTTAATGATTAAAAATAATGTTTAAGGACTTAATATCATTCTGGATATGAATAAGATACAACCTATCCCTAATAAACAAGACTTATGTCACTAAACATATAAAAGAAAATGAGTAAGTTAGCATCCAAAACGACGATAATACTAAGATTTTATTAACAAAACAATGTTAAAAGGTCATATATGATATCATATTAATATATATAAATATTTTATAATTTATTGACAATTATTTCACCATTATACAGGAGGTTAACCTACCGTCTACCAAGGAAAATTATAAGGTAAGGGTTTATTTTACAATCTCTTCATTATCCGAGGTTGTTTATTCGTAATTATTTACTAGGACCTCTTTATCATCCACAACCATGTTTCATAAAAATATATTTCAAAACAGTCTTACTATTTTACAGAATATGGGTTAAAGTCATTTATACCATTGTTTGACTATTTATAAGATGTTTATAAAAGAATCATTCCATCGTTTTCCAAACAAGGTCCTTTTTAACCTTTTCGACAAAATTGAGGTAAGAATGTCTTTTTTTTAACTTATACGGACGGTGCGACTAATTGTTGCCGTTATAAAATCGTAGAGGCTTCCCATACAATCTAAAAAGTATATTTTCAAGGTAAATGGTTTAATTAATAATTATTTGACTTTTAAATGATTTCAAAAAAAGAAATATTTATCTCAAATAGTTTTGATTTCATTTATGTCAACATCCATTGATGGAATTTAAGTTTATTTGATGTTTTGATATTATGATACAAATCATCCATATTGTAATGAATTTTTTGTGATATGTTTGACTATTGATGTGCTATTTTTATACCATTAATGGTTTAGGGTTAACATATTGACATTTCGTATGCAAGTTTTAATACGAATGTTTATGATATGTATGAACATTTTCATACGAGGAATATATTGGACTTAGTAAGTGACAGGTGGAGCCCGTTATAGTTCCTCGATGCATCGGTATGTATCATGAGACACATATACATGGAATTGGCTGATTCCGTTTCCCAATTTTATTTATAGTTTTTGCCAGGGCCTTAATCATTTTAGACGTCTTGGATGAGGCCTTGAAAAAATGATTCAGAATGTCCGGCATTATACATTCCCTCATTATGGTAATAATATTGATGGTTCATGTGGTCATTAGACTAGTAGAATACGCAAGATTATGTTTTATTATGGCATTATTTACTTATCTCATATTCTTTCCATAAAATATTTCATGTTTTTTATTGTTAAGGGAATGTGGTTTCATTTATTTACCATGTTTAATTTTTATGTCATTTTCCACTGTATTACATACCATTAATGAGCATTTGATCTCATACCTTTCTTATGATTCATTTTCCTTGGATATGAAGAAGTTAGTTATGAGTGACTTGTAGGTATAATCTATGAAGCTTGGATGCTTCTAATGAAATATATTTTTCTTTTATTTCTCTTAAAGTTTCAAAGTTGAACATATGTTTGAATCTTGTTTCCAATAATACTAAACTTATTGGTCTTTTGAGACATGATCTCCTTGTGATCATGCCAATGTTATGTAATAATGCACCGACATTGGGTAACTAGGGTCGGGGAGTTACACATATAAATTGTGGAATCATATTAATTTGGAAAAATTTTAATTTGTAATCAATACAATACATGAAATAAAATTTTTTCAAGGATAATTACAAAGATGTTATTACTTGGTGAAAAAAGTCCAATAATGGATTAAGTTTACAACCATATCCAAGACATGATGTATCATAAGACTTAAATTTTCTATGTAAATTAGAGGGCTATCTAATCACACCCCTCATAAAATAATCATGAAGATGTGTTCTAAATATTGAATAAATTTAAATATTTAACTTTAGGGATACCCATGGAAATAAAATGCTTTCATAATCATCTCATATGGAATTACAAAAGGGTGTATCAAAATTGGATCCTTGAGAGAAAGGAATTGAAAATAATGGAAAATAAATTAGTAAAAAAGGATATAATGGATAAAATTTTCTAGAAGTAGTGAATACATAAAAACTAGTGTTTAATAACCTTTAGAAATGAGCCACTTTATTGGGGATTTTGAGAAAATTTTAATGATTATTTAAAGATAACTAAGGTATATTTCTATATATAAACACTAAAATGAAATAATATATTTTTTTTATTATTAAATGAGGTATTTTAGATAAATATTGGTAGAATAAAACAACTTATGTATTTTACTGAAAATAGGTTACAAATGGATTTGTTCCCTTCGATATGGCATGCTTATTGAAAGGAGTTGAGTTGGAACCCGTTAAAGCATGTATTTACCTTTTATGAAGGATTAATTGAGCTATTAAATTTTTTTTGGGAAAATATAAACAAAATATTTAATAATTATATAATCATAATGAATAAATAAATTGGTTTAAATGGAGGTAAAGTGTAACAAAAAATGAAATTAATAGAGTTTTTAAGGAATCTCTTAACTTGTATAAGAATCTATTCTGCACCTCTACTTAATTTCTTCTAAAATATAATTATATTCCTTATTTACATAATTTAGAAACTGTTATAAATTAAATTTTTTTATGATATTATTTATTTTCGTTGTGGACACATTAATGGGTTACATTTCTCCATTTTATCGTTATTAGAGGGTCTGTTTTCAATTTTTAACTCTCTCTTCACTTGTATATAAACATGGAAGTTATTTTAAAATATGAATAATTTTCTGAAAGTAAATTATATCATATTAATGAACTTATATTATTTCTTATGGTCAATTTTTTTTAATATTATAATAATTAATATGATAAAATATTAATGATAATTTGTAAGAACCTGAGTTTTCTTACGAGGTAAAGATCCTTTTCTTTTCTGTTTAACTGTTCTGTTGTGGCCTATTGGGGATTGCTAACTTTACCAAGGGAGTTACAGAGGTGTCCAGTGCTTGTTCAGAGGCCGGAATGATGTTTTAGGCTAGAAATGGCCTGGCACATGGTTTGTGCATGGCCTACGTATGGCCTGGTAAATAGTGCGCCTTGGTGCAAGATTGGAAGAGGCTGGAGCATGGTCAGTGCAAGGTTTGGGAAAACTGTGCGGGGTGGTCGTGCGGTTTCCCCTTCCCTTCCATCCAGGTTCGCACAGTCTTTGCATGGTTGTTCTAGGCTGCGCAGGTAAACCGTGAGACCATCCGTGTTTTGATTTTTAATTAATTTTTAAATAAATTAATTAAAAGTTATAAAATCTAACCTAATTCTATTCTTCTTCAACCGGATAACAGGGGGATTCTCTCATGGAAGCATTGGGAGATTTAGAGCCCACATTTTAGTTTGATCTCCATTTCAACCGTCATTCATCTTGCTAGATCTGCAATGGTAAGTCCTCAATTCCTTTTTATTATTTCTCGATTCTTCATGTTATAACGAATGCAGATTGGATTAAGGCTCATATGCCCTAATTTCTTTTTCTTCAACTGTTCTTCAGTTTTCATCCAAACCAGGATGAATCAGATCCTGATACTAGACGAGCTATCTTGTTTGAGCCTAAAGTAGGTGGTAGGGTGATTTTCTCTGTATTTCAAGCTATTTATATATGTTGGAGTGCCGCACTCCCACTTTTGGGGTGTTGCTTGAACTTGGAATTTAACCCTGTTATTTCCTAGCATGTTGTAGGTAATATGAATAGGATGGTATTTTCTTGAGTTAGGTTGTACACCTTGGACAGGAACTACCCCTTGGGTACATTGCCTTGAATGGATCTTATACGTATTTGATCTAGGATGCCTATGAGTCTTTCCTTTTCTTTCCCTTGTGGGTTGTTTAAAATGGAATTGAATATGCATGGAATTGCAATAAGATGAAATTTTAATTGTAATAGTTTCAGGCGTGGGATGGAGTTTTTCCCTCGACCCTAGTATATTAATTATTGAATTTCTTGCCCACTTGAGTTAAATTCTTTGAGCTGCTTACAATGTGAAACAAATTCATGGGTGAACCATTGAACCAATGTGAGTTGACATGGATAGACTCATATAGGACTTGTTACTGAAATGCCCAGTGAATCATGGATCCAGTGTGAGATTCCATGTATGGACTCAACAGGGCATGATATGTCATGGGAGATACCATGATCTTATTTATAGGATCCCAGGGATGGGCTCCGATGATGGATGATACCACACCTAGAGCGAGGCTGGGTACCTAGGAGGTTCGCCGAAACGGGCTTGTAGGGCGTTGGTGGATTTTCTCCCTGAGCGAGGCCTAGTTTCTGAATTGAGTATTCCAGGAACGGGATCAAAAAATGTTTGAACACTTGAATGAAGTAATTTATGAATAGAATGGATACTTGAAGTGATTCTAAGACAATGAACAAGCTTGGGTAGGACTTTCTAGTTTCTTTGTTTACTGCATTCCATATTGCACCGCCTGTTTTATATATTCACTGACAATTAGCATAGATCATTGGTGGTTGCCTACTAGGATTTTGTATCACACCCAGTTTGGGTCATGTTTTTGGACTGTAGCATATTATATGAATTCAGGTAAGGATATGGGGAAAAGCCCTAGTACAAGTACTTTACATGCTGCTCGGATTATGAGTGCATGTGACCAAGATGAGGCTTCCGATGCGACTAGGGATGCATTTTGGTTTCTTTTTGGTATTTTGAATACTTTTTCTATATTGTATTGACTTGCACCATCCTATATAAACATATTCCAGATCTTTCTATTTTCCATCTATTTCTATTGTCTATGTGTTGTATACTAGTTACCTTCTTCCAATATTATATGTTTGTAATTCCACTGTGATACTATGTTAATGATGGAATAGTCTCCCCACGAACTCACCTATTCCCTTGCTTCTAGTCGGCAGCCTCTGGCGTTTGAGGAGATGCGCTAGAGGCCATGTGGCCACCAGTCCCGCTACCTGGTTGAATGGTAAGTCGTGTTGGGATGTTACAAAGTGGTATTACAGCCAGGTTTCGATCCTGGGACCTGTGGGTTATGGGCCCATAGGGATCAGATATTGGTGGACCATTGGTTAAATCTTTTGAACAATGGTATGTTAAAAGAATGAATGTTGAAAATAGAGCATGACCTAGACCCAAAATTCTGAGTGGGAAAGAGGTAGTGACTGTATTGGTTTTTGGTGATTGTTCCTTATGTTTTCCTGGCATTAGAAGTAGGCTTTGGGTTGACGTGGTTTTTATGAAGGTCTTGACATATCAGGAATTGGTTCTTGTGATTGTGATTTTTGAATCTCTTTAAAAATATTGAACTGAGTCATGTATTTGGCATTGTAGAGTCATGCGACCACGGCGACCCCCAGTCGTACGTCGGGAGAGCGATGACGACCATGTTCTGGAGATGGTAGGACATGGGATACTAGAAGAAACACCGGTTGTTCCAGCTGTGGCACCAGCGGTTCTACCGGACATAGGTGTTGAGGAATAGTTCCGTGAGAGCTTCTTGCGTTTTATGCAGACCGTTCAGGGAGCACCGCAACCTACCCCGTCTATGGCAGAGTGGACGCGTGAGTTTCAGCAGCAGCATCCGCCTATGTGTTCAGGGGATGGCGGACCTCCGGCTGTAGAGTCTTGGTTAGAGGTGATACTAGCTATCGTTGAGAATTTGGAGATACCTCCAGAGAGGAGGGTCAAGCTCGCTACATACATGCTGCGTGATTCCTCCAAGTGGTGGTGGGATGTGATCACCTAGTCAGATCGTCATCAGGATATGGCATGGATATAGTTTCATAATAACTTCTACAATTTCTTTTATCCAGAGTCATTGAGGGATAATAGATCTTGGGAGTTCTTTCATCTGGAACAAGGCATGTTATCAGTGTTGGAATACTCAGACTGTTTTTCTGAGCTTCATCGCTTCGTATCTATTCCGATGTGCAATGAGCTGTCGAGGGCCACGCTTTTTGAGGATGGTCTGAGATATGACATCAAATATTAGGTAAATATCATCAGGTTGACTACTGTTTATAGAATTGTAAACCAGGCGCTAATCATAGAATGTAACCTGAGAGAGGTTGGAGGCGCGAGCCACAGTGGTTTGGAATCGAGATCAGGTACTATAGAAACTGTTAGTAGGAATCATCATCTGGATCTTCCACACGGTGATTATAGAAATCAAAAACTATATTTGGTTAGCAACCTGAGGTGATAACAGTGCGGTAGGCTATGACACATGAAGGCACAATGTCCAAGGGACCCAGTCGAGTGCCGATCATGTGGAAAGATGGGTCATCCTCAACGTTTCTATATAACGTTTTCACCAGCAGCCATCGATAGAGGGTCTGCACCGACTCCATATGCAGGAGTAGGGTCGGCAGCTTCTCATCAGAGAAGGAGTTGGAGAGCGACTAGCTGATCAGGGCGAGGTAGTGTTTGTTGTAGAGGTAGCCAGACACAGGGCACACCGAGACGTTAGAGTGGGCCAGCTCAGGGTAATTAGGTTTTATTACAGGGTCATGGTTCAGGCCAGATGTATGCAGTGCAGCCTTTTTCCGAGGATCAGGGAGCTGGACCGTCTATGGTGAGAGGTACGATCCTAGTAGCATCTGTTATTTCATCTTCCCTCTTTGATACAGGTTCATCACACAGTTTTATATCTGCGCCTATAGTGAAAATCCTTTGGCTAGTTGTGTTTTCCTCTGATGGCGTCTTGACGCTAGACACACCACTATGAGTTAGGGTAGAGGTTGTATGCCAATGAAGAGGGTTCCCTCTTGATGTTGGAGGGTGTCACTTGGTCTGGGATCATTATGTTTTCGAAATGACAGGTTTTGACGTCATTCTCGGTATGGACATGCTAGTATCATACCAAGAATACATTTATTGTTACTGTCGGAGAGTGATTTTCACATCACCCTAGGTTTTAGTGTATACTCTTAAGGAAGAGTGGGATCTCCAGGCAGGCTGAGCAGGACCAGAGTATCGTGGGATGGACGGGATGACAGCCTAGATCGCTAGTTTTTTCTGGATGATCATGGAGTTAGTCAGACAGACCTTCCTCCAGTGGTTGATCTCCTCAGGGATGTTTTTCCTGAGAATTTTCAGGTTTACCTTCTGAGAGAGAGGTGGAGTTATCCATTGATCTAGTGCTTCGAGCTGTAACAGTATCCATTACTCCTTACAATATGGAAACAACGTAGTTGCAAGAGCTTAAGAAAAAACTCAAAGATTTGGAGGCAAATGGGTTTAGTCAACCAAGTACTTCTTTGTGGGGTTCACCATTCCATTTTGTGAAAAAGGTTATGGGTCTCTTAGGCTGTGTGTGGACTATCGGAAGCTGAAAAAACTGACGGTTAAAAATTGATATCCCTTGCAGCGGATAGATGACCTGTTTGATCTGCTTTGAGGAGCTAGAGTGTTCTTGAAAATTCATTTGAGGTTCGGGTATCACCAGGTGCATGTTCAACCTGCATACATACCTCATATAGATTTTCATATCATGTATGGTATATATGAGTGTCTGGTTATGCCGTTCGGTATCAAGAACACACCAGCTGTTTTCATGGATTTGATGAATCGCGTGTTCCAACCTTATTTTGACTCATTCGTCCTGGTTTTCGTTGATGATATTTTAGTGTATTCTTAAAATCGAAATTACCATTCCAATCATATTGAGATCGACTTTAATACACTAAGAGAGCATCAGCTATATGCATAGCTTACTATGTGACACTTTTTGATGGACGAGATTAACTTCTTGGGCCATGTTATCTCTGAGACTGGAAAGTCTGTAGACCCAGAGAAGGTTAGAGCTGTGGTTTCTATGGAACATCCCAAGAATGAATTTTACATACATAGTTTCTTTTGTAATGCTGGCTATTATCGTCGTTTCATACAAGATTTATCATGCTTAGAAGCGCCGTTGACAGGCCTGACTAAGAAGGGGGTCAAATTTGTATAGATAGATGCTTGTGATCCAGCCTTTCAAGAGCTAAAAGGAAGGTTGACATCAGCATTAGTCCTGATTATAGCATCCCATCTTTTTATAACATAACTTTTCATTCCATTACATGGAACTGAGGATCTTTAAGGTTTAGTGTCTTGGAAACAAGGAACACAAAACATGAAACAAAAAAAACATTCTTCTTAAACACTTGAAAGGCTTCTCCTCATGTTCACCATAGGCTCATTACTGCATCTCATAACTTGGGGACATACATCAAAAGTAAGGGTGAGCAGAAGGCCCAGCAAGGGAAACAAGTGAAACATTTTACATATGAACTTGAGATACATCAATAAAGTCATGAAAAGAACTATAATGCATGAAAATGAAATCATGAGGCATATCATAATAAAAATAAAACTTTTTTATAACTTGAAGATGTGGCTACATCATTTAACATAGACAATCATGAACATATCACCAAGGTCCATCCCCAAGGTGTCATTTTAAAATTACCAAGGTTATTCACCAAGGTATCGTGAAAATTGTAATCTCTAGTGTTTACATCATTACCCAATGCATTGGAGCGCTATCAGGGCGCACCCTTAAATTTGCCTTTATTATCATGTGAGCCACATATATCATCATCAAACATTTCATAAATAACCCATATAGCATAAAATAAATGGGTTTCATTTCATAATCATAACGTTTTAAAAACTGCTTTAAAGACATGATCTTTACGTTACTTTAAACCCACGGAAAGGGAAAGCGGGTATCATGTATGTAAATCCCAGAATTTAAAATATAACATTTTTATATATATGTGAATACCCCTTTAGAAATAGGAGCTTTGAGTATTCACTTTATAACATAAAATAATTTTGAGAAAAGAGAGGCATTTTGAGACGAAAATTCTGTAGCATAACGGCTATGTTACAAGGTCTTAGAAAACTTTGAAACGAGAGGGAACATGGGTCGAGAAATCATAATTGACCCATAAAATAGTATAGGGACAGAATAAGAAGTATATATGGACATGGTGGTGTAATTTCAAGGAAATACCATTTGAAATGAAAAACATGGAAGGAAGACAAAAGTTTGATTTCTCTTATGAAAGTTCGGCAGCCTAACGGCGTTACTTAAACTTCAAAATACTGAATTGAAGATATCAAATGGGGTCTCTCATCATATGAAAATAAGAGTCCAGTATGATAGGTATGGAGATCATACCCCAACATAACAAAAAGGAACTTGAAGGAATTGACATGAAAGTAGAACTTCAAAACGAGAAGGGTGAAGAAACACTTAAAAATTCGGCAGCCTAACGGCGCCACTTAAAACTTCAAAATACGGAATTGAAGAGATCACATGGGGTCTCTCATCATATGAACATAAGAGTCCAGTATGATAGGTATAGAGATCATACCCCAACATAACAAAAAGGAACTTGAAGGAATTGACATGAAAGTAGAACTTCAAAACGAGAAGGGTGAAGAACCACTTAAAAATTCGGCAGCCTAACGGCGCCACTTAAAACTTCAAAATACAGAATTGAAGAGATCAAATGGGGTCTCTCATCATATGGTCATAAAAGATCAGTATGATAATTTAGAGATCATACCCCAACATAATAAAAAGGAACATGAAAGACTTGAATGAAAATAGAACTTGAAAACGAGGAAGGTGAAAGAATCCCTTAAAAATTCGGCAGCCTAACGGCGCCACTTAACATTTTTAAAACGAATGGATGAGAGCAAGGGGGGTCTCTCATCATATGAACATGAAAGAGGCAGTAGGATGAATATAAAAGGACATCCTCCAACATAAGAACATGGAGTATAAAATAAATGACATAAAAGAGATTACTTGAAAAGAAAGAGAGAGGTCGGATCTCTTACCTTAAAATGTAACTCTTAAACCTCAAAGGTTGGGACCTTGAGGGCTTGGAGGCACCTTGGGAGGACTCCTTGGGAGGTAATGAGACCAGAAATTCGTTGGGAATGAGTGGGGAGTCGAATGGATGAGAGGAGGGCTTGGTATTTATAGGGAAAGTGAGGGGACAAGACATTAATGGCCAAGGGACACCTCACATGTGCTTTTCTCAAACCCATGTGCTCTCCCTTGTCATTTATCATGGAGTTAGGCCACATGGGGCCCCCAAAACAATAATTCATCACCCATGGCCGGCCAACCCTCAAAAGATCTCATGACATCATCATGACACCGTTATGATGTCATTAAACATACCGAAACCCTAAAACTGTATTTTTATTATTCACAGAAAATTCAACTTTCTCAGAAAAATCCCAAAACTTCACATTAACCAAATATCAATGCTCTGATTTCAAAAATGAAATCCATTTTATAAAAATAATTTTCTAAATATTTTTAATTTAATTTTTAAATAAAAACACTATTCATCGAAAATTCATTTTTTTCAGAAAAAACCCCAAAAATTACCATAACATAATATCGATGCTCTGAGTTCAAAAATAAAGTCATTTTTATAAAAATAATTTTCTAATTATTTTTAATTAAATTTTTAATTAAAAAACACTATTCACTCGAAAAAAACTAATACTTGAAAAATAATTAATGAAACCGTTATTTAACTATTTTATTGAATCACATTACTTAATCAAGGTGCCTAGATTATTTTAAAACTTTCTTTAAGTGAGATTACTAATCCATTTGGTCATATTACTAATCCTAATCATAAAATCACTATTCATAATTTACTATTCATCAAAAATCAAGTTGATCTTATTAGACTCTAAATTTAGTACTGAACATAATTGCAGAAGACCATTTTTTGAAAATCATTACACATTTTTAATTATTTAGGGTTTACATAAACATATTTAAAATATCTTTTTTCTAAAATTCATCAAAAATATGCATACTATATTTATCCGGTCATTACAAAATTCATAAACTTTATCATAAGAAGAAATCCCAATTTTTATTTAAAACAAGGATTACACAAGGTAGTTACGGTCTCGTTACATAACCCCTTATAATACCAGCATATGACCTAAGAGTAAGGTGTGCTAGGGTGATAGAAGCTTGGGGCGGCTCAGTCAACATTGCCCGAGTAGTAATTTCTATCAGTTTGAACTTCTCACGAAGGCGATTTCGTTCCAGCTTCACATTATGAAGTTCGGCTTGGATTTGATCCAGAGCAAAGCCCAGTGGTGCTACCTCCTTCCCAAGCTCTGTTAGATGGGCTTCGATCGGTCCAAGGCTACTTGGTGAGTCCATCGAATCTTCTTTCTATAATAATTAACCAAGATTACTTACATTTAGAGACAATAATCAAAACATTTTGTTCACAGCGGTCATGTTGACCGATGGTTATATAATAGTCAAAACCCACTGATCTCATTTTAATTATAATCATGTTTATCAAATAAAACATTTTTGTTGAGTATAAAAATAACACATAAAATTAGGAAACAAAATTTATTTAAAAAATTTCGGGTCGTTACAATCTTCCCCCCTTAAGAAATTGCGTCCTCGCAATTTTAAAATTGGGTTTTGAAATTTCATTGAAAGTCCCACATTGGAAAAGGAGTCAGTAAAACTATTACTTTAAAATAAAGAAAGGGAAGTACAATGGTCACCCGAGTTAACCCACACTAGGGTTCCATGTAGGAAAACATGGACATGGAGGAAAAAACAAAGGGTCAAGTTCTGAGGGAGAGTGATAGAGAACATGATTAGGAGAAAGTTAACCATGAGAAAATCCCAAACTTATGATGTGTGTAAACGGTCTTTTATTACCTAGTAGGAAACGTAAACCAACAAAATTTTTGTTTTACGTTTCTTTTCATAATTTTGAGGATTTCATTTACTACATAGAACAAAAACATAAGAAAATATACCTACCTTCAAGTAGAGTTTCATCCTTTAACAAGTCCCTACCAACACTAATCTTTTCTCCAAATGATGAGAATTCAAAAACACTTGGTCTCATAAAAGCACAAGAATCATCTTCTATAGAATCACATAATCTACAAAAGATTAACTATCTATTTCTTCTATCTTTAAACAGTATCCCAAAAACAGAAAGGTTAAGGTAAAACAACTCTTCAAAAAGAAAGAATCCCATAGGAATGGAAACTACTTTTAAATCATCAAGGTTCCATGGTACTACCCAAAGTTCATCATAGACCATTCCATAAATAACGGTCCTTAAAATTCCTCAAAAAAACCAAACTAAGATTGAAACCCAAATACAATAAGGATTTGATAACATAGTCTTCCAAAACAACTTCATTGTTCATCTCCAGACAACATCAACCACTCCTAACATCTTATAAAAAAGTATCTAACCTAAACATATTTTACCCAAGATAGGTTAGTCATTCCCATAAGTAACCTAAATTACTATAAGTTCACCTTAAATTCATCGATTCTTCAAAATATAAGTCAACCTTACTCCTCAATGAAAATACCGTAGTAATCTATTTACCTCGATCAAATATGGTTCCCAAAATAATGAACGTCTTCCAAAATAATAATCATATTTTAATCCCCTAATCATCCCTGTCATATTAATACGAAAATCGTCGCATTTCCTATCACATTGGTTGTCGGAACATGTTCTTCCATTTCCCACCATTAACTAAGAAGAGAAAGCATAATTAGGGGCTTAAGTACTTAGCTAATAATCATGAAAAGGAACTGAAAGCATATAAGGATAACTTGTATATGAAAGGTATACCCTAACTTGTGATCTCATAGGTTCCCATCTAGGTTATGAATGATCATATATTCTTATGTGAACCTTTAATTTATTTTATCTTTGTTCCTTTAACAATGGTTCATACCAAGCTTATGAATTTACCAAAGCATATCCCCCGGGAGTGTCGTAACCAAGAGTGCAGCAAGGCCCGTTGTCGTGTACCAGTTCCCGTTCGAGTCTTGCTCAAAGAGGTGTTTTCGGGTTTTACCCCTATGTACATCTGTGCCAGAGCCACCTCTACCTGCTCGTATCCAGACAGGGATGTATTTGCTTGGCAACCCCTTACTCAATACTCACCAAAATACCAGGAATATTTCCTATATTAAACTTTTCTATAGGGTTCCTCCTAGAGTTTTCATATCCTAATTTCCACAAATAACTAAACCATCCTTTGATACCAACTATAGCATCCCGTCTTTTTATAACATAACTTTTCATTCCATTACATGGAACTGAGGATCTTTAAGGTTTAGTGTCTTGGAAACAAGAAACATAAAACTTGAAACAAAAAAAAACATTCTTCTTAAACACTTGAAAGGCTTCTCCTCATGTTCACCCTAGGCTCATTACTGCATCTCATAACCTGGGGACATACATAAAAAGTAAGGGTGAGAAGAAGGCCCAGCAAGGGAATCAAGTGAAACATTTTACATATGAACTTGAGATACATCAATAAAGTCATGAAAAGAACTATAATGCATGAAAATGAAATCATGAGGCATATCATAATAAAAATAAAACTTTTTCATAACTTGAAGATGTGGCTACATCATTTAACATAGAAAATCATGAACATATCACCAAGGTCCATCCCCAAGGTGTCATTTTAAAATTACCAAGGTTATTCACCAAGGTATCGTGAAAATTGTAATCTCTAGTGGTTACATCATTACCCAATGCATTGGAGCGCTATCAGGGCACACCCTTAAATTTGCCTTTATTATCATGTGAGCCACATATATCATCATCAAACATTTCATAAATAACCCATATAGCATAAAATAAATGGGTTTCATTTCATAATCATAACGTTTTAAAAACTGCTTTAAAGACATGATCTTTACGTTACTTTAAACCCATGGAAAGGGAAAGCGGGTATCATGTATGTAAATCTCAGAATTTAAAATATAACATTTTTATATATATGTGAATACCCCTGTAGAAATAGGAGCTTTGAGTATTCACTTTATAATATAAAATAATTTTGAGAAAAGAGAGGCATTTTGAGACGAAAATTCTGCAGCATAACGGCTATGTTACAAGGTTTTAGAAAACATTGAAAAGAGAGGGAACATGGGTCGAGCAATCATAATTGACCCATAAAATAGTATAGGGACAGAATAAGAAGTATATATGGACATGGTGGTGTAATTTCAAGGAAATACCATTTGAAATGAAAAACATGGAAGGACGACAAAAGCTTGATTTCTCTTATGAAAGTTCGGCAGCCTAACGGCGTTACTTAAACTTCAAAATACTGAATTGAAGATATCAAATCGGGTCTCTCATCATATGAAAATAAGAGTCCAGTATGATAGGTATACAGATCATACCCCAACATAACAAAAAGGAACTTGAAGGAATTGACATGAAAGTAGAACTTCAAAACGAGAAGGGTGAAGAACCACTTAAAAATTCGGTAGCCTAACGGCGCCACTTAAAACATCAAAATACGGAATTGAAGAGATCACATGGGGTATCTCATCATATGAACATAAGAGTCCAGTATGATAGGTATAGAGATCATACCCGAACATAACAAAAAGGAACTTGAAGGAATTGACATGAAAGTAGAACTTCAAAACGAGAAGGGTGAAGAACCACTTAAAAATTCGGCAGCCTAACGGCGCCACTTAAAACTTCAAAATATGGAATTGAAGAGATCAAATGGGGTCTCTAATCATATGGTCATAAAAGATCAGTATGATAATTTAGAGATCATACCCCAACATAATAAAAAGGAACATGAAAGACTTGAATGAAAATAGAACTTGAAAACGAGGAAGGTGAAAGAATCCCTTAAAAATTCTGCAGCCTAACGGCGCCACTTAACATTTTTAAAACGAATTGATGAGAGCAAGGGGGTCTCTCATCATATGAACATGAAATAGGCAGTAGGATGAATATAAAAGGACATCCTCCAACATAAGAACATGGAGTATAAAAGAAATGACATAAAAGAGATTACTTGAAAAGAAAGAGAGAGGTCGGATCCCTTACCTTAAAATGTAACTCTTAAACCTCAAAGGTTGGGACCTTGAGGGCTTGGGGGCACCTTGGGAGGACTCCTTGGGAGGTAATGAGACCCGAAATTCGTTGGGAATGAGTGGGGAGTCGAATGGATGAGAGGAGGGCTTGGTATTTATAGGGAAAGTGAGGGGACAAGGCATTAATGGCCAAGGGACACCTCACATGTGCTTTTCTCAAACCCATGTGCTCTCCCTTGTCATTTATCATGGAGTTAGGCCACATGGGGCCCCGAAAACAATAATTCATCACCCTTGGCCGGCCAACCCTCAAAAGATCTCATGACATCATCATGACACCGTTATGATGTCATTAAACATACCGAAACCCTAAAACTGTATTTTTATTATTCACTGAAAATTCAACTTTCTCAGAAAAATCCCAAAACTTCACATTAACCAAATATCAATGCTCTGATTTCAAAAATGAAATCCATTTTATAAAAATAATTTTCTAAATATTTTTAATTTAATTTTTAAATAAAAACACTATTCATCGAAAATTCATTTTTTTCAGAAAAAACCCCAAAAATTACCATAACATAATATCGATGCTCTGAGTTCAAAAATAAAGTCATTTTTATAAAAATAATTTTCTAATTATTTTTAATTAAATTTTTAATTAAAAAACACTATTCACTCGAAAAAAACTAATACTTGAATAATAATTAATGAAAATGTTATTTTACTATTTTATTGAATCACATTACTTAATCAAGGTGCCTAGATTATTTTAAAACTTTCTTTAAGTGAGATTACTAATCCATTTGGTCATATTACTAATCCTAATCATAAAATCACTATTCATAATTTACTATTCATCAAAAATCAAGTTGATCTTATTAGACTTTAAATTTAGTACTGAACATAATTGCAGAAGACCATTTTTTGAAAATCATTACACATTTTTATTTATTTACGGTTTACATAAACATATTTAAAATATCCTTTTTCTAAAATTCATCAAAAATATGCATACTATATTTATCCGGTCATTACAAAATTCATAAACATTATCATAAGAAGAAATCCCAATTTTTATTTAAAACAATGATTACACAAGGTAGTTACGGTCTCGTTACATAACCCCTTATAATACCAGCATATGACCTAAGAGTAAGGTGTGCTAGGGTGATAGAAGCTTGGGGCGGCTCAGTCAACATTGCTCGAGTAGTAATTTCTATCAGTTTGAACTTCTCACGAAGGCGATTTCGTTCCAGCTTCACATGATGAAGTTCGGCTTGGATTTGATCCAGAGAAAAGCCCAATGGTGCTACCTCCTTCCCAAGCTCTGTTAGATGGGCTTTGATCGGCCCAAGGCTACTAGGTGAGGCCATCGAATCTTCTTTCTATAATAATTAACCAAGATTACTTATATTTAGAGACAATAATCAAAACATTTTGTTCACAGCGGTCATGTTGACCGATGGTTATAAAATAGTCAAAACCCACTGATCTCATTTTAATTATAATCATGTTTATCAAATAAAACATTTTTGTTGAGTATAACAATAACACATAAAATTTGGAAACAAAATTTATTTAAAAAATTTCGGGTCGTTACACTGATAGAACAGGGAAAGAGTTACACAGTCTATTGTGAAGCATCAGGTGTTGGACTGGGTGTGTTGTTGATACAAGGAGACAGAGTCGTGGGGTACCGATCTCAGCAGTTGAGGCCACACGAGGTGAATTATCCGACAAACAATCTTGAGCTAGAAGTAGTTGTTCATGCGATGCGCTGTTGGAGACACTATTTATTGGGAGAGAGATTTTTGGTGTACATAGACCACAAGAGCCTCAAATATATCTTTACTCAGCGTGATCTGAATCTTACACAATGAATGTGGGTGGAGTACCTACAGTCCTTTGATTTCGAGCTAGCTTATACGCCAGGTAAGGGCAATTTTGTGGTGGATGCATTGAGTAGGAGGACTCAGATACATGCAGTGCAGCAGGCTAAAAACTAATGGAAGATTATGTCCTTGTTCTCTGAGATTCATCTTGATGTGCAGAACAGCAATGTGTAGTCTTTTCTATCATCCTTAGCTGTGACTTATACCCTCCTGGATAGAGTAAGGATGAGACATATATCAGATTCGGAAGGCCTAGTTCAATGGGATGGTTTTTTAGGTGAGGACCCTCCTCCTAGTAGGACGATAGGCGATGATGAAGTTCTTCTTATCCATAGACGTGTACGGGTTCCAGTGGATTTGAAAGAGGAGCTGATTCGAGAGTTTCATGCTTTGGTTTGGGCAGTTCATCCCGGAGTCACTATGACGTATCGTGACTTGCGCCGATAGTACTGGTGGACGGGTATGAAGAGAGAAGTGTCTGGTTTTATCAAGAGATGTTCTACATATCAGCAGGTGAATGCAGAACATCAATGGCCAGCTGGGCTTTTAAAGCAGTTACTTATCGCGGAGTAGAAATGGGATGATGTTGCGATGGACTTCGTGACTAGTTTGTCGACGTCACCTAGAGGTAACGATGTTGTGTGGGTTGTGGTTGATAGGATCCCTAATGTTTCATATTTCTTGCAGATCAAGGAGAAATTTATTGTGGATGAGCTGAGAAAGTTGTATATCCGGGAGATAGTACGACTTTACGGGGTCCCGTGCACCATTGTTTCAGACAGGGATGCTCGTTTTACATCATGCTTCGGGGAGAGTTTTCAGAGGGCTCTGGGTACACAGTTGCTCTTGAGCATAGAATACCACCCTCAGACTCATGGCCAGTCAGAGAGTACGATAAAAGTGCTCAAGGACATGCTGTGAGCATGCATTCTGGATTTTGGGGGCTCATGGGATAGGCATATTCCCCTAGTTGAGTTCGCCTATAAAAACAGTTATCTGATGACTGTACAGATGGCACCATATGAGGCTTTATATGGTAATCCATGTCGATCACCCCTGTTCTAGATAGAGGTAGGTGAGGCAGCTTTACTAGGGTTGTGTCTCATTCAGGAGACTTCTAAGCAGGTATAGTTGATACAAAAGCCGACAGATACCACACAGTCTCATCAGAAGTCACATGCTGATCGCCGCAGATGACCCCTAGAGTTTGAGATTGGGGAACATGTTTTCTTGCGAGTTTCACCGAGGCTAGGACACAGGTGGATCCGAATACATGGTAAGCTATCACTGTGATATGATGGGACTTTTTGTGATTCTGGAGAGGGTTAGGACGGTAGCCTATCAGTTGCAATTACATCAGAGTTACCAAGCCATGCATGACGTGTTCCATGTTTCTTAGTTAGGGAGATACTATTCACACCCGTCTCATACCTTACACCATGTGGAGGTGGAGATTCAGGTAGATGCATCCTTTGAGGATCATATGATTCATATCTTTACTAGGAGCAAGAAGGTTCTCCGAGGATGGTCAGTTCATCTAGTACGGGTGTTATGGAAGCACAACCGTTTACAGGATGAGACTTGGGAGTGGGAGACCAACGTACTTGCTCAGTGGCTAGAGCTGTTCACAGATGAATCTTGACCACCCTTCAGAGAGCCATTCTAGGACGAATTCTTATATGGGGGGAGATTGTAAGAACCGCGGTTTTCGTATGCGGTACAGATCCTTTTCATTTCAGTTTAACTGTTTTGTTGAGGCCTATTGAGGATGCCTAACTGGACCGAGGGTATTAAGGAGGTGTCTGGGGCTTGTTCGAAGCCTAGAACGATGTTTTAGGCTAGAAATGATCTGGCACACGGTTTATGCATGGCCTGCGTACGGCCTGGTAAACCGGGCACCTTGGTGCAGGCATGGTAGAGGTTGGAGCACTACCTGTGCACGGTTTGGGGAAACCATGTGGGGTGGCCATCCTGTTGCCCCTTTACTTCCATCCAGGTATGCACAGTCTCCAAATGGTTTGTCCAGGCCGTGCGGGTAAACCGTGCGACCTGCTGTGTTTTGATTTTTAATTAATTTGTAATATAATTTATTAAATGTTATAAAATATAACCTAATTCTATTCTTCTTCAACCGGACAATAGGGGGAATTTCTCAAAGAAGCTTTGTGAGATTTTGTGCCCGCTTCTCCAAATGATCTCCATTTAAACAGTCGTTCATCTTGTTAGATCCACAATGGTAAGTCCTCAATTCCTTTTTAATCCATCTTGATTCTTCTCGTTATAACAAAGGCAGATTGGATTCAGGCTGTGATGCCCTAATTTCATGTTCTTCGTCTGTTCTTCAGTTTTCTTCCAAAACTAGGACAAATCAGAGCCAGATACTGGACGATCTATCTAGTATGAGCCTAAGGTAGGTGGTCTCAGGCTTTTACAGGATTTTCAAGATTTTTATTTATGCAGGAGTGCCACGTGCCCACTTTTGGGGTGTCGCTTGAACCTGTAATTTAACCTTGTTATTTCCTTGCATGTTGTAGGTAATATGAATAGGATGATATGTGCTTTAGTTAGGTCGTACACCTTGGACGGGAACCACCCCTTGGTTGCGTTACCTTGAATGGCTCTTTTACGGATTTTACTTAGGATTCTTATGAAGCATGCCTATTCTTTCCATTGTGGTTTGTAAAAATGGAATTGAATATGAATGGAATTGCAATAAGATGAAATTTAAATTTTAATGGTTTCAGGTGTGGGATAAAGTATTTCCCTTGACTCTTGTATGCTAATTCTTGAATTTATAGCACACATGAGTTAAATGCATTGGGCTGCATAAAATGTGAAACAAAGTCATGGGTTAACCATGGAACCAATTTGAGTTTCCATGGATGGACTCATATGAGACTTGTTACTGAAATGCCAAGTGAATCATGGATCCAATGTGAGATTCCATGGACAGACTCAATAGGGCATGATATGTCAGGGGCGATACCTGGAAACTATTTATAGGATCCTGGGGATGGAATCAGATGATGGACGATACCACACCTAGAGCGAGGCTGGGTACCTAGGAGGTTCGCTGGAATGGGCTCGTAGGGTGTTGGTGGATTTTATCCCTGAACGATGCCTGGTTTCCGAATTGGGTATTCCAGGAACAGGCTCAAGGAATGGTTGAACACTTGAATGAAGTGATTTTTGAATGGAATGGATACATGAAGTGATGCCAAGGAAAAGAACAAGCTTGGGTCGGTCTTGCTAGTTTTTTGTTTAGTGCTTTCCATATTGCACAGCCTGTTTTATATATTCACTGAGTGATTAGCACAGCTCTTTGGTGGTTGCCTACTGAGATTTTTTCTCACACCCAATTTTTGGCCAGAGTTTTGGACCCAAGCGGATTATATGATTCCAGGTTAGGATAAGGAGAAAACCCGTATTACAGGTACTTGAATTTCTTCTCAGAGTAGGAGTGCACTGGACCAAGCTGAGGCTTGCGATGTGACTAGGGATGCATTAGTTTTCACTTTGGTATTTTGTATACATGAACTGTATTTTATTAACATGCACCATCCTATATAAAAATATGTCAGATCTTTCTATTTGTCATCTATTTCTGCTGTCTATGTGTTCTCTACTATTTACCTTCTTTCGCTATTGTATGTTTGTAATTCCGCTATGATACATTGGTAATGAGGGAATAGTCTCCCCACGGACACACCTAGGCCCTTTCGGTTAGTCGGTAGCCTCTGGAATTTGGGGAGATGTTCTTGAGGCCATGTGGCGACCGGTCCAGCTACCGGGTTGAATGGAAAGTCGGGTCGGGACATTACATAATTTGTTTTAGTTTGTTTTCGTGGTTTTTATCATCATCATTAAGTTGGTTTGTTTTATTTAATATTATGCCTATATATTTGTTAATGTAGTATTAGACAAGTTATTATATAAATATTGAAGTAGTTTTTAACTATAAAAATTGTTCTATAACAATTTATTAAAGAAGTAATGGAAAATGATAACTCATTTCCCATGAGGGTGGTGAACTGACATATTATGAATGATCTTTTGATTTTTAGAATAAAAGGAGAAGAGAAATGATTTGATGATTGATATTCCATTAACATAATAAAATTATATTATATATGTTATACTGGAGTTATTATACCACTAATTATTTTTATGTGATAATATGATAATAATTGAAATGAAATCAAAAAAGAAGGATTGGAGATTTTACCTCTTGGTTGTGGTATATTTGAGATCCTCCTTAAGGAACGTGGGTTTGATATTTTGTTGAGAGAATTAGATATTGTATGTGGGGAATAGGATTGGTATGCTAATTGAATATAATGTTAACATGCTAAAAGTCTTAAAAGATTTGAGGAGAAGGGTGGTGAGGGTAGAATTTATAGGGTGAGAAGAAGGAGGTTTTGTTATTTTATTAGTTTTTTATTATATTGGATCATAAGTATCAAATTTAATTAATTACTATTACTAAATATACTAAATTTGTTTGCATATATCAAGCTAACGAGTTATTTAATTACTTTAATATCATCCATAACTCCAAAATTATTTTAATGATAAATATAAAAAATTATAGTATTTCACTTTTCCCCAAACAATATATTATTTTTGAAAAATTAAAAAACTCGAACATAATCATTTATAAATATTTTTTATTTATCAAAATGAAATCCACATTATGAAAATAAATTTCTAAATATTTGATATTAAATTTATGAATAAAATAATCATTTATTCAAATAATACTGATTTTAATTTTATATTAAATTTTATAACACTTTAAAAAAAATTATGGCCTCGTAAAATTCATGTATAATTATAATACAACATAATATTAATTTATGAATCTATATTATGGAAAAAAATACTTTATTTTAAATAAATATATAAATTATAATCATGTACATAAATATTTATGTTTTACAAAAGAATATAATAGTTAATTTATCTTTTTAATACATTTATTTACTTATTCCAGGATATATATCTCATGTTTTAATTTATAAGATACCCAGATTTTATTTACACTTTCACAGGTGAGGTTACTATGCTATTATCTAGATTACTATTCCAATTAGTCAGATTGTTATTCCAATGATCAGATTATTATTCCAATGATATAGGTTCTTTGATTTCTATAAATACCTCTCCATTCATTCATTCTTCATTCATGTCGATTTTATCTCGTTGATATATATATATATATATACATTCATCTTCTACATCAATGTTATTTTAAAAACATTATGTGTAATACCCCAAACCCTAGTAGACTAGAGTTAGTGGTATCTTTAATACATACACACAATTAGCGAGGATGTGTATCCTGAACCACCGAACCTTTTAGTAGTTTTTAAAACTACAGAGATACATTTTCCTTAAATTAAAATTGCAATTTTAAAACACAAAATAGATAATGTTTTCATAACTCTATTAATATCTTAGATTAACCCAGCTTATCACACTTAAGAAACATAATGGAATCAGGTGGTAAAATAAAACATAGAACTGGGGTGACCATAGTTTCTCTATAATGGATAAGTATATAACATAATCAATCATAAATAAGAAATAACAAATTAAGAAAGGAAAATAACTGAGACATATTTCATATAATCAATATCTTGAGCATGATAGGGATGGAATAGATGATGATCAAAAAATACCGTGTAAAAAATTTTAAGTTATATAATACTAAACCCTTGATATTATACAAATTAAATAATGACATGTAAATGAATAACAAATATCGGAAGGATTAAATGAAAAATTTAATATATATTAAACATATTATCATGTACTCATCTGTGGAATCTCAAAATAAATTGATAAGCCTCGACCATAGCTCAATTTGGATTTTCCTATAAGACCTATCGATGCATTGAGGGGCTCTAGTGGGATAAAACCATCACACACTAAGTAAAATAAATTACTTATGTGAAATAGTTGAAAAAAATCTACATAATGATTTTTTAAACTAGAATACAGAATTTTTATTATCTTTCCTCATTAATTAAATAAAATCACCAACCAGCTAGAGTAATATATTGAATGGTTTCATGATAAAAAATTCCTAGTGAAACTATTCAATAGATATTTAATAAAATATTGTATATGGTATAATTATAGATATTTATAAATGAATAAAAATATTCAATTCAGGATTTTGAGATAGTGGAAAATACATTGAATGAGATCATTTAAAATTTCATGTGGAAAATACCTTTTTCCCATTGAAAATATTTTATTTTTAAAATATTTATCCATCATGACAGGAAATATTTTCTTTGAAAACAACCATTGAATAATTTGAAGATAAATTTAATACATAAGTGTTATGATTGTGGTAAAGTCATCTCACTCCGTATACGTTAAGAAATAATTCTTTCTGTATTGTTGTTTAAATGGTCTTAAAAACATTGTTTAGATAACGAATCAATATAACTTATGAACCATTCTGTAGAATGTAAAAAATGAATATAAATGGAATAAAAATAACATCAGGGTAGTGAAAAAAACTTTTTGAATAAAATTATGAATCAAGGGAATCATTTAAAAATTGGTTTTTAAGGGGAATGTTTTAAAGATAATTTTTTTAAAATAAATCACCTTACAAAAAGACATATAATTGAAGATATAATTAATGCACTAAATAAAATAATTGTATTCACTATAAATCCATATAAATACTATATATACATATAAAAATATTCTAAACTAATTTCATATATAATATCGGTATTACATAATCAAGGAAGGTGAAAATTAACCCACAGAATGGAAAGTGTTCTAATATTTCACTTACCACTTTGTAGTTACACGAATTGTACTACACTAAAATAATAAAATATAAAAGAGATAATTTAATACTAAGAATATTATTAATTTTATGATATGATATATTAAAGGTATTTAAATACACCACAAAAAAGGAATACGTGGTAAATAGGGCAAGTTTCTCAAATAAGTAAAAGTTAGATGAGATACCCCTAACCACATGCTTGAATTTAGGGTAAAGTTATTTAAGATCTACTATAATGTTAAAATTAACATTATTGACTAATTTAATAACTATATTAATATTTATAATACCATATGAGATGATTTCATAAAATCATATGACCAATTATTTAAAAATATTTCGTGATTTTCATGGTTTCAAGTGCATTCATTTCATATTTTCTTGATTTATTCATTTCCGTATAATTATCGATGTTCATGTAAAATGGTAGTAAAAATTATAAGTGGAATAAAATTGAATTTTTTCAAATAAAAATTATAAATTTCCTCATATATAATATTTATTTCATGTATGAGGATTATTAATTTGATAAATGGTTAATGATACATGTATAGTTTATTTTGTCATGTTTTCGAATCACTACAAACTAGTTCAGTTTAATTTATAATTGTTTTTATATATTAGATAAAAAAATTAAATAACTTATAATATACATATTAAAATTTTATTTTACCATAATAAAACTTTTATGACAATCCATTATGGTGGTACTAGAAAATGGAGAATCATTATTCATGGAGATGATTAACCAACATAATTTTGAAAATATTGTAGATTATCTGAATAAGAGTACGTAATTAATAGAATTTATACAATATATTCCATTATAAACATAACAATATTGTATTTAAATGATTTTATGGTTATAATGACTTTGTGTATTAAGAAAATTTTGATAATGTAGAAAAATAAAATAAATTAAGAGAGGTGTTTTTAGAAAATTACCTATTGAATACCGCCTCAATAAGGGACACCTTCGGGGCCCAAGATATGGTACTTTAGTGAAAACATAATAAATTGGACATCATTATAGTGCTTATAAGAGGGTTATTAGATATTTGAGGATTATCACATATTTTTTGTCAAATTGTTTTGATGATGTGTGGTGTATATACATGTGGAGAGGTGGTTTTATGTGATTGCAGAATTTAATGTTTTTTATTTAATGCCAACCAAATTTAGTTGTAATCAATATCCATGAATTTGTATGATAAATAATGCTCTAAATTCTAGTTATGGTCAATAAATAACTCACAAATTCCTTGAATGATTTATTTTTTAAAAAATTTATTCCATTGCCTTTTAACATTAACTATTCTCATTATTCTACATAGAGTGCAGTAATTATTATTTTTACAAAGCTAACTCATTAAAGTGTAAGAATGAAAATGAACATACATCCTAATTTGTAAACACTTCTTCTAAATTTGAAATCCATTTAAAAAAAATAAATTTATAGAATTTAAAAAATTATATTAAAAAATATTCATGCAAACATTGTGGAAAATGAGTTTTTAAAGTGAAATGATCAAAAGATTAAAAGGTTTTTATATTCAATTTGAGTGTGAAACTGACTAAAAGGACCTAAGTAATAATTATTGATGTATAATTGAACTAATTATTCATTAAAACTAATATAAAAAATTGTTTTTCATTATTAATGATTTATTTGAAATGTCAGGATTTAATTAATATTATCTTATTTTCATTATTCATCACAAATTGAAACCTAATAGAAAAATTAAAAAAAACTAACCCGGAGATAATTTTTATATTAAAATTTTAAAAATTAAATATATTTATTTTCAAATAATATTTATAAGTTTCCAAAACAAGTTTAAAATATGTGTTCTATTAAGCGGAGGGAAAATTATATTTTAAAAATATTTTTCTTTTTATACATAAAATTAGATTTATTCTCATATTAATCCTATTAAATCAATTGGGTGAGTTTAAAAAAATTATAGAATATATAACATATAAATTTCATTAATTTTTTTTACTAATATAGATTTATTTTATTTTTTGTGAAAAAATATCATTGTGGGCATAAAAGTAGTTTTTTTAAAAAAATCATTTTTTCAAGTAGTTTTCCTTTTTATTTACTGTTAATTAGTAACCAATGAATTCTTGTTCTAAACATGTGTAAACTATATTTTTAAAATTTTGTTATTATATTTCATTCATTATATTCTGATGGCAATGTGATAACTACCACAATTATCTATAATTTAATAATAATTTATTCTTGGTGCTCTATAAACCATTGAAACTAATATTCATTTAATATCTAGCGGTGTTACAATCAACACTCAATAAATAAATTACATCATAAAAAATATAAATTAAACTTAAAAAGTAAATTCTTTATACATGAAAATTAATTCGTGGGATACCCACATCGTACTAAGCGTAAATAAATAATCATCTTAAAAGGAGGGAAATGATGTTGTGAAGGTCACCACCAAACTAGGATTCTAGATAAGGATATCATTTCTCTGAATAAAAAAATGGAAATGGAAGAAACATATAACTATATTTTTTTGGTGGAGTGTGATGGATAATATATTTTTTATGAATATTACCATTACAAAATAATAAATCCTATTATCCATTAAAATTCATTTGATTATTCAGTATGAAAATTAAACAGATAATGTTTTTCTTCCAAAATCATTTTTCTAGATTTGAGAAATTATTTTTCAATATAGATAATAAATTGATAAAAATAAAAAACATTATTTATTTCTATTTCATTATCAAAATTTCATTATTTGGTTGTTCTTTGATCTATTTTCACATCATATCTTATATTAGGAAATGGATGTTCAAGATTAATTTTTCATTCCTAAAGAACATTTAAATATTCATAGGATACATATGTAATTTATTTATCCATTAAATATTTACTAAAACTGAAATGTTTGTAAATATTATCAAGAGACAATTATATTTGAATTTCAACTTATTCCATTCAAAATGTAGTTACCTTAAGACACATCCAAAATATATATTTCTAAATTCAATGTCCAAAAATTTATTATGAATGTAAACAAATTACCATAATAAACATAAAATTATATTCCCAAAATAACATAGTTATACTCTTCTCATCATATAAAAATATAGGAATACTCTAGTCAACAATGAACCTTAATGAAAACAAGCATGATTCCAAAATACAATCTCAGGTATATTCCTTAAATAATAGTTGTATTAATCCCAACAGATATAATATAAACCATCAAATCACTAACCACATTATTTCTCTCCAATACTAGCCCTTTAATATATATTATTATTTATTATATCAACATCATTCATACATTAAGGGTCATCTTCCTTTAATCATTTATTTTCTAAAAGATCATATTTTCACTGAATTGCTTTTTCTGGTTATCGGTACCATTCGATAGGTGATCTCAAATAACTAAAAAAGATTTATTTCATTAAAATCCTTATATTGATCATGATATTTATAACCATATAATCATTTAAGGTATAATTTCACAAAAACTAAACAATAACATAAAACATTCTACTTCATTATTAATCTATTACCTATGTTTCGTCATATTATTATTTACTAACTCATTTATTTCTTTTTTTATTTGTATTAAATTCATCATCAGAAGTATAACTATAACTTGTATAACCATTTAGATTCTCTTACTATTTTTTTACTTATAGGAAATAGGTTTTATTAATTCTCATACATTCCACATTTTAACCAATCAACCATTAATAATACATTAGAGAGACTATTATTTCAAACGTTTCATTTTTCTCATAAATCACATGACTAATATCCTTCTTTCCTCTTCCTAAACATCATATTATTCATATTATTAATATATAGTATATTGAATATTGTTGTTTCTATGATATTCACCCATAAATCTCTCAATGGACTTTTAACCCTTTGTTCCCTAGTCTGTCCAAGAGTTGGAGATTGTTCTGGTTTTTTTACCATATATCATGATTATTGATTATAAATGGTCATTATATCAAATAGTCATCATCCCATTATATTTTTAACAACATATTAACAAATATATTCATGATTAACTTAGTTTCATATAGTTTTATACATTCACTAAACTAAAAAACACAGTTTGAGAAATAATAACCATAAATATCTAATAATTATCCCGAGGAATCATTTATATGATGTAGGATTATCCAAGGTAATCCATAGGTATTAATAATACTATAGGATATTTTTAGATACATAGGATTACCCTAAAATTCAATGATAGCTTTATATTCCCTATTATATGTTTTCGTAAAGCTTGTTCCCCAAGATTATATTATAATTACTCTAATACCAACCGTAGCACCCTCGACACTAGTAACCCAAATACAATGGTTGCATTATTACTTTAGAACAATATACTAGAAATTTCATCCCAAAGGACCAAACAATTTATAGTTTCTGAAATCTAGATAAATATATGAAATTAATTTATAATTCAAATTATAAAACAAATTTAGAAAATACGGTGAAATCATTATTAATCTCAAATAATAACATGTAATATTTCCCATAAGAAAATTCTGGGAATCTTGGGAAAAATTAAAACCTAATAACTGGGTGAGATCAAGTAGTCAATAAGGATTAATTATAAAAAAAATAAGATATATTAAATAATGACTATCAAGTATGGAATAGTAAATAGTTGAAACCCAAGACACTAAATCAATAACTTGAGCATAATATAGATAGAATATATTGTGATAAAATAATAGAATATAAATAATTACATGAGTTAAAATATGTTACCTGGGATATTATACTAAATGAATAATCATAAGTAAATAAAAAAATCATAAATATGTAAGGCATAATTACTAACATCTCAAAAATACATTCACAACCACATCTAAAACATATTAAAATAAATGGTGAAGACCTCGACAAAACCCCAATCATTTTTATCTCATTTTACATATCGATGCATAAAGGGCCTATAGAGGGCCCTTCCTTCCACATACTAAGTACAATAAATTCCACATTTTATAATTTTAGAAGATAATCTTTATTAAAATTTGTTTTTTAACTATCATAAAATAGGTAAATAACATTCCCCATTTAGTAAACATAATCATAATCCATCCAATGTAATATATTGAATGGTATCAAAATAGTACCTTCATAGACAAACAATCCAATAACCATTTAATAAAATATGATACATTGTATTATAAGAGAAAAAACTCAACGAATCACAAGATTCAATGATGTATTTTTACATAGTTGAACAAACATTAAATCATATCATTGAAAATTCCATAAGGAAAGAACATTTTCATATTGAAAATAATTTATTTTTAAAGTAATGGTAAATTATATAAGATATAAATATTTCATTTAAAATATAAATATAAACCCTTAAAGTAATGTTAAGAGCATTATTCAATTATGAATGTGGGAAAATACACTCACACTATATAAGATAAAAACAATACTTTTCTATTTTTGTTGGAAAAATATCAAAGAGTATGATTTAGAAAACAAAAAAATATTCATTTTGAACAGTTTTGTAAAAATAAGAACACGAAAATAAATGAATTTAAAGATCATTTGAGTATTTTAAAAACATTTTTTCAAATAATTTTAGAAATAAAATAAATATAATAATAGAAAAAATTTAAGGTAATTATTTAAAAATATTATTTTTATAAATGAATGTCCCTTATAAACATCATATCATTAAAGTGAGAATTCAATAAATTTAAAAGTTAATATTTATTCACTATAAAGGCACATAAAACAAGTGAAAATTAAAAATATTACATTTAATATTCATTTCACAACTATTATTAGAATGAAATAATCAATAAAGTTGAACTATTACCCAATGATAGCAAATTGATATAGGAATTTCCGAAAACCCTTTTTAATCAGCAAAATAGTATTCCCATAAATGTATTAATTATAAAATATAAAATTTAATAAAATTAATATAATAAAATTAAGGATATTATATTTAAATGGAAGGTACAAACACCACACATAAGGAATATGTGGTGCATAAAGCATATATATAAGAGATATAAAACTTTGATAAGAAACCCCTAACTTCACTATTTACATTATTGCAGAATTATATAACCACATTTATAATGATTTAAAAAATATTATTAACTCATTATATAAGTATATTAATATTTATAAGACCTCATATTCTTATATTATAATATCATATGACACATTCATTAAAAATATTTCAATTTTTCATGGATTCATGTGTGTTTGTTTCATTGTTTCATGATCAGTTTATTTGTGAATAATAATGGTTGTTATTATAAAATTATATTACAACTATAGCAGTCTAATGCAATATTAAAAATTAAATTCCATATTTATAAATGGTCCAATATTTTATTTTTCTTTCTTTGGGGGGGATGATTCATTTGATAAAATGTTAATGATAAATGTCTACTTTATTTAAGTGGTCTTTCAAAAACCTAAAACAAATTTTATTTTATTTAATATTACAGGAATATATTAGTTCCAAAACATGAATTAATATGTAATATACATAATTAAATATTATTTAACCAAAATAATTCATTCATAAAAATTCATAAATACCATAATATAATACAAAAAATTATTATTCATTGAGATTATTAACCAACATAATTTGGACAATAGTTCTATTTCTTTGAATAATATGAGGAAATAATATGTATTGACAAAATATATTACATTATAAAACTGGAAATGAATTATATAAAATATTATGGATTTATAATTCTTTTATGTATGAATTTAGTGATCATAAATTGAACAATGAATAGAAATTAGGAGAGGTGTATTGTGAAAATTACCTTTTGAATAGCACCTCCTCTGAGGACCCCATGAGGACCCTAAATATGGTATTTTAGTGATAATGGTAGCACGTTTACATGTGGATAGTTATTAGGAGAGGGGGTTTTCATATATTTTATGAGCCTCATATATTTTTATTGGAAAATGGGGTGGCGAGGTGTGTTATTTATACTTGAGGAGAGGTGTGTCTAAAGAGTAAATAATTATTATTTTATGTTTAAAGCTAACCACATTGATGTAGAATTATTTTTCATCAAATTGGATGGTTATTAATTTTTTAAATAATTGTTAGGGTCACTAAATTCTAAAAAATACCATTTAATTTAGTAGTTTTTAGGCATTTTATGATTTTATATTATAACATTAACCCTTCCCATTATTTTACAAATACTATAGAAAATAATATTTTTACCAAACCACATATTTTGTCTACAAGGGAAATCCCATTAAAACATAATTTATACTATATTATTTAAAATATTTAATACATGTAACCAAATTTAATTCAAATATTTTCAAATTTTTTATTTCAAATTAAACCCACGCACACAATGTGAATACTGGTTTTTAGTGTTTAAAATGTCAATAGTTTAAGTTAATTTTATATCTAATTTCAATATTAAATTGATTATAATGGCCTAAATTGGATTTTTTATTTATCTTTGATCTTATTATATGTTAAAAAATTAAAATACAATTTGGTATTATAAATTCTTAATTAGAAAAGTCAGTTTTCAATTACAATGTATTATTTTCACTATTCTTCGAAAAAATCTAACAAATCAAAAAAAAATAACAAAAAATCATGAGAAAATATAATTTTTATAAAATATTATTAAGAATAATGATTATATTGTTCAAATAAAAATTATAAAACTTTCGTAATATAGTTTTAAAATAGGTTCTGCAACACCCCATGATTTTACAAAAAATATTCTTTTTAATTTCATTAATTTCTTGTGTTGTACGCTACCCCAAAAGAAGATTACACATAATGCATCCCTGACTTGGCTTGCATTACACGCAAGAGCGACCTTCCACGATAGTGTGTGTTGTATACAATATCGAGTTTCGCTAAACAACGATATGCTTTTAAAATATTATTAAAACTATTCATTATGAATAGTAATACCCACTTTTTGAAAATTTATAAATTTTATTTTTGAAAATGGGCTTCAATTTTGGATTATGAATATCGAAATTAGCCTAGGGTGAAATTTTGGTATTTTTCTAAAAACTTTCAATTTTTGATGAATAGTGAAAACACTAGGTTACTATTTAAAAACCATCTTTTTATATAAATAATTATTTAATTTATTTAAATTTATTTTAGTTCAAAATTGATACATAATAACTATATATTTTCAATGTAATTCATTGGACTAATTTAATAATAATTGTAGATATATAAAAATTTTATTGAACTTTTCACAGTCCTTTACCCACCTCATAGGAGAATTTGTAAATTTACATAAAACGTAATTTTACCACTTCTGTGAATGGAATTTCAAAAATCCGAGAGACACGGTTAATGTCAGTAAGTTAAATGTGGTTCAATGAGATGAAAATAACTTTTGGTGAATAGTAACATTATAGTTTTATTTACCACGGTTAAAAGTAAATAGGGTAATTAAGGGTAAAAATGATATTATTTTTACCTTAACACATTTCCTAATTCTATTGGTTAAGTGTAATTCGACCAAAAACAACCTTAGGAATAAAATATGGCCATTTAGGCCCACTTGGATTAGATTTGGACATTTATTATTAATTTATTTAAAGAAGGGTTACAATAGTTAAAATCAAAGTTTAGTAACTAAATAATTTTTAATATAGGTTTATACATAAGTTAAATTAGACTATAAATATTCATTATAAAGATACAATTATTTCCTAAATAATGGTACTTTATTTGTAATGTTTAGAAATTAAATAATGTAATTTATTTATGACACAATGGGGATGCAGTAATTATCTTATTAGTGAAATATTGACATAATTGATGTTATAAATACCCAAATAAATTTAATTTTAGAATTTTTATGAATTAAAATAATTTTATATGTTAATATGACATGTTATTATTGATTTAATTAACTTTGTTTGAACTAATAATTCTGTTATGATTTTCACAAAAATCAATTACTAAATAGTGTCAAAATTGACATAAAAAGGTTTTTAAAACAAATATTATATTATTAATTGTTATTTTATTTCTAAAAATATAAGGATAGTCCAAATGACTTAGATAAGGTTATTTATATTAATAATAAACAACTTGGGGTTCGTTTGTCTTCTTATAGTAATTTTATTAACCTTATAGTGTAAGAACACTAAAAGACACGGTAAAAGTAAAATTATCTAACTTAAAGTTAAATCTAAAAGATAATGTTAAAATAGTAAACTAAACTTGTCCAAATTCTATTAGATTAGAGGATTTCTATTCATCCCCTCCTTAGCGTCGAAATAAATCTATTTGGAGCTATTTAAAACCGAATATGGCTTTATAATAAAATATTATTTTTAGTTTTTCTAAAGGTGCCCCTCTCCTCCCTTATAAAAGGCCACCTCCTCCCTCTCTTACTCACACCACATTGAGCCTTCATGCTCGGCCAAAACCTAACAATTTCATCTCTCCACTTCCCTATAGACATCCTGGAGGTCCTGGTCTTCTTAAAAGTCCAATTTTAGTGCCCTAAAAGGAGGTCTCAAAGAAGCGCTTCAAAGAAGAGGTAATGTCCGTTACCGATTCTTTCATCTTTATTTCTTCGTCCGCTTATTCTTCTTTAGTTGTTTAATTATTAAGTAATAACATCAGTATCACTCATATACTGATATTTTATTATAATTATGAAACAACCCTATTTCACCATCTATCCATCCTATGGAAAACGAAATCACCATGCGTGCGTACGTACGGAATACCATCTCCACGTCGTGGTGTAATCTATTTTCCACCACCACCTTACTTGGATGGGTATAATGGTGTAAAGAATTAATATATATGATTATTGTAAAGTGATATTGATTCTTAAATAGTATACATACACTCCAATACAATTCCACTATCATTGAAACGATATCATCGCTCGTGCGTACGTACGGAATACCGTCTCCACGATGTGATGCGACCCGTTCTACATGATTTTCATTACATAATTATTACATAAACGAATTGAGTGAATGAATATGATATATATTACACTAATACCATTCTGGAAATGAGGTATCTATAACCTAAAATAAGAAAAATAATTTATTCGACAAAACATGCATAAGAACAAAAAGCAATAAACACCCGAATAACAAGTAATAATGAAATATTACTAATAAGAATATAATAATATGACCATATATGATATCATAACAATGACTATGATTCTGGAATAAGTCAATGAAATTATTTAAATCATTATACATGAGGTTTGGACACTTACGAAGCAAATCGGACCTAAGGTAAGGGAAATATCACAATTTCCTTTTTATCCGAGATTGTTTATACATTAGAATTTACTGGGTTGTATTTTATCATCCACATCCAAGTTTCCTCAATATGTAACATTATTTGCATCCACCTACAATTTTTTAAATCCAATTTTACCCTTCGGTGAGTTTTTAGTAAATGATATGAAACGAATCTTTTGTCGTTTTTCGTACAAGGTACTCTTTGACTTTTCCGACAAAAGTACGAGAAGAATGTTTTATTAACTTATACGGCATGAATGGATTTTTAATACACTATTTCCAAGAAGATTCCATTACATGTTTTCATGTTTATTTCTAAAAAACTTCTTTTAGTTTAGAATTGTATGACATGTTAAGAAAGGAAAAGTGTTTTTGAAGTAGAAAGGATATTTTCCTCAAGAATGGAGTTCAAGTGTTTTATCAAATTTATTTTCAATCTAAGATAATAAAGGGTTATATTTCTATCCCTATTATTAAATTGAATTTATTATGTTGTGATGGAATTATTTTTATGAATTCCTTAATCTTATATGAATTGTTTTATGATGTCACGATGATTAAAATTCCCATTTTTATTACATGGGTTATGCTATGATGTATGGTTTATGATTTTCTAGCACACATAAGAATGGTATCATTATGAGATGGGTGGGACCTATATCTCCTTCCAATTCATTGGGAAAAGATTTTATATCTCATGATATAGAGATGGAAGGAACGACAAGTTAAACCGGTTCAGTGAAACAGGACAGAAACGAGGAATGAACTCGGTTTAGAAATGGACTTTGTCCACTAAGATAGTCTTGGCAATGAGTCTTGACTAATAATAAATGATTCTCTAGGATTATGTGTGTATGCCACAAAGTTTCATGTTTTATGTTATGATTATTGTGATTACATTTCACTACTATGATTTATCCCATGTTATGATATTATGATCTCTTTTGTAGGTTAAGATTTCCAAAATGTTATGTTCTTATGAATATGATGTGATTAATATTTCTTTTGTTTACCCTTACTGAGAATTTGAGCTCACCCTTTTATGTTTTATTTTCCACAGGATATAATGAATGGTTTTAGGTAAGAAAAAAAGGGATGGTCTTTATGGGAGATGTTGAAGATCTTTCACCAAGATTAGAAGATTATGTTCCGAGTTTGCAAAGACACTAAACTATTAAGGTCCTTGTGTGTGTGTTTTTGTTATGTACTAATTATTCCAAAAAGGTAATGTAATGTCCATGTACGTCACGCTTAGGGTCTCTACAGTTGGTATCAGAGGAAAGGTTTAGTCAACCTTCAGAAACTAGGATGTGAGAACTTTAGTGAGATCCCTATAGATAATTCTAAGGTATGTATAGGGATGTCCCTAAGGTTAAGTGTAAGTATAGGTTATAGTACTAGAACTATGGTAACCTAAGATGTTAGATATTGAAGGTACGCCCCCTCTATTATTTTGTTTTCCCTAGCATGATTTTTGCCTCTCACACTATTCTTTTTGGGTTTTAGATGATGGATGGAACCCGAAGGAACCGTGTTGATCAATGTAATGGACAATGCAATGATTCTCCTCCTGAACAAACAAATGTTATGGGAGATGGAGTGAAAATTCATATTTCTATACTTACACAAGATATGAATCATTCTGGACTTCCAAATGAGCAGAGAAGGGAACAATATTCTATTGAGTCCTTCATGAGGCAACGTCCACCTTCTTTCAGTGGGTCTTCGGATCCACTTGTTTCTAAACAATGGATCAATACCACTGAAAAGATATTTTCAGTTTTTCAATGTTCTGAACATGATAAAGTCATCTTAGAAGTATATTTTTTGGAAGGTAAATCTGATCAATGGTGGAATCTTATCAAGAATACGAGCCCAAGAGATGAAATTGAGTCCATGGAATGGGACGAGTTCATGAACTTATCTTTCAATAAGTACATCCCTCATATTCTTCGAACAAAGATGGAGAAGGAGTTTCATGAACTAAAGCAAAAGGATGATGAATTTGTTGGTATATACAAAGAGAATTTTACAAGGCTTACAAGGTATGCATCTGGCTTTATCATCCAACCTGAAAGTAAAGTTGACCGATTCTTCAGTGGTTTCAAACCAAATCTTTGAAGGGCATTAGCTATAAGAGACTTTAGTAGATATGAAGAAATTGTGCATTGTGCTATTAAGGTAGAAATGGAAGTTGGTGTTACATATCCATCACATGGTTTTGAAAAGAAATGAAATATGGAGTTGAAGGAGAAATCTCAAAATAATGTTGAAAAGAAGATGAATGTTTCCTTATGCTCAAAGTGTGGAAAGAAGCATGGTGGAGATTGTCTTAAAGGGACTAGAAAATGTTTTATGTGTGAAAAAAAAGGTCATCGAGCAGCTGAGTGTTGAAGTAATGGAAAAAGGGTTTCTAATGGTGTGAATAAAGAAAAGACTGCAGAGAACGCACCAACAACACTTCAATGATTCCAGTGCAATGAAATGGGGCATTATGTTATTCAATGCCCTAATCCAAGGGTTAATGATGATCGACATGAGCAACCACTTAAGGAAAAGGACAAATGGAAGTCACATGAGATCACTATTGGCGATGTGGAATATGACAACAATTTGGTGGAATGATTAAGTGTTTATGTAATGGGATTCCAAAATAATGTTGTATATAGTATCGTGGAATATTGGAATATTTATGTGTGGGTCTATTGTGGTTTTCAATAATTTTATGGTACCTGTAACCATGGAAAGTGATTGAGATATTTTTGGTAAGTAGATGATATGTGCATAATGAAGGGATAAGAAGATAATGAGATGTTTGATTGTATTCATATAAGGACTAAGTGATATTATGGTTTGAGTATAAATAATTATGAGGATTTTGGTATGTCGAAAGTGTTAATTTTTAACTGCATTCATGCTTTAACTAAGGTTCAATGGGTATTCATTCTTCAAGAGAATACATGATTAAGGTATTCACATGTTTGTAATTTGACCAACAAGATATATCTTTTGATATATGGGGGATAAATGATGGCATTCATGTGATTGTTATGTGATATTTCAAGTAATCATTTTCTTTATACTATGAGATTGGACCGAAGTATTTTAGATAAGCCTAAATATTGGAATGGATTATGTTGGACATTAGTTAGTATTGTTTAAGGATATAACTTTTTTCAATATTATTGATGGGATGTTATTGTAATATTGCTTTAGAAAAAGTACAACCTGCAGGACGGGTGACATCCCATCGCGTCGGACAAGGATGTGGGAATCGAACCCACAACCGAAGTGCGGCTGGCCTTTATCGGCTACCACTATCCTATAGGAAGTCCCTGGTTAGTAGAAAATAGTTTTATTTTATTACGCGGTATGATATATGAAGTATGAGTTCATTTTTGGAATCATATACGATTAACCTCACCATAGATGGACTTATGTATATTTGATAACTTTGCTAACCTTTTGTTTGAAACAGATGGAATGACCCATCATTCTATCACATGATCTGTTAACACTTCACGAATAACAAATTCAACTTCATTTATTTAAGAGATTAAGTGGAAATTGTTCAAAGCACAAACAACTATGATATTGTACCGAAATAAAGTAAGTATTTATTCTAATTCAAATTCTTCAACTTTAGGGAAATGATGTTGAAAACCAAAAATGTTGTCCTAGTGCCCTTATATCCGATGAATCAGATGGTACCCTAGATCATCACAAATTTATGGCTTTCTGATTGTTGGATTTTTAATATCCATGTTCTCTACCACTCTCCATCAGAACATGACAGTTAGATTTCTCTTCCATATCCATATTTTCACCTATGTTCTCCTATGTGGAAACCCATTGATTAGTTAATTTGGGTAACCGTTATGTTTCATACTTTAGTTTTTAAATCCAAGTTTTGGTATTCCTTTTTACGATGCGGGTTTCTATTAATGAAAGTTTTGAGTAGTAAACCATTTATCACCCCGACGAATTTCGAGGGTGAAATTCATTTTAAGGGGTGTAGAATGTAACACCCCAAGATTTTACGAAAAATATTCTTTTTAATTTCATTAATGTCTTGTGTTGTACGCTAAACCAAAAGGAGCTTGCACAATATACAGCCCTGACTTGGCTTGCATTACACACAAGCGCGACCTTCCAAGATAGTGTGTGATGTATGCAATACTGTGTCTTGCTAAACAACGATATGCTATTAAAATATTATTAAAACTAGACGTTATGAATAATAATACCCACTTTTTAAAATTTTATAAATTTTATTTATGAAAATGGACTTCATTTTTGGATTCAGAATATCAAAATTATCATAGGGTGAAATTTTGGTATTTTTCTGAAAACTTTCAATTTTTGATGAATAGTGAAAACACTAGGTTACTATTTAAAAACCAAATTTTTTTAAATAATTATTTATTTTATTTAAATTTATTTTAGATCCAAATTGATACATAATACCTATATAAGTTCTATTTAATTCATTGGAGTAATTTTATAATAGTTTTAGATATATAAAAATTTTATTGAACTTTTCACCGTCTTTTGACCACCTCCTAGGAGAATTTGTAAATTTACAGAAAAAATTATTTTACCGCTTCTGTAAGTGGAATTTCAAAAATCCTAGAGACACGGTTGATACCAATAAGTAAAATTTGGTTCAATGAGATGAAAATATTTTTTGGTGAATAGTAACTTTTGACTTTTATTTACCACGGTTAAAATTAAATAGGGTAATTAAGGGTATAAATGATATTATTATTTCCCAAACACATGTCCTAATTCTATTGGTTAAGTGTAATTCGACCAAAAACAACCTTAGGAATAACATATTACCATTTAGGCCCACTTGGATTAGATTAGGACATTTATTATTAATTTATTTAAAGAAGGGTTAAAATAGTTAAAATCAATGTTTAATAACTAAATAATTTTTAATATAGATTCATACATAAGATAAATTCTTCTATAAATATTCATTAGAATGATAAAAAACTTTTCTACATAATGGTATTTTATTTTTAATTTTTATACATTAAATAATTTAATTTATTTTTGACACAAAGATGATGCAGTAATTATCTCATTAATGAAATATTGACATAATTGATGTTACAAATACCCCAATAAATGTAATATGAGACCTTTTATGAATTAAACTAATTTTTTGGTTAATATGATATAATATTATTGATTTAATTAACTTTTTTCGAACTAATAAATCTGTTATGAGTTTCACAAAAATCAATTACTAAATAGTGTCAAAATTGACATAAAATAGTTTTTAAAACAAATATTATATTATTAATTGTTATTTTATTCTTAAAAATCTAATGTTTGGCCAAATGACTTAGAAAATGTTATATATATTAATAATAAACAACTTGGGGTTCTTTTGTCTTCTTATAGTATGTTTATTAACCTTATAGTGTAAGAACACAAAAACACACGGTAAAAGTAAAATTATCTAACTTAAAGTTAAATCTAAATGATAAGGTTAAAATAGAAAACTAAACATCTCCAAATTATATTTTATGAGAGGATTTCGACCCATACCCACCTTAGTTTCGAAATAAATCAATTTGGAGTTATTTAATACCGAATATGGCTTTATAATAAAATAATATTTTTAGTTTTTCCAAAGGTGCCTCTCTCCCCCTTGTAAAAGGGCACCTCCTCCCTCTCTTCCTCACACCACATTGAGCCTTCAAGATCATCCAAACCTGACCAATTTCTTCTCTACACTTCCCTAGAGACATTCTATAGGCCATGTTCTTCTTCAAAGACCGTGTTTAGTGCCCTAAAAGGAGGTCTCAAATAAGTGCTTCAAAGAAGAGGTAATGTCCGTTAACGATTCTTTCAACGTTATTTCTTCTTCCACTTCTTATTACTTAGTTGTTTCATTATGAAGTAATAACATCAGTATCACTAATATACTGATATGTTATTATAAGTATGAAACAACCCTATTTCACCATCTATCTATCCTATGGAAAACGAAATCACCGCGCGTGCGTACGTACGGAATACCGTCTCCACGCTGTGGTGTAATCTATTTTCCACCACCACCTTACTTGGATGGGTATAATGGTGTAAAGAATGAATATATATGATTATTTTAAAGTGATATTGATTCTTAAATAGTATACATACACTCCAATACAATTCCACGATCATGGGAACAATATCATTGCTCGTGCGTACGTACGGAATACCATCTCCACGATGTGATGCGACTCGTTCTACATGATTTTCATTAAATAATTATTACATAAAGGAATTTAGTGAATTAATATGATATATATTACACTAATACCATTCTGGATATGCAGTATCTATAACTTAAAAGAAGAATAATAATTTATTCGACAAAACACGCATAAGAACAAAAGGCAATAAATACCCGAATAACAAGTAACAATGAAATATTACAAATAAGAAGCTAGGAATATGACCATATATGATATCATAAAAATGAGTATGATTCTGGAATAATTCAATGACATTATTTAAATCATTATACAGGAGTTTCGGACACTTACAAAGAAAATCAGACCTAAGGTAAAGGAAATATCACAATCTCATTTTTATCCGAGATTGTTTATACTTTGGAATTTAATGGGGTGTATTTTTTCATCCACATCCATGTTTCCTAAATATGTAATATTATATCCATCCACCTACAATTTTTTAAATTAAATTTTACCCCTCAGTGAGTTTTTAGTAATAGATATGAAAGGAATCTTTTGTCGTTTTTCATACGAGGTACTTTTTGAATTTTCCCACAAAAGTATGAGAAGAATGTTTTTTAACTTATACAGCATGAATGGATTTTTAGAACATTATTTCCAAAAATCTTCCTTTACATGTTTTCAAATTTATTTTTAATCAACTTCTTTTAGTTTAGAATTTTATGACATGTTAAGAAAGAAAAAGTGTTTTTGAAGAAGAAAGGATATTTTCCTCAAGAATGGAGTTCAAGTGTTTTATCAATTTTTTTTTCCATCCAAGATAATAAAGGGTTCTGTTTATATCCCTATTATTATATTGATTTTATTATGCTGTGTTGGAATTATTTTTATGAATTTCTTTATCTTATATGAATTGTTTTATGATGTCACGATGTTTATGATTCCCATTTTCATTACATGGTTTATGATATGATGTATGGTTTATGATTTTGTGGAACACATAATAATGGTATCATTATGATATGGGTGGGACCTATATCTCCCTCCAATTAATTGGGTAGAGATTTTATATCTCACGAGATAGACATGGCTGGAACGGCAGGTTAAACTGGTTCAGTGAAACAGGACTGAAACGAGGAATGAACTCGGTTCAGAAATGGACTTTGTGCACTAAGATAGTCTTGGCAATGAGTCCTGAAAAATAAGAAATGATTATCTATGATTATGTGTGTATGCCACAAAGTTTCATGTTTTAAGATATGATTATTGGGATTACATTTCACTACTATGGTGTATCCCATGTTATGATATTATGATCTCTTTTGCAGGTTAAGATTTCCAAAATGTTATGTTCTTATGAATATGATGTGATTGATATTTCTTTTGTTTACGCTTACTAAGCATTTGAGCTCACCCTTTTATGTTTTCTTTTCCCCAATATATAAAGAAATGTTTTAGGTAAGAAAAAAGGGAAGATCATTATGGGAGATGTTGAAGATCTTTCACTATGATTAGAAGATTACGTTCCTAGTTTCCAAAGACACTAAACTATTATGGTCCTTGTGTGTGTGTTTTTGTTATGTACCAAGTATTATACAAAAGTAATGTAATGTCCATGTACGTCAGGCATAGGGTCTCTACAGGTTCACCATTAAAAGACCGAAAGATTTCTTTTTAGATTAATATAATTATTCTAAATAAAGATGGTATTAATCTTAAAATAAGCCGATCAAAATTATTGGTTTAGTTTAAAACATTTTTATTGAATATATAGAATTTAAATTAAATTAATATATTAAAATAATACTGGTTAATTTAATTTGTTTTAGAAAACAACATGGTTGGCATAAAGTGTTTTTATAAAAAGCATCATTTATGTTAAATTGGTTTTCATTTTAATTTATAATTAATTTTTAACAAATGAATTCATTTTTTAAACATGCGTGTACTTTAATTTCATAATATAGTTAAAATATTTCATTCCCAATATTATATCATCAAGTTGATGACTATCATAATTAAGTAATATGTAACCATTTGTTTAACATTTGTGTTCTATAAGATATCAAACATGGTGTTCTTTTAAAATATTAGGTTGATACATTATGTTATATTTCTAATGATTTTTTCATTATTTCATTCATTCTTGTGGAACAATAAGATAATTGTTTTCTCTATTTTTATTATCAATTTTTTTTTATTTTAGGTTATATTATTTGGAATTTTTTTCAGTTTATTTATGTTGTAAATCATTGTTCTTTATTTATGAGAATATTATATTATAGTGTTATCTAGGTTATTTATGTGATTAATGAAATAAGGAGGGAAATTGTTTTGATATGATTATATGTCATTTCATTATTCCCAAATATGTCATTTCGACATCAATATTTCATTTTACATACTAGGGTAAAGATAGTTTAGTGTAACTCTTTTACATTGATTCCCTTAGTTACCATGTCACCTCTTCGTCCTTTTTTCTACATAGTAACTTTAACTAGTGGGTTGTCTTATTATATAGATATTTTTCTCTAAGATTCAATATCATCAATATCTTATCCTAATAAGATAGGTCCTTTTCCTATTATTCCACATCTATGTTCAATAAATATGAGGGATTTGATATGCACTTCCTTTAGATGGATACATGGAATACATCATGTACATGTGAGATGGATTGTGAAATTGCTTTTTAATATTCCTCGGCTCAAATGTGATCAAAAATCACTAAGGGGTCGATGTATGTAGTACATATCTTTCCATTCTCCCAATATCTTTTTATTCTATTCCATATATATAAGTGTAAGAATATCATGGAACAATATTCAAATACAATTTACCATCATTGATTATCTGCATAACCATTCGGTCTAATTTAAAAATCTCAGATATGATTGTTGGATGTTTATCACGCTTTTTTCTATTTCCTAAACCATTTCAAGTCCATGATGTTATCGTTCACCTACTTTATCCCAACATGTAGGTGTTACACATATTTACCCTTTATCTGTATTATAAGTATCCATTTCGATGCTTGATTAGAAACAATTATTGTAAGATAACTCCACCAGTGGAATACTTTGATCCCATCTTTATTTAAATTTAATTAACCATGCTAAAAAAATTCAAATGTATGCGTAGTTTTCTAAAATTGGGCATTAGTTTGAGTATGATAATTCTTTCAAATTTTTAGATGTGTTTTTAGAACATATAAGAGACCTTCCATAAATTTGGATGTAAATATTGGATGATGATCTGATATAAGTGGTGATGGTAGTTCATATAGACTCCCCACTTATCTAATATATATCCTTGCATGTTGATTATGTTATAATTCCTCTATAATCATAACAGATGGATTGTTTTTTTAAATTAACCCTAATGTACCATATATAATTATTTCCACTTGAAGTATTCATAATTTTAGAGATAATTTCCATGGCGATGTTTTCTCATTTCGATTTTGGTATATGTAATGGTTGTTTCATCCCCTTTAACCTTTTCCTTTTACACATCACTTGATAGAAATAATGAAACATTCATTTATTCACAGTGTTGTCTTTATTTATATTTACCCACCAACTGTTGTCTCATAAATCTCGATACTTCTTAGTCCTACCTGGGTTAATAGAGTGGTTTAATGACTGTGTGTCATTCAAAATCTCATTCCTTATCTTCATATTTGATTATAAAAATAGTCATGAAGCAAATATTACACCTTATTCAAGATAAAGTTTTTACTCTAAGAAGTTTTCATTTCTAATTTATTCAACAATTTTATTTATTTCCACATCATCTCATTGAGAATCATTTATCCTACAAAATAGGGATGGTAGGTAAATTCTTTATGAGATGAATTATGATGTAATTTTCATTTGGATTCACATACCCATCATTTACCAAAAAAAGAATATTATATTCTTCTAAATTCTCATCATTGATAGATTTACAGGACACTTTCTACTTAGTGAGTCTGCCAATTATTTTTCTTCACAAGGATTATAGTATATTGAGAAATCATAATACATGATGAGATCTAACCATAATCATTGTATAATATTAATATCCTTCTATGTGAATATATATATTATGATTTTATAAAAATTATATATATAAATCTTCCCAATTGAGATAATAATTCCATATTTTCAATGAATATTTAACAATTTCTAATTAAAAATAATTTTTGGATAGTTTTTCTCATGAACTATCATCTTCCTTGAGTAATAGTCAATAAATTTATGAATTTTCATTAGTAAAAAGCCTATAAACATATTATATTAATAATTTTATACCACAAATATTTCCCCAATTTTTATTAATGTACGTACTAGTGCAATCATAATCCTCCTTTTAACACTATAAGAAATCTTCACAGACTCCATAAAAACTTATCATCGTTCCAAGAAATATTAGATAATGGGATTTTATGTATCACCCAGGGTTTGAGTTATGTGGAATTTTTAATGAATTTGTGTTTGTCTAAAGTGCATGGGATGAGTTGGGAAGATTATGGGAGAGTTTGGATTGGTTTTAGATGAGTTTGGAGGCCTTTAAAGGGGTGCACGGTGTGAGCACAGTTAGTGGAAACTGTGAGGGTTCTCTATGAAACCGTGCATGGGAGATAGTAGGCTTCGCATGGCCTACACAGGGTTTTCCAAACCGTGTGAGGAAACCGTTCGGACCCTTGCTCTCGAGGAAAGAGAGTGGGCATGGTTAGCGCACGGTTTTTCAAACCGTGCGGGAAAATGGTGGTGCCACTTAAAGTTAGGGTTTTAAAACCTAGGAACACTTGGGATTGCCTCATTTCACTCCAATTCTCATCCCACTCGAGCCTCACTCAACTTTTTGGGTTTTCATGGGTTGAGGGTGCTCTCCTACTTGGTTTGGATGCGATTCGACGGGGTTTCAAGGCGGTTTGAAGGTGATTTCCCCCAGGTAAGTCTCTCCTCTTGTTTCTCTTCGGTTATCCTCTAGATATACATACCTCTCTATCATGGATTTCTAGATCTAAACTTGTTGTGTGTAGATATAGGGTTTTTGTTTCCTTGGATGATGATTTTATGGCTTATGGATGCTAAGGAATGGGACCTAGAGAGGTTTCGGTGGTGTGTTCACCAGATTTGAGCTGCGGTAACTTGTGGGTCAATTTCTCGGGAACCCTAAAGGTAGGTGGCATATATCTCAACTACACTTGGTTAGAACAAGTTGTTCCTTATTACATTTAATTTTTTTTTGATGAAATTGATTTGTGAACTGTTATGAGAAATTGGTTGGAAATCCCTTCGGTGATGTTTTGAGGATTTTTGAGAAAAAGGGAGTTTAAAAGTGATATTCTATTATTCTGGATTTTAAAATGAAGAATTTAAAATGAGATGATATGGTTGATTTGTGAAAATGATTGATGGGAAGGGTTTTCAATAAAGGGGTTTTTTTATTGAAATGTTTTTTGGCATGTATATTGTTTTTCAATAAATAGGTGATTTATTGATGTTTTTTTATATGCAATAGAATTGGTTGATTGCATGTTGCTGTGACCTTTGTGGGTTTATGCTTGGCTTGGTTTGATTGAAATGTAGTATGGAAGTGGGAGGGAAGTCTCACTATAAAAAGGGGATGGATAGTGGGTGTAATAACCACCATATGGGTAGTGGTCAAGAAGTACCACTATTTGTGAATGAGGGAACGGGTTGGGCGGAAGTCCTACCGTTTTGATTGTTTTAGTGTGAATGGGTGAACGGGTTGGGCGGAAGTCCCACCGTTTTGGGTTTTTGTGGTGATTTGCTTTACAAGATCGAATTGTTGTGCAAATGTATAGATGATGGAATGGTTGTGGCTTGTTTGGTTGGCTTTCCCTTAGTTGGTTGGTTTGGGTGTGATGGATTGGTAAGGGCACGTTTGGATGATGAAAATAGTTGAACTTTTGATTTGATTTAAATAAATTGTTTTATATAAATGTGCTAACAGTTTTATCCTAGTGGCATGTGTAGGGAAGTCATTTGGGGAAATCCTACAGAGTTTTAGTACTCGCCTGCTGTTGGGGTACTATGGTGTCTTTGCAGATGTCGTGTACCATGACGTGGGAAAAGGTAAGGCACCCCCCTCCTTTAGTGGAGCATTGTGATTCCTTAGTGGAGCATGGATCTTGGAGCTTGGAGTGGAGCTGTGGTGGTTTCATGGTTTGTGGTGTTTGGTTGTTTAGTTTCCTCAATGTACTCTGATGTTGTGTGGAAATGTCTGGTTGTATTTGTTTGAGTTGTGTTGTGGAACAACTTGGTTGTCTTTTGGGAATTCATGGTTGGGTAATTTAATTGACATGCATCATATAATGGATATTAGTGGATGGTTTGGTTGGTTTTGCCTTAAGGGAAAATCCTTTCCCAACTTGATCTTGAATCCCTCGACATTTATTTCCAGACTTTTCCATCTTGGGAACTTCTCTTAAGGCAAGGTATCCCTCACTACCTCCTCGAGCCAATGTGGTATGGGTGGGGTGTTACAATTGGTATCAGTTTGTTTGGTCCTTTGGAGTGGATTCTCAGATTTGGTGTTGACATTCGTTGTGGTACTCCTTGAGTCGGGATGGTAGCAAGGCATAGGATTGTTGGAACATGGAATGTATAGCTTAAAAGGATGTATCTAACACATTTATACTGAAATTCATGTTACTCAGGAGTTGGGTACATAAGTGTTTTGGAAATACTTATAGTCATTGGATATCTCATGGTCGTGGGTGTAGCCAATGAGATGAGCATGACATGCATGGTTGAAATGGATTCCCTCTAGGATGCATTATTCATTGGGGTATAATGATTTATGGGCTAAATTTAGAAATGGTTTTCTATGAAACTGTAATGAGAATAAATACGGTATTTTGAAGATGGTTCGGTTTTCAAAATTGTAGAACATGGGAAATGTGAACTTGTGGAAAGCCTTGTTGTGACAGTGCTCTGAAATGTGATTTGAAATGGAATTTTGTGATTTCTATGGAAGTTAGACTCTTGGTTTTTTGTTTGTTTTTTATAGAAATGGAAAACGGTAGGTGTCTTAGAGACCAACCGGAGGAGGCTGCTGAGAATGTGGTTGCACATAAGCCTCAGGTGAACCAGCAGTTAGTGCAAAGCATAGTGTAATATTTCCAAGCTGTTGAAAGTGGAAACAAAATGGATGAATCAAGGAATGTGAATCATGCGGTTCAGTTTCAAAAGAAGAATCCTCCCATCATCAGGGGTGATTCATATCCAGAGAGGGCATAAGCATGGTTGAACAGAATGAACATGATCTTTGAGTTCTTGGGAACTCCGGTAGATTTAAAAGTGAAGTTGGCCACGTATATGTTGGATGATCTTTCCCTTCAATCGTGGTAGTTGGTAGTCCAAGCAGGGATGGACCAGGGTATGTTGTGGGAAGGCTTTGAGTAATTGTTTAATAAATAATTCAACCCACATATGTTCATAATCTAGCATATCACTGAATAATTCTGTTTGAAGCAAGAGCTTATGTCTGTGACGAAGTATGCTAGTATGTTTATGAACATAGTGAGGTTTGCACCCGAGGTGACGGGTGGCACGTCCTTGAAGGCAATGATCTTTGAAGTATGGGTAAGGTAAGAAATTCATTCCAACATAGTAGTACTATGTATAGATGATTACACAGAGATGGTGAATAGAGACTCAGTGGTTGAGCATGATTTATTGGGTGCTCCAGGTGGAGGAAGCATAATGGTACCCACGGGGAATAGTTGGGAACTCAAACGCTAGGTTCAAGCGGAAGAGGGACACTTATTCCAAGGGTGGGAATATGGAATATAATCCGACGGCAGGGTTGGTAAATCTTCCTTCGTAGCCCCAGAGCAAGCCGAAATGTTTTCAGTGTGGTTCTACGAGCCACATCAAGCGGGATTCTTTGACACAACCTTGAGCATGTCATAATTGTAAGCAGATGGGGCATCTGCAGCGTTATTGTTGGAATGCTCTATGGTCGGGTGCACGGGACACTCCTCAGGGACCACATACATTTTGTGCTTCGAGGGGACAGGGACAGCAGCATACCCCTTGTCAGTAGAGTAAAGTGGGTCATGGTGATTCTCGGAATACCATGACGCCTCAGCAGAGCAATAAAGATCATAGTGTGGCAAGCTAACATGTGTGTGGAGCAGAGCAGGTTGTGGTTGATGATTATTCTGGACCATCCATGGTGCGAGGTACTGTTCTTTTAAATTCTACCTTGCTGAAAGTGTTGTGTGATAGGAGTGCTTCACACTCTATTATTGTTGCATGTGTGGTTGATTTGCTGGGTTTAAATGTAGAAATTATGCCCTCGATTTTGAAACATCAAACTCCTCGGGGTCAGAGAGAGTGTCGAGCCATCTTGTGTAGAGCATGTTGTATTGTTGTGGGAGAGTTTAACATAACCTGGAATTTCTCAATGCTTGAGATGGATGGGTATGATGTAATCCTGGAAATGGATTGGTAGGTGGATTATAAGTCCCACATCAACTGCGATCCGCAGATAGTGTCTTTTACAACACACAATGGTGTTAGACATCTCTTTAGAGGAGAGAGGCATGAAAGGGAGGGTGCAATAGGTTTGTTGGAACCAGCAGTGGGTATGTTATCCCATCTGTTGGTGGCGTTATCATTGGAATCAGTAGACAGTGTTGAGCAGAGTGTTCTTCCATCAGTGGTGGATCATTTCGTGGATGTTTTTCCTGAATAATTCTCTGGGTTACCTCCTATAAGAGAATTGCTGTTTACGATTGATCTCTCTATGAGGACCAGTCCTATCTCCCTTCCGTCTTACCGGATAGAAGCAGCTGAATTGCAGGAATTGAATGTCCAGTTGGAAGAGCTAGAAATCAAAGGGTTTATCTAACCTAGCATGTATCCAAGGGCAGTGCCGGAGTTGTTCGTGAAAAAGGTAGATGGAACTTTAAATCTCTCTATTGATTATCGTATACTTAACCATGTTATTATAATGAATAGATATCCGCTTCCACGAATTGATTATTTGTTCGACCAGTTGAGGGGAGCCCAATGGTTCTCCAAGATCGACCTAAGGTCAGGATATCATTAATTGCGGGTGAAGAAAGAGGATATTACTAAAACATCTTTCATAAGATTATATGGCCATTAGTAATATATGTTTATTCCCTTTGTTCTAATGAATGATCCAACAATGTTTATGGAATTAATGAATTGGATATTTCAGAGATATCTGGATTCATTTGTGGTCGTGTTTTTCGACGATATTCTGGTGTATTCCAAGACAAGGTTGGTGCATGAGAAGCACTTTTCTACAGTGCTGGGGATCTTGAGGGATCATTGGTTGTATGACAAATTGTCATAGTGTCACTTTTGGAAACATGAAGTTTGTTTTCATGGCCATGTGATTTCTGAAAGAGGTGTTTCAGTGGATCTAGAAAAGATAGAGGTCGTTATCTCATGTCAACCACCAAATAATATGTTTGAAATACAAGGTTTTCATGGCCTATTTGGGTATTATCGTCATTTTGTTTGTGATTTTTCACATTCCACTTTGCCGATGAGATCTTTGACAAGAATAAATGTTCCATTCAAGTGCAATGAATGATGTATGCAGTGTTTCTAAGAGCTAAAGGGTCATATTACAATAGCACCAATCATGGATTTTCCAGAATCAGGAAAAGGGTACATGGTGTTTTGCGATGCATCAGGATCAGAGTTTGGATGCGTTCTCATGAAAGGGAATCATGAAGTTACATATAGCTCATGGCAGTTTAGAGTTCATGAGAAGAACTTCCCAACTCATGATTTGGAGTTGGCAGCGGTGGTCCATGCTTTGAAAGTGTGGCGTCATTATCTCTTCAGTGAGAAATTTACGGTATATACAGGTCACAAGAGTTTGAAACATATTTTATAACAAATGAATTTGAACTTGATGTAGAGGAGATGGATTTAATATCTACAGATGTTTGACATTTACATAATGTTCACACCAAGTAAGGGAAATTAAGTGGCGGATGCATTAAGTAGAAAATCATATGCTCAGGTGGAAAAATAGGCAATGGACTAGTGGCAGTTGATGTTGGTTATAGCTGATATGAGGTTGGAATGTGAGGACTAGGGTGATAGAGTAGTCTTCCTTCCGGTTTTGTAGATTCTTGACTTGGATGGACTAGTTAGAGAGGCACAATTATATGATTCTGAGTGTGTGACCATGGGGTCGATACTCAATGGTGGGGAGACCATTGAGGGTTGTCAAATGATTGGAGATTAAGTTTTGTGTTTTCATAATCGGATGGTTGTACCAGTTTCATGTTAGGAGGATCTTCTTAGGACGTATCATCATTCTAGGTGGGATGTTTATCCAGGAATTTAGAAAATGTATAAAGCATTGAAATCAAAATTCGGGTGGGCTGGTATGAAAAAGAGAGTGGCCATGTCTATTTCGAGATGCTTGACTTATCAGTAGGTCAAGGCATAGCATTAGAGTCCATCTTGAATGTTGTAGTTTTTACTAATCCTTGTTTGGAAGTGGGAGCAGATAGAGATGGATTTTGTTACAGGTCTCCCAAGAACTGCCAGAATTCACGATGACATTTGGGTGATAGTGGATCGAAAAATGAAGTCGGCCCATTTCATCCTGATTCGTGAATCTCATACGGTGGAGGATATGTCCAAAATCTATATCTGGGAGGTGTTAAAGAGGCATAGCATTCCAATTTCAATTGTATTAGATAGATATCTATGGTTTACATATTATTTCTGGAAATACTTGTAGAAATCCCTTCGGACACATTTGACTATGAGCACAACGTATCACCCTCAGACGGATGGTCAATTCCAGAGGATGATACAAACTTTGGAGGATATGTTTCGAGCTTGTTTCATGGATTTTGGTGGATCATGGGAGGAGAACAGGTCATTGGTTGAGTTGTCATAAAATAACACTTATCATGCATCCATACAGATGGCTCCGTTTGAAGCGTTGTATGGGCGACCATGTCGTTCTCCACTATGTTGGGTGGAAACGAGTGAGTCCTTGATGATTTGATTGATCCTTGTCCAGGAGATGACGGAGAAGATCAAGTTGATCAAGAAGAGAATGGAGACGGCTCAGAGTCATCAGAAATCGTATGTGGATCAACGTCGACGTCTGTTGTCATTCGAGGTGAGTGGTCATGTGTTCTTGAGGATCTCTCCTAGGTTGGGACATCGTCTGCTTGGGAAGCAGGGAAAGTTATCTCTAAGGTATATTGAACCTTTTGAGATTCGGGAGTAGGATTGTGAGGTGGCTTATTTTTTGGCTTTTCCACCTAGGTTCAGTGTGGTGCACAATGTGTTTCATGTGTCGCATTCGAAAAAGTATCATCCAGATCGTGACCATGTGATTCTTTGGGATAATATTGAGATAGAAGTAGATGCTTCGTTGGTGCACATGCGAGTGCGAGTTATGGATAGGCAATAGAATGTCTTGAGTGGTAAAACCACTGGTTTAGTATGTGTTTTGTGGAAACATGGTCAGATTAAAGAGGCAACTTGGGAGCGGGAGAAAGAGATGGTCGAGCAGTGGCCTAAGCTCTTTCGGCAATGGCAGGTTCACTACTTTCCGAGGATGGAAAGTCCAATGGTGGGGAGAATGTATCACCCTTGTTTTGAGGTATGTTGCCTTTTTATGCTTTTTTTGTGTTTAAAGTGAATGGGATGAGTTGGGAAGGGGTTGGAGAGTTTTGAATGGTTTGGGATGAGTTTGGAGGCATTTATAGGGGTGCATGGTTTGAGCACGGTTAGTGGAAACCATGCGGGTTCTCCAAGAAACCATGTAGGGGAGACTGTAGGCTTCACACGGCCTGCGCACAGTTTGCCAAACTGTGTGAGGAAACCATGCAGACCCTTGCTCCCGAGGAAGTAGAGTGTGCACGGTTAGCGAACGGTTTTCCAAACCATATGGTCTAAACGTGCATCCACTTAAAGTTAGGGTTTTAAAACCTGGGCTCACTCAGGATTTCATCATTTCACTCCAATATTCCTCCCACTCGAGCCTCACTTGGGATTTTGGGTTCTCAGGGGTTGAGGGTGCTCTCCCACTCAGTTTGGAAGCGATTCAATGGGGTTTCAAGGCGGTTTGAATGTGGTTTCTCCCTGGTAAGTCTCTCCTCTTGTTTCTCTTGTGTTTTCCTCTAGATCTACATCCCTCTCTTTCATGGTTATCTAGATTTACACTTGTAGTGTGTAGATCTTGGGTTTTTATTTCCTTGGATGATGATGTTTAGGCTTATGGATTCTAGGGAAAGGGATCTAGAGAGGTTTCGGTGGTGCATTCTCCAGATTTGAGGTGCGGTGGCTTGTGGGTCGATTTCTCGGGAACCCTAAAGGTAGGTGGCTTTTCTCTTGACTAAAAATGGTTAGAAATAGTGGTTCATTGTTACGATTAAATGTTTTCATGAAAATTAATTTTGAATTTTTATGCGAAGGTGGTTGGAAATCCCTTGGGTGATGTTTTGGGGTTTTTTGGGAAAAAGGGGGTTTTACAGTGAAATTCTATTCTTGTGGATTTTAAAATTAAAATTTTAAAATGAGATGATATGTTTGATTTGTGAAAATTATTGATGGGATTGGTTTTCAATAAAATTGTTATTTTATTGAAATATTTTTTGGCATGGAGAATGGTTTTCAATAAATGGGTGATTTATTGAAGTGGATAGATATGTAATGGAATTGGTTGAATGAATCTTGTTGTGACCATGGTGGGAGTATGCTTGGCTTGGTTTGATTGAAATGTCATATAGAAGTGGGTGAGAAGTCTCACTATAAAAAGGGGATGGATAGTGGTCGGAAGAACCACCTTATAATTAGTGGCCGGGAAGTACCGCTAGTTGTGAATGGGCGAACGGGTTGGGCAGAAGTCCCACCATTTTGACTGTTTTGGTGTGAATGGGTGAATAGGTTGGGAAGATGTCCCACCATTTTGGTTGTTTTTGGTGCATTGAATTACAGGATGGAATTTTTTTGCTAATGTGTAGATGGTGGAATGGTTGTGGGTTGTTTGGTTGTCGTTCCCATAGTTGGTTGGTTTGGGTGTGATGGCTTGGTAAAGGCACGTTTGGCCGATGAAAATGGTTGAACTTGTTATTTGATTAATATAAACAGTTTTATGTAAATTTTCTGATGATTTTATCCTAGTGGCGTGTGTAGGGATGTAATTCGGGGAAATCCTACTGAGTTTTAGTACTCACCCATGCTTTAGCACTGTGGTGTCTTTACAGATATCGTGTACCGTGACGTGGGCAAAGGTAAGGCATCCCCATACTTTAGTGTAGAATTGTGATTCCTTGGTAGAGCTTGGTGCTAGGATCATGGAGTGGAGATGTGGTGGTGTCATGTCTTGTGGTGCTTGGTTGTTAAGTTTCCGTAGTGTACTCTAATGTTGTGTGGACATGTCGGGGTGTATTGGTTTGAGTTGTGTTGTGGAACGACTTGGTTGTCTTTTGGGAATGCATGGTTGGGTAATTTAATTTCCATGCATCATATAATGGATGTTAGTGGATGGTTTTGTTGGTTTTGTCTTAAGGTAAAATCTTTCCCCAACTTGATCTTGAATCCCTCGACATTTATTGCCAGCCTTTGGCATCTTGGGAACGTCTCTTATGGCCAAGTAGCCCTCACTGCCTCCTCAAGAAAATGAGGTATGGGTGGGGTGTTACATTTTAATTCATGATAATTTCCTCAAATTACTTTCATAATACCTATCTATACAAATGATATTATAGATCGCTATTATAGAAGTTGTCTTGGGAAACTCTTCAATATCATTTGTCAAGGAATGGTCCAAAGATATTCTTTTATCGTGATATCATGCACCATGAATGATACATATCACATATATAATTCCCATGTAGTGTATATTTCATAACTATTTTTCCTCCAGTAAGTCTTCATCAAAGAATTAAAATGTTCCATGTGTTCCTCCTCTCCCTTGGATTATATTAGAACATCATCGATAAAGACTACAATAAACTTGTTGGGGGTAATAACTAAAGACTCTATTCATTATTTCCGTAACATTTCAAGAATATTAGTGAGTCTAATAGGAATTTTTATGAACTCAGAGTGTCCATACATTATTGGAATTGAATACTTGGAATTATTTTCATTCCTAATCATTAATTTGTGATATCTCATCCGACGGTCCAACTTAAATAAATAAATGTCCCCATTTAGTTGGTGAACTAAGTAATCTGTCTATCGTAAGGGATAATTGTTACTTAACATAATTTTTTCGATCTCACAATAATCTATCTAAAGGAACATTGATCCATTCTTATTCTGGATGAAGATGAATGATGCACCCCAGGGTGAGGCACTCGGGGGGTATAAAAGCTTTGTCTATATTCTACATTAATTTCATCTTCACTTCCTCCTACTCAATGGAGGATATCATATATAATGTATTTTATATTGGTAGAGACCTAGGAATTACTTAATTTTAGAACTCAACCTCTCAATCATGAGGAATACTAGAAAAATTTTTAGGGGACACATAAGTTTAGTTCCTCGCAAAGGGCATGTATTCGATCACTATCGACTCCATTGTCTCTATAATTGTATCTAGACATCCTTTCTCATTATGGAATACTATCCGAAATTGATAATTTTCTTCTAATATAGATTTACCGTCCTCCTTTCACTTGTACCTAACTGGTGGATTCCATGGGATGTGAAATGTGATCTCCCCCTCCCAAAAATTGATGGCATGCTTCTTTATGGATAGCCAATCTCTAACAAATATAACATCAAACTCCACCAATAGAAGTAAAAAAAGATATTCTATGAGGTTAAATCCCAAAAATTTTATCTAGGGATGAGATATATACTTTTAATGTAGTAATTTCTAAATTTTGTTGTTCTCACAAATAACATATCCTTGATATTTTGACATTCATTTTGGAGTTTTATACTACCAATGGGACAAATGAAACAATGCATAAAACCAAAATAAAATTGTACCTTCTTTATTCATTAATTTATAACTATCATACCATTCTCCAAATAATTTTCATGCCCCACCTCAATAGTGGTTACAGTAATATGCCCTTCCTTACATCCTTGGAGGTTTTCATGGTTGAATTGCACCTACATCCCTTGACCTGTGGAAATGGATCGCATAACTACCATGTTCTTTGCAGGTCAACCACTACAATATAGGCTCACAGTTGACTTGATCATACCTTTATTCGTCTGTATATATGGGCTTATTTGAATCCTTTAAGTCATAATCGTCTCTATGAATCTCTCTTCCATATTTTATGAGTCTCTTGGATCCCTTTAAACAGTTCATAGGATTCTTTATCCCACACTTTTGAGATATGGGATGTTGGGTTTTCCTTCCTGTGATGGATTTATATACTCATCCTTCTATATAAAACTCCATTTTACCCTTTTTTTATCATTGATACCACAAGAACATTGATAGTCAATAATATTCATCTCAGTATTTATAGAATATCATAAAACCTCCTCATAGCTGTCAAATGTTTTCAATCACCACTGATTTTTGTAGACACTGAATTAATACACTAATGGAATGATCCACCTTACATTCAGTGTTCATGAAAAATGAAGAGTTGGATATTTAATGCATTGTAAATGTTTCCACTTATTCCACTATATATTTATCTTAATTTCTCTTCAATTTGATGAACTACCTATCCAGATTAATACAGAGTGTTCTGGGAGGATATTTATAAAAAAAAATTATCTTGAATCCTTCACAATATATGAAATCAGTATCCTCCTTATAATTGTTTTGATCAAACTCTACCACTGAACAACTTCCCCGTCAAAATAATAGTCCTCTATAATGACATTATCTTATTATTTTCATTGAAATATAGATAATAACATCTCAATGGTGTCAATACATTGTTCTCGGATGAGGGGAATAGAATCCCTACAATATTCAGGACTCCTATATCACATGATGCATTTGACTAAAACTTTCTCATTATAAAGAGAAGGAGGGTTTTCCACATTATTCAAGTTATTATTTATAACTTGAAAAAGTTTTGATATTACTATCATGATGATTCGGACTCCCATTGCCACCACGATTAGAATCTAATTAAGGAAACCATTACCTTTCATATGACATTAATTGTTTGGATGACTTCTTCATAACTAAGAAAAATAAATACAATACAATCAGTGGTATTTAATTATTATCTAAAAATTAAAAATTAAAAATTGGGGAATAACTTATAAATGAAAAATATATCGTATCTAACGATTCTATATGTTTCAATTTAGGTTATCCATGGTTATAGAATTATCCCTATGGTTCATATTAATTATTTAAAGTTCTAATCCTAAAATATAACTAGACCTTCCCCTGATACAAAATATATAGGTCTAGAAATATTTCCATCAGATAATAATTGATACCTATTAGGTAACATCATGGGTGGATATACCTCCAGGGTGGCGCACACCACAATCCATTGAGGCATCCCTTTCCTCAAGAAGACATTGGGTAGAGATTTGTGCATCTTTCGACATACACATGTGAGAGTTCCCGTGGAGTAGATTTCTTCCATCTCCTCTAATACTATCAATAGGGACACTATCCTTTTACACATAATATTGCATGATTTTAATCCTATTTATCCATTACATAAAAACCATTGATCGTAAGGTCATGTTTATTATGATGATTGGGTATATAAAATTAAAAACATGGAACTAGAATAAAACATATCTTTATTAATATTCCATAATTAGATCCTAGAATCCATTTATATCCTATATCTTCATATGATAAAATCATCAATAGAAATAAAAATGATTATATAAAATTCTCATAACGAGAATAAGCATGGGAATACGTCATTTCTCATGAGTCATAAAAGCATAACATGGTTACACAAAAGGTATCGATCCTGAATAAATATATGGAATCATTACATATTTAACATAAAATCACAAGATCATGGAAATATATAATTTTGGAAGAAACATACAACATGATATAGATCTGATTCAGATATAACTTCCATGATGGTATTACATATTGGAAATAATCCCATAATGGAGTAGGTTTTCTTCTTAATCCCATACATGACATATCACGAGACTATACATTACCAATTTTATTGGAGCACTATCTAGGAGGAACCATCATAATATTTTAATGCATATGAGTTCCACAAAAAAATCAAACATAATGAATAATCTTAATGGTTACCCGTGGAATGCAATGGGTTTTATAATAATATCATAAGTAATAACAAAAGGGTGTACCAAAATAGTGTCACTAAAAGAAATAAATATTTCATTAATAGAAAATAATAAATTAAAAATAAATATATATTTTTAATAATGATATATAAGTAAATTTAATACATGAGAAATACAATTTATGATGATTCTGAAATGAGTCACATTAATTCAATTTAAGGAAAATGCTTATAGATAATTTGAAGTAGAAACATACATAATAATTTTTATAAAAGTATGAATGTTCTAAAATAACCATTCATGATAAAATGATAAATTTTACACATTGATTAGTTCCAATAAATGTTTTATGGACTATACTTGAAAATGGGTATGAAGTGGAGATGTTCCCTTTAATCAGGCTTGCTTAACAAGAAGAATGGAGAAGGGTTCCATTTAAAACTAGTATTTACCCATTATAGTAAGATCAATTGAGCTATATACTTATGTTTGCAAAACATACAAAAAAATATATAATAATTAAATAAGATTAATGAATAAATAAATTGCTTTAAAGAGAGAGGAAGAGTAATCTCAAAGGTAAAAATGATTTATTGAGGAGATCCACTAGCTTATGTCTGTATGCATTCTGCACTAGCACATATTGTCATGTATAGAAAAATTATATTAATTAATTATTTAATTAAGAAAAATATATATATTTATTGGATTTATTATTAAGTTATTATGTTCATCTAGATCCATTTTGATGAGTTTTGATGTTCATATTTATCATTATAGTACTGTTCCTTTTTTTTGGTTTCTTGGTCACTTTAGTTGTATATATTGATGGGAATTATTTTGAAATGGGAATGATTTATGAAAGTGAGATTATATCATTTAAATTCATTTAAATAATTTTTAAAGGTAACATATACCATTTTTATGAAATAATGACGATTCATTCGATAAATATTTATTGATAATTTGTTTTTGTTTATTTCGGAGGTTTTTATGAGCATAAAAAATTAGTATATTTTTATTTTGTATAATGTCTCTATATTAGTTAAATAATATTGAAGAATTTATAGTACACATATTAATGTATTTTCTAACCATATTAATTGTTTTCTGACAAGCCTTTATGGTGGTAATTGAATATGAAATATCATCACCCATGTTGGGGGAGAGGCTTAGTTTTGTAATTGGATGGAATATTAAAAATATAAATGGTGTAGAATGTGTGAATAGAATGGGTGGTGAAGGATGGTATTTATACGAGGGTGATAGGGGTGTTATTATTATTTTAATTATTTTTTATTATTATTTTTTGATCAAGATATTAAAAAGTGTGGATTAATATGACTAAAAATGTAAATTGTTTAATATAGTTTGATCTAATGGGTTATTACATCATTATTGCATCATCCACGGCTCAAAAAGTCTTATAATGTTAAAAATTGAAACCTAGAGTATTTCACTATAAATACCAAAATCAACAATTATAGAAAAATCCCTAAAATTCAATGTGACCAATTTTTTATGAGTGGATTTCAAAAATGGTAAAATGTTTTTGGAAAAAAAATTCGAAAACATGAACACATATATTATTAAATAGAATCATCAGTTTTTAAAATCAAAATATGGATTTTAATGTTATAATAAATTTAATGACCCTTTCAAAAAATAATTAAGTTATCCAATAATTATATTATAATTATAAAAAACGCCATATTAATATATTAATATATTTTATAATAATAAATTTTTGTTCATATAATTATATTATTTATAAAATATTAAATAACCATTTTCATTTTATAAACAAATCAACACCTAATTTATCATTTTTAGAAAATTTATTTCCATATACCATGATATATCTATATATATCCATAATTTAACTTATAAGACACTAAAATATTATTTATTCCTTCATATATGAGGTAACTATTATAATATCCAAATTCTTATTCCTAACAGCCATATTTTTATTCTGAAATTCTCTTTACTATTTCTATGGTATAGGTTTTGCAAATTCAATAAATACCTCTTTCTTAACTCATTCCTTAGTCATATATATTTATGTAATTATATATATAATTTCAACTTAAAAATTAATACTATATTATTAATATTACGTTTTATTTATAACTAATTTTTCATGAGTTTGATCATTCAAGGTGATCAGTAACATTAACATTTTCACATTTTTATTATATATTTTTTATTTATTATCCCAGAGTAATATTTAAAATTATAATTGGATTATTTATGGGATAATGTATCTTTATTAATTTATGTTAATAAAAAAAATTTCATGGGATCTATATGTGATGTATGTGTTGAATGACAGAATAAGGGAAATTTCATTAATGAAATTATGTGTCATTACAAAAGTACACATTCAATATTAATACTAATGTCAACAAATAATAAAATTGGGAAATTTTCAAATGGATTTAAATAAAATGAAGAAGAAAATTTCATAAAAATCACCATGGGAGATCACTGGGTGTTATAATGTAAAGGGAACCTTAGACATTGATAACAATGTGTGAGGTTAGAGTCTAAAAAATGTGTGAAATATCTATAGAGATTAGTAATTGGCCAATGTAACACCCCAAGATTTTATAGTGTGTTATTTCTTCAAAATAATTCAATAACTTTCACTACACGCAACACCAAGTTCAATTGCACCATGACTTACAAAAAAAAAGCCATTAAAAGAGGTCATGAATAGTATTAACCAAATTTTAAACTTTATATAATCCTTATAATTTTAGAATCCATATTATGAGTTTCTTAGTCATAATGCAAGAACAGATTTATTTTCAGTATTGCACTTTTATCAACTTTTGATAGTGAAACCTTTTTAAATACAATATTTTAAACTTTTTGACTAAATGGAGACATCAAAAAATTTAAAATGAAACATCCCAAGCTTACACGGTACGCTTTCCTTTGAATAAAACAGTAGCGTGTGTTGTACGCAACTTCGAGTTTTAACACACACCATAACTAATCAAACTAGCCGTTATGAATAGTAATACCTACTTTTTGAAATTATATATATTTTATATTTTAAAATGGACTTCATTTTTGGATTCGGAATATCAAAATTAGCCTAGGGTGAAATTTTGGTACATTTCGGATAACTTTCATATTTTGATGAATAGTGAAAATTACTAAATTTTAATTAAAAACAACTTTTTTAATCAAAATAATTAATAGTGATAAATTATGAATTTGAGTGGTTTTAAAGTATATTTAGAATATATTTTTACCATTCAATTTAATGTTTATCATTGGACATAATTTTACAATTAAACCGAACATAAACAAGTGTCAATCTTTTGATAGTTATTATCTCTTAAAAACACGCTTTTTGTTTTGACAGCGGGAATTAATTTTAAATTAATTTCTGCCACTTCTGTGTTTTGAATTTAGGAAAATGGATTCCATATTTGGAATCAGGATGTTCAAATTGTGTAAATAGGTAACTTTTATTTTTAGACATTTTAAAAAATTACTGCGGTAAATATTTTATTTACCATGGTTAAGGGTAAATCCGGTAAATAAGGGTTAAAAAAATAATATTATAATAATACTAAATTACCCTAAAACGTGTCTTAACCCTATTGGGTGATACATGGTCGACCATGGGCATCTTTGTGTCAATTTTGGGACCCCATGGATCCACTTGTAAGTGATAATGACACTTTATTTTAATTAAGTCAAAATGAATACAAAAATGACACAAGCATATATCTTTTAGAAAAACAATTGTTACATAGGGTTATATAAGTTGGATTTTAGATTATAAATATTCATTAGAAAGATAATACGATTTCCTACATAATGATAATTTATTTATAATTTTTAGACATTAAATAATTTATTTTATTTATGACACAATGATGATGCAGTAATTACTAAAATAGTGAAAAATTAAAATAATTGATCTTATAAATACCCAAATAATTATAATATGAAACTTTTAATGAATTAAACTAATTTTCTATGATAATATGATATATTAGGATTGAGTTAATTGACTTTGTTCGAAGTAATCAATCTGTTAGGAGTTTCACAAAAATCAACTATTGAATAGTGTCAAAATTGACATAAAAGAGTTCTTAAAACAAATATTATATTATTAATTGATATTAAATTCCTAAAAATCTAAGGTTCGGCCAAGAGACTTATATTATGATAGGTTCCTCATTAATGGACCACTTTGGGGTCGCTTGGATGTATATAGTAAGTTTATTAACCATATTATATAAAAATACAAAGAGACATTTTAAAAGTGAAACTAATTAACTTAGAGTTAATAATTAAAGATAAGGTTAATATAAGTACCCAAACCTGTCTAAATTCTATTGTTTGAGTTGTTTTCGACCCATCCCCACCTTATCCTTTGAATAGTCAACTTTGGATCCATTATAAACCGAATATGAATTTATTATAAATTAATATTTCTAGCTTTTCCAAAGGTGCCCCTCACCCCTCTTATAAAAGGGCACTCCTCCTTCTCATTTATTCACACCATCAAAGCCTTTTGGTTCGGCCAAACTCTGCCCAAATACTCTCCCAACATCCCTCAATACAACCTAGAGGCCTTAGTTTGATCAGAAAGCCAACCTAAGGAGCCCTTTTGATCAAATCAAAAGGAAGAACCCGAAGAAGAGGTAATGATTTCACCACCCTTCTCCAAGTTCATTTCTTCTTCCACTTCTTCTTCCTTTGTTCTTACCATTCTAAAATAATAACTCCAGTATCTCACATATACTGTGATGTTATTATAAATATGGTACAACCATATTCATTATTCTATCCACCCTTTGAATAACATGTCACCATACATGCGTACGTACGGCTTACCGTCTCCACGTCGTGGTGTAATTGTTATTCAATATAATATTATTTGGATGGGTATAATAATGATGTGTAACTCATGTAAATAATAAATATAACATGTTAATGATTCTGTATATATGATATACCATCCATTTATATATTATTTTAATATCAAAAGAATGATATTGTCGCTCGTGCGTACGTACGGACTACCGTCTCCACGAACGCGATGAGATTCATTCTCCATCGTATCCATTCAAGTATAATTATCATTTGATGATTTAAAAATGATGTTTAAGGACTAGATATCATTCTGGATATGAATAAGATACAACAACCATGGCTTATGTAACAAAACATATAAAAGAAAATGAGTAAGTTAACTCCCGAAACGACGATAATTCTAAGATATTATTAACAAACCAATGTTAAAAGATCATATATGATATCATATTAATATATATGATTCTTGTATAATTTAATAACAACTATTTCACCATTATACAGGAGGTTAACCTACCCCAACCAAGGAAAAGTACAAGGTAAGGGTTTACTTTACAACCTCTTCATTATCCAAGGTTGTTTATACGTAATAATCTACTGGGATCTCTTTATCATCCACATCCATGTTTCTTAAAAATGAATTTCAAAACATTTTTACTATTTACTAAGATATGAGTTAAATTCATTTATACCCTTGTTTGACTTTTTATAAGAGGTTTATAAAGGAATCTTTCCATCGTTTTCCAAACAAGGTGATTTTTAACCTTTTCGACAAAATTAAGGTAAGAATGTTCTTTTAACTTATACGGCAGCTGCGGCTATTTACTGCCATTATAAAATTTTAAAAGCTTCCCTTACAATCTTACAAGGATATTTTCAAAGTAAATGTTTTATTTTATAATTATATGACTTTTAAATTATTTCAAAATGAATATTTTAAGAATTTTGGAAGGGCACTCTTTATCAAAATCAGAATTTTAAATGTTTTAAAGATTTATCTTTCTAAATATTTTTAATTAATGTCCATGTCTTCAAAATGGTTTTTAAGGATTTATTTATATGGACATGAATGTTTTTAAAATGTTAATTCCATTCAAAAGTTTCAAAGTGGTATGGGACACTTTGATTTAAAATTCTCTTTTTAATTACTTCCTTTATAAATGTGTGACTTTTAAATGATTTCAAAAAAAGAGATATTTCTCTCAAATAGTTTTGATCTCATCTATGTCAGCATCCTTTTATGGATTTTACGCTTATTTGAAGTTGGTTTATTATGATACAAAACTTCTATATTGTATTGAAGGTTTTGTGATATGTTTGACTGTGGATGTGCTATTTTTATACCATTCATAGTTTATGGTGAAAGTATTGACATTTTGTATGCTAGTTTTAATACGAATGTTTATGTTATATTTAAACCTTTTCATATGGGAATGCATTGGACTTAATATGTGACGGGTGGAGCCCGCTATAGCTCCTCGATGCATCGGTAGGTCTCATGAGACAAACTAGTGTCTTGGCACAAGGCCTTGACAAAATCTTATTTGTAGTCTTGGCACGAGGCCTTGGCTATGTGGTTATGATAGTCTGGCATTATGCATTCCAACATTATGAAAGTGGTTATTGATTTTTGCATGTGATTATTCGATTAGTAGAATATCCATGTGAATAAGTAAATGGCATTATTTCATTTTACTTTTGCCATACTATGTTGAAGTTCAAGTTTAAAAGGCTTTTGTTTTAGTAATGCATTGCCTTAAATATTTATTCTTATTTATGAAAGTTTCCGCTATATTGTTATCCTTACTGGGCATTTGAGCTCACCCCTTTTCTATGTTTTATTTTTCCCAGGAAGTGAAGAAGTAAATTATGAATGACCTGCAGGGATATTATGTGGGGATATGAGTGTGGATTATGGAGACATTATGTTATTGTAGTAGTTTTTCATTTTATGATGTAATGTAAAACTTATGAATATATCTAGTGTTTCCAAGGCTACTAAACCAATCGGTCTTTCGAGATTTGATCTTTCTTGTGATCATGGCAATGTTATGTAATAATGCACCGACTCTGGGTAACTGGGGTCGGGGCGTTACAGTTGGTATCAGAGGAAGTTTAGTACAAACCTTGGAAGCTAGATTTAGATAAACTCTGATTAGAGCACGTAGACCTAAGATGAACTTTGAGGATTAGTATAGAAGAACTTCCTAGAATTTTGGTATTGTAGAGATTTTGTGAGTTTTCAGAGCAATACATCCCTGTCTGGATACGAGCAGGTAGAGGCGGCTCTGGCACAGATGTACCTAGGGGTAAAACCCGAAAACACCGCTTTGAGCTAGACTCGAACGGGAACTGGTGCACGACAACGGGCCTTGCTGCACTCTTGGTTACGACACTCCCGGGGGATATGCTTAGGATAATTCTCATTTTCTATACAAACCATTATGAAGGGTTAATGAGTATATACATCCTCAAAGGAGACATTTTTATGATTATGGATTATATCCATAAATAGTTCAATTTATGTTAAGTGTTTTATAAGTATGGGATTATGTATTTTGATTCATAAACTGATCTAGTGTATGCCATTGTTTAGAAATGGCGCCCAGTAGAAGGAATGAGACCTCCAGAAATGCACATGATCCAAAGAGAAGGAAGGATCATATCTTTCCTGGTCTTAAGCTAGAATTTATAAGAGAAATAGTCTCCCATGTATTATCATCATATGAAGAAATAATATCATGTGTTGATAAGATAAGTAAAGAGTTTACTGAGTCCTATGGCTTTGAAGGGAAGCAAGAGAAGAAAAGGATAGAAGAGAGAAAGATGGATAAAGGGAAGAGGGAAAAGAAGAATTTTCCCATATGTGGTAACTGTGGAAAGAAACACCCTGGAACTTGCCTGAAAGGAATGGGAGTTTGTTATAAGTGTGGAGGAAAAGGGCACAAAGTACGTGACTGCAAGGGTAAGAAAATGGTTTCAAATGTACAATGCTTCATTTGCAAGGAGTTTGGACACTACGCGAACCTATGTCCTAGTCATCAGACTATGACGCAAATGATGCTATTGGATAATAATCAAGTTATGATACTACCACATATGAAGAGGAATGATTAGAGTTCTTATGTTGATTATGTCAATTGAGCTTTGTATCAACAATGTACTTGTTATAATAATTATGGAGTATATAAGGATTGTACTGCAGTACTATTTCATTAAGGACTTGAGATGGTGTGGAACAAAGAAAAGTGACTCAGTAGCAGGTTAAATGTTTGGAAAATATATGGTTGAGAGAAAGATAAACCATAATATGGTTCAGATACCGAGGTGGTGATTTTAGAATAATACATGATTGATTTGGATAAATTATATTGGATATTATTGACTACCTTGAAGCTGATTAATGATTTGTATATTCCATCATTGTTGGGGTTTAAAACATTTTTGGATTAATGAAGTATATCCCGCATTCTATATGGAATAAGGGAACATGAATGTAATCAATAAGGAATATGGTAGTACAAGATGAAGGTATTCATATGCTATTATGGGGTAAAAAGGATCTATATTATGTTTACCTTCCTTATAAATGTTGGACTGTGAGTTTGGACAGAAGTATTTTGGATAGTTCTAGTTTGGATTATTTTGGATTACCATAAAAGGACAACCCGGAGGTCGGGCGGCAACCCGTCGCGTCTGGCAAGGCTGCGAGACTTGAACCCGCAACCGAAGGGCGACAAGGGTGTATCACCTACCACTGGACCATGAGATGTCATGGATTAAATAATGTAGTTTTTCTAAAAAGATTTGGTAGATGAATTATAAATTCATTTATTTTGGAACCCTGTACGAATAGTATAAATAGAAATTTTTTTTACGTTCTATTATCTTTTAGAGTGAAAGATGAGTTTGTGGTAGAAATTTATTAATGGATAAAACTCTAATTATAATGTAAGTATATCTCCTTATGATCTTAGCCAATCTCATAAATAAATTCCTCAACATTAATAAAAGGAACTTAGAACAAAAATGTTGTCCTAGATGGTACCTTAAATCATCACTAATTTATGGCTTTGGGATTGTTGACCTTTTCATAATCATGTTCTCTACCACTCTCCATCAGATAATTGATGGTTAGATTTCTCCTCCATATCCATATTTTCCTACATGGAACCCTAGTATGTGTTATTTTCGGTAATCTTCATACTTTCCACTCTTTATTTTAAATAGAGGCCTCATTAATTCATTTTTCGATGTGGGATTTCAACTAAGATATTTTGAAACGTCAAAAATGTGTTATCCTAATACCCTATGTTTTGTTGAACCGATGGTATTTCAAATCATCATAGATTGATTAATTTAAGGACCTCAATTATACACTTGTTTGTGATTGATGACCTCAATCACTACCTATAAATATTTACGTTTTTCCTCTGATTATATGTCTCTAATTTCCACCAATGTTCTCCTAATTGAGATCATAATTTGGTGGTGACCCTTTGATTTCTCTTTTCCTCATATTAAGACTAAATTTTAGTAACCCAATTTCTGATGTGGGTTTTCCCACAAATATATTTTCTAATTTCAACCTTTTATTTTTGAAGAACAATTTCAAATTGCGAGGACGCAATTTATTGAAGGAGGGGAGAATGTAACACCCCAAGATTTTATAGTGTGTTATTTCTTCAAAATAATTCAATAACATTCACTACACGCAACACCATGTTCAATTGCACCATGACTTACAAAAAAAAAGCCATTAAAAGAGGTCATGAATAGTATTAACTAAATTTTAAACTTTATATAATCCTTATAATTTTAGAATCCATATTATGAGTTTCTTAGTCATAATGCAAGAACAGATTCATTTTCAGTATTGCACTTTTATCAACTTTTGATAGTGAAACCTTTTTAAATACAATATTTTAAACTTTTTGACTAAATGGAGACATCAAAAAATTTAAAATGAAACATCCCAAGCTTACACGGTACGCTTTCCTTTGAATAAAACAGTAGCGTGTGTTGTACGCAACTTCGAGTTTTAACACACACCATAACTAATCAAACTAGCCGTTATGAATAGTAATACCTACTTTTTGAAATTATATATATTTTATATTTGAAAATGGACTTCATTTTTGGATTCGGAATATCAAAATTAGCCTTGGGTGAAATTTTGGTACATTTCGGATAACTTTCATATTTTGATGAATAGTGAAAATTACTAAATTTTAATTAAAAACAACTTTTTTAATCAAAATAATTAATAGTGATAAATTATGAATTTGAGTGGTTTTAAAGTATATTTAGAATATATTTTTACCATTCAATTTAATGTTTATCATTGGACATAATTTTACAATTAAACCGAACATAAACAAGTGTCAATCTTTTGATAGTTATTATTTCTTAAAAACACGCTTTTTGTTTTGACAGCGGGAATTAATTTTAAATTAATTTCTGCCACTTCTGTGTTTTGAATTTAGGAAAATGGATTCCATATTTGGAATCAGGATGTTCAAATTGTGTAAATAGGTAACTTTAATTTTTAGACATTTTAAAAAATTACTGCGGTAAATATTTTATTTACCATGGTTAAGGGTAAATCCGGTAAATAAGGGTTAAAAAATAATATTATAATAATACTAAATTACCCTAAAACGTGTCTTGACCCTATTGGTTGATACAGGGTCGACCATGGGCATCTTTGTGTCAATTTTGGGACCCCATGGATCCACTTGTAAGTGATAATGACACTTTATTTTAATTAAGTCAAAATGAATACAAAAATGACACAAGCATATATCTTTTAGAAAAACAATTGTTAGATAGGGTTATATAAGTTGGATTTTAGATTATAAATATTCATTAGAAAGATGAAAAGATTTCCTACATAATGATATTTTATTTATAATTTTTAGACATTAAATAATTTATTTTATTTATGACACAATGATGATGCAGTAATTACTAAAATAGTGAAAAATTAAAATAATTGATCTTATAAATACCCAAATAATTATAATATGAAACTTTTAATGAATTAAACTAATTTTCTATGATAATATGATATATTAGGATTGATTTAATTTACTTTTTTCGAAGTAATCAATCATTTAGGAGTTTCACAAAAATCAACTATTGAATAGTGTCAAAATTGACATAAAAGAGTTCTTAAAACAAATATTATATTATTAAATGATATTAAATTCCTAAAAATCTAAGGTTCGGCCAAGAGACTTATATTATGATAGGTTCCTCATTAAGGGACCACTTGGGGGTCGCTTGGATGTATATAGTAAGTTTATTAACCATATTATATAAAAATACAAAGAGACATTGTAAAAGTGAAACTAATTAACTTAGAGTTAATAATTAAAGATAAGGTTAATATAAGTACCCACACCTGTCTAAATTCTATTGTTTGAGTTGTTTTCGACCCATACCCACCTTATACTTTGAATAGTCAACTTTGGAGCCATTATAAACCGAATATGAATTTATTATAAATTAATATTTCTAGCTTTTCCAAAGGTGCCCCTCACCCCTCTTATAAAAGGGCACTCCTCCTTCTCATTTCTTCACACCTTCAAAGCCTTTTGGTTCGGCCAAACTCTGCCCAAATACTCTCCCAACATCCCTCAATACAACCTAGAGGCCTTAGTTTGATCAGAAAGCCAACCTAAGGAGCCCTTTTGATCAAATCAAAAGGAAGAACCCGAAGAAGAGGTAATGATTTCACCACCCTTCTCCAAGTTCATTTCTTCTTCCACTTCTTCTTCCTTTGTTCTTACCATTCTAAAATAATAACTCCAGTATCTCACATATACTGTGATGTTATTATAAATATGGTACAACCATATTCAGTATTCTATCCACCCTTTGAATAACATGTCACCATACGTGCGTACGTACGGCTTACCGTCTCCACGTCGTGGTGTAATTGTTATTCAATATAATATTATTTGGATGGGTATAATAATGATGTGTAACTCATGTAAATAATAAATATAACATGTTAATGATTCTGTATATATGATATACCATCCATTTATATATTATTTTAATATCAAAAGAATGATATTGTCGCTCGTGCGTACGTACGGACTACCGTCTCCACGAACGCGATGAGATTCATTCTCCATCGTATCCATTCAAGTATAATTATCATTTGATGATTTAAAAATGATGTTTAAGGACTAGATATAATTCTGGATATGAATAAGATACAACAACCATGGCTTATGTAACAAAACATATAAAAGAAAATGAGTAAGTTAACTCCCGAAACGACGATAATTCTAAGATATTATTAACAAACCAATGTTAAAAGATCATATATGATATCATATTAATATATATGATTCTTGTATAATTTAATAACAACTATTTCACCATTATACAGGAGGTTAACCTACCCCAACCAAGGAAAAGTACAAGGTAAGGGTTTACTTTACAACCTCTTCATTATCCAAGGTTGTTTATACGTAATAATCTACTGGGATCTCTTTATCATCCACATCCATGTTTCTTAAAAATGAATTTCAAAACATTTTTACTATTTACTAAGATATGAGTTAAATTCATTTATACCCTTGTTTGACTTTTTATAAGAGGTTTATAAAGAAATCTTTCCATCGTTTTCCAAACAAGGTGATTTTTAACCTTTTCGACAAAATTAAGGTAAGAATGTTCTTTTAACTTATACGGCGGCTGCGACTATTTACCGCCATTATAAAATTTTAAAAGCTTCCCTTACAATCTTACAAGGATATTTTCAAAGTAAATGTTTTATTTTATAATTATGTGACTTTTAAATTATTTTAAAATGAATATTTTAAGAATTTTGGAAGGGTACTCTTTATCAAATACAGAATTTTAAATGTTTTAAAGATTTATCTTTCTAAATATTTTTAATTAATGTCCATGTCTTCAAAATGGTTTTTAAGGATTTATTTATATGGACATGAATGTTTTTAAAATGTTAATTCCTTTCAAAAGTATCAAAGTGGTATGGGACACTTTGATTTAAAATTCTCTTTTTAATTACTTCCTTTATAAATGTGTGACTTTTAAATGATTTCAAAAAAAGAGATATTTCTCTCAAATAGTTTTGATTTCATCTATGTCAGCATCCTTTTATGGATTTTACGCTTATTTGAAGTTGGTTTATTATGATACAAAAATTCTATATTGTATTGAAGGTTTTGTGATATGTTTGACTGTGGATGTGCTATTTTTATACCATTCATAGTTTATGGTGAAAGTATTGACATTTCGTATGCTAGTTTTAATACGAATGTTTATGTTATATTTAAACCTTTTCATATGGGAATGCATTGGACTTAATATGTGACGGGTGGAGCCCGCTATAGCTCCTCGATGCATCGGTAGGTCTCATGAGACAAACTAGTGTCTTGGCACAAGGCCTTGACAAAATCTTATTTGTAGTCTTGGCACGAGGCCTTGGCTATGTGGTTATGATAGTCTGGCATTATGCATTCCAACATTATGAAAGTGGTTATTGATTTTTGCATGTGATTATTCGATTAGTAGAATATCCATGTGAATAAGTAAATGACATTATTTCATTTTACTTTTGCCATTCTATGTTGAAGTTCAAGTTTAAAAGGCTTTTGTTTTAGTAATGCATTGCCTTAAATATTTATTCTTATTTATGAAAGTTTCCGCTATATTGTTATCCTTACTGGGCATTTGAGCTCACCCCTTTTCTATGTTTTATTTTTCCCAGGAAGTGAAGAAGTAAATTATGAATGACCTGCAGGGATATTATGTGGGGATATGAGTGTGGATTATGGAGACATTATGTTATTGTAGTAGTTTTTCATTTTATGATGTAATGTAAAACTTATGAATATATCTAGTGTTTCCAAAGCTACTAAACCAATCGGTCTTTCGAGATTTGATCTTTCTTGTGATCATGCCAATGTTATGTAATAATGCACCGACTCTGGGTAACTGGGGTCGGGGCGTTACAGCCAAGATTCCTTTTAATTCCCTTCCTTGATACTATATTTGAAAAACCAATAATGAATCAATTTTTAGGAAATGTGTTGTTGTGATGCTCCATTATGTAATCCTAACAATTATCCAACTATGTCTATCCCTCTCTCTCATAGTGTATCATGATCTCTAACACTCTCTTATGTGTCTGATGCTTCCATTTTGCTTTTTTTTGTATCACCTGGTGTTCTTTATGTAATATCATTGACAAACATGATGTATTTATTACATTTTATTCAAATAAAACATGATGATATTTTGAAATTATTGGACCAATCATAATTCATGTCTAATGATATTGTAGCTATGTAAGAAGACAAATATAATACCATTAACGGAAGTCAATGTTTCAGTTCCCATTTTTTATGTTGCAAACATGGAATACAAGATAGTGAAAACTACCAGTGGGGTGGTGGTGATGGATAGAATCAAGGGATGTCTAGTTGTCTCCCCCATTATCTAGTGTGAGAATCCAATTGGATGGTGGGGCCAATATAGAAAAATAAAAGAACATTTAGTAGTGGTGTTAAATTCTTTAACATAACTCATTAAATCTTAGTTTTCAATAAAATTACCTCCAATTTTTATGATAAAAATAAATAGCCACATTAAATTAAATAGAATTCATCAATGATACTATTTGATAACTCCTTTAATGAATAAAATATGTTTAATCACTAACATTCTCAGATTTCTCACAAATAGATAATATATTTTATCCACCAATCCAAAAAGAACTTATTTCCAATACACACTCTTATGTCAATATTCTAAAATTTTGTACATAAAAATGAATTACATTAGGAGTGAAAATCTAATGGTTTTAACATAGTAAAATATGCATCTACTAATATACTTCTTGTATGGGTTCTCACTACTGAAACAATGAGGTATTAATCCCTTTGATATTGAAGAATTGCAATAGGATGAGAAGAAACTATAATTATGAGAAACGGATTCCATGATCATGACCAGTATCATAAGACTAATAATATAAACATACTAACCAAAGAAAATGAGGATTAGAACCTCAATCAAATTTGATATTCATAATAATAAAATTATATTCATTTTTCCACAATGTATACAATATTAATAATATTGAAATTAACATTATAGTACAAAAAAATTTAATATTGAACTTTATCAACTTTCTCCATTTATTGATTTATCTTATCAATATAATTTTTATTTTTATTTTGTTTTAGTTTTTTAAATAACTTTTTAAAAGGTAGATTCACCCCCTCTTTCAATCATTCTATAAAACAAAGTTGTATAAATGGGTTCTCTGGATTTTTACAAAACTATCCTTGTGTTTTCAAAAAACATTTCTATATTTTTGTTATCTTATTAGTTTAATATTTTCATAATGGTATTGAATTATTATTCTCAAGCACTTATTTTTTATGGAATATATTATTATAATTTCAAAAATCGAATGTCAACATTTATTAGTTTTATTAGTTTCCCTATCTGGAAAATGGTTATGCTTCAATGTACTCCAACCAAGGAACCATAAAATAAGTGGAGACCTGATGATATTAAATCCTTTTAAGTTTATTAAAAATAAATTATTTTTCTATAATGTGAACTGGATTTAAATTAATTCAATCATTTTCATATATGTAAGCCTACTCATGAAATATAGAAACTCTTAACAGTCATACATTATGTAACTAGAAATGCTAATGTTATTAGCTTAGATGTCTGTAAAAATTATATTTAAAACATTCATATGAATAAAAATGAATCTATTAGTATGATTACAGTATTTAAAAAAATATTAAAATTTAAAATGTATTTAGAGATGATTTTTCATGAAAAACCATAACGAAAAAAGATATTAGGGGTTGTTCTATGAAATTGTTCTCCTAATGTCACAATAATATTGGAAGAAAGGTGATAATAGAAAATAGTAGTTTAAGAACATGTATAATCACAAATAAAATTAAAATTAAAAATAAAAATAAAATAATAAGTAGGGAAAGTGGACAATAAAGATAAAGAGAGATTGAAAACAACTACTTTTGTAGATGTAAATGGTGATTAATATAAAGGTGTAGCTTTAAATAGTTCCCTATTCATCATGGACATGAACAGACACATCAACAAAATAAAATTTATTAATCAAACCAAAAATGTATGTCAAAAGGTGGAACCACAGAGGCTTGTATAAAATGTATTATATATGGACACATCACTCCAAAATTCCATATCTATAAAAGGAAGGATAAATGAATGAAGCAAGGTAATAAGGCTCTTGAAGTTTTAACATGGAATGTAGGATATGAATACATGAACTCACCTTCCTCAAAATATACATGTTACTCAAATAGTATGTACCTCACCACACATGTTGATGAATAAATCAGTGAAGGTACCATTTCTTTTTATTAATAAAATTTTATTAAAATTTTATTATTTTTCAACATAGTGAGAAAACATTATCTAGTCATTGTTTAATTGTGTGTTTTATGTTTCAAACTATTATTGGAAAAAAAATTATAATGGTTTTAATTCAAATGTAAATATTATTGTATAGATTTATATTTTCAAAATTTGAACAAAATATATTTAAAATATCCCACTAGTCAAAAAGTAAAATAATTGAATGCACATGTTATTGATTCTTATATTTGGTATACATGAAATTTTCTCTTGTAATATTATCACATATCAAACTCATTATTTATCAACTAGTACAAGATCTACCAAACCTACATTTTAAAATTTCACGGTGTGTGAAACATACCAATTTCGTAAGCAACAAAGATATTCCTTTAAATCAGAAAAAGGAATTTCTTCTAATAATGCACCTAAATTAATTCCTCTTGAATTATTTGAAACATATAAATTTGAAATTCATTTTGAAAAGTACTATATTTTATATAGTATAGATTAAAGTAAACCATTCAAATAGAACAAAATCTTACCTCATAAATGTGATTCATGGAAATACTTTAAAACATTTATAAAAAAGTTATATTAATAAAAATTAAAGATTATTTTTTTCTTCAATGTTATTGTGGTGGATAATTTTAATACAATTAATTTGACATTTTATGCTATTCTCAATATTTTAGTCATTCCTCATCTACTCCTATAACCCTTAAATAAAATTGATACGTATAGAGGTGAAGTTAAAATGTCAAAAAAAATTCTTAGAATATATTAAATTAATATAATTCATGCTATTTTTTTCTTGAGGATATAAATTCTTCTAGATTTATCATTATTAAAATTACCGTAAAACCATTTCTCAAAAATACTCTTTATGAAAAATGTAAAAATAAAAACTCCTTAAGTGTAATTGTTTTTATTATTTTCAGTTATAAATGTTAAATTCCCAATACCAAAGACAGTTAAAGAAATTTTAATTCAAAATATAATGAATCTATTTTTCATGGGTACTCTAGTTGAATAAATGAATATCACCTCCTTATAAAAAGGGCAAAAAATTGAAACAATAAATTTATGTTTTTTATAAAAATTATCAAAACTATATTTATAAACAAATTTTTAGAAATGATTCAATAACAGTAAATAATATTTTTCTATATAATGAATTTAAATAAGAACATTTATCTCTGTAAAAGTATTTAACAAAATCTTTTGTAAAATCTAGATTCTATAACCTTTAAATTTTAAATGGAAATTTTAAAGATGGAACTTATGTTAGAATATAATCTCTAAATGATTTTGAACATCTTTCCTTCATCTCACTCTTAGAACCCCAAAATTATAGTGATTCTATTAATGATGGGAATGGGTTTCATATAATAAATGTTGAAGTAAATAAATTCACTCAAAATGTTTTATTGACACTTGTGGAAAAATCTAATCATCATCAAGTCATTTTATCTAAATACGATTTTGAAAATAAGTTATACAAAATTGATATTTTTATATGAAATATGGTATACATAGAAGAAAATTGATATATCCAAAAATTAGGTTTCCACTATAGTGAACCCATTTCCTCCATTTGTTAGTTATAATCTATTAGAATCATTTGAGAATTCACCTCTCATATTAATTTCCACCTATTTTATATAAATGTGAAAAGATCCTTTTTATATGGTTTATTTATCATGAACAAGCTATTGTAAAATAAAAACCATGTTTTGATAATCATGTTTTCCTTAAAAAAATTAAATAGTTCAATATAATTTCTGTTTAAAGAAAGCCCCTGAGGCTTACATTGAATATTTATCGATATTTCCTTTAACTTTTCGTATTAAATTTCCAAAATGTGAATCATCACTTTTTACAAAACACATCACATGTTATTGTTTATTTTTCTGTATTTACATTTATGTTTTGATTTATTTATTAACCAAAATTTCTCAATGTTTTGAATTTTTTATTCAATGAAAAATGAATATTAAATGTCCGTTTTGGGTTAACTCAAATTATTTCATAATATCTAAATATTTTAATAATGTTATTGAATTTTTATAGACTTTAGATTATTCACCAACGAAGCCCTACAATGATTCATCGTGGATAAATTTTAGGAAATTTGTATGATCCTGGGTATAACTTATATGATATCATTAAAAAATTTGTTACGTTGATCAATGAAAATATTTACATAAGTATTATTGGTAGACTACATTATCATTCTATAAGCCAGATTGATAGCATGAAAAATATTTTTTTTGTTCGCATTTTTATCATATATTCCTTTAATATTATTTTCACTTTCAAGGGATTAAAAATACTATATTAGTTTTTCTAAAAGGACATTCTTCTAAATTAAATATTTTTTCCAATTAAAACTTTGGAGGATGTTAACAAGATATAAAAATTATTGTGGATCTTTCCACCTACATTAAAAATATACCATCTCATAAATAATTAACTAGATAAAAAATATTTCATTTCCTATACCTAATCTAAAATATATTTCAACTCAGATTTTTTTTTCAAACAACTAATATAGGTGAAACGAACTCTCTTATTCTTTGGGGTCACATATCACCATATATATACTCTGTGTGATTATAATAGTGGTATTTATACCTAAAAAAATCATAATAATCACTCTATAAATAACCCAATGAACCTATAGACCATTTTTGAAGATATCTCTCTTAAAAGGGTGAAATCATATTGGAATTTGTTCGAATGAAATATGAACTAGTTTATATTTTATGAAAAATTATTGAATTTGGCCATTTATATATTATTTATGGTGAGTTATGAGTGGTATGTTTTTAAACTTTCATATTTACCATAGATGACAGGAGAAATATTTTTTTTATGGTTTCAAATGTTACAACTTAATTTTCATTAAAAAATTATTTATTCGTAAAATATTGATAATCCTGATTTTGTTTCAATTATTTGTTTTATCTTTTGTCTAATATCCATATATCTCACATGTTATTATATTTTATAGGGAGAAATATCTATTTAATTATGAAATATTGATTAATAGTTCATTTTCCATTCCAATTTTGTTTTTAAATTATAAATTTCTTTCCCATATTTTTAAAATTGAAAGTAATTTTTTTAAAAGGTATTTTTTAAATATATTTTATGATTATTTATTGTATTTGTTTTCAACCTCGGAAAAAACTATGTTAAAAAAAATTTCTAAAATTTATATTTTGAATTATGTATATTATTTATTTTAAAAAAAAGGTTTATCTCCCCTAAATTATGATTAATGATGAGTAATAATTATTTTACATACATGACTATATAACAAATATTTTGAGACACCTTTCAAAAAATGAAAATTTGAGGATTCATTCAATGTATAGAATCACAGTTTAACGAACTCTATGATGTCTTCTAAAATTAATGAGTCAATCCAATGTGGAAAACTTACTTATTGAGGAGATTAGTGTCTAGAAAATGGTTTGTGCTAATTTTATATTTCCGTTCTAATATTTTATTTATTTATTCTATATTTTTCAAATTACTTTATCATTCACTTTATTAATTTGTATTATCAATAATTTACAATTTAATATCCTATTATATATTATTTTCTTAATCTTTTATAAATATATTTATTAAAAATATCTTTTAAAACATTTATCTATCTCTCCCAATAATTCTATAATAAGGGAGAGTTTTAAAGATGAGATATGTTAAGTTATTTTATGGCAATCCAAATTATTACTTAATTTATTCATTTCTTCTAGGTACTCATATAATCTTCTACCATTATATATTTACATAAGATACATTATTATATTAAATCATTATTATTTTAAAATAGGTCTATTCATTAATCTATTAAAATAAATTTCATTTTTCCCTAGAAAAAACATCACTTATTAAATAAATGTATTTAGGAAAAACCCATGCATTCATTTTTGAAACTTAATTATAATGAAATTTTGATTCCAATCTATAAGAGAAAAGTTTAAAATAATTTAAAAAAACATATTAAATAATTTAAAAAAATATAGTTTTATGAAATAATGTTATCTCTGGAAGCTAGTTATTATTAAACTTGGAACCCATAACAATCAATGGAACCCACTTTACAGCAGTGGAAATCCACCAAAGAGGAGATGAATTACCCTAAAGGAGAAAGAAAAATTTGTAAATTAATGAACCCCTTTAATTATATTCAGATGAAGCTAAATCATGGTTCATATAGATATTGGTGTTAAGAGAAATCAATGTGAGTGAAAAGAATGACCAAGTAGGGGTAGAGGATAAACATACCATATTTTTCTTTGAAGACTCTAGGAGAAATCAAAAAGAAATTCCACTAATTATTAAAGGGGAAGGTTTTTTCACAGAGGGGGGATGCCACTAGAGTTTACTGAGGGTTGAATGGGAGGGTTATAAGTGTTAAAACACACCTGATTAAATTTGTAATTTAAATTTTTCAAACACATGGACATGCCCCATGGATTAGTTACATGGTTTCCCTAAATGTGTGAAAATTATGTGGGTCAGCTGCGGAAAATCATAGAGTCATATAGTTTGGATACATGGCTAGGTAAACTATAATTCAAGTGTGTGGATTCATAATGTAAAAAAGGAATACCTAAATCATGAATTCCTCATGCTTAACCATGTGACAACCTAGCTTTCTCTAGATTTTCATAATTAATAAATAACATGATATATAAATAAAATAACAAAAATAAATGATCAATTGGTCAAATAAAACTAATCCTTGTGTGTGGTTTGTATCCATTTTTTTGTGATATTGGATGTGTTGAATTAATATGATCCATATTTTTTCTCATTTTTATATCCTTTATTTTTTAATTTCATTGAAATTATAGGGCTTATTCTCATATGATTATAATGGTTCATAAATGGTTATTGTTTCCCCTAGTTCCATAATGATTTCATTGTATCCTAATTGGTCATTATCTCTCTTGGAATTTCCCACATCATAAAATTTATGAATAATTCAAAATGGTGTGGATAACTACAATATTTATTTGTCTTAATTTACCCTTGTGATTTGACCATTATTTCATATTTTTTATGGAAATATTTGTTTACATTTTATGGATTTTTTATTTAGTTTTTGGAAATTGAATATTTCATATGTTTACCATTCTCTCTAGACACCATTAATCATTCTTGGCAATCCCACCTCTTTTTTAGGAGTGGATGTTTCAATTTACATTCAATTTAACTCATATATATGACATTTTGGTGGAACAAAATGGTTTATGGTGGGAATATTAATGCCATAATGTCACTATACTTTTTCATAGAATCATTTTACTATGTGTAATTTAATTGTTTTATTGTTTTTGTTTGAAATTTGAAATTATGAAAAAAAAATTCTATCACATAGTTAGATAGCACCATTTAGTATAAATTGTGCCAGATCTTCAGTGTGTGTGGACCTTTCGAATTATTTATATTCTTTCTTGGTTTTGTGTGTATTGATTATTCATGTTTTTGACTAAAGATTTTTATTTTGAAAAAAAATGAAAATCCATTTGGGTGTGTTGTGTTTGTGCATGGATTGGTATAATTTGGGAATATCATGTCACTGAACAGGCAAAGACACTATAGTTATAATCTGTTTTTTTCCCTGGTAAGTTTAAATTTACTTTGAAAATGTGTCAGTGTATGTATTTTTTAATTTAAAAACAACAAAATTTTCATGATGTTTTTCTAACCATATGGTCTATACATGTGATCTACCAATAATTTATGTATAAAAAGGAATATATGACTTCACTCTATGATTTAAACATTACTTTTCTCGGATTTTATCCCTTCTCAATCGACTGGAGCTGGGGTATATTTTGGTAAATTCATAGCTACATTTTACATTAATTCTTTTCGCTTTGATTACAATATGTTTCACAAAGATAATTCACTCATTTTCCATATTAGTTTCCTTCTCCCCTCCCTCCTTAAATAAACTCTATGTTTCTTCCCTAATGTAAAACATTGGAGCTTACATGAATAGAATTAGAGTTTTGGGTGTCCTAACCTTGGGGTGTGGGATGATAGGGTGTAGTGGGGAAGCCTATTGACTTATTTTAAAGTACTCTATTGATATTTATTCATTAAAGCTTGTTATAGGGGATTTTTACTTCATGTAAAGAAGGTTTTTATGGATTTTACTTTATATGATACAACATTCGCTAAAATCTGTTTTTGAATTTCTTATTTTCTAAAATTAATCCAATATATGTTATTTTTATTGATTTTATAGGGGTTCCAATGGTTTTATCACATGGTATAATTATTATTTAATGGTTGTTCTTAGTTCGAAAATATTACTAAATTCATGGTTCATCTCAATATTCCTTTTGGATGGTTTTGAATTGGATTTTAAATTATTAACATTGTTTAACTACATTTGGGTCTAGGTACTTTAATAATTTAATCCTGTAAATATAATTTGAAAATAAAGGCATATAAAGAAAATTTAATTATTATAATTTAAACTAGATCTACTCGACAATTTATAATATATTTGAATCCTTGTGTATTCATTTTAATGTATTTTTTAGAACTGGATTTCAATGTGAGGGAAATGGATTTTCATCTCTGGATATATTTTGTAAAGGGAGTCCCATTTAAAACTTTTACAGAATATTTCCCAAGATATGTTAGAACCTATAGGAATCCCTTTTTTTGTACCTATTTATATTTATTTCATGGTCCCAAATAACACCAAAAAATGAGTTGAAGATATGATTTTATAAGTTTGTAATTTCAATAACCAATATATTTTAGACTATATTTTGTGTTATTTTAAACATTATAATTTTGATTAGCCCTTAGTCTCCCTAATTTTATTTTAACTATTATAAAAACAATTAATATTAAGAGTATTTAAATTTTAACTTATAAAGTTTAAAATAGAGAAAAAATGTTATTTTCATAATATATCATTCATGGAAATTATAACACTATTTATTACTTTGACTTTATAACAATCAAGACAATAATATATATTAGAACCAAACCATTTAATACACCCATAACATATTATATTCCACTATTAAATTTTTTCAACAACTTAATAAATTTAAATTAAATTTATTTTAAAATTTCTATTTTTAATTAATTGATTTTTCATTAATTGAAAAATTACTTTATCATTATTGGGTAATTATTTATCAAGTTTACAATCTCATCTATATAACTAAAAATTGTTACATAACCAATATTTTATATCTTATATATGAATAATTCTTATACAATAAAATTTGTTCGAGTTTTATTATCATTTTATAGTATTTATAATATTATTTTTACCCTTATTACACAAATTTTTTCTTTTACCGTTTTAATAAAATTATCATGTTTACTGTTCATATTTTTCAAAAAATTAACCAGACCTATAGAATAGATACTTAACTTATAGTTAAGAATATTGAATCCAATTATGAAAAATTAGATTTAACTAAGTGAATACTAATTATTAAAAACTAATCTAATAGATGGGGCACTAAAATTTGTTTTTAGAGTAACTCTTTTAAAATGATTGAAATATTTTTTTAATCCAAATTCGATAATAAATTGATTTCAATGATTGAAATTTATATTAGATGATTAACAATGGATCTAATTATACTGTAAATCTAGAAATAAATAATTTTAAACTATAAATTATTTAGATGATTTTATTCAATTAAAAATTTGTATATTTCATTGTTCATTAAAACAAGATACTTATCATAAAAATACCAAAAGTTCAACTTAATTATATTTTGATAAATTTATTTTTTAAAATAAGTTGAGTTTTTCAATTATAATTTATAATATTTTAAATAATAGATTTAAAAAAAGTATACCATAACAAGGAGATTAAACATCTTACAGAAAAATATCTTTTTTAATAATAAAATAGTATTTATTTTTATAACAATTCTATAAAACATACTAGCTGAATATTATAAATTGTATTTAATTATATATATATATATATATTAATATCATTAATATAATCTAGAAATATTTAGTTTTCAATTTTGTTGGTATAAAATACACTTGGATCCTTTAAATAGTTAATTAGAAAAATATTTCCATTTAATTGCAAAAGGGTTTTACAAGTGTAAACCATACATTCATAATTTTGTAAATATTTTTCATGAAGTTTATTCTAAAATCGAGTTTATAATTGTATTTTTCGAATAATTATAATAATAAATTCATGTTTGGTAGAAACAAAATGTTCTGTATAATACAATTTAAGCCGGTGTTGTGTTTGATGTAATACATCAATAAAACTGAATTATTATTTTTAAAATAAACTTCATAAAAATCAAGTGGTGCTACATTATGGTTCCAATTTTTAGTTCAAGATCGAATTATTCATATCTAATAGAATTTTCAAAAAAAAATGTACATCTTATCATGAATTTCATAAGGTATTTTTTACGCCATGTTTGTACCCCTTATCATTGATTTATAACATGGAACCATTACTAGTTATTTATTTTGTAATTACCTATTTTTATCATGGTGACTACTTGTGGTTATATTATAGTTTAGTTACGATTCATTTAGTTTAAAAATTTATATGTAAAATGGTTGTAATGTTGGATTTAAAATAAATTTGAGTTGTATTTCATAAAAATATTTTCGATAAATTGTTTTTTAAAGAGGAAATGGGTCATGGATTGTTTTCCATGAACATAAAAAGGGAATTCGTAAAATTTCCTTAAAAATGATTAGTAAAAACGATTTATATTTTCACTTATTTATTTATTGAAAGGGGTTATACTACAAAATTTGATTTCAAGATATTTTGTTTCATATTTATTTTATGAAAAAACTACTTTATTTAGTTAAATTTAAAAATAGAATTAATGAAATGGATTTGGAATGGAAATAGATATTTGGTGAAATTATGTTAGGTGTGTTTACCACAAACAATGAATTCTCTATTGGGTTAATACTGCACGAATACCTTTTTTTATCCTATTTTATAATCATGTTTTGATTTGGAACCCTTTTTTGGGGTATATGTGTTAGTTTGACCAATGAGTGATAATATAAGACTTGATGATGGTCATGGGTCACATGGGGATGGTTTTTAGTGTTTCAGATTTTTGTTTTGGTTTATTTTATTTGGGATAGTTATGTGTTTTCATCCCCAGTATAAAAATTTATATTGTTTCTCTTTGAATTTATTTTTATCTATTTAAATTGTGTTTCATTTATTAATATCATTTATGTGTTTTCATTATTTTTGTTATTGTCTATTACAGAACTTTTTTGTTTTATTTTTTATTTAATATTTATGCTTGGGAATTTTATATATATAAGGATATTATTATATTCATATTCATTTATAATATAGGATTATATCATGTTTTAAGGGTGAAACCACTCCCATGTATACATTATTGATCCCTTGGAACTTTTTTCCATCCTATGGGGATAGTGAACACCCTTTCGGCCTAGTGGCAGACCAAATTCGGTGACTAGTTGGGTTCTCTCAGTCAAGTTCATTATAGGTGCATCATAATTGGATCCATTACCATTTATTATTATGTATTCTGAACTCCATATCTATCTCTCTCCAGACTTTTGGAAATTTACACCAACTCATACTATGACATAGTCTATATATATGAAAAAAATACTTGTAAAATTGATAATTCCTTGATCCCCATATTATATTGAATTAAAACTACTAAAACCCCATAACTGGAATAGATTGGATCATGGCATAGGAAATATCAACACCCTATTTTCAATATTTATATATGAATCCACTATGTTCTAGGATCTTCTTTTTTTTATTCAATTTATTTATTCATATTACCTTCCCAAATGTATTTTTTATCCAGCTTCTTTTATACATGTAATTAATTATGAAAAATGACATGCACTATGATAATTTTAGAATCATCTCAATATTTTTTAGAACTCGGTTCCAACCCACATTTTCAATCATCACAACAAAATTACTTCCTTTTTGAAATTATTTCCATAACAAGGTCTTATCCATCAAAATTACAACATCCATAACTTGGGAAACATATGATTTTTGACAAGAAAACACCGAGAATCACTCAATTATATCCAAAACACCCACATGGCCATTAAACACCCAATTGTACCTTGTCCCGGTTATAGGAAATATCTATTTTAAATGGTTAGATTATTATCATAAATGATCATATTGAAGAACTATTAATATTCCCAGAATCATCTCAAAATCCAATATGAATAAAACATTCATCATTAGATACATAAAAACTTCCATCATTTATAATAAACATGATCAAAACTCATCCACCATTATTTCTTAATTTTATTACCTCAAAAAGAGACCCTTAGATCCAATATTATTCCAAATTTTTTATCATCAGAAATTCAATGTATATTAAGTGAGATATAAGAATTATATACTCTAATCAATATGTAAATCCACAAACATAATCTTATGTCACTCTATGCTTATATGAAAAATGATTGGTATAAAAAACAAGATATTAAGAGATAAATCTATGTTAAACTTGTATCTTTCTCGAACCACATATTGACAAACACGGTATATACATTAATCCTACCACCAATATCACATTTTCTTAGATAAGGATTCACTAGACGTATACAAAAAGCACCTTCAAATTCTTCACTTTAGTAAGAGAGACTTTTAGTCATGAATTTCATAAAATTTTCCTAATTCTTCCACATTTATTATAAACCCAATGGAGTAAAACATGACAGGAACACTAAAACCATATTAAACATTATATGAATATATTGAATGGGTGTACTCAAACCTCCTAGAGAATAGTAAGGTTGTTGAAACCCAAGGTCCAGTCAATGCATATTTAACAATAGTGTGCAAAATGGCTCTACCCAATTTTTTACCTCTTTCAAATTTATTCTAATGTTATTCATCTTGACCAATCTACACTTCAAATTCTCCTTAATAAAATGATACATGATCTTGATATTACTTATGTATGAGTGTTATACCTAAATCTTTAGTTTCTATTAAATATATATTTTACCACAATGAATCACCATAATCATATTAACATTTTCAAAATGATCTTCTAGTTGTTCCTTAATCAGTAACATTAGATTTTATTCAATTTTAGTTGACATATATTCCACCATTTAAATGTTATGTCAAGTTGTCTATTTCTTCTTTCTCAAAAAAACCATTTACTTTATACCCCCTTAAAAATTCTCCTCCACTCATATATTTTTCATCAAAAACAATTATAACATTGTCCATATATGAACATATGACATATTCATAGTCAATGTTATCATTAAAAACCATATTTTTGGTGTAAATTGATTATAAGAGATAATTATTTTCAAATATCGATATAATCCTCCTTTGGATTACACTAAAATTGATCCTCCAAACAAATTTTATATACAATATTCATTGTCATCAATGTTAAATACATGAAGAATGTAATAATCTTCTAGAAAAGGGTAGGAAAATTTATTTTTCAGGATCATGCTTCTTAATATTGGTTTTAAAGATAGTCGATGTCAGTATCATTTTTCTATCAATTGTTTCAAACATATTAAGAAACTCTGATTCATTTTTAACTGGAGAAACAATTTTATACCCCATTTTGGACTTAGTTGTGGCTCTAGAAAATATATAATTTTGATAATTATGGAAATATCACACTAGAAAATCACTATTATTTTGAACACATCCAATTAATTATAGTTGACTTCATCAACTATTGTATCATTGAAAAATATGATACCCACGAACATTGCATATTTTTTGATTTCACATGTAGGTTATGATCAATACCAACACTCTAGAACTCTTTATTATACAAATAACTATATAAATAATCATTAAAATCATTATGTGCTTTAGTCAAGACATATAATTATTTCTCTAATAAATACACTTTTGATCCATAATCACAAATTAGAAATAGCATTAGTTCGTTGATATAAACATTTTCCATGAGAAGCCCATTCAATAAGCTTTTCATTACTATAATTCAATGAATCTTGTATCCTTATTGAATCTCCATCACAGTGAATAGACTTATTTTTTGAACTATCACCAATTGTGTAAATATTTCCACTATATAAATTGATTTTATTTGTGCATATCCCATGCATATAAATCTGTCTTTATATCATACCTCATTTCCCCACACATAATATTTTTTTGTGCACTCATTTAGTTTTGAATATATTTTGATCCTTCAAAACATTGAAAAATTACATATTGGATTCTTGTCTATTTTTTCTTCTTCCCCATTTATTTAATTGACCGATGATCCATTCATCCCTTATTTTTTAAGTAATGTTGGATTCATATGATATAATAAATTATTGTTCTCCACCCTCCTCATCCTCATACATTTTTCATAGTATGTTTATCACTAATACTTTTTCATTTATCAATATAATTTCATGGATACATTATTATAGTCAATGGATATATTTCATAAGTAAAATCTTTCATTTTCAACTCAATATTTGAATATTATCCCTATTTTTGACCTTGAAGCCCACTAAAAGTTGACTAAACATCATGTTTATCATCAAAAACTACTTTACAACAGAATTTACATATTTATATCTAATTAGATATTTAAGAAATTTTATATAATAAATTCCATGAATTATATGAACTAAAATGGATAATTTTTAGGTCTGAATCACTATTTAATGGCCTAAAATAATTCCTTCATTAACCACATTAGTATATTTACATGTTCTTTGTTCCTTGTTTGGGATATAACACTTTATTGAAAATATGGTAATGTCATTAAATATTAGTTTTTTCTATTCCATATTTCAAAATATATCTTATTTTATTTGGTAATTATAAAAGGGCAATTTTGATAATAGACAGCCCCTTTTTCTACATACATAAAAAAATATTTATGGATACAACTCTTGATGGGAAATTTCTCTTCAAAATTATTCACTATGTTATTTTTCCCCTTTTGTATAATTTTTTTATTATTTTTTCCTCATGGAATAAAATTCAATCATGATAAAAGGATTATCCAATTAATTAACTACCTCCATGAAGGTCTATTTGTGTCCATTATCTGATGCTATAATCATGATTGGTTTTTAGGTTTCAATTTTAGATCTCCTTGGAAACCTCTTGATTGAATCAATAATTTTTTTTAGTCTTCATAGTTTAATACGACTTATTTCAATATAATCCCAAGTTAATATGGTGAATTACAGCTCCCCTTATATTCTATACTGTTCCATTTCACTACACACATTAGTCTGAATTAGATCCAAAAAAGTATAATTCCCATTTCTTCATCAGATTATAATGACTTATTGTCTTCTTCATTATTATACAAGCTTCACAAGTACTATACCAATCAGACTTCATACTTTTAAAGTTCTTAATAGCCTTCATCTTGGGTATGTTTTTCATGATTTTTTGTTGTATGTTCCCAAGTAATTGATGGTAATGATTATTCTCTACTTATATCATAATGATACATGTGCTCTTCAATATTTATTCATGGTATATATTACAGTTTTTTTCCATTCATTTATTAAGTAATTTCCTGGGGTTCCATTGATTTGGAATACCTTTAGGTTGAATGTTACTTTATGCCTCAGTCCATGTAATCGGATCACACATAGAATATTTTACGGAATTCCATCCACATAGATGAATTTAGTATTCATTAATGTCAGATACCAATATCGAGTCTTCATGTTTGTGACCAATTTGGTTACTATAACCGCATGTAAGCCTCCCCATATTCTATATACTTCCAACTTGTAGAGAGGTTTAATATGGCATGAAAGGAGATAGTAAATCCTGATATATAGATAACCATAAATCAATGAAGAATCAATATCAAAAAAGACATCATAGAATAAAATTTTCATAATAATAAACATCACCTCTAATTTCATCCAAATGAATTTCCCATCCATCATGTTATATTAAAATGGTCTAAAATACATTTCATATGAATATTAAATGTATAAGAAGGATCTACCCTCTTAAAATCACACAAAATTGAGTCTAAATGTAAACAAAAAAATTGTAATCAACAAAGATATTTACAAGTCTTGGATGAATCCCATCTTACAACTCTTAACAAAAATCTCAACTCATCCATAAAACAAAGGTCCCTTTCTCTAATTTGTAACACTAACCCAGATTTATGATCATGTACAAAGGCACTTGAATATTTTTCACTAATAAATATAAGTCCACCACCAATGATCTACTAAAAAATATCTAATTAATAAAAGTATCATATCAATATATAATTATATTAAGGACAAAATATATAAAAAACAACATGGAATAGTAATAGCCAATCAACCTAAGATTATACCTAATTCATCCAATTCTAAGGGGGGATGATATATCCATATTTAGAAAACACCTTGATGAATAAAGATATATATATACTCATATCATAACTAAGGTAAATAAAACATCACCATAATTTACCAGTCATAAAATAATGTATCACTATCACAACTAATCCATGTGAATGGTCTATCACAAATCTTGCACAAGGGTTGAATGTGGAATTTCCAATAGAATAAAATATCACCACTCTAGTAGGATAATATTCAACTTATACACATCTCAGGTAGATAACGTCCCAAAAAAAAACTATAGTGGTGTAAGAGGCATATCCAATAGTAATTACTTTAGTGTTCAACACACTACTAATGCGCCCACATGCATAACTGAACTCACCTAGGAATTGATTTTATTATAAATTAATGCTATCCCAAACTACACGTTCTATAATGGTTTTAAAAAGTTATCATGTGGGGTGAAACCCATGGGGGGAACTGGTTGAAGGGTTACCATCATTTTTTACCCCTTTATGTGAGATTCCTCACAAATTGATTTCAGTTTGGGATTAAATTAAGGAAACCTATGTTAGTTTTAGATTAAGGAAGATTATATGGATCATTGTTAAATTTAGGGTTTCATGTAAAAAATATTATATCATTCCTAATGTGGGAGAGTCCTAGGTCATATGTTTTGAAGTAATGCCCTAATATATAATTGATTATGCTCAAACTAATTAGATCTATCATAGATACAAATATTTATTTTTTCATATAGTGTTAACAATCACAACACATTAATCATAGCCTTTATTGAAGAAATTGTTCTTTTCCAATGCTCATAGCCAACTCAACTAACATTTTGTTACGATTTTTCATTTAAACGTCCTATGATTTGGGTTTTATAATAGATTGAAATCAAATATTATTTTTTAACATAAATAATAGCCTTAGGTATCGTAGAATTATTTTAGAGATTCCTTATGTTCCAAAAAACTTTTACTCTCAACCAATAACCTAATAGAATTATCAACTCCTGATAGTAATAATATAAAGTGAAAACAAATGGAAACATCATTGGAATAATGATAAATTACATTAAATAGAAAAATAAATTTTTTAAGAATTCATAATAATGTAGATTTCAATTAAAATAATAGAGTAATATGTCAAACACATAAGGTAAACAATGAAACATTTGGCACTTTGTTTATGTCAATTTGTAACAGTAATTGAAAATTTTAATTTAAATAAAAATTTGGACTGAAAATGATGAAAAAATATAAATAATTATAAAAGACATGCATAATTAAATAAAATAGAAAAATTATTTGATTATATATCAAATGGATGATGAATAAAGTAAAATGAAATAAATAACAAGAAGTAAGACACTCAAGGAAAAGTATCATGTGACTTTTTGTGGTATGTATTTTTATTGGCCTCAGAGATGCATGAAGTGTATGATACTCACATAATGAAATCATTATCTGAATATTTCTCCATGTATCTTCAATCTGGTGGAATGTATCTTTGGGATCTAGAGATAACATGTCTTTTATGATGTTTATGTTCCTCACAACATGATAAATCTTCATGACATCAATTTTGAGCAGGAAGAAGATTTCGAAGTTTAAATGAAATGTATTAAACTTTAATTTAATATATTAATTTTTTTAAAAATGTAAATTCATAGGGTTTGTGACATCTAATTATTGTCTTTATTGGAATGATTCATATATGTCATGTATGTGTGTTATGAGGTGAAAGTCGTTTTTTAATGTTTCTGTTAGCTTTTCCTCTTGAGTATTGAACACCAATTTTATGAAACATTTAATAACAAATAATGCATTAAAAAATAAATCATGATAAAACAATACACCATTGAATCTAAATGATATTAATAAATTAATGTTATCAAATTCCTTCCCATGTTATCATTTTTAATACTATTGCAAAAAGTTCTCAAAAATGATTTCAAAAACTGATATATTTTTTTAAATGAAAAAAATCATTCCAATTCGGTAAATTAAAATAAGAATATGTGGATGTATTTTATCATTTAGAAAACCATATGTTGATAAATGATGTAATGTCTGAAAATCAAATTCTTTAACCAAATACATTTTCCTTTTAAATAAATTTTTTTTAATATGCCATAGAAACTATACCAATTTTTAAATTTAACTGACAAAAAAAATTCTCTCATTACTCAGGGTAACATATGATTATAGTTGTTATCATACCTATAATACATGATCCTAACAATAATCGTGCATTGATTCTAGAATCTCCACTATTATATATATAAATAAATTATTAATCATGACAGATTAAGAAATATGGTTCAAATAGATCTAATGATGAGGGTAGGTAGGTTTATTTTTAAAACCATACACAAAGAGGGGGTTATCACTATAGTATAATTCATGAAACTCATGAATTTTGAAATAAAATAACTCCTAGAGGGGAAGAGTGTCCTAATTTTCCAAACAGCTCAGCAAAGGTATATTAATGTGTCAGATAGGTATAAAAAATGACTGGTTCAATTCATTTTATTTATATTTATTTATTTTTTTAAAGTCATGTTCAGTCCAGATCTCATGCCCACCACCTAACCAAAAATGTACATTCATGGGATACATTGTTTTGGTAATGGATATTCTTAAACATCCAAAACAAAACCCAATATCAATTTTTTATTTCAAATTAATAGAATACTTATATAAAATTACAAAACAATCATTGAATATCGTCAAAAACTGGGAAAAGTTCTAAAGTAAATATCCTCAAAATAAAATATCCTATATGAATAATTGATGAAAATACCCCCACACATGTTATCAAGAAAAATATTCATAAAAACATATAGTAGGGTAGGAAGGGACAATATGCTTGAATTAGATTCATCCCAAACATGACATTCATGTCTACTACATGCTAACAAACGAGTAATGAAATTTGCTAATGAGAGTAAAATGATTCAAAAATGATTTCCTCCATAATTTTCACTTGGTATTTGTTCATTTATAACCTCATTAAACAAAAAATGTACGTGTTTATGGATTTACATGCCTTGGGTTCCAATTAATAAATATTCATAGATAAAGATATGAAACAATAGGTCCATAATTATATCGATTATGGGAGAAGATCATACCAATAATAATTATTCAGGGCACAGAATAATGAAATTATTAAATCGTAAATAATTTTATTAATGTCGAATAATAGTTAAAAAAATTCTGTTCAATAATCATACTAAATATCTAAAAAAGATTGAAAGTAGGATTCATAATACTTTCAACAAAACATTTGCCTTTATTTCAATCTATTTTAATGAATATTAATATTTCATGAATTATTTTGGATGGAAAATGTTTTCTTGATTAATGAGAATAATTAATATCATGTGTAGTGAAAATATTTATAAATAAGTTTCTCATCCACATCTATTGTGAAATAGTGTTTGCACTATTTTCTAAAGTGTTGTGGGAGTGTTCATATAGAATGTATAGAAAAATTGAAAATTTAAATTATGTAGTTAAATTGGGAAACATATTTCTCTATAATGAATTTCATTCCATGGATTGAATTGGAAGATTTTGAAGCTCAATTGAGCTACCTTAAAACTTATTATAATGAAATGATGCATGAAATTAATAGACTTTTACAAAATATGTGATATAAAATAATTGTAATGAATATAGAAATGTGCACATTATATGTATTGAAATAAAATTTGGCACAAAAAACTTCATGAATCAGTAATAAAATCTAATGAGGAAACCAATAGTAAGAAAGAGTTGAAATAAAATTATAATATCATAATCAGTGTTATACCATATCAAATATGTGTTTCCTAAAATAAGATCATACATAAATATTATCAGCTGAATTTATGGAAAAAAGAGGTCAGGAAATTGCTTCCATAGAATAATAAGTTTATTGCCTTTGATAGGAACTAGTGGATGTGTCATCGAGCTCTCAGGGATTCTTTCTATGATTTACTACCTTAGGATCATACTAATCATGAATCACATGTGAAAGTAGTATCATCAGTTCTTGTCACATTGGGATCCCCTTATATGAATGTAATTCAAGGGAGATATCCTCAATAATGCATTTGACATCATCTAAATAGTTACACATATGATATATACGGAAAGATGGTGGCAGGATATGAGTTTCAACAACTATAGAGGAGGAAAGAGATATGTATGTGGCTAATGTAATATAAATTGAAAAGTAATTCCACATGCAGTCAATCTATATTTTTTATCCTATATATATAAAAGTTGTGATACACTGGTGTAAAATGAATAATAGTTGCAAAAAACACAAAAAGTTTATAGTATGGTAGGGGTATAATGGAAAACTATGACTCTGGGGAAAAATCAATTGTTTCTATATTTAAAGTACCATCTTTAGTAATGGGTCTCTCAAATTTTCATGCCCAATAAATAACATCGATAAATACATATATATGATCATCGATGACCTTTAAGGTTCTATGGTGAAGGTAGCGATTTTTCTAGATGATGAAGTTGAGTTGAAATGTGGTAGGTATAATGGGGTTTGGGGTTGGGTTAGCTATAGACAAGGTAATGGGTTGGGTGTAGGTAGTGGTGGATATATGGTCTAATATAGTGGTGGATAGAGTAGGATCTATGCTGGTGAAAGAGGATGTGGTGTGTTCATCTTCATGTTGTCCCGGTGCCTCATCTAGGCCCTCAATGTATTACATGCCCCACTCATAGATGTCTATTTCCTTACTCAACATCCCAATCTTATGGAATATGATGAAGTTGATCAAATCAATCAGGCCAAGGGATGTGATAAGAAGGTAGGTGTAAAAAATGACTAAGTTCCTTGAGAGGTGGGTGATGAAGGATACTCCAATCAACATGCCACGAGTCCATCTAATATTTGTCTTATAATATAATGTGAACTAATATGACAAGATAATAGTTTTGCCTCCCAAGGATGAGGTCGGAATGGGGACATCATTCTAGACCACACTCCAATTGGACTCTATTAATGTGATTCATGAATTGGTCATGGTTCGGTGATAGATTTGTAGTGGGGCACCACTAAACTGGTTATACTTCATAATTCGAGGATTGTGGGACATATAATAGTACCTTGAGATCAAACTCTAGAATCCTATTTTTTTCAACAAGCTCAAATCAATCTAATGAGTCTGATATGTTGGATTGGTGTTAAATTTAGTGGTGTAGAGGCTAATCATTACACTCAAATTGGAGAGGGTGAGCTCATAGGGTCTTCCTCATTGTCTGAATCATACACATGTTACGTCCATCTCAAATGTGTATAAGAACTCATCAAACATCTCTCTAAATTTATTCACACATTCATCGATGATGGGGGATCAGTGTAGTCCTCTATAGAGTTCTTGGATCTCCTAGATAATCTATTGATTTGAATTCATGGAATTATTGATGATCTTTTTTGATAGTATAGGATTCAATAATAAACACACCAACATGACCTATTGATCAAGGGTTGAAAAGTTAATGATGGGTGGATATGGGGATGTTTAACATCATGTGACCATTTAGATGTCAAATTTGAGTCCTTAGTTGATGAAGGGGTCTCGAAAAAATCATTGGAGTTAGATGAAGGTGATGTGGAAGGTGATGGAGTTTGGGAAACCCACCGACTCTTTACTAGAGGGGGATCCTCATACTAAAATGTTTGATATTTAAGAGATTAATTTGTTAGTATTCATTCATGAAATTAAATATCCATAATAATGAGGTGTCATAGAGAGGAGGATAGAGTGGATCTTGTGGAATATTGAGGATAAGAGTTCATGTATTTCATATATTTCAGTTCTTCTTTTAACATTGATAGCTACAATCAGCCTCTCTTAGATGATTCTTCGAATGACGACACACACCTCTTGGATTAGCTCTTGATATATCTTCAACCATTGGTCATTAACTGTAAATGGTGGTTCAAAACATTTTGAATATCAATATTCTCATAGGGGAATACCATTACAATCATGAATGGTATGGACCATCTAGAACTGGGATTCCCAAATAATAGTTTCAATCGTGAATTGAATAACATGACCTAATCCCCTAGTGTGATGACTTATTGTGTGATGAGATCTTCAGGACAATTATTGGTAATTTGATTATAAATATATATTTTTAATATCCAAATTCTCTAATTTCTTCTAGTTCTACCATTTTATAATTCTCAATAACCTGAAAGTTTCTGGATCAAATTTTAATTTCTTAATCACCCAATATGATTAACGGTCCAATTCAACTAGTAAATATAATCTCATTCTGTAAAATAGTAGGAATATATTATTGTGAATTAAATAATTTTATGTTTTGTGATATGCTAGGATTAAGTATTCTAATATGAGGATCCATTCATTTTAACTTATGTTTACAATCATCACTAAGATATCTTTTATTTCTAGGTTTGACAATTCAACATGAACATTTTTCTGTTGGTGATAAGGAGATCATCATTGGTACCATATTTAGAACTTCTTAAGAAAATCCATGATATCATTATTGAAAAGTGATATCAACAATCACTTATTATTAATCATAATAATATAAATGTTGGAAATTTATTTTTTTTAAAAATATTCTAACAACTTTTGTCATGTAATGAGTAGTACCTTCATCATATACCAACTTATATATATATAGTTAACTAAAACTAGGATATAGAACATTATATGGGAATTATATATTGGTCCATAATATCAATTCCACAAAATTTTATAATGTCAAATTTCATTATTGGGGTTTAGGAAATATCTTTTCATTATTTGATTGTGAATTTTTCTTAGAACCTATTATTTATTTGGTAAAATATTGTATCTTGATGAACTATAGGAATAGAATTCCAATTCTTATAATTTTATCCATTATACGTCTATTTCTGTAGTGCCCCAAAGTCGGTGATGTGTGAAACATGTTGAGAAAAAATCGTGTTTCATCTTCAAGGATGAAGGGGCACATTAAGACACTAGTACATAATTTACAAATTAGCATCTCATCCCATTATTAATGTGAGACTTCAACTAAAAATCAATTCATTTCCTAGTATGAGAGTTCATGGAAGAGTAATCCCATAAGAAAATTGTTTACATATTTTGAAAAACATGGTTATTCCATCATATTTATGTTGAAAAGAGTTTCATCGAGGAATTTAACATATATTTCCAGAGTATCATCAACATTAATGATAGGCATTAAGAGTTAGGATATATGGTTATCAATTAAGTTCTCGGTCCACTAATTTTCCTTTATGATGATGTCAAACTCATGGTTCAATAAGATCCATTTTATTAGTTTTGGATTAGAATTATTTTTACTTAATTGCTATTTAAGGGATGCATGGCTATTGTAGAAAATTTAATTGGAAAAAAAGGATTGATTGAATTTTTTTAAGAATATAAGTCTTCTAAGAGAACATAATAATGATTTGGGAATTTTTCATAAACATCATTCATACTTGGAATTTCATGGTAAAAGGAGAGGAATAGGTATTTTTACTCGCTATCCTAACAGATCTCCTACAACTATTTCAATAGAATTATATATTAACAAGATGTTTTCCCTAGTTTGGTAAAATTGTAACAGGAGTATCCACCAGGATGTTTATCTAAACATTGAATTCTTATATACATTCAATAGCATTATATTTTTAATGTCTCTGTCTTATTCAATATCCACTATGAGGATGTCCTTTGTAAAAATTAATTTTCTAACCTTGACTAGGGTATAGTTTAAATGATGTTGATGATACATGAAAAGATTTTCAATAAATTGAAGTTCCACAATATTTGTCTTCAGTAAGTAACCTCCCGTATTGGGGAATTTTCACATTATCATGAGGTTAATGTTGGCTCTGAAATTTCATTATGATTTTTTGATGTTTTATTCCCTAATGGTAGAAAGGATTGTGAAATTTACAAGCTCACACATCTTTGTAGGGATCCTTTAATAAATAATGGAAGATAATTCTTTTTTTTATGTAGATGACACCTAGATATTCCTTCTTCCTTAGGATGAAGAGTAGTTCATTTAAAAATATTGAATAAGCAATAATTTAGGAAATTCCTTCATAAAATGGGATTCATATATTCAATTGTTTGATAATTTCTATCAAATTTTTACCTTTCCATTTATTTTTACCCATCCACATTTCTTCTAGGAAGGGGATTTTGGGATTATATAATGGTGATGATATGTGAATGTATTTTTTATGATTCCCTTAAGATGGATCTTTTTTAGGAGTTTTTTCTTATAGATTTTTCTACTAATCAGTTCAAGTAATTCTTTCATTATCTTCATCACTAAAAAATTTTCCATGTATCACTAGTTATTTGTGATATTTTTCTTTTTCATTGCAAGATTTAAAAAAAAACCATCCCTTTTTCACACCATAGTACCACTTCCTAGTATTCTTCTATTGGGTATGTCTTAGTATTATGTGGCGGTGTAACAGGTAATATATATGAAAAGATCATGGAGATTTGACACATTCGGTGTTTGAGGGTTCGGTGGGCCACCCATCCATTCTGAATTTTAGTTAATCGGGTGGTGATATGTTGTTATACATTTTCAAATGTCTCAGTTAGTATATTCTCTAGATTTTTTTGATGATGAAGGGCATGTTATGGTGGTCTTTATGGAGCCAGTTGAAAATGTTATTATTCAAGAGGAGGAAACCCTCGTTATGGTACTTTTTGTGGGGGTCTAGGAACTAGAATGATAAGAGTGTCTCCAAGTGGTCCTTAGTTACTTTTTGGATCTTGAAAAATACTCCTTGATACTGATAAGCACTATTTGGTGGGTCCTATTGTTTTCGCCTTTGTAAATATCACTATAGTGGTTTTGGAGTTAATTTTCTTGATGATTGTACATAACATTATTCCAAATTGGGATTGGAGTTTCATATAATCCGACACTATATAATTTTTATGTGTGTGGTTCGAATCACATATCTCTGTCTTAAGTCTTTATCATTGGTGGTGGAGGGGGTGGTGGTGTAGCAGGTAGCTGAAAGAATTCCAATTTCATTGTATTGGAATGTGTGTATGCTTTTATACAGGTATTTTCTTCTAGATGGTGGAATATAATATATGAAAATCCTTGATCACACTAGAAAAGACTGGAAATATGAGAGTACACATCTATGATCTCTCATCCTATGTTGATCATTTTGAGCATCATCCTGCTATCAATGGAATCACTTACCCTGGTGAGAGCGTATGGTTGGATTCCTTGGTTTAATTCTTTCAGTTGAAGCCATAAATCATCTCCATAATGTGGGAGGTGTAAAAGGATCTCCATGAAGCAATCCCAAATGTCCCAGGATAACTCTCCACTTATATAGGAATACTTATAGATGTCATTCTGGAGCTTCCTTGTCTGTATATGTGGTAAAAACATATCTAGGATGTTCTTGGAAAGATCATCACAAGTCGCAATTGACTTGGGAGCTTTGTTTTTATCCAATACATGGAATAATAATGTAAGGTGAATGAGAAGAATCAAAGTCATATCAGATCAAAGGACACTCTGATGTTACAAAAGGTAACACAAACATATAATAAATTAGAGATATGATTAGTAGTATCATTCCCTTATTGTACTCTAAACTAGAAAATATGTTGAATCATGCTGATGAGTCCATGTTTTATTATGAATGAAATTTTATCGACATGAGGGAACACAATACTAGATTTACAACGTATAATAGATTATATGTTTTATTCCATGATGTTTGACACCTTCTTCTAGTGTTTATCTCATTGCAATTCAGGTGGAACATATTTCATATTTATATGTTTGATCATGTAATATAGATTTAGACATAAATACATATACTATGGCATGGAGAAATATATATTTTGTTATTGGGAATGAAAGTGATCATTTTTTGGTCAACAAGGATCATTAAATGAGTCTGGGGGAATTAAACATGCACTTGGGAAAAGGAAAAGAAGGATGTAGTGATGTCTGAACGAAAGGGGAAATAATGTGATGAGAAAAAAATGATGCGTGAAGTAATCCCTGGTTCATGTTGAAGGATCATGTGTATTGGGAACAATAAACTCTTACCAATAACTAAACCAAACATGGATGTGCCATAATTAGTCATTGAATTCATGTTGCTTCTTTCCATAATAGAGATTTTTATTATCCCAAACTATACTTTCTATAATGGAGTAGAAACTTTTTAGTGCATGGTAGATCCCATGGGGTGAATTGGTTGAAAGGTTACCCATGATTTCAATCCCATTATATACGAGTCCTCAAAAATTTATTTGGGTTCGTTATTAAATTAAATCATAATAGATTGGTTTTAGATTTGGTAATAAGATATGAACCACAGTCAATTTTAGGTTTTCAAATTAAAAGATGATCTTTGGACTAACATGGGATATTCCTATGGTATAGTTTGTGGTGAAATGAATAGATCCCTAATTGATTTTGGTCAAACAAATTAGATCAATCCAAGATGAAACTATTTCTTAGTCTATATATAGATACCTACGTATATGTGTTATGATTGGCCTCTAAGGTAGAATGGGTGGTAGTAAAACGTTTATAGCTTCCTCAAATCCAATTAAGTTAGGATTATTCTTTTAAAATTACAATTGACAGGGTTACATAAAACTCTAAAATATAAAATTATTGTATGACTTAATTACGTTCCATAGGTTTTACTAGTTTTAGTATAGAGAGTCGCTAAGTGAAAAAAATATCTAACACTAGACCCGTACACTAGAAGAATATTTTCTCATGATAATATTAATCCCAAGTAGTGAATGAATGGAAAATATGATTTGAATAATGATAAATCAGTTTAATGAGAGTATATTGCAATTAATGAGTTCAAAATAAATAATTTTACATTTAAATAAATTTAAAAAGAAATCAAACTCTTACATGAAATGTTAAATAAGTATGTTCAAGGTATATGAATTATATTTAAAAGTAATGGAAATGAAAACCCTTTGTTGAAATTTAAAATTGAAACATAATGGATGAAGAACAACTATAGAATGATAAACATAACATATAATTCACTAAAAAATCTAATTGATTTGATTATAGATGAATGGTTGTAGGAAGAGAGGAAAAAAACAAAGAAACAATAAGAAAATAACCACTTCAAGAACAGTTTCATTTGGTGGTTGTTAGTCTTTATTTTTATATGACCAAGTATCACACAATTTGTGAGTTACTGATGTCATGTAATCTCGTTTGGAAGGGGGATTCCTGTAGCTTGAATCTGGTGGAATGTGTCTTAATGAGATGTAGATATCAAGTCATTCATGATGTGTAAGTTCCTCACAACAAGATAAATATTTTGGAAGAAACATTTTATTGGGATGTAGAATTCTATGTTTACATGAACTGTATTAGAGATTAACATCAGGTATTCATTTCATGACTTGTAAATTCACATAGTTTTTTCCATTCTCTTAGAGACATGCTATGAATGGTAAATACACATTTTGTATGTTTGTTATTATTTGTAACAAAAAACCATTTTAAGATTCAGGAAATACAAAAATAAATCTATGTGTGAATGAAATACAACCAAGTACCAATAATAGTGGTTGATTTATCACTTATAAAGAACATGGTGAATTTAAAATTATTTAATAAACATAGAATCTTGATCTCGATAAACAGATTTCCTAAGTTCATATGCCTATGATAGCTAACACCAATAATGACATATTATCTTATTATTCCTTACCATGGAATGGTCTTGGAAATTTCATACAGATCCCAACGTCATAACATAATCAAATACAAACATATTGGCATCTGGGTCTCAATCAAATAAAATGCTGCACAATGTTAAATGTCATGAGTTACCATATTTTTGACACACACCCTCTCAAGGACCCCTAATGACCCTATTAGAATTTATTAAATTGATTATAAATAGGGATTCTATTTTAGAAAATATATTATATATTTTAAACACATTTGGATAATCTCCCATTTCTTATAAGACATTCCCAGTTTGAAAAAAAATAAAGGGAACGATAGGGACTCCAAAACTAGGATTATGAGATGTTTCATCCCATATATATATATCATATGGGCTATAAGTGAGATGAGTGTGAAAACCCAAGCTTTCTTATAATATGATATAGGTTAGGGACTAGCACAAATAATTAATGAAATTATAAGGGTGGTCATACACATTAAAATACTACAGGGTAAATTCAACTCAATTATATATAAAATATCCAGTAAGTACAAAAAATAAAAAAATAATATATATATATTTAATCTCTAGTAAACAAAAAACTATCTGATGTAACACCCCTAAGACTTCCAACCAAAGAACCATATACATAAGACAATATCACAGCCATTTAAAAATGAATTCAAGTAATAGTGGACAACTACTCACTGTACGGATAGCTGAAAAGAACACCACCTTCAATTTCCATTTCTATGTACTATAATATGATACCTACCTCAATATCTATATGTTATTAAATCTCCTTATTTTCTGATTATAATGAAAAGAAAAAAATTCACAGAAACAAATCAAATGTAAAAAAATCCACGATTAAGTTATAACAAATATAAACTATATAATTCCACAAAAAGGAAACGTAACGGATATATAGTATTTCATATCTATCCCAAACCAATGGAATCCTGAATAAACCCTAAGGTAGAAAATATTCTCTAATATCATGAGAATCATGAATGAGTGGGAGGCCCCAAACCTCATATATCTGTTACAAAAAGGATCATATCAAACCTGAAACCAGTGATACTCATAGAATCAAAATAACCACCAACCCTAAAGATAATATCCCATTAGTAAGTGATACCATAAAAATAATCAAATATAGGATGAGTCAATTCCACAGTTCATTAACATTGTAGAATCCTCACATATATGAACTCAGAAAAATCATTGTAAAATCCATAATCTACAGTCTATATATCATTTTTAATTATCAATCATCCATCATTATAAGAAGTATTTGTGGACCCAAATCTCGTTAATGTGTATTAAATTCAATTTCATTTTCGGACCCTATACACGACTTCCACTTATATATATGTAATATTCACTAGTCGATATGCTGAACAACTCTGTAAGTGGAGGTACCACACCCTAACACTCTGGGATGGTTACCTTACCCACTAATAACATAAAGGACCTACAATAAAGAGGGGATGCAGTATTAGTAACTTTATTGGCATCATATGTGCTATTATCATTAAGCCATAAATTTCATCATCCAAATAGACATCATGGATAATTTGACTTCTCAAACATCTAAAATTAAATTTTTATAGATTCAAGATATATATTCTATCAGGATATTCATGAAAAACTACTTTAAAAACTAATATTATTTCCAAAATCAACACCATCGATTAAAGATACCAATGTTTCTAAAATCTATCATGTAAGCGGCATGTCATTATATAATACGTGGCTTCTATATCTCTGGAAAAAAAATTTAGTTTTATTTTGGAATTTTATGTAAATACCCCTAAATTTCAAAGGAATGTTTTTCTTACTTTTCTTTGGCATTTTATGAGAACTCAGTTTCTGAAGGCACCTGATTACGAGGCCCAGTGTTCCTAGAATCATTTTCTGATGTTTTTCTTGGGTACGTTCAGTGAACAAATGAGCGGGTTTTTCTAACTTTTGAATCAGTGCTCGGAATCGAAATCTGAAGGCACCAATGAAACCGCAGCGCCGGTAGTTGCTTAAGAACACCTTTTCTGGAGTATCGTTTACTCGGGTGAGGTTATTAAAAAAAGGTTATCTAAGGAATGAAATAAAAATTTGTTCTACAATTTTTATTTTCTATTCTATGTAGTTTTAACCTATGTATGGATGTAGTAGTGGGGCCCACTACATCCTAACTCCATTTGGTAGGATAATAGTGAGGCGGGGCCCACACGAGCCCCGCCCATTCAAATTCCTTAAAACCTCCCTTGTGCTTTTAATTGTGTAACACAACCACACCCCCCTTTTTTAATTGACAAGTCAACACTCCCAATTTAATGTACTGTTAAAGGATCTTCAATTAATTTAATTAATTGAATGAGATCTTTTTAAATTTCAATTTTAATAATGGAATGTGTGTGAGTGAATAAAATAAGACAATGTCTTATTTGATTGGGGGTTGATTCGTTGTGAAGAAGCAAGGAGAGAACCCTTGCGCTCTGAAGAACATCCTCTTGCCCATTGAAGAACGCGAAGAATGCCGAGTTTACAAAGAACTTTGATACCGCAAGGGAATCACTATGCCATCTCCTCTCCACTCCACAGCCGATGAGATACGCCTTCTTCGAAGAATGATGACACACCGCATCCTTCATCGGGTGTACACTGACGACGTATTCGAGGCCATATTCCGCGACACCGTCTTCCGCAACGTCGTCTTCCATGATGCCATCTTCCACGACGCCGTCTTCCACGACGTCGTCTTCCGTGACAACACCTTCCGCGATGCTGTATTCTGCGACGCCATCTTCCGTGATGCCGTCTTACGTGATGCTGTCTTCCGCGAAGTCCTTTTCCCGCGACGGTCCTCGTTCGACGACTTCATTGAGGTAGGGGTTTGATTTTTATGTTCGTGAATATTTGGGCATTCAACGTTAATGATTTAGCCATCCGTTATCAATTTAACGGGAGGAGGTTGAACTGCCCGAACATGGCCGAACCTCCTTCCCCTTTGTTGTTTAATTCGTTGTGGCTCGAACAAAGGCGGCGTGGTGCAATGGCACCGCGTAGAAACAAAGAGGAACACGACGAAGAATCGTGGTGCCGTCACACCGCACTGTTGATGCCGAAAGAATTTGAGGCTGGAGTCGATCCACGGAAAAGGGCGCGGCTCCATCACACCACGCCGGAGATCCACGAGGAGGCCGTGGCTGTAGAGGGACCCCGACGAAAAGGCAAGGTGTCGTCGTGCCACGCCGAACAAACCAAGGGCGCGGCCTTTGGTCGTGGCAGAGCAAGGGAGGGCGGCCGAAGCCACTGGCCTCCCGTTCTTGAACGCGGGACCAGTAGGTCCCGCGTGGTGCGCTGTCCGGCTGTTGACGCCTACCAGACCAGAAAGACAAGGGGGTTTGACCCCCAGTCAGCGCAGCAAGGTGGACCCCCTAGCGGGTCCGCCGTTTCATTCGATGGGGGTGGCGTTTCTCTCCCTTCCATGCTCACACGGCGAGCGGCGCCCGCGCCGGGCCGCCCACACCGGTCCGGGCTGCGCCGGCTGGGTCAGGGTTCTCTAGCCTGGCCGCACTGTGCCCTAGTGGGGTGGACCTAGATCTGGGTCGGGTCGCCCAGTTCGGGCCTACCCAGGGGGTCTTGGGCCGGGTCGGTCCGGGCCCAAAACCCCCTAAAACCGGACATGTTTGTTTAAATGCCCATAATTTTGACTACGAACCTCCGATCGATGCACCGTTAGTGATGATGTGATCCATGGGTTGAGAAGGTCATTTTGGTATATTACAATCATGGTTTAGGAGAACTTTGGGTATGGCCGAGATGGTTTGAACATGAAACCAACCGGGCCCTCGGAGCAGAAACTCTTATAACTTGAGTTCCGGACATCCGATTGACATGTCGTCGACTTTGTTAGGTTCCACATAGTGAGATGGACCTTTTGGATTACTGCTCTTGAGGTTTGGATGCAGATGGAGTGCAGTCAGGGATGGTTTTGACTTAAAAACCAACTTGTCCACTAGAATAAAAAGGCCAATAACTCTCAGACCAGGCGTCCGATTGACGCGTCGTCTGTCACGCTGAGTTCCTTTTGTCGAGATGGAATTTTAGTATATATAAACATCAAACTACGTGTCAGTTGATGTATAAACCCCCTTGGCGTATAGAGTGGACCCTCTCGGAATCGAGCATGCTATGTGTGATAACCCTAGAGCTGGCTACGACTACGACGACGATGACGACTGCACTAAAATCCTCCTTGGGTTCGGCAACGACGACGACTGCACTAAAATCCTCCGTGGGTTCAGCATCGATGATGACCGTACTGAAGTCGTCCATGGGTTCGATGACGATGACTACTGTTCTTGTATCCTAGGTTGGTCTGGCAGTAATACTGTTCTTGTATCCTACATGGATCCGTCAATATTTGACTCTGTACTTGTATCCAACGTGGGTATGGTAGTACTACATTACTTTCCGTTTGGGTTTGTATTCTGGCCCATTTACTTTCCACACTTACTATTATACCGAGTTTACAAAGTATTTACTTCTGATGGCTTACTTTGTGGTGTTTGTCTACATTATAAGGAAATTCCTTCCCCTTTTATCGGGATTTATGTCTTTGGTGCTAGTCTCCTACCCCTGGCCTATGGAAGGCGGGCTTATTGTAGTCATGGAACGGGTCCCGAGGACGTGTCGTGAAAAATTGGTATCAGAGGAGTTCGGTTATATCGCAAAACTCATGACTCTGATCTTTCTTCTATGTTATGAAATAGTGTTAATGGTATTGAGTGTGGTTATTAGTTCAGGGATTCCAGTGTTGGTGTGGCGGCTGACGTATCCGTACACCAGGACCCTGACATTTAATTCCCGACTCAATGCACAAAAACATTGATTGCATGTGTGTTTCGAAAGTTTTATTTTTGATTACTTTGTGTCAACTCACCAGGTATACTGTTTTGGGAGTGTCGCACCTATTTCTTTTATGGATGGCCCCACGAGGGCATCCAGCTAGGGTTCAGAGCTTTGTGCGAGATGAAAGCTGACCGAGCGAAGAGGCCTCGGTGCAGGGCCCTTTTACAGCGGAGGCACACTCGGTACCTCTACCCGCCGATCCACCGATTCCACTATCCCCATCCACGGAGAGTGAAAATCTCCTTATTGCACTGCACGAGTTTCAATGTCAGAGACCGCCTAGGTTCTGTGGGGAGATGGACCCTCAGGCAGCCGAGGATTGGCTGGAGGTTGTAGTTTGAGTTTTCCGGTTAGTGGGGACACCAGCTGACCTCATGGTGATCCTTGCAGCAAGCCTCTTTTACGTGGAAGCAGGCATATGGTAGAGCTTGATGCTCCAGGTTCATGACAAGGCATATCTCCTCTGGACGGACTTTGAGAGCCTCTTCCGCTCAGAGTTTTTCCCAGCCACCCTCTGTGCGGTGTGCATCTAGGAGCTACTATAGCTGCGGTAGGGCAACATGATGGTCGCCCAGTACTCAGTGATATTTTATGATCTCTCACACTATTCGATGGACATGGTACGAGACCCATTCTGCCGGGCCCGGACCTTCGACCAGGGACCGAGGCATGAGATCAGGGCATCAATGATCTCCCTCAGCATTCTGACATGATCAGGAGTACTGGAGCGAGCCCTTCTCATAGAGAGATTTCTTGCTGAGCCTACACTAGAAGCGAGACCTACCATAGGTCGGCACGTAGCAGATTCATCTGTAGCTGGCTGTCGACGAACGTCATAGTGGTCCAGCCAGACCAGACCATCATGCAGACGACCTCAGGACACTGGCTCCGAGGTGCGGGGCACACGACGTAGAGCCAACCTTCCGAGGAGCAGACAGTGCTACGCATGTGGCGGGCATGGCCACATGTCCTGTGACTGCCCGACCCAATGTGCAGAGGAGCATAAGACGGTTGAAGGGCCACCCAGGTAGAGGAAGAGAGTCGATCGTGGCAGTCTGCAGAGAGCAGGAAGACGAGGCAGAGGAGCTGGCCGAGTATCGGGTGGTGGGTGATGCTTTGAGATTTACCACCACCACCACCAGGAGGTCCACCCCGACCACAGGGAGCTGGCGAGCAGAGGAAGGCTCAGTTTTAGGTAGCAGAGGCCTACGACCATGGCTCTCTAGAGATTATTCGAGGTACTATCTATGTCTACTCCACCCTTGCTGCAGTTCTTATAGACACAGGATCGAGTCATTGTTTTATTGTCGTTGCCCTTTTTCCGAGCTCGGATATTCCGACGGAGCCGTTGGCTCAATCCTTACGGCTAGAGACTCCTACGAGAGGAGACTCGATGAGTTCACACTGGTGCAGGCAGTGCGAGCTTACTCTAGGAGGCATGATCTTCGACTGGGATATTCTTGTAGCGGCACCGAGGCCTTACAACATCATCATGGGCATGGATTGGTTATCTACAATCCATGATCATATTGACTGTATTAGGAACAAGGTGCAGTGTGTCCGCACCGACGGGAGAAGGTTTATCATCACCAGTGAGAAGGTAGCCTTTGCAGCGCATGATGGGCTCACGGAGAGGAGGGGACATCCCATCACTCATCAGTTGGATAGCCTCATCCTAGGAGCAATTGACGTGCGGAGTCCGAGTTTTCTTATAGTGGTGGATCAGTATGAGGACGTTTTTCCTAAAGACGTTCCAGGAATACCTCCTCGCAGAGTGGTATATTTTTATATTGACATGTAACTCGGGAAAACCCCGATATCCACTCCAGCATATCAGATAACTCCCCCTGAGCTTCGAGAGCTACGGGTACAGCTGTAGGACTTGCAGGGAAAGGGATTCATCTGACCCAGTGTTTCACCCTGGGCTTCCTCAATTTTGTTCGCCAAAAAGGCGGACGGGAGCTTGCGACTTTGTCTCGACTATCGTTGCCTGAACCAGGTGACCGTGAGGAACAAGAATCCACTGCCAAGGATTGGAGACCTCTTTGATCAACTCAAGGGATAATGGTGGTTCTCAATGATAGACCTCAGGTCAGGCTATCATCAGCTCAGACTTCGGGATGAGGACGTGCAGAAGACGACCTTCAGATGTCGGTATGGCCACTATGAGTTCTTAGTTATGCCCTTCGGCGTAACCAATCCTATAGCGGTGTTCATGAGTCTCATGAACATGATCTTTCAGCCATTCCTCGATCGATTTTTCGTTGTATTCATCGATGACATATTGATATACTCGACCACTATGAGGAGTACGCCTACCACTTGTTGGTTTTACTGGACACACTCCAAGAGCACCAGATTTATGGTAAGCTCTCTAAGTATCAGTTATGGTTACGTGAGGTCCACTTCTTGGGACACATCATCTCTAAGGTGGGAGTTGTGGTGGACCCTGCGAAGATCCAGGCAGTGCTATCTTGGCAGCCACTCCGGAGTGTGACGGAGGTGTGGAGTTTCTTGGGTCTAGCTGGGTACTACCGGAGATTTGTTCCAAAATTTTATAGAGATTCTGCACCACTTTAAGCTTTGACGAAGAAGGGGAAACACTTCGTGTGGTCAGATAGGCGTCAGCAGAGCTTCTAGGAGCTGAGATAGAGATTGACCAGCGCACCTCTCTTGAGGCTACCAGAGGAGGGAGTGGGGTACGTAGTCTACTTTGATGCATCAGGGACCGGACTCGGATGTGTCCTAATGTAGGAGCGGGCAGTGATCGCCTATGGATCACATCATTTGAGGAAGCATGAGAAGAACTACGCTACCCGTGACCTTGAGTTAGCAGTAGTGGTCTTCGCTCTGAAGATGTTGCGACACTATCTGATGGGAGAGCACTTTACAGTCTACTTTGATCATCAGAGTCTCAGGTACATCTTCCCGCAGAAAGACTTGAAACTGAGACAGTGGCGATGGCTTGAGTTCCTCTAGGACTATGACTTTGATATAGTCTATACTCCTGGAAAGGGGAACGTAGTAGCCGATACGCTCAGCAGGAGGATGGGCATACAACTACTCGAGGAGTCTATGGAGCAGCTATCCGCTTTTCTGATATTATTCATGGATAGAGATGGAGTAGGCTTTCTTCAGTCACTCACAATCACTCCTCCACTACTGTAGTGGGTCAGATAGGAACAGCGTGGGGATGCTGACTGTGAGACGCGGCGTGCACATATATCCTCAGGACTGGCACCCGATGATTTTTCTATGGGAGGAGAGCATGTCGTCCCTTTCAGAGGACATACCATTGTACCATCTGCTTTATAGGAGGAGGTGTTGAGGGAGTTTCACACATCCCCTTTAGCGGTACATCCAGGAGTAGAGAAGATGTACCCGGATCTCAGACGACAGCACTCGTGTCCGGGTATGAAGAAGGTTGTAGATGAGTTCGTTTATCGATGCCTCACTTGTCAGCAGGTGAAGGCAGAGCACCAGGTACCCGTAGGAATGGTGCAGCCCTTGGAGGTCCTAGAGTGGAAGTCGGATGAGATATCTATGGACTTAGTGACTGAACTTCCACACACATCAAGATGTCATGACTCTATTTGGGTGATTGTCGACCGACTCACCAAGTCGGCCTAGTTCTTACCCATAAGAGAGCAGGGCTCAGTGGAGATCCTAGGACACATATATTCAGACGATTGTAAGGCTTCATGGTGTTCCATCATCTATCATCTCTGATCGAGATTCTAGATTTACTTCTCGGCTTTGGAAGGGGTTGCAGGAGGCATTCGGGACGCAGCTACAACTGAGCACTGCCTTTCACCCTCAGACGGATGGTCAGACAGAGAGGACCATTCAAACTCTTGAGGAAAAGCTCCATGCATGTGTCCTCGACATTGGTCGTAGCTGGAAGGACCACATACCCTTGGTGGAGTTCGCGTACAACAACAGCTACCACTCCACTATCGGGATGGCACCATACAAGGCATTGTACGGCCGACCTTGCAGATCACCTCTGTGATGGACAGACCATGGGGAGTCAACACTTGTGGGACCATAGATGGTCCAGGCCACGAAAAAGAAGGTCCAGGTCATCCCGGTGCAGATGAGGACAGCTCAGAGCCGAAAGAAGTCTTATGCTGACTAGAGGCGGAGACCACTAAAGTTAGAGTGGAGGCGGAGACCACTACAGTTAGAGGATGGCAACCACGTCTTCTTGCGGGTCTCACCTCGACATGGATTACGGAGATTTGGCCGAGGTGGAAATTTATCACTGAGCTTCATTGGACCATTATAGGTTATCAGCTGGATAGGTGGGGTGGATTACCACCTGGATCTACCACCTCAGTTGCACCGGGTTCACGACGACATCCACATATCTCAGTTGAGGAGGTATGTGCATGACCCGACGCATATCATCGACCATGGGGAGTTGGAAATTGACGATGGGGTGACTTTTGCGGAGGTCCCGGTGGGGATCGAGGATCGATAAGAGCGGGTCCTACATGGGCGGTCGATTCCTCTGGTGCGCATCAGATAGAAGCATGGGAACCTCTAGGAGAGCACTTGGGAGCGGGAGGCTCAGATGCGTGCTCAGCACCCCCATTGGTTTCCCTTGTTTGTGATGTATCTTTACAGGAGGTAAAGCCCTGAGTTGGGGGTAATGTAAAGACCCGAAAATTTCCAAGCAAATTTTTTCTTAATTTTCTTTGGTATTTTATGAGTACGCAGTTTCTGACGGAACCTTATTACGAGGCCCGGTGTGCCTAGAATCATTTTCCGACGTTTTTCTTAGGTATGTTCAGTGAACGAACGAGCGGGTTTTTCTAACTTTTGAACCATTGCTCAGAATCTAAATCCGATGGCACCGATGAAACCACATCGCTGGTAATTTCTTAGGAAAACATTTTTTGGAGTTGTGTTTACTTGGGTGAGGTTATTAAAAAAAAGGTTAACTAAGGAATGATATAAAAATTTGTGCTACAATTTTTATTTTCTATTCTATGTTGATTTAACCTATTCATGGATGTTGGAGTAGGTCCCACTACATCCTAACTCCATATGGTGGGTTAATAGTGAGGTGGGGCCCACACAAGCCCCACCCCTTCAAATTCCTTAAAACCTCCCTCGTGATTTTAATTGTGTAACACACCCGCACCCCCTTTTTTTAATTGACAAGTCAACTCTCCCTATTTAATGGACTGTTAAAGGCTCTTCAATTAATTTAATTAATTTAATGAGATCCTTTTAAATTTCAAATTTAATAATGGAATGCGTGTGTGTGAATAAAATAAGACAATTTCTTATTTGATTGGGGGTTGATTCGTTGTGCGGAAGCAAGGAGAGAACCCTTGTGCTCTGAAGAACATCTTATTCCTCATCGAAGAACACGAAAAAAGCCGAGTTTACGACGAAGAACTCTGACACTGCAAGGGAATCACCATGCCATATCCTCTTCTCTCCGTAGCCGGTGAGAGACTCCTTCTTCGAAGAATGATGACGCACTGTATCATTAATCGGGCATGCACCGACGACGTATTCGATGCCATCTTCTGTGACGTCATCTTCCGCAACGCCGTCTTCCACGACTTCCTTTTCCTGCGACTATCCTTGTTTGATGACTTCATCGAGGTAGGGGTTTGATTATTATGTTCTCTAATATTTGGTCGTTCAACATTAATAATTTATCCACTTGTTATCAATTTAATGGGAGGAGGTTAGACCATCTGAACACGGCCGAACCTCCTCCCCCTTTGTTGTTTAATTCGTTACGGCTCGAACGAAGGTGGCGCGGTGCAACGACACCGTGCAGAAACAAAGAGGAACGCGGCGAAGAAGTGCGGCGCCGTCGCGCCGTGCCGTTGAGGCCGAAAGAAGTCGTGGCCGGAGTCGGGCCACGGAAATGGGGCGTGGCGCCATCGTGCCATGCCGGAGATCCACTAGGAGGCTACGGCCAGAGCAGGGCCACGACGGAGGAGCGCGGTGCCGTCGCGCCTCCCTTGACGAACCAAGGCCGCAACCTTTGACCGCGGCGGAGCAAGGGAGGGTGGCCGAACCCGCCGGCCGCCGGTGCTGGAGGGTGGGACCAACAGGTCTAGCGTGGTGTGCTGGCCGGCCGTTACGGCCCGCCAGATCCGGAAAGACCGGGGGGTTTGACCCCCAGTCAGCGCAGCAGGGCGGACCCCCCTAGTAGGTTCGTCTTTTTGTTCGAAGGGGGTGGTTGTTCCCCACCTTCCATGCTCACACGGCGCGCGGCGCCCGTGTCGGCCGGGCCGCCCGTGTCGGGCCGGGCCGCACCCTAGTGGGCCGGACCCGGACCCAGGTCGGGTCGCCCGGTTCGGGCTGACCTAGGGGGTCTTGGGTCGGGTCGGTCCGGGCGCAAAATCCCCTAAAACCAGACAGGTTCTTTTAAATGCCCGTAACATGGTTACGGACCTCCGATCGACGCACCGTCAGTTGCGATGCGATCCTTAGATCGAGACTGCCGTTTTAGTATATTACACTCAAGGATTCGGAGAACTTTGGATACAGCTGGGTTGGTTCGAACCTGGAACCAACCGGTCCCTCGGAGCTGAAACGCTTATAACTTGAGCTACGGACATCCGATTGACGTGCCGTCGACTTTGTTGGATTACTCTAAGTGAGATGGACCTTTTGGGTTACTACGCTCGAGGTTTGGATGCAGTTGGAGTGCGGTCATGTTTTTGTTGACTTAAAAACCATCCAGTCCCTCGAACGAAAAAGCCAATAACTCTTAGACCGGGCGTCCGATTGACGCGCCGTCTATCACGTTGAGTTCCTTTTGTCCAAACAGAACTTTGGGATACATCAAATCCGGACTACATGTCAGTTGATGTATCGAACCCCTTGGATCATGGAGAAGAACCTCCCGAAATCGAGCATGTTGTGTGCGGGAACACTAGAGCTGGCTGCGACTGCGATGGTGATGACGACTGCAATGAAATCCTCTATGGGTTAGGCAGCGAAGATGACTGCATTGAAATCCTTTGTGGGTTCGGCAGCGATGGAGACCATACTAAAATCCTCTGTCGGTTCGACGGCGATGACTATTGTTCTTGTATCCTACGTGGTTCTGGCAGTACTAATGTTCTTGTATCCTACATGGGTCTGGCAGTATTTGACTCTGTACTTGTATCCTACATGGGTCCGGCAGAGTAGTTGGTCTTGTATCCTACATGGGTCCGACAGCTTAGCTGGACTAGTATCCTATGTGAGTCCCAGCTTAGATGAATTAGTGGCTACATCTGATCATATCTATCACCTCACAAAAATGTATACATGTGTGAGATGAGTCTTGACTTTCAATCATTATCTTTGATGTGATTGACTTGCTTCCCTGTGTGGATTGGGTTGTGCTTTCCTGTGTGGATTGGGTTGTACAATCCTATGTTGGAGTGATTGAATTTGGGATCAGATGTTGTATCTGAACTAGAATTGATGACTTAGGTATATGTATGGGCGTATACCTAGGTAGTGTTGGATGTTACTTCGTGATTTTATCTTTCCTTTGTGGATTATCCTTTGTGGATTCTGGGAGACCATCGGGGGTATTGGGGTCCCTACTAAGTAGCGTATACTCACCCATGCACAGGGATTGCCCGCACTACGTTGTGTTGGATGAAGACGACGGACAGCGCTAATCGTGGTTGAGGCTTGTCGAGCAAGTCGGTACCTGGAGGTGGACCACAGGGCAGTACGTACACGGAGCGGACAGCTGGACCCGAGGAGTGGAGGGGGCTATCTGTACCCACCCTTCAGGTGGGACTTCCAGTGGACAGCTTAACGAGGCTGCTTTACTTTCATTTGTTGTACTTTCTTTCCACTTGAACATTAATTTCAGTTTGGGTTTTTATTCTGGCCCATTTACTTTCCGCACTTACTATTGTACCCAGTTTACTTAGTGTTTACTTCTGTTGGCTTACTCTGTGGTGTTTGTTTACTTAATAAGGCAATGCCTTCCCCTATTATTGTCATTTACACCTTTGGTGCTAGTCGCCAGCCCCTGGCCTATGGAAGGCGGGCTTGGGGTAGTCACGGCACCGTTCCCAAGGACGGGTCGTGACATTTTATGCTTCATGTATTATAGTACAAAAAATGTTCTTAAGTTATAAGGTGTGTGAGACTACCGGATAAAGATGTTGTGTACTATAGGTACAAATGGAGCCATATCACACACATTACATGAAATATATAAAAAAATCACAGAATGGGTATTTATAGAACCTTCTTGGGAACAACGTGTATATGTTGAGTTCCTCATTCCAATAAAAAACGCATGTTCTAAGGTGGAAAGAGATGTGCTAGTCTAAATTATTGAATTAGAATGTATCTGGGGTACACGGAATGATACTCAATTCTAAAATACATAGTGTACAACTCATAGTCATACAATATGTGTTCATTATGTTTCCATAAAATTTGGTCCTCCATGATCAAAATTCATATAATGTAACATGGGGACACATATCTCATGGAATTAATGGAAATTTATAAATTTTAGCTGCAAAGAAAACAAAGTGTGTGAGTAAAAACTATTGTCCTCATAGTTAAAAAAATAATACAATTCCAAAAAAAGTTATTCCACACAATCAAATTCAACAACATATCGAACACTACTAAACAAAAGGGTTTTATTATTGCTAAAAATCCATTTTCATTTCCATAAATGCACTGATAATCGAGGCGCTCTTAAAATGGGGGTCCCACCTTTGTGTACCTCTTCCAAACCCTTTAATAGTGCATGGTGCACACCCCACCGTTTAATAGAACTATCCCTCATAAACAAACCCATGCACCCCTGCCTCCACTTGTATTTGAACCCGTAACCCCTCCCCCCTTATGTGATTGCACCGTTACCACTTTCCCATCTTGTTGTTTTCTCCACATAATGATATATCCATTTAGTTATATATATATATAGTTATATTTATTTAAATACTAATATAGATTTAAATTAATATATATACATATATATATAATTATATTACTACATACATGTAGTTATATTTTTTATTCATAAATTATTATATATTTACATGATTAGTTTTAAATTAATTTATAAAATATGATTTTTAGTGTGTGTTTATAAATAAATACATATATACATACATCTATACAACGTACGTCCACATGTATATATTTTATATATATCTGTATTTGAATGTATAATTATACATATTTATATATATCTAAATATATTGTATATTAATATGTATATTAGTATATATGAATAAATAGATAGTATATTTTTTTAACACAGACTCACACTACTTTATAGACACAAACACAGATTATATAGTTATATAAATATCAATATATTTTTATTAGAAAAAAATGATATTGTTTTATTTATAAAAGTCTTATATATTGAGAAATAAATTCTATATGTAAATACATTTAATTATATATTTATAAAAATAAATTTTTATATGTGAATATTTAAAAAAAATTATATATTGTTATATATTGGATTATAAATAACCGAAAATTGTGAAAAATGTTAAAAATAAAAATCTATAATATCAATATGATTGTAATCCCATGGAATAAATTTAGTCCCCACAAAAAATGGAAAAACACAAACTTAAATGAGGCTAAAATTCTATAGAGTGTTACAAAAATTTGGTATCCTAACTAAAAAATCAGATTTGATGGAATTTTAAAATATTTTTCCTTTAAAAACAGGAGAGATTGATCCCTTTTGTCACTAGTTCATAGAGTGTGTCACATCCTTCGATTTGATATGTGGTATATCTCAAACGGACACCTGAATCAAAGTTTATGGTCATTTGATTTTTGATTTACGTTTTCAACTTATTTAAGTTCGTTTATTATTTTTTTATTTTTTGTCTTCATGATATTATCAATTTATTATTAACCAATAATAATTACAAAATTCCTAATTAATATTGTTTTTTAAATTATTTTGTACCTTATTTTAAATAAATATTTTATATGTTAAGTGTGACTATCTATTTATACTTATCTAAAAAATATTTAAAATATATATTATAGTTATACGAATATTTTTCTATTTATAGATTAATATATTAGTATAATATTTTTAATGTTGTTTTAGATATTCAATTTCTCATCGCTATTAAAAAACACTAATAATGCCTCCTTTTTATCAGTGCTACTAAAAGAACACTAATAAAGTGGGGGCATTTAACAGTGCTAGAAATAGATCTGATAAAATAGGTACCTTTATCAGTGAAAAAAAGTGATGATAAAGGTGTAATTTTAAGAGAACCTTTTTAGAGATATTAAAAGTATCTTTTAGCAGGGCATTTGTATCTCTAATAAATGTAACCACATATTATATGATTCTTTTAGCCCGGTTAAATGGTGGGATAGTGAAACATTATTCTTACCTCCTTATAAACTATACTCAACACCCTTTGAGAACTCTACTCCCCACTAAATCTTCACCAAATGTCTATTTTCTCTATTGAATGTTTCCACAATCATTCTTGTAGAAGCTATTCCTAATACCTTATTGAAAACAAATTATCCTGATTTCTCCTTATTTTATAAACCGATACAACAGTCCAAGATTAATAATACCACCCCATAACAGGGAATTAATCTAGGTCTATAGTTTTTTAGAAAAAATAATGAACGGTGCTTCGTCAAATGTTCTAACACACAAACTAGCTTTTAATTCATGTCAAAAAATAATGTGGAATGTGTGGGAGAGAGAGAGAGGATGAATAATTGTATTCACTTATAATTCTTGGAGATTAAACTTTTTTAAGGTTCAATAAATAAAATAAGGGTCCATCCATTTGAGAAAATTCTGTTCCAATATATAATAGTGTTTTTATTATAATAATCTATGATATTTTAAAAAAATTAAAAATTAATTAACATGAATAACCAAGAAAATTACATTTGAGAAATAATTCATAAAATTAATTTATTCTATATAATTATATATATATATATATTAGTGTCAAATAAAAATAATAATATTTATTATAATATTTTTATCAAAATTGAACTAATTATGAAACATCATATAGAAAGATTTAGAAATTCATAAAAAAATTTCTTTAAATATCAATCATTATAAATAAAATTTCACATGAAACATTATTAAATTTTTCAATATTCCATAACCATAAACAATCACTCTTCGAATAATTCTCATTTATTTATTGTTCAATAAAAAAATTATTAACATATACATTACATTAATGTAAATTAAATTTATAGAAATAATTATTATCTTAGATTCCAAGGACAACATATAATTTCGTTCAAAAAACATTATCAATTAACATTATAATATATTTATTGATTAATTAATTTTTTGAATTGTAAAAGATATTATCAAGAATCCACCATAAAACACTGTGGGATATAAACAAGTGGGGAATGAGGTGAAATCACTCAAAATATGATGCTTGAATAATAGAAAAGTTTCCAACCTCAAGGGAACTTTTTATCATTTGATGATCATATATTTTGTATATGTCCTCAATGATAAATTTTATAATTATTTTAATCATTTTTATAATGTCCCCTCTTGATCCCAATAATTAGATATATATTCTCAATAATATTTTCCAGTGAAAAAGAAAGAGACGGAGAGGGGAAGATTTTATTTTCCTATGGTGACACATTTATTTAAGATTGTAATTGATTTATTTATTATAAATTATCCACAACTTCAAATTTATTGACATTAATTTTTCTCTGTAATAAAGATTCATATTAAATCCTTGTTCAGTCCCAAATGAATATATAGAGGCATCACTATCAAAATTTTCAGGTCATCTCATCATGGCCACATAGACACCACAATTCCAAATACACAAATGAATATAATAATATATTTTTATATAGGTAATACAATAATATAAATAAATTCAATAAATACTCCCTTCACAACACTATACATTTGAACCAGGTGTATACTTATCATATTAAAAACAACCCATTCCAAACAAAAACATGATGTTGTAATTTTCATTCGTTTTCTTATTTAGGATATATTTTAATGTTTTTATCTATGTGGAATTTTATTTATTTGGTTAATAAGTATTAAAGTTCAATTAAATTTCATCCAGACTAGAAAAAAATAAAAAACCAACCGAGAGTATGACACCACATTCAAATGACATAAAATAATTTAAAAAATTAGAGGTTAACAACTATGGTGAATTTATCATTTTTTTTATTTATAGGTCTTGATCTTCAAAACATAAAAATAAATTATATCTATCTTATAGAACACAATGTCTCCATATACAACCCAAAATAAAATTAGTTTCCCCTATAAAACGAATCAACCTAATATATTAAACTTAAAATAACGCAAACAACCTTATTTGGAATACAATTTCTATTCGCATGCAGTAATCCACATAAGGAGGTGAATGTTCTTTGAAAACCTAGGTATCAAAATATAAAATAATATCATTTCCTATAAACATTTCCATCAAGATTGAAAAATGTAAAAATGAAAATAATTAATAATAATAACAAATTTTCTAATGAAATTGGAAACCAACAATAGGTGTGTCATGTTTTGCACCTATAAGGTGCCACCCAAAAGATGTCACATGGAAATTATAAACACAAATAAAACAATCCCATATTGTTTCTCAATAATATATATTACACTTACTATACAAGATCTCACTAACAATGACACTTTTATGTCATCTCTATATTCTCATCATCTTACGTTTTGGAAACTATCAACACTAGTGAAAAGGGTTCCACAGGTTCCAATTCTAGATGCATATTTCTACCCAATTATGAACCACACATACATTACCAAAACTCCAAATAGGATCATATCCCTCAAAAAATAACCTGGTTTTATTTTTATCACTCATTGTGAATGCTACCAATGAATAGTTCATTTAATGAAACTATCTTCATTGAGCCACACAAAACATCCTTGAACACCTCGGTGAGCTAATCATACAGAACCTAAATTGTATATTCATGATCATTAAGATTCCAATACTCTACTAGTTCAAAAACCATTATTATATTCCTAAAATGTTAGTGACTAAACACGCAATCGTCTATTAAATATTCTACTATATGAATAAAAATTCACTAAAGAATGAATACTATAATCTAAATAGGCTTACCTAACATTGATTTCATACCCACTATTCAATCTTTGTTGGAAACTACTCATCTCAACAACAAATATATGTATTACAAAATCATATCTATTAAATACATATGAAACAAATGAATACCCCCCACCATTAGGTTTTTTAAGTACACTACCCATGGATATCAGATCACACAACACTTTACATTTAATTCCTCTATATTATACTTCCCACATTAATTGATATTTTTGGGCCACCATCAATTGAAAAAGTAAATTCTCCCTCCCTTTTTAATGATAACCAACCATATTGAGGCCATATTCTTATATATCTCTTAAATATTTTGAGCATAATAATTATATTTAGGGTTTTAACTACAATGAAATCACTTCCCTATGTTGAACACATAAGATATCATGATCCCAAGATTAACATAATCTAAATATCCCTGAAATACCAAGTTATAGAAATGAATCTATTGTTTAATATCCCACTCTCTGTTTTTTCTTTAATTATCACAAACACACAAGTGTGTTTTTTATAAGATCCTCTAATGAATTTAATTAATTTTATTTGATATTTTTATCATTAAGTTGTCGAAGAAAATAAAGGTATCAAGACGGGAGTGGAGGAAAGATTTTATTACTCCAAATTCATGAGCTATCAGATACCTAAATCACCACACTGGCTAGCTAATGACACTAACTATATATTTACTGGAATTTTGAAATAATCAAAAAATAATCATTGTTTAATGGCCTTGACTACATTAATTCAAAATCTTATGGATCTATTCATCCAAAAACACATATATAATATTATTAAATAATATTTAGTCTATAAATACACCACTAAGGGTCCTTTGATGTTAACAATTACCTTGAAGATTATTTTGGTTCTCTATTATGCAACATTTATACTTTATCAAGATCACTAGTACTTTTATATCATACCCCCAATCTTCTCGTGTTGTTTCTTTCTGGGTGGACTATGAATTATATTTGTTGGGCATGTATATATTAGGTTACATCATTTTATGTTTCATGGGTTATCTCAACAACTATTTGTGGGAGATTATTTTCTCACTACCATTGATTGTAGGGGGTTGATAAATACTATAATTACAACTCTATTCGATTTGGATTTTTAGCTACCACCACAAGAAGGTTATCCAGGTACCTTGGTTTCATGCTATAAAAGATACAAAAACAAGTTTCATACTTCTTTTAGTGGGTTTTATGGATTCATATAATGATAATGGTTTAAAAAAACATTTATAGGGTCTTATGTTGGGAAATTTATAAATCCCTTTGTGTATTACTCCCTAACAACATTATCAAATTGTCAGTTATAATAAATTAAAATATATCCTTTTCTAAATCTCTTAATTAATTTCATTAATATATAATTATATGTCATCACATTACTATTTTAATTTAAATTATCACATTGATTAATTATTTTTCATAATTATTTGTTTTTATTTATATTTTTTAAAATGAAATTCACAACCCCCAGCCTCTAGAAATATTTAATCAGAAAACCCCTTGGTATCAGTGACATGATTGATTTCAAAACCATGACCTATATCAAAAATTAATCACATAAATATGGAATCTATAACCAAAAAACCAATAGATCATAGTAAGGATAATAAATGGGTAGAATAGAAGACCTTGATGGATCATAAAATGTTTATTAGAAAACAAGAATGTATACTTTTCATTAAAGTATACGATATGTTGTTTATAGATTAGTTTTCCATGCATATACCCCTACACATAAGAGTGAATGAAAATGAAAAACCAATTATATATTTGAATTTTAAAATTATGGAAAACCATGAACAGTCAATATTTCTTGTTCGATAGATATTAATTTAATATATTTTCTTTATGTACAAATTCATAGGAGAATTATAATTTAATATAATTTATCCGTGATGGAACTAATAATGTAATGAATAATAGTATTGGTATGAAATTACATGAATTTAAAATCTTTGGTATGTATCTTAGTGATTATATAACTGAAATGTTCACTTGCATTATTAGTATTTATAATGGAACGAATTCATCAGGCTATGTACATACCATATGGATGCTTCTAAAAATGATATCTTATGTATTTCCTAGTTTTTGGAAAACCAAAGTGATAGAAATAAAAAAAAGGATGATATAAAAAATATTATATTCTATAATATAAATGGGTTACTCCTTACACATTATGTTATAATGAAGTGGTATTCTTAGAAGGAATCCAAAGTGGCTAGAAAAATGATGAAAACATTCTTCAAAACAAAAAATGATTATTTTTAATAATTAAAGGCAATATTTAATATATTTCTAATAAGATAAAATAATATTTCTGAATATAAAGACATACCACCATGAAAACAAGTATAATCAACAAACTAAACTGTAGGTAAGATGTTTTGAGTTGAAAAATGTTACAAAATAATATAGTGTCCCACTCTAAAAAATAAGGCAAAGTGGAAGAAGTAAAGAATAAAATATTTCACGGTGTCAACATGGTTTCTATGTTTGGACTCCCTCTCCTAATTAGATTCAAAGTATGAATGTACCAAGTGTTTAAAGTATTAACTAGAGTTAAAACACGAGTTTAATTATATAAATTCATCTTTTGATTATAAATCATTATATTATAAAGATCTATGTCAAACTAGAGATCAACTAACAATAGTATTTTCTATACATATATCAAAATTAAAAGATCCTATAAAAAAACTAAATCATATTATATAATAAATATATCAAATTATTAATGAAAATAATAAGATAAAGAATAAAATTGAAAAATCCATAGATTTTATTTCATTGAATAATTAACATTCAGATAAAAGATTAATTTTTCTACTATAGGAAAATATGTTATTAAAAAGGAATAAAATAAAGTTAATGGCATAGTGGTTTCTTAAATGGATCATCCCATTATTTAAAAAGTGTAAAAATATATTTAAGGATCTCAACAATTATCCTTCCAAATTCACCCAAGGGTAAAAAATATAAATTAAATTTTCATTTCACAAATTCATTGAAAAGGAATATATGGGTTTGGTTACTATAATATATCAAGAATGAAAAAAATGTCAAAATGTCTAATTTAGAAAATGTTATCTCTATATATAAATGATTAAATTTCCTCATAAAAATCAGTGATTTTATTTTTGATGGTGATTATAACAATTATCATTATGGATAAATGAAATCCAATTCTCTTTATTAAATTTTTTTTTATAAAACATTTTTGAAATAAATTTTGGGTTCCGAAATATACTCTAGACAACATATTTTATCCCAAATTTCAGGTACCAAAAATAACTATCATCTTAATTATCTAGTATGAAAATTTTCAAATTTGAAATTCCAAATGAAAAACATTTTACATATATGATGGGTTCTCAATAAACATATGTAATAACATTTAAAATTTCATTAACTATTAAAATGACATTTAAATCTACTGAATTTTTAGAATTAAATTTTTAATAATTTCATTTATTTAATTTTATAGATTTTTAATTTGATAAATTAATGTTCTCTACTTCTTTTACATAAAAACTATATCAAAATTAATTTGATGAATTTTGGTTATTCATTAATTTTATTATATTATATAAATAATAATTTGATTGATATGTGAAGATTATGAATATATAAATTTATTGATATGTTTAAATAATTTATTAGGTGAATTTTTAATAATAATCCGTTTTCACTTCTATTTAAATTTAAAAATTACAATTTGTGTTAGGAATACACTGACTTGATAAATTTCCCCACCAGTAATCTTGTGGTGAATTATAGAAACTATGTTTCTTAATATACCCACAACCTTACTAGTAGCACTCGGTAGTGTTTCTGTGGAGTTAGGTTAGAAACATATATATTGTATAAGGGAGGGTATTTTATGAGAACCCATTCTCATTTCATTTGAGTTCCACTAGAAATACTTTCCTCACCTTCCCTCAACATATATTATAATCTATATATCTTCCAATCCTCCAAATTTTCATTTATTAGTAAGGTTTTTCAATTTTTTAAATCCTTTTTATTGTTAAATCCTCATTTTCCCATGATTTTGTCATTATTATTCATTCCAAAATCCCTTACTAAACATATATTATTTTAATTATGACTACTCATTAAAATAATAATTTATCATCAAAAGTAATTAAAAAAGGAATGGAATCATTATCCCAATTAATGATATCTATCACATTTAGCATGAAAATATAATTATACTATGACGGATCATCGATCCTCATTCGATTAAAAATTAATATATTGATTTAAAAAGATCAATTATTTCCAAAGGTCAAAATCCTTATTTCAACCACCCCTAGAGATGTTATTACCCATCCTTGATCAAATAATTAATAAACAATATATTATATAGACATAAAGATGATTATGATTCCATAACTCAAAATATAAAATGGAACATATTTTCGATTCACTTCCATTGAGATAGAAATTTTAGGGTAATTATACACTTTGGTCATTTCCCATAAAACTAAAAGTAATTTCATTGTGATAGGACATTTAATCTTTAATATACCATTAAATTAATTTTTCTAAAAACACTATATTCCAGGTTAAACTATCCAATATCTCACACAAAAACTAAATCATTGACAAAGTCATCCAATCCTCCATTAGCACTAATCTTAAAGATCACTATAACATCAAGTATATTTAAATTTCGGTTGAGTATTTTATTACAAGAGATATAAAATTCAATCAGATTCCTTCCATTTTTTGAGACATGATTTATATTGCCTCTCACCCTATACAGTCCATGAATCCATCGTTTTTATATTTACTCACAAGAATTTTCTCTTACATTGCTATTGGGATGGATGAAATTTTATTTGAGAATCCCAATAAAGATGTCATTTTAATTGTTTAGTGTTTTAAAACATGTTCATGAATTGGAATCTGTGTAATTATTAGTATTTTTATGACTGTTATTGGAATCTCAAAAATTATTATACTCAATCAGAGCATGGTGACCTTGAGATTATTGGCCCCCTATAATTCTTAATGCCATTACTGTTAAAGCAGAATATGATGAAGAATATTTTTAGGAACTCAATGAATAAGAAGAGGATGAGGTAAAGTATTTGGAGTAATATCGATTCCAAATATATTATGATGTTGAGACAATGATGAGCCTCCCCAATATTTGGTCATTATAGAGGGGGATCTAAAACTCGGTAGGATTACATTATTTAATGAGATGAGATACTTCCATGAGAGTATTGGTCATTGTATCACCTCTCTTGATACTGAGGATAATAGTTTTCTAATTGTGAAAGATCACAACACCTCCTAGAACCAAGATTAGAATGGGTATATGACTGAGGAGACATGACCTCTACATCTATCACTTTAGTGTGAGGCTTCTCAACAATCACATCACTCGCATGTTACCTATCGTTAAAAATAATTATATTTGGTTGAACTTTTTATTGAATGTTTTTAACATTATATAAAATAAGGATTTATATAAATAATTTATTCATGGATGTTTCCTATATATGTATTAATATTTTATTTAACCCATACATATTAATTTTCGATAATAATAAATGTCAAAAGGTTGTGAGATCAAAATGTATTTCCACTTAATAACATCTTATTCATAAATACTTTTATGACCTATTTAAAATTTGAAATATATTCATAATTATTTATTTAATCCATTAAATTCACTCAAATTATCATGGATATATTTTCCTAAAATATAGTTTATTATCTCTGTATTTCATTATTTTTTACTATTAAAACACCTTCTGATACACTATTTTTATATTATTATGAATGGTTAAAAAATGTATTTCATATGATATTTTAGTTAACATCGGAAAATATTATGTACTTACTCCCTTTTAAAATAACTCACATTGAGCTTAATTGAATATTTTTTTTCACTTTAAATCATAAAATTTATTTGTAACTTTTTTAGAAAACAAATCTTTTTTCCACATTAATTTAAATATTGAATAATCTTGAAATTGTTTATCAATTTATTTCATTATAATATCATTAATTAATTTCGATATTTAATTACATTGATAAAATCCCTCAAATTGAATTTATTTATTAATAATATATTTTTTCCTTATATTATTGATAGATATTTTCTCATAAATTATAAACTCATTTATATGCCTTAGTATGATTTATTTAAATAATGAATTAATTCAATCACCTATAATTATTTTATCTTTCTTTGATATTAAATTTTGTTTTCATTCTATCACATTTTTGAGATCATTTATCCATATATATTTTTATATCATGAAGAAGTTAATCTATTTATATATATCTTCTAGATGTTTTTCTTAAATTTTCATTACATTCTGCATTTAAATTCTCTTTTAGATTTTTATTCATTAATATAGGTGTTTTTATTAATAGGGAGTGAACATTATCAATTTAAAAAACATTTAGATTTATTTTATTTTAATCATTATGATTCATTATTTATTTTAAAATGAAATTTTATCAAACATGAACCTATAAAAAATATTTTTTATTCTCTAATGATAATATTTTCATTTCATGTTTCAAAGAGTTTATATTTTTTAAGAACTTCAAATGTCCACATATTAATATGTTAAAACATGAAATTATAATTTTTTTAAATTATATATTTCCTGTGATTATGAAATTCTCTTTCCTGGAAACACTATATTTAGGCTTCAATGTTATATTTTCATAAAATTTCAAATGTCGTGTTTATAATTTTGTTTTCCAAATATAATTTATAGTGATGAAAATATTTTCATCAAATTTTTATTTATATGAATATCTTGGATTTAATTATTCTAAATAATTTTTGTTATCTCCCTTATATATTTTTATTAATACATTGACCATTATTGATCTAACCATTTATTAAAATATTTTTGTAAAAACACTATGTAGGAGATGGTATTAATGGTCATAATTAAAATAGAACATATACCTTTAAGTATACAATATTTTTGGATAAAGTAGAAAGTATTTTTAATATATTCGTTTTTTATAGTGTGTTTTAAAAAATAGAACTCTAAGTTTTTTTTTGTAGCAATTTCAATGTTTTTTTGGATTATATATTTTGATAAAAAAGAGGGGCAATATTATATTGATGATATTGAATGTAATTTTATTTTAAAAGTATGTTACTGATTTTAAATGTAAATAATGTTTTTTATATGAAAATGTTATTAGAATATTTTTTTAATTTTATTGTGATATATTATAAATCTTTTAGTTGTATTACGAAACACACATCACGCCTATATTTTTATTATTAATTTAAAAAGTGTTTTTAATCATAAAAAAGTAGATGTTTTTTACATATCACTCTAATATGTGGTTATAAAAAGTACCCAAATATGTTTCTAACATTATTTTTTTTATAATTGTTTTTAATCTGAAATCATTATCATGAAAGTATTAGACCAAATAGTTCGATTATGAGGAAAGTGGAGAACATTTTTAGAGTCCTCCACCTGTATGCTCCAAAAGAATTTTAGTGGGTTACCACTGTAGGGATGGGGGAACCTGACCATAAAACTAGTTTTATTTCAGTTCTACCATCTATGTATTGGAATCCAGAATGAATAAAAAAATAATCATTGGTGGTGTGCCTTATATGCCTTAATTTAACTCGTAACAGATCTATTTTACCCCTAGTGCCACCAAAATGTTCATAAAGCTTTTAGAGGACATACAAACACCCCCAATAGTGTTTATCTAGTATTGGTTACCTTCATGTTAATTTTATTGGACTTTCATGCCACATTTTTTAATTATCTATCTCTCTTTTACTTTTGTCTCACACTCTACAAATCTTCCTTTATAGTATCTTGTAGGGAGGATAAGAAGTATACTGTAAAGGGGTTTTATTGAGAAGTTATGATATTTTTTTCATGGTTTATCACTACCATTGAGTGTAATGGTTTAGGGTCTTATTACTATTGTGTTTAAGCGGTTAGTGAACACCACCATTGAATTTATGTGGGGTCTTCATGACTAACCACCACCACTCAATGATAGTTTTCAAATCAGATTTATTATTATGGAAATGATAAAAACGAATGGGTCTTACATCTTGTAATGTATTTCTAGGATATAACTAATTATATGGTTTTAGACCAAAACCTCTAAAGGATCTATAAGGGAATTGATATAGGTATCATTTTTTAATAATTCCATTAGTTCTTTTTGAAATTATACATTCTGTTTTTAAATTTTTGTTGCACTAAATCTCTTATTTAATTTATTCATCATGGAATTTTTATCCACACATCGACTCTTTTTAATTCAATTATCTATCTAATTATTTAAATTATATCTTTCTTTGTGATATATTCAATAATTTTTTGATAGTAAATTGACCCCACTATTAATATCTTCACTCAAAACAACGTCTATCACATCTCACACTCACACCTCAGTAGCACACAACACTACCAGTGTTCTCAAAATAATTCTAATGAAATATATAATTATCCTTATTTATCACCATCATATTCAAATGAATTTTTTTTGGAATCAATGGAGACCACTATATTAACGCATGTGTATCACTAACACAAAAATTGAATCCATTATTATATGTGTCGACACTATAATTTCAATGACTCTATAGTGATGCATGAATTTTTCTCATGGAAGACCTTACTCACAAAAATAGATAATAGTAAGCAGACCGACATTAGACCTTCTATAACTCATTTATTCTACCTCCATAGGCATTATATTACAAACATTTTTAATTGAAAAATATTCTCCATTGTTCAATTCATGAATTAAAAAACACTATGTGAAATATTCCCACAAGAGTTTTTTCAACATAATAATGATGTAAATTCTAATTTGGGCTTGGTCATGTGGAAGCGCCATAATATTTTCCCTACACCCATGAAAATTCCTTATAAAAATTATGAACTATTCCTTATAATCTAGTTATATTGACAAATGTTTTGATCTATACGTTTTTAAACCACATAAACATTGTTCCCTATTTTTGGAAAAATCATACTCAATTGTTTTGAACAAGGGTGATAACCTTCAGTACATGTATCCGACCATAAATTTTTGTAAGTATCCCCACTAGAATCTCCAACATCTGCAAAAACACCGAAGGAAAAATAATTTCTATAAGAATTCATAACAAGAATGAGTGTTAGTGAAGGAAATAAATTTTACCTTTAACATTATTGGTTACTTCTTGCTCATACGCATCACAAGATACTATTAGATCACTAATACTTCATAATAAAATATCAACCAAAAAAATAGAAATAATTCATATAGAAGTAATTTTAATTATACAAAAATGGACTTCAATATAGAGACCCACCCTTGAATCTTTTAAGTAATATAAAGGATACAATAATTTAATTCATGTCTATGACAATATTATAATCCAAAATTCATAACTACTAATGATCTCTCTACGTCTCTTCCATAATCAAGGTATATAAAAAACACAAAAATAAATCCAATTATCAATCATAAGGCCTCTATTGAACTCTCAAACAATAAGTAAAACCATCTTATACTATGTATATGGTGTATCTTATCTAAAAACATTACTCACACTTAGTTTTGATAATTAATCCTTGAAAAGGATCAAGACCATTTTTATTTCTTCATATAGAATTTCAAAAAAATATTATGAACTCCACAAATGGTTTTGTAAAACCATATATCTTTTTTCTAAACATAAAAAAAATGGTTCGCTACACTTTGTGGGAAAAATAAAATGAAAAATCACTATATGAATGGTACGATATAAATCCAAATTTCTAAAGATGAGTCCAGAACATCTACTAATCCATTAACATGCTAGGACATGCCTCACCATACAAACCCATGATAATTTGTTTTTGGATCTTATATATTGTATTCAAACTATATAAAGTCATTTATAGATCAAATAGAACCACAACCCACTCTACATGATAATACATTCTAAGAGAAATAGATAAAATAAGCCATCATTTACTTTTACATATTGTGTGACATCCAATAAATCATTGAAATTAAACCCCCCATAACTCAGTAGATTATAGGAGATATGATCAATCATAATAATAGGAACATCAATACCTAACCACTGAATATGTGATCAATTTTTAGTTACATTACCAATTAGACGTGATGATATCATAGTATCTAGAGTATATTTATGTGAAACAATATCAAAAATACATGAAACATATCATCACTAACCACTATACATCCATTACTAACATACTTGTTCATGGTAAATCGCGCCTTAATGTTGTGGATATACCAATAGGTTATCAGAGTCATGAAAAAATAATGCATCGACCGCCATTCTTAAAATTGTATCTTTGGTTAGATAACAAAGTTAAACACCCACTTAGAATCATTTCCCGAAATTCCCAATCTAATTTAACAAAGAAAACAAACTCCAAATTTTATCCAAGGGCCCTAAACTTCTCTGATAGAATTTTAACATGACCAGACACACTTGGACCCCACATGGGAAAGTAGTGAGATAAGTGTGTCACCCCAATATTAGCTAGGGAGTGGTGAATATAACCATGAATGTATGAACATATATGGATGGAATTATCCAATTAAAACATCTAACTAAATAGAAACTCAAATACACAATACAAATCAATTAACTACCAAAAATAATAAATATAAAAATGATTTGTAAGAAAATTATTATGTAACCCAATATTTCAAAAATAAAAATATATTAAGGAAAACATTGATGAAACCATATACATAATGATACATCATCAACAGGTAAGAAAGACATTAGGAAAGGTTAAAAACCTACTCACTAAAACTGCATCTATAATAAACTCTTCCAACCACCATCTCTACTAGGTACCCCCATATGTTATCAAACTCCAACTCAACTAACTCTAATTGCACCATATCTGATAATGAATTTAAAATTTTTTAATGTATTTTTTGAAACAAAATGTGGCACAATGGCCCATGAAGGGATAGGAATAAATATACAAAACTTATTCACCTAAAAAACAAATAATAGATACCAAAACAATTCCTACTGATGCCTAACTAAGGGATATTGGAAGAAACCCAATGGTTCTAGATATTCTGCATGATCAAGAAAATTATGAACAAGGGGGAATTGCTGAAAAATATATATTAATTTCCCAAAGGATCCTATCTCATGTATGTCGATAGATTCTCATAGAATCATAAAATTTCAATAGGATGAATGATATTATCCTAGTTGTATTTAATATCACAATGGGAACAAAGTATAAGAAGAGACTCATCCACAAAATGATTCATTCATGAAAAATCATTAAAAACCTACAAAACAAACATCAATAAAATAATACCAAAATTATATTATATTTATCAATTATGTATCAACAAACAGTAGTAGAATTAATGGGGGACACATACCATAAATAAGATAACATCAATTTAGAGGGATACCCACCCTTATTGAGTACATGTTCCTCATTCGACTGCCTAACCATATCATTAAGTAGAATACTTCAATCATTACACTATGAGAGGGTTAACTAAATTGACTATTTTTATAGATAAAATTGTACTATAGAGTCAGTACACTTCAAGGTTGATTACTAATCTCATTCCTACTCTAGTCTTCTACCAACACAGATTATTGACTCTACATAATAAAAAGTAACTCCAATTTCTTAAATTTCCTGCAAATAATCTATGGATAGTGATGAAATAACTTAAACTATGCACTAATTTTTTTAAAACTAATAACACCAAACTTATATTTCTAAAACTAATACATAGGGGGGAGGATATAGAGGATAAAGTAATCAGTCAAGTATATAGTGTTTCCTTGTGTGATACATGCAATGTAGAGCACTATGAATTGGCTCGTTGGGTTCTTTGGAGATTTCCAATATTCTGTAATTTAATACAATTCATGTTCTTATAGTATATGGAACACAATAATACAATGTTTGGATGTTGTATAATGTAGGTACAACCCTATTATTCTCCCTAATTGAACATTATGTCTCCATGAAATATATGGGGTGGGTCTATGTGTGAACATTGAATGTATATCTTAAAAAAAGTGAGTCGCTCGTTCTGATATATATCGGTTGAGGCAATGTGACAGACAATGTATTTTTCTAACTAATTGAACTAGAATGTAAGTGAAGCACATGGTAAGGATATCAGTTCTAAAACACACCATGGGTTCCTCATAGTCACATGACTTTTGAAACTTATTTTTCTATGTAATCCTTGCCACTATAATATCATATATACATATGGAGTCTACTAGGGATATATGTTATGTAGAATTAATTAAGTTATGTAGACCACACCTATAATTGTAAATGGGGTGTGATTTAAGACTGTATATTATATTCATAAATCTCAAAAATTCTAGAAATATCATTTTCACCCCTTAAAAATATTTGTTTCCTTAACCTCCAGTCATGCCTCTACTATAAGATAAAAATTGATACCCTGAGAGTCGATGTCACCCCACTGGATCATTCCTAACCATATGTTGTTACTATCACATTTTTTATTCATTATCATAATTGAATCACTATTAAAACCACATCACAAATATTTTTTCACTTTCATTGTATATTATAAACATATTTTTCTATTTTATAATCATTGTATCTCCCCATAACCCTCAACGAATCAAGGTTTGATTTTGAGGATGAGGACATCAAGAATTATAGTTGGTATATTATTTGAGCAACCAAACCATGGTTATATTTATTTCAAAAAATGAATGTGGAATATGGGGGATATGAGCAAAAAAATATATTACCCAAAAATTCATAGGGATAAAAAAATTTCAATGTTTTATTAATTAAATAAAATTTATTTATTGTTATATTATTACATTCAAAAAAATAAATTTTTTTGTATGTTAATATTCCATGTAAAATACATGAAATATAAAACAATTCAATATAAATGAAAAATAATATTTTGTTAGAAAATTCATACATGAATTTCCATCAATTCGTATTATTATTTTTAACTGATGTTCAGAGAACCCAATCATAGTAAAATCACTTGTTGATAACAAAAATAATTTCCATAATATTTATAAATATGAAATAAATTTGTTGTTGAAACAATATTCACATATTCAAGATTCCATAAACATATTAATTTGTTGAATGAGTAATTTTTGTTTCATTCCTATTTGGTAAAAAATATTATAAAAAATATTTTTTAAAAATAAATTAAATTAGAAAAAATAACTCAATATTTAGGGTAGAAATAGTTTAAATAATTTATTCGTCACCTGAAAATCAATTCCCTTTAGAATAATTATTTAATATTCAATAATTTATTTATTTCTGTTTTCTCAAGGATGTTATAAACATTAAAAAATATAAAAAATATGTGATTTAAATGAATGGGGAGAAATATAAAATCAAAAAATGTGGGGCATGTAGAATACAATGTTTCATACCTACATTGTCATTTTTCATTAATTGATGATAATGCCATGATCCATGGTCATCCTTAAATTGCAATTTAATCATTGTCTCTAGGAAAATAATTTTATGTCATACATCCATGAAAGAAATTATTATTATTTTAATCCATTTCTCACACTATATAAATTGAGGGAGATGGAAGATATTTCTTTTTAAAAGGGTTATAACTCAATATAATAATGGAATTTTTTAAAACATTATAATTTTTCATAACTTTTTTTTGAAATATATGATTCTCATTATTAATAAATCTATTTAATTAATTTTCAATTTCTGACATAATGTATGGACACATATCTCACTTAATTTATATTTCATCACTATAATTCCACTTCATTTCCACTTCACCATATAGAAAAATAAAAATAATGAAGTATTCTTATTTATGTATTTCAACATTCTAAATAGTCTTGAAAACTATTCCCTCTATGAATCAAAACATGAGAACATAATTTATTTTTCATCTCGGAAAAATATCACTATCTGAGCACAAAAACAATGTCAAGTGTTATGCCCACAATACTATTTATAGTATATTATCATTCAAACTCACAAGGAATATTATTTATTATATAATAAATATTAAATATCCCTTAAAATAAATCTATCTCAAAATCCATCCAAAAATCAGACCAATGGTAAAAACCATATTTTAAGCTCAATAAAACAATAAAAAATTGAAGGTAAACACTATGTTAAATTTACTTGATTACCATCTTTAAATATCCCATATTTATAAAATCAAAAATTAATTAATTATTTCATAGGAAAAATATGAGTTGTAGTATTTTAGTCAGTAAATGGCCATTGGATATCACCAGATGATTTGATCTCATATTTTTAATTTCAAAAACACTGTTAAAATTATAAAAAATATATAACTAAGATTAAAATTGAGAAATTAGTACGGAAAATAATGATAGGAAGCAAGAGGAGAGTTGGATATACCTGTGAAACAACCCTGTGATAGATGATTCTCAAATATACACATTATCAATAGATATCGACCACATAATTGAATTGCACAATGAGAATGATGTATATGCATATATCTAAAGAAATAATTGAGTAGATTAGTTCACATCTATGTAAAACAAAACTAATTAATTATATTAATTATATTTAAAAACCAGTATAAAATTACAAGGTTCCCACCCAGTCACCACCATGTACCCAGTTCCCACTCGTTACCCATTATATCGAGAACCAACCATATAGTTTTCCACCAAGAAGGACCCCATCAACCAAAGATACCACCAATTACTAGGCCATCGGGTACTCAAAAAAGTTTACAACAAAGAGATAAGCCCATGAACATGGTTCAAATTCTCAAAACCAACCACCTAGCCTTCAAAAATTCTTATAAAAATCTAATGATGCCAAGACACATGAGGGATAATAAAAATTGGACTTAATTTTAGCTTGAAAATATGTATATTTTTACAACCGAACATTTATATAGAAACACATGCTCGAGACATTCCCTTATACATCTTGAGAAAAAAATCTTGATATAGTACACATATATCAGAGAGTTCGTTTAATTTATAGACCTAGACATGACCATGGTAATAAAATAATCATACCATACGGGCCATAATTTTTTATGTATCTTATACATTTGATCCATGATATGAATAGACCACTAATTAATTTACACATCAAATAATATCTGGATATCATCAATTATGGACACTTGAGAAGGGTCAATATAGTATCATCAAAATTGAGATACAATTAATAATTGATAAATAATACCATATCTCGTGTGAATAACTAACTGGTATTTAGTGAAACTAAACCTATCGTTTAATTTCTATAACCCAAAAAATATAAGTGTTAACACACCCTTTGTATAAATCTATAAATTCCCCCAAGTTAGCTAACACCAAAAATAATACCCAGTGTCCCACCATGGAAAAATAAAATGTTTTACATTGTTATAATAATATATTATTCGTTGGTCATTGGAGTCTAACTTATTTATTATCATCAAAATACCCTTATAAATCTCATATACAAGACTCATCTTATAAAAAAATTACTAACTTACCGTTAACTGGTGTAGAGGTGATCGACATGGTCAGTTAAACAAGGATTAAAATGGTTCTATATGAATTGGTGACTGGTGATTATGGATATATTAATACTCTATGATTAATGGATGGCTCTATTATGAATAACCAAAATCAATCAAGAATTATTTCTGTATTTTGTCTAATACTATTTGGATCTTCATAGACTGCCCATATGTCTAAGGATGATTAATAGTATTCTAAATAACCTTTGTATCAAGATCCATCAGTAGACCCTTATATAGTTAAACATTACAAGTAAAATCTTATTTTATGTTGATTTGTAATAATTATATTAGTATACACAAACATTAGGATATGAAACATTCCCACAGTGTAGATGAGAAGGTTTCCCAAGTAAAAATAACATGTGTCACCTTCATTAATTTCTTCACAATAACCAGAAAACATATTTTGTATGAGATGACAAAAAAATTACATAATAATGACTATATTCACATTATCTCACATTAAATTGAAAACTTATAGGACACTAATGCATGGACCTCACCTTTTGAATGGTGAGGAATCATTAAACAAACCTCACACAATCTCTCATTATCTTGGAACCCCAAAATTGCATTTGGATGTCCTGACATCTCTCAGTAAGATACGAGTAAAAACTCTATATTGAGTTCTTTGAGTCCCATATCACCTTATTATTCATGTTCATAGGGTCCAAAAACAAACCTCATTCATAATTATACTTTTTTGAATGCCATATCCTTAAACATTACATAATATTTAGTAACGACAATAATTCACATTTAGGATCAGTTTAGGCTTATAGCTTTAGATAATTAGGCAATAATTATTACATAACAAAAACATAGAAATACAAATTAGACCCTTCCAATATTATCTGTTTCTTTTATAAAATCAAAACTTTTAAAAATAAACATCATTTCGTTACATGTTTAATCATAATAACATTTCCAAGATTCTATCTATGACTATATTACCCTTAAATCTTATGAAAAAATTTAAAAACATGGGATGATCAAAAAAATCTCAGTAAGATATGAAAATAATGTAAACCCATTATTATAATTAAAACATGATAACACATTATATTTTCTTTGAGCGGATGAAATAATACATTTTCACATGAAAAAAACTCATACTTCTTTCTCAATGAAAAACACTAAAACCAATATAAATAGATAAAAAATCCTTTTCGTGACATATAGAATTATATAAATAAAACCCATTAAAAAAATTCCAATTGAAATAACCATATGTTTGACTACCAAATTATAGATCTATAATGGCGATCACCCTTAATATAAGCTATATGAGGCTCACATGGGAGCTATAATAGGGATCAAACAACAGTATATGTTTTTTCAGGCTCACTAGTGAGATATAATGAAGATCAACCCTTTGTATAAGCTATATCCGGCTCACATGTATCTTATAATGCTACTAGACAATTTCCATAATAAAACACATTCATTAAAAATCCCACTTTTTAATTCTTCTTCTAATAAAATATAAAAAATATTTCCGTATAAAAATACAGTTATCATTTATGAACCCATTTTCAATACCAATATACCCAAATAAAGGAATAAGGGATTTATTTTCTTTTTAAAATTCAATAATACTTATATTGGATTCCAAAAATCAAATAACTGTAATGGTGGAGGAGAAGTCACTGTTGCCGTTTAAGTTAAAAAAAAATTTATTGGTCATTTTGTAAAGAAATAAAAATTCTTCTTATAATAATATTATTTTTAAAACATTAAATGAAATTTAATATTGACATAAAATTTCCTTTATATTATTTTTATTCCCATGTAAATGAATATGTAATTAAATATCAGGAAGAAAATATTTGATTATTAAATCATTAAAAGTTCAAATACTCTCATACCACATTGAGAATTTAAATATCAATCTCTAGGATTTAATAAATTACATTAGTATAGATAAAATAAGGATATGAAATTTTATAGTGGGTTTATATACACCTTATATACTAATTAAGATGCATATTATCAAGAAATGGCTCAATGAAAGGAGATCCAGATAAGGTCTCTTACCTTGAGTTGGAATTGTCTCGTTCATCCTTTTATTTCCTGAATAATAAAATTAGGTTAATTTAATATTTATTTAGAATATTTTTAAAGTTAAATATTAATTTCATATCACTTATTACACTGTTATATAAATTGTTTAATTAATTTAGTTCATATTAGATGTTGATGTTCGGTATTTGATTAAAAAAGAAACTTATTTTGATAAAAATTATCAATGTAATCACAATACCGTTATATCCAGAATAAGATTCATGGTTAAAATATCATATATATTCATTATATATGTATTTAAAATAGTCTATAACATTTTGGTATAAAAAATTAAATGCATTGTTCAAGGAGACCGTAGGCCTTCTGTACAAAAGACCACTACTTTCATTTCGTTATAATATTTTAAAAAATAAATGACAATAGGAATATTATATTTCAAGTATAATATCTATGTTATATTTGTTACATATGTTCATTAACTCTATCCTTTATTCATTCCAAGTATTTCATGAATGATTCATATCACTTTATGGTGGTGGTAGTCCATACATCCACAAATTAAATTATCATGTTTACACATTATGGAAATAATAAAGTAATATTGTAAATAAAAATTACAGAAGCATACAAAAAATATATATGTAATATATATCAAATATAAATACAGTTTTATAATAATTTTCACTATGATAGTTTGTAAGAGAGAATAGAACAATCGGTGTTTCTTGGGACAGTTGTTCACCATAGAACGAAATAGATTGTTCCTTGTCCATTAGATGGATGTGTGTGATAGTGTAGGTTGAAAAATTAGAATAAAAAATTTATATTATTTTAATTTAAATGTTTTTTATTAAATAATGGAATGAAAAGAGAATAGGTTTTGGGGAATGAAAATAAAGGAAATGAGATTGGGAAAAGACGTTACCTTAAAATTGGGTAACTCTTTTTGATTTGAGCGAAAAGTATTCATTGAGTTGTATTATTCCCAAGGTAATGATTCTATGAATAAGGGGAATATGTCTGTATGTTATTTTATCAGAATTTGGTTTATAAATTTGGCTTGATAGGACTGTGTAAGTGGGTAGAGTTGGTGGGCTTTTATAAGAGGCGGGAGGGGCACATTAGAAATGTTCTGAAATATTATTTTATTATATATTTATTTTAGAATTATAATAGTTCAAAAGTGATATATTTAGAAGATAAGATGGGAATGAGTCTAAATCCTCTCAACCAATAGGTTTTAGAATATTTTATATCAAAAAATGAACCTTTTATTTTATCTTTAACATGTAGTTAAAACATTAACTCTTACTATGTCTTCTTGTATTTTCACAATATATGGTTTCTATAGTTACAATAAAATGTCAGTAGAACCTAAATTAGATAATAAAAGAAATTTTTAACATTATATTATTCATTTGGACATGTCATAGATATTTGAAATATTAAATAATTTTATATTATATTATTTGTTTTACAAACTGATTTATGTCACTTTTTTGGCACTATCGAGTAATTGATTTTTGTTAAAGTCATAAAAACAAGATTCTTTATATCCTTAATAATTAACTACAATTTAAATTGTAATACTCATGTAGATAATTATATCATGTCCAAAAATGCTAAAATTACATTTATTTTAATATTTATAATATCATTTATATGAATAATTCCTTAATAAGGTAATCGATAAATCATCATTGGTTAATAAATATATTAATTTAATAAACGTATAATATTATAAATAAAATACCATGATATAGGAAATCATTTTATATTACTATTTAATATTTATATTCAAAGATATCATATATATAAACCAAATTAAAATTGTTTTAGTCAGGAGATATATGTTTATGTTATTATTCCCTTTTATTTAAAATAAATATTATAAAAGGTCATTATCACACCCAAATGGATCCACGGGGTCCTAAAATCCTCTAAAGGATTTCCAGGGTCAGCCATATCTCATAAAATTGTATTATGATAAGTGTTAGGGAAGTTTTATATTATTATTATATTATTTCTTACCCTTATATACCTGATTTACACTTTATCCGTGTTAAATAAAAATAATTACTGATGTAACTATTCATAGTGTCCAAAAGTAAAAGGCACATTTTTACACAATTTGGAAGTTTTGATTCCAAATATGGAAGACATTTTTTGAAATTGAAAATAAAAATACTTCATTAATTAATTTCAAATTAATCCACTTTGTCAAAACCATAAAACCGGTTTTTAAGAAGAAAAAACTATCAAAAGATTGACAAGTGTTTATTTTCAATTTAAATTTGAAATTAATTACAAGGAACATCACTGGATTAAATGATAAAAAATAAATCATATTAATCATTAAAACCAATTATAAAGGAAATCTGTGTATTTAAATAAATTAGTCAAAAAGGTAGTTTCTAATTAAAATGCAGTGTTTTTCACTATTCATTAAAAATATTGATTTTATTAGAAAAATACCAAAACTTTCAAGAAATGTAAATTTTGATGTCCCAATTATAAAAAAAATTTCATTTTAAAAAATATAACATAAAAAAGTGAAAAAATATAATATTTAAAAATTGGTTCTCTATCAAAAGGAGGTAGAATTATTTTTTAAAAATATAAGAGTATTTTATGCATAAAATTAGATTCATTGTCATTTTAAGCCTCTAAAATTCATTGGATAAATTTATTAACATTAAAATATTATGTAAAATCATAATATAGTTAATTATCTTCATTCTCCCCAATAAAAAATCAATGTGATAACTACCATTTAAAAAAATGATATTGTTGTTGTATTATTTTTCGGTATAACTCAGTGAGGTGTGCAACATAATATTTCAGAGAAACCTGTTTTCGCGTGTTGGGTATGCAATCACACGTAGTGTCCCATTTAAACTAAAATTAATATTAAATTAAAAATATTAAAAGATATGAAAAATTAATATTCTAAAAATACCTAGGATGTTATGTCATTCCCCCCTTTTTGATATTATGTCATTGAAATTTTAAAATTGGGCTCGGGAACTTTAATGAAAACCCATCATTGGAAACAGAGCCAATACAACTATCCCTTTAAAATAAAAAAATATATGTATAAACGTCACCAAAGATAGAATCTTTGAGTATTCCATTTTGGAATACATTTATATGGAAAAAAACTAGCCATCCTGTTCTAATGGAGAGTGACAGAAGACAGAATCTAGAGAAAGTTAACCTACAAAAAACCTTAAACATTTTATGGGTTAAACAGTCTTGGATTTCAAAGTTGTAAAAGTAAATAGAAAATAATTTTTTTTAATATCCTTTTTAGAAAGTGGAGGAATTTATTTATGATATTGATGAATAACCTAAGGAAACATAAATTCCTATCAAAAAGATATTCATATTTTAATAAATATCTACCAAAAACCCATATTTCTTTCAAAAGTTGAGTATTAATGATGACTTGTTCACACCTCAAGCACTAGAATAAACTTAAATAAAATCACATAACTATAAAAAATATTAACTATATAATTCCCCTATTTTTAAGCATTTACCAAACCCAAAATCATTATCTCATGATTCAATAATACAAAAACAATCCTTTATAAGTACTCTTAATCACCAAAATTAAACTATGAATTACAAATGTTCTATAATGACCATTCAATAAACAATTGTCTTTAAAATTCTTCAAAATAATCCAAACTAAGGTAGAAACCCAAAAATCATAAGTATTTGTTCACATAGTCATCCACTATAAATCATAACATTTATCTTCAAATAATATTGGTTACTCTTAAAGTCTCATACATAAATGTAATTAACATAATCCCATGTTCCCCGTGATAGTTAAATAATTTCTATATAACAAAAAAATTACCATATATAAACAATAAAAACAAAAAATCTTCCTAAATTAAATTCATACATTACTCCTCAAATGAAATCACATTGTAATCAATTTTCCTTAGGCATACAGTGTTCCCCAAATAATGAATTCCTTCCAAAATATCATTTTTCACATAATCACAAAACTATTTTCTGATACTAAGGATATCCATTTGATAAAACATAAATTCCAAAAATAAACTTATTCATGATCTATATAATCAATTAAATAAAAATAATAAGTCATAATAACTAGGGAATTCATGTATTCTAGTGGTATGTGATGCACCCTCGCCACCCTTCAGTTGTGGGTTCGATTCCCCATGTGTTATCCGACATGATTGGATGTAACACGATCTGTGTGTAGTCCTTTTAAAAAAAATAAGTAATTTTAAAACATTCCAAAATAGGATATAAAATCCTAAAAAATAAAAAAAAACATATTTTAACATCACATTTATCTCATACCTTTCATTTTTCATCCAAAACATTAATAAAACATAATTTTCTCAAAGGTGAATGCCTCAAAATTTAACATTAGTCACCTTAATATATGTGATAATAAAGCCCCAAAAAGGGTTTCTATGACATTTAACTTATGATATACCTTGAAATTACTAACCCATGATGATATCCCTTACCCATAAGAAAATATCATAATCTCTAATTTCTTCTAAACTATCTTATGATACCAACTATAAGGCCCTCAAATTAAAAGATACATAAAATTGGGTTAATTATAAAATTCACATTGATGATATTTTCAGGTTTATATCATTATATAATTTGGACATAAATATTACATAACAAAACCATAGAAGTCCAATGTGGAATCTTCCAGCGATATCTGTTTCTTCAATAACATAAAACATTTAATAAGAAACATGTTTTATTTTCGTGTATAATTATGAAAATGTTTCCATGATTCCATACATGAACCTATTCTACCTTATATCTAGTAAAAACAATTAAAATCATGGGATGATCACAAAAATCTCAGTAAAAAAAATAAAAAATAAATTAAAACCATTAGTCTAGTTAAAACCTGATTACCCATTCAATGATATTTGAGTGGATGAAACAAAGCATTTTCCCATGAATAACACTCATACTTTATTTTAATGAGAAACACTAAACCCAATATCAAGCAATTAAAACTCATTTAAGTGATAGAGACAATCATACAGAGAAATCCATTTAAAAAATCTTCCAATTGGAATAACCATATGGTTGCCATCGAAATTTGAGATCTATAATGAAGATCACCCTTCGTATAAGCTATATCAGGCACACCCATGATCTATAATCCTCTCCACACATCATATATTCTATGTTGGGTTCACCTATGAGATATAATGTGGATTATCCCTTCATATAAGATATAACGGGCTTGCCCTTTTCATATAATTCTCGTGTACAATTTCATGAATAACACATATTCATCACAAAAAACCTATTTTGATAGCATATTCTAAATTCCATATAAAAAACTTTCCACATAAAAAAATTGTTTTTATTTAAGAACCAATTATCAAAACCAAGATTAAAAAAACTAATGGAATTATTTTCATTATAATAGACATTAATGCTTATAGAGGAAGCCAAATATAAATTATATGTTATGGTGGCGAAGAAGTCATCGTCACCATAAATGTTAAAATACCTTCATTTTGAAATCTTGTAATGAAAGTAAAATCATTCATATAAATATATTCCTTTTTCAAACATTGACTGAAATTTGAGATTAACATACAATTTCTATTATATTTCTTTTAAACCTATATAAATAAATATTTAATTTATTATCCAGTCGAAAATAATTGATAATTATATCTTTAAATGATCAAGGTGCCGCACACCACATTTAGAACATAAATATTAATCTCTGAGTTTAAATAAATAACATTATTATAAGTAAAATATCGATATGAAATTTCAATGTGGTTGTATATACAATTTAAAAAATACTTTATGTGCATATTATCAAGAAATGCCTTAATGAAATCAGATTGCGACAAAGTCCCTTACCTTGAGTCTAACATCCCTTGTTTGTTCTTTAATTTCCTGAATAATTAAATTTTTCTAATTACTACAATATTGTGACCTTTATAATTTTTATTATTCATTTTATATCACTTATTTACATGTTATAGAAATTATTTTAGTTATTTGAGTTCATATCAGACATTTTGCCAATGTTCTCTAAATGAGTCAAAAATAACCTTGTTTTGATGAAAATAATCCATGTGGTCAGAAGTCTATTATCTAAAAAATATTAATGATGATTTAAATATCATATATATCTATTATATATATAATAATCCATAAAATTTGTAGATAATAAATGAAATACACAATTTATTAAGAAGGTAGGTCATACGTAGGCATTAATTCTCCTTTTATTTCATTGTCATAATTATAAATATAAAATATACATAGGCATATAATAGTTAATGTATAACATATAAATTATATATAATACATGTGTTCATTAAAACAATCATTTATACGTTCCATGTTTGGCAAGAATGAGTAATATCAATTTGACTGGGCGGTAGTACACACTTCGTCAAATAAAATTATATTATTTAGACATTATTCCATGAAAAAAGGTATGTTTTTAAATAAAAATTACAGAAAAATATTGAAAATATAAATATAATGCATATTATTTATAAATATAGTGTCATCATAATGTCCACCATGAGAGGTTGTTGGAGAAAATTGAACAATCATCATTTCGTGAGAAGGTAGTTCTCTCTACACAGAAATTGTATATATTATATCCATTATATAGAGGTGTTTACAAGTGTAGTAAGAACCCTTAGACTAACAAAATCCTTATTTATTGTGGATACTGGAGTTGTTATAAAATAATGGACGAAAAATAGCATGTGGGTGGAGAATGAAAACAATGGAAAGAAGCTTAAGATAAGACATTACTACCAAATTGGGTAACTCTTTTTGATTTAATCCCAAAGGGATCATAGAGTTTTTTTCTTCCCAATGTATGTCTTATAGAAGTAATGGGAGGATTTTGGTAGCTTATTTGATCATAATTTAGATGGTCCATGGTTCTTGAGAGCTATTTGCATGTGGGTAGAGGTGGTGGCCTTTTGTAAGAGGGAGGAGGGGAAGTAAAGAAATGCTTTGTAATTTTATTTTATTTTAAATTCATTTTAGAATTATAAAAATATACTAAGTGATAAATTTCAATTATTATATTAGGATGTGTATAAAACTCTTAACTAATAGGTTATAGCTGATTTTAAGTCACAAATTAACCTTATATTTTAGTATTAACCTAGAGTTTAGAACTTCAAATCTTACCATGACATATTGTATTTTCATAATATATGGTCACTATAGTTAAAATAAAATTATAATAAAACCCTGAGTGGATAATAAATTCAATTTTTAATGTTACACAATTCATTTTTCGAAATATTATATTTTTTCAATTATTATATCATTTAATAAAATAGTATTTTTTTTAAACACTAATTTATTTCAATTTTGACACTATATAGTGATTGTTTTTTAAGTAATAAAGACTTTATTCCTCTAAACCAAAGGAAATAACCAAAATTTAAAATTTCATATTCATCAAAAAAAATTTTGTATGGAATCAAATTGTTCAACATAAATTTATTTTAATATTTATAATATCCTCTATTTGAATATTTCATTAAGAATTTTATCACTATATCATCATTGTGTCAAAAATATAATTATTTATTTAATTTATAGTAATTATAAATAAAATATCATGAAGTTGGGTATACATGTCTATGTAATATTCCCCTTTTCTTTTAAATAAATATTGTAAAATTTCATTATCCCGCCCAAGTGGCTCCATGGGGTCCTAAAATCGACCCAAGGATGACACTAGTCATCCATATCTCATCTAATAGGACTATAAAAATATTTTTTTAAATTTTTATATTATTATAATATAATTTTTAATGCTTATTTACATGATTTACCCTTTAACCATGGTAAAAAATAATAATTATGGAAAATACTATTCATATTGTCAAAAAATAAAAGGTACCTATTTACAAAATTTTCACCTTTTGATACTAAATTTGGAATCCATTTTTCCAAATTCAAAACACCTAACTTGATGTAATTTATTTAAAATTAATTTCCGTTTTAAAAATAATAAAGTGGGTTTTTATGATTTCAAAATAATCAAAAGATTAACATATGTTTATGTGAAATTTAAATTTTAAATATATTCTAATAACCATAATTGGATTAAAGTAAAAAAACTTATTCTAATTATAATTAAAAAAAATTAGAAGGGAAATCAATATATATAAATAAATTATATGAAAATGCAGTTTTAAAATAAAATACTGTATTTTCCACTATTTCATAAAATATTGATTTTATCAGAAAAATATCAAAATTCCAACAGAAGTAAATTTATTTGTCCTAATTCTAAATAAGAATATTGTTTTGTCAAATGTAACATATAAAATAGATGAAATTTTTTTAAAAAAATGTTCACCATCATAAGGCGGTAAAATATCCTTTTATAATTATTTGATATTTAATACATAAAATTTTATTCATTCTCATTTTAACTTCTAAAATTCATTGAATAAATGTAAAAACATTGGAAATATATGTAAAATCATCATATAATTAATTCTATTCATTCTCTCCAACACAACGGTTAGGCATTAGCTACCATTTTAAATAATAATATTGTTATTGTATTATTTTTTTGGTATAACTCAGTATTGTGTGCAACATAAGCTTTTCGATAAATCTGTGGTTGGATGTTGGGTATACTATCCTAAATAGTGTCCCCATTAAAGTAAAATAAAAATTAAATTCAAAAATATTAATAGATATGAAAATGTATTATTCTATATGTACATGTGATGTTAAAATTTTCAACATCTTGGAACTAATTAGGAAGAAGATCCCAACCCTATATATTTTCCCCCATAAATAGAGAATAAATAAACTATGTATAACTCCCTTCACCATATCATGGAGGTATGGGTAACATCCATTGATATAAGTGTTTACCAACCGAAATATTCCAATACATATAGGAATATATCAGTAATGAGGATCATCAACTACATCTCACTTCAAGACATAGAAACCACCTACTCCGGAGCATTTCTACTCAACACATAATCCATGAAATTTTTCACCCCTTGGGTATATTCCAAATAAAAATTGAAATAAAAAAAATACATAACCCACCCACTCTACAAAATATTCAGGCCTTGTTGAGATAATATATACTTCATGATATTAGGTTTTATATACACTATGGACCTCCCACCTACTTGGTAGTGTGACCAATAACATATCACGTACACAACATTTTTTTTGCTCTAAATCATGCATCATGCACCTCTTATTCTTGGTCCCATAATTAAAAACAAATTGATCCTGTATTAAAACCATTCCACGAAAAACTCCAAATGTATCACAATACAATGTATACTCCTTAAGCAATGTAGTTAAGATCAATATCATTACCAATTTCAACTGACTTTTACATATTGAATATATCTGTTATAAAAAGATAACCACAAGAACATCATGCCACATTTCTTAGGGATTTTTTCGGTTCATACAAATGGGAAAAGACTGGGATAAACATCTAATAGTATCCTTTAAAATCAAGGGAATTATAATTTTTGAAAACATTCTTATTATTCTAACATGAAAAAAGGATCAAGACCTTATCTAGATCCACTAATATTATTAAATAAGATACGATTTTCCCTAGAAAGTGGACCTCAGATATCCATTACTAATACATTCAGAGCCTAGAATACAACTTGTGATCTATTAGTGTTTTTAATATGATCCTCAAATGAATATCACAATCCTCAGTACCCAATGAGTATACCAAATAATCATCAATGAGGATATCAATGAAAAAATCCATATGTGAATGAAAACCCATATTCATCATTTCCTTAATTATATCCATTGTTTAATTTATTAAAATAAACATCATCAGATACTCTTATGGTTCTTATGTTCTTCTAGAATTAGTATTTTGGATATCAGAAGGCCTCTAGCATAACAAATGATAACTCAGACTAAAACCAATCCCGAAGAACCACTTTTCTCCCCAAAAATAAACAAACATATTGTTTATACATGGAAGAGGATAAAACAATGACCCATCAACCTTATTGAATATAGATACCATATAACAAAAATGAAATGTCCCTTTTCCCCTCGTATAACCTCTAACTTATCCAAAATTCATCTATTCTCTATAGAAGAGTCATACTAACACACAACCACATATTTGAAAACAATAACATCCATTTTGGTGGATATCCACCCCTATATTGATAATTAGGTTTTAAAAGGAATTTCTGAGGATCACAATAATACATTTTATCTTCAAACTTTACAAATCCAAGATGTCTCAAATCGATTGATCACCATAGCACACTCTATAAATCTATAGATACCCTCTAAACACACCACTGGGGTTTTATTAATGGTTATTTTACCATAAATTTACAACAATACTAATCCTATATCAATAAAAAACTACTTATATATTCCTTTTTCCATCAATTATATCAAAAAATAGTATGTAGATTTGATTCCATGAGAATTATTCCTCAATCTATCAATTCATCATCACCACCGTTTGAAGGATAATTCTTCATAAATTAGTGTGGGAATAAACCCTACGAATGAGCTCCATTTACCTAAATCCCCTAGAAAACATCACCATTAAAGAGAAACTTCCTTGGACCTTTGGAACTATATCCACCTCTATGAACCAAATATCTGGTGAAACTCAATATACTCTATGGTTTATATTCTCATGGACCTGCTCTTCAACTATGAGTGTTCTTAGATTCAATTTCACAAAACAAACTTTACAAGTAACCGGTATCCTTCCAGAAACAACAATATTTCATCTACCAATCATAATCAAGTAAAATATGTTCGAAAATATATTAATTCTAGTACTGGAATAGGGAATACAACTTTATTTGAAATAATAAACTCTTTCCCTTGTTACCCTGCTTGTCTCCACCCTAGAGAGACTCCTCAAACATCTATATCTTAATGGTATATATCCTACAATCAACCCCTAAAAATGGATCATGCTACAAATGACTTCCCCTCATCTTCTTTAACCCTATAATATGTTCCCAATTCTAGACCATGTTGAAGAATACTGAGTGGAAAATAATCACATTTAATTGAAAATAATTCAGACATCCATATAGGATATCTCATAACATAGTAGTCTCTTTATCCACCATCTTACCTAGAAAAATTTAATAGGCTTGTAAAATTCGTGGAATAATCCTTAAATAAAATTATATCTATAAGCTATATATGAACTTTTGGGCATATTAGATCATAGAGACTCTATAAATAATTTATCAAAATGAGTGACAAGAAACTTTCCATGATATCCCCATATGTTGGTCTTCAGATACCATAGTGTCACTAAAATTATTTTATGTTCCATGAAGAATTTTGGAAACAATTATTACCTCCCTCTTAGGGAGTCAAATGATGACCATATATAGTCTATATAGACATTTTACAAAACATATCTCCTTATTATCCACCCAAAAAATAATATATTGATGGATGTGTCTACTAGAACTCTATAATCAAGTTTGACATGGGACGAATCCATATAATTTCTCCATATATTATATTCTCTAACATCTTATTCATAATCTATTAGATATGATAATAATTAAGAGGAATAGTCATAATATGTAGATCATGCTTTATTACTTGTGGGGAAGTCTCTTCTTCACCATCATAGAAAATAATGAGATATCAATGAGGAAGCATGTGACTAAAATTCAAATTACACGACTCAGTTCAAAAATTATTTTATGTTATAGATTTTATATTTTACTATATGTAAGTATAAGAACATGTAAGAATGCACTAAACACATACCATATTATGTAATAGTCTCAAATGTCATGGCTCATGTCTAAAACAACCTAACCACTCTTGAGTTATGAATAATGACATGATGTGTCTGATAAGTCTCGTGGATTATCTGTAATAGTATTCAATAATCATCTGTGATGCATGTAATTTTCCAAAAGATGTTATAGTGGAAAATTAAAATAATTTTCTATTGACCCATTAATTTTTTTACCATATATCACATCTATAAAATTAGTCATATGTATACTTAAAAATTTCATGTGAGCCCAATATGATAATAATGGATCCTAAACACATGACCTCTTACAACCCTAGGTTGAGAGTAAGACAATAAACTATGAATAAATGACATAATACATCATATATTGAAAAAATAACCGTACTACAATAACAAAACCCAAAAGTATCAACCGAAAACATTATTGTAAATACTTTACATATATATAGGTTTACTAATATGAAACAAAGTCCATATTATTCTCTAATAAAATACAATATCATTTGTAAAATATCATAAATAGTAAAATGATAATAAATGAGGCTCTGAAACAAAATTGTAGAATGTTCAGGAAAGTTCACTTACTATTTGACAAAATTTGAACCCCCCTAACCATAGGAATTGTTTCTCATATTCTCAAAATTATTGACTATCGATAATGGTTGACATGGGACCTATGATGAATCTATACCCATGATTTATAATAACCCTAAATAAATGAAGAAGCAATATAAAAACAATCATCATAGTTTAAAAATAATATAGGCCAAAAGAGAATAAATATCAAAACCACCAAATAATTATAAAATTTATATACGATAGGGAGATCATATAAAACAATTTACAAATATAAAGTACAATTCAGTTATCAAAAACATTGGTATTGGGAACAATCCAAGCTTGTATCCCATGTCTTCCCCATCAGCCCAACCCATCTATCCGATAGATGGACCACGATATAATCTATATAATACACCATGAACCCTACTATGGAACCAAGGTACCCAAAATGGTGTGAGTACAACTCAATAAGCCACACATAATGGTTTATTTCAACATATATAGTATATACATGTTCATTCTTGATAGAAATTATTGTAATACAAAAAATGAAAATACATTTTACATTTGGAAATTCTCATCAACCAGATAGTTGGTGATCATACCTATATCGAACAATGTTGGAATGGGATGGTATACCAATGTTTTGAAAATTAATTTAGGATTAGTTATATATTACTCATCTTATTACAGTCATGGTGGAAATTTTATCACTATCAAGTGTTACATAGTTAATTATGCATCATCATTACAATCCATCCATGTGAGTGATTTTTCACCAATTCAATTCCAATGCTAATGAAAAAATCACCTAGAAAATTAGGCACCATAACTATGGGTGAATGATATTCCCCTAATAAAAATTCCAAACGGATGGTGAACTACATATATAAATGTCCAAAGATGTTTGAGGCACCAATAATGGTAACTACATGGGTAAATGATACCACTATAACATCAATCACATGGAATATAATATTCCACCAAAAACATTCTCAGGGTTATTGATATACCAACATTATACAACAACGAGATCATATAAAACCAAAATATAATTTTGGGATGATTCACCTCCACTAACCATCTCTGGGTGGATGATATATGATTATTACATAAATAATATGGTGAATGATGGATCACAAACTTAACTCTTCTGGATGGGATGCCACATACACAAGGGTACATAATGTTTCATCGAGAATCCATATTAGTTTATGATTAAGCACTTATAACTATTACATAATAATTCAAATCATTTAATCTATAGATGTTCATGTTATAAAGCCACCAACCTACTCAAGGTCTCAAGTCTAGATTATCCAACCCTAATCCTTACACATTATTATGGTATCCTATTATATGTAATACTCTTTGAAACCACATGAGGATATTAAGTTAATAATTTATCCAAGGATATACCTCTTTTCCTCTAGGTCTCCATCACATAACACATCACAGAGGGTGAAGTGACATCGAGGAACAAGGTGTTTAATGACACATTTTCCAAGACCCCACACATCCCTATAATAATTCAATACATACAAGAAAAATAATAATAAATTTTATACATTAAAATAGATATTTCCCATAATATCTGTGCATCCCATATTTCATTCACCAAATTCCATATTTGTTAAAACCATTGATAAGATGAGATACCACCTACCAGGTGCCACCCATGTCGTACCATTCCAAATAATTCCAAATATATTCTAAAATTGATTCCACAATTTTCAATATCAAATATCTATATCGAGTACAATGCATGAATTTATCAACATATCCACAGATATAAAATTACATTAATAGTGAACACTGAATGTACAAATGGAATATGGTTTAGTCGATAATCATTTCCATGCTTAATAATAAGTATATTAAGGATAAATTCAATGTTAAATGACTATATAAAATTGAATATTTCTAGGGTGATAACAAAGAAGTAAAGGTAGTGAATTTAAATATTATACTTAATAAAGGAGTCATAAAAAATACATAAGACAAATATAGATGGTATTAATACAACATACCCTATTTGGAGTAAAATAATGGTGTTTAATCTTTATTGAATAGAAATAATATAAAATATCTTTTAAAAAAATTTGAGGAAAATAAATTTTTATTTTGAATTAATATTTGAGAAATGTATTATTTGAAAATAACATTTAAATAATTTTCTGTAAAAATAATCCTTTTGAATTTTACATGGATGTGTCAAATAAATGATTATGGTAACTCTATACATGTCATACATGGTAAAAATAAAATTCATTTTCCAAGGTAAATGATTTGAAAAGATACTTTTTCAGAATGTGAAAGGAATATATTTTTGAAAACATTTATAAAATAGAACAAGGGTAAAAATGTATTAAAAATAATTTTGGAATGTTAAAAATATTATTGAAAAACTTTTTAGGAAATAGGTTTTTAATAGAAAATATGTTCTCTGATAATAGAGGGAATTGATGTTGGGTTTTCCTAAATAAATTCTAAAACATTTTTATGCCTAAAAAATAGAAAAATGGTACTAATACGTGAAAAAATTCATGAACATCTAGATGAGTGTAAAATTAAATGGGTTACTAAAAATTGATCAAATAATTTCCTCAAATAAAAATTCAAGTATGAAAAATTCCGAATAAAAGTAAATTGTGAAGTATACCCTTGAAATGATTATAACATCGATGTGAGAATATATAAATGATAAGATTATATGTATCACCTATATATAAACATAACGAATTGTAAATACATGAATATATAGTGAAAATCAATATACACATAATAATAAAATATTAATTACAATGAGGAAATACGATAAGAAAATGAAAAAGAATCATGTTATGAAATTTATTTACAACTTGGTAACACCAAAATAAAATCCCATTAGATTAAATAATTTAAATAGAAACTATAAAATATCATGAATAATTAATTATTTTTTTAATACATTTCAAATTGGCAGTATGTACACCATGTGTGTACAATAATAATGTATGTCTCAATGAATGGAAATTGCGACGAAGTGCCTTACTACTTAGTAACTTTTGTATCATATTCACCATGAAAGAGAAAAAATCAAATGAAACATTAAGTATCATGAATATTGAATAATATTTGATATAATATATAAAATTTAAATTTAGATACCCCACCCATATTAAGTAAGTGGTGAAAATGGTGTGTGCCTCACAGAGAGAAAAGTGGGACAAGAATCTCTTACCCGTTGTTTCCATCCGGTTTAACATCCATTAACATCCATTAAAATGGTTTTAAACAGGTCAAAAAATTATAAAACATTCCTAATCACATTTAAAAATTTAGACTCTGTCTTTTTATAAAATATTATTTAAAATTTTTAACACTCATTCATTATTTTGACCATTTTGGGTGTCATTTTCCTAGTTTTTCGAGTATGTTTTGACTTATACATGTTGTTCCAATTTTTTAGATAATGGTTTCATCATCTAAATAATTTAATAAATTATGAAAATATTAAATATATAAACTATATATGTTTTTATAATAATCCATTAAATTTGGATAAATGAAATGAAATGCACCATTCATGGAGACTGTAGGTATACGTATGCAAGAACGCTACATTCATTTCATTAATATATTTAAAAATATAAATGCAAATTAAATATGTTATATGTATATTACAGTTAAAGTATAATATTTATTTCATATATATAACACTGTTTTATTAGAAACATCTTTTATATGTCCCATTTATAATGTATATGAATCACTTCGCTTTGATTGGGTAGTAGTCCGCACTTCCACAAATGAAGATATTATATTAACACTAAAATGAATGAATAAAGATATGTGTTTAATAAAATTTATAAAATAATAAGTAAATTATAATTATCCTATAATATAAGAGTTTCCATGATATTTCTAAACTATGAGAGGTGGTAATGGATCAAACGAACAACATCATATTGTGAAGTAATAGTTTTCTGAACATAAAGGGAATGTTCCTTACCCATTTAAAGTAAGTGTGTGTATGGTTAGGTAAAACCCTCAATATAACAAAATATAAGTAAATTTAGGATACTTATATGATTATTTTAACATTTAATAAGATAATTTTATAGTTTTATGTTGAAAATAAATCAAATAATCTTGTGGAAGGATGTTATTTCTTCTTTGGGTAACTACTTTTGGTTTGCACCAAATGGATTCCTATGATAGATTTTTAAAAAAGTGATGAATATATGATGAGGGGAGGGAATTTTTCAAACATATAAGAGAATATTTTAATTGATAAAAATGGTTTTAGGGGTGTTAATATTTAAGTAGGGTGAGTTTCTTTTTATAGTGGAGGATGACTGGTGTTCTAAAAATCATTGAAAAGAAACATCCCACCATGTTTTCCCTTGTCATGTGGATCCAATAATGAACCCAATTATATAAATGTGATGATAGTTTTGAAATATGTCTATATAAAGTAATTTATACATGTTTAGAGGATTTTTTTTGGTATAATTTTTATGGTTTAGTCCATTGTTAAGCAAATGTTTCAATTAATAACTGTAATTAATTTTAATTAAATTCACTTATATTTTATTTCACAAAAAAATAAATTTACCATATATTAAATTATAAATTATTATTATTAGAATTTTGAAATAAAATTTTTAATTTCTATTCATATAAGGGTCTAGAATTAATTTAAATATAATCTCACAGATGCGAGGACAATTCATGTTTTTATAGTAAAAATGTTAAAAGTTTTAGATTTTTTTATATAAATTTAATTGCGAAATTGATTCCAAACACCCAAATTAAATTAAATGATTTTTAATTTATCTAAATAAACATTAAAAAAAATAAAAATATTATTTAACTTTATAAATTAATTAGATGAAAAAGATGTTTTGAATTAAAATTATGTATCTTCACTATTCATTAAAAATGAAACATCCTAGAAATACAATAAAATGTAGGTCTATGAAAAATTTTATGTTCTTATTTATAAAATAAATTTCATTTTGAAATGTAGAAATTATAAAAGTTCCATAAATTGGATTTAAAATAGGGCTGTCATTAAAAGCTGGTCAAACTGCCTTAATAAAAATATAGGTTTTAATGCATGAAAGTGGGTTTGTTCCAATATTATTCCTATAAAATAAATTGGAAGAATATAAAAAAATATTATATTGAATAAATAAAATAAATTCATCATTAATATCATTCACTAATTTTAATTAATTCAATTTATTTTGATAAAAAAACTTTTATATTTAAAATGGAGTTTTCTATAAAAACATTCCCTTTTATTCAATCCGTTCTTATATTAATATATATCTCATTTTGAAAAAAAAAATTGTTGTTTTTATATTTATTTTAACCATATATATTGAAAAGATATTTTAAACAACTAATAACCTATATCTTAACAAAAAATTTATATCTTATTATTTTATAGAATAATATTTTAAAAAAATTTTGTTGTTTGGTAAAACTCAGTCTTCCTTGTAACAGAAACTATTCAATAAAATTATTATTACATGTGGTGAAAGGTACTTAAATGTGTCCTGAATTGAATTCTATAAAATAAAATAATTTTTTTTACAATATCATATATACCATAAGGTCTCAATATTTTATATTTTTTTACATTTGGTATTACGTAACATACATACTATCGAATAAAAAGTTACACTTATAATTTTTGGGGTCTTACTTTATCCCAAACATAATTAAATTGAATACCCACAATTTTAAGTCTTTTATTCATATATTGTTTGAAAATTACTATGTTAAAATCCCACAACAAGATAAGGGTTCAAAAAACATCGTTTAGGAAAGAGATAATGGAGAGTACAAATTTCACATGGGAAAACATATAACTACATCTCTATGTTGGAAAATATTAGTGGAATGTGAGGACACGTAGATAAAGGAAAAGAATAAATATTTATAGGTGGTGATTGAGGTCATCAGTTGAAAATTATTTAACGATAAAAGTGAAATCATAGGGACTCAAATCAAAAAATATTTGATGTTTTAGTACCCCATTTGTTTAAAAAAAAGTTATTAGGACAACATTTGTTTATCATTTTCCTAATGTTATGTAATTACTTTTCAGCATAAAAATATAATTAAATATAATTAATTGATATATTTATATATTATTAACATAATTTTAAAACATTTATTTGGGTTTTGATCAATTTCCCATTATTCCAAAATTTTTCATTGATTCTTGAAGCACAACCATATGCTTTTAATGGATCTGAAGTCCCATAAAAGATTGAAAATTCAAACTATTTATCTATAACTCTAATCTGATTTTGATATGGCTAATACAATAGACTATAAATCAAAAACGTTATACTAGTAGTTCATCATTAACATTTATTCATATATTTGTTTCAAAAATAATATCACATTAACCATGAAATCACATTGGTCATTGGTTGGCATGAAACCCTTATCATCCTTCGATCATGGGTTTAATTCCCATGGCTTTTCAAGACATAATGGGTAGTCACTGGGCATAAATATTTCCCATTTATAAAACATTAATAATAAAATTTTAACAAAATTTTTATTATTAAGATTGAAATAATTGAAATTTATTACTTGAGTATTTTTTTTAAATAAGGCTTTCAATATATTCTCAAAATATAAATAATTCATCAAAATCATTCCTCCATGGCCCCTCTATGGTCTAATAATGAACCATAATATCATTTCTTGGATTTCTAAACCATAGAACCTTATCTTCAATCTAAAACACATTACGTTTAATCTAGGTTATTTGTTTTCATAGAATATTCAATAATTTCACAATTTCCTTTAAAATAATTACGATTTATCTTAAACATAACGCAAAGGAGAGTCAAACTAGGTTCTTGTAAGGTCTATTATCATGTACTAGGTTTCACTCGATTAAGTCCCCACATAACATCTTATAGTTGATACCTCTATGTACATCTATTCTAGAACCACATCCAATTGTAGTATCCAGATAGATAAGTATTACTATGAAGACCCACATAATCACTACATTACCAATACTATAGAATGTTCTTCAATACGTATCATCAATGTCTACCTTAGAGTGATATACTGTATTATAATTCTTCCTAAATATAGTTCCCTTGGTTGATACAAAACTTCCTCGGATGCCCAATATGTCACCCAAACCCGAGCATCCTAAAGGCGGAGTCTACACCCATTAAATTAGAATGATTACAAGCAATCAAATCCTGAAGGACCAATGAGTATAGATGTCTTGGTATACCTGATAAATACTTGAGTCTTTTATTAAAAATTAATTCAGTAATTATAACATAACTGTATAATTTCATGGAGAATAAATTTATTACATATTCAGTATCCTTTTGTATCTTTCTATGTAAACTTCATGGAATTTAAGGGTATGAAAGTAAAATAAGGGACTGCTCAAATGGTCATTAAGGGTAAAAATTAGTGGAAGCAATGATGAATGAATGAGAATAATCATTATATAATAGTAAATTACAAAACACACACTTTATATAATAAATAAATTGAATGGATAAACAATATATAAAATTAATCACTGAAAAACCATTACATTATAAAAAATATATAAGCCATAATCAATATGGAATGAAGAATTTATAAAACACATTCCTCTAATAAATGAAATAATATTGAAATGTGTCCTTAGATATATTAATTTAAAATATCATGGATAAATAATAAATGAATATAAATCATGGAAACACTAAATTACTGGATTTTGTGTTTCCTAGGTACATGGTACCTTTGCCATCAAGACCTTTTACAATATTGTTTTTCATATTGTATTCAAACCCATCTAATGCTAGCCAACTGATTCGTCTCATGTTACTTTTGATGCATCAAGGAGATATATTTAACTAGTCCCCACCCATGTAATACTTGTACAATGAGTTTCCCATTTAGGAAATAATAAATTTAACAATGCACCATATCAAATATATGTATAGAGTAAAAGATACATATTTATCAATATTTCCCCAAATATCAAATAACATCCAAAGTTAACACCATATATAATAATGTTATATGTTTTAGTAATGAATAATATCCCGAATAAATGATATATATATATATATATCGGAAATTTCATGTTCAATGATAATTGTAAAATTAATATTTCAAGGGGACTAATAAGGAAATCATGGTAGTGAATTCCAATATTATTTTTTATCAAAGAAGTAATAAAAAATATAGATAATGAATATGTATGATATCAATACAATAAATCCCATGTTTAGTAAAGTAAATTTTAGTTTTCATTGATGAATAGAAATACTATAAAAGTATCTCTTAAAAACATTATTGAGGAAAATATAAATTTAATTTTGAAAAAAATTACAAAAATACATTTCTTTGAAAAGAACTTTTAAAAATAATAATTTAAAATTTTCCCATTTAAATTTTCAAAATATTCTTTGATGAAATGATAGTGGTTAATCCATACACACCGTACAAGGTAAACAGAGAATTCACTTGTCAAGGTAAAAGGTTAGAAATCTTCCTTGTTATGAAATAGACAAAAAGATTCGTATGAAAAAAATTAAAATAATAAAAGGGTAAAAATTTATTAAATAAAGACAATTAATTTTTAAATAAAATTTTCAAGACCTTTTTAGAAAATAAAGTTTTTAAAAGAAAATATGTTCTTTGACTGAGTAGGGAAATGAAGTCGGGTTTTCATAATACATTTTTTCAAAATATCTTGACTTCTAAAGATTGGAAAAAATGTTAATGATACAAGAAAAATTTAATGAATAACCATAGTATAATAAAATGAAAAATTTTATTTATCAATTAATAAATAATTTCTTCTAATAAAAACTAAATTATAATACATCTTTAATAAAATTAGATTATGAATAAAACCCTTGAAAACATTATTACATTCAAAATAGAATCAATCAATTAATAGATTATGTGTATCAACTATAATTCCACCTATTTTTTTTGAAATTCATCAACATATATTAAAATTTATTATACACATAATCAAATAAAATTAATGACAACAATGAAGTATTATAACATAATGAAATGGAATTGATTTATGAATTTTATTTTCCACAATGTAACATTAATTGTAAATCCCCTCAGATGAAATATTTAAAATTAAAAAAACAGTATCATGAATAATGAATTAATAATGATATTAAATTTTAATTTATAATGATGTACACCATATATAATACATTAGGTTTAAACAATAAAGTATGTCTTAAAGGATTAAAATTCTGATAGAGACCATTACTAATTTGTAGATTTTGAATCATAAGTCCAATGAAAGAGATAACATAAAATTTATCATAATATAACATGAAGATAATATAATTCATGATATAATATATCTAAAGTTTTAGATGATGCAAAATAAAAAATATATGTTGAAAATGACTTATTCCTCACGGAATTAAAAGGGAGATAATAATCCATTAGCTTGGGTTTTCTCTCAGGTGAACTACCTTTAAATTGTGTATAATGGTTTTAAACCTATAAATTAATTATTCCAAAACCATAATAATATTTATAATATAATATTATATATTCTTATAATATCTTATTACCCATTTGTTAATAATCAACCATTATTTTTCACTATTTGTTGTGTTAATATCCTAGTTTTTCAAATATTTTTGGAATTGTTACGTGTTATTCCTATTAACTTGTTCATGTTTTAATCAGATAGAAAATTTAAACAATAATTTAAATATCATATAAATTCATTATAAATATATTTACTATTATCAATAAAATTTGGATATAGGAAATGAAATGCACCGTTGATGGACACAGTGGGTCAAACTACCCTTGAATGAAATATTAATTAATTTTCTATATCTAAAAGAATAAAAATAAATGATATGTATTTATATTATAATTACAGTATCAAATTTCATGAATATATTTCACATAGTTTTATTAATACTATCCTTAATAAGTTTCATGTATAATGTAAATGAATCTTATCGCTTGTCAGTGGTGGTACTCCACACTTCCACAAGCGACATTATCGTTTTGCCACAAAATGGAAATTATACTTGTATCAGTTATATACAAATTATACAATAACAAATAAATTATAATTATCATATATAAATAGTGTTTCCATCGTAATTCTAAAACATGTGAATTCGTATATGAAAAACGAACAACATCATTTCTATAAGAGATAGTTTATTATACAAAAACAGTAACCTCTTTACCAATTTCAAGGATGTGTGTTTAAGAATAGGTCTAAACATGAATATAATAAAATCTTAGTATATATATGATATTGTGGTAATTATTTATTCATAGTATGACAATATTTTAGGGAGTGGAGAATGAAATTAAATAAAAATTTCTTAAGGATATTACCTCTTCTTTGTGTAACTCCTTTTTGGTTACACCAAATTGATTATATGGATGGAATCAAGATCAATGGGTGGGCTCTAGATTGAGGGTAAGAATATTGGGATATTATTGGAATATATTTTTGGATATCCAATGGGAATTATAGATTTGAATAACTAGGAGGGGTGAGTGAATTTTTAGAGTGGAGGAGGGAAATTCATGTCAATCCTTGAAATGGGAATTGCATAAACTTTTTTAACAAATAAATTGTTTCAAATAATAAAAGAAATTATATAAAATGTAGTGTAGTGACGAAATATGGTATTAAAATTTCTTTTTTTCATGTTTCTATGTCATTTAGGATCTCATGTTTATGATTTATTCCCTAGTTAATCTACTTTTTTTCTTAATGATTTTACGAAATTTTACTTACTTTCAATAATATTGATTTTATAAAAAAAACTTTGTTAAACTTATTAGAAATTATATATTATTTTGATTCCAAATAGTTTTTCAATTTCTTCAAATTACAATCCCATTTTTGGAAAAACTAATTTATATTTAATCATGCGGACGAGACAACGTTGTATGTTTTTAATGTAGAAAGGTTTTAAAGTTTGAGATGTTTGATACAATATTTCACTATGAAATTTATCAAAATTTCACAAAATGGATTAATTTATTTACATTATATCTACCTAAACCATAAAATAAATCATAAATATAATTTATCCTCATAAAAAATTTTGATGAAAAAAACATTTTTGATTTAAAATTCTATATTTTTCAAAATTCATCAAATCATGATACTTCTCAGAAAATTAAAAAAATTCACAATTTGCTATTTTCCATGTTACTATTTAAAAAGTTGTGATTATATTGACATATAAAACTTTAAAATAATCAAAAAATTAGATTTAAAATATATTCCATATTAAATGGAAGAAAAAGTGCCTTTATATAAAATATAGGGTTATATGTATGAAATTGGGATTGCTCTCTTATTATTCTTATAAAGTCAGTTGGAAAATTATAAAAAATAATATATTCTATATAGAACATATATATTTTATTAATAACTTTCAACCAATCATAATATTGTTTTATTTTTATGGATTAGACACTCTTTGGAGCATAATTATTTGTTTCTATAAGAACATTCCTTTAATATTCAATTTTTTCTAATATTCATTTCAATTTAATTAGTAAACAATGAAATCATTTAACATTTTTGAAAACCTGTGATTTTAATAAGATAGATAATACTATTCTTGACCTCTAATTTAACATTTAGGTTATATCTTATTGTTTTAAATAATAATATTTTAATAATATATTGATGTTTTAAAAAACATGGTCTTTCTTGTAACACAAACTTTTGAAGAAACTCAATTTTGTGTGCAATTGATATATGTATTTTACATCATTATATTTATAGGTTTTAATATGTAAAATCATTGAATTTTAATTTATTGAATATGATATTTATGCCTAATATTTAAGATTTGTGAATTCTAATTTTATACAAATATTGGGAAAATATGAGGGAAAATGTGGTGGTTGTGCAACAAAAGATTTTTTAGGACGATCATAGAGCACTTTTGGAGGAAAAAAAACAAATAAAGAAAGACGAGATAAAGGTTCTGCTATTGGAATTTTAAGATACATATTGATTAAATATTACACAATGTGAAAACTCGGACACATTAAATGTCATTTAATACATTACATGATATGAAATTATCTAAGAGATACAAAAAAATGTGAGTTTGGAATTTCTTTGGACACAATGTTTCATGTTTGACCAAAATGTCAATAAAAATCAATTGTTTACCCACGATAACCCTATTGACGACATGTTGGCCTATTTGAAAAGGTTCTTTATAGGATAAATGGAACACTATAAAAGAGTAGAGATGATCAACTACCAAGAGGCATCTGCCAGGTTCAGACCCAAATTTATTCATACATAGTATTTGATTGTTATTTTCTTTTTAGTCATCTGTGTAATAATTAGATTATTTGTTTTTTTAATTATAATATATTTTCTTTCCCCGTTATCTTCTCATTCATTCTCTCTTAATCTCTCGCCTACGGAATTCCATTCCATCATTAATAAATATTAATCGACGATGGTTGGTGAAACCCCATAGGGGCGCGTGAAATTAGTTAGATTGGGTACATACCAACAAATTAATATTTCATTCCTTGTAAATATTATTGTCTTTGACCATATCATGTTATGCATATGTTTATATTATATTCTTTATTGTATTATTTATGATGTATTTTAAATAATGAATGAACCCAAACATGATTGGGATGATTAATTTGTGGCCATTGAATAGAATAAATATTCTTCCTTGGGTAATCTAAACATAAAACATCCTAGAATTTCAATCCATCTGACTAAAAATTATTTATATTAAATGGAAGATTGATATATAATAAAAATTTATAATATTAACCAATTTTATTCGTTGAATAGTTATTTTATATAATTGTTTTTCAAATAAAGTTGAATTAACTGATTTAGAAAACCCATCCCTTGATACTGGTTCCCCTTCCTTCTATATCTCTATTTTAATTCCATTATTTTTAATTTCATAATTTTTATAACTAAATAAAACATAAATTCAAGCGAACTAACATTTACTCAATATTTTTCATCATTTCATTCCTCTTTCTCTATGGTGTTGACCCTGTAGGTTTTCTATACTACACCTTTGTTGTTAGTTGGGTATGGGTTTCAAATAAATTCCTACATTTATCCAATACTGGAAGAATAAATGATGACTTAAAGGATTTCATCTATTCAATATAACTCAGTGTTTCATCTCTTTCAATCTATATAATATTTTAAATCTATGTAAAATATTAGATATACCATAAATTCTTGAGAGGTAATTTACCATTCTATGTTGGGTGTTGTATGTAACACAAGATATCAAGTAAAAAATTACCCTTTTAAATATTTTTGTGAGTTACATATTATGAATTATACATTTATTTAATAGCAATGATCTCTCAGTTTTATACTTTTATAGGTTGATTTATTCTCTTTGATAAATTATTACTTCAATTGTGATTACCCGTACTGAAAATTTGAGATCACACTTATCATGTATCCTTTCCTTGTGTTTTGAAGAGTAATCCTTTAAATTAGTTTCATTGATACATAGATTTTACTTATATTACATTTTATTTTCATTTCCCAATGTATTATGGGTAACATGTCTGTAATATGGTTTTCCAAAACAACTAAACTATGCGGTCTTTTGGGATATTATTCCATGTAATCAAGAAAATGTAATAAAGATAGGCACTAACCTTGGCCTTCTAGGGTAGGGGTGTTATAGTTGATATCATATGATGTTTAGTAGAAACCATGGAAAACAGATTTAGGAAAATATATATCAGGGTACAGGACATTAAGATAGACTCTGAGAATATTTATTGAAGAAAATAATCGAATTTTAGAATGTTGAAGATTGTTTGTATCTTCCTAGAAATAAAAACCAAGTATAGATACTACATGTGGACATGGTTCTAGAGAAAATGTACTTAGGGGAACAATTGAAAAAAGGTGTTTCCATCCAAACATGTGTGTAATATGGTACACCACAATTTATCTTACTACATAGTAGGTTAAAGATTCTTAGTGGATACAATAAGGACTAACTAGAAATAAACTTTTAATTTTTTCTAGAAACTATTAAGGTGATAGGTAAAAAAGAAATTGAATACCACAAAGGATTCATGATCAAAAATATCTACCTTAACTATTAAAATGAAACATGAGTCAATTTGAAGAATTATCACTAAATAATTTCCATTGGAGAGAAATTTCTTCTACATTTGGGGCATCCTTTAGGTGATCTTAAAACCTATAGGAAATCATTTTCTAAGTTTGAATGTACTCCTCTACATTTGTAATGCAGAAACGTTTTGTTATATTAGGGTATCATAATAATGTTATGACAAATAATGCATCCTGAATGGAGTTCCATATTCTATAATTAGAATCTACTAAGCTAGATAATTTTATGTGATAGAAAACCACATCCTTCTATGGGCCTACTGATCTAATTGTAGTTTAGAGATAAATATTTTCTTCGGAGAAAATATTTATGGAAAAGGGATATATTAAAATTGAAAAGTGTATGTTTTTGTTTTATTGTCACAAATGGTTTTCAAATCAGTGGTGGTCCATGATCCAATATACTAGATAGGAATATGAAATATAACTTATCAAATTGAGTAAATTTATTAAAAAACTGTTCTATAAATAATTCCCTCACAGTCAACTAAATGACATGAAGAGGAAGTTTTATTATCTTAAAAAAAATTAAGAAGATTTTTTTTGGATTATAAAAACACCGTTAAAAGTTTATCTAGGTATAATAAAAATTATTAACGCAATTCAGAATGCAAGATTGTTCACTATTATAAGGGATTAATCCAATTATATAAAGGTCATTGTGGAACAAAAAGTTTTCAGCATATGAATAAATATTTTTATGTTCCATAAATATAGGGACATAATTTTATAGATTCAATATAATCAAGGGATAATATGAAAATAATTTCCCTTATTATTTCCATAATTAAAAGAATAAAACAACGAAAAATAAGAATAAGAAGTTAGAGTGATTTCCTTATTGTGAAAATAGTGGAAAAGAACCATCAGAAAGTTTTGAAGGGACTCTGAATTTTTTATATGTTTACAGATTGGGGTAACCAAGATCCTAAATAAAAGGGGAAGAAATAATCCAATAATGTCTAGTTCTATAATTGTAAATATATGGGACATTATGAAAATTGATTCCCCAAGCTTCTAGGGAATCTACCACCGCAGTGTCCATGTGGAGATAGTCAGACTTATCTGATCAATATAGCACATGTGGATATACCAAATGATTTTGGATCATCACACTCTTTTATAACACCCTAGTTTTCTAAGAAAAAATAGTCATTTCCCTTTTCATCGAACTATATAATTTTCATTTAAAACACATATGTGTGGCCACATTGAATTAATAATGTATTAGGAAGTCCCCATTATGATACATAAACGTGATTTACTTGTTGGCCTTGTAATCATAACTATATTTTACATTGATATAATCATCAGTATGGAATATCTTTCAAAATATAACAAACAAATTATTACAATATGAATGAATTTATGATATACGAGGAATATGTAGAACTCCTTATCATTAGAGAGTAAGATTCCCTGTCAAAATATTATCATGGTATACCCCCTATATTTCTACTAAATTAAATTATAGGGTAGAAAAAGGAAGCAACATCTAGTGAAAGAGATGTATGTCTTCAATTTGAGGATGTAAATATTGTATTTGAATACATTGATATATGTCATGAGAAATTACCTAGAAAAACACTATAACATCATGTTTGATATAAAATTTATTTTATACTAACCTTAAAGAAAATATAAACGGTTTTATTTAGAATAGCCACTGTAAAAAAATTTAGATGAAGAATAAAATAGAATATTTTGGTAATAATGGATTTATTCACCCTAGTGTTTCACCATAGGGAGCCCATATTAACATTGTTAAGATGAATGATGGATACATGGGGTTTTGAGTATATTATAGAGAAATAAATTATATTAAAATAAATTAAAAGAATCATATACCTCACATTGATGACTTGTTAGATCAAATTCATAGAGAACAATATTTTACCATTGTCAATCTTCATTCTGGGTATCACCAATTGAGAGTAAATATGGAAGACATTCAGAAGAACACTTTTAAGATGAGTTATGACCATTATATATTTACAGTAATTCCATTTTTATTGAGTTATATATCGATTTTGTTTATATCCCTAATAATCATATTATTTAAGGAATATCTGGATGAATTTTTTGTGTTATTCATTGATGATATTCATGTGTACTATAAAAGTGATGAGGACCATGAAGATCACTAATGAGTTATTCTGAAGACTCTAAAAACTCATGCTTCATGTGGGAAATTTAATTAGTTTGATTTATGAATTCAAGAAGTTTACTTACATGGCCGTATTATCTATATGTATGGAATATCAGATGATCCTTGAACTCAATAAGAATTCCTAAAATTTCCTACAAAAAAAAAAATAAACCATGGTATGTAGTCTCCATGGATTGTAAGATTAATATTGGAATTTTGTTTTGAATTTTTCATGATTGGATAACCCATTAACCATGCTTACACATAAAGGGGTTATGTTTTTTTTAATAATGGAATGTGTATAATATTTTAAGGCACTATAGAGTATGTAGGTCAATTATCTGATTATGAATCTACCAACAGGAAGTGAGGGGATCGTCATATATAGTGACACATTGAATAAGGGATTTGGTTATGTCCTATTTAAACAAGAACAATCGGTTGTATATGATTCAAAGTAAATAAAGACTCAGGATTATCAGTATCAAACCCATGCTCTTATGTTGGTAGTTGTAATCTTATTAAGTAAAATATGGATATATTATCTCTATAGTGAATGATAAGAGATATATGTGGATCATAAAATCCCAAAATACAACATCTCAAAGAAAGGTATTAATATGAGACCCAGGCGATGACACGAGTTACCCATGGGTAATGATTTCTCAATACACTACAACCAAAGGAAAGAAAACAAGGTTTCCAATTCATTGAGTATGAAGTATTAAAGAGTTCTAATCCAAATTAGGAATTAAAAGTATCATATGTTCATGGATAGAGTAAATAAGTATTTGGTTATTGTTAATAAAGTGGAGGAACAAATAATTTTAAAAATGATTAAAAAAATTCTTTATTAGATAATTAAAAAAATTCAATATAATGATGTGATCTTTCAGAATAAAACTAAATCAATTAATTATTCAATATCACTATAATCTTATGTGAATATGGTTTTTAAAACATTTAGTAGGGATTGTGTATTCTATCTATATATGAAAAAAATTATAATTATTTGACGTTTCCCATAGCCCAATTTTACAAACTATATATTACATACATTGTTATTACTTAATAATTGAGGCATACTTATTACAACATATAACAAAACCATGGTAGGACCATATAGGTATAGTGTCATTAGAAACAGGGAATCATAAAAAACTGGTTCTTAAATCATCTACATTGTCTCTCGTTTATTTCTTCATATTTAGATTCCCTTTTTGGCATATCATACATAATACCCTACTTCTTGACCTGGGGAAAAGAAAACATACAAAAGGGTGAGCTCAAATGCTTAGTGAGGGGAAACAAAAGAAATATCAATCACATCATATTCATAAGAACATAACATTTTGAATATCTTAACCTGCAAAATAGATCATAATATCATAACATGGGATAAATAATAATAATGAAATGTAATCCCAATAATCATAACTTATAACATGAAACATTGTGGCATACACACATAATCATAGAAAATCACTTAATATTTGTCAAGAATCATTTCCACGACTATCATAGTGTAAAAAGTCCATTACTGAACTGAGTTAACTCCTCATTCCAGTCCTGTGTCACTGAACTAGATTAACTTGTCGTTCTGGCCATGACTATCTCAGGAGATATAAATCATTACCCAATCCATTAGAGAGAGATATTGGTCCCACCAATCTCATAATGAAATCATTCTTATGTGTGCCACAAAATCATAAATCATACATCATAGCATAACCCATGTAATAAAAATGGCATCAATGTAATAATAGTGATATAAACAGAACCCTATATTATCTTAGATGGATAATAATTTTGATAAAACACTTGAACTCCATTCTTGAGGAAAATGTCCTTTATACTTCAAAAACATTTTTCCTTTCTTAACATGTAATACATTTTTTAACTAAAAGATGTTGACTAAAAATAAACTTGAAAACTTGTAAATGAAGCTTCGTGGAAATATTGTTCTATGAAATCCTAAAAATCCATTCATGCCGTATAATTTAAAAAAACATTATTCTCATACTTTGGCCGAAAAAGTCAAAAAGTACCTCGTACTATAAACGACAAAAGATTCCATTCACATCTTTTACTAAAAACTAACCAAAGGGTAAAATTGGATTTAGAAAATTTTATGAGGATATAAATAATATTACATATTTAGATAACATTGATGTGGTTGATAAATAGTCCCCTGTAAATACCGAAGGATAAGCAATCTCAGAAAAAAATTGAGATTGCAATATTTTCCCTTACCTTAGGTCTGATTTGCATCGTATGTATCTGAACCTCCTGTATAATAATTTAAATAATGTCATTGACTTATTACAGAATAATATTAATTTTTATGATATCATATATGGTCATTTTATAATCATCATATTACTAATATTTCATTGCTACTTGTTATTCGGGTGTTCTTTGCTTTATGTTCTTATGCATGTTTTGTGGAATAAATTCTTATTCTTCTTTTTAGGTTATAGATAACTCATTTATAGAATTGTATTAGTGTAATTAATATAATATTTATTCATTCAATTCATTTATATAATCATTATTCAATGAAAATCATGTAGAACGAGTCACGTCGCATCGTGGAGACGGTAGGTCGTATGCATGCACGAGCGATGATATCATTCCCATGATGGTGGAATTGTATTGAAGTGTATGTATATTATTTCAGAATCAATATAACTTTACAATAATCATAAATAGTTACTCTTTACACTATTATACCCAACCATGTAATGTGGTGGTGGAAAACAGAATACTCCACGCCGTGGAGACGGTATTAAGTACGTATGCACGCGCGGTGATTTTGTTTTCCGTATGATGGATAAAAGGTGAAATATGGGTGTTTCATATTTAAAATAACATATCAGTATGTTAGTGATACTGATTTTATTACTTCATAATGAAAAAACTAATTAATATGATGTAGAAGAAGAAATAAATTTGAATGAATCGGTAACAGATATTACCTCTTCTTCGACACGCCTCTTTGAAACCTCCTCTTAGGGAACTAAATTTAGTCTTTGAAGAAGCCAAGGACATATAGTATGTTTCTAGGGGAGTTGATAAGGGAAATTGGTAGGGTTTAGACTATCATTAAGGCTCAAAATTGTGTGAGGGGGAGAGAGAGGAGGTTTCCTTTTATAAGGAAGGAGAGGGGAACCTTTGAAAATACTTAAAATATTATTTTATAATAAAGTGATATTCGGTTTTTAATAGATAAAAATTTATTTATTTCGAAGATAATATGGGTATGGGTCGAAATCTTCTCAACCAATAGGGTTTAGACACGGTTAGGTCAGTATTTTAACCATATCATTTAGAGTTAACTCTAAGTTAAATAATTTAACTTTTATAGTGTCTTCTTGTTTTCTTACACTATATGGTTAATAAACATACTATAACAATCCAAAAGATCCCCAAGTGGTTCATTTTTAATATATATAACCTTATCTAAGTCTTTTGGAAGAACATTATATTTTTAGGAATAAAAATAACAATTAATAATATAATATTTGTTTTAAAAACTATTTTATTTCAATTCTGAAAATATTTGGAAATTGATTTTTTTGAAACTCATAACAGCAGGATTAGTTTGAAAATAGTTAATTACATCAATACTAACATGTCATAGTAACCTATAAAATTTGTTTAATTCATAAAAAGTATCAAATTACATTTATTTGGGTATTTATAATATTAATTATGTTAATATTTCTTAAATAAGGTAATTACTACATCATCATTGTGTCATAAATAAATTAACTTATTTAATGTCTAAAAATTGTAAATAAAATACAATTATGTAGGAAAGATTTTTATCTTTCTAATTAATATTTATAGTCGAATTTATCTTATATATAACCCTACATTAACAAAATTTTAGTTATTAAACATTGATTTTAACTTTTTTAAATCTTCGTTAAATAGAATAATAATAAATGTCCTAATCTAATCCAAGTGGACCTAAATGGTCATATTTTATTCCTAAGTTTGTTTTGGGTCGAATTACACTTATCCAATAGAATTAGGACATGTGTTAGGGTAATAATAATATAATTGTCACCCTTAATTACCCTATTTACATTAAAATGTGGTAAAAAAAGTAAAAAGTTACTATTCACCCAAAATTATTTTTATCTTATTGAACCAAATTTTACTCCATGACATTAACTGTTTTTCTCGGATTTTCGAAATTCCACTCATAGAAGTGGTAAAATAATGTTTTATGTTAATTTTCAAATTCTCCTAGGAGGTGGATAAAAGACGGTGAAAAGTTCAATAAAATTTCTATATATCTAAAATTATTATAAAATGACACCAATTAATTACATTGAACTTATATAGGTATTATGTATAAATTGTTAACTAAAATAAATATAAATAAAATAAATGATTTTTTAAATAAAAATTCAGTTTTTAAATAGTAACCTAGTGTTTTCACTATTCATCAAAAATTGAAAGTTTTCAGAAAAATAAAAAACAATTTACCCTAGGCTAATTTCGATATTTTGAATCCTAAAATTAAATCCATTTTGAAAGATAACATTTCAAAATGTTGGTATTACTATTCATAATGGCTTGTTTATGTAATATTTTAAAAACATGTCTATGTTTAGTGAAACTCGGTATTGCGTACAACGAATGCTATCGAGGAAGGTTTCTCTTGCGTGTAACACGAGACAAGACAATTTTGTGTGTAGTGAAAGATTCCGTTGGTGATTTATATAACATAAAAACAAAATATTTCTCCTAAATTCTCTGGTGTTACATTCTACCCCCCTTAAAATGAATTTCTCCCTCGAAACTCATCACTTTGTAACAAACCGATGAGGATACCACTCCCTCATCATATCCTCAAGCTCCTGTGTAGCTTCTTCTAATTGGTGGTTCCTCTATAAAACTTTCACCAAGAGAGTGTTCTTGTTTCGTTGGACTTTTTATCTACGATCCATAATCTCTATCGACTGTTCTTCATAAGAAAGATCCTGCTCTTGTGGTACAACTTCTGGGATAAGTACATGTGAAGGATTAGGTATGTAATTTCTCAGGAGAGATACATGGAACACTTCGTGAACTTGAGAGAGATTAGGTTGAAGCACCAATCGGTAATCTACCTTCCCCACAGGATCCAGTATTTTGAAAGGACCGATATACCTAGGGATCATCTTTCCCTTCTTTCTGAATCTCATTACTCTCTTCCAAGGAGATATTTGTAAGAACACTTTATCACCCACTTAAAACTCTTGGTCATTTCTTTGGTTGTTGGCATAAATTTTTTGTTGACTCTGAGATTCTCTTATGTGTTGTTGAATAGATCGGACCTTTTCTGCCATCTCATCAACAAGATCAGGTCCTACTAGAATTCTTTCCCCAACATCATCACAGCAAGTTGGAGTCCTGCATTTCCTTCCATAGAGAGCTTCATAAGGAGCCATCTGAATACTGGAGTGAAAGATATTATTATAAGAAACTTCCACCAAAGGTAGGTGTTGATCCCAACCATCATTGAAATCCACAGAGCAAGCTCTCAACATGTATTCTAGAGTTTGAATTGTCCTCTCAGACTGACCGTCTGTCTGAGGATGATAAGCTGTGCTGAAAATCAACTCTGTATCTACAGTATGCTGAAGACTTCACCAAAACATCGAGGTAAACGTCGGATCCTGATCAGATATAATATAAAGTTGTACTCCATTCAATATTACCACTTCCATTACATATATATTAGCAAGCTCATCAAGAGAAAAATCTTCTCTAATAGCAATGAAGTGTGCCGACTTCGTAAGACCATCAACTATAAACCAGATAGAATTATTTCATTTTAATGTTTTAGGAAGCCCAGTGACAAAGTCCATAGTGATGTTTTCCCATTTCTATTCAGGTATGGGTAATGGTTGTAATATTCCTTTAGACTTTTGCCTATCATTTTTAACATACTAAAAAACCAAGCATCGAGAGACATATTCAGCATCATCTCTTTTTATGACATCCCACCAGAAGTACTCATTCAGGTCCCTATACATCTTCGTGCTTCCAGGATGAATAGAGAATGAAGAACTATGAGCCTCATCCAAAAACTCCTTCTTTAATTCTGGGATGGGAGGAACACAAACCTTATTCCTGAACCTTATTATCCATCACAATCAAGGTTGAATTCAGGAAAATTTCTCTCCTTATTTTGTAACTCTACATCTTATTTTTGTTCCTCTTTAATCTTCACATGTATAGATGGTTGAACATTCATTTGAGAAATATAAAATTTTTTCTCTTCCATTATAATTCCAAGATCCATCCATTGTAAATCCATAAATATTGGATCTTGTTTGATCCTCATCATGTATAAGATAGCATGGTCTTGTCGACTTGATGCATCTGCCACCTTTTTTTCTTTCCCAAGGTGATAATGAATTGATAAGTCGTAGTCCTTAATCAACTCCATCCATCTTTTTTGGCACATATTCATCTCCTTTTGTGTGAAAATATACTTTAAACTTTTATGATCAGTATAAATATCAGACATTTCCCCATAAAGGTAATTCCCCCAAATCATTAATGCAAATATTAAGGTGGCTAACTCCAAATCATGAGTTGGGAAATTTTTCTCACGGATTTTCAACAGTCATGAGGCATAAGCTATCACCATATCATTTTACCTGAGAACACACCCCAATCCATTCTTGGATGCATCACTATAGATCAAAAACATTTCTCCACTATAAGGCAGTGTGAGAACAGGTGCACTGGATAACCTTCTTTTTAACTCCTTGAAATTCTTTTCACACTCCTACATCCAAACGAACTTAACTCCTTTCGAGGTCAAACTGGTGAGTGGATTCGATAATAATGAAAAATATTTCACAAAACGTCGACAATATCCAGAACAACCAAGAAAACATCATATCTCAGTTACTGTTGTTGGTCTCGAACATCTTTCAATAACCTCTAATTTTCCTGGATCTAAAGATATCCCCTCCTTTGAGATTATGTGACCTAAAAAATGAAACTTTTTTAAGCCAATATTCACACTAGGAAAATTTTTAAAAAAACTTCACCTTTCTCGGGGTCATTAATACAGTTCTCTAGTGATCTTCATGTTCTTCCATTGTCTTTGAATAGACAAGAATATCATCTATAATGACAACCAGAAACGGATCAAGATAGTCTCTAAAGAATCTATTAATTAGATCCATGAAGATAGCAGGGGCATTAGTAAGACCAAATGGAATCACTATAAATTCATAGTGTCCAAACATAGTATAGAAAGCCGTCTTTGGTATATCCTCCATTTTTACCCTTAATTGATGATACCCTGAATGAAGATCAATCATGTAAAAGTATTGAGCTTCGTGTTGTAGATCCAATAAGTCATCAATGCATGGGAGAGGATATTTTTTCTTGATAGTTATCTTGTTAAGTTCTCGATAATCAATGTAGAGACTCAATGATCCATATTTCTTCTTAAAGAAAAAAAACAGGTGATCCCAAAGGTGATGCACTAGGGCATATGAATCTCTTATCAGGAATCTCTTGGAGTTTCTTCTTCAATTTCTGAAACTCAATTGGGGCCATTATATAAGGTGTCTTTGAAATGGGCATAGCACCCGGTATGAGTTCTATTCAAAATTCAACTTCACAAATTGGTGGAAGACCTAGAAATTCCTCTGAAAAGAAATCATCAAACTCCCTTACAATGGGTGTATTCTTAAACATGAGTTTCTCTCCAACCATTTGAGATAAATAACCTTCATTTATTTGAATCAAGACCCATAAGATGGAAGAAATTTCCACATGAAGGTTATGTTCATCCTTGCATCGATAGACGATCATAGATTGATCTGGAATATGAAATGTGACTTCCCTTATTTGGAAATTGATACGAGCTCCATTTAATGAAATCCAATCCATTCCAAGAATCACATAAAATTCTAATATAGGAAGGATCACAAGATTTTCATGAATCACTTTCCCACAAACTTCAATCGAAGAAGAATTGAAAGCTTTTGATGCGACTGTTGTGCCATTAGGGGTTGTCACAACTAACTCAATATCTAAATGTTGAGGTAATATGGTGATACCCTTAGAAAATTATTTAGAAATAAAATAGTGGGGGGACCCAGAATCAAATAAAACATTGGAAACTTTAGAGTGGATGGTATGAGTACATTTCACCACTTCATAATCATACTCCACATCGCTGATAAAAACTGCATTTGACTTTCCTTTGTCTTTAGCCTTATGATTTTCTTGACATTGATCATCATCAACAACCCTGGGATTAGGGCACTGATTGTCACAATGCCCCATTTCCTTTCACTTGAAACATTGAAGTGTTGGAGGTGAATTATGTGTATCCCTTTCTGTGTTCGCATCATTAGACATCTTCTTCCCATTATTTCAACATTCAACAACCCAATGACCTTCTATTCCACACTTAAAATATTTATTTGTCCCTTTAGGACAATTCCCTCCATGTTTTTTCCACAGTTTGAGCATAATGGAAAAATCATCTTCTTTTTAGTGTGGTCTTTATATTTTCCTTTGAATTCCCTTTTCATCTTCTTATCAAACCCATGTGATTGATGGGTTACTCCAATCTCCATCTCAAACATGAGAGCACATCAAATAATTTCCTTGTAGCTATTGAAGTCCCTTATGGTTAACGCCCTTCTAAGACTTTGTTTTTAGACACTAAAGAATCGATCGATTTTACTCTCAGGTTGGATAATAATTCCAGAAGTGTACCTTCCAAGTGTTATAAAATTTGCTTCATAGGTACCAACCGATTATCATCCTTTTGCTTTAGTTCATGAAACTCCTTCTCCATATTTTTTAGAAGAATACGAGGGATGTACTTATTGAAAAATAAGTTCTTGAACTCGTCCCATTCCATGAAGTCAATTTCGTCTCATTTCCTCATATTCTTGACAAGACTCCACCATTGATCAGGATCACCTTCCAAACGATACACTCCTAAGATGACTTTGTCATGTTCACAAAATTATAGAACTGAAAATATCTTTTTAGTGGTACTGATCCTTTTTTCACCAACTAATGGATCAGAAGACCCGCTGAATGAAGGTGGACACTGTCTCATGAAGGATTCAACAAAATTTTGCTCCTTCCTTTGCTCGTTTGGAAGTCTTCCAAGATTCAGAGCTTGAGAAAGTTGTGTGAGAATGGCTACAAGATTTATCATTCCATATCCCATAATGTTTGGTTTCTTAGGGGGACAATCCTTGCATTTCCCATCACATTCAGCATTAACACGGTTCCTTCAGCTTCCATCCATTGACTAAAACCAAGAAGTATAGTGTGAGAAACACTAATCATAACAAGAAAACCACATAATCAAGAATAAAATTACACACTTTAGTCTTATCATAGGTTGTTCATATCCATTTCTAAAATACTAATATTATTTTCTATTTATAGACAAATCCTTATGGTTCCTACTAAGGCTTTCACATCCTAGTTTCCAAAGGTTGACTATACCTTTCCTCTGATACCAACTTTAACGACCCATAAATTACATACATGGTTATAACTTCATAATTGAATCATAATTATAACAACATATAACAAAACCATGGTAGGACCATATAGGTATAGTGTCTTTAGAAACTGGGAAACATAAACAGTTGGTTCATAAATCATCTACATTGTATCCCGCTTATTTCATCATATTTGGAGTCCCATTTTGGAATATCCAACTTAATACCCTTCTTCCTGACTTGGGGAAAATAAAACATAAAAAAGGATGATCTCAAATACTCAGCAAAGGTAAACAAAAGAAATATCAATCATATCAAATTCATAAGAACATAACATTTTGAATATATTGACCTGCAAAAGAGATCTTGATATCATAACATGGGATAAATCATAGTAATGAAATGTAATCCCAAAAATCCTGACATAAAACATGGAACTTTGTGGCATACACACATAATCATAGAAAATCAATTCATATTAGTCAAAACGCATTTCCAAGACTATCATATCGGACAAAGTCCATTACTGAACCGGGTTCACTCCTCGTTCCAGTCCTATGTCACATAACCAGATTAACTTTCCATTCCAGCCACATCTATCTCATGAGATATAAATCTTTAACCAATGCATTGGAGGGAGATATAGGTCCCACCCATCTCATAATGAAACCATTCTTATGTGTGCGACAAAATCATAAATCATACATCATAACATAACCCATGTAATGAAAATGGGATTCATAAACATCATGACATCATAACATAATTTATAAAAGAACATCATAAAAATTATTCCATCATAACATAATGAAATCAATGTAATAATTTGGATAGAAACAGAACCCAATATTATCTTATATAGAAAAATATTTTTGATAAAACACTTGAACTCCATTCCTGAGGAAAATAACCTTTCTACTTCAAAAACATTTTCCTTTCGTAACATGTCATTAAATTTTTAATGAAAAGAAGTTGATTGAAAATAAACATGAAAACTTGTAATGGAAGCTTCATGGAAATAATGTTCTATGAAGTCATAAAAATCCATTCATGCTGTATAAGTTAAAAAAACATTCTTATTGTACTTTGGCTAAAAAAGTAAAAAAGTACCTCATACTAAAAACGAAAAAAGATTTCCTTCACATGTTTTACTAAAATCTAACCAATGAGTAAAATTAGATTTAAATAATTTTAGTAGTATATAAATTATATTACATATTGAGAAAACATGTATGTGGATGATAAATATTCCCCAGTAAATGCTGAAGTATTTTCAATCTCGGATAAAAATTGAGATTGGGAGATTTCCATTACCATAGGTCCGATTTGATTCGTACATATCCAAACCTCCTGTATAATGACTTAAATAGTGTCATTTACTTATTAAATAATCATATTTATTTTTATGATATCATATATGGTCATATTATTAACTTCTTATTAGTAATATTTCATTGCTACTTGTTATTCGGGTGTTCATTGCTTTATGTTCTTATGCATGTTTTGTCGAATAAATTCTTATTCTTCTTTTTATGTTATAGATACCTTCTTTAAAGAATGGTATTAGTGTAATATATATCATATTTATACATGTAATTCATTTATATAATCATTATTCAATAAGGATCATGTAGAACGAGTCACGTCACATCGTGGAGATGGTAGGCCGTACGTATGCACGAGCGATGATATCGTTCCCATGATCGTGGAATTGTATTGAAGTTTATGTATATTATTTCAGAATGAATATCACTTTACAATAATCATAAATATTTATTCCTTACCCCATTATACCCATCCAAGTAAGGTGGTGGTGGAAAACAGATTACACCACGGCGTGGAGACAGAATTCCGTACGTATGTACGCGCGGTGATTTCATTTTTCGTAGGATGGATAGAAGGTGAAATATGGATGTTTCATATTTATAATGACATATCAGTATCTGTGTGATACTAGTGTTATTAATTCATAATGAAACAACTAAAGAAGAGGAAGTAGAAGAATAAATAAATTTGAAAGAATCAGTAACAGATATTACATCTTCTTTGACACGCCTCTTTGAAACCTCCTCTTAGGGCACTACAATTGGACTTTTAAGAATACCAAGACCTCTAGTATGTTTATAGGGAAGTTTCTAAGGGAAATATGAAGGGGTTGTCTGAGATTTAAGTCTCAAAATTTTTTGAGGAGGAGAGGGAGGAGGTGCCCTTTTATAAGGGAGGAGAGGGGCACCATTGGAAAAACTTAACATATTATTTTATAATAATGTCATATTCGGTTTTTAATAGATCTAAATTAATTTATTTTGAAGTGAAGATGGGGATGGGTCACAATCCTCTAAACCAATAGCTTTTAGACAAGGTTAGGATAGTATTTTAACATTATCATTTAGATTTAACTCTAAGTTAAATAATTTAACTTTTACTGTGACTTTTTGTTTATTACATTATATGGTTAATAAACATTCTATATCAATCCAAAAGAACCCCAAGCGGTTCATTATTAATATATATATCCTTATCTAAGTCATGTTCCCGATCCTTAGATTTTTAGTAATAAAATAACAATTAATAATATAGTATTTGTTTTAAAAACTATTTTATATCAATTATGATACTATTTGGTAATTGATTTTTGTGAAAATCATAACACCATTATTAGTTAGAAAAAGTTACTTAAATCAATAATAACATGTCATAGTAACCTATAAAATTATTTTAATTCATAAAAAGTCTCAAATTCCATTTATTTGGGTATTTATAATATTAATTATGTTAATATTTCATAAATAAGGTAATTACTACATCGTCATTGTGTCATGAATAAATTAAATTATTTAATGTAAAAAAATTATTTATAAAATACCATTATGTAGGAATACTTGTTAGATTTATAATGAATATTTATAGTTGAATTTATCGAATGTATAACCCTACATTAAAGATTTTTTAGTTATTAATCTTTGATTTTAACTTGTTTAATTCTTCTTTAAATAAAATAATAATAAGTGCCCTAATCTAATCCAAGTGGACCTAAATGGTCTTATTTTATTCCGAAGGTTGTTTTTTGTAGAATTAAACTAATCCAATATAATTAGTAAATGTTTTAGGGTAATAATAATATCATTTTTATCCTTAATTACCTTATTTACTTTTAACCGTGGTAAAAAAAGTAAAAAGTTACTATTCACCCTACATTATTTTTATCTTATTGAACCACATTTTACTCCCTGACATTAACTGTGTCTCTTTGATTTTCGAAATTCCCCTCAGAGAAGCGGTAAAATTCTGTTTTATGTAAATTTTCAAATTCTCCTAGGAGGTGGGTAAAAGATGGTGAAATTTTCAATTAAATTTTTATATATCTAAAATTATTATAAAATCACTCTAAAGAATTACATTGAACTTATATAGGTATTATGTATCAATTTTGACCTAAAATAAATTTAAATAAAATAAATAATTTTTTAAATAAAAATTCGGTTTTTAAATAGTATCATAGTCTTTTCACTATTCATCAAAATTGAATGTTTTAAGAAAAATACCAAAAATTTACCATAGGATAATTTCGAAATTCCAAATCCAAAAATGAAATCCATTTTGAATGATAAAATTTCAAAAAGTGGGTATTACTATTCATAACGGATAGTTTATATAATATTTTAATAACATATTTTTGTTTAGAGAAGCTTGGTATTGCATACAACGCAAGCTATCAAGGAAGGTTGCTCTTGTGTGTAAAACAAGCCAAGACAGTGTTGTGTGTAGTGAAAGATTCCTTTGGTGATGTATATAACATAAAAACAAAATATTTCTCATAAATTATCGGGTTTTACACCCTACTTTCCTTATACACCAAGGTATCATAGACATGTCTAGGTACTTGAAATTAAATTCTCGGTGGGATCACAAGAAGTGGGAAATTGGGGATTATGTTCTAGATGATTGAATTTTCTACAAGTGAAAGCTGTGAGGCAGTTCCCTAAAGGTTTAATGAAACTTCCTTCTATTTCTATGAAGAAATTGGAATAATTTACTATGGACATTGTCAAGGGACAGCCAAATGCTCCTAGAATTAATGATGTAATGTGGGTTATAATTAATTTCCTAAACTAATCTCCACATTTACTTACCGTAATATAATACCTCCTCTTGACCTCCTCGAATGGTCTCTACATTAATGAATTTTTAATACTTTATTGTGCACATAAATAAATTGTTTCTGATTCAAAGACCTTATTTAAATATAAATTATAGAAGATTATTTAGAGGTATCTTAACACTATGATTCATTTGATACTACCTACCATCCTAAAACTCATGGATAGTAAAAAAAGAACAATTCAAACAAAGTATGATATGTTTAATTCATTATCACTCATCATTCGTCATACATGGGATTACTACCTACCTCTGCTAATGTTTTCATATAATAATACATTACATTTGAGTATTTAAATGGTTCCATAATAATCACAATATGAAAATAAATTTCATACTCCAACTTTATGGGATGTATTTTGTGGATGGAAAAATTTATTCCCATAACATGTTGATGAGATAAAGGCAAAGGTAATGTCTATTCTATGTCATATTAAATAAAATAAATATTGTAAAAGGTGTTCTTTCGGTCATCGGGGGAATAATTTAGAGTTACAAGTGCGAGATCATGTTTTATTGGAATTATTTACATGGAATGGTTTTAATTGATTTTTTATAAAAGGGAAACGGAGTCCCAGGTACATCAGACCCTTATAAATTCATGAAATTGATGGGGTTATTCCTTATTATTTGGTGATGACACCAAATCTCTACAAATTTCTAGATGTTCTTCATATATCTCTATTAATGTTTTACTTTAGTGACCCGAAATATGTTCCCACCCCTAATGTAATAGATATTGAACCTTAAATTTTATACTATGAAGAACCCATCTATATTTTGCATTGAATAGAGAATGTATTAAGGATTAACATGACTCATCTGGTAAAGTTACTCTGGAGAAACAAAGTAAATGATGTAATATTATAATCAAATGATTCCATGGATGAAAACTACCCACATAGTTTTAGTCATTAAAAGCCCTAAAATTTCAATGAATGTATTTTTTTATGGGTAACAATGTAGAAACCCAATAACATACAATATTTTTCTATTATAATGGATTAAATTTTATTGATATCCTCTAATGCATGTAAGACCTGGTTTAAACAAAACACTATTTAGTTACGTTTTTCACTGTCAATTTTGTTATAAAATATTTATAAAATTTATATAGTAAATATATAATTAATATATTTGATCAGATATTTTAACATTCCTCCAATATATTTTGTAGGCTTAAGATAAAACACAAACCGATTTTTAAAATAAAAAACAATATTTTTATAACAGTAGCTCTACTGCATTTTAATGGGGTGATAATTTTAAATATCAATTTTTGGTTTTAATAAAATTAATATTACAAAAAAAGTTAAATTATTCAAATAAAAACTTCAAAATTAATATAGGGTGAATTTTTAGTATTTTTTGAGAATATTCATTTTTCATTATTACTGAAAAAATAGAATTTTAATTAAAACAACTTTTTCATCAAATTTATTTTTAATGTACATTATATTTTAATTTGGTTTTAAAGTTTTTATGGACCAATTATAATCCAAGGAATCAAATTCACTTAATTTAAATCAATTTAACATTGAAAATGGATAGGAAATCATTTCAAACATTCGATCATTTTCATTTTAAAAACCTATATTTTAGTCATGTCTGTGGAATTAATGTTAAATTAATTTATCTAAATCAATGTATACGACATGGAAAATAGATTTCATATTTATATTAGGTATAATTTATAGTTTAAATTATGGTAAAAGTATTTTTTGACCTAAAATATTTTTGAATGCAGTTAAAATTAATTACAACGATTAATTAAAAAATAAAGGTTTACATGGGATGAAAACGTAAAAATAATGGCCAAAATGACCCGAAACATAGTCAAAAAACATTTTATGGATCCATCTTCACCATATAACCCATAATAACGAATATATACCATTATTGGTGGTGCATTATGTAAGTTATAACACGAAATAATGTTAAACCTTTTAAATATACAATATTTCCACACCTCTTCCACTGTAAAAAGGAACCCATCCCTTCTACTTATTCACACATTTCAATTAATTGAGGTCATCCAAATCCTAACATAATTTCTTTAAAAATTCCATCCCATCATCCCATAATACTCAATATGATTATTAATACAACCAAGTAATTCTTTTGGTATAAACCAAAAGGTGTTACCCGAATAAGAGATAACATTATTCATTGTTCAATTTTGTTTAATTTCGTTCTTCACCCCATAAAATTTCTAAATCGTTATTATATATTAATATATTTTTAGTAAATATAAATTAATATTTTTCTGTAACATTTACTAACCAAACTCACACATACTCCAATAAAATGGGATACGTAGTCATCATTCCCGTGTTCGGCGGACTACCACCTCAGGATTTGATGTCATTCGTTCTTACATTACAACCTTTATTCATTCGAAATAATAACAGATTTATAGTTTAAATATGATATATATTATATAATTAATGTATTTATGCTTATCTAATTCTTATATAACACATAACATCATTCATTGCATATTTTGGGGAAATGATAACATTGTTTGTGGGCGTGTGCACTACAACCGCCTAAAATCGGCGTGACTCATGCACACTATACATGGAGTGAATTAAAGGATGGTTTTAATAAAATTTTTTGAAATATATGATATAAATATGATACTATAATGATAATACACACACACACACACACATATATATATATATAGATATATCACAGAACCATTTAATATGAAAATGAAATGGATGTCGTGTCCATACGTTAGTACAACCTAACATCTCTATGAACAGTTCAGTTCATTTCTTATATCCCAATATTTTGGAATATATAAATACAGATATACTAAATATATATGATAATTAAATCATGTTTTTAATTGATTAAATGATAAAAAATTTCTAAGTAATAGTAAAAAATAAAAACTCAAATCATACTTGAAAAACAATGAAATTAACACAAAAAATAGTGAAACCAATGAATGTTTACCAACCAATGGGAAATATAATATTATAAGAAAAGAATATTTTATATTATAGATATGTATATGGTTATTTAATAAGTTAATATCTCTCATAAAACCATTATATATGAGTAAATGTGACATTAACCGAAAAGAAAATTCAAAGTATGAGTTTCATCACAATTTAAATTCCATTGACACTTATTTTTTGTTACAATATAATTTACATTAATTAGGTTTATATTCTACCCATTTTCCATTTAATATCATTATTCACTCATATTTTATAGAATTTTATGTTTCACTGGTAATTATAACACCCATTGTGTTTATCCTGAAAAATAACTAATTCTAAAACTTATATTTTCAATCGCACATTCTTTTGTGATTGATTACTTCTTAAACAAATCATATTTTTTCATCATAATCCATTATAAATATCCTAAAATATCCACATGTGTCAGTGATTTGTATTATTATTACCCAAACCATATACCATTTTACAATATGATTTTTTATATTACAATTTATTGATTATTTGTGTAAATATTGATAAGTCTGTATTCTTTATTCAATATGGATATGTGATAAGACATAATTTTTTTAATTTAACCAATTAATCAATATATAAGGAATTATATGGATGGGTAGTGATGGGTGGGGCCCATAATTTGTATAACACCTTGATACATTGACATCTTTTCATGAGAAAATCTGTTGTACAAATTTAATAGGATTCTACATGTAGTTTTGAGACGTATTTTGAATGGACATAAAGGTATAAGTTTTCATGTTCCTCAGCCATGATGTCCAATTTTTGGGAATTTACTTCATTTAGATTATATTAATTATTATTATCTGTTATATTTTCATATGAGAAAATTTGTGGATGTATTTCATTATCAAATTATTAATTAATGACATTTGTGTTGGTTATTTAACATTATATATTGATTATTCCTTATAATGTTATATAAATGTATTTTTTACATAGTTATTCACCTTTCCATGTTGATTTATTATCACTGATTAATTTTTAAATATTTTCTACCTACCCTTACTAATCATTTATGCTCACATATATTCTGTTTCCTTTCCCCATTTTATGAAGAGAAATCCTTTGAATGTGTTTAAAGTATGTTGATATTTTACATCTGTTATAACAAATTTTCATTTCATAGCTTATTATTTGAATCATGTGTGTAATAGGATTTTCCAAAGCTTCTAGACTATTTTTTCCTTTAGTATTTGATTCCATGTAATCATGCCAATGTAATAATTTTAGGCACTGACTCTAGACATCTGGGGTCATGGCATTACATAAAAATAATCCTCCCATGACATAATGGTTGAATGGTCAATGCCACATAATAGATAATCTTCACACCTAATAATTACACTTGAGGACGAATCAAAATCATATATAAAATCACATATAATAACATAACTTCAATTTATCAGCTTGGAATCTTATTTTCCACCCATGCATGGGGCTAAAGGAATTTAAACCTGACATATTTACCCTGTCATGACTACATCCTAAAATATGGTCTACTATCTCCCAAATATTGAGTCCAAAAAGGAAAAGAAACTCTAGTGATGTGATTTTTATAATATCATCCTAGATTTCCACACATAAAAAGCTAATGGTTGGTTGGCCATGAGGCCATATCCACACCTCCATGTACGCAAATGATGATGACTAACAGCATTGGTCTATTTAGGTGATGGTGGGGAGAATTTACCATCTAGTTTTGATAATAATTATTATACACATGTATATAACATAATTGAATAATATTTACTCATATGTCAGTACCACCATGGTCCACTACCATTTATATGATCAATATGGTATATTATGATTCGCTACGGTCTTTCACTTGAGAAATATCTCTTAACTAATCTCAAATACATAATGTATACCTGAATTTTGAGGGTCCTGTGTAGGGTATGATTATAAAATTAGTTGTAAACCACTAATGTGTGTCTTTCATTCAGTTATAATTTTTAAGGTGTACGAATAATTTAAATAAAAGTTAAGGCACACCCCCTTATTAATTCAACCCACTTCACTTATTCTCAGTATCCCCAAGTAAGAAATTAAAAATATTGGATGATTCTTGTAATCTATTAATATGTCCTCCAATTATATATATTTAATATAATAAATTTTTATATATATAAAATTAGAGTGGAGATGACCCACTTCATAGTTCCCATACATCCCCTAAAGAATATAATATTTAGTGAACCCTCAGTTTTCACAATTAACCATATCATTTGGCACCTCGTTCAATCCATCATATACATGGTCTCCTCACGACAAACCCGAAATGTTCATAGTCCCTTTGAAATCCTCTTAGATATCCCCATCGACAAAAAAACTGATTTCAATATGCATGGTGATAGCTATCATAAAATAATAAATCAAAACCTCTTAAATAGCTGACATCTTGAGGCACAATGATATTTATCCACTAAAATCCTAGCACATTTGCCTCAATTATCCCAACTAGACTTATCCCCCAATGATGGAAATAGTACGATATCCCATTGGTTCATCGCCATCCATATGGATTTTTACAGATATTACCATAACCTAACTAATTTTCAACATAATCTGATATGCCATTATGACTACCGGGGCCTCCACTCACAGTGAGTGTTCAACACCTCGTCAACCGAGTCCTATAAATAGACACATGAATCCAACAACATGTCATATAACAAAAGAGAGTGGTATCACTAATAATAACCTAGTACACATCATCTGGAACTTTATGCCACTACAACCATGTCACAATATCTATATGGTCAACATAATCTCAACCTAGGATATTCATTCCTTCATCCAGAGGACCTCATCAACAAAAAACAGTAACATTTTTCCATCATCCTTTTGATCATCAACACCACATGTATCTTTGGACATACCTAACTAGACGAATCGCGTCACCAAGGTGCAGGTGATCAAAATCACCTCAATCCTCAATCCCAACCCATCATGTTACCTAGTACCTCTATTAATCAACAAATAATTATCAAATAATTATAAAACACGGACTCAATATATCTGGTCCAAGTGGTCAAATTGCCTTCACCTAGATGGAATAATTTATATGAACTATGGAATTCAATATGGCATCCCATAACATAAATATGTTAAAATAAAATTAAATAATTTAATTATTATGGGTCTCACTCAGACTATTCAAATTTTCATATCTAGAACACACACCTAAACACAATTAAAATTAAGAAAAAATATTGGAACCACCTATTTTATACTCATAGCCACCCTCTCATATGATATCAGCCTCTAACTCAATTTGAAAAGAATAAAATAGATGATTTAGAAAAATTATTGAGTAGAATACATATCCAAAAATTGATTATGGATTAATGCTCAGACAATGAGTAGAGACCAAAGAAAAACAGAGACAAATAAATGGGATATAACCTATTGTTTGAGTGGTGTAATGGAAGAAAAAGTGGAGGAAAATAATGTAAATGTAGGAGAGTCAAATTCAAAATTTCCCACTTTTAAAAGACGTGCAATGTTTGGCCACAAGTTGTGGCTAACAATGCTCTAATTTTCATATTCATTAAAAAAATATGGTTTTTTCCACTTCAAACTTCTATATCACTCACAAGATCATGCACCCCTAATGAATAGTTTGAAAATCCTTGCCTTGTGAAATGGTGGGCTGCACAAATACTCCTAAAAAGATATTTGGTTAAATCTAACTATGTTCCTATGACTATGATTTTTTAAAATTTAGGTCCAAGAGTATGACGCACCCAAAACTCAACCAAAACAAAAAAGAACGTTACTATCCTTAATCCCCATATAATCATAAGGTATTGGGTCTAAACAACTCTTGGAATTGGGATTTGAAGTTAAAAAGGATGTTGGTCCAATCACCAAAAATAAAAAATTAAAAAAGGATAGTGAATTTTTACCCACGAAAAAACAATGGATGTTACACTATTAGTGGGTCTAGTGGAGAATATTTGGGTTTGTTTGTGTGGTTGTAATGCAACATGGCTAGAAAATTGGATTATCATAAATTTTTGGCTTTCATATTTCGAAGGTATCCTCTAATATGGATATCCCATTTTTTGAAGCACCCAATGAAGGTGTTGCACCGGTAATGGAACCTTGGGAAACCTCCTTTCAAAAATGGCTTTAAAGCATCACTATGCCGGTTGTCTTGGGAATAGTGAGGTAAAAAAATCAATTTTTCATTGGATTACGACTAGGTAGAAATCGTTTTGACTATCATACACAATAACACCATGTCCCTAGACAAGTTATGGTTGTATTTATTTTTTTATTGAAATTGAAAAAATAGTTGTTGAATTCCATTGATCGTGTACAATTTAATGTTGGAAATATGAATGAAGTTATATGGATATTGGATGTGGTATTAATTCATTATTTACCCATATTAATCAACCCACACCCCTTCAATTGACGGTTTCTGCAATTTATGGATGATCTAATGAAACACGGTTGTTGTTTTTCTTATCTATCACTTTGGGGATTTTTTTGTATATGTTTTGTGGGGTACGTGTTTTCTATCTAGCCACAATGAAATGTAATCAAATCCTTTTTTATTGAATCAAAAACCATAGTTAATTGAGTGCTCTTATATGGTATACCCTTCCCTAGTATTCCTTTATGGGTTCTTATTATATTCTATATTGAAATTGTATAAATCCAATGTATTATGGGGGTTATCTAAGTATGGATTGATGGATGTTTTCAAATTTTAGGTTATTTCTAGTCATCCACTAGAATCATGGTGTTTCTTATGATAGTAGTTGATCCTTTATTTTGAATTCATTTTGATGAACATTTAACTTCTAAATCAAGGTATATTATTCCTATCTTAACGTTTATTTGTGCACTCATGAAGTGGTAATGACTTATCTCTCTATGTAGTGGTGTAATAAACCATGCTGAAAAATTACACCAAATTAAATATTGAACCTTGGTATATATCGTATACATGACATGTGTTTATATCATGATAATAGTTTGACTATATCTATAAGGATAGAGAGTTATCTATAAAAATTTTATATTCTAAAATGTATCATTAGATCTTGGGATTTGTTAAAAATATAAAATTTGTAGATATTATTCGATAAATAATGGTAGTTACCCATAATAGATTGACCACTAAGAGGGGTTGAGTTGGTGGCTTACTATTTACAAATTCATTCTTTTGAATTAACCATCTAAAACTTGTTAGGGTTTTTGATACACTGAATGATATCTCATTATTTTACTTCTTAGGTCAAAATAATATAAGAGGGCATAGAACATGATATTTTAATTGATCGATATTGTGTCCTAATCCTTTTAATGTTTGTTATTTTCCACAACATGAATTATCCAAAATAATCATATAATTAATTACAATGGTTCTTACATAGTCACAATATATCTATCCTGAAGTGACAGATGAGGTTATTTGTACTACATTACACAATGTTACATAAATCCACAATATCCTTCTTTTGAGTCTACACCATAGACTTACAGTTTTGAATCACACAACAAACTTCTTTCTCCCAACTCCAACTAAGAGTCTTCCTACTTTATTCTAAGCTTGATCAACTTCAGTGTGTTATGATAATATTCCTCCATGAGATCAGTGCATGAAATTTTTTAATTTTCTTATAAAAGTACATTTTTATTCTTCTATAATTTCACAAATATCTCTGATCAGCAATATCAGATTAGATGTTCCTTAGGAAACATTTGGGAAAATATTATTTCTTCTTCAAATAAAAACACAACCATAATACGTTTCTGTATGAAACCTGTACGAATAGAAATAATCCTTCAACAAAATATCATCTCAAATTCATCATGAAATCAGGAGTATGTTTTGGACTTCTAAGAACTGTCTGGAGAACCTTATTTGTGTTTTTAATAAATATAGCTCAAAAATTATTCAAATGTATTTATATATCCATGAAATAGTAATAAGATATCATATATTATAAATCACAAATTTTTGTTCCATTTTATTTATTATTAGAAAAATTGTTCTCGGATCATAAATAATGTCACTTTGATATAAAATATATATTACAAAACTAAAACACTAAATTCATACAAAGAACATCATATTAATATAAAGTAGAATATATGAATTCTTGTGTAGTGTTGGTTCGCTTTCATAATTCTTCACATACCAATGATTAAAGAAAAAATAAAATTCTTTTTCATGTTCATGTAAATATCCTCATAGTATTACAACATAGACAAATTCGCATACCTCCTGGCCCATATGGAATTTAACATTCCAATTTAATTCATGGAATGTTCTCATTTTCTAAAACAAAAAAAAATTATTTGAATAACATAACCACATTAAAATATGAGCTCTGACTCTTTATGAAAAACATATACCAATTATTTTAAACACACATACCATATTATTTATTGGGCATTTACAGCCATCTAAAAAGTAGTTTAAAAAAGGCTAAATTCATTACAATTTTACGTAATATGTTATGAATTTTAATGTTTTTTAGTTATATGTGAAACTTAAATTAGTATCAACCATCTAAAAAAGAGGAAAAATATTTTAAAAATAACCAAGTACTGAGTGACCATAAGGCATTCATCTAAAAAAATTGAAATCATAAAAATGAAATACAGTAATTGTAAAAAGGATGCATCATAAAGCATAATTAATGAATCAAATTCTTCAATATATGGATTTTTTATCAACAAATAGTATGCATGTTTATTTACTAGAAATATCATTTTCATGGCTCATGTCTATACAAATCATTTTCTTCATACTACACTGCTATGTACACATTCCTATATACTTATATATTTCAACAGTCTATATATAATTATTATATAGAATCCAATCATCAAAATAATAAATTACACCACAAAAAAACTTGATCATCTGTAAACTAGCATGCAAATTTCATCAGTGAATGATAATTTTATTTTATAGCATTAATGTCAAAAAAACACCAATCAAACTATTTCTTATTCTTTGAAGAGATTCAAACATACTATTTATTAAAACCCTCATCAAAATTAGGTTTTTCTCATATGATTGTTGAGTTGTATGTTGTTGTTATATGAAATAAATTCATTCAAAAAGGCTTCCATGCATGGTTCCTTAGTTAAAAAAACATCATATTCTTAGAATTTCATATGTTGGAGGAGGAATAAAATCTCAGTCGTTCATTAGACATCTCAAATTTGATGGATAATATAGGTGATGTTTTATTCGTATGATTTTCGGGAAGTAATAATTACCTCAAAGGATCCCATCACCAATCAACATTCCATTCGGTAGATTTAATCTTAATACGTAAACAACTTCAGTCACTCAGCTTGAAGGTGGAATGAGGTTCAATCCTGGACTACATTACATTCTACCCCGCCTACCCAAGGCATGGATCAACTCTATTTGATGCACTATACACTTTCCTTCCTCTGAAAACTATACGTTGGTGTGATACTATGTCTTTATACATATCCCACACACTCTGTAACATCCATGTGGAATCGTTTGGTGGGCTCTCCCATTAGGTTTTACCCCCATCTCCCCCCAATTGAGGTTGAGGGATTTCCATAAGTCGTTTTTAGTGTATAGAATTATTTTTTATTTATTTCCCATTCATATAAAACTTAGTAATATAATATGTATGGAATTTAATTCTAATAGCACCACAAATAATATTCCATTCAAAAAACCCTTATCATAAAAACATATCTTTCACTGTAACGTCAATAATTCCACTTATTCACTTCATGAAAAAAATCATTTGTAAGATCATCCTCTTAATATACAAATTATCCTTCTGAAATAACATGTATCTAATATTTTAATATATTCTTAAAAAAAATTCATATTATTCAAGGATTATTATCTGGGCATGACATCAAATGAAATTAGATGAATCAATAATAATTTTCTAAGTATATCCACTTCATCCAAAAACACATATTGAATTATTGACATCAAATGTAACATAGGATCTAAAATCTCCCACATTGTATTTTGTTTCTATAGAAAAACATACCATTCCTGACCATATGTGATTCAATTATTCTCTCCCTTATTGGAAATCAAATGAAAATGGTAGGTGGTTTATCTTATCTCATATAACATCTCAAATTGTCCACCATTTTAATGTTTTTTCATTGAAACTTTCTAGATAAGAATTAGTTCACATTGTTCTCTAGGAAAATATAATGTTAGTTAAAGGGGATGGAAAAAATCATAATTATTAATGTAATGTTAAATCATGCACTCAATTCAAAAAACCTATTAGAATATGCAATTTACAAATATAACTCTCCCCCAATTTTTTCATCCTTTAATCAACCAGGTGATCCCTCTTAATTGATATGGTCTATAAAATTATGAATGAGGGATTCATGTGGGATTTCCATAACTCATTAAACAATTTTATAAAAAAAATTAGATGTCCAAAATTTACTATATAATGATGATTTTATATATTTATCTAATAAATGATCACCCTCAAAGGATTAATTTATTTCCCTAAAATACCATCATTTTAGTACAAAAGTGTTCATATATATATTAATATGGACAGTCCTTCTGGTTGTTCGTGTATAATATTCTGGTCTAGAGATGCCTTTTAACCTAGGTCATTAATTTCTCCCAATCTTAGTCTTTCTTTTTTGTGAAGGAACATTTTCCATTGTAGTAATTTTAGCACATAAGGTCTCATATGCATTTTTTTATTTTTAAGGGACACCCACTAATTTGATTGAATATCCATAGAGTTATATAGATCATTCCTAGATCTTTCACACGTTACACACAAGTCACCGTCTTTGTGTGGAATTTTTTTTCAACCACAATTTTTTTAGACACATGATTTCCTTTATCTTCATAAATATTTCCATCATTCAGTAGTTTTTAGTCATTTTTTCCTGATTTTTCATAAAACTATTCGCTCTTTCTTGACATTCTATGTCTTATTGAAATATTCACATGAATTTCAACTTTTTTCTTTTATTGACTCTTCCCTTTACCATCATAGGGAATGTCATGTGGAAGCCTTTTCCTAAATTTCATAACCTTTTGTCCCTTTTGATATCATATTGCAAAAAAATTATTTTAATCTATCATATATATTTTTTATTTCCATCATGGACAAATATTTGGTCACATAATTTATTCTATTATAGAATGTTATAATATTTCAACCATGAATCCACCATGATTGACACATGTAGTCGCGAAATTATATGTTATACCAGTTAGCGTAGGATTCGTTCCCACATATTTCATAGCACCAATAATAACCATTTAACCTAGAACATATATTCTTTAGTGTTGTAATCTATTTAGTATTCACATATTTTGAAACATTTATCTTTCGAGTGTCTTCACCACTCTATGGGACACTAATTCGGAAATAGTTAATCATGTCCTTTTTAAAATTCACCCTTTATATGGTGTATTGGAAATAACATTTTAGTATCCTTACATTCCTAGAGTTTTATTTAAACATTTTATAAGAATTTTAAATATCCTTAGTACATAATGTTGTTTCTTGATTGTAGGGTACCTATATTTTGAAGGTTTATGTAATTTTATTAGAGGATGATCTCATGTTCTTTATAAAATCGTGATACTCAATACAATTATGATTGGAAGAATCTCCAAATTCATTTATTTGGGATGTTCTATGTTTTGGGGATTTATGATCCTTTAGTCTCACCTCCAACTCCAAACACTTCATATAGGGGAGTTCTTCTCATCCTCATCTTATCTCATCTTATCTTCACAGTCCCCATGTACCTCTTAAGATTATTTATTTGTTTTTTATTAATTAATTTTTTTATTACAGAGAATTTTCAATCTACATTAACCTTTTATCATTACTCTCTAATTTTAAAAATTTTAAAATCATAGAAACATCTTGAATTTTTTTAAATACATGTAAATATAATAAAATTAAATATTAATGATTTATTTCCCCCAAACAATTCCATTTTATTATTCAACTACTTCATCCAAATTCAAACTAAAAGTAGAAATTGATTCTTCATTTAATTTCTCATTTATTTTGAGAGTTTTGGATATCCCAAAACATTTGATCAATGCATCTCCCATTTAATTTTCCATTTCTTTCACCTATTATTTTTCCTCTTAAAGACCCTATATTCCTACAAAAATATGATTTACCACTTCTTTAGGGATATTCATCCAATGTAATTCAAATAATTAATGATGCTCAATAGGTGAAATATTATCCTAAAATATTGATAAGTATTAATTGGAAAAAAATCACAATAATCACTACAACAGATACAATTTTATTATATTCACTTAAAGGTATCTCTATCTGTACTGTAGGATTATTCTTCATCTTTCTTACCTATTTCTTATTTTTTTTTATATATCGTAGAAAAACAGTCCGGATTAGTATCCTTATGGGAAACATACTTTTAATACATCTGTGGTAGATATAATGTTTTTTAAAACATTCACTTTGTAAAAACACTATTGGATAATTTGAGGTGACATATACTCGAATAGAAATTGTAGTTCCCCATGTTTGATTGACCATTGAGAGGGGGTGAACCAGTGGTTTACTTTTTAAAAACTATTTCTTTTGATTTCAACTTCATGAACATGTAAGGGTTCATGGCCCACTCCGTGATGTCTGATAGAATAAGCTTATATTTATAATTAGTAAGAGATATCAAAACACATTATATATTTTGGGTTCGATAAAAATACCTACACTTTTTTTTTCTGGTCATTATCACAAAAAAATGATTCCTAACTATAATCATATAATCAATTACAAGGGTCCATAAAAATTTACATTGTATCTATCCTGAATAAAAATGTTGTTTTTTATTACATCCCGTAGTGTTACAATACTTCATGTCATCCTAATCTAGTATATGAACCAGATACTTCATATCCAAAATCCAAAAATTTACTTTCTAATCCTAACTCCAAAAGTGAGTATTCCACTTTTTTTCAGAGTCTGATCCACTGAATGAGGATCTTTTTACATTCCTATATAGGATCGTTGAATCGTACATTATCTTGTATTTGGTCATGTACCTTTTCAGTCTAGTGGTCTTGATCACAAATCTCTGACCACTTATATGTGGTCAAATATTTCATACAAAACATCTTGAGAAAGTATTATCCCTTCTTCATGTGATGTCATGGCCTCAATCATATGAATATTGGAACATGGAAAACATTGAAAAATCAGTATTCAAAATGAAATCTCAAATACTTCATGTAATATTGAGTATTCCATGACCTTCGAAACAGTTTTATGTGAATATTTTTTTTCTCCACAAAATTTACCTCAAATATTATACTAAATTATTACTATTATCAGGAAATAAACATAGAATTAATTTAATTATAAGAAACATATTTCTGGTCTATGTGGATAATGCATAGAAAATGGATGCTTGAATCATAAAGCACTATAGTTTTCAATTCAATATACATAATTCGAAGAGTGCATTAAATTGTTACAATTCACATAATATTACTATACCATAGAATATATGAATTCTTTTGTATTGCTTGTGCACATTCACAATGAAAAACATACTTCGGCCTCACCCACAATGTAGTTTCCTTTTCATGTGTGGTTTACCCTCTATATACAATAATAACAATGTGTAATTAACATACCACTTCATATTCATAGAATTTAGTGTTCTACATTACTTTATGAACTTTTCTCCTATTCAAAAAGTATAACATTCTTCATTGAACATAATTAGATAAAAATATAAGCTTTCAATATCGATGAAAAAAACCCTCCCAAAATGTGTAATCAAAATAATATTATTGTTAACTAGGTATTTTTAGACATTATAAAAGTAGTTAACATTATGACAAACGCATAATAATTCCACATAATATGTTAACCATTTTCAAGAAGATCAATTGTATGTGATTCCCAAAATAGTGACTCATCTCTCTTAAAGAGATAGATTATTTTTTCATACCCATATACTAGATGACCATAACGTGTTCATCTCAAAAAATTTAAATCATCACATAGGAAATTATCAATTCAAAGAGCATGAACCACATATTATACCTCATTGATGAAAATTCCCACTACATGAAAATTTTTATCAAACAACTCTATACTTGTTTTTATACAATCTATTTCATTTCCAAGTTACTTGTCCCCACAAAAATAAAATTCAACATATCAAACTACTATTTAATCAAAAATTCATACTAAATATTCATAGAAGTCATCATAGAATTATTTCACAATATCTTATCTTCACAAAATAAAAATCCACCACAATGAAACTCAATTGTTTGTAACATTCCAATATTTTACTAATGAAAATTCCACTTGGTGAGATTAAACTTATTATTATATAAAATGGTTGTATTAAAAATATTCACTTATTTGGTTTTAGTTTTTTGTAATTTAAAATACCATTAAGAAATTTATCATTTCTAATATAGCTATTGAATAGTTATCACATTATTAGTATAAATATAGGGCTTCAACAAATCCTATTTACTCGGACAAAGGAATTGGTGGCCTCATCTAGTAGATTTTTCATACAGGAAGCCCATTTTTCGGAGCATAGAATGGAGTTGGTATCACTGGGGGTCCCTTTTGACCAATCCCAAGCTGATCATCAACACCTTAAGCTTGAACGGAACTGCCTACAAGAGAAGGGGAATTTTATATAGATTACCAACGAAGTGAAGTTCTCCGAGCCACCATCAGAGTCTATCACAATCGCACACCATACCCTTAAGTCATATGTGGGTGTTATAACTAGTTAGGTAACAAGACCTTATAAATATGATTTTGTGTATTATTTTTTTATAGAATAATGAATATGTATTCATTTTATTATTGTTACATTGTAAATTGTTTATAAAGCACAAATAGTATTTTTTATTAATATTGAATTAAGAAATATATTTTGATGAATTAATTGATTATTAAATTAAATAATATTTTAGTAAAATACTATTACTAAATTTATTTTTTTAAAATATGAATGATAGTATAATTTTTTTGAGTAAAATTGTAATTTAAATTACGGTTTTAATTATCCAATGGTGAATATTTCGTAATGTTTTGAGAGAGTAGATTGGTTGGGTAAAAATTAAAAAATGTTTAAATATTAAATGTGTTTTATGACATCAAAATGAACTAATAGTGATGTATTAAAACATTATAAATGGTATTTTAGTTCAATATATGTTTTACTTTAAAAATATTATAATTTTAGGTTTGTTTTAGTTATTTTACAATGCCTTAGTGGACCCTCCAAGACTAATAAAACATTTTAACATTAAAAAATGATTTCCATGAGAGTGTGACTCACCTAAAAATAAGAAACCCAGATATTTTAATATGATTGGACATTTTACTTATAGTATAATGTTCTACACTACACTTTGGAAAACCACATGGTAAATACCATGTTATGGTTTGTTTTTTTGACTAGTTTAATGTGTGGTGTCCAAAACCTAAATAATAAAGAATTCTATATCCATTCCTATACAACCCAACTCCATCTCACAATACTCCTCAATAAATCAATTTTGAGCTCTACCAAACCCTTCCTTCATATCTCTATAATCCCCCTAAGGCACCATAATCTCCCAAGAAGCCCCTCTCAAGACAATCCCAAGACTTTTGGGATAAAACATCATAGTAAGGGATTTCTTCCTTTCTCATTTTTTATAGATTTATTTATGTTTTTATGGCCATTAATATTCAATTAATAATGTTGAGGTATGATTTATCTCCTCCCCTATACTTACCTCCTTATGTTTTAATTATGAGAGAACCCTTTATCTCTAATTAATACCTCCCATGTACACATGTTACCATACTAAAATTCCATACAAGATGCCTCTCTCCTCATTTACCTTCATGAAATTCATTTATATAATTCATCTAAATCCATTAAATGTGTTGGGAAATGTATATATATAACCACCTTACTATCAATTTAATTTACATATGATGAGAAACCACTTCTATCTCATCAACCTTTTTTATAAATTCTTATGTCACATCGTTATGCTTCCCAATTTCCTCTATGATTTTCCAAGACAAGGACATTGTGTAGTAAATACCATTCTTGTTTCTCTACGAAGGGTATTCACGTTTACTAAAATTTTATAACAGATTATATAGTTTCATGTATTTTTTCCACATTACATTATCTTATAATAAATTATGATGTTGAATTATTCTGTATTATGTGATCTATCTAGCACACGTGTTCATGAACTGAAATGATAAAGAAGGGTGTGTTTTGATTGTGTTCAAATGCATTGGGTAAATATTAGTTTCATTGTTTTCAAAGTGAAATTAATTTTTACTCATAATAATTCAATTTCAATGAGGTTTTACTCATGCTACTTATGAAATGAGCTATGGATCATGCTAATTTCATTTTAAATGTTGTTTCCACTTTTCCATGTTATGATAATCATGAAATATCATGCCTTTATGTTAATGTTTCTATTGTTCTCTATTAATATGCATATTTCCTAACATGAACTATAATTTTCATATTATCCCTTATTTACTCCCTTACTGGGCTTTATAGCTCACCCTTTTCTTATGCCTTCCCTTATGTTATCCCATTAGAAGCCACATATTATTTTATGTTGTGGTCTTGTAAAAGATGTTTGGTTTTATGTTCTAAGTGGTTATTTAATGTTCTAAATTTCCAAATACTCAAGAACTCTTGATCCTCATAGTTTTCTACTTTGAAATTTTATATAATAAATCATGGTTAACTTTGTAATAAAGATCAGGGTTTTTAGTGGGTATCATTGGATAGGTTTAGTTATTATTTGGATTAGGATTAGAAAACCCTAATGAAAGACTTAGGTATAGGACTAAGTTAATAAAAACAACCCTAAATATTTATTTGTATTGAGTAAGTGGTATATCTAAAAAAAAATACATTTTTGGATACGAGTTGGTTGAGGCATCTCAGGCATAGTTGTATCTAGGGGTGAAACCTAAAAACTCTAATTTGGACTAGACTCATACGAGAACTAGTGCATGAAAATGCGCCTTTCTGCACTCTTAGTTACGACACTTCCTTGGTATATTCTTTAGTAAATTCAAAATCTTTATATTAACCATTATTGAGGTAATTATAAAATCCTTCCACTACAAATATATGTCAGGAATTAGATCATGGATAAGATTGATAAGATAAATAAATAAATGTAATTTATAATTTATCCATTTATTTCATTTGATTTGCCTTTATGTGGTACCCCTAACATTTCTTTTATTCCAACCAGTGGGTTGTAATGGGGGGAATTAGGCTAACAACTGATGTAAAGATCATTATAATGAATGTTCTATTGAGATTCCAAATCCGATGGGAGTGGGAATTGCAAACTTTACCGTGGTAATTACTTAGATAACTCATTATTTAATAGAAACATGGGTCAAAAGGGACATTCAACCCCCCCCCCCCCACACATGAATGAACAAGTTTCAATAGAGAGCTTCATGAGACCAAGGTCTCCTACTTTTATTGGATCATCTAATACTTCATTCGTAAACACTAGATCAGCTCTATTGAAAATATCATCTCTATCATTAAATGTTATAAATAATGGAATTTACTTTGATATTCTTATCATATGGAGTGTGAAGATAATAAATGGTGGATAGTGATCAAAAATAAGAAGCCTGAGGAAGAGATCAGGGCATTGGAAATGAAGGATTTTCGGAAAACAAAATTCGATAAATATTTTACTTTCACCATCAGGCTTATGATGGAAAGGTTCTTCCATTACATCATGAAAAAATACAACAAATCCATTAGAGTGTTTGAGGAAAACATCCAAAGGGTTTCATGATATTACATGGGATTTTTGTTACCCCTGAATTCATGATGTAAGGAAAATATCACAAGGTTGGAATGATATACTTGGAAAGGATTGAATGATCCATCGGATCGTACGACAAAATATTTGCACGTCTTTGAGATTTTCCATCAATATATAAATATAGATAAGAAAATCTAAAGGGTATCATGAACATATTAAGCATAAAGAGAACTTTAATTCTGTTGGTCCAATAGATTAATCAAAAGGTGATAACAAATTCTAGCACCCTAATTGCCAAAGGAAGGGAAAGAAACACCCTGGAAATTAATTTAAGGGGAAAAGGAAATTATTTAGTTGTAGAAGAGAAGGGAACCTGGCTAATAATTAACGACAAGAAAAACATGTTGCCTTAATAGATCAGAGGAACCCTTTGTTCAACCCTCAATCCACTGTTCATTTCTTCAACTGCAAAGAACTAGGGAACTTGGCAAACCTATTCCCTAATCCAAGGATTTTCATAGGAAACCGATAACCTCTATGGCTATAGGGGATATCCTTTTCCATCACTATCGTTAATAAAAAAACCCCGACAATGATATGGTGACAGGAACACTTTTTTTCGTTCAAAAATATGGAACGTAATATTTTATTCTTGTTCTACCCGTTATTTTAAATCATGATATTTTTGTAGATCAATTCCAACACCACCAAAAAAACATGGATATAATGATGTCGGTGAGAATGAAAAATGGGGAAATCTTTTCATCCGATGAATATAACTCCTTCCCAGTCACGATTTTCTATTTGAACTTCCCATAAAACCTCATCATACTCCCTCAAGTGAAATTTTATGAAATTATTAGAATGGATTGGATTTCCCTATATAGATCCAACCAAAATTACTGTGAGAGATAAATCACTCACCATTTGTAGAATGAACCCCATATTCTATGTAGGATAAATGTGGAGGATAAATCTCCCTTACCTCCATCATTTCAATAGTGGATATTACTTACCGATGAGCACTTGTATCTTTCTCATAGGATTAAATATTTTGAAGAAATCATCATTGAAGACATGCTTATTATGAGGAAATTATCAGATGTGTTTCCAAAATAATATCATTGTCCTCCTCCTAGAAGATAATTTGAATTCACAGTTGATAATATACATTGGTCATTGCCAATATCTAGGACTCAGTATTGGATGGCTATTGTGGAGCATGAGGTGTTTTAGGAAAAACTATAGGATAATCTGGATAAAGGTTTTATACGCCCTATGCTTCACCATGGGTTGCACATGTTGTCATATTCATGAAGAAGGATGGGTCAATGTGCCTTTTCATTGATTATCATGAGCTCAGAAAATCATGATAAATAACTAGATTCCTCTGCCCCGAATTGATGTCTTGTTCGATCATCTACGTTGAGAACAATACTTCTCCAAGGATGATTTATGGTCGGGATATTACCATATAAGGGTGATGAAGGAGGATATACCCAAGAGAAATTTTCATACATGGTACGAGCACTATGAATTTATAGTAATGACTTTAGGATACACTAATGCTCTAGAAATATTCGTGGACATGATGAATACAGTCATTAGATATTACCTGGAAAAATCGGTGGTAGTATTTATAGATGACACTCTAATATAATTCAAAACCAATGAGGAGTAGGATTAGCATCTAAGAACTATACTAAAGACCTTACAAAATGATACACTCTATGGGAAGTATATAAATTGTGAGTTCTAGATTATGGAAGTCTCATTCATGGTTCATATCATCACAACATATGGTATATCTGTGGATCCCTCCAAGGAAGCTACAATAGGGGGATGGTTGAGGCCAACATTAGTGACATATATCCATAGATGCCTGGGTTTAGTTGGATATTGTCACCAATTTTTGAGAAATTTCTCACTATTGACAAACCCACTTACCATGTTTACCAGGAAGGAAGTCACATTTCCATGGAGAGTTGAATGTTAATTGAGCTACAAGGAGTTGAAAATGAGGCTTATAAATGTTCCTATTCTCACACTACCCATAAGTAGAGAACATTTTTTTGATATTTAGTGATTCTTAGAAGAAGGGATTGGTATGTGTGTTGATGAAAAATGAAACATTCATTTCCTTTGATTACAGGAAATATAATTTTAATGAGTAAAAATCTCCATCACCTAGTCTGGAGTTGGCTACAGTAACGTTCTCTTTGAAAATCTTGGGACAATACCTCTTTTGGGGAATGTGTGAAATTTAAGAAGATCAAAAAAGCCTCAAGTATATATTAACACATAAAGATCAGAACATGCACCAATGAAGATGGTTAGAGATGATGAAAGACTATGATTTTTCGATCCATTGCCACCCTATGAAAAAACAAACAAGGTGCTAGATTCTCTAAGTACAAACGACCCTTTGATTTTATCATTGAGGGGAATAAAAAAAGATTAAAATCATCCAAGATTTGATAAAGCTGGACACGGGAATCATAAAAAAAGGGACATAATCAATCATTTGTCAAATTCTTTCTCAACCATCTCTTTTGGAAATGTTAATGGATGATCAAAATGATTATATAGGAATTCAAAATAAAGTGGAAACTATCAAAAATGTGAAATAATCATAGTTCAATATTAATGAAAAAGTAATTGTGAGATTTGGGTCAATAATATGTGTTCCATAAAACCCAGGGTTAAAGAAAGAACTTTTTGATGATGAACATTGTTTGGATTTCTCTATTCACTTAGGAAAAAAGATATATCTATATCTTAGAGAGAATTGTTGGTGGGAGAACATGAAGAAGATTTATGAGTATATAGAAATGTTCCTAGTATGTCAGCAAGTAAAGCCATGGAGGTAGAAGTCTAATGGGATGATAAAACCATTACACATACCAAAATGGAAATGGGAGAACATCACCATGGACTTTGTCACCGGAAATCTAAATACATCAAATGGAAATAATGATATATGGGTTGTTGTGGATCGCTTTATAAATACTGTAGACTTCATTGAAATTCAAGAGGATTTCTCATGGGATCAACTGTCACAAATATATATCAGAGAAGTGGTAGGGCTGCCTAGAGTACCACTATCTATTGTAATCTACAGATATCCAACATTCATCACTTTGTTTTGGAAGAGTCTTCAACATGATATGAATACTGTGATGAAATTCAGTGTGGATTATCATCCCCAAACTAATGGACAATCCAAACACTTGATGACATGTTGAGGGCATGATCAATGGTCATAAAAAGATGATGGTATCAACATCTTCCCCAGGTTGATTTTACTTAAAATAATAGTCTCCCTCATGTATCCAAATAGCTCCTTATGAAACCATTTATGGGAAGAGGTGAAGAACACCGACATGTTGGGATGAAGTTGGCGAGACAAAATTCCATGATCTAGAAATTGTCCAAGAAAATGTGGAGAATGTTAAGACCACCCATCAACAAATTAAAGCTACTCTGAGTCGACAAAAGAGCTGTGTTAATAGTAATTGATGGGACCTAGAGTTTGATCTTGGAGACACGGTATTCCTCTGCGTATCATTGTGGAAGAGGATTATGGGAATTGGGAAGATGTTAAATCTTAGTCCAAGTTTCATCTACCATTTTCAAATCCCTAATATCTTTGGAGATGTGGATTATTGACTAGCACTCCCCCTAACATTATCTCAAGTACATGATGTATTGCATGTATTACTCTTTAGGACATGCATAACTGATCCATCACATGTACTCAAACCAGAGGTGGTACCATTGTAGAAAGACCTCTCCTATGAAGAGAAGCTGGTCAAGATCATATATCATAGAGAAAATGTTCTATGAAATAATACAATTCCCCTAGTCAAGGTGTTGTGGAAACCACTAGTTTGAAGAAGAGAAATGGGAATCAAAGGAAGTAGCGAAGCAAAGTTACCCTCATCTGTTTTAGTTTGGGAAAAAGAACTTTTGAAATATATGTTTTTTAAGGGTGGTAGATTGTAATAACCCAGCTTTTACAAATGGAAATTCGTCTTGATCTGATTAAATGTAATATAACATAAAATGGTTATATTAAACATATGATATTATTTGGTTTTATGTTCATGGATTTTAAAATAACATTACTAATTTTTTCCATTTTTAATATATTCATTGAAAATGATGACATAATTAGTGTAAATATAGGGATTTAACAAATAAAATAAACTCAAACAAAGGAAATGATAGCCTCATCCAGAAGAATGGATTAGAATGAAGACCAGTTATCGGAGCTCGGAAAGGATGTAGAGTCATTGGTCTTTGATCTTGACCAAGGCCAAGATGATATTCAACACTTTAAGATTGAATGGAACCACATACAGGAGATGTGTAAGTTGATAGATATTACCACCCATGTGAAGTTTTTAGAGCCACCATAAGAGTCTGTCACCATCGCACACCTTACCCTTAGGTCCTATGAGGGTGTTATAAGGGGTTATGTGACCAGAACATAGAACTGTTATTATTTGTATTATTTTGGTATAGAATAAAGAATATACATTCATTTTATTATTAGTACTTTTTAAATAGTTTTTAAAGCACAAATTATATTTTTAGTTAACATTCAGTTAATAAATCTATTTTGATGAAATAATGCATTATTTAATTAAATAAATTTTTAATAAAAAATATTTACATTAATAATTTTTATTAGATATAAATGATCGTATAATTTTTATGAATACAGTTGTAATTTTTATTTAGGATTGAATGCTTTATTGTCAAAACACATGAATTTTCTATAAATGTCAATTTTTATTTTAAAAGTAAAAAAGTAACATATTCAAAAAATTATTTATATTAAATGAATATTATTTTTTGAATCAAGAGGTCAAAATTATCCAATGGTTAATTTTTCATAATATTCTGAGAGAGTCAAATTTATAGGTAAAAAATACATATCGCTTAAATATACAATGTTTTTATGACATTAAAATGATCAAATAGTTATGTAATAAAATAAAAAATATTGTATGTTATAAAAATATATCTTTACCATTTTAAAAATTTGATTTTAGTTCGGTTTGATTTTTTTTTCAAAGCCATAGTGGTTTCTCCAAGACTTATAAAACCTTTCATGATTTCCAAGTGATTTCCTTGAGAATGTGTCTCACCTATACATAATCAAGTCTAATATTTTAATAATTTTATCCATTGAAATTATAAAATAATATTTTCCACTAAACATTGTAAAAACCCACGGTAATACATGGGATGGTTTTTGGTTTTTATTAGTTTAATGTGTGGTGTCCATAACTTAAATAATAAAGAATTCCCTCTCCATTTCTATATAAACCCACTAAATCTCCCATTACTATAAACTCAAACCATTTCGAGCTTGAACTACCCCATTCCGTCCTCTCTCTATAATACTACAAAGGTTTCACAAGCTCCAAATAATCCCCTATCAAGCCTCTCTCATGCCTTTGGGTTCACACTTCCATATAAGGGATTTCTTCCATTCTCGTTTTTGTCCAAATTTATTTATGTTGTTATGCCATTTAATTTTAAATGAAAAATTTTGGGGTATGATTTTGAACATCCCCAATACTTCCTTCCTTATGTTCAAACATTTATATTCCTCTTTCTCCCTCATTAATTCCTCTCATATATACATGTTACCGTGCTGAATTTCTCAAGGGGATTTCTCTGTCCTCATTTGCATTCAAGCAGTTATTTTATGTTATGCCTCTAAATTTCAATACATATATTGGTACATATATATATGACCCCATTACTTTTAATTTAATGTAAATAAAATTATTTACCCATTTCAATCTCATGATAAAAGTTTATGAATTTTTATGTTACACAGTTATGCTGCCCAATTTCCACTACGATTTTCAAAGCCAATGTCATTGTCTCGTGAATACCATGACAATTTTATTATCAAGGGTATTCTCCATTACACTAATTTACTTATTTTTTATATTGTATAATATATTTATTCCACATTCCTTTATAGTTTAATAAATTATGATTTTGAATGATTCCATGTTGTATGATCTATGTGGCACTTTTTTGTATGACATGAAATGATTAAGATTGGTGCGCCCTGATTGCGCTCCAATGCATTGGGTAAATATTAGTATTATGATACGTCAAGTGAAATGAGTGTTTACAGATGATAATTGAAGTTCAATTAAGGTTTACTCTTGATCTATGTGCAATTATCCTGGGAAAAGTTTAATATCATCTAAAATTTTGTCACCACACATCTGTGTTTTGATAACCATGCAATATCAGGCCTTTATATTCTTGTTTATGGTGTGCTTCATTGATACACCAATTTCCCAAACTATAATATATTCATCATTTTATAAAAACTTTACTCCCTTAATAAGATTTATAGGCCACTATTTTCTTATACATGTCCTCAGGTTATCCCAAACAATGCTATGTATGAAAAAATGTTGTGGTCCTGTACAAGAATTTTTCAATAAAGATGATGGGTTTTATGTTCTATGTTGTTATATAATGTTAATAATTTACCAAGAAACAAGACCTACTAATACACAAAGTTTTCTTAATTTAATTTTTGTGTAATAAATATTGTTGACTTGTGTACTAAAGAACAGGGTTGTAATAGTTGGTATTAGAGGATAGGTTTAGTTATTTTTTGATTTAGATTAGAATACCATAGTGAAAGCCTTAGGGATAAGACTAAGTATAATGATAACACACCTAAATCATGATGAATATTGATTAAGTGGATTATTATTCAAATACATCCATGTCTAGATAAGGGGAGGTAGAGGCGACTCTGGAACATATGTATATAGGGATAAAACCCAAAAACACCACTTTAAGCTAGACTCAATCAGGAACCGGTTCAGGACAATGGGCCTTTCTGCACATTTGGTTACAATACTCTTCGGGGATATTCTTTGGTAAATTCATAATAATATTATATACCATTATTAATTCAATTTAAAAAATTCCCCTAAGAATATATATTGGGAAGTAGATCATGGATATCATAGATAAGTTAAGGAAATGAATTTAATTTATATGTTATCCCTTCTTTTTATTGGATTCCCCTTTATGTGTTACCCCTGACTATCTTTTCATTCCTGCCAATGGCCAAAAATATAAGGACTCGGGCTAACAACTGATGTGAATATAAATGTGATGAGTGTTCTAATGAGATACCCAAGATGAGGGGAGTTGGAATCACAAACATTATCATGATACTCTCTCAGTTAAATGATTTTTTTAATAGAGACATGGGTTTAGAGAAACATTCAACCCACACAATGAATGAACAAGACGTAATTCAGTGCTTCATGAGACAATTGCCTCCTAATTTTAATCGATCAATTCATCCCTCCATCACTGAGAAATGGATCAAATCCATTGAGAAGGTCATCTCTATCCTTCAATGTTCTGAAGAAGAGAATACAATTTGTATTGCTTATTGTATAGAGGGAAAGGAAGATCAATGGTAGAAATTGATCAAAAATATAATACTTGATAAGATATTGAGGCATTTCAATGTTTGGATTTAAAAAAAATGTTTTTTGATAAATATTTTCTTCATACCCTCTGAATTAAGATGAAAAGGAACTTCGTTGACACGATGAAAAAAACAACGAATCCATCGGAACATATGAGACAAACCTCACAAGGAATTCACGATATAGCTCCACCATTTTCGTTAACCCAGAATGCAAGTTTTACCACTTCTTGGGTGGACTAAAACTTATACCATGGAAATCCCTAACAATCCTTGACTATGATAGCTTTGATGAAATTTTCCGATTACCCCACAATGTCAAAATGGAGATCGAAAAATCACAGTGGTATCATGGGAATAATAAGCATAACCTGGACATTAATTCTGGACATCCAATGCATAAATCCAATAGTGCTATGAAATTTCGGCACCCCACTTCCTAGAGGATCATAAAAAATGACCACATAAATTGTCTGAAGGTGAATAGGAAATTCTTTAGGAGTTGAGGAGAAGGGAACCTGTCTATTAACTGCCAAATAGAAAATCCTTATATTGTGATAGAGGAGAGTAATTCTCCTTTCTCACCTCAATGCGTTGTTCATTTCTTCAAATTCAAAGAACAATGGATTTTTTTCAAACTATTTCCCTAAGACATGGGTTTTTAGAGGCGACAAAAAACCTCTAAGTAAGTAGGGGTGATCTTTTTCTATCCCTACCACCGAAGAAAACCCTAACAACGATGTGGTGACATGTACGCTCGTTATTCAATCAAAAATAGTGATAATGATTTTTTACTCTCATTTTATGAGTTCTTTTATATCCCAAATGATTAGTAGAACAATCAAAACCCACCACAAATCATGGAAGTAAATATGTCAGTGAGAATGGAAAATGGGTAAATCATTCATCCAAAGAATATAACTCCTCCGCTATCACAATTGGTTGTTTGAACATCCTAGTGATCCTCAGCATACTCCCTCTAGTGGAATTTATGTAATTGTTTTCATGGGTTTCCTTTCCCTATATCGATCAAGCATAAATTTTATTGATAGAGAAATTACTATACATATAGAGAATCAACACCCGATTCTGTACAAGTGCAAGGAATTTGATGAATCTTTCATACCACCACCATCTCAAGTGTGGATATTACATCCCTATGAGAACATGTATCACGCTCAGATGATTGTGTCTAAGGAATAACCATCCTTGAAAACATGATTATCGTGAGGGAATTCACTAAATTGTTTCCCAAGGAATTGTATAGTATTTCTCATAGAAGAGATGTTGAAATGTAGTTGATCTTATACCAGGAAATTGATAATATAAAAAACTCCACATAGACCGGATGTTATGGAGAATAAAGAAATGAAGAAAATAATATAGAATAATCTAGGTAATGAGATTATACACCCAAGTGCTTCACCATGGGGTGTCCCAGTCCTCTTCATCAAGAAGAAGGATGGGTTAATGCGTCTTTGCATTGATTATCTTGAGCTGAAAAAAAACATGATAAAGAACAAGTATCTTATTGTCATAATTAATTAATGTTTCGATCTGCTATTTGGAGAACAAAACTTATCCAAGGTGGATTTGTCATACGTATATTACCATGTAAGGGTGAGGAAGGATGATATCCCCAAGACTACTTTTGGTACAAGGAACAAGAACTATAAATTGGAAGTAATGCATTTTAGTCTAACTAATGCTCTAGAAATAATCATGGACATGATGAATAGATTCTATAGATATTACCTTGACAAATGTTTAGTACTCTTTACATATGATATTCTAATATTGGACAAAACCAAAGAGGATCATGAGGATAATCTAAGCACTGTACTAGGGACCCTGTGAAAGGAGAATCTCTATGGAATGTATAGTAAGTGTGAGTTCTGTCTGAAGGAAGTCTCATTCATGGGTCATATCATCACTAGAAATGGGATATCTAGGTGTCCCTCCAAGACAACTGCAATTGAGGGATGGTCGAGGCCAAAATCAGTGATAGATATCTGTAGCTTCTTAAAGTTGGATAGATATAATCAATAATTTGTGAGAAATTTATCGTGATTATCAATCCCTATTACCAAGCTAACTTGTAAAATAGTCATGTTTTCTAGGATTTTTGAATGTGAAGAGAAATTTATCGTGATTATCAATCCCTATTTAGTTTTTATTCAAAGAAGGGCATAGGGTATTGTGTTGATGAAAAATGAAAAATTCATTGTCGATGCTTTTATGAAATTTAAAGTTCATGAGTTAATCTATCCAACAGATTATCTGGAGTTGGCTATAGTAGTTAGAACATTGAAAAATTGGTGATATTAACTCCTTGGGGAAGAAGTGTGAAATATACACGGATCACAAAATCCTCAAGTATATATTTAGAAAGAATGAGTTTAACATGCGCCTAAAAAGATGGTTAGATTTGATCACAGACAATGACAACTCAATCCATTACCACACTAAGGAAGTTAACAAGGTGGTGGATGCTCAATGTAGAATAGACACAGTGATTCTATTTTTGATGATAATTGAAAAGGATCCAATATTCGTAGATTTGATGAATATGGAAATGGGAATCCTAAATATTGGAACATTATAAATCAATGGAAAAATTATTTCTCAAACATCTCTTTTGGAAATGTTAAATGATTTTTAAAATGATGATGTGGAAATTTTGAAGATATTGGTAACAATCTGAAAAGGTAAATCCCGATTTTTCATTGTTAATAATGAATGACTTGTGATATTTAAATCACAAATATGTTTTTCATCAAATCCATATTTAATGAAATATATTTTAGATGATGCACATAGTTTGAATTTCTCCATTCACTGAGTAAACAGAAAGATTTATCAAGATATCTGAAAGAAATTTTTGTGGGATAACATTATAAAGGGGATAAATGAGTATACCTTAATGTTCCTGGTGTGTCAGAAGGTGATGACTGAGAGGCATAAATTTAATGGGATGATGAAACCATTACCCATACCAACATGGAAATGACAGAACATCACCATAGAATTTTTCACTCAACATTAGAAGACATCCAAAGTAAGCAATGCTATCAGGGTTGTTCCGGACCATCTTATAATGACTCCACACTTATTTGCATTTCACGATGATTTCTCATTGGATCAACTTGCAGAGATATATAACATAGAAGTTGTAGGGCTTCATGGAGTAAAAAATCTATTTTATCTGATCGAGTTCCAATATTAACCTATAAGTTCTAGAAGAGTCTTCATCATGATATGAATACTTAGATGAACTTTATTACGGATTTGCATCATCATACATATGGAATATCTAAGATAACTGTCCAAACACTTGAGGACCTGTTGAGAACATGCTCAATGGACTTAAAAGGATAAGGGGATCATTATCTTCCTCTGGTTGAGTTCTATTACAATAACAGCTTCCACTCAAGCATCCAAATGGATCCTTATGATCCCTTTTATGGGAATTGGTGCAGAACACTGACATGTTGTGATGATGTTGGGGAGAGATATTTCTTAAGTCAAGAAATGGTTGAATAAATTGTGGAGAAGGTTAAGACCATCGATAAGCACATTAATTATTCCATGAGTTAACAAACGATCTATGTAGATTATCGATTACGATACCTAGAGATTGATGCTGGAGACATGATATTCATCTATGTATCATTGTGGAAGTGAGTTATGAGACTTTGGAAGAAGGGAATGCTTAGTCCAAGTTACATCATCCCTTTTTAGATCCTTGATCTCATTGGAGGAGTGGCCTATTGAATAGAACTCAAACCGAACCTATCTTAAGTACATGATTTAGTCCATGTATCACTATTGAGTAATCACAAACCTTAACCATCACATTTACTCAGTCTAAGTCTGTTACATTTTGAGAATGACCTCTCTTGTGAAGAGTATCATGTAAATATCTTTGGTCTTAGTGAAAATGTTTTTTGAAATAAGAAAATTCCGCCACCAAGGTGTTGTGGAGAAACCACATGTTTGAAGAAGTAACATGGGAATTAAAAGAAGTGATGTAGCCGAGTTACCCTCATTTGTTTTAGTATGGGCAATGAATAATTCGAGGCCAAAATTTCTTAAGGGGGGGGGGATATTGTAATGACGCAATTTTTTACTAATAAAAAATCGTCTTGGAATTTTAAAATGTATTATTCTATAATATGGTTTAATAAAACATATTCAATTCATTGATTTTATGTTTTTTTTTATTTTAAAATACCGTTAAGAATTTTTATTGTTGATAATATAGTTATTTAATATTGATCACATGATTAGAAAATTATAGGTCATTACCAAATCCAATTTACTCAGGGAAGGAATGTGATGAACTCATCCAGTAGAATTTCTCGGTATGATTCCCATTTTTCAAATCTTGGAAAGGAGGTAGTTTTACTGGACTTTTCTCTTAATAGAGCCCCATTTGAGCTTCAACACGTAAATAATGAACTAAATTGTCTATGGGAGAAGTGGAAGTTGATAGAGATTACCACCCGAGTGATATTTTATGAGCCATCACAAGAGATTGTCATCATCGCACACCTTACCCTTAGTTCATATGCGGGTATTATAAGGGGTTATGTAAAAAGACCCTTGCACTATGATTATATGCATTATTTTTGTATATAATAATGATTATACATTGGTTTTATCATTGTTACATTGTAAATTGTTTTTCAAGAACAAATTTTAGTTTTTAGATAACACTCAATTAAAAAATATATTTTGATGAATTAACAAATTTTTATATAAAATAATAATTTAATAAAATATTATTACTAAAATAATTTTTATTAAATATAAATTATCATATAGTTTTTATGAATAACAATGTAATGTTTATTATTGTTTGAAAGCTGTTACTGTACAAACCCATGATTTTTTCATAAATGTTGATTATTATTTTAAAAATAAGAATTAAGATTTTTAAAAAATTTATAGATAAAAAATTTATTTTTTGAATCTAAATGTCAAAATTATCCGATGGTGAATTTTTCATAATTTTCTGAACCAGTTGAAGTTTTTGGTAATAATTAAATATCATGTAAATATATACTGTGTTTTAGGACATCATATTGATACTATAGTGATGTAAGAAAATACAATAATGGTTTGTTATTCAAATAAAAGTTTTACCTTTAAAATAATGTGATTTTATGTTTTGTATATTTATTTCACAAAGCCTTAGTGGACCCTCCCAGACATAAAAAACATTTTAAAATTCTGAAATCATTTCCTTAAGAGTGTAACTCACCTCGACATTATAAAACCTAATATTTTATTACATTAGGTCATTGGCCATATAAAATAATGTTTTTCACTTCACATTGGCAAAAATCAAGGGCAAAAACCATGGAATGGATTGTGGTTTTTATTAGCTTAATGTTTAGTGTCAAAAACCTAAATAATAAAGAATTCCATCTCTTTTCCTATATAAACACACTAAATATACCAATCCTCTTCACTCAAGACATTTGGACCTTGACCAACCCATTACCTCCTCTCTCTAAAATCCTCCAATGTTTCCTTAAGCTCCATAGATTCCCCTCTCAAGCCACTTCAAAGCCTTTGGGATCACACATCCAAGTTTGGGATTTCTTCCTTTCTCATTTTTGTCCAAATTTCATTATGTTTGTATACCCTATTATATTCATGTAAAAATTTTGTGGTATGATGTATAACCCCCCCATACTTTCCTTCAAATTTTGTAATGATGATATACCAATTTCTCTTTCCTTAATTCCTCCCTTGTACACCCATTACCATGCCGAAATTCAATAATTCATTTCTCTCTACTCACTTACATTAATGAAATTATTTTATATTTTGCATCTAAATTACATTACATATATTGTAAAATGTATCTATATTACCCCCTTACCATCCTTTTCTTGTATATATGATGATATACCCCTTTATCTCTCATCAACCATTTCTATGAATTCTTATGTCACGCCATTATGTTCCTCAATATACACCACGATTTTTCAATCCAAAGTCATTGTTTAGTGAATACCATTACCATCTCTCTATCATGGGTATTGACCTTTGCACACATTTACATATCAATTATATTATTTTATGTATGTATTTAACCTTCCTTGATAGTGGAATAAATGATGATCTTGAATGATTCTATGTAGTAAGATCTATGTGGAACACTTAGGCATGAAATTAAATAATTAAAAAGGGTGCTCATTAATAGTGCTCTAATGCATTGGATAAGATTAGTATTGTGATACGTCAAGTGTGATGAGTGTTTACTCATTATAATTCAAGCATAATGAGGGTTTATTAACTATCCATGTGAAATGAGCCTTGGGTCAACCTAATATCATGTAAAAGGTTGTTATCACATTTCCATGTTATGATAATCATGCCTTTATGTTCATGTTATTATTATGCTCCATTGATATACCTATATCCTAACATTTACCATATTATACATGTTATTACTTGTTTACTCCCTTACTGTGAATTATAGCTCACTCTTTTCTAATGAATGTCCTCAAGTTATCCCATGCAATGCTATGTAATATGGAATGATGTGGTCATGTAAAAGAAGTTTTCAACAAAGATGAATGGGTTTTGGTTCTAATTTGTTAGGTAATGTTTCTAATTTCCCTAAAAATATACCTATTGATCCTCGTAGTTTTCATAGGATCATTTTTATGTCATAAATCATATTGATGTCTGTAACAAAATGAAGGGTTGTTATATATCCCATGAAGTACAACCAAAGTTTCATCATCGTGTGACATTTTTCTCATTTAAAATATGTGTTCACTTTTCAAACCATTCATATGAACTATGGAAATATATAAATATTATTTTTATAAATTTAAACCGTCTTAGGATAATACCATTTGAATGTCAATATTTTATGTGGTCACTCCATGAAATAATTTTTTTAAAAAGAAATTCATATATGATTCCCCAGTTATGAAATTCTTAATTCATAAAGGATCACTTGCACGAAAGGAATAATATGATCTCATGACATAATAAAATGGCTCAAAATATATGGATTGGACCAGTGATGTTTTATTTGTATTATATTTCCGAATTAATAGTGTATTTAAATGAGCATGTCCCACAAAAATATACATTGTACTTTAGAAGTTTTTAATAACTAAACTGCTCCCATCACTTGTCCAAAAGACGGTACTGGGTCCTCTCTTAACCTCCACTAATTTCCATGATTCCAATATATGGTGCTACCTCACTCCCTTTTATGGGATTATATAGTATTCTTCTCATGTTCATTGAACATGGGCGCACTCTTTTGTTCTTATATTTGGCCCACCAACTCTTTACCCTCTATGTGGACTCCTTTGGAAGCCACTCCTAAGCGATTTTATAGTTGGGTCCCCTCTAGTTTGATTGACGCAAGACATTATGTGATTGAAGTTTATAACCCAATTTTTTTATTAAATTCCCATTCGTTAAATGATTACTGATATTCTAAATATTGAATTCAATTCCAAGCCCCCAATAAATAATATACAAATCCAAAAATCCTCATTATGAAGAATACTTTTTATTGTTGTCTCATCATTAATTCATATTATTCACCTCATGAAAATAATAAATTTCATGTTATTCCACTTTTCTTATACATTGTTCTATCGTAAAAACATTTCTTAGATATTTAAATATAAACTTCATCAATCATCACAATATTAATGGTGAATACTTCAAGAATGACATCGAATTTCATTATATTATTCCTTAACAATTTTCCAAGATACACTAATTCATATACCAACACATATTGGATTATTAACAACCAATACAACCTACTATCACCAATATGAAAAAGTTATTAATTATTTTAAAAATATAAATGAAGATATAAGTTCTTGATGTTTAAATAGTAAAAAATATTCAAGTTCAAAATGAAGTTGTAGTTCCTTATAATTTGGTTGAAATAAAATGTTTTTTCAGACATGTTTAGTTAAATTATTATTCTTTAATGTTCAATGAAACTTGTGTACATGCCGAAAAAGTCTGTAACTCCCAGAGGATGTTTCGAAATGAAAAAGAGAATTCATATTCGGATTCGGAGACCCGGTCTAGATGGCCCGGAAGTGGTGCACGAAATTAAGGAGGACTTGCGTGAAAAAATTTGTCTGCGCGAAGGAAGTCCGGGATTCGCATAAGAAAACCGGGATGGTGCGCAATTTGGCGCGCCCTAGTTCTGCGCGGTGAAGATTTGCGCGCCGACAGGTCCTGGCGTAGAAGATTTCACGCGCTTCCTGGATTACGCGTCGGCCGATGCCTATAAATAGAAGGTGACCTCAACCGTTTCGGGGTTGAGGAATTCGGACCATCTCCCGTGCGTGCAATTCATACTCTCACACACGCAAGATGACTTCCATGTAATTCCTCATTTCGGGAAATATTTTCTCGGGGTTCGCCTTTGCGCATAACCCCACTAGCTTAAGTGAATTTCCCAAACTCCTTTGGGTTCTTCCTTCGCGCGCAATCCGTGCCCCTTGCACTCAATCCCTTCCAATTGCGCGCAATCCCTTCCTTTGCGCGCAATTCCTCTGATAGGTTTCACAAGGGATTTTCCATTGCCCCACACGCAATCGAGGTCCATTGCGGAAAATCCCATCTCCGTGCGCAATCCATGCCCTTTGCGCGCAATTCCCAATTCGCGTGCAATCCCCTGGCCCAATTGCACACCATACCTGTATTTTACGTGCAAACCTTCTCTTTACGTGCAAAACCTAGGACCTCTCACCTTGACACCCTGCGTAGGCGCTCGATGTCTCCCATGTCGAGCATACACGCCATGCATTGTTTTCCCGTACAGCCTTCTAGGCTCATACAATGTAACGTCAATGTCCCTTGGGTGGTGTTTCTCGTTGCGTTGTTTCCCTTATGATTCTTCACATAGGCATGCTAATGGATATTTCTTCTTCACATAGACTCGCTAACGTGGACCCCTCGATGGTTCACCCTACGACCCCCCTTCGCTATGACCTTGCTGATGACTTCCCTCCCACAAGGGGTAGAGGGTGTTGGGCATGTAATACCTAGGGGTGTGGAGAAAACCCACCTCATCCGATCTGTAGGACGTTAAACTGCAAAATACCTCACCCTTAACACATGACGTTAAATTGTGGACCGACCCCGTGCCTCGCACGCAGGGTCCCCCCAGCTCAGACATTCTTTACGCCCACTCGTCTCAACGAGAATGGATTCTTCCTCATATAGAATGCGATCCTCCTTGTTGGAGTGGCGTTTTTCCACGGGGGAAGGGATCCCTCAGAGCGTAAGCCCTAGCCTCTCTTGCAGATGGTTGCACCCATGCACCTCCATACTTCCCCACCGCCAAGGCCAGTGGAGTCCCTTTCCCACTTGGCTTTGTCGTACCATGGGCCTCCAACCATGAGTAAGCACTGGCACCAAGGGCCGCTAACCACGTATAAGCCCATGTTTCCTCTTTGGACCGCCTCAGAGAATAAGCCCCATCCCAGCGAACTACATGGACGTTGATCAATGCTATCACATGGTACGTAGGAAGCCTCCACGAAGTTCAATCCCACCACCCAGTCGTTACGACTTCTTCATGTTGGTTCGCCAAACTCATTCGGGCCTCCTCAGAGCGTAAGCCCCAAATTCCTCATCCCGCATGATCTTAAACTATATACCCTCGTCCCTCATGACGTTAAACTCTATGCCCTCGTCCCGCATGATGTTAAATTATATACCCTCCTCCCGCATGATATTAAACTGTATGACATCATCCCGAATGACGTTAAACTGTATTTCCTCATCCCGCATGATGTTAAACTGTATGCCCTCATCCCGCATGATGTTAAACTGTATCCCCTCATCCCGCATGGCGTTAAACTGTATGCCCTCCTCCCGCATGACGTTAAAATGTATACCCTCATCCCTCATGACTTTAAACAGTATGACCTCGTCGTGCATGACATTAAACTGTATACCCTTGTCCTACATGATGTTAAACTGTATGCCCTGAACTACGCGTACTTTGATTCCCTACCATGGGGATACATATGAAGCCTCCATGAGGTTCAATCCCGTCACTCCATCACCCATCATGATCCTTACCTGGGCCGCCACATCCTGGTGATATCATGCCACCTCATTCCACTCCATAGTATCTGGGAAGCCGCCCACCTGCTGGCCCCAACATCGGTGTTCCCCCAAGGGGGATCTTCAATCTGATCCACTCTCAGTGTTCCGATCAGTCCGATCCATCTCCAAAAGACGGTAAACTCACGGCATACCCCGTGTTAAACATTGGAAGCTGAGGAAAACCTCAGATGGTACACAATTCCTTGCATACGATGTGGGATGCCTCGGGCTTTCGCGCCCTCAAGAAGCCCTATAATTAGGGACTGAAGATAGGCATGCCAATACCCAGCGTCAAGACGTGCCGACAACACCCCAGCATGACCATTCTCCTCACCGAAGTTTGATACCCCAACCAGACCCCTTGGAGCGTCTCGACAGAAGAAGAATAATTAACTGGAGTCCATGTAGATATGGCATCGGGAACGAGCATCACAAACCTGTCTTAAATATATGAGGGAGACCCGGACTAGGTGACGAGATCCAAGGAGGAATCCATGGAAGGAAGAACAGACATCCCATCATCTCGGTTTCGATTAAGGAGCAGACATCCCTGAACAAGGAACAGATGCCACCCGCAATTCGAAAGCAAGAATGCGGGGCAACAAGTCGCGCGTCCTCCCTCCACCCCCCCCCCCCCCCCCCCCGTGTGACGGACGTGCGTTCGCGCCCCAGCGTAAAAGCATTGGAAATATAAAATGGTGACCCCGATGTGATTCTCTTATCCTCAATACGGAGACGGGTAGCATTCGGGGTGTCGGAAGATTAGCATGTCACCAGGTCCGGGCACCTATCACCGGGACATGAAACTCTCCAGGGGTTGAGGAAGTTAGGATGTTGAGCACTCTGTTCTTCGACGTCGTCACTGTTGATCCCTCTCGTCGACCATGGAAGAAGGAATGATGATGGGCTATTGGTTGTCGATTTCATTTCCTTTTAGTACTAATGGGTTCATCTCCCTGCTTCCAGGAATCAGATCGCTGCATCCGGAGCTCGATTGCCACCTGCCCACCGACGTAGGGGCAAGGGCAGGGGTAATACCAACATGGCCACCCTGTGCGGTCCCGCCTTTTCCACAGTCACTCCAACTCCGACCGCTGCGACTGCTGGACGCTCACGCCCCCTCTCCCCGTCAGAAATCATCCAACGAAGGGTGATCAATGACTTGGTTCATAGGTACAATGAGAAAGGGGTCATCCCCACCAGGGATATGGCATGTTTGTATCTAGAGGTAGTTGTGCCTCACCACCACCATTGCTGCCCTTGAGGACTGCGCAGGGAGCTGCTGCTCCCCACTCCAACGTTCAACCATTTCGGGAACCTATCCCCGGAGCGCCTTGAAACATCCCTTCCCTACGCCGATGAGGTGGGAGAGGTCCGGGTCCGCCCGATCAGAGACTCGTCCCAGGGGTTCACAGCAAGAGCCCCTGCCAGGTTGCGTCAATGCTGCTGCCCGACTCCCCAGGCCAAGGAGAAAGCAATCTTTGTGCCCGCACCACCGGCTCCAACCCATCTGACCTGACACCAACATCGGGCGCGAGCGGAGGAGAATGCACGCCCTGGGGCACTAACATCAGCAACCGCTGTGGCCCGAGCCACTGCTGACTCCTGTCACAAGACCCCCGTACACGTTGAGCAGGGGCAGTCACATGCCCGACCCGGATCGAGGCCCCGACCGCCCTGCAGGCAGGTTGGGTCGACTCTCCTGGTCGCGGCCACATGCAATGTCCATCGTGGACAAATTCGTAGTAGTGACACCCACCTTAAAGGCCCATTCGGTGCCACTGATCTGGAAAGTAGAAGGATTCTCCGTGACAGCTACACTCCAGGTATGGATTTTTCCAGCGCTCACTACACTGGGTATGAGGTCACTTCCCCTTCCACTGGCCGCGAGTATGGAGCCGTTGCATATCCAGCCACTCACCCACATGGAAGTCCTCCCCATGTCCCTTTCGACATCTATCCCAGTGCTTCTCGCACCCCGACCATCAGTCCTCTCTGCCCCAGCACTATTGCGGCCAGGGGACTCCTTGACGGAAACCATCCTTTCCCTGAAGATCCACCCAGGGGAGGAAGGTGGGACATCGTCGCCGTAATAGTAATGTCAGGGAAGTCCGGACGGAAATCAGACCATTACGTTTCTCGGACTCTGAGGCGGAGTACGACCCGGTGATGGAGCCCTACCCCCGGTCCTACGAGTCAAGGGAAAGGGTGGGGACGGGGTGTGTCAGCCTCGTACTCCCCGAATGAGAGATCTTCATGATTCCTGCCTCACTCCGAAGGTATATCCAGGAGGACGTGGACTTGGCGTTCCCCTAGGGGTCAGACACGCAGTTAACACTGGCCTCCCCGGAAGCATCTTCCACCTCAGTCAGAAAGGGTGGGGAACTTTTCTGGGGACCGACGGAAGAGTCACGACATGACACAGACTCAGCAAGCTCCGACGCTCTGACTAGAGGCCTATTCGCGGACCCATCCTCTCGTGACATGAAATCTAAGAAACTGCATCCCTCAGAAGACGACTTAGGGATCGATGGCCAGTCATCCTACTTGTCGTAGTCTCCACCGGCCAGCTCACCGACCTAGTGGCATGCCTCGGCACCGTTGCTAGTTCCCTGGCCATTCTTGGTTGATGAGCAGGGGATGCAAGGGCCAGATCCTGAACCAGGGTCATGGAGCTTCTGGACCATCCTCGCTGCAGGCCACTTCCCCGAGAAGTTTTGGCCGGTCGCAGGATTGGATTTTGATATTCCAGAATCGCTCACCTCGGGAGAGTTGGAATGTTTCCGCCAGACTCTACAGGTGACTCAATCTCGTCTTCGCCATCAGCTGGCGCCTTATCCCAGGAGTCAAGAACATCTTGAGGATATTAGTGAGTAGTGTCATAAGGTTTTCCTAGCTGTTCTCCCCGCGGTTCGGCACCCCGAGTCACTTGGCCACCAAATGGCCCTCCAGCAACAATGCGTCTAGAGTTTTCAACTACTCTGAAAAGTTATTGAGGATGTCACCCCCCACGCACACATCTGTGTATGGGGGAAGTACTCTTCCCTTGTTTACTGTGTGATTCGCTGATAGCCCGATTCACTGGGAGGCTCTTAGGGAATGTCGCTGAGGGTAGTGGCGGTCAACATGGATGACCTTCCTGGTGAGGGAAATAGTGTGGAACTCCTAGATGGGGACTCACCCCCTGAGAAAAAGCCGTTACTGGACCCATCTAGGAGGATTACTCGCCAACAGAGGAGCCTCATAGGTCTCCATGTACCCACTGAGGCTTTAACAGTGAGTCGAAACATTGGAAAGGGTAAAGAGCACGCCGGGGCTTTCAAGCTCATTGACCCATCTTCCTTGGTACAGAAGGCAGAGGAATATCCTAATAAGGCCACGCTACTCCAATAGCTTGCTAAGAAAAAAAGGATGGTTGATGACCTCCTGGACAAACACATTGCAGAGCGGCGGCCTAACTACAGTAACCCTAGGCCGGGACAGCAGGGGTAGGAGAACCTACCCCTTGATGAGATTCCCCTAGGAAACCGCGACCATGCCGTGTTTCATGAAAGGGTAGAGGTCGGAGACCATGGAACGAGGGCGTGATATGTTTTTCTGAACCCTCCTGAGCAGCGTGATCACCCAAGGGACCCTGCTCGGTTTCCTCCCGCTACCCCAAGAGTCGCTCCGCCTGCCGCCCCGCAAGCTGCTAAGCTCGACTACTGGATCGAAGAGCCCGGAAATGTGCTTGTGGTTTGGGATCCCTGTCAAGATAGGAATCTGCGTCCGGAAAATTTAATGGTTGTGCTCATCGCCCACTTAGTGGCCTTGGAAACTAGGCAGGTGGCAATCCCAGCAGACAGCAAGCCATACCCAGCATGGGTTGATGATATGACGGCCTCGTCGGGATTTGGGAACCCCACTTTCGCCCCCTTTAAAGGGACCAGAGACCCTCCACAGCACCTTCCCACTTCAACTCGAGGTTTGGGCCTATGTTAGGGACTCTGGCATAGCAGGAGGCTGCTAAGCTCCGTTGCTTTGTTCGGACGCTAGAAGGACCAGCATTCGTCTGGTACCGCCAGCTCCCTGTCGGATCTGTGACTAGCTAGGAGGACCTTCACAGGCAGTTCCTCTACCATTTCAGTTCCATGACCTGGAAGACGAACATCATAGACCTCTTCAGGTGTAAACAAAGGGCTGATTAGCGAGTTGCGGACTTCGTCGCCCGGTGTAAGGGTCTCACGCACTCCCTTGACATGCCACTAACTCAAGAGAAATTACTGGCGATGTGTGTAGGGAACGTCAAGGAAGTTCTAGTTCCTTCACTAATCACTCAGAATTACCTCGTGGGGTTCTGAGACATCTCAGAAGAGGCTCAGCGCCTCAAAGAAGACCTACAAAAGGCCAGTCAGGCATGCCCGCTGCCTCCTGTAATCCCTGGAAGGAGAGCAGCCAGATCTGAGCCCGCTGTTGTGGCCCAGATATAGGCTCCCAGGTTGCTATAGTTTCTCCTAGTGAGGCCAGCTCAACAACCACATAAGGGTCCACCCCCACAGGCACAGCCTCCAGCCCAATAGCGACTGCCTCAAAATCGGCAGGTAGCTCCGCACAACGCACCTCCACCACCTAGGTGAGATAATCAGGCTCCGCCTCCTCGACATGCTCCTCCGGCCCCTGGTCATGGCTATTCTCCAAGAGACCACTTTCCAGACAGAAGGAATCAGACTTACTCAATTGATGAGGCCCAGGTCCCTGGTTATTTCCGTAGTTCCCTAGAGTAGAGGATCGTGTGGCTGCCTGAGTGCCGGAAGCCGGAAGAGGTGTGTCTCACTGATCACCCTTAATATTTCCCTTATCACCGGACCCTGGGGCACACCATCCAGCAATGCTATGTCTTCAAGGACTGGATCCAAGACCAGATTGACAACATCATAGTCAGCTTGGGCCCAGCCCCGACACAGGTGGCAGGTGTCTTTGTGAGAAAAGATGGTAGTAGTGGCAGCGAGGATGAATGGCAGCAGGTTTCTGACAGTGGGTCCCGGAAGTATAATTATTGGATTGCCTGCAAGACGGTCGCCCATGGCCATGGCATCATCTGTACCCGCCTGAATCATCCAGAGCCCTCAAAATCTGCGAGCGCCACTTCAGCACCGTCGTCCCAGCCTACCTATTCCCAGAAGAGTAGGTGGCGGCGAAGAAGAAAGAGCACGCCCTGCCAGTTCCATCATCCTCCCACACTCTAGGTGATTTTATGCCCCCAAAAAATGGGGATCTCTCCAAGACTCCGTCTGGTAGTGGTTGACTCCTCGAGTGAAAGCCCAGGGTATGCTTCGGTTAACACCGTAGAGTTGGTAAATCCCTTTTTGACTCCCTACGATGAGGAACGCCGGGTGGACCTTCCCAACGTTCCCAGCCGTCGCCAACATCGGCGGAGCCCTGGGTACGTGAATCACTGGGGCACGAAAGTTGGCACCCTTATCCAGGCCGTGCACGACACTGAAACTAGGAAGCAGGCCTGACACAAATCTTAGCACACGTGGCCCCTTCATCCGGTGTCGACGGGTTCGCCTTTACCACTGTTATTGTTGCTGGATAAGGCAGAACCGCCTCAGCCATGCCGTGACCAGATCGGCCCTACCACCAGCTAACCGAATCCTTTCAGTCATAATCCGGGACCACAGCCTTCCGACCCTAATCCGACAGCCACTTCCCTGGCTTCTACTAGTGAACATCGAGATGTTCCTAGTACCAGTCAGTCACCGGTCCAGCCGGTGGAACCCATAATGCCCCCAATTATAGAGCGGATCCTTTAAGCAGAATCTCACATTTGGATAGAAAGTATATCGTTCTGAAGCACCTAGCTGGCATTACAACAATGATTTCTATCCTTGAGACTCTTCTCCTATTGTCTGAAATGCGTGAGGCGCTCACCGAGGCCCTAATGAGCCCCCACCAGTTTGAGAAGGAGGTAGCGGCTGTAGAAGCCTTCCACACCGAGGCAATTGAGAACACCGAATGTCATGCAGTTATCTCTTTCTTCGGTGAAGATGAAGACCCTCTCATACAGGGGAACATTCGCCCACTGTACATCATCGGCTAGTTCAATGGCATGGAAGTCCGACACTGTCTTTGTCGACACAGGTTCTGGGATTAACCTAATCCTAACTCACATTGATTGTGGGAGAGTGTTCTTCTATAACCCTCCATTAACAATTTAAATCATAGTGTAATTACGAGGGCTTGAATACTTAGATAATAATAATAAAAAGGAAAAATTAAACATAAAAGGATAAAATTTTAATGTTAATGTATATCATAAATTTTTATTTCCAAGGGTTCAATCTAGGATATCCATGATCTATTTCCTAACAAATTTTCTTATGGGAATTGTTTCTCTTAATAATTATTTGTAATGATATTATGACCATACCAATAACATTCCTAGGTGTTACAAACTGGGTGAAAAGTAAGGCCAATTTTCATATAATATGATACCCTATGATTGGCCCAAAACACCTAGTTAGAGTTATTACTCATTGTTACATCTATTTTAAAACAACGTCCACTTCTAGTATCTTTAGAGATATTTATTTTCTTGATAACCAATTACTCTATACTGACCAAACATTTGGGATTTTTTTCATAGACATAGTCTTATCACTATAGTTATAACTAATGTTTTATATCCCTTATCCAAAATTAACAAGACCACACTCAGATACAAACTATAGTGATCATATCCCTTACACATATCATAACATGATTTTTAGCATAATTTAACATCAAATTATAATCCTAGGATCGTAATTTTTAGTGTCTTGTAAGACTAGGTACACAAAACTAAAAACATGAGAATAAATAAAAAGTTTCTTTATTTACCATCCATTATGAGCTCCTACCATCCTATAATACATTAAATCTACAACGGATAACCAGGTGATAACATGACACAATCTATGATCTAAATAGCCCATTAAGGGAATAATCATAAGAAGCAAACATAGCACATGGGATAGAAAGAATAACATGATCACATAAAATCATAAAACAAGAAAAATAATTTAGAGAAATAATATGTATAACATGGGAACATATAATTATAGATTCATAGTAATGTGGAGGGAACATTACACATGAATTTATTATTATTCAATTATCATTGCACATAAAAGAACATGTCTCATGTCTAACCTCCAAAACTGTTGCACAAAGAGCATGAGTAAAGGAAAACCACCAAGGCTATTGCCCCTAACATCTCATGAGACTAAAATTCCAAAATGAATTGGAGTTCGATCTAGGTGAACCCATCATATCATTTTCAATGAAAATTCTTCCATATAAGGAATTATACATAATAAACCCAACATAAATATAACTACTACCAATGGAAAGAATTGCTTATCATAATCATGTTAGAATGTATATAAAAAGGGAATATCCTAATGATGTCATTGAAAGGATTGTTTTAAATAAAAATGTAAATTCATAAGGGAATATAGAAATAGATAATGATAGTTGGTGTAAAACATAAGTGAAAATACCATGAATGGAACATTAGAAACCAATCATTTAATTGTGGTGTAAGGTAAACCATTAAAGATTAATTATAATGGAAAAGGAATAATTGATTTTGTAAAACCATAATTGAAAAAGGTGGGTTTTCTTGAAAAAATCTGTTATTTGGAAAAATTAATGGTGTCTTGAAATATATTATTGAGTGCATTTGAAAATGGTTATGAAATCGGGATGTTCCCTTGAATAGATCTTTCTTATCCGCAAGAATTTATTGGGGAACCATTTAAAAACATCTATATCCCTGAAAAATATTGATGAATGGATCATGATAATTTTCCTTTTGGAAAATATGCACAAAATTTATAAGATTTAAATAAAAATAGGGAATCATTATATTTGGATATGGAGAGAGAATGAGTTACCAGAAGGAAAAAAATAGAGGTTCGGGTAAAATCCCTTACCATATGTCTAAAACATATATATAATTGATATTAATCTCCTAAATAAAAAATTAAATCAATTAATAATTTAATTTAGATTCCTTTTTAAAAATATTTTATTTTTTTGTTTATAAAGTTAATTTTGTCCCATTTTATGGGTTATGTGCTTCAATTACATCGTATGAGAGCCTTAGTTTCCTTGATTTTCATAACCGGTTTATTTGTACATGTGTATGGAAAATAATGTTTAATGAGTATAGTTGTCTAGAAATAAAATTATATGTCACTAATTGACATAGATGATACTAAAATACCATTTTTTCTAGAGCTGAGGATTATTCATCACATAAATCAATAATGATAATCATTTTGATTAATTTAGTGTTTCTTGATAATCAGAAATTAGTTTTTTTTATATTAATAAAAATCATGTATATATAATGGTTAAAGATCATTAGATAGGATATAATACATGTAATATAATATTATTCAATAAAAAAATAGATTCCTGATTGGCCATGAAGGTGGATTTTAAATATGAAAGCATGTTATCCACACCTGTGGTATATCATAACCTCACAGACAATAAATAATTCTATAAATAAAAGAGAGAAGAGAAGATACTTGTTGAATAATTATTCCATAAATTGGATTAGATCATAGTATTATTAAGGTAGTGTATATTTCAGGACACTTGGAAAAGGGTATATGATTAGAAGGAAATAAATGAAAAGAACATGAAAAGAAATTCTAGGAAAATGGAAAATGGTTTTACCTATTTATTCCTTATTCTTAAGAACCTCCATAGGGGAATTGGTTTTATATTTTCTTAAGAAAAAAATCTCCAATAACTAATGGAGGGAATTTGGTGTCTATTTGAGCATAATTTTGACATGTCTATAGGATTGATAGTTTTAACGATAAGAGGTGGTGTGGGGTGATATGTATAGTTAATGGTAGGGGTGTTTTCTCATTTATTATTATGCTCAATACAAGAAATTTTTTATTATTGAGACTACATAAATTAATAATATGATATTAATTCTAACCAATGTTTTTTTAAATCAAACACGACTCATCAAATAGTGAACTGGAATTATAATTTATATATACCGTAATTTACAATATTGTACTATTCCTTGAAAATTCAAATTATTTCATAAAAATTCAAAAAATTAATCGTAACAATTTTTATATTTGTATAATTAAAAAATGAACTCCACTTCATGCACTTAATTTTCTAAATGTTAGAAATTGAAAATTTATTTAAATCATCATTTACATGGAAAATATAGATTTTAAAATTATAATGAATTATAATGATTTCATATATATCATATATATATTTTAAATGTATCTTTATTACCATCCATGTAATTCTGAAATTGAAAACTAATCACATCGCTTCATGGAGGTGGTAGTTCCACACGTACGAATGTGTGACATTTTAATTTTTCAATTGACGGAAAGGATAAAAGGTATATTTAATATTATAAAAAAATTTCATTAATAAATTATATAATAATTAAAACCATCATAATAAAAATCCATCAAATATGGTTATGAAAAATGAGTTGCGTCACTATGTGGAGGAGGTAGTCTACATATAGGAATAAGAAATACTTTCACATCTTATTTGATACAAAGTATGGTGGATAATTTTGATTTCAAGAATATAATATATTTTAAAAATATTTAATTTACTTGATTTATTATTTTATTAAAAATAACATATATTTTTATAATATAATTGAATAAGTAAAAAGTGAATGTTATTTGTTATAGTGATTACCAATTCATTGAAATAACTATATTAAATCCCCTAAAAATGATTGTAGGGTTGGTCTTTTGGGAATATCAATACATCTAATTCATGTATAATGATATTTTATACTGATTTTTTAGGTTTTGGTTAGGCTAGAAGGCTCAATGTGGTGTAAAGAGGAAGGGGAAAGGGTTTTATTCTATATGTGGGGAGAAGACACACTTGAGATGTCTTAAAAGTTTAAAATATTTTAATTCCCTTTCGAAAAAGAAAAAATTAAAAATGGATATAGGTTAAAATGTGGGATTGGTGGAGATCAAAATTCTTTTTTCCAATATTATTTAAACAGGTTCGATAGGAAAAATTACCCTTATCTCTTGTTTTAACACACACCCCAGCAAAAAACTCATTTTAACACTAAATTTAATGAAAAATTATATTTTTTTATTATTCATTTTGACTAATAAATTAATTTCCTTATTAAAAAATTAGTAAATGATTATTCAAAATTCAGAACACATTTTAATAAATATAATTCAGAAACGTGAAAAAATTAATTTTATAGTAATCACACAAAATGGAATGAAAAGATTTTTTCCTGAAATAATTATTTCTTATGTGTATCATTTATTGTAACAGAATCCACATATAATTAAATCCAAATATCCAAATTGGATTATCAATAACATAAATGAACATATTTTACATTTATAAAAATTTAAAAATTCATCCTTGTGAATGTTTTAAACAAAAAAATGTTTTTAATAATGATAAATATTTTTTATTATTCATGAAAAAAACAATCTTTTTTGAAAAATAAAAAAATACATGAATATTAATTTATAAAAGATAATTTCTAAAATTGAGTTCATTATTTAAAATTAATTTTCCGAATGTTTTATATATTAATTATATTATTTATTCAAAATAATAATTAAAAACCATTTGGAGGATAAATTTACATCCAAATTATATAACCACTTAAAAAAAATAAAGTATTTTTTTACTAATATGTACTATATAACTAGGACCATAATATTATTTTTGTTAAATGTGGTTTTTCATATTCATACATACAATTTATTGACTATTTTATAAGGTTCACTTAATAAATAGAATTTCCATATTATAATATAGTTAACTTAAAGATCATTATTGTATCGTAAAAAAGTTATTGAACCCATAAAATTATTTTTATAAAAACATATAATAACATCATTGGATTTCAGAGAATTTGTTCAGTAGGATATTGAAACACCCTGAGATTTTGAGAATTAATTTTTTCAGATTAATTTATCTTATCAATATTTATCATTTCACGTGACACTAAAAATAATATATATATATATATATATATATATATTAAAACATTAAGTGAATAATTCCTCCCACATTCGATAAAAATGTGGGTTTTTCTATACAAAATACCATCTTGGCCTACACTCCATGATACACCGAATTGGTGAACAATGCACAGAACACTGAGTTTCTATGAAACGCACACACACACACACACATATACATATATTTAATTAATTAAATACAATAATTTTAACCTAACCATTAAATATAATTATAGTAATAGTAATAAATTCATTACAAATATTTTTTAATAATGTTTTATAAAAATAAAACATATTGATAATGAAAGATATGATTTTTGGTAATGTCCTTATATGTATAAAAACATGGTTTTCTAGAATGAACTACTTTAAATAATGAATTTAATTTCAGAAAAATTTCGAAATTAGATGTGATAAAATAAGATACATTATTTAATTCAAAATGTATAAATTGTCCTAGGGGGATGTTTTGGTATATTTCTGAGAAACATCATTTTTTGATTAATAGTGAAAAATATTGTTTTCTGTTAAAAACCACCTTTTGTAAAATTAATTAATAATGAAAAATAATATTATAAATATTTTTTATGGAAACATTAGATAAATATTAAATCTAATAATTCATTGAAATTCATTATAATCAATTAAAATATGAAACTGAATATAAAATATTAACAAACTCATGAACTTTTTTGTACTTTAAACCACTATTATTTCATCCCATATATGGGATTAGCACTTATCTGATTTTTCTACTTCTCTGAAGTGAATATCAAAAATCTGACATATATCACTGTATCAAGCCTAATATTTAGAGTCTAATAATACAAGTTTATTTATTTTACCAAAATTATTAGGAAAAGGGATTAAAATTAATCATATCGGTTAAGGCCAAATTAAGCTTAATTAGATATTAAACATTAAACTTAACGACCCAAATGACCAAGACACTTTCCCAAAACCCATTGGTTATCCATATTTAGTCCATAAAACATCCATTAATGAGTTGTTTTTGGGTTGGTATGGATTTTTTTTTTTGAAAAAACATGTGTACTCCTAACATTTTCTAAATATTTCATGGGAGTCATTTTCCTTCCCAACAAAATTCCACCACTTTTACCATTTATCACACCTCTGAAACAATTTATTTTCATCCATGATCTATCCATTTAGCTTCCCAACAACATTCCCTTAGACCTTTAAGCCATCATTTGGTATTAATGCTTCTAATGTATGCCTTTTGTCATAAACCAAAAGGATATAACTAATTAAGAGGAAGCTTGTACGAGTACAGAGAGAGTCAACCCTAGGGTAAAGGGATTTCATCTCAGTTTTAATTTTCCTAAGATATATATTATGTTTCCAACTATTTCATTTTTTTGGTGTGTTTACTTCCCAGGACTATATTAACAGTATCTTGTTCTTAAATTTATGGGTATTCATATGACTATTTTATGATCCTTCTTTCATGTGGTATAAGTTTCTTAAGTGACAAAATTGGTATAAATATTTTCTCTCCATTTTCCTTCTTTGAGACTTTTGTTTTGTTATGAACATAAACTCTTTTTATATGTGTACATATATCAATTTTTCATTCCATATCAGGAATATCTATCTTTTCATGTTATTTTATGATTCATTTAATTTATATTCCTCACATGCAGAGAATGATCCAAAGGTAATAAGTTATACGAGTTTATTGAGAAAATATAATGGATTTTTGAGATTGTTTATGATGTTTCTTCTTTTGATTAAATCTTAAGATCCAATTCTCAAGAATATTCAAGAGTTTATTATCCTATATTATTTCATTATATATTAATGTATTGGTACCATTTTTTAGTCTTTGTTACATAAGATCGGTAAGAATGTGTTTTTAGGAAAGCCCGATTTTACCCTTTATTCGGTAAAAAATATATGTTTTCCAAAGAGGGATTAAAAAATATTATACCATTACCCAAAAATATTTAAATTTAATTTTTACTGTTATTTATTTTATCATTCTATTCAAGGTAATTTTCGTGTCTCTTTCCGAACTGAGAACTTTTCTAACCATTTTTACCGTGAAAAATGACATTTCTTTTGACCCCATTTGACCTGTACAGATTTACCTCAAATCATTTATCTGAAGCTCCCTTTTCATATATCAAAGTATAATATTTATGAAAATGTTTTTAAAAGATATTTTCATTAAAAAAATTCCAAAATGTTTTCTTGTTTGTTTTATATGTTTTAAAAAATGGTTTCCCAAAAGATTTCAAGATTATTATATAAGTATTCATGTACAATTATTTTCAAAATATTTTTAATCTTCCTTTAAATGGATTAAAAGTGTTTTCAAAGAATCAGGTTAATAATTTTTTTTGAAACTTATTTTAAAAATATTCAAGATAGAATCATTTTCAGAGTAATTCCATAATTTTTATGGTATTTTAAAAGAAAATAATTTTCCAATGGTCTTATGTATTAAAAATATTTTTTAAAATAATAAAAGATATTTTCCACTTGAAAATGGTTTAGAGGATATTTCAAAATTAGTTAAAATATAATATGATTGTTTTTTATGTACTTATAACATTCTATGAAATGATATAATGGTTACATTCATATCCTTTATATGGATGTGTTATTCTTAATGTCATGGTCTTTATGACATCATTTTCATTCACTTGTTACGTGTTAAAGAAACATTCATTCTTTCACAATTAATGATTTGATGAAATGATTTTGAAACATATATCTTTTCTATATTTTGTGATGTGATGAAATGATAATGAAAACCATTTAATTTCATGGGTTATGAGTTGATGCTGAAAAAACCAATGACTTTTTATGGGTCAGGATATAATGAATTATTAATTATCTTGTGGTTCATGTATAATGGAACTTATCATGAGATGGGTGTGACCTGTATGTCCCTCCAATTTATTGGGTGATGATATGTTTTATTTGATCTCAAAGGGTACTTAGGTAGTAGCCCAAGCATGAAAAGAAATTGCGTTTATTGGTTATAGCCTAAGCCTGAAAAAAATGTGGGTCTATTGATTGTATCGCAAACCTAAAAACAAATATGGTGTACATGTTGTATCCCAATAATAATAGAAAGAGGGTACATGGGATGAAGCCCAAGTATTAAAAAAAGCTGGTACAAGGGTTTGAATACCAAGCCCAAAAAAATTTGGTACACAGGTTGGTAGCCCATGACTAAAGTAGGTACACTAGTCGTATCTAAAGGATAACATGTTATAGTGGTCTTGGTAGGTAGCATCAACATAGAAGTCTCTATTATTATAATAATACCACAAATCCTACGTCTTATTCATGTTTTATGATTTCATGGAGTGTGATATTTATTTCCTTATGATTCATATATTTTGAACTACCAAGATTTATCCCATAACTCGCGTTTATGTTTTTGATATACAGTGCATGATCTACAGATTCTAATATCATGTTATCATACTATTATATTCATATTTATGCTTATTTTTTTCAGTGGTGCACGGGCACCCTCCCTACCATGAGCATGCTAGTTTAACGACACATGTCCAGTGCGGAGTCCTGCCCTTTCTGCCTGAACATTCCAGATACTCCTTTGCACGCCATCATTATCTGCCTTGGAGCTTAGGAAATTTGTAACAAGTGGGGACTGACTTCAGATGTGTCACTGGACATTACCTCTGATCTCCCTGATCATCTAATGTGTTGGTTCTCCTCTCTCTCATTGTATAATGCAGGTTCACATTGCACCCTGGCCTCGATCATTTGGGATCGGCGTAACAATGCTATTTTTTCACCAAGTTCATAAACCTCCTAAATTATGGACTGAATGAACCACGTCATGGATTGAGTGCTGGAAGGACCAAAATGGACAGTTTATTCCAGGTGTTACCCCTTCCTATCCCCCTCATTGGAATCCCCCAATAGAATGGACTCTTAAGCTTAACGTGGAAGAGTCTCACCCCAAGGATGGGCTAATTGCACTCAGTCGCCTGGCTCATAATCATCTGGGGAAAATCAATGCTTCAAAATATTAATCACATCATGCCTTCTTGTAACCTACAGTAGCTGATCCCTCTACCATCCTTGTAGGTATGATGCTCGCCGTGGAACGTGGATTGGTTGATATCATCATTGAGTCGAATTTCCTCACCATTATCGATGCTATCAACCACAACGATGCTGGATTCCAGTCATTTGGCGTTATCATCAGGAGAATTCACTCGATTCCACAAGGCTTCTCATGCTGCAACTTCTCGTTTACCAAAAGGGAAGTAAACAATGCGGCCCATCAGCTGGTGGCATTAGTCCCTTTCGATGACAACCAACTCTGGCTGGAAAATTTCCCATTTATGGATTTTCATATGTACATCTGCTGATCTTTGTCATTAATGATATTTGTCCTTATTTTTTGAAAAAATTCTTATTGGTCTACCTTGTTTACCCTTATTTAGCATCTGATATCACCCATTTAATCTATTTTGTTTTTCTAGTTTTTGAAGAATGGTGTTCGGTACAAGTGATAATGTTGTAGATCCTTATGGGAAATGTTTAAGATCTTACACTAGGATAAAATATTTTGTTTCCATGTTTCCAAAGAGACTGAGCTGTTATGGTCCTGCGGAAATTATTTCTACAAAGTAAAAAATATCCTTCTAAAATGATGTAATATCGAGGTTTGATAATTCATGGTTTCTATAGTTGGTATTATTGGATACATTTATCCAACATTTGGAAACTAGGATTGCAAAACCTTAGTGATATCTCTAGGAATATGTCTAATTATATGTCTATGGATCTGTATAAAGATAATTATAAGGATGATTTTATGTTTAGAAAAATGTATTGGAATTTTGGAAAAGGATAGAGTGAGTGGTTTCCATGAAATACATTCATGTATGGATACTACAAGTGGATATGGATCTGGCATAGATGTACATAGTGGTAACATCTGATACAATATGTTATGCTCTTATCTCAGGGTAATACGGTATATAAAATATTCCTTGTTGCATACCTAGTTTTACACTCTTTGGGGATATGCTTTAGGAAATGACAAACTCTTCACAAACAATCTTGTAGGATTTAGATATAAGTTAGCTATGAAAAACCTAAAATAAACCAAATGTGTTATAGATTATTGTTGGTGTCATGATTTATTAATTTTATATGAAATATATTTCATGGTAATATGGTTTTCTACTATGATAAGTAATGCTTACACTATTCTTCTGATTATAGTCAATAGAGGGAACCAGAAGGAACTGGATTAATGTTGAATGCAATGGGTGATTTTAATATTTGCGATCAAATGGGGTGATCACTGGAGTGAAATATGTCATGATCATGCTTAATAAATTTTCATGGAACATGATTAACATTTTCTACCTTAACCAACTCTCAGACTCACCAAGGTAGTGAAAGATGGGTTTCACTAAGATTTTAGGTAATGGAAGCCATGTAAGAAAGAAGATTTAGTTTCCTTTGTTTCATGAATGTTGAAAAAATCACGTAGTGAATGTCATATTCAAACAAGATGGTTGTTGGACTGTGTAAAATAAGGACATAAAGAAATTGACTTCCCTTGAGAAATGAAGAATTTTGTTAACGAAATTAATTTTAATTTCGGCCTCCCTAAGTCGTCATCGAAATTTATGAGTTTTTAGTGTGTAGAAAATGGTCATTTTCAACCCAATATCCAAAGAAGAAAGTTCCAGAAGATAATCAGCAATATGGAATGAGTAATGATTACATTATTTTAATGATGAGACTATGGATGAAATCTAAAAGGAATGAGTAATTATAGTTAATGGGTTAAGGATTATGTAATCGATGTATTTATGTATATGAATTCTAATGTTATGAATGATGAAATATACAAGTATTGTTCTACTTATGTTTTTTCTCTGAGTATTTTAACTATTATGTTGAATTATAGATGTGATTTAATGACAAGATGGATTTTTGACAAAGTGAAGGTAACCGTAAATATATTCTTTATAATATGATAATGTAGTATGGATAAAGATACATGGGATATGAATAAATAAATGGGGCAATATTTATTACCTTGGAACTATGTAAAGACTTTTTCAAAGGTGGTTTATGTTATCATTGATTATGTTTACAGTATTTTGGGACTTGAGGAATAAACCCAATAAACATTGGAATGAATAAGAATGCATGTTTTCAAAAAGGATATATTACCATTTAGGTTGTGTCCATGATTCAAGGGAATATACAATAAGGTTATTCACATGTTTGGAAGGTTAAAACCAAGATATAATTTGTGATATACATTGGAATTAATGTTAATACGATTATGTAACAATAAATCTATGTTTTTTGATATACATATTTTTGAAGGGAAATAAGGTAATATGTTCATGAGATGTTTAAGTTAAACTTTGTAAGAATAATTTGTGCACTGAGATTGTATTTAAAAAAATGATTAAAAAGTATAAATAGTTATTCTAATTATTTAATGAATGTCTATATTATATATTATATTAGTTTGGTTTCAAAAAAAGGACATCAAGCATGTCGTCTGACAACCAATCAAGTCTGGTAAAGACGCGGGTCTTAAACCCGTGACAGACAGACAAGTAGGGTTTCACATCTACCACTAGCCTACATGATGTCCATGTTAACGTATACTTATTTTTAATTAATAAATATTTATGATGAACTATTTGTGTTAATTTTTTTATATATTAATGCATGTTGATTTTAAGAGTCAAATAGTTTTACTTTTATTTCTTTTATGGGTTGTAAGATCCGTTTGAAGTGTATTTTAGTGCTTCATTCATAAATGTTAGTTAATGTACATCTATTAAATGAGTTAATTGATGTATTTGAAATTTTTTGAAGCACAACCATTGAATGAAATTATTTTACATAAGTTAATGAATAATTTCTCAACATTCTTAAAGTGATTGAAAAATGTTTTCCTAATTCCGTAAATTATGTTGAACCAATGTCTTTTGGATTCATAATAAATTTATTAATTTATGTCACTCAAAATTACTGTGATCATTATCTTTTTCATAATTGATGGTCTCAATCACTATCTAAAAATATTTATTCTTTTCCCCCATCTCCAATCTTCATACCCAACCTATGTTCTCTTATATGGAAACCCATTTATATTTTAAATTTAGTAAACGTTTCAAATTTCTATTTTAAAGGAAGTCATAGTATCAGTTTTAACGATGTTATTTTCAATGAATGAATATTTAAAGTATTAAACCTTTTATAACTAAGAAGAATTCTGAGCGTCAAATTCATTTTAAGGGAGGTAGAATGTAACACCTTGTGATTTTGAATTTTTTTTTTCAATTTAATTTTTCTTTTCAATATTTATCATTTCACATGACAATGAAAGTATTTATATATATATATATTAAAACAAAAATTCAAACATTCCTTTCATTTGAAATACATTCTTGTCTTATGCTACACACAATACCAAATTGGATTGCACATCAAACAACACTGATGTGGTATACGATGCATGCAACATTAAGGTTCAATGAAACATCTATTTATATATATAATTCACTAAATGATATAATTATAACATAAAAATTAAAAAAACATATATTAATTTTAATAACTATTTCAATATATTTTTTATAATTTATTTATATAAATAAAACCTATTGGTAATTTAAGAGATGATTTTTGGTAAATTCCTTCTATGTTTGAAAACATTGTTTTCTCAAATGGACAGATTTTAATAATGAATGTAATTCTTGAAAGATTTATCTATTTTATTTGCTAAAATAATCATCCATTTTTAATTCAGAACATAGAGATTAGACTATGGTAAATTTTTGGGATTTTTTTTAGAAACATCATTTTTTGATGAATACTGAAAAATACTGCTTTTAGATTAAAACTTCCTTTTATCAGATTAATTTTTAATAATAAATGATATAATGTATATTTTTTGAATTAAAATTGGATAAATATTACCTCAGCTAATACAATTTAATTCATTAAATAAATATCACAATAAAACTGAATATAAAATTATAACAAACTCTTGATCTTTTTTAAACATTAAAACCCCGTTATTTTGTCATGTTTGTAGAATTATCACTTGTCATAATTGTTCTTCTTCGGAGTAGTGAATTTTAAATATCTAGCAAAAAACATTATATTCATTCTAATATTTAGTTTCTAATAACATCATATTAATTTATTGACCAAAATAATTACTAAAAGTGATTAACATTAGTCACATTATTCAAGGTCCAATTAAGAATTATTAGAGACAAAACCATAACTTTATCGGTTCAAATGACCAATCCACATTTCAAGAACTCATTGGATCTATATTGTTCAACCATGATCCTTCCATTATTTATATTTCTATTTTTTGGAATTAATTTTGATAGGTAGGATCATTTTCACAGCTAACATGTTTCTAAAAATTCCAAGTGAGTCATATACCATCCCTATAAAATCCCAACACCTCTACCCATTTCCCAAACCTCTCGAACCTTTTATATTCATCCAATATCTTCCCAATTTTCCTCCCAAAAATCTTCCCCTAGACCGTGAAGCATCCATTTGGTAAAAAATATTATCAAGGAATCCTTTGACATAATCCAAAAGGAGTTACCTGATTAAGAGAAAACGTGTATGAGTATAGAGAGCGTCAAGACACAAGGTAATAATATTTTTCTCACATTTAATTTTTGTTAGATAAATGTCATGTTCACTGATCATTCCTTTCATATGGTTTATGTAATATCCATTATTATATTCTATTTATCTAGTACTTAAATTTATGGGTATTCACATGCCCATTTTATGATCCTTCTTTCATGAGGTTTAGGCTTCAAAAGTTACCAAATTGGTAAAAATGTTTTGTCTCAATTTGTCTTCTTTGATACTTATGTTTTTTATGAACCTATACACTTTTTTGAGGATTGCGTACAAAAATTTTAAATTCAATATCATCAATATCAATTTTTTCAGGATTTTCTATACTTCCTGTAATTTTATCAGCTTATGGAGAGAATTATCTTAAGATACAAAGTTACTAGATTTTATTGAGAAATTCTCTTTGATTTTCAATATTGTTTATGTTTGTTCTTTAATTGATGATATAATATGATCAATATCTCAATAATATTAATGAGTTTCCTTTTACTATTTTATTTCATGATATACTCATGTATTGGTACCATTTAATACTCGTTAGTGCATATGCTAGTTTTTAATGTGTATTTCGGAAAGCTATACTCTATCCTTTCATTGACCAGAAATCTATTTTTTTTAAAAACGTTGTTCCAAGAATATTATAACATTATCATATAAGATTTAAAATACATTTTTACCATTTTTTCTTTTAACAGTCTATTCCTGAAAATCTTTGTGTATTGTTCCAGACAATGAACTTTTCTAACCCTTTTTAACATGCAAAATGAATTTCTTTTTGACCTCGTACAACATGTTTGTATTTATCTATTACCTTTTTTGAATCTCCCTTTTCATTTTTAAATGTTTAATCTTAATGAAAATGTTTTTAAACATATATTTTCAAAGAAAAGTGATTTCAAAATTTTTTCAAGATTCTTTTAAATGTTTTCAAAAAAATTTGTTTTCAAAATGATTGCAAGCTTATTTTATAAGTTTTCATGTAAAATGGTTTGAAAAACATTTTGAAGATTGTTTATAGGATTTCAATGTGTTTTTAAAGAACATGTTCTTCCAAATGTTTTTATATTTATTTTATATATATTCAAGGACAATGGTTTTCAATATTATGTCATAAGTTTCATGGTATTTTATTTGAAAATAATTTTCAAATCGTTTTACATATGAAAAGTCCTTTTTTAAACAATAAATGATATTTTCCTCAAGAAATGTTTTTATATAATATTTCAAAATTATTTCCCATCTTAGAATACATTTGTTGATGTTACACATCTATTTTTATGAAATGGTCTAAAGGTTCTATTTATAGCCCTTATAAGAATGTGTTATGCTTAATTTTAGGGGCTTTATGAAATTTGTTTCATTCATAGGTCTAATTTCGAAGAAACACTCTTCTATTAATAGGTTATTATTTTATTAAATGGTTATAAAACATATCTCTTTTATATAGGTTATTATGTGATGAAATTTTAATAGTCACCACTTCGTTTCAAGGTTTATGATTTGATGTTCATAAAACCTATTTATTTTTATGCATTATTATATAATTAATTTTTTAGTATCTCGTGGGGTATGTATGGATTATTTTATTACGAGATGAGTGGGAACTATATTTCCCTCTAATTCATTGGGTAATGATATATTTTATATGAGCTCAAAGGTTACCCATGTTATAGCCTAAGACAAAAAAGAAATATGGTATTTAGGTTAGGAAGGTTATCATTCTCAAGGATCATGTTACCCTAGAACAAGTTAGATTTAGTTTACAAGAGTTTTGGATCTATTTTGACACCCTTCTCTAAGGTGATTTGGACCTATTTCCGTATGAGGACAAGGTGAGTCATCTCATGGAGGCACTATTCCAAATATTCAAGTTCTATATTTAACTTTTAAGAAAATAATATATCCCAAGAATATAGAAATAGACTTGGTAATTGAGAGGATACTGAATATGTCTGAATAATCATGAGAGTGGAGTTATATATGGGATAGAGTTTATTTCTGGGGTTCCTAGTTTCTTTAAAAAATGAGTTTTTGGCAGTCATGGGTAGGTCCTCACCCTCATTATCTCATTTATCTAGTGGTAGAAAATCATATGACCATTCTAAATTATCATATCCTTTATTATTATACAAGAAATGTTCACCAAATGAAAAACATATTCCCTTCAAACTATTATAATCTGATTGGTTTTCTGCATCATGTTTGGTTGTTGCAATATTTTCATCCAAGGTAGTGCAAGTGGGGTGCTCCAGCTTTAGATCTGTATAGGTCTGGTAGAGTAGTCCATGGGAATCCCTTTGATATTCCTTGTCATCAAGGATTATATAATTGCTATAGAGGTTGTCAATATCATGGGTAGAGGGGAAATGGAGTAAGTTGTAACTAGTTTTATGGTTTGGAGTTACCATCTCTAACAGATTCAGACATCATTTGAGATAACATTTTTGTGTTTTCTATTTGGTTCAACGATTAATTTAAATCAATATATATGAACTCATTTATATCACCTTCCCTAATTCCAGATTTATGGAATGAGGGCGAGAGACTTATAATTCCAGTTGAATTTACTAAACAAATAATAGATTTTGATTATCTTTGTATACGGTTTAGGGACCTTGACCTATTACTATAGTACCGAAACTCATGGGGATAATTCCTATGTCTGGGGATTCATAAATATGAAATCATCCTCAGCATGGACTTTTATTATTTGTAATATTATATATTTTATTTCATTATAAATCTTATTGCATTTTATGATGATGATTGTGAGTCTTCTATGTTCATTAGTGATAATGACCCTCGAATGGGTCACATGAGTGTTCGATAATTGGAACATTACATGATCTACTTGAAGATGATTTTAGCAGAAGATCAATAGATGTTGTTTCCCAAATAAGTGAATGAGTAACCAGATGTATTATATAAGGTGTTTTTGGTGTTACCACCTAGACTATATATCGTTTTTTAGATACTATTATAGCTAAGAGCTTCTCAGATCTTGTTGTCTCCAAACATGAAGGGACCATATGAGTGTTAGGATTTGCGAGTATAGGTATAAGATATTTATCAATGAGGTTATCTTTTTTCAAGTGTTTCTCCTTGGTGTGCTCTACTTGTATTCACATAGAATATTGATGTATATATTCAATGATGTGTTGATTCACATCACTAGAATTAGGTTGTAGTGATTAATCATAACCCTCCTCCAATCGTTGATGGTTTTTTTGATAAAATGAATGTGACTAGTTTTTTTTATCAAATTTCAATATGTGAATTCTCTATCATCCAACAAGGGTAAACAATAAAGATATATTGAAGTCTTCTATATAATTTAATTATAGTCTTTAAATGTTTTTTTTCAAATTCATTCAATGTGATAAACCCTCCATTTGTGTTCATGGTGTCAATGAACACATATTTCATGGAGTTATTAGACCATTTCATGATGGCTTGCATCAATGACATCCTTGTATACTCAAAATCTAAGGAAGAACACGTGGAGCATATGAGATAACTTTTGGAAGTATTGATTTTTCACCAACAATTCAGGAAGCTATTGAAGTGTGAGTTTTAGGCTATTAAGGTCCATTCCATTGGGAATTTCATATACTAGTATAGTGTATCATTGAATTAATTTATGATCATGGTGGTTGTTTATTCGTAATCACCGAAAAATGTTTCAAAGGTGTGACTCATTGACTATTTTTCAATCTATTATAGGTGGTTCATTCCTCACATCTCTCATATTTTGATCCTCTAGATAAATTAACCAAAATAGATAATGCATTCTTGTGGAATAATTAGTAACCTATTTTTTTGTGTATCAAAATTATATGTTGGTTAGTGCCCTTGTTCTTCATTTACAATAATAGATAGTTCATTTTGAGTTTTTCTATGATGTGCCACATATTTCATTATGTGGTATCTTGATGCATTGAATATTAGTTTATTTGTATGGGTCTCTAATGATACACCCCCTTGATCTTAACTATTCTACACATGATCTCAAGTTGGTAGTCTTTCCCCCAGATACTTTGGGAAAAATGACAAATCAATGAATGCTAAGTGGTTTTCCATGAAAACAATTTCATGAGGTTTGTATTTTTTATATGTTAATATGACATGTGAATGTGTTGATTGATAATGTTTTTATAGTACTATGATTTGTATATTTTATATACACCAAGAATGGATAATTGTTTAGTCAGTGCACTAAAAAAGAAATCATATAAGGATTCTAATTGAGAATATGATGATTCTTAGAGAGCGATAGATGAACACCCCATATTTTTTCTCAATTTGAGAGGGTTTGGTAGAAGTGGATTCCATTTTTATATTATGAGGTATCCATATATAGTTTTGTTGTTTTGGTATCCTAATAGGGGTATTTATAGGTAGAATGTTTTCATGATTGATTTTTATATGGGGATTTCCTTGATGGCTACTCTAACGATTATCATCTATTCTTGAAATCATAGGGGAGGATTATAATTCCATTGGTGATTCAGGATGTGGCTCTTAGTGAGTTTTATATAACACCCTTAGAAATATATAGTGGTTTGAAAATGATATACCATTATCCAAGTGTTTAGTTTTGGTGGCTTGTGTTAAAGCATTGTTTATCAGAGTTCATGTCAAGGTGTATACTCTGTCGGATGGTGAATGTTAAACATGGTGTTATTGAATATTTAATCGATCATTTAAATATTCAAAAATGCAAGGAGGATAAAATCTAAATGGACTTATTCATTTTTTACCTTGATTTTAGAGAATATATAATATTATATAGTTAATAGTGTTCCAACTAAAAAAAATTGGCATAATTAATAGTGATCAAGGAGTTATCCTAAATAGAGTTTTCGTCAAAGGATTATCTAGAGATGGTTGTGAGGTTATAAGGATTCATAAATATGATCATATCTAATCATGATACACATTTTATCTCTATGTTTTGGAGACAAATTATCCATTCCTTACGCTCATAGATATTCCTTTGCTCTCTTTTTCATCATTAGTAGGATAGTCATACAAAGTGGACAACCTATATGTTTTAAGAAATGTTATGGGATTATGTCATGGACTATAGAGGTTTTGGATAAAGAAACTACCTTTATTGAACTTTATGTAAAAAAACAATATAAAAATCACATTATAATGACATTGTTTAAAATAGTTCTCGACTAATAGTTTCATTCTCTGTTTGGTTGGATGAGCGTTAGAGAGTCCCCAATTATCTTGAAAAAACTAAAGTACTTCATTGTAGATATTATTTAGGTGATTAAATAGAGGGTCAAGGGAGTGAAGGATCCCCAAAATTATTATCTAGACCATAAGAGGATACCTCTATAGTTCAATGTTGGATGTCATGTGTTCATTATGGTTTCTCTTCATCGTGAGAATTTAAGGTTTGTTCATGGTAGTATGGATTCTACAAAATTTGTTGTATCATTCGAGGTGTTATCTCATGTTGAAATAACTGAATATAAAATATAAATTACCTCATTGAGGGTCCAATCAATGATGCATTTAATTGATTACAGGTTCTCAATTATCTTCATGATGACTCTAACATCATCGATTGGCGTGTGATCAATGACGATGATGTTAAGACATTCAAGGAGTGGCCAATAGCTATCAAATATCACTACAATAAGGCATTGTTAGGTTATTCCATTCCCTTGGTATGTGTATATATGGTTAATAGCGGCATGGTGTGGAGAACCTGGGAATGTGATTCATAAATACTCACTTGGTAAAAAAACTTTTTATGCTTATATCATCATTTTGTTGATATTATATCATTTTTTAAGATGTATCCAATCAAAGAAGAATCACCTGGGTGGGATAAAACACCAAAAATATCTTTTTTATTTAGTTTACAAGTCCCTATATTTTACTATATGTAAATTCAATGAAAAATGAAAATTTTACAGTGAATAATGACTTGGATTAAAATATGATACATGAAGATGGTCCTTCATGTAAACTTTATTACTATTTTAGTTATTTTAAAAAAAATTCATACCTTTTTACGGAACATTAATTGATTATGATGTGGATTTTACATAAACCATTTTGGAATTATCTTCATTTCATTTAGATATCAATGTGTAGGTTCCCTCTAGTGATGATCCAACCAATCTCCTTTTATATTTGAACAACGCTAGTTGAATTTAGGGTAATAGCGCATTGATATAACATTCATCCATTATAATTTATGATTGATTATAGTAAATTCACTCATTATGATTCTCTCTAACACTCTCATCCCTTATATGAAGATAGGTGGAGGAATAGAGAGAGATTTCGGAAGTGTGTAATGATTCTCAAATCTTGAAAAACCATACACAATTGAAATAATAAGCTATTTATAGAATAAGGGATTAGGTTAAAATGTTATTTAATATTTTACTAACACTTTAATAATATGATAGTCATTATTAAACCTCATTCCATATAATAACATTTTATTTTTATTTTTCGGGGAGGAATAACTAACATAATGATTAATATTATTTATCATATTTCAATAGAATATTCATTTCATGTCATGATATTAATATTCTCCGAGTCCTTAGTATTTATTTAATATACCAAAAAATATTTATTTATGTATTTTTTTTTATCAAAAATAAAATAAATATTTTATTCACAATCTTGTGAATAAATATATGTTAAATATTCATATAACTAAATAATTATTTATTGATGAATAAATAATAATTTTTGACCTTTTGAATATTAAAGATTAGTAAAAATTTAATGACATTATTTATTAGTCTTGAGAATAATTTTTATTCCAATAATTTATTGATATCAATAGAAATACTTATTATGATACCCTCTAGGATTCATCCTCATTTCTATTAGTCATACTTGTCTAAAGTCAAATAGTTCAATATCCAAATGGGTTATGGAACCTAAGGGAACAAAATTATTGTCATAATGTTGAAAACTAGATATGAATGATCATTGTGTAATATAATCAATCTAACACAATATGTCATCATGAAGGTTTCACATTTTTTCATCAACCTATTGACTAGATATATATTTCATTGACTGCTATAAATTAACTCGACCTTAAACCATGGCCAGAGAATATAATGTGATGATTCCCTTCCAATAAAAGGGTTCATATATCAACATACATACATATGGAATGGAAAAATATTTCCTCATCTTACTCATTAATAACATATGAATGAGGACTCAACCAATGTATCTAACCTTTCCAGAAACTCTGGCATCATTGTTAACGAAATACTTATATATATATAATTTGTGATATGAATAAATAATAATATTATTGTCTAATGACCACTACACACATTCACATATATAAAAATCCAATGGGACCAAAAATGTGGAATTCATATAGGATGGTTCGTTCTGATAATATCCCATATTAAAGAATACAATGCTTGAACTTCATGTGAAGTGTCCTCATTCGCATAACAGCAAGTACACCTAACTGTCACAATCAATGGGTTCCATCATAGAATGTTATAAAAATATATGGTAATATTTTAGAATATCTTCATACCATTTTCCTTGTTCTCATCATTGTAGGGAACTTCAATGAAATTTTCAATGTGATATATACTGTATGAAACTATATCATTATGGTCATGTAGATAAATAAACAATTTGGGAAAAGGTATTTTATTAATATTGAAATCATGGAATGTACATGTAATCAGAGTAAAAAACAATTGGTCCTAGGACCCCAACTCCAACAAAATACCACTTTGACTCTATCCAATGGCCAATGATTTTCATTCCCCTAGACATAACATGATAATTAGGCTTCTAATGAGTAATGAATTTAGTAATGGGGTCTTCCGTATAATCCTTTATTTATATTATCCTCAATATTACAACACGTCTAGGAGAAAAATACCTCAAAATATGATACTTATGATGAATTTACATTTCCCACTGATGTTTCCTTGGCTCATAGGAAATTCCACCTCTATAGTATTATAAAAATTGACTGTGATAGGATAGTTAATATTATGTACCACATAAACCCATTATAGAACGTTTCATATCCATATTAATTCATTAGCTACCTCAAAATCCAAAATATACTTCAACTCCAGTGTATAATTGGTTACCATATCCTACATTGGTCTCGTCGAACTCATATCACCTCCATTGAAAGCGAAGATATATCCCTCAACCAACATTATATCTCCTTTATCTATTTGGAAACATTCATATAAATATCACATTATGAATAGTTCCTCATATCCTCAATATAATTGCAATATATCCTTAATAAACTTTTAATACATAAGAATAGTCTTTAATTTTATCAAATAGCATTTACCTGGGTCTCCCTGATATCTTCTTACCATACACAATGAATAAATAAAAATATCCTAATAAGTAGAATAACATAACTGACTAACATAATCACCAATCCAGATAGAATATATTATATTATTTTAATTTCCACATGTGTTTGAGGACACATTTTCCAAGAAAGATCAATTATATGGGACCATGAAAACAATACCGTATTGGATTAATACATACTCAAACCATTTAATTTATTGTTAGTATTTGTAACTTTTCATAGGACAAGAATTACTGCACTCTAACTAAATCATGTATTGATAAAAGGATCAAATGTTTTCTTTTTGAAACAAAACAATATGATTCCCTCATGAAACTAATTGTACCATAACCTAGATATTTTCATAAATTTATAAATGGATATTTTAAATTTTGAAAAAAAATCACATCCTTTGGAGTCACGATCACATTCGGATGTATAATATTGAAATATTATAGATGTATTCCACAAAGGAAATATATTTTTGAAACCCATTTTCCTAATCTCATTATTAATGGAGGACATAATGGAAATTATAACTCTAATGAATTTAAAAAATATAACTGGGGAAAATGCCTCATTGTAGTCGATACATGGATGTTTTCTAAACCATTTTATAAACTTTAATTCTTTATAAGTACTGAATTATTCATCCTTTTCAACTTTCTTCTTGAATACCAATTTGATACCCCCATGACATAAATCCAAAATAGGTTCTACAAAAATTTGAAATTGTTTATGCTTCATGGAACCCATTTCATAATCTAGGGATTCATTCCACTTAAAAACCTATATTTCACATACATATTAATTTTCTATTATAGGATTAATATTATCAAGTAATAATGATTCCCCTTCTTTAATAACTATAAAATCATATTGTTCTTCTTCTCAAACCTCTCTTATACTTCTATGTAGTGATTATACCATTGGAGATTCTTCTTCCACAACGTATTATAGAATCTGATCCTATGAAAATTTCTATGTATCATAAGAAAAAAACATTTCTAAGTCTATATAACTCCCATTATCTATTTTAAACAAATAATCCTTAAAAATTAATATGGGATACCTATCAACCAGAACCTTTAAATCTATATTCATATATTGGTATTATCCCTTTTTTAATTTGGATATACTATAATGATGCAATTTGTGCTCATAGTGAAAGTTTGATACCCAAATAGCCCTTAATAAATGATTCACATCCGCACACCTAGAAATATGACAACAAATGTCTCACTCCACTCCACAATTGTTATTGGGTACAATTTTCCACATTCATTGTCCCTCTGTTTAGTATTTATGTTGTTGTTTGAAATTTTTATCCCCAAATATATAATGGGAGACTCACATGACTCATCATTTATCATTATATATACAATAGGACATGGTTATTCCTTGAACAAAACAATTTATCCGAGGTGTAAAAGGTAGATTGAGTTGAGATAGAATTCAAAAAACACTTAAATAATTAGTGTTGTATTGATTAATATTTTCTCTACAATGTTCTGAGGGGAGTTTCTTAATCATATAAACAAATTTTTTCTCAACATCATTATTTTATTCCTTAAATATATTAATGGATGATCTATTATACCCCATCATGTATACATAACCATATCTAAAAAATTCATCAACAAAAATAAAAATATATATAAGAACCCACCACTTTATTCAGTAAAATATTTTCCACACCCATTGGAATAAACTAATTTGAGAAGCTATTTATCTATTTCATGTTTTCTAAAAATTTTATGGTTTCTTATATTTCCATATAAATAATAATGACATATACTATGTAGTGGTAGTGAAAATGAAAATAAATATCAATATTATGGTAATTTATTCAAATGTTTTGTGTTTACATAACATAGATTATGACTCCAAATTTGGGAGTAATATGTGTCATGTGATGTAGTTTTGTTACAAATTTCCAATACTGGGTTTTTGTATTTTAAATCATATTTGATAACCAAAAGTATTATATGACACTCAATTTGTGGAAACAAATAAATTTCACTTGATAAAAACCAAATCAAAAGCTACCCCTTCTTCTTTTTTGGGTGCATTTTTTCATCCAGTGGCTCTTCTTTACCCATGAGAAATAGACAACATCAGATTCCCAATCATTCCCCCTGATCTTTGTATTATTATAAGGTTTTTTGGAATAATCATTTTTCATTGAAATCTTATCTTCTAATTTACATTTTTTCACCAATTATTTAAAAGGATTTTCATAGTTCACATCCGTATCCCCGTAGAGAAGAAGTGTAAGTAGATCTAGGAGGGACTTTTCAATGATTTCCATGTTAAAATTAACAAAACAATTAAGAAATCATGTAGGAAGCGGTGAATCAATGTTGTCCAAATTCATATGAACTATTAAAAGAAGTTATTTCCATTGTGGATATGTTTTATCTCCAATGTTTATCATAAGGATAATGAAGATGTGAAAGTTTCCATTTATTATAAAATTTTAAAAGACTGTATTATTAGTACTTTTCTTGATTATAAATAATGTGATATCACATAATAATGATAATTAACTTTATTAACTTACCAACTCACAATAAAAAACCACTGAACATGGAATTTCTCTTCACACAAGACATTCTACTGGAAAGGATCCACATTTCACTTATTTATGTTATAGGATTTGGCCATAAAACCCATGGGAATGTATTTATGAAGGTGTTCATACCATAGTGGGCTTGAAATTCCTTGATCCATTAAGTATACAACCCAATCCAAAAATCCTAACTACTACATCTTCATTACATACCTCAAAAATTGTTGTTGAATAGTTTTTTTTCTTGAACTTCTATACATGTTTGGTTAAGTCGGCCCAAAAATCTAATGAGAACTCTCTAATAAAACAATGTTCATAGACTATTTCCACGTAAACACTTAGTTCAGTTATTTCATTAGTAATCAAGTATTGGAATTTATAGTATAAGTTAATATTAATTGGTGTTAATTCAATTTATAATTCATAAATATTTATTATTTTGTTCTCTATATTTCTTGTTAATATTAATTATGTTTTAACATTTTCATAAACCATGTATTGATAATAAAAAATACACATTATCCATTTACTTACTTTTAATATTTTCACATTAACTCATTTTTTTGTGATTGCACTCTTTTATAAAATAAATTCATAAATATAAAGATAAAAATAAATAAATATATAAAGAACCTAAAAATGAGCCTATATATTGATTTATTTATTTAAAAAACAATAAATCAACCTATGACCTATGAAAAAATCATTGTATCCCTCATGGCATGAGTTACATAATTCCTCTGGCCTTATTATGTGTCTCCTAGATTGGTATCATCTAGGTTCCATATTGAACCACCTCATCACACCTTGGGATTCTCCATTTCTTAAAACTAGTTATTAATCACATGTAGGTTAGTGGAACCAAAGGATTTCTAATGTGGATTTACATAAATAACCTTCAACATTCCAGTCCTATGGAATAATGGTGGGTGTGATGAAATGTCAACCGTAATATTATAATTTATTACAAACTAATTGAAAACTAATGTAATAAATTAAATTATATTAAACCAATGGATACACCTGTCTTGGTCGACCTCATGAAGATTCATACACCAACAAATAATATGAAAAATTAAAACAAGTCAAATTTCATTTATATTAATTCTTTATTATTATTTTAAACATGCCTATATTAATTAACTAATTTTATTAGTTATCTTCTATATTAATGAACATCCTAATTCTCTTGGATATACACATCATAAATGTGTTAAAGTAAAATAAATAACATTAAAAATAATTTCATATAATGAAAATAAATTATATGAACATTTAATAATTCATAAAACCCTTTTTAAAATTCTAAAACATGACATTTTAAAATAAATAAAATAAATTTTAATACTAAAATTATAAATTTATTACAATTGAATTTTTTCCATTATTGTTAGAAACAACATGTGTGCTTATGAGTTGCATGCAATGTACATTAAATTTTACCTACCTGTGATAGAAGTCTAGGCTTGGATGTGTACCTTGACTAGACTAAAAATATAATATTATCCAACTACCATCCATTCTTACTATTGTTGTGTTCATAGAATAAACATATAGGGCTTTAGCATGTATCTAAATTATATTATATATTGTGTACAAAACAACTAAAAAAGCATGCTCATAATTTCATGTGTTTCTGAAAAACACCAATGTACGCGGCATGTTCATCAGATTCAAGAAAACATGATGTCTATAATCTAGGTACACATCATGTAACACATAGGTTGTGTTCCCTCAAAACCCACCAAAGGCTTGGCATGTATTTTTTCCATGGGAATTGATAAATTACATATTGTGTATACTTTCTACATGTAGTGTTTTTTATCTCACCACGATTTCATTATCACAGGGATTGAACATGTATTTTACCACATGACTTGTGTGAATTTCTCTACTAAACTGTATAAAATATATGATATGTACAACATCTTCACATCAAGAAATAAGGCTTGTTGTGTTCTAGGTTTTCCTGGTCTACATTTGATGTCCAGTAAAGGTGCGACATGTTGTAATAGGTCTGTGTGACATGTATCCAACCACACTTCCTTGTATCAGGGACTTAGGAACACTTTGTGTACATCGGATACATGTCACGTAATAATATGCTATATTGTTGAAATCCAAGACTCTTCCTGATAGAATCTACAATCATTTATCATCTGTTATTAATACTTTAATAAAACTATACGTGAATAAATTAATACTTTTTTTAAATCAAGTTAATTAAAATCATATTCATGAATGAATAATTCATGAAATAAAAAACTAACAAGTATAATGTGTATATATTAATAATAAAATAAATAATTTCAAATTTGAAATGAGACCACTATAGTACATCTTGAATGTTTTGGGCATAGGGGAATCACCTGTCTGGGTGAAAAAATAAAAATGTTTTTGTTAATTTAGTGGATTCTTCAATATATTATACTAGATGTAAGCATCATAACCAACAAAATGGTTTTATGAAATATTGAGAAAGGGGAAAACCTAGAACCCATAGTGTATCATTCACATTAAATATTTTATTAATTTATTTTTTATAGGAAGAAATGGTTAAATCAATTAGGAATTTTCATTGATGATTGTTTTTATCAAACATATATCCTTTTTAGACTGTCATATTTGTGTTAAGAGGATTCATGTGTAGAATACCTCAACTTGTTGTCGAAAACTTCTCTATTGATATTCGAGTGACACAATTTTCTTTTGGGGTGATAGAAAAACGAAACAACTTTATTTATTGTTCATGTTGAACACCTTTATCTCCTTCCGGATTAGTGGAATCTCTCTAGATCATCTTGTTCTTGAGAAGAATATAGGATGATGAATTTAAAAAAATTATACTATATGAAATGATACTAAGATCGCAATTTACCCTAAGGAATAGACATAAGAATCAATTTATAAATATAGTCTTTAAGTTAAAATACTCTTTAATCTCAAGTGACACTTTATAGAATATGAAAATAATTGTTAAAAATTATTCCATATAATATTAATAATATTATGATTATTTTAGATCATGCACTAACTCAAACAATGTATAATGTTATTTACTAAATTTGAAAATAAATATTCATCATCAGGCATGATCATGGTTTTCCCTAACTCATATTTCATTCTTTAATAAGTGAATAAATATTTAATTACATATCTCAGTCATCAGTAAATAAAATAAATATATTATTCACAATCTATTAAATATATATTTATTAAATATTCAATTATCTAAATAAACTACTAATTAATGAATAAATATTTACTGATTACCTTATAATTATTGGCGATCAATAGAAACAGCTAAAAATATTCCCTGGTCTTGAAAATAATATATATTCCAATAATTATGTTAAAATAATTTTTTTTGATATCAACATAAACACATTTTCCGTTACCCCCTAATATTTTTTATGTACTCACATTAGGAAGGTCTATGTAAAGTCCAATATTATTGTATTGAAATGGGTAAACACACCCACGAAAAGAACATAGATTCACCACATAAATAACAAGATATGTATTCTTTGTATATAAAATAATACTTTTTCCTCAATATCACATCATGTGAGTTACATATCAAATCATCAAACTATAAGCTTGATATGACTTTCCATTACTTTCTAAAATAAAAAATTTATTACGTGATATACATGGAATTCAATGAGATTGTTCTATTCAGATAAAATGGTCGACATATCTACTTACATAAATTTGGAACGGAATAACTATTCCTTGAAAAATTCTTTAATAATACACCCATCATGGAACACCCAACATATCCAACTTCTTCCTTAAATTTATCACCATGGTTTAGGTAATAAATCTATGTGTGTTAAGTGTAATAATAATTAATAATAATCTTAATGTCTATGGGCCATCCCACATGTTAGGATATAAGAATATATGATGACACCAAAACATGTATAATTTATTTTAGTGGTAATTTTATTATCATATCCCATATTTTATATTACCAAGATAAAACATCATTAGATAAATCCTCATCCACTTATGAGTGCTCACACCTAAAAATCACATTCTATGTGTTACATTATAGTGAAGTTTCAACCATATAACTATATTTAATAATTTTCTCAAATAATTTCAATGTTATAATAATAGAAGAGAACTTTAATGACTTCATCAGTCTGATAGAAAGTTAAAAAATTAATATATTAATGTCTTTCATATTAATGAAAAAAATAAAATAAAATATTTTTGATTAACTTTTAAATAATCAAATATACATGTAATCAATGTATAACTTGTTTTACCTTGGATACCAACTCCAATAGTTTTCCATTATTTGTATTGATATGGATTTCTGTTCATTTATTACATGGTTGTGGAATTAGTGTTATATAATATGTATGCAACTTGAGATAGCTTTTGGGATCACATTTCTACTGTTTCGTAGTTGTTTAAAATTTCCCCCAATGTTATGTGGTTTGGATCCAATGTGGGAGATGTTTTTGAGTGGAATTTTTCATGGTGTCTATTTGTATGTCCCCTTATGTTTTCCTCATATATGTGGTTATTTTAAGTAATTGGGGATGATAAATGTATAAAATAGGTTAAATGTAATGGCACAGACCTTTATCACCCTTAATGTTTTTTCAATTGAGGCGTGGTGGTTCTGAGTGGTTTTTTACAGGATTTATAGAGGCTATAAAGTTTTTTGGAAATTAAAATGGTTAAAATACACTAGTGGTGGGAATGGTGGTGTAATGGCCTGGACTACTCCAGACCATTACTTTGTAAAAATTTGATGTGGTCAAACACGACACGTGTTATAATAATAATATTTTCTTATTATAATTATAATTAATTAATAATAATAATAACGATTGAAAAAAATGTGCCACTAACAAAATTAAATGGTTGTAATTTTTGTTAGTAAATTAAATGATTTGAATTTAATTAAATGGAATGGGATTAATTTAATATGAGAATAACCATTGTGAACTAATTTAATGGGATTAAATTAGTACATTAATTAAGTGTGTTAATATTATTAATTTTATTAATAATAACATTAAAGTGAGATTGGAGAGAGAGATTAAAAAGTGATGGAATAATAAAGAAAATAATAATAATAACCATAAATTAATGAAGGTTGGGGCGTGATGGGTATGGAATAAAAGGGGAGGAACCACTTTAGTTGGGGTGTGATAAAAATTGTGGAAGAAAGGAAGAATATTTGAGAGAGAAACATGTTAAAAAGAAATAAAATTTATATAAAAATGAATATAAGAGAGAGGCTCCATGTGTATCCCAACTAATAAAATGGGATGCCTTTGTGTGTGAATATCAATGGATATTGGAGAGAGAATGTGAGAATTTAAAGAAATAAATTAATTAAATAATATAATAATGTAATTATTCATTTTATTGGGAAAACCATGTTTAGTCCCTAAATTCATCGTGCGACATCGGTTTTACGAACTTTCAGCGGCAATGTGACCTTGACATCGAGACATAAATTATGAGTCCAATATTAGATGTATTTTTTTTGTGTTTTTGGATAGGGTACCCGAAACGCTCGTTAATTAATAGATTTAATATTATTATTAAATTTTTGACCCGTCATAAATCTCGCGTGTGACATCCGATTGACTTATCGTTAGTGGTGATATGATCCTATCATTAATAAAATCATTTCAAGTCTAAGGATGGATATTAAATTATGGTTTGTGGCATGGGTCCACGAAACACCCAAATAATAATATTGTTATTATTACAGGATCTTGTATCCAACCTATCTCTCTCATACGATGTTGGAACGACGAACCGTATGTGATATTGCAACCCTGAAATTATGGTGGTCATTTCAAGACAAATAAAGAATACATTTTTATGACTCATGTCTCGGGTCAATAAAACACCTACTATTAATTGAAGTTATTATTATAATTAAACGCATGGAAGTTGTATGACGTGTCGTGTGTCGACTAGTCAAACAACATAATAGTTATACGGTCACATCATGTATATATTAATACATGTTGCGTACCATTTTACCTTTTCATTTCCTATATAAGAGAGGGTCATTTGTTATTTACGGACCCCTCTTCTTCTCCACACGACGACACTCCAGGACAATTGAATTCATCCTCCTAACTTCTTCATCCGGACTCTGATCATTGATCTGTTAGTGACTATGGGATCATGTCCGTGAGAAGAACATCATACACCCTATTCGGTTCCCCCTTCTTCGACTCCCCCTCCACAATTCCAACCGAGGAGACTGCTGATAATTGAAGGGAACGACCGTCTTTGACGAACAACTCTAAAAAGGTTTGATAAACCTATATTCTTGTATTATCTTTCCAATCCTACTTCTCCCATTTTCTTTCCAAGATACGACATATGATCTCCATGTTGATGGAGTTTCTTGCTTTTTTGATTCGGTGGTGCTACGACATTCTTGGTGGGTGCAGTCGTTCTGGGAGAAGCCTTTTGATCGTGGTGGTCGTGTTCATAGAAGGACAACGGAACCTGTTGAGGTAGGTATCATACCATCATCTCTCTAAATTATGCATCATACGGGGTGGGTGTCCTCTTGTTTACGTGAAACACATTAGAACCATTTTAATAAAGATAACAACTGTCTTGTATAATGGGGATGGGATGTTTGTGAATGCAGTAACATTATTTATATCCTGTGATATTATGTTGTGAATTGAATGAGCTTCAGCCTACTGAAAATCATTGTCTTTGGGGGCCTTTGCTTACGAAATTAAATGTTCCCCTCTCCTTCATGATTTTCTTATGGATGAAAATTTTATTGAATGTGGAAATTGGTTAATCACATAAATTTAGATGATTAAATACCTGGAACCCTTGTGTGATCACCCCGGTTGCACAAACATAAATAATAAACATGTGGGTGTTGGTTATGGTATATTTATGTGAGGAGTATGTTTTGTGGGTTGTTGTGGATCAGGTAAGAAGCGGGGTTGCGGTTAGCTTGGTAGTGGGTTGGTGTGAATGCTATGTTCGTGATGGGCAGTGGGGCTGCGATAAATGGTTTCAAAGGGATGATGATGTATGGGTTTCAGTGTGATTGTTGTTATGGTGGTTGGCCGCGGGGCTGCAGAGATGTGTTTTAAGGTGAACGAACTATGGGTTGTGAATAATAAATAAAAGTGTAAGAGTAAATGAATGGTGGGGAATGGTAATGGAACAGGGCTAATAATCAATGGGATTGGATGGTTAATAAGAAGAGACTTTTTTGTGTTTCTTGTGTTTTTCGAAATTGATTTGTGGATGTCAGTGATATGTTTTATGAATTCTTTATCCAGTTTGGTTGTTGATAGTTTCCTAATAGTTAAGAAACTGATAACTAAAGCTGTTGAAACATGAAAACATTAAATGGGGTTTTGTGATTGTTTATTGTGTGAATACTCTCGAAGTAGCAGTCCTAAGGAATATGCTCAGATCTATGTGTAGAAGCTTTATTATGGGATGAGTGGTTATTTTAATTATATAAATCTGTACGTTTTATGTTTCATTATCAACCCACCCATGTTGATCACTACGTGCCGAACACCCGTGGGACGGGGGTGAGATTCTCAAAGATCCAAAGGATGGCTGGTTACTGTTCTTCCATGTGCTCCCTCTTCTAGGTTCTATAGCCCATGTTCCTTCGGGCATGTTACAACAGATTTTTCCCAATAATCTTTGGGATGAGGTGTGATATGTTCCTAGGTGTCTTCGGGATGAGATGTTGTAATGGTCGAGGATTGTGTGGCGGTGGGATGTGATTTGAGATGGCTGAGGATTGTGTGTCGATGTGTTACTATGAGCTTCGTATGGCCAGGTTGTAGCACTAGCTCGAGCTTCGTATGGCCATGTTGCGACACTAGCTCAGGAAGAGGGGGAAGAATCAAAGTGTTAGGTGTGAGGGATTGAGCAGTATCTAGTGGGAAGGTGGTGCGGGGTACCCATTCATTGATAACATTACTACTATACTCAATTTACTTGTGTTACTTGGCGAGTGTGACTAGTGAGGCTGGGTGGATATATTCTTTGCTAGGTATTGGTTCTTCTATTTTCTCACGGGGCATTAGGATGTCACCCCACTTGTGCACGAGAGATTTAGGTTTCCCTAATGAGTACACTTGTATGCTCACCCTACGTTTTCTTTCAGGTTTTCAGGAGGACTACAGGGATTGTGCGGGGCCATACTAGTCAGGCAGGGGGAGTAATTGATGTTTTCTGTTGTTTTTTTCTTTTAATTTTTGGTATAGTACTTTGGAGCTTTTTTGTACTTGTAATTTTGTTTCACTATTGTATAAAAAATGCATATGGTATTGGTTTTGGGCTATATCTATAATTGTTCTTTTTCTTATTCTTGGTGTTTGACTCATCCTATTTCCCAATCTTAAATTAATAAAAAGGGTAATTCCTCCCATATATGTGAAAAACTCATACCCTTGGTGCAAGCTTCCACTCTGGGGCCTACTAGAGGCGGGACTCGGGGGTCATTATCTCTCTACCACCAATGCTAGCTAAGGAGGGTCATCTTTAGTTGGAGGGGGTCATGATAGAATGGTATCAAAGGCTTATTTTTGAGAGATAGGATAATTTCTAGAGTTAGGCACATTGAGGATTTCATGTGATGGTAGGGGCAATAGTGTTGGTTGATCTTGGTGCGTGACATAGGCCAGGGAAGACGGTCTAGGAAACTGTATTTTAGGGCCCCCCATGATCTGGTGAAATGACTCTGAGCTTACCGAATGACCAAGTAAGACTACATTGATTAAAGGGTAGAGACCCTAGGAAAGGTACATACATCATGATGATTTGTGTTTTACATGATTTGGGTGTTCTGGGAAATAAATCGAAATAAAATGATAAAATGACACCTTGAGAAAATTTCCTTGCTACTTTGGAAATCAACTGAAAGGAAGAAGAGTGGGACCCGGACAGCAGCACACAACAGAAGCGGCAACCCTAGCAAGGCTACAGATCAAGATAGATTTTCTTCGGTTTTACTTAAATACTCTTTTTTATGTTTTGTTTAAATTCAAGAAAATCACACTCCTTTGTTGAAACTCATTCTCTCCCATGCTTTGGGTATGGACTGTGTTTTTTAAGAGTCTAAAATGCTATGATGTTTCCCTTTTTCCTTTAAATGTGTGTGAAGAGTCATAACATGTGGGGAGAAGATTACCTGATCCATAATCAAGACCCATTAAAGTGGTTTCTATTAAACCCATGCGGGTGAGTCAGTGCCACCCAAATCGGAAAGTATCTTGACATGGGAGAAAGAATTCCCTAATCCATGTGTTGGGTCAGTGTGTTACTTATCTTGTGTGGTATTGGGGGCAGTATGTGTATGAGAAAGCCTAAAATATGGGGGTGGGAGGACCTAATCCCTAATCGAGATGCATTAATGTGGATGCGATTAAACCCATGCAGGCAAGTCAGTGCCGCCTAAAGCGGAAAATATCTCTACATGGAGGAAGGAATTCACTGACTCATATAATTAGGGTAGTGGTAGGATTCCTGTTATGACAAGAGCCCTGAGAGGTATCTTGCGGGGTGGTTGTTCGGACCTTTCCCCTTTTTATGGGTTGGTTTATAATTCTCTAGGATGATAATGTTTTGAGACGTATCTGATGTAATGGCCCGGACCTCTCCAGACCATTGATTTGTAAAAATTTGATATGGTCAAGCACGACATGTGTTATAATAATAATATTTTCTTATTATAATTATAATTAATTCATAATAATAATAACTTTTGATAAAAAATGTGCAACTAACAAAATTAAATGGTTTTAATTTTGGTTAGTAAATTAAATTATTTGAATTTAATTAAATGGAATGGATTTTATATAATATTAGAATAACCATTGTAAACTAATTTAATTGTATTAAATTATTACATTAATTATGGGTGTTATTATTATTAATTTTATTAATAATAACATTGACGTGAGATTGGAGAGAGAGATTACAAAGTGATGGAATAATAAAGAAAATAATAATAGAAACTATAAAGGAATGAAGGTTGGGGCGTGATGGGTATGGAATAAAAGGGGAGATGCCACTTTGGATGGGGCGTGATAAAAATTGTGGAAGAAAGGAAGAATATTGGAGAGGGAAACATGTTAAAAGGAGATAAAATTTATAGAAAAATGAATACAGGAGAAAGAAGCCATGTGTAACCAACCTAAACAAATGGTATGCCATTGTGTGTGAATCTCCAAGGATATTGGAGAGAGAATGTGAGAATTTAAGGAACTAAATTAATTAAATAATATAGTAATGTAATTATTAATTTTGTTAGGAAAACCATTTTTAGTCCATTACTTCTTCGTGCGACATCGGTTTTACGAACCGTTAGCGGAAATGAGACCCTAACTTCGTGACAGAAATTTTGATTCCAATATTGGATGTCTTTTTTTGGGTTTTCAGATTGGGTACCCAAAATGCTCGTGAATTAATAGATTTAATATTATTATTAGATCTTCAACCCGTCATAACCTCCACGTGCGACATCCAATTGACTTCTCATCAGTGGTGATGTGATCCTATCATTAATATGATCGTTTCAAGTATAATGTTGGATATTAAATTATGGTTCATTGATTGGGTCCACGAAACACCCAAATAATAATAATATTGTTATTATTACAGGATCTTGTATCCAACGTATCTCCCTCATATGGTATTGGAACGACGAACCGTCTTTGACGTTGCAACCCTGAAATTATGACGGGCATTTCAAGACCAATAATGATTACCTTTTTATGACTCATGTCTCGGGTCAATAAAACACCTAT